>CP114860.1:11491580-12983161 GCA_029959215.1 Tricholoma bakamatsutake | reverse complement strand
ACCCTAACCCTAACCCTAACCCTAACCCTAACCCTAACCCTAACCCTAACCCTAACCCTAACCCTAACCCTAACCCTAACCCTAACCCTAACCCTAACCCTAACCCTAACCCTAACCCTAACCCTAACCCTAACCCTAACCCTAACCCTAACCCTAACCTTGGTAAGCGTCTTATCAATCTGATTACTGATCACTGTTTATAAGCGACGATGCGATATGATACCATAATGGCATCATCGTTTGTCATGCTGTTAGTAATATGACAGCGCGAGAATATTGGACCTGAAGAGCTTATAAAAGCGAAACAGGATGCACTAGGATTTCCCCAGTGCCTGTCGTCCTCTTCTTGCATACACTCTTCTGTAGGTTGTAGAATACACCTCCCTAACCCTAACACTTCCCCTGTGTCCCCCCCTGCTTGATTCTTTGCACATCCTCTAACAATGAATTCTCTTACTCGTGCTCTGTCCCCTGCTCTCAACGCGATCTCATTCGCTAACGAGAACGACCTCCAAACGTCTCGCTCGGTGCGGCATGCTGGATTGCAGGCTGCCCTGAACGTTGACGCGGTCGTCGCCATGGTCCCCCACGACTATGCGCACGTCCTCCGCGAGTCCCTCCTGGGCATCGCCGCTACGGCTACCAAGCTGTTCGGCGCGCGGGCCACTGTTGCACGGTGGCTGCAGCATCAAGCTGCTGGGACAATCCCTCCTCACTTGAGGAGCTCGATGCCTGAAGTCCAGCTTACGCGGGACTTTGCGGCGGACCCTGCTGGGGCGGCTCACGCTGCTGCACTGCGGTCTTCCCACCAGGAATATCAGAAGTCTCTCCTAGCCAATTCTATTGCGGCAAAGAAGGACGATATTCGGTTCCTGGAGGCATCCCTCACTCCCGAACGGCTCCTGCAGTCGATGGCGCCCGGTGTTAACAAACGCCGGACGGAGATCATGGCGGCTACCAAGCTGCCGCGTCTCGCCAAGAACCCGCAAGGGGAATTGGTCCTTCAAGGTTGGGATGAGAACGAGTCTGCACGCGTCCTTGGCGAACAAGTCATGGAGGATTGTGTGGTCTTCGCCTACCGCGTTATCGCTATCGTGGAGGCTCGGGATGCGGTCATGGCGACCAAAATCTCAAAGAAGAAAGACCTCGCAAAGAGTGCGGATGTGGAGATGGCTGACGCTACCAAGCCTGGCCCGTCGATCCAGTCAATGATCGACAAAGCAGTCTCCGCTCGTATCAAGACGCTGCCGAAGCCGGTGAGTAACGATATCAATGCTTATTCTACCAGCACTCATTCTCTTGTTGCAGTCCCAGAAAAAGGACGGTTCTGGCAAGAAGAAAAAATCGACAACGACAAAGAAGATTTCCAAGCCGGGTCCGCTCCCCAAAGCGACCCCCTACGTTCCCAAAGCAGGGAGGAAGGTTCCAGACGCCACCAAGGGCGCCAAGAAGACGAAGAAATTGAACAAAGGAAAGGGGAAAGCATAGGCGATGTAGATAGTCGCAATTATAATTTTGTTTGGATAGATAACAATTGGTTTATCAATCCCATGCTTATTCCGGATCGTCTGCTTACGATCCCATATCCAGATGCGGTCCGAGCACTCATTCTTAGCACGCCTGTAAATATTATACAAGCTAATTCCTATAAGAATCTCGTGCATAGCGGACCCAATGTAACCTTACCTTTAGACGTACAATTAGACCTTAGTGTGGGAATGAAATACATGTTCCACAGTCCACGTAACTCTAATTTAATTAAAGAAGCGTGGTTCGACTTTGTCGAACGCTTACGTTGGAGAATACTCTTCTCGTTTGAAGACCCTAAGTCTGAAAAATCGTACGACCCAGATTACGAGGTACCCCATCAACGAAAGGGGAAACCACCTCGTTTACCGCCTTATCTCGAAACGGGTATCTTAGCGGGCTGGAACTTTGTTCGAAAAACAATTTCCAAAATCCCCATAGAAGAGGAAGGGCCGATAATTAAATCGCTCAAGCCTGACCGTTCCCGTGTTGAGAAGTTCTTGATTAGTAACAATTATGTCGTTACTATGACTGATAAGAACTTAGGAATAGCGGTGTCAGAGCGAACCTGGCTCGACGAAAAATGTTTAGAATTACTTAATGATGTTAACAATTATATACCGTTACACCCGCTTACAGCAGAAGCAATTTTAAATAAACAATGTAAAGATATGGAACTAGTAGCCTTTTTGAGTGAACGTCTCATGTCTGACAGTGGTGATCAATTACCTAAATTTTTCCGTCACCGTATTACGGTGAAAGGGGATAAACATGTGATACCCGTATTCTATGGGATACCTAAAATACACAAGGAACCCGTAAAAATGCGACCTATAATCCCGTGTCACTCTGCAATACAGAACCCCGCTGCCAAATACATTAGTAAAAAACTTAAACCGATCGTTGAATCGGCGCCAACCATACTGAAAGGTACCAAAGACTTGGCGATAAAATTAAGTCAGATCAATCTCGATATCAATCGCAAGTGGTTTCTAGTCACTGGCGATGTTGTTGCGTTCTATCCTAATATTCCACTTAAGCAATGTTTAGATATAGCGGCCAAACTGTACGAAGAACATGTCGGCACCCCAACAACAGACGAAGAACGCACTGAAATGCGTATCTTTCTTCAATGTCTAGATACGGGAAATAAGAATCTGATCACACGTTACAAGGATCTTGTTTATCAACAACGTAATGGCCTGGCCATGGGAGTTGCGGACTCCCCGGACTTAGCCAACCTTTTTGGTTGGTGGTTCGAACGAAAACTTAATATCCTTGGTCACCCACAGATACCCTTCTATGGACGATTCATCGACGATATTTTTGGTATTGTTTACGCTTCTAGTAAAGAGGAAGCAGTACAAATCATAAGTACAGTTAAGTTTGATGGATGTGTGATTGAATGGGGCGCGTCGGATAATTTCCTCCCCTTCTTGGATATGACAATATATCGCGATTCTCATAATCGTGTGCAACATATGCCTTACCGGAAAGCGCGCTCCCATCAAGAGAGAATTCCATGGATATCCCACCATCCCCTCGATGTTAAACGAGGGACTTACTTAGGTGAGATGTCACGGTTAGCCACCCTATGCAGTTTACATACTCACTACATAGATGCAATACGAAGCCTGAGCGCTTTATACATTGTGCGTGGATACCCGTCGAACCTTATTAAGAATTGGACTAAGAATAATATTACTACCCGTTGGCAGAACCGTTTGGCTAATACTAGACGTGAGCACGAGGACGTATTAGTACTTAAATCCGAATTCAATACAGCATGGAACTACTTTAATGCGAAAGAACTTGGTGATACAGTTCTAGGCTACTGGCGCGGCTGGCTTGCCGCCGCGGAAGCGGGAACCCTCAGACCGGGAACCCCCTATGCGCCCTTTACAGATGATTATGGCGACCTTGGTTATGTGGACCCGGCGTACTGCGTCGAGGCTGCCACTCCCCTTGGCCCCCGCCCAATCCCTGATGTGCGCACAGTAGGCCTAACTAATCGGAAAATAATAGTTTCGCGTAAACGAACGCGAAATCTATTTGACCTTACCAGTCTTTGGAAAAAGACTGTACTCACCGTGTTAGATAAGGATTCTTTAGATTCAGATATTAATTCAGATATGGACGAAGGCAGCTCCTCCGACATCTCCGAAAATGATCCTGGATACCTGTTCCAAGTTAAAGGGTACCTCTGAAAAGATGGTATTAGTACGGACACGCTACCCCAAGAGGGAGACGGTCTTGATATGTTGGCAAAAGTGCGCTGCTTCTGGCGAGCTGTTCTAGTAGTCAAGCGTCTTGGCGAAGATTGCAGTCTGGCACACAAACCAAGTATCAGGGCTCTGACGCGTCGACGTTAGTAGGGTAAGCGCCCTATCTAATGCTGACTTAGTAAGGGGCTGCTACCTTTTAACGTAACATAGTTCTTTCAGACAAAATAAACAGTTGTCTCACGGACGCTGTTTGAAGTAATTTTTCAAACATCGATTCCTAGGGAATCACTTTATAGCTTAAAGTGGTGAACCTAAACCCTAACCGTGAGTCTTAATACTTAATCGTATTAAAAAATCAGTAGGATAACTAAGTATACTTTAGCTAACCCGAACCCTAACTCCGAACCCTAACTAGGAACCCTAACACGGACCCTAACTAAGGTTTGTACTAACCACCGGCGTCGGGATGCCGGACTATGGTGAGAAGGGTCCTAACCCTAACGTGGGGTTAACCCCAACGTGGGGTTTATTTGGGATACAGCAACATAAGCCTGGCTTATAAGTATTTTTCTTATCTGCTTATCTTTCTAAATTTAGACCTCTTACTAAGAGTGTTCTATATTTGGAAGATTGGTCATAGACCTTGGTAAGCGTCTTATCAATCTGATTACTGATCACTGTTTATAAGCGACGATGCGATATGATACCATAATGGCATCATCGTTTGTCATGCTGTTAGTAATATGACAGCGCGAGAATATTGGACCTGAAGAGCTTATAAAAGCGAAACAGGATGCACTAGGATTTCCCCAGTGCCTGTCGTCCTCTTCTTGCATACACTCTTCTGTAGGTTGTAGAATACACCTCCCTAACCCTAACACTTCCCCTGTGTCCCCCCCTGCTTGATTCTTTGCACATCCTCTAACAATGAATTCTCTTACTCGTGCTCTGTCCCCTGCTCTCAACGCGATCTCATTCGCTAACGAGAACGACCTCCAAACGTCTCGCTCGGTGCGGCATGCTGGATTGCAGGCTGCCCTGAACGTTGACGCGGTCGTCGCCATGGTCCCCCACGACTATGCGCACGTCCTCCGCGAGTCCCTCCTGGGCATCGCCGCTACGGCTACCAAGCTGTTCGGCGCGCGGGCCACTGTTGCACGGTGGCTGCAGCATCAAGCTGCTGGGACAATCCCTCCTCACTTGAGGAGCTCGATGCCTGAAGTCCAGCTTACGCGGGACTTTGCGGCGGACCCTGCTGGAGCGGCTCACGCTGCTGCACTGCGGTCTTCCCACCAGGAATATCAGAAGTCTCTCCTAGCCAATTCTATTGCGGCGAAGAAGGACGATATTCGGTTCCTGGAGGCATCCCTCACTCCCGAACGGCTCCTGCAGTCGATGGCGCCCGGTGTTAACAAACGCCGGACGGAGATCATGGCGGCTACCAAGCTGCCGCGTCTCGCCAAGAACCCGCAAGGGGAATTGGTCCTTCAAGGTTGGGATGAGAACGAGTCTGCACGCGTCCTTGGCGAACAAGTCATGGAGGATTGTGTGGTCTTCGCCTACCGCGTTATCGCTATCGTGGAGGCTCGGGATGCGGTCATGGCGACCAAAATCTCAAAGAAGAAAGACCTCGCAAAGAGTGCGGATGTGGAGATGGCTGACGCTACCAAGCCTGGCCCGTCGATCCAGTCAATGATCGACAAAGCAGTCTCCGCTCGTATCAAGACGCTGCCGAAGCCGGTGAGTAACGATATCAATGCTTATTCTACCAGCACTCATTCTCTTGTTGCAGTCCCAGAAAAAGGACGGTTCTGGCAAGAAGAAAAAATCGACAACGACAAAGAAGATTTCCAAGCCGGGTCCGCTCCCCAAAGCGACCCCCTACGTTCCCAAAGCAGGGAGGAAGGTTCCAGACGCCACCAAGGGCGCCAAGAAGACGAAGAAATTGAACAAAGGAAAGGGGAAAGCATAGGCGACGTAGATAGTCGCAATTATAATTTTGTTTGGATAGATAACAATTGGTTTATCAATCCCATGCTTATTCCGGATCGTCTGCTTACGATCCCATATCCAGATGCGGTCCGAGCACTCATTCTTAGCACGCCTGTAAATATTATACAAGCTAATTCCTATAAGAATCTCGTGCATAGCGGACCCAATGTAACCTTACCTTTAGACGTACAATTAGACCTAAGTGTGGGAATGAAATACATGTTCCACAGTCCACGTAACTCTAATTTAATTAAAGAAGCGTGGTTCGACTTTGTCGAACGCTTACGTTGGAGAATACTCTTCTCGTTTGAAGACCCTAAGTCTGAAAAATCGTACGACCCAGATTACGAGGTACCCCATCAACGAAAGGGGAAACCACCTCGTTTACCGCCTTATCTCGAAACGGGTATCTTAGCGGGCTGGAACTTTGTTCGAAAAACAATTTCCAAAATCCCCACAGAAGAGGAAGGGCCGATAATTAAATCGCTCAAGCCTGACCGTTCCCGTGTTGAGAAGTTCTTGATTAGTAACAATTATGTCGTTACTATGACTGATAAGAACTTAGGAATAGCGGTGTCAGAGCGAACCTGGCTCGACGAAAAATGTTTAGAATTACTTAATGATGTTAACAATTATATACCATTACACCCGCTTACAGCAGAAGCAATTTTAAATAAACAATGTAAAGATATGGAACTAGTAGCCTTTTTGAGTGAACGTCTCATGTCTGACAGTGGTGATCAATTACCTAAATTTTTCCGTCACCGTATTACGGTGAAAGGGGATAAACATGTGATACCCGTGTTCTATGGGATACCTAAAATACACAAGGAACCCGTAAAAATGCGACCTATAATCCCGTGTCACTCTGCAATACAGAACCCCGCTGCCAAATACATTAGTAAAAAACTTAAACCGATCGTTGAATCGGCGCCAACCATACTGAAAGGTACCAAAGACTTGGCGATAAAATTAAGTCAGATCAATCTCGATATCAATCGCAAGTGGTTTCTAGTCACTGGCGATGTTGTTGCGTTCTATCCTAATATTCCACTTAAGCAATGTTTAGATATAGCGGCCAAACTGTACGAAGAACATGTCGGCACCCCAACAACAGACGAAGAACGCACTGAAATGCGTATCTTTCTTCAATGTCTAGATACGGGAAATAAGAATCTGATCACACGTTACAAGGATCTTGTTTATCAACAACGTAATGGCCTGGCCATGGGAGTTGCGGACTCCCCGGACTTAGCCAACCTTTTTGGTTGGTGGTTCGAACGAAAACTTAATATCCTTGGTCACCCACAGATACCCTTCTATGGACGATTCATCGACGATATTTTTGGTATTGTTTACGCTTCTAGTAAAGAGGAAGCAGTACAAATCATAAGTACAGTTAAGTTTGATGGATGTGTGATTGAATGGGGCGCGTCGGATAATTTCCTCCCCTTCTTGGATATGACAATATATCGCGATTCTCATAATCGTGTGCAACATATGCCTTACCGGAAAGCGCGCTCCCATCAAGAGAGAATTCCATGGATATCCCACCATCCCCTCGATGTTAAACGAGGGACTTACTTAGGTGAGATGTCACGGTTAGCCACCCTATGCAGTTTACATACTCACTACATAGATGCAATACGAAGCCTGAGCGCTTTATACATTGTGCGTGGATACCCGTCGAACCTTATTAAGAATTGGACTAAGAATAATATTACTACCCGTTGGCAGAACCGTTTGGCTAATACTAGACGTGAGCACGAGGACGTATTAGTACTTAAATCCGAATTCAATACAGCATGGAACTACTTTAATGCGAAAGAACTTGGTGATACAGTTCTAGGCTACTGGCGCGGCTGGCTTGCCGCCGCGGAAGCGGGAACCCTCAGACCGGGAACCCCCTATGCGCCCTTTACAGATGATTATGGCGACCTTGGTTATGTGGACCCGGCGTACTGCGTCGAGGCTGCCACTCCCCTTGGCCCCCGCCCAATCCCTGATGTGCGCACAGTAGGCCTAACTAATCGGAAAATAATAGTTTCGCGTAAACGAACGCGAAATCTATTTGACCTTACCAGTCTTTGGAAAAAGACTGTACTCACCGTGTTAGATAAGGATTCTTTAGATTCAGATATTAATTCAGATATGGACGAAGGCAGCTCCTCCGACATCTCCGAAAATGATCCTGGATACCTGTTCCAAGTTAAAGGGTACCTCTGAAAAGATGGTATTAGTACGGACACGCTACCCCAAGAGGGAGACGGTCTTGATATGTTGGCAAAAGTGCGCTGCTTCTGGCGAGCTGTTCTAGTAGTCAAGCGTCTTGGCGAAGAGTGCAGTCTGGCACACAAACCAAGTATCAGGGCTCTGACGCGTCGACGTTAGTAGGGTAAGCGCCCTATCTAATGCTGACTTAGTAAGGGGCTGCTACCTTTTAACGTAACATAGTTCTTTCAGACAAAATAAACAGTTGTCTCACGGACGCTGTTTGAAGTAATTTTTCAAACATCGATTCCTAGGGAATCACTTTATAGCTTAAAGTGGTGAACCTAAACCCTAACCGTGAGTCTTAATACTTAATCGTATTAAAAAATCAGTAGGATAACTAATTATACTTTAGCTAACCCGAACCCTAACTCCGAACCCTAACTAGGAACCCTAACACGGACCCTAACTAAGGTTTGTACTAACCACCGGCGTCGGGATGCCGGACTATGGTGAGAAGGGTCCTAACCCTAACGTGGGGTTAACCCCAACGTGGGGTTTATTTGGGATACAGCAACATAAGCCTGGCTTATAAGTATTTTTCTTATCTGCTTATCTTTCTAAATTTAGACCTCTTACTAAGAGTGTTCTATATTTGGAAGATTGGTCATAGACCTTGGTAAGCGTCTTATCAATCTGATTACTGATCACTGTTTATAAGCGACGATGCGATATGATACCATAATGGCATCATCGTTTGTCATGCTGTTAGTAATATGACAGCGCGAGAATATTGGACCTGAAGAGCTTATAAAAGCGAAACAGGATGCACTAGGATTTCCCCAGTGCCTGTCGTCCTCTTCTTGCATACACTCTTCTGTAGGTTGTAGAATACACCTCCCTAACCCTAACCCTAACCCTAACCCTTGTTCCACGCTGCCAAGCAAGGAACGGAGGACGCCCGAGCGGCGGTGGTTGCGAGCGCCACCTCGCTTTCGGATATTATAAGCGTCATCCCTAACGCGTACTCCGTTACGCTTAGTAGGCCCCTGCGAGAACTTTACGAACTCGCTGAGAAATGTGTCGGCGTCTCTACGTCGCTCGACAACCTGCGCCGCCATGAGGCCGCGGGTACGTGGCCCCCTTTCATTTTGGGGCTCCATTTCCCTAAGGTTGAAGTGACGCGGGAATTCCAAGCAACGAATCCCGCCTCCTTAGTGGCCATGCGTACGGCCTGGGAGAACTTCCGCACTGAGTCTCTAAAGGAGGCAATAGGTGTGAAAGTGGAGGAACAAAAGTACCTCCGGTCACTGATCGAGCCTGAGCACTACCTGCCGCCTCTAGGCAAGGTTGTGGCGGACAGATTTGACGAGGTCAAGTCTACCGTCAAGTTCCCCGTCTGGAAACAGAGCGGGGGGCAGACTACGCTCGAAAGATTCCTCCCGTCGAATCAGGCGCAAGCCGAATTCGACCGTCTGATCACGGATCTCCCTCAGATCTGTGGTCGCATCATTCTCCTGGCAGACAACCGCTATCAAGCGGAGAAGCTAAGGAGGGAGGAAAAGGCTCGATTAAAAGCCGACGCGGACGTTGAGATGGGTGATATTCCCACGTCCACCACCGCCATCTCCGACTATGTGGAGAAAAAGGTGGCGTCGGCCTTGAAGAAGCTGACCGTGACGGTGAGTTCGGATCATTATGATACAGTCTCACACTACACTAATCCAAATTCGGTAGGGAAAAGGCTCCGTGCAGAAGCCCCCCAAAAAAGCCGGAAAAGGAGGCGGTCAGAAGGCCAAAGCGACAGTAACGGGAAAGTCGAAGAAGCCGGGGAAGCCGAAAGGCAACCCCAAGAACAAGAAATCGAACGGTGGACGAAAATCATAGATTCGTCCACCCTCAGGTATGAGCACCCAGCATCTTATCCTGATGAGATCTTACTGATCCCACGACCTCTTGCAGTACGCTTACTCCTCCGCCACGTCTCTCCGGAATATTTGGAGATGTCGAGGTTTAGAGCGGGGGTTCACTTGGGTCCGGGGGTTAATGCCCCCTATTTTATATTAACAAATGTATCTGCTGGCGCGCGCTATCTTTTTAAGATAGCGCCTTCGTTAAATAAAATCCGTTTGGCTTATGATGACTTTTGTGACCGTCTTAGATGGAGACTTTATTGGTTACATAAGGAGCTAAGCGGGGAAATCCAAGAACGTCCCTATGAACCAGACTATGAAGTCCCACACGAACGTAATCGGTGTGACTTCAAAATAGACTACGTCGAAGACGGCTTAACGAAAGGATGGGAGTATATCTATAGCTCCGCACCTTCGGTTGAGCATCGAAACAGGTCCACGCCGGAAATGGTGGATGCGAAGGCCGTCTTCGAATTCCTCGAGAAAAACGATTATCTCGTTCTTCCCACGGATAAAAACCTCGGTCAATGTCTTGTCACCCGGCAATGGTTTATGGACGAAACCGCTAAACTGTTATCTGACACCAACTCTTATCATGAAGTTGAAACAGAAAAAGCGAAGGAGATCTTAGACTCCCAACGACTTAGAATGCTGAATATCGCTAATGAAGCGATTACGTTCTTCAACCACGAACAACTCAGCAAATTCTTGCGGCACTTGATTCCCGACGGGGATAGTCCAGAGTACGTGCTTCCCAAATTCTATGGAATCCCAAAAATCCATAAGAATCCTATGAGAATGCGTCCAATCGTACCCTGTCACCTGGCTATGCAAAACCCCGCGGCTAAGTACGTGTCTAAGACTCTCAAACCAGTCATCGAGAAGCTTCCATTTACTATTAAGGGTAGTAAAGATATGGCGATGAAACTGGCAAATCTGGTCATTGACCCGAGACGCAAATTCTTCTTAGTAGGATTTGATTTAGTAGCCTTTTATACTAATATCGATGTCCAATTCTGCATGCAAGCATGCAAACAATACTATAAAGACGTGTGCAAGCCTTCTATAGCTGAGTTGGCATTTTTTATGCATTGTATGCGCGCCTCGTTCTTAAACCTCATATTTGAGTTCGACGGTAAAGTTTACGAGCAAATTAAAGGCATTGCCATGGGGGTGGCTTCATCCCCCGACGGCGCCAATATATTTGCATCCGTTCATGAGGAGAGTTTCCTATTAGGAGACCAACTTTACGGTCGTCGTATTCCCTTTTACGGGAGATATATCGACGATGGTTTTATGGTTATTTACGCAGAGACGGGCGACGAAGCACTTGCTTACGCCCAGTCGTTAGTCAAATTCCCAGGCCTCGAACTTACATGGGAAGTTTCTGGAAAAAGCTTAAACTTTTTAGATCTAATGATTTACATTGATCCGATTTGGAACCGGATCGAATGGAAACCATTCCGCAAGGCCAGAAACAACCTAGAACGAATCCCATTCGCATCTCATCACCCCATCGACGTAAAGCGTGGGACTTTCTTTGGGGAGATGTCACGTATGGCTATTCTCTGCAGTTCATCTGCCAACTATATCGATGCTTTGAGTGATCTTGCAAAGATATATATAGCACGAGGATACCCACACCGATTGGTAAAAAAGTGGTTAAAGGAAAATTCCGCTAAGAGATGGCATGCTCGCAAAGTCGAGAAAAAGCCTGTGGTAGCAGGTATGGGGGACCGTAAACTCTTAGTCCTTAAATCCACTTTTAATCCAGTTTGGGAGGAGTTCAACTTTCATGAGATGGCAAATATCATCATGAATCAATGGTCCATTCAGATTTCTGCTCGGAAATCAAGATGGACACGACTTTGGGACTCAGGTCCAGTAGACGAACCCATTGAGCGAGTTGTTGCAGGTGAAAGCCAAGCGACTGGGCCAATGAGTAGTTCAGGATCTATTGCAGACCTGTCTCAGTCCGCCAACTTAGTAGGGCCAGGCGATCCCTCTCCGGAGGTTGACAGTCATGGTGACCGAACAGATGGTGTCCAGGACGGGCGAGCGACGGGTTCAAGTGACGAAATTTGGTTACACGAACTGAAGCGTTTGCCCCGCTCTGCGAGCATGGAAGTAGTCAAAAAACTTGACATCTCAAAGCTCGGATTCACTGATGCCAAGTGGCTAGTATCTCGCAGACGAACTCGTTCGTTTGCAGACTTACTAAATCAACTCAAACGGAATGCCCTTAATGAACATACCGTTTTGCCATCTATCTGGAGCTTGGGGGCCGAGAGGTTTCCCCTCGCCGAAGATTCCGCGGATCAGGACCAGTCTTGGTTCGCGGACTTGGAAGAAGAGTGATTGCATAGCAAACGTAATATTTATACTCTTTAGGGAGTGGTTCAAACCCAAACCCTAACTCTAACCCTAACTACCCTAACCCTAACGTGGACGCCCCCCGGCGTTCCTTGGGTTAAGTTAGGCCTGTGGGAAACGTTGCCCCCACAGTAGAGGCTTAGTAATAAGGAGAGTATTTAGACGTGATCTAATCAATCGCATACTCCTATAGTAGATCACGTGACTTACCCACGACTATAACACTGATACAGTGGCACCGTGGAGTCATGTTACCCATTAGTAGCGGCATTACCTTAATTGGTTAGCCGTTGGTTAGCGCCCAGGCGACTATGGCGCGCGTTGAACGGCCTTACGCTTAAGTGCGTTCGGTTAACCGCGTCCGTGGAAAAACCATGATGGCGACGGGTCGGACCGTGCAAATTAGCCCATGGGAACCAGCTTGCCAACTATAGCGAAAGGGACTGATAGACCCCACTCGTCGCCCCGCACCGCGAGGTGATCGGGCCGGAAGCGATTCGGCGAAAAAGTCATATGCACTGTTATCAGTCAGCTATCAGTCGGCTTCGGCTAGATTAATCATCTAACCGAGGTATCGGATAATCTTCGGATCTATCCGGATAAGATGCCGTTCCGGCATCTTATCGGATAATCACATGTTTCTACTATAAAAGGAAATTGTATGCTTCTATGTACGGATAAAGGTCGGACTTTATTCGGCGTTTGTAGTTTCTGTGGGCGCATTAGGGAGATTCGTCGCACGAACGCTACTGCGGACCCGGCCCTACGGGCTCGGGGACCTAGGTGGTTAGTAAGGCTGCGCCTCATGGCGTAAGAGTCTCAGGCCTAATCCACAGGCAAAGAGCGTGCTATCGCACGCGCTCAAACGCATCGAACCCCTTAGCCTCTGGGGTATAAAAGGCCAGGCAGAAAACTGAGGAGAGCATAGCTCGAAATCCGCCCCGGACACACTTGTGTACGGCGCATTTTTTCTGTCTTTCTCTCCACACGTAAATAGTCCTCGCCTGCCTCGCTTCGCTCGGCAGGCTCGTCCACCCTAACCCTAACTCTAACCCTAACTACCCTAACCCTAACGTGGACGCCCACCGGCGTTCCTTGGGTTAAGTTAGGCCTGTGGGAAACGTTGCCCCCACAGTAGAGGCTTAGTAATAAGGAGAGTATTTAGACGTGATCTAATCAATCGCATACTCCTATAGTAGATCACGTGACTTACCCACGACTATAACACTGATACAGTGGCACCGTGGAGTCATGTCACCCATTAGTAGCGGCATTGCCTTGATTGGCTAGCCGTTGGCTAGCGCCCAGGCGACTATGGCGCGCGTTGAACGGCCTTGCGCTTAAGTGCGCTCGGTTAACCGCATCCGTGGAAAAACCATGATGGTGACGGGTCGGACCGTGCAAATTAGCCCATGGGAACCAGCTTGCCAACTATAGCGAAAGGGACTGATAGGCCCCACTCGTCGCCCCGCACCGCGAGGTGATCGGGCCGGAAGCGATTCGGCGAAAAAGTCATATGCACTGTTATCAGTCAGCTATCAGTCGGCCTCGGCTAGATTAATCATCTAACCGAGGTATCGGATAATCTTCGGATCTATCCGGATAAGGTACCGTTCCGGCACCTTATCGGATAATCACATGTTTCTACTATAAAAGGAAATTGTATGCTTCTATGTACGGATAAAGGTCGGACTTTATTCGGCGTTCGAAGTTTCTGTGGGCGCATTAGGGAGATTCGTCGCACGAACGCTACTACGGACCCGGCCCTACGGGCTCGGGGACCTAGGTGGTTAGTAAGGCTGCGCCTCATGGCGTAAGAGTCTCAGGCCTAATCCACAGGCTTGGAGCGTGCTGTCGCACGCGCTCGAACGCATCGAACCCCTCGGCCTCTGGGGTATAAAAGGCCAGGCAGAAAACTGAGGAGAGCATAGCTCGAAATCCGCCCCGGACTCACTTGAGTACGGCGCATTTTTTCTGTCTTTCTCTCCACACGTAAATAGTCCTCGCCTGCCTCGCTTCGCTCGGCAGGCTCGTCCACCCTAACCCTAACAGAGCGGGGGGCAGACTACGCTCGAAAGATTCCTCCCGTCGAATCAGGCGCAAGCCGAATTCGACCGTCTGATCACGGATCTCCCTCAGATCTGTGGTCGCATCATTCTCCTGGCAGACAACCGCTATCAAGCGGAGAAGCTAAGGAGGGAGGAAAAGGCTCGATTAAAAGCCGACGCGGACGTTGAGATGGGTGATATTCCCACGTCCACCACCGCCATCTCCGACTATGTGGAGAAAAAGGTGGCGTCGGCCTTGAAGAAGCTGACCGTGACGGTGAGTTCGGATCATTATGATACAGTCTCACACTACACTAATCCAAATTCGGTAGGGAAAAGGCTCCGTGCAGAAGCCCCCCAAAAAAGCCGGAAAAGGAGGCGGTCAGAAGGCCAAAGCGACAGTAACGGGAAAGTCGAAGAAGCCGGGGAAGCCGAAAGGCAACCCCAAGAACAAGAAATCGAACGGTGGACGAAAATCATAGATTCGTCCACCCTCAGGTATGAGCACCCAGCATCTTATCCTGATGAGATCTTACTGATCCCACGACCTCTTGCAGTACGCTTACTCCTCCGCCACGTCTCTCCGGAATATTTGGAGATGTCGAGGTTTAGAGCGGGGGTTCACTTGGGTCCGGGGGTTAATGCCCCCTATTTTATATTAACAAATGTATCTGCTGGCGCGCGCTATCTTTTTAAGATAGCGCCTTCGTTAAATAAAATCCGTTTGGCTTATGATGACTTTTGTGACCGTCTTAGATGGAGACTTTATTGGTTACATAAGGAGCTAAGCGGGGAAATCCAAGAACGTCCCTATGAACCAGACTATGAAGTCCCACACGAACGTAATCGGTGTGACTTCAAAATAGACTACGTCGAAGACGGCTTAACGAAAGGATGGGAGTATATCTATAGCTCCGCACCTTCGGTTGAGCATCGAAACAGGTCCACGCCGGAAATGGTGGATGCGAAGGCCGTCTTCGAATTCCTCGAGAAAAACGATTATCTCGTTCTTCCCACGGATAAAAACCTCGGTCAATGTCTTGTCACCCGGCAATGGTTTATGGACGAAACCGCTAAACTGTTATCTGACACCAACTCTTATCATGAAGTTGAAACAGAAAAAGCGAAGGAGATCTTAGACTCCCAACGACTTAGAATGCTGAATATCGCTAATGAAGCGATTACGTTCTTCAACCACGAACAACTCAGCAAATTCTTGCGGCACTTGATTCCCGACGGGGATAGTCCAGAGTACGTGCTTCCCAAATTCTATGGAATCCCAAAAATCCATAAGAATCCTATGAGAATGCGTCCAATCGTACCCTGTCACCTGGCTATGCAAAACCCCGCGGCTAAGTACGTGTCTAAGACTCTCAAACCAGTCATCGAGAAGCTTCCATTTACTATTAAGGGTAGTAAAGATATGGCGATGAAACTGGCAAATCTGGTCATTGACCCGAGACGCAAATTCTTCTTAGTAGGATTTGATTTAGTAGCCTTTTATACTAATATCGATGTCCAATTCTGCATGCAAGCATGCAAACAATACTATAAAGACGTGTGCAAGCCTTCTATAGCTGAGTTGGCATTTTTTATGCATTGTATGCGCGCCTCGTTCTTAAACCTCATATTTGAGTTCGACGGTAAAGTTTACGAGCAAATTAAAGGCATTGCCATGGGGGTGGCTTCATCCCCCGACGGCGCCAATATATTTGCATCCGTTCATGAGGAGAGTTTCCTATTAGGAGACCAACTTTACGGTCGTCGTATTCCCTTTTACGGGAGATATATCGACGATGGTTTTATGGTTATTTACGCAGAGACGGGCGACGAAGCACTTGCTTACGCCCAGTCGTTAGTCAAATTCCCAGGCCTCGAACTTACATGGGAAGTTTCTGGAAAAAGCTTAAACTTTTTAGATCTAATGATTTACATTGATCCGATTTGGAACCGGATCGAATGGAAACCATTCCGCAAGGCCAGAAACAACCTAGAACGAATCCCATTCGCATCTCATCACCCCATCGACGTAAAGCGTGGGACTTTCTTTGGGGAGATGTCACGTATGGCTATTCTCTGCAGTTCATCTGCCAACTATATCGATGCTTTGAGTGATCTTGCAAAGATATATATAGCACGAGGATACCCACACCGATTGGTAAAAAAGTGGTTAAAGGAAAATTCCGCTAAGAGATGGCATGCTCGCAAAGTCGAGAAAAAGCCTGTGGTAGCAGGTATGGGGGACCGTAAACTCTTAGTCCTTAAATCCACTTTTAATCCAGTTTGGGAGGAGTTCAACTTTCATGAGATGGCAAATATCATCATGAATCAATGGTCCATTCAGATTTCTGCTCGGAAATCAAGATGGACACGACTTTGGGACTCAGGTCCAGTAGACGAACCCATTGGGCGAGTTGTTGCAGGTGAAAGCCAAGCGACTGGGCCAATGAGTAGTTCAGGATCTATTGCAGACCTGTCTCAGTCCGCCAACTTAGTAGGGCCAGGCGATCCCTCTCCGGAGGTTGACAGTCATGGTGACCGAACAGATGGTGTCCAGGACGGGCGAGCGACGGGTTCAAGTGACGAAATTTGGTTACACGAACTGAAGCGTTTGCCCCGCTCTGCGAGCATGGAAGTAGTCAAAAAACTTGACATCTCAAAGCTCGGATTCACTGATGCCAAGTGGCTAGTATCTCGCAGACGAACTCGTTCGTTTGCAGACTTACTAAATCAACTCAAACGGAATGCCCTTAATGAACATACCGTTTTGCCATCTATCTGGAGCTTGGGGGCCGAGAGGTTTCCCCTCGCCGAAGATTCCGCGGATCAGGACCAGTCTTGGTTCGCGGACTTGGAAGAAGAGTGATTGCATAGCAAACGTAATATTTATACTCTTTAGGGAGTGGTTCAAACCCAAACCCTAACTCTAACCCTAACTACCCTAACCCTAACGTGGACGCCCCCCGGCGTTCCTTGGGTTAAGTTAGGCCTGTGGGAAACGTTGCCCCCACAGTAGAGGCTTAGTAATAAGGAGAGTATTTAGACGTGATCTAATCAATCGCATACTCCTATAGTAGATCACGTGACTTACCCACGACTATAACACTGATACAGTGGCACCGTGGAGTCATGTTACCCATTAGTAGCGGCATTACCTTAATTGGTTAGCCGTTGGTTAGCGCCCAGGCGACTATGGCGCGCGTTGAACGGCCTTACGCTTAAGTGCGTTCGGTTAACCGCGTCCGTGGAAAAACCATGATGACGACGGGTCGGACCGTGCAAATTAGCCCATGGGAACCAGCTTGCCAACTATAGCGAAAGGGACTGATAGACCCCACTCGTCGCCCCGCACCGCGAGGTGATCGGGCCGGAAGCGATTCGGCGAAAAAGTCATATGCACTGTTATCAGTCAGCTATCAGTCGGCTTCGGCTAGATTAATCATCTAACCGAGGTATCGGATAATCTTCGGATCTATCCGGATAAGATGCCGTTCCGGCATCTTATCGGATAATCACATGTTTCTACTATAAAAGGAAATTGTATGCTTCTATGTACGGATAAAGGTCGGACTTTATTCGGCGTTTGTAGTTTCTGTGGGCGCATTAGGGAGATTCGTCGCACGAACGCTACTGCGGACCCGGCCCTACGGGCTCGGGGACCTAGGTGGTTAGTAAGGCTGCGCCTCATGGCGTAAGAGTCTCAGGCCTAATCCACAGGCAAAGAGCGTGCTATCGCACGCGCTCAAACGCATCGAACCCCTTAGCCTCTGGGGTATAAAAGGCCAGGCAGAAAACTGAGGAGAGCATAGCTCGAAATCCGCCCCGGACACACTTGTGTACGGCGCATTTTTTCTGTCTTTCTCTCCACACGTAAATAGTCCTCGCCTGCCTCGCTTCGCTCGGCAGGCTCGTCCACCCTAACCCTAACCCTAAACCCTAACCCTAAATGAGATTGAAACAGAAAAAGCGAAGGAGATCTTAGACTCCCAACGACTTAGAATGCTGAATATAGCTAATGAAGCTATTACGTTCTTCAACCACGAACAACTCAGCAAATTCTTGCGGCACTTGATTCCCGACGGGGATAGCCCAGAGTACGTGCTTCCCAAATTCTATGGAATCCCAAAAATCCATAAGAATCCTATGAGAATGCGCCCAATCGTACCCTGTCACCTGGCTATGCAAAACCCCGCGGCTAAGTACGTGTCTAAGACTCTCAAACCAGTCATCGAGAAGCTGCCATTTACTATTAAGGGTAGTAAAGATATGGCGATGAAACTGGCAAATCTGGTCATTGACCCGAGACGCAAATTCTTTTTAGTAGGATTTGACTTAGTAGCCTTCTATACTAATATCGATGTCCAATTCTGCATGCAAGCATGCAAACAATACTATAAAGACGTATGCAAGCCTTCTATAGCTGAGTTGGCATTTTTTATGCATTGTATGCGCGCCTCGTTCCTAAACCTCATATTTGAGTTCGACGGTAAAGTTTACGAGCAAATTAAAGGCATTGCCATGGGGGTGGCTTCATCCCCCGACGGCGCCAATATATTTGCATCCGTTCATGAGGAGAGTTTCCTACTAGGAGACCAACTTTACGGTCGTCGTATTCCCTTCTACGGGAGATATATCGACGATGGTTTTATGGTTATTTACGCAGAGACAGGCGATGAAGCATTGGCTTACGCCCAGTCGTTAGTCAAATTTCCAGGCCTCGAACTTACATGGGAAGTTTCTGGAAAAAGTTTAAACTTTTTAGATCTAATGATTTACATTGATCCGATTTGGAACCGGATCGAATGGAAACCATTCCGCAAGGCCAGAAACAACCTAGAACGAATCCCATTCGCATCTCATCACCCCATCGACGTAAAGCGTGGGACTTTCTTTGGGGAGATGTCACGTATGGCTATTCTCTGCAGTTCATCTGCCAACTATATCGATGCTTTGAGTGATCTTGCAAAGATATATATAGCACGAGGATATCCACACCGATTGGTTAAAAAGTGGTTAAAGGAAAATTCCGCTAAGAGATGGCATGCTCGCAAAGTCGAGAAAAAGCCTGTGGTAGCAGGTATGGGGGACCGTAAACTCTTAGTCCTTAAATCCACTTTCAATCCAGTTTGGGAGGAGTTCAACTTTCATGAGATGGCGAATATCATCATGAATCAATGGTCCATTCAGATTTCTGCTCGGAAATCAAGATGGACACGACTTTGGGACTCAGGTCCAGTAGACGAACCCATTGAGCGAGTTGCTGCAGGCGAAAGCCAAGCGACTGGGCCAATGAGTAGTTCAGGGTCTATTGCAAACCTGTCTCAGTCCGCCAACTTAGTAGGGCCAGGCGATCCCTCTCCGGAGGTTGACAGTCATGGTGACCGAACAGATGGTGTCCAGGGTAGGCGCGCAACAGTGACGAGTGACGAAATTTGGTTACACGAACTGAAGCGATTGCCCCGCTCTGCGAGCATGGAAGTAGTCAAAAAACTTGACATCTCAAAGCTCGGATTCACTGATGCCAAGTGGCTAGTATCTCGCAGACGAACTCGTTCGTTTGCCGACTTACTAAATCAACTCAAACGGAATGCCCTTAATGAACATACCGTTTTGCCATCTATCTGGAGCTTGGGGGCCGAAAGGTTTCCCCTCGCCGAAGATTCCGCGGATCAGGACCAGTCTTGGTTCGCGGACTTGGAAGAAGAGTGATTGCATAGTAACGTAATATTTATACTCTTTAGGGAGTGGTTCAAACCCAAACCCTAACTCTAACCCTAACTACCCTAACCCTAACGTGGACGCCCTCCGGCGTTCCTTGGGTTAAGTTAGGCCTGTGGGAAACGTTGCCCCCACAGTAGAGGCTTAGTAATAAGGAGAGTATTTAGACGTGATCTAATCAATCGCATACTCCTATAGTAGATCACGTGACTTACCCACGACTATAACACTGATACAGTGGCACCGTGAGGTCATGTTACCCATTAGTAGCGGCATTGCCTTAAGTGGCTAGCCGTTGGTTAGCGCCCAGGCGACTATGGCGCGCGTTGAACGGCCTTACGCTTAAGTGCGTTCGGTTAACCGCGTCCGTGGAAAAACCATGATGGCGACGGGTCGGACCGTGCAAATTAGCCCATGGGAACCAGCTTGCCAACTATAGCGAAAGGGACTGATAGGCCCCACTCGTCGCCCCGCACCGCGAGGTGATCGGGCCGGAAGTGATTCGGCGAAAAAGTCATATGCACTGTTATCAGTCAGCTATCAGTCGGCCTCGGTTAGATTAATCATCTATCCGAGGTATCGGATAATCTTCGGATCTATCCGGATAAGGTGCCGTTCCGGCACCTTATCGGATAATCACATGTTTCTACTATAAAAGGAAATTGTATGCTTCTATGTACGGATAAAGGTCGGACTTTTATTCGGCGTCTGTAGTTTCTATGGGCACATGAGGGGGATTCGTCGCACGAACGTTACTGCGGACCCGGCCCTACGGGCTCGGGGACCTAGGTAGTTAGTAAGGCTGCGCCTTGGCGTAAGAGTCCCAGGCTTCATCCATAGGCTTGGAGCGTGCTATCGCACGCGCTCAGTCGCATCGAACCCCTTAGCCTCTGGGGTATAAAAGGCCAGG
Organism: Tricholoma bakamatsutake; assembly: GCA_029959215.1. NCBI lineage: Eukaryota > Fungi > Basidiomycota > Agaricomycetes > Agaricales > Tricholomataceae > Tricholoma > Tricholoma bakamatsutake. The sequence goes on along the minus strand of CP114860.1, from coordinate 12,962,244 downwards.
CAGAAAACTGAGGAGAGCATAGCTCGAAATCCGCTCTGGACTCACTTTGAGTACAGCGCATTTTTTCTGTCTTTCTCTCCACACGTAAATAGTCCTCGCCTGCCTCGCTTCGCTCGGCAGGCTCGTCCACCCTAACCCTAACCCTAAAAATAATAGTTTCGCGTAAACGAACGCGAAATCTATTTGACCTTACCAGTCTTTGGAAAAAGACTGTACTCACCGTGTTAGATAAGGATTCTTTAGATTCAGATATTAATTCAGATATGGACGAAGGCAGCTCCTCCGACATCTCCGAAAATGATCCTGGATACCTGTTCCAAGTTAAAGGGTACTTCTGAAAAGATGGTATTAGTACGGACACGCTACCCCAAGAGGGAGACGGTCTTGATATGTTGGCAAAAGTGCGCTGCTTCTGGCGAGCTGTTCTAGTAGTTAAGCGTCTTGGCGAAGATTGCAGTCTGGCACACAAACCAAGTATCAGGGCTCTGACGCGTCAACGTTAGTAGGGTAAGCGCCCTATCTAATGCTGACCTAGTAAGGGGCTGCTACCTTTTAACGTAACATAGTTCTTTCAGACAAAATAAACAGTTGTCTCACGGACGCTGTTTGAAGTAATTTTTCAAACATCGATTCCTAGGGAATCACTTTATAGCTTAAAGTGGTGAACCTAAACCCTAACCGTGAGTCTTAATACTTAATCGTATTAAAAAATCAGTAGGATAACTAATTATACTTTAGCTAACCCGAACCCTAACTCCAAACCCTAACTAGGAACCCTAACACGGACCCTAACTAAGGTTTGTACTAACCACCGGCGTCGGGATGCCGTACTATGGTGAGAAGGGTCCTAACCCTAACGTGGGGTTAACCCCAACGTGGGGTTTATTTGGGATACAGCAAAATAAGCCTGGCTTATAAGTATTTTTCTTATCTGCTTATCTTTCTAAATTTAGACCTCTTACTAAGAGTGTTCTATATTTGGAAGATTGGTCATAGACCTTGGTAAGCGTCTTATCAATCTGATTACTGATCACTGTTTATAAGCGACGATGCGATATGACACCATAGTGGCATCATCGTTTGTCATGCTGTTAGTAATATGACAGCGCGAGAATATTGGACCTGAAGAGCTTATAAAAGCGAAACAGGATGCACTAGGATTTCCCCAGTGCCTGTCGTCCTCTTCTTGCATACACTCTTCTGTAGGTTGTAGAATACACCTCCCTAACCCTAAAAAAATATTCTTTTCACATCGTGCACTTTTTTGGGGATTTTCAATGCCCATACCCTGCCCATGCCCTTACCCATGTGTCAGACAGAGTATAGAATACCTTTAGAAGTCATTAAAAGTGGATAGACTCTGCCCACCGCTTGATGCTGTTGTAAAAATGGGAGGTCTCTTGTCGTTTATTGTGATGGCGCACCGCACATTCAGTCAGTGTTGTTCCACTCAAGCTGGCCTCAGCTTTTCGTTTGTGAGCACCAGAAGTATGGCCAGAGATGAGTCGACTCTTTGTCTTATCGTGAGCTGGATCCTGTGATGCACGCGCTTGCGATCGGGTAGTCCGTTTACTGGACTGAGTGAGCCTTTCGATGTCCTCATCCTCTTGATCCCTCTTCCTTTTACCCCCTTTACTCTCCTCCCACTTTTTCGCATTGTCCTTTTCATTCTGCAAGATTTCCCAAATCTCACACAGGAGCTCCAGCCGGCGCTTAAGTGGGGCGCGTGAATTGCTCGATCCACAATACTCAAGCGTGATTGCATCAAGGTCAACATCCACTAATTTAGGCCCTCCATTAATCGCTACAAATGGAGGTGCAATATGGCATTCTAAGTCTGGCAAAGTGTGATATGGGTGGACATAGAAATCCCAAGGTGGTACTTCTTGACCTTCCGATGATGACGATACAGGTTTTGGGCGCATAAAAGGATCACGCTTGATGGATGGTAGAGGAATGAACGTGTATTTTGTTTTGCTCTCCAAATCCCACTGGAACGTGCATGTTTAGAATGCCATTTATCATAATTAATGAGCTTACATTTGCGAAGAAGGTTGGGATCTCGGCCTGGGGAGATTGTCTCCGCGCAGAGAGAACAGTTTGTACAAAATTGCGAACATCTTCTAAGACGGCAACACTGGGTAGTAGAATCCATTTATTGGCATCGAACTGAAGATGCCAGTGGGACTGGACTATGAACTTAGGTCAGTATGAATAAGCTGCAGTGGATATAAACGCACGATAGAAAAGATTACGCCGACTATCAACATGGAATGCCTTGAAATTGAAACCCAGGCAATATTCATAAAGGGTCAACTTCAAAGTCATGAGATCTATGATCATTCAATGCAGAAATGAGTTACCTCGGATGATTTGCTCGCGCGCTTGACAGCGTGTGCCACAGTAAGACCGCCCTCACCCTGTGTTAATAGGCATCGTATCGAATCTTGTCCGTATATCCTCTCGTACAGTTGCTCGAGTGCCGTCCGAATACTAGGGGCAATGCTGGCTGAACTTGAGCGCTGAGACGGCGTGATCCAAACACTGCAAGATTGCGTTGACCGGTGTGGGGGCGTGTGTTCATCATAGCTATCATCTTGTGGGGCGGGAGGGCTTGGGGTATGATGGTAATCATCAGGCATATCTACGTCGTCACGATAACGCGATTCTGGTCGCCTGTCGTCCGCCGGAGAGCCTGATGATGCAACAGACACTACTCAGAAGGCAAGGAAAGCGCAGCAACGTAGAGAATTTGAGTAGCAAAGAGATCTTAAGTAGATCAAATCGTTGTAGTCGTACAATTCGAGGAGCTAACTCCCGAGAATGGTGGCTGGAGGATGGTGGTGGTCCAGGAACCCACGATCGTCGATCGCAGGTGGATCGAGGTCAGCTTTGTCTTTGTTTGGCTACAGCATTATGAGCCAAGGCCCAACACTTTGGACAATGCTTCAAGTTCGACCGGCACCACCCTGCAAGACCGAACAACCCCGATGCTGAGGAGTTAACTCCAACTCCATACATTGCAAATGACTCAACGTGAGGATCCGGCGTCCAATACTAAGGAGCTAGCTCCTTGTATTGTTGTTCAAGCGTTCATGGATTAGCGACAAAATGCTGAGAGGTGTGTCTCAGATGCGGAATGATGTCAGCACATACCTCTCTATGAAATTCCTGGCATCTGCAACGTCGATGATATTTGAAGCTTTTCAATGCTAGAAACTTTTCTCGGCTCCGTTGCTAGTGAGAAAATGATGTTCCCAGACTCCATGGTTCAATTCGATCACTAAGGTAGATAGGGTAGTTATCTGTGTCAACGCGTCTACGACGAAATGATGCTCACGGTTATACGGCGAGGAGGTAAAAACATTATATATTTCATACGGACGTTACATTGACAATGTGAATATATCATACTACAAATTGGTCAAGCAGACCTTCTACGAATGTGTAACCATTTAACGACCAGGACGCGTCAGAAATGAATGAAGAAGAGTCGCGAGAAGGGTTGCTCATTCATCCCAATATCTGTCATCGTTCCGGAGAAGCATGTCTGCCAGGTTGGATGTGTAGCTAACAAAGTTTCCGGTGTGCGTAGCCTTCATCTTCAGCCTGCCTCTCCACTCGCTTGCACTGTATAAGGTAGCAGCGCCGGCCTTGATTTCTGCTAGATGCCTCTGATAAAAATCTTCGCAATCCGCCGACCAGTAACGCACGTTCATCCCACTATATTTCCACGTATTGGCTTTCGGCCACCAAGAGAGCTGGGTTGTTGCCAGAATGCAAGGTACGGGTGGGAGTTGATTAGCCAGCGCATTTTTCGGAATTCTCGAACAGGGATGTATGCTCGATGTTGTCCTTCGTATGGAGGAATGGGTCGGCGGAGGGTGGTGAGTGTCGGGGATGTCCAAATTCCAAATTCTCGATCATAAAAAACATTAGTCGCGACAATCTGGGGTCCCCCAGGAATGCTCCGGGCTTCGTCGCGGACGAGGAAGACAGATGCCATGGCAGGACCGATAGAGGTTGATTTTGAGCCTGGAACGGGATGATTCTACGACCTATTGACGTCCGTCTTTACGATTTCAACGGAGCTAGCCCCGGATGAAACCACTGGCAAGACGTGAAGCAGAGAGTTCTTGAAAAGATTCAAGGGAGCTAACTCCGCAAGAACCTAACCTGATCCACAAACAGAGGGGGCAGGATAGGACTTTACGGTAAACCCATTAGTTACTGTGATATAACGGGGGAGGAATCAAACTCACCACAGTTAGTAAAAGGCTGTTGCGGTCGTGTACTACTAAGTAATGCGTTTGGATAGAACTATGCCAACCAAGTTGATTTGGACTTCACGGCAAACCGTTTAGTTAATGTGAGATAACGGAGGAAGAACACTCACCACACTTAAAAGGCCATGAGGTCACTAATTAACGCGTTTGAGTAACTGTGCCAAACAAGTTGATTTGGTCACGTGTCTCTTCGTTCACACTTCGTCTCAGATCGGCAACCTGTAACCTGTAACTTCGGCCTTTGGCACGGTCATGTGATTTTCAGTTTGACTTCTGATCAATCTGTCATCCGCTCACTCTTGGACCACGACACAACGCGATTCTAAGGAGTTAGCTCCTGGAATTGCTCTACGACGTGATCATTTGGAGTTAGCTCCATTGATCTACCCAAGACTCGTACGCAAGATACTCTAAACCCCCGGCCATTCTCACTGCCAGTGAACAACCTTCCCCGCAACCATGGATTCGGTGTCACATTCACCATGCCCAAGGTACTTTTCTTTTTTTTCCGGTCAACCTAATACTCCCACTCGACGCCTTGATCTATGTTGCGGAGCTTCAGAGATTCTTCTGGCCCGCGACTCAACCGATAGATCCTAGTCTGCCGTTGCAAAGCTTCAGAGTTTCTTCTGGCTTGCAACATATAGGTGGACTAGCTAGGGCACATTGGAATTGCCAAAATCAAACTATTGATGATAACATTGCAAGGTTATGAACACAAGTGGACGTCTGCATACCAGACGCGGCGCTCCCCCAACACCACGGCTGGACTATTCATTTAGAGCTGCTATGGAACGTGTAGGCAGGCCCGTGGATGATTTCATTGCAAGGCAAGTCTTATCTATGATATCTGCTAATCCATAATAGCCTAATATTTTGTAGACACACCAAACCGTTGCCTCGGGATCTCTTTCAGCGCGTGGAGGAAGAGTTGTTTGGTGGCGATTTGACAGAGGAGGAAATGGAGGAAATACCACGGTGTGTGTGACCCTACCTCCTCTCTGTAATGAATTTATAATTTTTCCAGGCCAATTCGAAAGAAAAAGTTCAGGTGGCGTGGTTCCAGGTGTATGAATGTCGGGGCCGGATCCCGCCTGGTCCAGAAGTTAGCTGAAAAGATGACTCTGAATGAAGGTATGTTATGTTTCTCATGTCTGTCACCTGTGATGCCCTTGTAAATTTTCTCCTCTTCCAAGTGACCATCCCCTTCAACTTTAGACAAGCTGCCAAGCACCTGCCCCAAAGGCCGCAACAACAGCCTTTAGAGCTGATGATCTGGAATGATGACACACCCCGCAAACTTTTGAGTGAGGATGGTTACATTATGGTGGCCACAATGCCCAGGTTGACGAGTGATCGTGGTACAGTGTGTTCAATTACTCCTCACTATCCTACCAAGGATACTGATGTCATGAACCTCAGGCTCACATCACCAATTGTGTCCTTGATTTTACCAAATATACGCCACCTCACATCGGCAAAACCGCCACTAGTGCCGACAAAGCTGGTAAATATGCCGACCGACCTGGAGAAGTATGTGGTGAAATAAGACTAGTCAAAGGGTGGTTCGCGATTGGGCAAGAGGTCTAGTCATCTCCTTGACGTTTTGCTTTTTTCTCTCTGACAGCCATGTAAAGAACACTGGTGATGCAGTTCCCTCTCCAGAAAGCTTCAAGACTGGTGGGGCATTTGCCAGAACAGCTGAGCTGTATCGTCAGTTTGCCTTCCTCTCTAAGAAGATTAATGAAACAATTGAACATGTGGATCCCCAATTCTTCGACGCTCTCAAACAACTCCACAAGAAGGCCACGGCCAAACATGCCTCCCTGGCTGCTTGGACAAGTGTGGACTCTTTACTACTAGAAGGTCGGGAGCTCCTTCTTAATCGACTTTCTGGCCTGCATCGAGATTCCCAGGATCCTCGATTGGCTTATGCTGGCCTCTATGCAGCTGGAGACTTCAAAACTGGAGGGTACTTGTATTTTCCTCAACTAAACCTGAAAGTGCGTCTTCTACCTGGGGATTTTGTTCTTCTTAGAGGCAGAGTCTTGGAACATGAGATTGAGGCTTGGGAAGGTGGTCAGCGAATAAGTATACCGCATTTTACTCATACTAGCTTGTGGAGGGATTGTGGACTAGAGCATTTGGTAGATCTCTAGTATGAGCAAGGGTGCCAAGAGACCACTGGCAATTCTATATAGATTTTGAGCAGAGGCTCCTGGCTGCAAGACCATGAATGCTGTCCAGAATTACCCAAGCTCACCCTATTACGGTTACGGAGACGGAGACGGCAGGAGGAAGTGGGCAACTGCTCGTCGTCGAAGAAGCAGAGATTAGATCAATTAAGATCTGATTCCCACGGTGTCTGTTCATCTTCGAAGACGAACATGACGTCGTTGATTGGCTGGCGTCACCGTGCGAATCAGCTTGTCTGTTTGTCTTCGTCGAACAGCGCGCCCATCTCTCCGTCCTTCCCACTTTCACAGATCCACCCTGCACGAAAGTAGTTTCGTGCAGGGTCTTCGTCATTGCGAACGACAACCGAACATCCTCTCTCCGTCTTACCATGTAACAGATCAATCCTGCACGGAACGACATCTGTGCAGGAGCTTTGAACTTCGTCATCGTCGAGCGACAACAGCACAGAACCAAGCCCTCCATATGTTTTCTTTCTTCTTTCTTTTTGCTATCTACTAACTAATGTCATTTCTTCAGTTTAAATGCTATGAAACTCCTGCTAACAACGTGAGCAAATACGAGGCGACCCAAATGACACATTCATCATTTGGGCCTATGGTAATTTTTTTCCTCGTTCATTTTTGTTTTCATTAACTAACTAACTACTTTCCCTTACTTTTTAGGTTCTAAACTACGATTCCTCTCCGCTCCTGGCCGTCTCATCACGCTTGGCGTGAACGCGTCAAGTTCTCCTCTGTGTCTCGGTTTTCCGGACACAGTTCCCTTTTCCTCTGTCCTGCACCTAGAGCCGATTGTCCAATGACGCATCCAGCGTCGTTTCTTTGTTCTGTAGCCCCGAGATTTCTAGAGCTCGGTAAGTTTTTTCTCTTTCGTTCTTGTTCTAGCTAACTAACTAATTACATTGCTTTACTTTTTAGGTTCTAAGTAAAGTACAGGAAACAACGCGCGCCAACACCAGAACACCATGCCCAACCACGGCTATGCCCCCCCCCCGGCCATCCAAACTGGATGTGAGGCTCTCAGTCAGCAGAGGGGTGTATCCTCGAGAGCGCCGGACAATGGATGAATGAAGCAGCAGGAGACAACGGCACGGCGGGAGACAACAAGATGGATGGGGGACAGGGACGAGGGGAAGATCAAGACTAGGGTGGCGGGAGGAGATACGGGCACAATGAGAGCAACGGGGACACGAGGACATAGGGATGAGGACGACGACAACGGCGGCACCATCCACGAGGAAGGAACCACTGCAGCACGCCCAGTCGACTTCTCCCACCATACCCCCGTTCCACACCACGAACGCAGCATGACGCCTCGCACGTTCGCCTCATCTGCCACGTCGTTGTTGACGAAACACATCAATGACGACCATATACCCTGCTCTGGCCCTTTCTGGAGCACGATCCGCAGCTCAGGAATGAGGAGACGGACTACCCTCTGCCCCACCTCCTCACTTTGCCCCAGACACCCCGGGAAAGAGCTGTTTAGCCACCACCCATGTCTTACACCACCCCCTGCATCATTAACAATGCTGTCGACACCTTTCGACACCCCCCTTTCACTTCACACGCCCACGTTTCCACCTCGTTGCCGCCTACTTGCCGCCATTGCCCCTGCTCACTCCTCACGCAGGACGAGCTCACCACGACGCCATGTATGTCAATGTGATGCGTGTTCCCCACCACTGCCCCATCTACACAAGCCCACCGTCAACCACCCACGTCATCACCCCCATTCCTAGCACCATTGATGTGACCAGCCCCGTCTACGTCCACGTCTCTATGGCCCCATCCACCACCACTGCAGCACGCCCAATCTACCCCTAAGTTTACTTTTTTTGTCATCCGCTCACTCTTGGACCATGACACAACGTGATTCTAAGGAGTTAGCTCCTGGAATTGCTCTACGACGTGATCATTTGGAGTTAGCTCCATTGATCTACCCAAGACTCGTATGCAAGATACTCTAAACCCCCGGCCATTCTCACTGCCAGTGAACAACCTTCCCCTCAACCACGGATTCGGTGTCACATTCATCATGCCCAAGGTACTTTTCTTTTTTTTCCGGTCAACCTAATAGTCCCACTCGACGCCTTGATCTATGTTGCGGAGCTTCAGAGATTCTTCTGGCCCGCGACTCAACCGATAGATCCTAGTCTGCCGTTGCAAAGCTTCAGAGTTTCTTCTGGCTTGCAACATATAGGTGGACTAGCTAGGGCACATTGGAATTGCCAAAATAAATAAGGGGCACACAGCGTGCTGAACAAGTCGCGGCGTAGGTAATAGATCAATCAGAGTGGCTGTGTTCAAGAGGATTGCCATTGCCGCACGATTGAACACAGCCACTCTGATTGATCTATTACTTACGCCGTGACTCTCATGTCCATTCATCCTCGACGAACAGTGCATAGCTCTCTCTCCTCTCCCATGAAGATGCATGCTGTACAGAAGTAGTTCCATGCAACTCCTCATTGGCTCCAGCAACGACGGGTTCTATTCCTGTGGCGGGCTATCCCCAAACCTCTCGAGTCTCCCCCTTCAAGATTCCTTAATCTGGTGGTTCCTGCTCGCCTCCAGCAATCCATAAACCTCTTGGATTGCATGCTATCTCTGATGGAGTCTATCAACTTCACCCGTGTCCGCATGTCGTACTTTTTGCTTTTCACTTACCAGAATTCTTGTACCTCGTTCAGCATGTTGTGTGCCCCTTATATCTATGTCTGTCAAATTTTTTTCTAACTGTACCCACATTGAACTGATGGCTCATTATTCAAGTGCAAGTTATTCGGGAGTCACCCAAGAATTCATGTAAAACAAGCTGGACCCCTGCTAACTGCGTGTGTCTCTCCCTTTCTCCACTCATCAAGATGTACGCTGCATGGAAGTAGTACTGTGCAGGTCTTCCTCGTCGACAGTAGAATCGATGTTGGAAACAACGAGCTCTGTTGGGGAGTAGTCCCCCATATGACAGCGTCCAACATCTCTGGCTACAGTGCATTGATACTTACTATGGCAACACTTTCAGAGTCGTATTACACAGATCTATTACATAGATCAATGCCAATTTTTCATTCCTTCTTGGTTGCATCTCCGACACGAATGAGTCTGATGTGGCTGCCTAGCAGTGGTGCCTATCCCCAATTGCCCTAACCTTCAAGATTCCTTATACGGTACTTCTAGTTCTCCTCCAGCACCATGTGCTTCTCTCGAACATCTACAAATGTCTTCGACAAACCTCGATATGTTGTGCGACCCTGCTATCTCCTTGTTTTTCATGGAAATCACCATACGTCAGCATGTCATATGCCTGGATCTCCATTCATCTATCTGTCATATCCTTCCACAGCTTACGCACATTAGACCTACGGCTCATTGTTCATGCGAAAATCGCATCACATTACCCAACCTCGAGGCAGTTGGAGTGACAGTGCAAATTATTGTATTGATCACCCTAGATCTTATTATTTCATCATTACATCCCTTCATGGTACCTCGAGCCATTCAGAATCAAAGACACTCATCGAAAATTAACTTCTTGACAGTTATCCACATCAACCCTCTCTCCTATGGCTAATCTCTTCAACAACCACCCAGTCGTATCCCACAGTCTGCGCGAATTCACTGACCGTGCTTATGGCTATCACGAAAATGATGAAACGGATGACAACTTCCTACGCTTTGTCCTCACGGGTGAATACATCGATGATGAAGGTCATTTAAAGCAGGCCTTTGTCGATCCTATTCAGAATGTCATTGAAGGTAACCCTAACCCTCGACTGGCGCGTGTAATATAACTGCGCTATTCAGTTTCTGCACGGATCGATGCCATCTGGACGGCGAACTGCAAGGCGGCTTGGACTGATTCAAGGGTGTGCTTACAAAACTTCATCACTTATATGCCGTTGGACTTATTGTGCGTCACGCTGCCCTCCTTCAAACGGCGCACTTTTCTGCTAAATTTCCTAGCCCATACCCTGCCCGTACCCTCACCCATGCATTAAATAGAGCATAGAATTGCGCCGTGCTACAACTGGGAATAAGTGCGCCAGTCGATCATGTTCGACTGGCGCACTTAAAAACAACGGCGCCATGCTATATTTACTAGGTAAGTGCGCCAGTCAATCACGTTCGACTGCCGCATTTAATAACAATTGCGCCATGATATAACTGGGATAAGGGCGCCAGTCAAACGTGATCGACTGGTGCGTTTAATATAGCTGCGCCATGCTACAACTGGGGATACATGTTCTACTGGCGCATTTAATAACAACTGCACTATGCCATAACTTAAATAAGTGCGCCATTCAATAGCTTATACTTTCTGCGCGGGTCGATGCCACTTGAACGGCGAACTGCGAGCTGCATGGGCTCATTCATGGGTGTGCTTACAATACTCCATCACTTATATGCCATTTGACTTATTTTGTGTCATGCAGGCCTCTTTCGAACGGCGCACTTTTCTGCTAAATTTCCTAGCCCATACCCTGCCCATACCCTCACCCATGCATTAAATAAAGCATAGAATAGCTGGATAAATTGAAATAGTATAGTATGTGCTATCCAATCTACATTAAGTACTGATTCGTGCAGTGGATCCAACTGTGAAAAGCTTGTCCAATCGTCCAGGAAAGACTGTTGATGGGAATGTCCCTATCCTTGACCCAAAGTGCGGTGGTGAGAGTTCTCTCAACCTCATTTACAAAGTATGAGGCTTTTCCACTACCGTCCACAAATATCCCAATGTCCATCCTGCAAAAAAGGGACAAAGTGGATCTGGAGCCAATGGTCTTGACCTCCATAGCCAACAATCGCCTATACGTTTCCAGTACAAAGTCTGTAAACTCTTTCTTGGACTTTTCTCGGTATTCGAACGTGTTGGAATCTGGGTTCAAAATGCTATCCACTGTGGTAAGAGCTTCTTTTTTATGCATTTCACTGTCAAAATTGAGCTTTAAATGGTGTTTCCTGTGAAATTGTGATTAAAACACACCTTATTTCATCCAGTGAATAGTATCTATCCACCTTCGACCACTTCCATAATGCTTTTGATGGGTTGCAGACGGTGTGGACCACGTACAGTAACTTTCCATCCACTATGATGGCTCTCCATTCTCCCAAGTTCCTAAGATGGACAGCGTACTCTTGGGAAATCCATGATGAACCTGGGGGCCCTTCATCAAGCCTATCCCATGTCACAGTTCCAACTTCATTGGGAATGAACACATGTATCCCACAATCACTGTGTGTCCTCTTCAATACCATCCCCTCTGGTAACGGTTGACCTCTTTGCAATTTCATCGTTTTGGGCCTTCCTGTGTTCATAACCTCAGATATCTGGTCAAGTCGTTTGGTGAGATTGACTTTGTCGCAGAGCTCCTTCATCTGAACCCTTGGTGGCCAAGAAGTCACCATATTTTCAAGTGACCCCATACGATTGAAGTACCGGTCCGCATCTTCAGCCTTTACTCCATACCTCTCATTTCTTCAGGATGCGATAAATGAAGGCAAAAGAGAGAAAAGGGTCCAAATGCTCACATATAATTGAGGGTTAGGTCCATCCCCCCCACGAAACAATCACAGGTCTCAAACATCTCTCTGATTTGCTGTGTAGGTTCCATACAATTTATCCATTGATCCAGAAACTGATCCCATTCTATAAATCGTATCTGGAATAAGGGGGTGGTGTCTGTGTGCGTCATTCTTCGCATGAAAATAAAAACGTAGAGCTCAAAAACGGCAGGGTTTGGTAAATATAGCATTTTTATGAGAGTAGGTGACTAGCTTACCCATTCTTGTATAAGGACATTGAATAAAACAGGTGTTTTAGGCCTCTTCCTTTGGCTGACTACATGAATGGCTTTGGAAAAAAAGTCGCTTAGCATGTCGACTTCTTCTGCGGCAAGGACGCCCTTGATCCAGGAAATGTCACCCTCTGCGGCAACTCGTTTCAAGTATCGCGTTGGGTCAGGAACATATACTATTTTGAATGTGGCATTGCTCCGTTCCAAAATAACCGGAGGAACATCAGTGTCGTCAACATAGAGAGCCTCCATGTGTGAGGCAAGGGGGTCATCGGAACCATCACCCAGATTCTCCTGGGCAGATGAATCATAAAACAAATGCATGGAAGAGGAGGACGGATCACTGATTGGATGATTAGAAGAGGAGGAAGATGGAACGTGCGGAGAGACTGCATCCAAGTCGATCACAAGATCACGATGAGAAGCCCTGTATTTTTCTGGTATTAGAGGAAGATTTTCATTTATCTCCTGTTGTGTAGGGACCCTTCCATGCAAACGGGGGTTTTGGAAGGCGGGACAAGAGGGTGTGCAATCTGGATGTCTGGATGTCTTCATGTGACGACCGAGAGAGTTCCCTTCCTTTGGCCAAAGTATCCCAAACCCTCTGGAGGTGCATATGGATTCGTTGCAGGTGTGAGGGCATATTAGCCAACCAGTCCTCTTTTTCCTGGTTCTCGTATCGTTTCTCGATGGTGATGGCATAGTTGAATGTTGGACTGTCACGTGTCGCAACTTGTGACATTTCAGTAATCAACCCAAAACATGCTGAAGTTCAAGGTACGCACTTCTTATAAAACCAGATGCGCAGATTGATTACAAATTTATAATAGGGGAGATGGATATAGACGATCTGGATGGCCAAGGGGAGAACCATGGTCCCCAAGATTCTGGGTTCTCCCGAGTCGTGGGTTTTATTTCCATATGCATCGTTCGTCAATCGTTCGTCAATCACGTGTGATCGTTCGTCAATCGTTCGTCAGTCACGTGTAATCGTTCGTCAATCATTCGTTGCTAGTGAGAAAATGATGTTCCCAGACTCCATGGTTCAATTCGACCACTAAGGTAGATAGGGTAGTTATCTGTGTCAACGCGTCTACGACGAAATGATGCTCACGGTTATACGGCGAGGAGGTAAAAACATTATATATTTCATACGGACGTTACATTGACAATGTGAATATATCATACTACAAATTGGTCAAGCAGACCTTCTACGAATGTGTAACCATTTAACGACCAGGACGCGTCAGAAATGAATAAAGAAGAGTCGCGAGAAGGGTTGCTCATTCATCCCAATATCTGTCATCGTTCCGGAGAAGCATGTCTGCCAGGTTGGATGTGTAGCTAACAAAGTTTCCGGTGTGCGTAGCCTTCATCTTCAGCCTGCCTCTCCACTCGCTTGCACTGTATAAGGTAGCAGTGCCGGCCTTGATTTCTGCTAGACGTCTCTGATAAAAATCTTCGCAATCCGGCGACCAGTAACCCACGTTCATCCCACTATATTTCCACGTATTGGCTTTCGGCCACCAAGAGAGCTGGGTTGTTTGGTGGGCGGGCTGCTCGACTGTCGATCTCCTCATCAGCTAAATTTTTCAATACGTGAATGCGAACTTACCAGACTTAACATGGTAGACGCCGCAAATAATATCTTCATCTCTTTCGCGTAGCCCGTCGTCGACCAAGATATACGGCCCAAGTCTGCCAACCTCCATTCCTTCTGATTTGCATGACGATGTTGGACCTTTGGTAACCGCTTTATCGACCACAAAATCTTGCGAAAGCCTCCAGAGAATTCCGCCGTTCATGCGGGCCATGCGCCCCAAGCTCCCTTGCAAAACATCTCGTTTCTTCGCCTCATAGGCCACGTAATCCGTGACGTCAAATGTATGGTTTTGATTGCGCCTGCCCACTCCTGTGTTCTCGTAAACCTTGGTGACTCGGTGGGGAACATTGTTCATGGATTTGACGGTATTGAACGGTATGCCCCAGCTAAGCAAGTTCCGAACAATTCCCAGTATCGAGGTCGGTTTTTCCCTAAAGACCTGGAGGACTGCGCATGCATCACGGAGGACAATTAAATACCATTGCATGTGGAGTGGGGTGCCTTTTATCCCAATGATGTGTAAGGTTCCATTGACGTTAGGCTCGCGCCGATAAAGGATGTGCTGCTCATCCTTAATATGACGTAGGAAGCTAGGCTCCAGGTCCCAAAGTGGTGAAAAGGCCACAGGGTTGAGCCGACGATACATGATGAAATTGTACATGTCGACAACAGCCTGATGGAGCTCGTCATCTTTGTATGCCTTTAGCCCGACGCGACTCATCGCTGCAACTCGTGAGTCACAACGTTCCGCCGTCGATGGGATCTTCATGCGGTGGTCCATACTGTATGGTGTAGGTGGTAAAAAACCATAGCGGTAGTGAAGGATATAGGGGAGAGAGCGAACAGTAACAGTAGTGTCGCGGATATGGCTGCCATATATCTTCTTGACATCGTCTACATAGATGTCATTTGAATTCTCCGAACGGGTGTTCAGGGAACCAGCTGGAACGTTCATGTGGGGCGGCTCCGACGACGGGTCAATAAGAATGACCTCGTCTTCGACGAGGCCGTTGCGCTCTGATGTGGCGGTTTCAACAACAATCGACCATTCATCCAACAAACTGTGGTACCACCTAGTCTGTGGAGTCGAGCGAATCCAACGCGCCTGCCATTCGGGTTCTGGAACCAGAGTTCTCAACTGGTGGCCACTTGGCGTCAATATCCATTCGTACAGCACAGAACCTTCTTCTGGCACCAAGGCCGTCAGATTGTCTCTGGTGGCTGCGGTCTGCAACTTGATCTCGCGGATACGAGCGACTGCTTGCTCACTCAAGCTCGCTTCGAATTGCTGCGCCTCCTTCTCCATTCGCTCAATGAACATTTGAACGGTCTCACCCTTTTGCTGATGACTACCCTCATGCGGCTGAGGGACGTCTGTACAAATGAGACCAGGGTCTTCATCCAAACGAACATCGCACGGTTCGTCCAGGACGGGGCCTCCACTGCAGCCAGGATGAAAAGAAGTCTCATTGCTATCACGCATGAACCTCTCCTCCGCTCGCTCAGGTATCTGACCACTGACATTGGGAACACCGATTTCTTGGAGCTTCGCTCGATAAACGGCCTCAGCGCTGGGCAAGTACCTAGGCATCAACTCCCTGTCTGTAAATGGCTGGTTGGAGTCACGGCCCCACCATATGATGAAAGGGACATTGGCGCGCTGGAAAGCTGGGAAGCACCGTGCCCAGGTCGAACAATAGGCGTTTACGTATGCACCAACTCGAAACCCCGGTGCAGAACTGCAGACAAAGGACATTTGGAAGTCGTGGAGCCACTGAGGGTGAATGCCATTTAACCGACAGAGCGAAACCCATCGCGGCTCGGTTATGTTGTCGTCCTCCGGCGACAAGTTCATAGCAATAGCGAAGGAGCAGAGGGTGGCAAGTGCAACAAAGGCATCTCGTGATTTGTAGGCACAGTTCCTCGCGAAATGAATCTCCTTGTGGCTGGCGGTGTAACCGCAATCGCTCGGAAAGGGCAAGGGGAGTAGATCTGGTGAACCTGAGGGAAATGCAGTCCCAAGGAGAAAATAGGTGATATTGACTAGAGCGGATTCGAGCCGTTGCCACGAGTCGATTACATCCACGTGGAGCCGATGGAACATTCTATCTACGGTCACAATGGGCAGGGTAGCATCACAGATGTCCAACCTAGAGAAGAGGGGCCCAAAGAATGACACGCTTTTCGGCCAGAATGCAAGGTACGGGTGGGAGTTGATTAGCCAGCGCATTTTTCGGAATTCTCGAACAGGGATGTATGCTCGATGTTGTCCTTCGTATGGAGGAATGGGTCGGCGGAGGGTGGTGAGTGTCGGGGATGTCCAAATTCCAAATTCTCGATCATAAAAAACATTAGTCGCGACAATCTGGGGTCCCCCAGGAATGCTCCGGGCTTCGTCGCGGACGAGGAAGACAGATGCCATGGCAGGACCGATAGAGGTTGATTTTGAGCCTGGAACGGGATGATTCTACGACCTATTGACGTCCGTCTTTACGATTTCAACGGAGCTAGCCCCGGATGAAACCACTGGCAAGACGTGAAGCAGAGAGTTCTTGAAAAGATTCAAGGGAGCTGACTCCGCAAGAACCTAACCTGATCCACAAACAGAGGGGGCAGGATAGGACTTTACGGTAAACCCATTAGTTACTGTGATATAACGGGGGAGGAATCAAACTCACCACAGTTAGTAAAAGGCTGTTGCGGTCGTGTACTACTAAGTAACGCGTTTGGATGAAACTATGCCAACCAAGTTGATTTGGACTGTACGGCAAACTGTTTAGTTAATGTGAGATAACGGAGGAAGAACACTCACCACACTTAAAAGGCCATGAGGTCACTAATTAACGCGTTTGAGTAACTGTGCCAAACAAGTTGATTTGGTCACGTGTCTCTTCGTTCACACCTCGTCTCTACTTGTTTCACTGATCGCTTCATGCTACGGAGTCAGCTCCTGGCATGAATCGAGGATCTCAAAGGCGAGATACGATACTACGGAGCCAGCTCCTCGTATCGTGCATCTCCAACGCCACGGGTGGGATCAATGGCCAGCTACTATGGGTTGCCAGTGTAGCGGAGACCGCCAGGCTGTCGAAACCAGAACTGTTCTGTCTCTTCATCAAGGGTTGGCCTTTTCACAGACTATTCAGTCTCCTCCGTCATACCATGCCAGTGGCCGGTTGCTCATTCACACACATTCCTTAAACCTCGTCTTGTGCCTGAATCGTCTATGACGAATGACAAGCACACCCGGATTCACAGTCATAGCTCTTCTACGACGATTAGCCACCACAGCGTGGATTCACCTCTTGCCTGTTTGTCTATGAGGACACCCCGAGTCTCACAGTCATCACTCTTCTATGACGAATGGCAACCACACCGGGATTCACAATCATAGCTCTTCTACGACGAATGGCCACCACAGCGTGGATTCACATGTTGTCTGTTCATCTATGAGGACACCTCGAGTCACACAGTCATTGGTCTTCTATGACGAATAGCAACCACACCGGGATTCACAGTCATAGCTCTTCTACGACGAATGGCCACCACAGCGTGGATTCACCTCTTGCCTGTTCGTCTATGAGGACACCCCGAGTCACACAGTCATTGCTCTTCTATGACGAATAATGACAACCATACCTGTATTCACAGTCATAGCTCTTCTATGAGACTACGATGAATGTCAACCAACCACACCTGGATTTTACAGTCATAGCTCTTCTATGACGAATGGCACCCCCACCCGGATTCACAGTCATAGCTCTTCTACGATCAATGGCCACCACAGTGTAGATTCACATGTTGCCTGTTCGTCTATGAGGACGACAAGTCTAACTCCCATATTCTCAAGTTCTTGACTCTTTTACGATGAATGGCCACCACAGTGTAGATTTGACCTTGTGCCTGTTTGTCTATGAGGATAACAAGTCTAATCCCCAGATTCTGGTGGCCTTGGCACTTCTATGACAAATCGCCACCATAGCATGGTTTCACGCTTCTGTTGTTCGTCGTACTCCCCTGTTTGTAGTCCTTTCTTTATCCCTTCAGATCGGCAACCTGTAACCTGTAACTTCGGCCTTTGGCACGGTCATGTGATTTTCAGTTTGACTTCTGATCAATCTGTCATCCGCTCACTCTTGGACCACGACACAACGCGATTCTAAGGAGTTAGCTCCTGGAATTGCTCTACGACGTGATCCTTTGGAGTTAGCTCCATTGATCTACCCAAGACTCGTACGCAAGATACTCTAAACCCCCGGCCATTCTCACTGCCAGTGAACAACCTTCCCCTCAACCACGGATTCGGTGTCACATTCATCATGCCCAAGGTACTTTTCTTTTTTTTCCGGTCAACCTAATACTCCCACTCGACGCCTTGATCTATGTTGCGGAGCTTCAGAGATTCTTCTGGCCCGCGACTCAACCGATAGATCCTAGTCCGCCGTTGCAAAGCTTCAGAGTTTCTTCTGGCTTGCAACATATAGGTGGACTAGCTAGGGCACATTGGAATTGCCAAAATCAAACTATTGATGATAACATTGCAAGGTTACGAACACAAGTGGACGTCTGCATACCAGACGCGGCGCTCCCCCAACACCACGGCTGGACTATTCATTTAGAGCTGCTATGGAACGTGTAGGCAGGCCCGTGGATGATGTCATTGCAAGGCAAGTCTTATCTATGATATCTGCTAATCCGTAATAGCCTAATATTTTGTAGACACACCAAACCGTTGCCTCGGGATCTCTTTCAGCGCGTGGAGGAAGAGTTGTTTGGTGGCGATTTGACAGAGGAGGAAATGGAGGAAATACCACGGTGTGTGTGACCTAACCTCCTCTCTGTAATGAATTTATAATTTTTCCAGGCCAATTCAAAAGAAAAAGTTCAGGTGACGTGGTTCCAGGTGTATGAATGTCGGGGCCGGATCCCGCCTGGTCCAGAAGTTAGCTGAAAAGATGACTCTGAAATGCTGAATGGATACATTCCATGGGTTATGGAGAGGGTGGGAGAATGTCAGCAATATGCCATTCATCGTCATCGTCGACAAACCGACACTGGCGATCAGATCTGGTGTCTAAATTTAAATGGCGTGTGGTCTTGCAGGGGTCATTGTAGTGAAGATAAGGATGAAACCGCCCACCATCTATCTCACTTGTATAAATGGACTTAAAGACATAACGCGTTAACAACTATATACAGACATACAAGTAAATCAATGACTTCCAGTACACAATATCAGATGGAAAGTTTACAGTCCCTAAGCTCACAGCTTTGACTTCTTTCCGCACTTACCCTTCAGAGCAGACTTTGGTGGCACAGAAACACTATCCAATCGTCCTGGCTGACGACTGGGAATCCCTTGCTGCATGGGCGGGCGGGCAAACGGATTTGGGTTGGCCTTTGGGTTGGCCACGGGTGTCTGGAGATTTGTTTCTGTAGTCGTGGATTTTTTGGCGAAAGGGTTTGTCCTGATCTTCTCGGACATTGACGTGTTTGAAACACCAGAGTTTCTCGACGCTAGCACCACGTTAGAAGAAAACGTAAAATTACCCGACTCTGACTTACTTGGTTTTTGTGGTGGCAGGAGGAATTGTCGCGATAAAGTGTTTGATGAGGTCCCTGAGGTCCCACTGCCATTTTTCTCTGCAACGAGACTTGATGAGGCATGTGGGAGGCCTATAATAATGTGTGGTTTTATTCTTCTGCATCATTTTGACCTCAATTGAAAGACTCACCAGCTGACTTTGATATGGCGTCCTTCTCCCCACTCATTTCCTTTTCCATGCCAGTCAAAGACGCTGTATAAAACATAAGCTTGTTTCATTCATTGGAGTTATACTGTAGAAGACTTACGAGTAGCGTGCTGCTTCTTCAGCTGGACGTGTTCAGCCAATATTTGCGCTCTGCCTTCAGCCCCAATCGTTCCTTGTCGCGAACGTTTTTGTGGAGGGCTGTCTTGGTCAGATTTTAACGGGGAGCTTCCGTAAGCGACGAGAGCAGTTAGAGCAAAGTTATCTATAGCAATATTGTGAATAGTGTATAGCCTGGAACGGACAAAGGGCATTACCTTCTTCTTCCATGACGATCGGGGGTGACCGTATTCTTTTCGTTGGCTTCTCCGTCTTGTCCAATTCCACGTCCTCTGCATAAGGAACAAATCAAAATATACCCTCCCTATATAGCACATAAGGTTTACCTTCAAGTGGAAGGCCGTCCGACGTGTTCGAGCTTGGCGCATCACTGGCAATTGCCGGTGACCTCCAGCGGCCGGTGTTGTATCTTTTTAGCGTTGGCTTCTCCACCTTGTCCAATTCCATGTCCTCTGTATAAGGAGTAGATCAGTATTAATCCTCCCTATATAGCACGTAAGGTTTACCTTCATGTGGAAGGCCGTCCAATATATTTGAGCTTACGGCGTCACTAAACTCGTCTCCATCTGAAGTACCTGCCTCTACTTCTGATGGGAATGCAGAGGTACCACAATCCGATGGGAGTATAGAAGTATCGGGGTCTGATGGGAGCACGGAGGCATCTGGCTCGCTGATGCCCGGTGTTTCGTCAATGACGTTGATGACGATCGGCTTCTTGATCTTTTTCCGATTTGTGGAAGAAAGGTCGGGCTTCTTGTCTTCATGGAGGTCGGGAATGCAGCCCTTTAGGAGTTGTTCCAATTCTGCAAATTCAGTTTGAATCTGTAAGGCTATAACGACAAATGAGGGGACGAACCATCACAAAGTTCCTTACCAACAAAGGCGTCGAACTGATCGCGTTTGTCTCGCGCCACGCCATTCATGAGGAGATCAGCTGAGTCATTTGCAAGCAGATAAATCACTGTCACGATATTCTTCTGGGGCTGTCTGTGGGCACGTCCGCGTATTTGCCTCTCGTCTTGAGCGGACCATGGTTGGTCCTATGGATTTACAATATAGCATGTTCAGGCAAAATGGGGAATGGCAAAGCTCACGAAGAATATAACGGTATCGGACACCGAAAGGTTAAGCCCGGCAGATCCGATGCTAGAGAAGATCAGGACTCTGATGGGGTTCTTGGAGTCATGGAACTCCCTAATAATCTTGTCGCGCTTTTCAAAGGACATCTTGCCATTGATGGCATAGCTCTCAACTCCGTGTAGGCGGAGAACCTCAATAGATAGCGTCAGACATGAAAGAAACGAAGGATAACATGGAGATACGCACATTTTGTAGTAGCTGTGCCATTGAGGAAAACTCCTGAAAGATGATGATTCGGCGCGTCTTTTGTAGCGGTGGTCCCGGAGTAACCGTGATCTTCGGGAAAACAGGCTGCCCATCCACAAAGGACATGTCGTCCACCTTGTCATGGGTCAGGTAATGGGCACAAACTTTTGCACAGACGTCCATTTTTGTACTCTTGACCGGCGCCCATTCCTCGAGCGTCTTGAAAGATGGCCACATTGCGGTAGAGTCTTCCTTGGCATACCCGACGGCTGTACGATACTCCAGATAAAACTTCTACACGGCGCTCGTCAGACTGGACCATATGGCATTTGCCGCAACTTACTTTCGTCTGAATCTTCGGCAGGTTACTGGCCGATTCAAGACTGTGTGCCATGTTAGAAATGAAGGGAGAAAGCAGATGGTGTTATACTTACGCTACTTTGGCACTTTCGGCTCGAGTCTTAATAATGCCCATCTCTCTTTCTGTTAACGTTACGATGCCCAAGATCTCTTTATATGGGGGTAGTGGAAGCAGTGGATTGGCCTTATAATCGAAGCTGTCCGTCGTCCTCCGGAGGAACTGGCCAGTGAGATGGCCCTGCAGACGCTTCACAGCCTGGACTCGCTCAGCAAGCTGAGTCTCTCGATCATCGTCAAGCTTCTTTGCTCTTCGAACCGCAGCAGCATCATCCTTCTCCTGTAACCATGCGGCCTCTGTGAAGAAGTGGGGTTTGCCGACAAGACGCCCCATGGATGCAATATCCTAGAAGAAACGATGTTGAGCATTATAAGGCAAAGTAGTGACACCGTTGACTTACCTTTGAAGATGTGTGGAGAGGAGTGGCGGTCATAATGAGCCGTACCGTTGCCCGCTCGAGGAGTTTCAAGGCGCTAAGATGCTTTTTGCCAGGGTTCCGCATGTGGTGTGCTTCGTCGATGGTGATTGTAAGAAAGGAGTGGCCGAAGAGGGTGTGCTCAAGGGATCCGATGGCAGTTGGCAAGTCCCAAGGACGATTGTCTCTTGTGTTCTTCTTGGACGAATGAAAGTTTAAATTCATTTCTTTAAACAAAACCTTCAATGCCAGCTGGTTAGTAATTCGACTAAAGGTTCATGTAAACGGTCAACGCACCGAATGGGAAGCGATAATAATTCTGTTGTGTGGTTGATGTTTGGAGTGATGCATGGGTCCTGAGGAAGACCAGAAGTCTTCTCCGTCAGTTTGGCTGTCGTAGACAAATATGTCCACGGATTTCGGTTGTAAAAACACCTTTACTTCGCCCACCCACTGTGCTACGAGGGTACCGGGACAAACAATAAGATGCGGCAATGACGGAATCTTCTCTTTGTCTCCAAGATAAGGCTGATTCACTGGAATAAGTCGGGATTAGTGCACGGGTCAACGTCATCTCGATGGTAAGAAGTTCTTACCCAGGATTCTTGGGAGCTTTTTCTTGGTCTGCTGTAAGAAGACAGCCTGCATGAAAAACGCGAGCACGGCAATTGCTTGTGCTGTTTTGCCTAGGCCAACCTCGTCCGCAACAAGGACTCCAAGGACACGCGAGGAGTCTGGGACCTTGGAAAGGACGGATCGTATAATGGAATGATTACCAGCAAGCTGGTGCCAGTGAAGGCGCAACTTTGTAAGATTGTCAGGCAGGGAATCGATATTTACATTAGAGAAAACATCAGGCTTGTCCCAGGGGGTTAACCCAGATCGATCTCGGACTATGTTGAACGATGGAGGTAGGCCTGTCCTGTACCCCAATGATAGTGCCAAGGATGCAGGGGTCATCTTTGCCTCTTCTTCCATGCCAAAATCGCCGCCACAATCGTTGAGCTTCTGTTGTTCAGGGTGAGCATCAGATATCGGTGGCTCTTCATCCTCAAGATCCTGGTCGAAGTACTCATGGTAGAGGTTGAGCACGTCACTCACATCTTCTTCGCTGGCTAAGTGTTGAAGGGCGGCAGGGGTTACCTTGGAGGAACCTGGGCATGCATGCAATTCGTCAAAGAGGAAAATTAAAAGAAGACCAAGGCTACCTTTCGCAGCTACTCGCTTCTCAATCTTCGCGCCCAAACTCTCAAGGATTGTCTGGAGCTCGGCAAGCATGTCCTCGGCCTTCCTGATGTTCTCGGCTGTGTGGAAGAGCTCGGAGGTGTCCTTCCACTTGGCGACGGTGCAGATGGCACGCGAGACTTTCGTCTTTGTTACCTTCCCAGTCTCAAGATCTATGATTGGTTGAGGCAAACGAAATAAAGGGCACAACAGATTAGGCTTACCTTTGAATGCGGCAAGGGCCGCTTCCTCAATCTCAGCTGGACGGTTCTTCATACTGTTGACTTGGGTGCGGATCGTGTTCCAGGACCTCTGTGGAATAATTCGAAACGCTTCCCGCAGTGCTGGTCTCAAGACGAGTTTGCCATTCGGAAACGCCTCTTCGCCGAACAACTTGAGCGCGAGAGAGTCGATGATGATGGGAAGATAGCTATCGGCGGCAGGCCAGGGTGCGTCTATGTTGTTTTCCGAGATAAGGATATCGAGGGGATGGATATCCCACTCCCTAAGCTCCTCGATGACGGCGGTATGAATGTTCCATGAATCCCATTTTCTCAGGATGAAACTGTTCCAGAACTCACGTCCAGGATAGGCCGAAGCGCCCTTCGCTTTCACTGCAAAGGCAAGCTTCTTGTCTTCTGAGGGGAGAAGATGATATGCTCGGAAGTACGACTGGACGTCGATAGCGTCCCTACGAGTCCACCCTTTGGGCAATTTTGAGTCATCGTCCGGGAAGAGGCCATGGAGGATGCCGGTGCGCTCCTGCCAGGCGGGCCACTGCCAGGGAGCATTGTCAAATGAGTAAAGTTTTATCAAAGCACTAGCAGCAGTGTGACTAGGCATAACAAAAGTGGGACGAGGATGCGAGCTTGTATTTCATGATAAAATTTGGAGTCTTGCATATATCCTATTAGACATGTGACTAACGAGAAAAAAAAAATACTGAATAAACCTACAATAGAATTTACTTCAACAAGCCATGAGGCAATAGGCACAACAAAAGGAATAACTAATTTAGCGTTGAGCTGCACTAATCCAACGTGTTTTACATGAGTTCTTGGGCGACTCCTGAATAATTTGCGCTTGAATAATGAGCCGTCAGTTCAATGTGGGTACAGTTAGAAAAAAAATTGACAGACGTAGATATAAGGGGCACACAATGTGCTGAACAAGTCGCGGCGTAAGTAATAGATCAATCAGAGTGGCTGTGTTCAAGAGGATTGCCATTGCCGCACGATTGAACACAGCCACTCTGATTGATCTATTACTTACGCCGTGACTCTCATGTCCATTCATCCTCGACGAACAGTGCATAGCTCTCTCTCCTCTCCCATGAAGATGCATGCTGTACAGAAGTAGTTCCATGCAACTCCTCATTGGCTCCAGCAACGACGGGTTCTATTCGGGAGTAGTCCCTAATATGAACCTGTCCTGCATCCCTGTGGCGGGCTAACCCCAAACCTCTCGAGTCTCCCCCTTCAAGATTTCTTAATCTGGTGGTTCCTGCTCGCCTCCAGCAATCCATAAACCTCTTGGATTGCATGCTATCTCTGATGGAGTCTATCAACTTCACCCGTGTCCGCATGTCGTACTTTTTGCTTTTCACTTACCGGAATTCTTGTACCTCGTTCAGCATGTTGTGTGCCCCTTATATCTATGTCTGTTAAATTTTTTTCTAACTGTACCCACATTGAACTGATGGCTCATTATTCAAGCGCAAGTTATTCGGGAGTCACCCAAGAATTCATGTAAAACAAGCTGGACCCCTGCTAACTGCGTGTGTCTCTCCCTTTCTCCACTCATCAAGATGTACGCTGCATGGAAGTAGTACTGTGCAGGTCTTCCTCGTCGACAGTAGAATCGATGTTGGAAACAACGAGCTCTGTTGGGGAGTAGTCCCCCATATGACAGCGTCCAACATCTCTGGCTACAGTGCATTGATACTTACTATGGCAACACTTTCAGAGTCGTATTACACAGATCTATTACATAGATCAATGCCAATTTTTCATTCCTTCTTGGTTGCATCTCCGACACGAATGAGTCTGATGTGGCTGCCTAGCAGTGGTGCCTATCCCCAATTGCCCTAACCTTCAAGATTCCTTATACGGTACTTCTAGTTCTCCTCCAGCACCATGTGCTTCTCTCGAACATCTACAAATGTCTTCGACAAACCTCGATATGTTGTGCGACCCTGCTATCTCCTTGTTTTTCATGGAAATCACCATACGTCAGCATGTCATATGCCTGGATCTCCATTCATCTATCTGTCATATCCTTCCACAGCTTACGCACATTAGACCTACGGCTCATTGTTCATGCGAAAATCGCATCACATTACCCAACCTCGAGGCAGTTGGAGTGACAGTGCAAATTATTGTATTGATCACCCTAGATCTTATTATTTCATCATTACATCCCTTCATGGTACCTCGAGCCATTCAGAATCAAAGACACTCATCGAAAATTAACTTCTTGACAGTTATCCACATCAACCCTCTCTCCTATGGCTAATCTCTTCAACAACCACCCAGTCGTATCCCACAGTCTGCGCGAATTC
Organism: Tricholoma bakamatsutake; assembly: GCA_029959215.1. NCBI lineage: Eukaryota > Fungi > Basidiomycota > Agaricomycetes > Agaricales > Tricholomataceae > Tricholoma > Tricholoma bakamatsutake. Next base: position 12,936,543 of record CP114860.1, on the reverse strand, counting down.
ACTGACCGTGCTTATGGCTATCACGAAAATGATGAAACGGATGACAACTTCCTACGCTTTGTCCTCACGGGTGAATACATCGATGATGAAGGTCATTTAAAGCAGGCCTTTGTCGATCCTATTCAGAATGTCATTGAAGGTAACCATTCGCTTTTGATCTCCAGGGACTATGATTCCCTTCTGGGCATTGCCGACAAGGTCATGGTACATTGCCCTATCTCTGTATTCGTTGTTCCACATGATACTTTTGCTCTGAAGACAAGTATCCATCTCCAATACCCTGTTACTTATCAAGGTGTGAGTTTCTAAAGTCCTACTCCAATTGAATATTTTATTGAAGTATTTTTGCTACAGGAGACGAAACAAGTCGACTACCACAAGATTCCAAATTTTGAATTCGGCACATTTGGGATGCGGCACCACTTACACCTCTTTTTCCCTGGACTGTGGTCGCCGGAACGTTCCCAACAATCAAACCCTTACCATTTGACGGAACGCGAGCGAGCTTTCTGGTATGAAAATGGCTTTCGTCCCGCCATCGCTGCTTTATTAGGTGAAAGCATCGCCTCAGAGTGGCCAGCGAAGTATTTAACCGAGCAGTTTAGAGCAAGGAAGACAAGAGGAGGCTTTTCCTGGGGCACAAAGCTCATCCCAAGCAATGCCGTTGACCCTCTGGCCAACCGCATACGCACAGAACTGGATGGGAACCCCTTCGTTGCAGAAGCTGACATTGCTTGGGCGCGCAACTTCTTTGTTTTGCATACCCTCCGCGGCACAAAACACAGCACTTACCATCAAGTAGACATAGATTCTGCGAAATTTTATCTTCAGGATTTTGTTGAGGCGGCACAGCTCACTGGCGAAGTCCCGGACATTGGAGACTGGTACATCGATGTCGGCATTCAGATTAGTAGTGAAGAGGGGGAATGCCTTCAGTGGACTACGGCGGCCCATCATGAGGTTGTGCAGCAGGCGTTGCACATTTCAGATCGGAATGCTGAGAGGATTTCCGATATAAATTCGTCCAAATATTCCCGTGATCCTGTCAGTCATCTTACTGCCATTAGTGGCTTTCGCGCCATTCCTGGCATCCGTGCTCGAGGAGAGTATGAGGCTGTTTATATCCAGGCCTACACAACCGACAAGTCAATTGTCTCCAATCCTGAAGGCAGGCACCACGCAAAATTTATCACCATCAAAGAGGCCATGGGTGTCAATCAGCCAACGAAAACCATCGAAGGCATCTATAGTATTTACGAAGAGGCGCGTACAGCTAACTCTTCAAATGCACGTCTCGAGGTCCGGGTACCATATAAATTTGCCACCAAAGTCCTTATGCAGTTCGACCCTGATGTGTTGAAGAACTGTCTATGTTCTTTTACACGTCAGGAATGGTGGTATGTCATTCATTAAACATGGTATCCTATGTATCAATTTCTGAATTCCTGTAGGTCTTTCCGCATGACAAGGTTACTGGCAATCAGTAAAACTCTCTCCGACCAAGCCAGTGGTGCAGCCCATGCTCGACTCCTTCCTGAAGCGCTGACTTTGACCGCAGCATGCGTGTGGTTGCTGAATGGCTTGCATGCTCGCCCTGAGGATGGACCAGCAGCAAGACAACTCATGGATGCAGCCCTTCCTTTATCGGAGCCCCAGGACTTGAACCGCGATGTCCTTGCATATAATACATCCCGGCAGGCGGATTGGCAGCAGGAGGAAGAGGAGGAGGAGGAGGAAGAGGGAGAACATGATAACAGTCGTCATCGCCAGGTACCATATGTACCCTACGGATGCATCTTCTTTCGTCGAATAATGGTTGGGGATGTCGTCCCTCGCCTGCGCATTGGTGGAACCGTCCTTACGGAACCGGCATTCAAGTTTTGGTTCGAGGGCATGACGTTGGACGAGGTCCAGGCAATGTACCTGAAGTCGGGCATTATACCCCGAGAGGCGATGGGTAGTAAGCGTCCTACAAATAAAGCAAAGATGCCGACATACATAAATTTTACTGGTGCACCGGAACCAACACTATTCGACCTACAATCTCAGGGTCATATACTTCCCCCTCCTACGCAGGATGATGGCTCGGATATAGACGATCATTCCTCCCCACCTCCTATGGACGAACAATCGACAATCGACACCTTCCTTTCCCAGCTCTGGCGTCAATTCGTCATCGATCTTACTGGCAAGGCGCCTAACCCGCGGGGAATCACAAATCCCTCTTACCTCAAGCTCACTAATGTCCAACGCCGTGAAGGAAAAGAAGATATATACAAAAATGTGACACTTTCGGATATTTTCACGGACGTTGCATACAGGAACTCATCCTCTGCTGATTGGCAAAGAGCCTTCAAATGGCTCTTTCCTGAGCCTGGCTACAAGACCACGAATGCTGTCCAGAATTACCCAAGCTCACCCTATTTCAGGCAGTGGATGACCTTTATTGACGACCCTAATAATTTTACAGTTATTTCGGTGTCACGCTTAGAAATCTGGAAACGGGTGAGGGAGTGGAGCTGGATCCCAGATGCACAACAAGACAGAATGTGGCCCACATCTGCAGCCTCAGGATTTACCCGCTGGCCAAGTTCTTTGGGACGTGGTGGTAAGGATCGAGCTGCACCTCGCATTCTCCTGAAGAGCCATGCAGCTCCTATCTTCACAACAGTTGGTGTGGAGTATATTGACTCAGAGGAGGACGATGAGTAGGGGAGTCATCACTAGATTTTGATGTAAAGTTTTCAACTATTCATTCCACATCGTTTGTCACCTACTACTTGAATGAAAATCTAATTTCATAACTCCAGGCAGCACATCTACGTGGACGCGAACAGGGATGTATGCTCGATGTTGTCCTTCGTATGGAGGAATGGGTCGGCGGAGGGTGGTGAGTGTCGGGGATGTCCAAATTCCAAATTCTCAATCATAAAAAACATTAGTCACGACAATCTGGGGTCCCCCAGGAATGCTCCGGGCTTCGTCGCGGACGAGGAAGACAGATGCCATGGCAGGACCGATAGAGGTTGATTTTGAGCCTGGAACGGGATGATTCTACGACCTATTGACGTCCGTCTTTACGATTTCAACGGAGCTAGCCCCGGATGAAACCACTGGCAAGACGTGAAGCAGAGAGTTCTTGAAAAGATTCAAGGGAGCTGACTCCGCAAGAACCTAACCTGATCCACAAACAGAGGGGGCAGGATAGGACTTTACGGTAAACCCATTAGTTACTGTGATATAACGGGGGAGGAATCAAACTCACCACAGTTAGTAAAAGGCTGTTGCGGTCGTGTACTACTAAGTAATGCGTTTGGATAAAACTATGCCAACCAAGTTGATTTGGACTTCACGGCAAACCGTTTAGTTAATGTGAGATAACGGAGGAAGAACACTCACCACACTTAAAAGGCCATGAGGTCACTAATTAACGCGTTTGAGTAACTGTGCCAAACAAGTTGATTTGGTCACGTGTCTCTTCGTTCACACTTCGTCTCAGATCGGCAACCTGTAACCTGTAACTTCGGCCTTTGGCACGGTCATGTGATTTTCAGTTTGACTTCTGATCAATCTGTCATCCGCTCACTCTTGGACCACGACACAACACGATTCTAAGGAGTTAGCTCCTGGAATTGCTCTACGACGTGATCCTTTGGAGTTAGCTCCATTGATCTACCCAAGACTCGTACGCAAGATACTCTAAACCCCCGGCCATTCTCACTGCCAGTGAACAACCTTCCCCTCAACCACGGATTCGGTGTCACATTCATCATGCCCAAGGTACTTTTCTTTTTTTTCCGGTCAACCTAATAGTCCCACTCGACGCCTTGATCTATGTTGCGGAGCTTCAGAGATTCTTCTGGCCCGCGACTCAACCGATAGATCCTAGTCCGCCATTGCAAAGCTTCAGAGTTTCTTCTGGCTTGCAACATATAGGTGGACTAGCTAGGGCACATTGGAATTGCCAAAATCAAACTATTGATGATAACATTGCAAGGTTATGAACACAAGTGGACGTCTGCATACCAGACGCGGCGCTCCCCCAACACCACGGCTGGACTATTCATTTAGAGCTGCTATGGAACGTGTAGGCAGGCCCGTGGATGATGTCATTGCAAGGCAAGTCTTATCTATGATATCTGCTAATCCGTAATAGCCTAATATTTTGTAGACACACCAAACCGTTGCCTCGGGATCTCTTTCAGCGCGTGGAGGAAGAGTTGTTTGGTGGCGATTTGACAGAGGAGGAAATGGAGGAAATACCACGGTGTGTATGACGGACTACCCTCTGCCCCACTTCCTCACTTTGCCCCAGACACCCCGGGAAAGTGCTGTTTAGCCACCACCCATGTCTTACACCACCCCCCGCATCATTAACGATGCTGTCGACACCTTTCGACACCCCCCTTCACTTCACACGCCCATGTTTCCACCTCGTTGCCACCTACTTGCCGCCATTGCCCCTGCTCACTCCTCACGTGGGACGAGCTCACCACGACACCACGTATGTCAACGCGATGCGTGTTCCCCACCACTGCCCCATCTACACAAGCCCACCGTCAACCACCCACGTCATCACCCCCATTTCTAGCACCATTGATGTGACCAGCCCCATCTACGTCCACGTCTCTATGGCCCCATCCACCACCACTGCAGCATGCCCAATCTACATGTAAGTTTACTTTTTTTCTTTCTGATTTCATTTAGCAGCTACTAACTACCAAAAACAGGAGCACCACAAGCCTTAATGAGATGACCCAAACGACACGGTCATCACCCCCCTGCCCCCGTTGTCCAACCTGAGCATGCCACCGCCGCCACGTCACCCCCTGCGCTGCCTCTACACCTGAGGACGCCCCCTGCTCACTGCCCACTCACCCCAGTTCCCATTCCATGCCCCCCGGGCCCCCATTATGCAAGACGAGCCCACGATGATGCCTCACACGTCTACGTGGCCTGTCACGTCACCGTCGACGTATTCGTCGACGATGGCCTCACCCCTTGCTCTGCCCCACTCTGGACCATATACCTGGCTGGCCTTAAACCTGTCCTTTTGACATCCACCATGTGGTACACCCTGCCTCTGTTCGTCGTCATCGAACAGCGCCCACAGCACGCCACTTTCTGGCTCTCTTTCTTACCGTTAATGACGCGAACAAACAAAATGAACCAGATGACACACTTGTCGTTTGGGCCCACGGTAATTTTTTCCTCTTCCATTCTTGTTTTACTTAACTAACTAATTTCTTTACTTTACTTTTTAGGTTCTAAACTACTGGTAATGACGTATAACGACACGGCAAATCCATGCCCAGCTACAACCGTGCAAACCCCTCCTCCCCATCCAAACGGGATGTGAGGCGCTCAGTCGGCGGAGGGTTGTATCCTCGAAACTTTGAGGGTGCAGCCAAGGCATTGGATGGGGAGAGGGACGATAAGATGATGGGTAGGGACGATGAACATGATTAGCAAGTGTCATGGCTTGGATATCAGGTATGTAGAGTATTTCAACTGCAGGGGGTAGTGCTGGGGGCGCTACCTGCCGTTTACAAATATTTCTTTCATTGAAAGCAGGTATTCTGGCCGTCTCATCGTGCTCGGCACAAACGCATCAAGTTCTACACTCTGTCTACATGCTCTATTACAGCAGTCAAGGGAACGGCTACCACGATGTCATTGTCAATGTACAAACTCAATTTATGTACAGGTTTGCACTTATCTACACAGCTTGCGGATAACTAAGTAGTGCACAGTGTGCTGTCGTCATAGACGAACAGAGTCAATACACCTTGTGAATAATTGATCAGTACACCAATTAGCTGTGTGATGTCGGCGTAGACGACGCGAACCATCAACCACCAACACTCTACCAACATATATCCTGCATGGAAGTAGTTCCGTGCAGGATCCCATCTACGAGCCTCAGGTCTAATGCCTGGATTCTCATTGTCTCGGATTTTCTACGAGACTACGACGAATGTCAACCACACACGGATTCACTCAGTCATCGCTCCTCTACGACGAATGGCAACCACAACCAGATTCACAGTCATCACTCTTCTACAACGAATGGCCACCACAGCGTAGATTCACATCTTGCCTGTTTGTCTATGAGGACAACAAGTCTGATCCAAGTCTGATCCCCAGGTTCTCATGGTCTTGACTCTTCTATGACAAATGGCCACCACATGGTGGATTGGACATCGTGCCTGTTCATCTATGAGGATGACAAGTCTGATCCCTGGATTCCCATGGTCTTGACTCTTCTACAACAAATGGCCACCACAGCGTGGATTCAACATCTTAAGTCTAATGGCCGATTGCTCATGGTCTCAACTCTTCTACGACAAATGACGAACTGGTCTTTGCTCTTCTACAACGAATGGCAACTACATGCGGATTCTCACAGTCTTGGTTCGTCTACATTGTTGCATGCCTGACTCCTGTCTTGCCTGTTCGTCTATGAGGATGACAAGTCTGATGCCTGGACTGTCATGGTCTTGGATCTTCTATGACGAATGGCAACTCACACAGTCATGACTGTTCTACAATGAACTGGTCTTGGCTCTTCTATGACGAATGGCAACCACAATCGGATTCTCACAGTCATGATTCTTCTACGACGAACTGGTCTTGGCTCCTCTACAATGAATGGCAACTACACATGGATTCTCATGGTCTTGGTTCATCTATGCCATTGCATGCGCAACTCTTGTCTTGCCTGTTCGTCTACGAGGACGACGAACTGGTTTCAGCTCTTCTAGTTGATTCTCATGGTCTTGGTTCGTCTACGCCGTTGCACCCCCAACTCTTGTCTTGCCTGTTTGTCTACGAGGACGACGAACTGGTTTCAGCTCTTCTAGTTGATTCTCATGGTCTTCATTCGTCTACGCCGTTGCATATCCAACTCTTGTCTTGCCTGTTCGTCTACGAGGACGATGTACTGGTTTCAGCTCTTCTAGTTGATTCTCAGGGTCTTTATTCGTCTACGCCGTTGCACCCCCAACTCTTGTCTTGCCTGTTTGTCTACGAGGACGACCAACTGGTTTTAGCTCTTCTAGTTGATTCTCATGGTCTTCATTCGTCTACGCGGTTGCACCCCCAACTCTTGTCTTGCCTGTTCGTCTATGAGGACGACGAACTGGTTTCAGCTCTTCTAGTTGATTCTCATGGTCTTCATTCGTCTACGCCGTTGCACCCCCAACTCTTGTCTTGCCTGTTCGTCTACGAGGACGACGAACCTGGTCTTGGCTCTTCTAGTTGATTCTCATGGTCTTCATTCGTCTACGCCGTTGCACCCCCAACTGTTGTCTTGCCTGTTCATCTACGAGGACGACGAACTGGTTTCAGCTCTTCTAGTTGATTCTCATGGTCTTCATTCGTCTACGCCGTTGCACCCCCAACTCTTGTCTTGCCTGTTCGTCTACGAGGACGACGAACCTGGTCTTGGCTCTTCTAGTTGATTCTCATGGTCTTCATTCGTCTACGCCGTTGCACCCCCAACTCTTGTCTTGCCTGTTTGTCTACGAGGACGACGAACTGGTTTCAGCTCTTCTAGTTGATTCTCATGGTCTTCATTCGTCTACGCCGTTGCATATCCAACTCTTGTCTTGCCTGTTCGTCTACGAGGACGATGTACTGGTTTCAGCTCTTCTAGTTGATTCTCAGGGTCTTTATTCGTCTACGCCGTTGCACCCCCAACTCTTGTCTTGCCTGTTTGTCTACGAGGACGACCAACTGGTTTTAGCTCTTCTAGTTGATTCTCATGGTCTTCATTCGTCTACGCCGTTGCACCCCCAACTGTTGTCTTGCCTGTTCGTCTATGAGGATGACGAACTGGTTTCAGCTCTTCTAGTTGATTCTCATGGTCTTCATTCGTCTACGCCGTTGCACCCCCAACTCTTGTCTTGCCTGTTCGTCTAGGAGGACGACGAACTGGTTTCAGCTCTTCTAGTTGATTCTCATGGTCTTCATTCGTCTACGCGGTTGCACCCCCAACTCTTGTCTTGCCTGTTCATCTACGAGGACGACGAACTGGTTTCAGCTCTTCTAGTTGATTCTCATGGTCTTCATTCGTCTACGCCGTTGCACCCCCAACTCTTGTCTTGCCTGTTCATCTACGAGGACGACGAACCTGGTCTTGGCTCTTCTAGTTGATTCTCATGGTCTTCATTCGTCTACGCCGTTGCACCCCCAACTCTTGTCTTGCCTGTTCGTCTAGGAGGACGACGAACTGGTTTCAGCTCTTCTACTTGATTCTCATGGTCTTCATTCGTCTACGCTGTTGCACCCCCAACTCTTGTCTTGCCTGTTCGTCTAGGAGGACGACGAACTGGTTTCAGCTCTTCTAGTTGATTCTCATGGTCTTCATTCGTCTACGCGGTTGCACCCCCAACTGTTGTCTTGCCTGTTCGTCTATGAGGACGACGAACTGGTTTCAGCTCTTCTAGTTGATTCTCATGGTCTTCATTCGTCTACGCGGTTGCACCCCCAACTCTTGTCTTGCCTGTTCATCTACGAGGACGACGAACTGGTTTCAGCTCTTCTAGTTGATTCTCATGGTCTTCATTCGTCTACGCCGTTGCACCCCCAACTCTTGTCTTGCCTGTTCATCTACGAGGACGACGAACCTGGTCTTGGCTCTTCTAGTTGATTCTCATGGTCTTCATTCGTCTACGCCGTTGCACCCCCAACTCTTGTCTTGCCTGTTCGTCTAGGAGGACGACGAACTGGTTTCAGCTCTTCTACTTGATTCTCATGGTCTTCATTCGTCTACGCTGTTGCACCCCCAACTCTTGTCTTGCCTGTTCGTCTAGGAGGACGACGAACTGGTTTCAGCTCTTCTAGTTGATTCTCATGGTCTTCATTCGTCTACGCGGTTGCACCCCCAACTGTTGTCTTGCCTGTTCGTCTATGAGGACGACGAACTGGTTTCAGCTCTTCTAGTTGATTCTCATGGTCTTCATTCGTCTACGCGGTTGCACCCCCAACTCTTGTCTTGCCTGTTCGTCTACGAGGACGATGTACTGGTTTCAGCTCTTCTAGTTGATTCTCATGGTCTTCATTCGTCTACGCCGTTGCACCCCCAACTCTTGTCTTGCCTGTTTGTCTAGGAGGACGACGAACCTGGTCTTGGCTCTTCTAGTTTACTTCATCTATGACAAATGGCAGCCACAGCCCACCAGCAACCACACCATGGATTTCTCCTGCATAAAAGTAATTCCGTGCAGGATTCATGTCTTGCCTGTTCATCTACGAGGAAGACAAATCTGCTCTTTAATGACCTTGACTGGCAACCATCTGGACTCACACAGTCTTGGGAACACACAAGTAATTTGTAGTGAGTACAAGTAGATACCATACATTTTTTCATGGATGTTCCGCACTCATGAATAAAATTTTGTACTCAATGTGGTATGTGCTGTACAAGCCATCACAGAAGTTATGGATGCCCAAGTAGTTTTGTTGTCTGTGCATCCTGCTACTCTGCCTATTCCCTTCCTCCACTCTCCTACTCCCCTGCTCCCCTGCTCCCTGGTCCCCTAGTCCCCTAGTCCCCTAGTCCCCTAGTCCCCTAGTCCCCTAGTCCCCTAGTCCCCTAGTCCTCTAGTCCCCTAGTCCCCTAGTCCCCTAGTCCCCTAGTCCCCTAGTCCCCTAGTTTTCCACCCTACCCTACAATCTCAAAACATTCTCCTGATAACCCTAAGCTTACGCCCAGTCGCTAGTCAAATTTCCAGGCCTCGAACTTACATGGGAAGTTTCTGGAAAAAGTTTAAACTTTTTAGATCTAATGATTTACATTGATCCGATTTGGAACCGGATCGAATGGAAACCATTCCGCAAGGCCAGAAACAACCTAGAACGAATCCCATTCGCATCTCATCACCCCATCGACGTAAAGCGTGGGACTTTCTTTGGGGAGATGTCACGTATGGCTATTCTCTGCAGTTCATCTGCCAACTATATCGATGCTTTGAGTGATCTTGCAAAGATATACATAGCACGAGGATATCCACACCGATTGGTAAAAAAGTGGTTAAAGGAAAATTCCGCTAAGAGATGGCATGCTCGCAAAGTCGAGAAAAAGCCTGTGGTAGCAGGTACGGGGGACCGTAAACTCTTAGTCCTTAAATCCACTTTCAATCCAGTTTGGGAGGAGTTCAACTTTCATGAGATGGCAAATATTATCATGAATCAATGGTCTATTCAGATTTCTGCTCGGAAATCGAGATGGACACGACTTTGGGACTCAGGTCCAGTAGACGAACCCATTGAGCGAGTTGCTGCAGGTGAAAGCCAAGCGACTGGGCCAATGAGTAGTTCAGGATCTATTGCAAACCTGTCTCAGTCCGCCAACTTAGTAGGGCCAGGCGATCCCTCTCCGGAGGTTGACAGTCATGGTGACCGAACAGATGGTGTCCAGGACGGGCACGCGACGGGTTCAAGTGACGAAATTTGGTTACACGAACTGAAGCGTTTGCCCCGCTCTGCGAGCATGGAAGTAGTCAAAAAACTTGACATCTCAAAGCTCGGATTCACTGATGCCAAGTGGTTAGTATCCCGTAGACGAACTCGTTCGTTTGCAGACTTACTAAACCAACTCAAACGGAATGCCCTTAATGAACATACCGTTTTGCCATCTATCTGGAGCTTGGGGGCCGAAAGGTTTCCCCTCGCCGAAGATTCCGCGGATCAGGACCAGTCCTGGTTCGCGGACTTGGAAGAAGAGTGATTGCATAGTAAACGTAATATTTATACTCTTTAGGGAGTGGTTCAAACCCAAACCCTAACTCTAACCCTAACTACCCTAACCCTAACGTGGACGCCCGCCGGCGTTCCTTGGGTTAAGTTAGGCCTGTGGGAAACGTTGCCCCCACAGTAGAGGCTTAGTAATAAGGAGAGTATTTAGACGTGATCTAATCAATCGCATACTCCTATAGTAGATCACGTGACTTACCCACGACTATAACACTGATACAATGGCACCGTGGAGTCATGTTACCCATTAGTAGCGGCATTGCCTTGATTGGCTAGCCGTTGGCTAGCGCCCAGGCGACTATGGCGCGCGTTGAACGGCCTTGCGCTTAAGTGCGCTCGGTTAACCGCATCCGTGGAAAAACCATGATGGTGACGGGTCGGACCGTGCAAATTAGCCCATGGGAACCAGCTTGCCAACTATAGCGAAAGGGACTGATAGGCCCCACTCGTCGCCCCGCACCGCGAGGTGATCGGGCCGGAAGCGATTCGGCGAAAAAGTCATATGCATTGTTATCAGTCAGCTATCAGTCGGCCTCGGCTAGATTAATCATCTAAACGAGGTATCGGATAATCTTCGGATCTATCCGGATAAGGTGCCGTTCCGGCACCTTATCGGATAATCACATGTTTCTACTATAAAAGGAAATTGTATGCTTCTATGTACGGATAAAGGTCGGACTTTATTCGGCGTTCGAAGTTTCTGTGGGCACATTAGGGAGATTCGTCGCACGAACGCTACTGCGGACCCGGCCCTACGGGCTCGGGGACCTAGGTGGTTAGTAAGGCTGCGCCTCATGGCGTAAGAGTCTCAGGCCTAATCCACAGGCTTGGAGCGTGCTGTCGCACGCGCTCGAACGCATCGAACCCCTTGGCCTCTGGGGTATAAAAGGCCAGGCAGAAAACTGAGGAGAGCATAGCTCGAAATCCGCCCCGGACTCACTTGAGTACGGCGCATTTTTTCTGTCTTTCTCTCCACACGTAAATAGTCCTCGCCTGCCTCGCTTCGCTCGGCAGGCTCGTCCACCCTAACCCTAACTACCCTAACCCTAACGTGGACGCCCCCCGGCGTTCCTTGGGTTAAGTTAGGCCTGTGGGAAACGTTGCCCCCACAGTAGAGGCTTAGTAATAAGGAGAGTATTTAGACGTGATCTAATCAATCGCATACTCCTATAGTAGATCACGTGACTTACCCACGACTATAACACTGATACAGTGGCACCGTGGAGTCATGTTACCCATTAGTAGCGGCATTGCCTTAAGTGGCTAGCCGTTGGTTAGCGCCCAGGCGACTATGGCGCGCGTTGAACGGCCTTACGCTTAAGTGCGTTCGGTTAACCGCGTCCGTGGAAAAACCATGATGGCGACGGGTCGGACCGTGCAAATTAGCCCATGGGAACCAGCTTGCCAACTATAGCGAAAGGGACTGATAGACCCCACTCGTCGCCCCGCACCGCGAGGTGATCGGGCCGGAAGCGATTCGGCGAAAAAGTCATATGCACTGTTATCAGTCAGCTATCAGTCGGCCTCGGCTAGATTAATCATCTATCCGAGGTATCGGATAATCTTCGGATCTATCCGGATAAGATGCCGTTCCGGCATCTTATCGGATATTCACATGTTTCTACTATAAAAGGAAATTGTATGCTTCTATGTACGGATAAAGGTCGGACTTTATTCGGCGTTTGTAGTTTCTGTGGGCGCATTAGGGAGATTCGTCGCACGAACGCTACTACGGACCCGGCCCTACGGGCTCGGGGACCTAGGTGGTTAGTAAGGCTGCGCCTCATGGCGTAAGAGTCTCAGGCCTAATCCACAGGCAAAGAGCGTGCTATCGCACGCGCTCAAACGCATCGAACCCCTTAGCCTCTGGGGTATAAAAGGCCAGGCAGAAAACTGAGGAGAGCATAGCTCGAAATCCGCTCTGGACTCACTTTGAGTACAGCGCATTTTTTCTGTCTTTCTCTCCACACGTAAATAGTCCTCGCCTGCCTCGCTTCGCTCGGCAGGCTCGTCCACCCTAACCCTAAGTCCACGTAACTCTAATTTAATTAAAGAAGCGTGGTTCGACTTTGTCGAACGCTTACGTTGGAGAATACTCTTCTCGTTTGAAGACCCTAAGTCTGAAAAATCGTACGACCCAGATTACGAGGTACCCCACCAACGAAAGGGGAAACCACCTCGTTTACCGCCTTATCTCGAAACGGGTATCTTAGCGGGCTGGAACTTTGTTCGAAAAACAATTTCCAAAATCCCCATAGAAGAGGAAGGGCCGATAATTAAATCGCTCAAGCCTGACCGTTCCCGTGTTGAGAAGTTCTTGATTAGTAACAATTATGTCGTTACTATGACTGATAAGAACTTAGGAATAGCGGTGTCAGAGCGAACCTGGCTCGACGAAAAATGTTTAGAATTACTTAATGATGTTAACAATTATATACCGTTACACCCGCTTACAGCAGAAGCAATTTTAAATAAACAATGTAAAGATATGGAACTAGTAGCCTTTTTGAGTGAACGTCTCATGTCTGACAGTGGTGATCAATTACCTAAATTTTTCCGTCACCGTATTACGGTGAAAGGGGATAAACATGTGATACCCGTGTTCTATGGGATACCTAAAATACACAAGGAACCCGTAAAAATGCGACCTATAATCCCGTGTCACTCTGCAATACAGAACCCCGCTGCCAAATACATTAGTAAAAAGCTTAAACCGATCGTTGAATCGGCGCCAACCATACTGAAAGGTACCAAAGACTTGGCGATAAAATTAAGTCAGATCAATCTCGATATCAATCGCAAGTGGTTTCTAGTCACTGGCGATGTTGTTGCGTTCTATCCTAATATTCCACTTAAGCAATGTTTAGATATAGCGGCCAAACTGTACGAAGAACATGTCGGCACCCCAACAACAGACGAAGAACGCACTGAAATGCGTATCTTTCTTCAATGTCTAGATACGGGAAATAAGAATCTGATCACACGTTACAAGGATCTTGTTTATCAACAACGTAATGGCCTGGCCATGGGAGTTGCGGACTCCCCGGACTTAGCCAACCTTTTTGGTTGGTGGTTCGAACGAAAACTTAATATCCTTGGTCACCCACAGATACCCTTCTATGGACGATTTATCGATGATATTTTTGGTATTGTTTACGCTTCTAGTAAAGAGGAAGCAGTACAAATCATAAGTACAGTTAAGTTTGATGGATGTGTGATTGAATGGGGCGCGTCGGATAATTTCCTCCCCTTCTTGGATATGACAATATATCGCGATTCTTATAATCGTGTGCAACATATGCCTTACCGGAAAACGCGCTCCCATCAAGAGAGAATTCCATGGATATCCCACCACCCCCTCGATGTTAAACGAGGGACCTACTTAGGTGAGATGTCACGGTTAGCCACCCTATGCAGTTTACATACTCACTACATAGATGCAATACGAAGCCTGAGCGCTTTATACATTGTGCATGGATACCCGTCGAACCTTATTAAGAATTGGACTAAGAATAATATTACTACCCGTTGGCAGAACCGTTTGGCTGATACTAGACGTGAGCACGAGGACGTATTAGTACTTAAATCCGAATTCAATACAGCATGGAACTACTTTAATGCGAAAGAACTTGGTGATACAGTTCTAGGCTACTGGCGCGGCTGGCTTGCCGCCGCGGAAGTGGGAACCCTCAGACCGGGAACCCCCTATGCGCCCTTTACAGATGATTATGGCGACCTTGGTTATGTGGACCCGGCGTACTGCGTCGAGGCTGCCACTCCCCTTGGCCCCCGCCCAATCCCTGATGTGCGCACAGTAGGCCTAACTAATCGGAAAATAATAGTTTCGCGTAAACGAACGCGAAATCTATTTGACCTTACCAGTCTTTGGAAAAAGACTGTACTCACCGTGTTAGATAAGGATTCTTTAGATTCAGATATTAATTCAGATATGGACGAAGGCAGCTCCTCCGACATCTCCGAAAATGATCCTGGATACCTGTTCCAAGTTAAAGGGTACCTCTGAAAAGATGGTATTAGTACGGACACGCTACCCCAAGAGGGAGACGGTCTTGATATGTTGGCAAAAGTGCGCTGCTTCTGGCGAGCTGTTCTAGTAGTCAAGCGTCTTGGCGAAGATTGCAGTCTGGCACACAAACCAAGTATCAGGGCTCTGACGCGTCGACGTTAGTAGGGTAAGCGCCCTATCTAATGCTGACTTAGTAAGGGGCTGCTACCTTTTAACGTAACATAGTTCTTTCAGACAAAATAAACAGTTGTCTCACGGACGCTGTTTGAAGTAATTTTTCAAACATCGATTCCTAGGGAATCACTTTATAGCTTAAAGTGGTGAACCTAAACCCTAACCGTGAGTCTTAATACTTAATCGTATTAAAAAATCAGTAGGATAACTAATTATACTTTAGCTAACCCGAACCCTAACTCCGAACCCTAACTAGGAACCCTAACACGGACCCTAACTAAGGTTTGTACTAACCACCGGCGTCGGGATGCCGGACTATGGTGAGAAGGGTCCTAACCCTAACGTGGGGTTAACCCCAACGTGGGGTTTATTTGGGATACAGCAACATAAGCCTGGCTTATAAGTATTTTTCTTATCTGCTTATCTTTCTAAATTTAGACCTCTTACTAAGAGTGTTCTATATTTGGAAGATTGGTCATAGACCTTGGTAAGCGTCTTATCAATCTGATTACTGATCACTGTTTATAAGCGACGATGCGATATGATACCATAATGGCATCATCGTTTGTCATGCTGTTAGTAATATGACAGCGCGAGAATATTGGACCTGAAGAGCTTATAAAAGCGAAACAGGATGCACTAGGATTTCCCCAGTGCCTGTCGTCCTCTTCTTGCATACACTCTTCTGTAGGTTGTAGAATACACCTCCCTAACCCTAACCCTTATATTCACTTTTTGACATACCTCAACATTAGTCTGACATCTACGAACCTCTTCAAACTTACTTCAGACCTCTTTGAACTTCTTCGAGCCTACTTTGAACTATTTTGCACATCTTTGAACTTATTTCGAACTCTTTTGAACACCTTCATACACCTATAAAGACTATTCGCAACATCCCTTATTATTCTGCATCACTAAACACAATGTTTGGGTATCAGCAGTAATATTTAGTACCAACTCACACTATTTCTCTAGCCTGTGTTATACTTCCTAAGCCTTTTAACAGGTTTTTATTAGGTTTACAGGTCGAGTATCATCATTAGCACTGACATTGGTGCTTGACAGGACCACAAAAACAATGATATTACTACAATGATCTGCATTAAGAACAGAACACAGATAAAAGCTACATGGACATATATATAATGAGTAAGGTATTAATTATCCTTCCACATCACTGGCAATCAGCAGGGGGATTGGCCATAGTGTCTGAGTGAGATGACAGGGTAATTTCTGAGAACCTCCTTTCGAATGATTTCAATTTATTTTCAGCCATTTCCTTCAAAATGGCATATGTTTTCAATATTATATCTTGTTGTTTGAACTTCTCCACCTCAGCCATGTACAGACGATGACTGGCATCCTTGTATAATGTGCCAAGCTGGTCATCAAGGGCCTGCACTTCAGCATGGCAGCTCAACAACTCCCTGTCTGTCAAGTCCTGCAACAGGATGAACTAATGTAGAAACACAAATGAGGATGACACTGACTAAATCAGCAGGTAGGGTGAGCTGGTTGTATGCATAGTAGTATGGGGTATCGGTCATGTTTCCAGACTGCAAAGTCATCATAATGTCAGTTGGGATAGACAAGACATGGGAGTGGATAGAAAAATGACTATTATAGATGGAATACCTGAGAGAACTCAACTGAGGTCTCCTAGTATTTATTTTAAAATTATATACTATGTTACATATATTGTAGTATGTTGTTACGGATGTGTGCACACATGCATGTACATGCACATACATATTGATGCATGTAAATAGAAAATTCACATGCTGACAAATAATGCATGTATAGGCATTTGGTAGCATATTTTGGTGAAATAAAATAAAATAAAATAAGAATAGTATTATGTAATAGGCATGTTAGGAGACTGTTTCCTAATACCCATCTCCCAGCATGGACAATGCAGCAGGGAAGGTAGCAGTGGTGTCTTCGGCCTATGAACTGACTACAGCAATAGGGTGTGTTTGGTTTCGGTTGCATAATGATGAGGTTCCCAAGCTAGATCATGCAATGGCCGCAGTGGTGGTGGTACTGGTAGTGTTAGAGACATTGTTTGCAGTGGGTAGCAGTGGCTAAAGGGGATGGCTGACAAGACTACTGCTAAGCATTGGATGGTGCCTGCGATAGCCACAGCAGTTGCAGTGCCGGGGTTTCCAGTGAAATTAGTGGGGTTGGAGGTGTTGTTTGAGCTATTGTTTGCATGACAATGTTTTCCATTGTCTTCACTCCTGTTGAAGACTTCTTCCATGACCTCCCATGCATGCTTTAGATCAGCCCACTGATTCTTGTTGTGGTGCTTGATCTTGAGAACCCATGGTTGCAAGATCAGGATTTTGTTGACTTTGTTTGCATTACAGAAGTGCATGAGTTTTGGGTCAAGGCCAGCCTCCAGTTTTTCATAAAGAGAAGTATCTGAGAAATGGAAGGGAGTCTTGGCAAGTAAGGAGTTCAGGGACTGCATGTGAGAGAACCAATCCCAAAATGATTGGTTTTGTTTTAACATTGTGGCAAGGATGTGACAGCAGACAGTGGGTTCCCAATCAGGATTGAGGTAGTTAGCTCATAGCTCAGTCATGAAATCTGTGAAGGAAAGAGTCAAAAGTCTGTTGCAGTCCCCATTAATCCAGTCATGGATTCTAGTATCCCTGAAGCATCCTAGTATTTTGCAAACTTAATCCTCCTCTTTGATTTCCTTGCAGTCGAAAAAGTCAAGGCAGCCAAGTTCAAAAGTTCGCATGACAGCTGGGTCGATTTCCCTTGCTAAGAGAATGGGAGATTTGGACTGATGAATATGTTCAACAACAGCGAGTTGATTGGGAATGAAGGACATGGCAAGCGAGCTGCGAGTAGTGTAGGAAACAGGGTAATCAAAATCAGAAGATGAGTCAGAGTCAAGTTGTCGATGGTGAGGTGATGTGATTGCGGTAGCTGTATGCATGGTAGTCACTGGTACAACAGATGTTTGTAGATTATTGTTGTCAGCTTCTGCAATCAGCGTTAAGGTTGATACAGTTACAGGTGAGCCAGGCAGTATGGAAGCTGTATCTGACATGCTGGCTGGGGTTTGGCATGTGCCCGGTGTGTTGGGTGCAGAAACAGTAGTCCGCAGACATGTAGAGATGCACATCGCAGGCATGAGAGTCTTTTTTTGTGACAGTTTGGAATGTAAGAAACAGTGGGCAGCTAGCCATAGTACACAGTAAGGACAGGGTGGTTGGTAGTTCTGATCTGTATTCAAAAAAAAAGTGTAAGCTTACCTTGGATAGAGATGAGCTTCACTGGGTCTGACAACACAGAATAGGACCGGAATATATAATGGAGTGAAAGTCTAAGGGAGAGATCCAACAGTGAACAGGGGTACATAAAATGGGGAAAAAGGAAGGGGAATCTGATCTCAAGCTGTGAGTATATATATGGGGAAAGTGACAGATGTGCAAATATGAGCATCAGATGAGTAAGCATCAGAATTACCCTATAGTCACAAAGGATCAAAGGTAATACATAGCTCATAAGTCAGGCCATGATACAAATGATACAAATTGGACATTGGTACATATCTAGGACTTACAAACAAGCTATGCACCAACCCCACAACCCATCCTATGATGACAGGACTTAGCTGTGGATCCCAATCCTAGGCCCAATACTGGGCAAATAGGTCCAACCCTACTAGCAATCCTACAGATCCTCATAACACTTCTCAAACTCTTCCCTCGTAAACAATTTTTCCATGTCACCATCAGGCCAACCATCCCACACAACATATGCTTTGAGATCTGAAGCAGTTCCATTTTCCTTGATAGAAGGATCTGTGGAAGGACCCATGTTCATGGTGATAGGCTTTGTACTTGCTGGGCCAGGTGTTGGTGGACCACTGTGCATAAAGGGTCCCCAAGGATGAATATACTGGGATGGATATGGAATTGCAGGATGACTGAACTGCAATGAATAATTCTCGGCCAGTTGTGGTTCATTTCTGAAGGGGTATGGTGGTAGTTTGGATCCAGGGTGAGGAAATGATTGATAGGGCGATGGAAAGAAAGGACCAAACAGAAAATGTGGAATTGGAAGGACAGCCCCATTGGCAATTACTTGCCCTGCATGAAATTATCAGAGAATGAAGTAAACAAATTTCAATGGAGATCCTACCATATGGATTATTCTGTGCCACTATGATGTGTTGTATTGAAGTCAGAGGTCAGTGGTCACTATCCAGTCATTTGGAAGAAGGGGAGCTTACAGGTCTGCCTGGGTGTTGTAATAGGCTGTGTATTCTGCCTATTGGCCTCGACTGGTGGAATGAAATAATTGAATATAATATACTCTTGATAAAAGACTGCCAGGTTCAAGAAGTTGTCATCATCACGAGAACATCACCCAATTGTACTTGCAAAACTTAGGAGGACCATCTAGTTATTAGTGGTCTGGTTGATAAATAGACATGAGGAATGTGTGGAAAAATGAATGCAGTTGGTATCCGGCTTGTCTATTGCCAGACAGTAGATTCTCGATCGAATTCGGTTAGGTATTTGTTCCAGTTTAAGTAAAAGTTGCAACCAGAGTCATGCGCGTGAACAATGATTAACTTGTTAACACGATGTATTACTTACAATGCTATGACATGTATTTAAGACTAATTCTGTCCTTGAGTGAATACTAGTGACGCGGAGGTGCTGCGGTATTGAAGCGCACTGACGCGCATTTGACGCGGGGGTGATGCGGGACTGATGCGGGGGTAACGCGCACCACTGCAGAGGCTGACACCACCCAAAACCCTCATGAAGATGCTTGGAACAACAAGAAGTAGTGTAGACTTAAGCGCCATAGTCGTATGACTGTTCGGAAGTGTTCCTTGCTTCAGTTCCACCAAACTTGCATGCTGTACGATGATTTGTGTACTATTACCAGTTGTAACCCAAGGTGTCAAGTTATCTGAAGATGAACTACCTCAGAAAAGAGTCTATTGATGTTAAAAATCTGTCTTGAGATTTGCGCGTCACTTGCGTCACACGCGGCAAGCCCCGTGTCATTTTTACTGTGCCCATTTCTCATCACGTGGCGTTCAATTGTTTGATTTCTCGCACTGTAGTGCCACTCGATCATGTCAACGATCATCAGCCTTAACTGTTGCGTCTTCGGCGACGATCCCTCTCGCGTATTTTCCGTAGACATTGATAAAAACGAGAAGGTCTCTATGCTAAGGAAGGCCATCAAAGATGAAAAGAAGCCTGCATTCGATTCCATTGTTGCCGACAGGCTCGATCTATGGAACGCTCACAACTTTCCAACGGACGGAGACAAACGGGATTTCCAAACGAAACTGAACTGGATAGTGGTGAATGAGGATGCATTGAGAGGCGCGAAGAAGCTCAGTTCTGTGTTTGGGAGTCTGGGAGAGGAAACACTACATGTGATCGTCAAGGCGGGTGAGTATTGCTAGTTCCGTTTGTTTTATATGTTACTTAACACAGGATTTTGGTAAGCATCTGATGGGCCCCTATTACTCCAACTCAACTGCCTGCGGCTCGGCGACGATCCCTCCCGCGTATTTTCTGTAGATATTGATAAAAACAAGAAGGTCTCGGTGCTAAGGGAGATCATCAAAGAGAAGAAGAAGCCTGCATTCGATTCCATTGCTGCCGACAGACTCGATCTATGGAACGTTTCCATTGAAATCGATGATGATCTTTCAGAGAAACTTGCAGAGCGTCCTCACGAAAGGACTTTACGTCCGACAGAAATTTTGACCAATGTATTTCCAAACGGAACTCCTGCCGTCAACACCCTCCATATCGTCGTTTATGCGCCTCCTGGTACGTGCTTTGCCCCAGTGTTAATGATGGTGGGTATTCATCCGACGCTAGTTCAACGATTGAACAGAGTCCCTCCATTTTCGTACAACGCTCCTGCCGGCACGGCTACGGTAGAAGGTCTACGGTCCACATTCTTGAATAACTCACCTCAGAAGTCCCCTTCCGCCGGTGGGCAAACAGCGGACTTTTCCAGCCGTCAACATCGTGATACACAGGCAATAGCGTGCAATCGCCCTTCCTCAGCCAGTGATGTAATACCAGTCACGCTTCTCCACCCCGTATTCGGCGAATTCATTGACGATTGCGATAACTACGAGCCAAACAAAAAGGACCATGATGTCGTGCTCAAGTTGCAAACAGCCATGTCTCACATCTACGCAGACGAAAAATCCCGCGCAAACGCTATCCGCGATGTCTTCGAATCGTACGGGATATACCTCCGACAAACCAAGATTGGCAGTTTCGAAACGGATGGAGATATAACCTCGGGACAATTCGTCACGCTTCTCGCGGAATTCAAGAACGATGTGGGATGGTCAGGTGCTGAACCGTACCTTCAAGCCGCGCTATATTATCTAGAGTTTACCCGGAAACTGGCTCCTAAATACTCGCGATCCTCGCTGCCGTGTCTGATTATGCTCGTTTTTGGTTCGTTCTCCTCAGCTGTCCTTGTTTACTAAGCTCGAATTATATGCCAGGCCCCTACCTATGTTTTGCCGGTGCAGCTTGGAACAATCGCCCTAATCTTCAGATCCTCTCAGTTCTACCATTTCATTTCCACTTTTCGGATACAAGGTTGAAGATGATGGCTGCGCGACAACTGGGAGCATCTACGAGAGCCATTAATCGTATCAAGGGTTTTTACGAAGACGAATATCACACCCGTGACCCACCTTCTCCTCCAAACCAGTCACAACCCCAACCCATGCAACTGTTCCCATATCCGACATCTTTCACATCACTTGTGGATTCGAAGAAACAAAGCTTTGTTTATCACTCTCACTTGGACAACAACAAACTCATTTTTCGTGCGAAACTGTGTGATGGCAGCTCTGACCTCTGTGTCAAATTTGTTCGTCAGTATTCAAAGGAGGTGCATGAATATTGCGCTTCGATTAATGCTGCGCCGAAGCTCCTGGGCTTCGAGAGTATGCCTGGTGGATGGTATATGGTTGTGATGACTTTTATCGAAGGATATAACATGCTCCATGAATCTGAATCGCTCATACCCCTGGACAAGATTCGAGCCGTCATCGACCAGCTGCATCAATCTGGTTATGTGCATGGTGACATCCGGGACACAAATGTCATGGTTTCTTCTAATGGACACGTCATTCTTCTTGATTTTGACTGGGCAGGGGAGAGTGGAAAGGTTCGATACCCAATGAACACTCATTATGGAGATGATCTATGGCGGCCTGAAGGAGCGCGGGATGGCATGCTGATTACTTGTGAACACGACATCGAAATGATGGATGCTATGTCTGAAGCATTACAGAGGGATGCCAGATGGTGAGTATGTAGAAATTGATATATTTTGGCACTGCAATGACTTAATTAATATTGTTGAGACTTGAAGTTTAAAACTAGTGCTTTAAGGTCCGGTTATTTGGCCTCTCAAGCCAGAACCGCAAACAGTACTAAACTGGACCCAGTCCTAACCAGTTCAACACTGGTTAGGACCGGTTATGGGGACCAGTACTACCTATTAACTATTTCGTAGAGTATGTATTGTATGTAATTAAAAAAGAATAAAAACATCCATCCCCACGAGCATAGTGGCTCATGGGGATGGCTAGCTAGTTAGTAATTTTGCTGTCGTCGAAATTGATCGTGGCAAGGAGGTTGGGGCACTCAAGAAGGCCATCAAGGAAGAAAAGAAAGTGGCATTGACGCCAACAGCCTTGAATGTCTCCACACCTATCGATGAAGACACAAACGTTGAAGCACAAGTCAAGAACCTGAGGCTACATGAGAAGAAAAAGCTACTGCTCAGGATCTTTAGCGATCTAGATAATGAGACACTCCATGTCGTTGTCAAGGCCCTAGTATTGTACATCCATGGGAGAAAGCCCAAGTTTCATACGACCAAGTCTAGAATTATGTTTGCTGTCTCATACATCCAGGGAGGGAAAGCACAGTTCTGGAAAAACAAAGCTATTAATCAAATTGTTGCAGGATACAAACCATTTGCAATCTTCAGGGAATTTTTGGAGAGACTGGAGGCACAGTTTGGAGACCCTAACCCAAAGGCAACAGCGAATGCAAAATTAAAAACCATGTGCCAAGGTTCTCTGACTGCAGACAAATTTATTTTGCAGTTCAAAGCAGAAGCGTCACAGACTGATATGGGAGAAGCTGTATTGGTAGAATTTTTGAAGGCAGGATTAAATCCCTCATTATTCAAGTCAATCTATTGACTACCTTCTATGCTGGAGAGATTGGACGAGTGGTATAATTGGCCAATGCATCTTGATCAGCAATATCGACAGGAACAGGCAGAATCGAAATTAATATATAGGAATTCCAGATTTGGAAAGTCATCAGGAGGAAAGTCTGAGAAAGGAAGAACACCTCAGGTACAAACTCCGAGGGCACAGCCACCAGCCATGGCAGTGACACCTATTGTTAAGGAGTCAGCAGCATCGACGGATGCAATGGATGTTGATTGAGTAGGGAGACAAGCTCCAGTTAAATGTTTTAATTGTGGGCAATTAGGGCATATGGCTGGAAGTTGTAGGCAGAAAAGGAAGATTAGGAAAGTGACTATTGAGAAAGTAAAGTTGGAAGAAGATAAGCAGAAGAATTTTGTAGAAGAGTCCCAGTGAAGGTTTCTCTATTGGTGACCCAGAATCAATATAATGTATTAGTATCTGAGGAAACCCAGAGTGAACCTGAAAGAGAAATTGAAGAGTACGACCATCATCATTTATCCAACAAAGAACAATGCCCAGCCTTATTTCCCAAGACCCCTAAATTTTTTATTCGCCAAGCACGGATAGAACCCGAAATCAGTTTGACAGTAGGATTGAAGACAGTGGATACACATGCAGCAGTTAATGTGGAGGCATTGCTTGACAGTGGTGCTACTGGATTATTTATTAATTGATCCCTAATTACCGGAAATGGTATTCACATGCATAAACTGCCACAACCTATAATGGTGTACAATATTGATGGTACAATCAATCATGGAGGAACCATTAAAGAGGAAGTCACGATGATACTGAAGTATCAGGATCATCAGGAGCGAGCTGTATTTGAGGTGTGTGACCTTGGGAAAACCAATCTGATAATTGGATGTCCATGGTTATGAAAGCATAATCCAGAAATTAATTGGAAAACTGGGAAGGTATACATGACTCATTGTCCTAAAGAATGTAATGTGTATGGGAGAAAAGTAAAAAAGGAGAAGAAGGAAAAGAAAGAGAAAGAATGTCCAAGAAAGTATTCTGTTACGATGGAGGAAGTGGAGGATGAAGATATGCCAAATGGGGAAGTTCAATTATGACAAGTAAAGAAGAACAGAAGCAAACCTTTAAGGAAATTTGTGTAGGACAGTCATGGGATAAAAATGCTGTGAAAGTGGAGAGGCCAGTGGAGGAGTGGATACCAAAAGCCTACCATAAATATTTGTCAGTTTTTCAGAAGAAGGAATCAGAGTGGTTGCCAGTGCAAAAGCCATGGGATCATGCTGTTGAGATTAAACCAGGATTTGTGCCAAAGAAATAAAAAGTCTATCCATTATCTCTGAAGAAACAAGAAGAAGTGGATGCATTCCTTAATGAACAGTTGTGCAAGGGATACATATGACCTTCGAAATCACTGCAGACATCACCAGTATTCTTTGTACCAAAAAAGAATTAGAGGAAGAGGAAGAGGATGTGTATAGATTATAGGTATTTGAATGAGTGGACAGTGAAGAATGCATACTCTTTGCCATTGATCTCAGAGATAATTGACAAGGTGGGAAAGGCCAAGGTCTTTACAAAATTGGATGTATGCTGGGGGTACAACAATGTACAAATAAAGAAAGGAGATGAGTGGAAGGCAGCATTTTTCATGCATTGAGGATCCTTTGAGCCACTAGTCATGTTTTTTGGGATGACCAATAGTCCCCCAACTTTCCAAAATATGATGAACAACATTTTCAAGGATATGATAGACAAAGGCATGGTGATAATATTCATTGACGACATTTTGATATTCATGGAGAATGAAGAAAATCATGAGGCAATAGTGCAGGAGGTGTTGAAGAGATTGGCAGAGAATGATTTATTTGTTAAACCAGAGAAGTGTGTATTTGGAGCAAGCGAGATTGAGTTCTTGGGATTAAAGATTGGTCCTGATGGAATCAAGATGGATCCTATCAAGGTACAGGCAATTGTTGATTGGCCCATGCCTACCCACATCAAGGAAGTTCAGGCTTTCTTGGGACTTGCCAATTTTTATCGTCACTTTATTCATAATTTTTTCAAAATTGCTGCACCATTACACAACCTTATGTGAAAGGGAGTAGTGTGAAGATGGGGAGAACAACAGCAGACAGCATTTGAGAAGTTGAAGAGGAAGTTTGTGGAAGAACCAATATTGGTCCCAGTAGATTTCACATGCCCCTTACGAGTGGAATCAGATGCATCAGACTTTGCTACTGGAGCAGTATTATCAATGCTATGTGAAGATAACAAATGGCATCCTTGTGCATATTTGTCTCAATGATTGAATGATGTGGAGAGGAATTATAATGTGCATGATAAAGAGATGTTGGGAATAATATGAGCATTGGAGGCATGGAGACATTATTTGGAGGAATATATGCATTAGATTGAAATCTGGACAGACCATCAAAATCTGCAGTACTTCATGTCCGCTAAAAAGCTTAACTGTCAATAAGCACATTGGGCATTATTCCTATCATGCTTTAATTTTCACTTGGTCCACAAAGCGGGAAGCTTGATGAGGAAAGCAGATGCATTATCCAGATGTACAGATTATAAAAGGGGGGTGGAGGAGGACAATAAAAATATTACCCTACTCAAACCTGAATACTTTCATATTTGTGCTATGCATCAAGGGCATTTATTGGTGGATAGCTCAGAGACAGAATCTAAAATTAAGCAATGTTCAGAGATGGATGATGAAGTGGTGGAAGCTGTGAAAGCTTTAACAGGAGAGAAGAAAGATAATATTAAAGGAGATAAATGAATTGAAGAACAAGAGTTAGTGTTGTTCAGAGAAAAGGTGTGTGTACCGAAGGATCAAGATTTACAAAGAGAGATCATATGGTTACATCATAATACACCAGCTGTCGGACATCCAGGAAGGTGGAAGATGTTAGAGTTGGTGATGAGAAATTATTGGTGGCCCAGAATTTCAAAGTACGTGTTGTTGCATGAATAGCATAATACTCCCCACTTCACAAGGCACATTTTGTGCTAAACCCAAACTTTCATCAATGCCTCCATTAGCCGATTGGAGTGGGATGTGGATTGAAGGATCATAAGCGAGGCCAAGTGCATGGCAAATTTCTTTGGACATTGCAATAATCGAAGAGCCAGGGTCTATGACAGTTTTGACTGGATTTCTTTTGTTAACATTCATGATAATTGACCTAATCAATGGGATTCCTTCACAGCGATGAAGAGTTCTGGAATATTGCCAGGTTGAAGACTGTTAATATAAGTTTTGAATGGATTATTGATTATAAAAATGTTATCATTAAGCAAATTTGTGGCATTATTTCCTCCGGACTGCTGAATTTGATGTGGAGTGACCTGTTTCTTCCATTTTGTATGAGCTTTGGGAGATAGAGACAACAATTCCTCAGGGGTTAGTGTGATAATTGGCATCTTCATTGAACAAGCGAAAACATCTTCCATGATTTTATTCTTTTGAATCAGAGCTTGAGTATGATGCAAAGGACCATCTTTGGCTTTACCTTTCGCAGTTGATCCAAAGTTTCATTCGTGTGGTAGTAAGTACAAATTTTCTTTTGCAGCAGCGTAAGGATGAATGATGGGCTATGAAGTTTTTTCCAAAGTCAAAGATGATGCTGAAGTTGAGGTTGGTAGGTTTGTTGCCATAGACGAGATGGATGATGTGGGTACTTGTGGAGTCAATTGTTCGACTGCCGCAGTGTTTGGGGAAACCAAAGGTCGAGAAACAGGGTCTGTTGGTATGCTCAAATTAGTTTTAGCAAAGGCCCTACCACTTCGCAAGGCATATATCTCTTGTTCGAGCTTTGTGATGTGATCTTTGGGTCTTGCAGATTGTTTGGAAACCTGGTAGATGCCTCTAGGTGGTGTTAAAGTAGCTGTTGAGGATGCGATGTTGTACATTAGTAATGATGCAGTTGTAGTTGAAGGATTTTGTTGAGTCCATTCGTGGATTCTGTCTTTGATAAAGCAACCAGGAATGTTTCGAGGGGTGAACTGTCCATTTAGAAGGATGATTTTTCCTTCATTGTTCTTTTTACACTTTCCTTCATTGATGTAGGATGGGCAAACCAAGCAGTCACTAATAAAATGACCAGTGAGTCCACAAAAGACAAACTAAATTTTTGAGCTGGTCCGAGCGAAATCCACTGTTAGTTCGAGGAGGATTAGTGGGTTTCAAACCTGCTAGAGCTGTGATGAGTGTGGTTGCGAATTTTTTGAGAATCACCAATAAGTCTTCCAATTTGATCTGTGTCGAAGATGTTGAAGTCGATGCTGAGATTTCTGAAGACTGTAACAATGTCGAATTCGAACTAATTGACCCCGCTAAAACAAATTTTGCTGCTGCATGAATGTCATCGAGTGGGTAGGCATCATCCGGATAGTGGTCAGGAAATTTTAGTTCCAGTTGTCATGCAATTTGTGACCATAAACCTGGCTAAAAACCTCGAATGAATGCTCTACTTTGTTCTGCCTCCAAAATTCGGCCTTTAGAGAGTAGAAGCTTTGTAATATTGTAGAACGACCTGTAATATAATCCTAAGTCACTCGCGTCAAAGATACACATCCAAAGTTGTTCACCAATGAGTTTATTCATGTCTGAAATTGACCATTTTTGATTGTCTTCAGAACCAGGATATAGTCTGTGGATTGCAACACGAAAATCTTGAAACAAAGTACTGGTTTCATATTTGGGAATTGATTCCCAGAGTTTGGACATATTGATATCGACATATTGACAGGCGTGCTTCTTCATAAGTTCTGGATCCATAACATTACAGTTGATAAAGAGTATTTTGAGCTCGTTAAACTATCGACGTAGCTCTCAGGGTTGAGTAGGGTCAAATTTTGGTGCTGTGGAATGTCTATGAGCTGGCATTGTTACTTGTGTGGCCATATATGTAACGATTCATGGAGTTAGAACCTGAGCAAAAGATGGTGGATATGTTGAAGTGGCTGGAATAATGAATGATGTAGTAGATGATGAGGAAGAAGAGGAAGAAGAGGTTGGAGATGAGGAAGTAGATGAAGGAAACAAATGACTATGTGTAGATTTGGTATCAGAGACAGGAATTAGAATATCCCCCGATTGTTTGAGAGATTTGAAGGCCTGGCAAGTCTTGATTCTAAGGTTTTGAGCTTGGGTTGGCCTAAGCCGGGAGATTTGAGGTGGATTAGGCAATTAAATGTTTTAGAAACCCCTCGCAGTGGGCTCCAAAATGATGAGACTTGACCTGGAGACCTAGCAAAAACCTGTTAAAAGGCTTATAAAGTATAACACAGGCTAGAGGAAGGGTGCAAGTTGGTACTAAATATCACTGCTAATACCAAAATGTTCTTTTTAGTGATGCGAAATGGTAAGGGATGTGATGAATAGTCTTTAAAAGCATATGAAGATGTTTGAAAAAGTTCGAAGATGTGCAAAGTAGTTTGAAATAGGTTCAAATGGTTTCGAAGTTGTTCAGGTGAGTTCAAAGAGGTTCAAAGGTGTTCGACTTGTGTCGAGATATGTTCACAAACAAATATAGCAAATAAGAAGTAGTTTTTAAGTGGTGATAGGCGATGACAAATTGAGAGCGAATACAAAAGTTTGAGAAAGTTTGCAATATTTCACAAAATTTTATAGAGATATGATGCAGGCTAAGACTCAAGAGAACTGCTCTTAATTCTGACAGTAGTGGAAACAGTAACTTATTCTCTGTTTTTCTAAGTAACTAGTACAAGTCTATATACATTTTTAAAGAGATAGTACTAAAAAGGGAAATAAAACCTGTGTAAAACATGAGGCAATATATCAAACAATGAGGACTTTGTAGATCATAAAATAAATGAGAAATAATAAATAATTGAAACATACATGTCCCCATATGGTAAAAGTACTTATCTTTTGCTTCAATATATCATTGAAACATAAAAATGCTATTATTGCATCCTAAATCTCTTGCAAACTCTCCTTGTATCCGATAGTGCTTAATATGCAATGGAATAACTCATTCTGGTTGTGCAGCATGTATTGAAAGGATTTTAGGAACAGCTATGTGGTGGCCAATGTTATTCGAAGTAGTATGAAGTCGATCACAGTGTCACAAAATCTTTCAAAGTCGTTCGAAGTCATTTGAAGTCATGCAAAATAAGTTAAAAAGAATTTGAAGTCGATTTCGTAGTGTTCATAGTGGTTCAGAGGGTCTGTCATAGTGTGTCAATATGATTGGAAACTTTCTCCAGACTTTAGAGCATGCAGTGGACCTATCAACAATATAGCATCCATATGCTAACAGATGGAACTGTCCCCATTCATAGCCTTCATCTTTGGGCAAGCTGGATGTTGAGATTATACAGGAATAGCCAGACAAATTGTCATGCTTGTCTCAGTGACTGCAATCAAATTCACCCATTCCAGGAATACCATGTTCTTGAAAAAAGCCTAATTAGCAGATATTGAACTACATATCAAACACCTACTTCGGCATATGGCATATGCCACCACAGTTGCAATGTTGAGCTGTGAAGTGGGGTAGGCAAAATTGTGTGGACCTCCAATGTGAGGCATATTGGCCATATTGGTGCACTTTTTGAGTTGCTCTTGATTGCGTTCTGGGCAATACCATTTGAGAAATTCCATTCCAACACCTATAGCAAACTATCATACAATCATGAGCATATGAAAAACCCAACCAAAATGTAGGCAAGTTGCCTTTATGATATTATGATGAAGCATCTGGTGATCATCCATCTGCTCATCTCACACCTTCCCACTTGCAGTTGGGGATATGATAGATGTGGAATGCTGATGCGGAGGCTCCAAGTAGTAACATCTAGTGTTCTTGACACCTTTCAAGTAGTTGTCTCTTTCCAGATCAGTCCCTCCTATCCATGTGCCATCCTCTGCTTTTTTTGGTCTTTCAGGTGTTGCTAAAGCTTCATCTCCAATGATACTCATCTGTATTTTTTGGAGCTTCTCAATCTTATTATCACAGATATATTTACTGAAGCATGCTGATTGGTAAGTAGTCCAACATATCATCATATAAAACACCATGAACCCATTGCACACCCATACTTCAGCAATATCATCACATTGTTCACCCTGCATATCTTCCTTTACCTCTATTGCAAAGAGAATATCATCATCCAATAGCACAAAGAAACCTAGTGATTGAGCCCATAATATTAGTATGATACATTTATATGGATATAACTACTTTGCACCCATTTCAATCACCAGTTCTTCTGGCCCAAGAGGCACTTCAATACCTTCTTCAAATGTCTCTTGTGCTTTCATGACTGCATTCCAATGTATCCTGAACATATGCCAAGGTTCTTCCTTGGGAGGTAGGAAGCACATGGCTTCTATCAACCAGTGGATGAGACTGGACCTCATAGATATATGGAA
Organism: Tricholoma bakamatsutake; assembly: GCA_029959215.1. Lineage (NCBI taxonomy): Eukaryota > Fungi > Basidiomycota > Agaricomycetes > Agaricales > Tricholomataceae > Tricholoma > Tricholoma bakamatsutake. The sequence goes on along the minus strand of CP114860.1, from coordinate 12,905,928 downwards.
TGTGAGAATATTGGCTTTGATAGTAGAACAGCTGACCATTTGGAACACAGAACTGTTCATCTGGTTCACTCAGCATAGGAACAGGTGTCTAAAGTATGAAACAATGAGCAATAGCAGCAATGGACAACATACAGAGAGTATAAAATATCAAAATCAACTGCTGTGAAAATATGACTGTCCAATAGTCCAATACCAGGAAGTAGCAGCAAGAACAGAGATATCCAGATGACCAACTTCATGTCAAGTCATAAGGGCAATGCACTGCATTTCACCCCAAATCTCAGATCAGTGTTTGGATTGGAGAGGATTGAGCAGCTTGGTATGACCTTAAAAAGGGATTGTATAATAATATCAGAAAGATAAACCAGAAGAGAAGAGACCTGAGCAATCCTCAAAATATCTTGAATACCCCTAACAAGGATAAAGCACAGTAACCAAGAGAAACAAGAAAACAGATGACAAAAGAATGAGAAACCTACCATAGGTCCAAGAGGAAGGAAACAGGATGGAGGAGATGATGGTGTAAAGGAGAAGTAAGATGCTGAGCTGAATAGGGGGTTGTTCACAGTAGCCATTTTTGGCTTATTTTTGGCTTCATTTTTGCATGATTTTTGGTTGTTTGGCAGAAAAGTGATCAAAATGGACCGAAAAATGAAGTCAGAAATTACATAATAAATGGCTACAGTGAATTCTCAGAAATGCAAACATCCTGAAAATAAGGCAAAAATGCATTTTACTTACCTCTGGCAATGCTCGGCAAATTCAAACTGCCCTCCCAAGGACTTCATGAAATTATTATCATAAGTTTATATGTAGGTGGTCCTTACTGTTAGCATATTTTCGAGCATGTCACAATTGAGGAATGGGGTTTACAAATATATATATTCTTTCATATACTTACCAAAATTACAAAAGAAAAATTACTACGCATAGAAAGTGGGCATCCTCTCTTTCTTTGTTGGGACACCCCCCTGTTCTCCCTTTTTGTTGCATCCAATCCCCTCCTCCTTATCCCTGTCAATACCCTCACATGAGGTTTGGCTACTGCCTGTCATCTCGCCATCTCACCATTGGTCCATCTCCATTCTCAGATGTTGTTGTTCCCACCAACAACCTGTGGGCATGGGCATGGGTCTGGGCATGGGTTGTGTCTTGTCAATGCCTATCATTACTGGTAGTTGGCTGTGGGCATGGGCATGTAAGGGCAACCTAAAGCCTCACTTAATAGTGAGCTAACAGAGGGGAATGTGCACCTAACAGAGGGGAATCCAAAGAGAAAACTCTAAGGACCCATCTGTCGATGCCCAGTACAGTGACTCACAAAACTGAGTCAATGTTTTGGACTTTTTGATTCATTGTTGAATAGCTTCCCATAAACAACAAAACCAAACAAGGTATTGGTGTACCGAATAACATACATGATCAGGGCTACCAAACAAACAAAGAATTATGTAATTTTAATCATCCCTCATGGAGATATGATTATTTTAATTTAGGGACTCATTGACTCAGTTTTGTGAGGGGTAGTCAGAAATATTAGAATCTGATGCTCCACCAACTGTATAATGTCAAAAACTTGACAGATGGTTTCTAAGGTGATGTGACCCTTGATGGGACCTTAAATTATAGTATTTAATTAGGACTAGCATTCTTCATACTTCAATATTCTCCAATGCATCCCATCTCCTCTGCTCAGAAGGAAAACATTCTTTCTCTGGCCTCCAATCATTATTCTACTGACAATATTGCCTCTAAACTCAACCTCAGCCAGTCTAGTGTATCCAGAACACTCAGGGCTCTCCATCCAAACCTGGATTCCCCCTCTGGTGGTTGTCCTTCTAAGCTCTCATCTACCTCTCAGAGAGCCATCCTTACCCAAATCACCACTGGCAAGGCTGCAAATGCTGTTCAGGCCACCCATTACATCAACAGCATCATCCCCACTCCAGTCTCCTTAGAAACAGTCAGAAGAGTTCTCAGAAAAAACTCATTCAAGGCTGTGGTGAAGAAGAAAAGGCCCTTGCTTAGTATAAGGCATAGGAAAGCAAGATTGGCTTTTGCTCAGAAGTATAGAGAGTGGACTGTGGAAGACTGGAGGAGGGTTATTTGGTTAGATGAGACTAAAATCAACAGGTTTGGGTCAGATGGGAGAGAGTGGGTCTGGAAACAGAAGGGAGAGGGGCTGATTGAGAGAGAGGTGCAGGGAACTGTCAAATTTGGAGGAGGAAACATTATGGTATGGGGGTGTATGGGATGGAATGGAGTTGGGTATCTTGCAGAGGTTGAGGGGAGGATAAATGCTGACCAGTATGTGTCCATTTTGAAGGACCATATGCTGCCTAGCTTGGAGGAGAGTGGAATTTCTGGAGAAGAGGTGATTTTTCAACAAGACAATGACCCCAAGCATACCTCAAAAAAGGCCAAGAAATGGATGGAGAACAACAATATTACTCTTCTGGATTGTCCTGCCCAATCTCCAGACCTCAGTCCTATTGAACATCATTGGGTTCACCTCAAGAACCAGGTAGACAAGTATCCAACAGCACCAAAAGGAATTTGGGAGTTATGGGAAAGAGTAGTAGAAGAGTAGAATAATATTCCATCAGAGGTGTGTCAGAATTTGATTAAAAGCATGCCTAGAAGGTTGGGAGCAGTTATTAAGGCCAAGGGAGGTCATACAAAATACTAGAATTACAATTTATCATAATATTGATACCACCTCACAAAACTGAGTCAATGAGTCCCTGAATTAAAATGATCATATCTCCATGAGGGATGATTAAAATTACATAATTCTTTGTTTGTTTGGTAGTCCTGATCATGTATGTTATTCGGTACACCAATACCTTGTTTGATTTTGTTGTTTATGGGAAGCCATTCAACAATGAATCAAAAGGTCCAAAACATTGACTCAGTTTTGTGAGTCACTGTAAACTAGGACCTACCAGAGCACTATCTGCCCTTTCATGCTGGGGCCACCTGTGATAGCATGAGCTGCTTTACTTGGGATGGGGCATGCTGGACATACAGCAAACATTGGGGATGCCAAACCAGACACACCTCATGGTATGAATTCCTTTCCTGCATACTTTCCTGCTAACTAACTGTCTCTAAATTCAAACGATGCTGGAGTGAAAACTTGGCCTCTAGGTAGAAGGAACCTTACATATGCAATGTGAAACTTAGCCCTGGGTCATATGTCCAGAGCAAATTATTACAGATCCAATGGAGAGTGAGTAACCTTGTGGTTCAAGCCATTGGGTCATTTTATTTCCTATATTTTCCCACCCCTGTTTGTTTGAGCAGCCATTATACAAGCACTGTAAACATTAATCCAATTGGTTGAATGAACTTCCACAATATCTAGGACTGATCACCTCATGGTGATGCTCCACTTCATCCAAACTCAGGAGGTGTAAATGCAATCAGGCATTTGGATGTATTCTGGCAATTTCAGCTGCACAAAATGTATATAACTTCTCTTCTTATCCATTGGTAGTCACAAAAAAAAGCACACATGCCTTGATACTCACCCTCTGTCTCTTCTTCTGTTTGATCAGAAGGATCCCAAGCACCCTGACCAGGATTTATCAGTCTGGATGTGGTTAAAATGGCAAAAGATCACCAATCTTCCTGCTGCACCATATGATCCTATATTCAATGTGCTTGTTCATCCATTGGCAGCCATCCCAGTGAAGGATCATCAAGCCCTCATCTTATTTGTCAATAAATTCCAACCATCATGGACACCAAGAAGATTCAATACTTCATGAAGGATACTTCCAATGAAAATCAAGCAGGACACATTTATTGGAGGGCTTAGATAACACATTACTGGATAAAATGGGGTTTGCTTGGATTGGTGGAGAAGCAATTGAAGGATCATGGTGTCAATCCCTGGATGATCATGGCTGAAGATAACAAGTAAGTAGACATTTCTCATCCAAGTAGTATACTAAACAGGGACTTCATTTAGCTCTTAACACAGGATGAGGCTAATGTCCCCTCACATATATCCACCATCACTGTTGAGTTATTTGGCGTCAATGCCCAAGTAAACCCAGGTAATCCCAACAGGATCAAACTCAAGGCCCAGAAATTTGTGGAAACCCTTGTTACTTATTTATAGAATATGTACCGAAAACCAATTGATCATGATCTAACCAAGATATAAATTGCAAAAGGGGAGTTAAAGGATATGTGGAAAGGTTCAGTGGTTATTACAGTACAATGTGATACTTACCTATATTTAGATTTGCAGGTAAAGCCAATGGTGCCTACCATCTGCTCCTATTTACAGAAGATGGAGAAACTCATAGTTGTGCCCAAAAAATATGGCGATGAAGAATCATTCACCTTGATGATTGTTAGGAAACAGTCTCCTAACATGCCCATTACCTAATACTATTTTTATTTTATTTTATTTTATTTTATTTTATTTTATTTTATTTCATTTTATTTCACTAAAATACACTACAAAATGCCTATATACACATTACTTGTCAGCGTGGGAATTCTCTATTTACACACATCAATATGTACATGCATGTATGCACATGTATGCGCATGTGTGCACACATCCATAATAACATACTACAATATGTGTAACATAGTATATAACTCTAAAATAAATACTAGGAGACCTCAATTGAGTTAAAGATTGGTCCTGATGGAATCAAGATGGATCCTATCAAGGTACAGGCAATTGTTGATTGGCCCATGCCTACCCATATCAAGGAAGTTCAGGCTTTCTTGGGACTTGCCAATTTTTATTGTTGCTTTGTTCATAAGTTTTCCAAAATTGCCACATTATTACAGGCTGTGGAGTAGTTTGTTAACTGGGAATAGTGGGTGGGTGATAAGGGCATAAATGGGGAATGTTAATTTTAGAATCAATCTTGAATGATTGAGGTAATTTTAACACTACTGCATTGGGTGAAATTATTTTAGAAATTGGATATGGGCCAACTTGCTTCTCCATAAGCTTTCTTGAAGGTCATGGAATATTCAGATCCTTGATACTTAGCCATACCAAGTCACCAACTTTGTACTCTGGAGTAACAGCTCGAGTACAATCCATATGTTGCATCATGTCATCACGTGCTGTCATCAATGCTGCCTCTGCTTCCTCCTGCACCTTTCGCATTTTTGATACAAAGTCTTCCACTGACTGTACCTTGACTTTCCTTCGAGGTTCTACTCCCGTTCTGGGATGATAACCATAATTAGCAAAGAAGAGTGACATGCAAGTAGCCAAATGGAATTTATTATTGTGGGAAAATTCTGCAATTGCTAACCATTCAGGCCAGTCGGTTTGTCAGTGACTGACAAACATGCATAGGTATTGCTCCAACTCCTGATTCATTCTCTCTGTCTGCCCATTGGTTTGTGGGTGATATGCCATAGATAATTTGGTTTGAATCCCCAATATGTTATTTAACTCTCGCATAAACACAGAAGCAAATTGTGATCCACAATCAGAGATAACCACATCAGATAATCCATGTAACTGCCATACCTGATTTAGATAGAGGCATGCCAAGCCCAACGATGAGGTTTCTGCTGTAGTAGGAATGATATGGACTTCTTTTGTGAAGTGGTCACATACTACAAATATTGCATTGTATTTTTGAGCTTCAGGTAATCTTGTGATAAAGTCCACAAATATATCTCACTATGGCACTTTACGTATAGGGTTCAGCATTAATTTTCCTGCAGGCTTTTCTAAAAATTTCTTTCCCCTCATGCACATATCACACCCATCCACATACCCCAACACATACTTGGAAATTCCGGGCCACCAATAATTTCTAATCACCAACTCCAATGTCTTTCACCTTCCTGGATGTCCAGCAGCTGGCATGTTATGATGTAACCATATGATCTCCCTTCGTAAATCTTGATCCTTTGGTACATACACCTTTTCTCTGAACAACACTAACCCTTGTTCTTCAACCCATTCATCTCCTTTAATATTACCTTTCTTCTCTCCTCTCAAAGCTTTCACAGCTTCCACCACTTCATCATCCATCTCTGAACATTGCCTAATTTTAGACAACATTTCTGTCTCTGAGCTATCCACCAATAGATGCCCTTGATGCATAGCACAAATATAAAAGTATTTAGGTTTGAGTAGAGTAATATTTTTATTGTCCTCCTCTACCCCCTTTTGTTAGGGTGACACCCACTAATCTGCTAGCTGGACCATGCGGGTTCTCCTACAAGAAGGCAGCGGGGGGGGGCACGCATGATGGGGGGATTTGATGGATTTGATGCAAGGGTTAAAAATAGAACAGTTGGCTGAAATAGGCCTTTCGCACCACTAATGTGGATGGAATACCTAAGAGAACTCAACTGAGGTCTCCTAGTATTTATTTTAGGGTTATATACTATGTTACACATATTATTACAGATGCACGCACACATGCACATACATATTGATGTGTGTAAATAAAGAATTCTCATGCTGACAAATAATGTGTATATAGGCATTTTGTAGTGTATTTTGGTGAAATAAAATCAAATAAAATAAAATAAAATAAAATAAAAATAGTATTAGATAATAGGAATATTAGGAGACTGTTTCCTAACACCCTTTTATGATCTGTACATCTGGATAATGCATCTGCTGTCCTCATCAAGCTTCCCGCTTTATGGACCAAGTGAAAATTAAAATGTGATAGAAATAATGCCCAACGTGCTTGTCAACAGTTAAGCTTTTTAGCAGACATGAAGTACTGCAGATTTTGATGGTCTTTCCAGATTTCAATCTGATGTGTACATCCCTCCAAATAATGTCTCCATGCCTCCAATGCTCGTATTATTCCTAACATCTCTTTATCATGCACATCATAATTCCTCTCTGCATCATTCAATCCTTTAGACAAATATGCACAAGGACACCATTTGTCATCTTCACATAGCATTGATAATACTGCTCCACTAGCAAAGTCTGATGCATCTGATTCCACTTCGTAAATGATGCATGAAATCTACTGGTACCAATATTGGTTCTTCCACAAACTTCCTCTTCAACTCCTCAAATGCTGTCTGCTGTTGTTCTCCCCATCTCCACACTACTCCCTTTCACATAAGATTGTCCAATAATCGTAGAAGGTGCTCCAGAATATATTGTGGAAGAGGTTTTGGACTCACATCTTTGACAAAATAAATTGGAGTTCGTAATCAAGTGGAAGAACTACACCAACAAAAATAATTCATGTGAACCTGAGGAGAATTGTAAGCAAGCATAATGCAATTGCCCAATTCTTTAAACGCAATCCAAATGCTCCACATTGCATTGCTAGAATGGTGCCTGAGGGGATGAATTTCTAGCCTTACGAGAATTTTACAGAGGGGACAGATATGATATTTTCTCACCTGGAAGTCGAGGCATAAAAGGGGGGTAATGTTAGGAAACAGTCTCCTAACATGCCTATTACATAATAATATTTTTATTTTATTTTATTTCACCAAAATATGCTACCAAATGCATATAAATGCTGTATTTGTCAGCATGGGACTTTTAATACTAGGGGACCTCAGTTGAGTTCTCTTAGGTATTCCATCCACATTTGTGGTGTGAAACACCTATTTCAGCCAACTAATCTATTTCTAACCTGTTGCATCAAATCCATCAAACCCCCCATCATGTGTGTATGCCCCGCCACCTTCTTGTAGGAGAGCCTGCACAGTCCAGCTAGCAGAACAGTGGATGTCGCCCTAACACTTATGTAGCACTAGCCCCAGTAAGGTATACATGAATGCTTAGTGCAGGACATTTCGCAGAGTCCCTCTCTCAGAGAAAATATATTCCTAGGCTTCCTCTCCTGATGGTAAAGGGAGAATGCTTGACTAAATTGTCATACTACTAAGCATAGAAGAAAATTACTGTTCATCATCACTCTGCATGTATGAAGAAAATTACTGTTCACCATCACTCTGCATACATACATGCATACATATTATGTACACCCAAAAAATCAAGGGAAAAGTCCAGAATAATTGGCATGCTCCACATTGCTTGTCAGTCCAACAGGAATGATGATCACTGATGAGCTGATCAATGATTGATCAACCTCTTCGAGATTGATTCAATTTTCATGAGTAATTTAGGTTGACCACATGGGAGAAAAATTATGCTTGCTAAGTATGCAGAGTGATGAGCACGAGTTATTGAAGATGTATTAGAATGACTAGAGCCACTGGATGCCACCTGGATCAACAGGAAAATGGACCCTAGGCCTAGATCTGACCCCAGAAAAGCTGTGTATATTTGCCATGTCATACTTTCATTTGAATTTTGATATCAAAATCCTGCCTGATACACCTCGAGCACAATACCGACTCAAATACACTCAGCCCAGATCAGGCCTAATCATAGTAGGGCAGACATGTGTGGCGCCACTATTATTAAGCTTCAAGTGAGGGAGACTGGGAGTGCCAGGCATACTAGTCATTGTCATCATTGTTGTTGCTACCATTGTCGCCATCGTTGTCACCATTGGGTGTCAAGTTCTGGTCCAGTCTCTGAATATCCTAAGGTTCAGAGGCATCATGACTGACAGGAAGGGTGTGGCCTGGAGTGAATGAGTTGTCACCACTTGCGAGTGCTCTGGCAGGTTTGGCTATCTCATTGTAGAACGGGAAGGACTTGAATCTCCACACCTTGACCTTTGGATGAGCCTAAACCATAGATATATGAGCTCGCACATAATTAAATAAAGAGAAAGAGCACAACATACATTCACATAGGCAGTCCATATGTCATCCTCGACAACAATGTGGTGGTTCCAGGTTGATGTCATCCCAGCCCCAGCCCATGAGGTTGTGAAGGCCCTTGACAGTGGTATAATCGGCCTTGCTGTAGAGAAGGGATTAAACATGTGTTATCGTATGCGAGGCACATACTGCATCCATCGAGTTGAGCACATCTTTGCTGTCTTTGGAGGTCACCATCCTTCAGTCAAGTTCGCCTCGGTGCCTTTTGACCTTCTCAGCACACAGTGTGTATGCATCATCAGTATGCCATCCAGCATTATCAGCCTGCCGTCCTTGAGCTTTGACCCCAGCAAGTGTGTTGAGGAGGATGGAATCACAAGCAGTATTCCATTGTGCTCATGGCTTTGCCTGAGTCACGAGTTTTGCACCTTCCAGATCAATAACTACAACACCACCATTGGCAGGTGGTGCTATGCTGTTAAAGTCAATACTCCTAGATCAAAAGATAAGTCGAGACTCGTAAGTGACGACTTCGAGATAGAAGTTCAGTTCGCCGAGGCTCGTAAGCGTCGGTTGAGCAAGACTCAGATCGCACCAAGTTAGGAGTGTTAGAAATGACTAGGTCAAGCTGAGTGACCAGTCGTACATTCATCGTCTAAATACTACTGGCATAGATCGTAGATACAAATCATGTTGTTAGAACAATAGAGAAGATAATAATGGAAAGACAATAAGGACAATAAGAACGGTAGGCGTCCGCAGTATATTACGCTACGTGAGTCAGTAAAAGCGTGTCGTTAAAGGCGCGTGTCGATGAGACAAAAGGGATCGAACAATAGCGTGAGAGAACCAGAATGGTAGAACAATAGTAACAAAAGAAAATTTAACTCCCACACCTTTTCATAACATTAGCTCCTCCTCATGGTTTCGAGTCCCATCCGAAACTAAGTCCTTATCATCCGCATTGGGTCGAAAGACGGCGTGTCGCTGGTTGTTGTGGAGAACGTAGAGAACGTCGTAGGGGTGGGGGTGTCATGCACGTATACTCGAGTGGGAAGTTCGATGTCTGTTTCCCTGGCGAAGCGAACAGAGGTGCCCGTGATGAAAGGGGAGATTTGTGGGAGTGGTGGGGTGGAGACGATTTTGAATAAGATGAGCATATAATAGATCAGCATAATAAAAATGAATGCGCCGAAAACAGCGCCAAGGGCGACGGCAGTATAAACGTTATAGGTCATGGTGGTTCACTTTAGGTCGTGCGATGACGTGGCGGAACGTCACGTGTGGGGTTGCTTGGGCAGAAGAGCACCGAGTGTTCTGGTCGCCACCATCGACAGTGCGGGCACTGGTATTCGGGGCAGTGCGATGAAAAGTGCCCCACCTGAGCGCAGGTGAAGCAAACCGAGTTTCTCATCCACGCTGGTGCAGGTGCGTAATCGGGGGCGGCGGTTTGGGTAGGATAGGGTGTGGGTGCTCGTCTCGGCGGAGACTATGAGACGTAGGATGGGAGTGGAGGATGTGGGGACGTCGTCATTGGTGTTTCTTCATCCTCTTCGTCGTCGAGCGGTTCTATGATGAAGATTTGTTGTGGCATGGGGACCCGTTCTCCGGGTCTGTATCGAAGTGTCTGTTCATCGAGGCTCCTCATCAGTGGGAGCAGGTCTAGATAATATGCTTCTTCAGTCAGTCGCCGGAATACCCGCTGAAGGTGGGAGATAGCTCTGTATGTCTCGAAAAGGTTCTGTGTGGTGCTATGCAGCAGCGCACGGTCTTGGGTTACTGATAGTAGTCTCTCTTCATTTCTGATGCCGTCCGTGTCTCGGACGAAGCTAAGGATAAGTTCAAAAGTTCTGACCGGGTCAGGATTGGGTGTGACGTTCATAAAGAAGTGCAGAGGGCGGCTCATGATTGTGGGAGGTTGTGGGTGGTCTTGTATTCTCCCAACAGTTCAGCAGCATTTTTTAAATGGATTGCTGGCTCCCCGGTGTTTTCTGCCGAGCTGTATCCCTTCCACTTCACCAGGAATCGAATTCTCTTGCCTGCCCCCCTATGTGCTAAAATAGCCTCAACCTCGTGTTCTTGTTCTCCTTCGATCAGATCCGGCGGCGGAGCAAGGAAGTTTGCTCCGTGGGTCTCGTTTTCCTTGAAGCATGAGAGAAGAGAGGCGTGGAATACAGGGTGAATTTTCCACTGGGAAGGAAGCCTCAGTTCATAGGCGTGGGGTGAAATTACCCGCATAATAAGGAAGGGCCCTTCACGTTTGGGGGCGAGTTTTCTGGTCGGGTACCCTAACTTCAGGTTTTTTGAGTCGAGCCAGACCCTTTCTCCCACTGTGAATGGACGGAATCCTCATCTGTTTCGTCTGATCATCGCCTGTCGGGAGAGTTCATGAGCTGCTAGGGCTTCTCACTGTACATTTCCTGGTTCGGCTATCCGCTGTTCGGTAGCTGGCACGTTCGTTTTCGGGTAGGTCATGGGGATAGCTCTGGGGTGTACTCCCATCATCACGTAAAATGGGGTGTTCTTGATAGCCGAATGGTGTTTTTGATTGTGCGTGAATTCGGCGGTGGTAAGGTGGTTCTTCCATTGTGAAGGTTTGTTCGTGCAGAAGATCTGGAGATAGATTTCGAGCTCCTGATTCACCCTCTCCGTTTCCCCATCAGTTTGAGGGTGGTAAGCCCTGCTCATCGCTAATCTTATCCCCAAAAGTCTCCCTAGTTCCTGGAAAGTGTTCGACGCGAAGCGTGGGTCTCGGTTGGAGATAATCTTATCTGGGAGACCGAATCTCCTGAACACGTTGTGGAGGTAGAGGTCGGCTGCTCCCAATGCGTCTATGCTTTTGTTACAGGGGATGAAAATTACCCCCTTAGTAAGTCCATGGTCTACCACGACCATGATTGTGTCACATCCGTCGCTTATTGGGAGATCAGTGATGAAGTCCATCGTTACTAGCGCGAACGGTCGAGTGGCGGTTGATTTGATCGGGGATAGTCCCGGTGTTCTCGGGTGGGTGTTTACTTTCATCTGTTGGCAGGTGGCGCAGCCATCGATGTAATTCCGAATGAATATGGTCATCCCTGGCCACCAGTAGTCTCTCCGCACCAGTTCCAAAGTCTGAAATCGTCCGGGGTGCCCTGTAAGTATGTTATCGTGGTATTTTTCCATGATCTTTCTTCGTAATTCCCTGTCATCCGGGACGTAGCATCGGTCTTTGAAAAAGACCGTTCCATCATCTTCCATCTTCCAATCTTCTACTGCTGACTTGATCGGTGGCGCTCCTCCTTCTTTGATTGCTCTTACTATTTCCTTTAGTAAGTCATCTTTCATTATGCTTTTCGCTAGCACTTCTTTTAGCTCAGTATCGATTGATCGTGCGAAGATCTTGTCTCTCAATAGGGTGATATCGTCATTATCATTGTCGATATCTGGTATGTGATCCCCCCTTCGCGATAAGGCGTCTGACTGGATCATCATTTTCCCCGGGATGTGTACCAATTTTAGGTTGAATTGTGACAGGAAAAGGCTCCACCTGGCCTGTCGCCGATTCAATTTCCATGCTGTCCTGAAATACATTAAATTTTTATGATCAGATAAGATCGTTGTCGCGTGTTCTGATCCCTGGAGATAGTGTCTCCAGGTCTCGAGTGCCTGTATTATTCCCAATAGCTCCCGATCATAGATCTCGTAGTTTCCCTCGGTGGCTGTCAGGGAGTGGGAGATATACCTGCAAGGGTGCCAATCTCCATTGGAGTCGGTTTGTTTTAGTACAGCGCCTGTTGCGTATTTCGAGGCGTCGCTTTCGATCACGAATGGTTTCTCTGCGTCGGGCATCAGCAATACCGGTGCCTCAGAGAACCTCTTTTTTAGTAAGTCGAACGCCCCTTGGCATTCGTTAGTCCAGTTGAACGGTTGGTCTTTTCTCGTTAAGTCATTTAGCGGTTTAGTAATCGCAGCGAAATTGCCGATGAATCTTCTGTAGAAGTTCCCGAAGCCCAGGAACGATCTAACTCCTTTTACGTTGGTCGGGGCTGGCCAGTCCCTTATTCCGCTTAGCTTAGTGGGGTCCATAGCCAATTGGTTTGGTCGCAGGATCAGGCCAAGGAATTCGACCTCCTGTACATCAAACTTAGACTTTTCTGGTTTCAGGTACAGATCATTTTCCCTAAGCCTTGCCAAGACTCTTTTCATTCTCTCCTCGTGTTCTTTCTTGTCTTTGGAGAAGATGAGAATGTCGTCCATGTATATTACCAGCCAGCCCTCGTTTAGCATGTCCCTGAAGATATCATTCATCATAGCCTGGAAAGTCGCCGGGGAGTTGCAGAGGCCGAAAAACATGACCTTGGGCTCGAACAGCCCCTTGTTGGTCTTAAATGCTGCTTTCCATTCATCTCCCTTTTTGATCCTGACATTATGATACCCCCATCTGATGTCCAATTTGGTGAACCATCTCGCCCCTTTCAGCTTATCCAGCAGATCGCCGATTAATGGTAGCGGGTATGAGTTTTTGATGGTTCCCTCGTTTAGATACCGATAGTCTTGGCACGGCCTGAGGGCATCGGAGTCCTTCTTTGCTACGAAGAAAAATGGCGATGCCATAGGAGATTTGGATGGGGTGATGTATCCTTTTCTCAGGTTATCGTCGATGAATTCGTCCAATTTCTTCTGTTCTGCCGGGGTGATGGGGTAGACCTTGCAGTCCTTCGGGATGAAGTCCGGTTTGAGTTCGATCGCGTGATCCCACGGTCTCGATTCGGGAAACCTTTCTGATGCTGCCTTTTTGAACACGCTTCAATACTCCTTATACTTTTCGGGGAGCAGGTCGTCGAGTGACTGTTTCTCTTTGCCATCCTCCTTCTCGTGAGCGAGCCTCTGCGAGACGGAGGTCTTGGCTCGGATGTGGGTGGTATGAGAGAAGACGAATCTGCCGGTCGATCGGGATCGAGTGATGCGCACGATGTGCCTGAGCTTTTGGTAATTCGGGGGGATGTAGTCGTGTTCGATTGTGAGGGGGGATTCCTCAGTCCTGAATATCCCGATCATTGGTTCCCCCCGGATGTAGGCGAATAGAGCATCCGTTCCGTCATTATTCCTGTTAAGCGATAAGCTGATGTTGGATTCGTCCGGTGTAGAGATCGGTGGATCAATCTCAAAAAGGGTGTCTGTTACCGTGTCCCTTGCCGTGTCCGTTGCCGTGTGTGATCCGCTTTCTTCGAGTTCGTCTGTGGCACAGAGTCCTCTTGCGAGATGAACTGCCCCAAGCCTACTCTTCACGTGCTCAGCGACGGCGAGGTGGGTTTTCCTGAAGGTCTCCCCAGCACTCCTTTTAGGTAGCCTCTCGAGAGTCGGGCTCAACGTTACTCTCGATACAAGCGGCCCCTTGTCATCTATAGTAAGACTCTGCTTACCAATTGTGGTCCGAGTTCGTTCGATCATCGTCCGGATCTTTCCCATGATGGCCCTCTCGGTCCGTCTGTCCGCGAGGGTCCCCTTCTGCCAGTCGATGGCGGGGTTTCGTCATTGGAGCCAGGTGTATCCCAAGATCATCATCTCATTTCCCAGCCCCATTATTAGCATTCTGATTTTTTCCTCCTTTCCTCCAATCTCGGTGTCAATAATGACGTAGTGTGAGATTGTTCCATTTTTGTTTAGCGTTCCATCGACGTTTTTGGCGAGGATCTTCCTGGAGAGCGGGTTTTTTTGTAGGCCGAGCTTCTGGACTACTCGGTGGTCGATAAAGGTTTCTCCCGCCCCCGAGTCGACTAGGGCGGGTATTTCGGCTTTCTTGTTGTCTAACAAGCAATAAACTGGGATGTGCATGGATTGTTTGCTCACATCTGCTACCAGTACACTCAAGACAACTATCCTGGCGGGCTCTGCTGCCGATGCAGGCCGCCGCTTCAAAAACCCTCCTCTACCATTAAGTCCAGTACCTCCTCCTTCTGCTTTTCTTCCAACTCATTGATGAGTGCTCTGATCCTTGTGTAGTGTTCTCGAGACGTTTTCTTTGTCTCGGTCTTCTTCTCTTCTTTGGCGGGTGGCTCTTTCCCGCCTTTGTGGTCGCTGGCTCTGTGCCCTGTTTTATGACAAATGAAACATTTTCCCTCCTTCATGTGCTTTACCCTCTCTGCATAAGAGAGGCGTGTCGCGTCAATGTCCATGGCGTTGGGGGCCCTTGAAGAGCTGCCTGCTCCTCCTCCCCCTACCTTGCTATATGTTCTCTCTTTTATCGCCCTTGCTCTCCTCAGATGTCCTTCGGCCCTCGCTGCATGGGTGTACCACCCTTCGATTGTGTCGGGTGGGTTCTCCATTCCGAAGACCTTGTCGAGGACTTTGTTGTTGAGCCTGTCGACGAAGTATTCAATCAGAGCGGCATCTTCTTTAATTTTGGTGCGGTAAGCAAGGGTCTTGAATTGGGCGATATACTCATCTACTCCCTTTCCCCCTTGTGACAGTGCTCTCAGCTGCGTTCACGCGTTCCCCGCATCATCGATCGGCGAGAATGCCAAGCGCACCTTTGCGATAAACTCCTGGAACGAGTCCCAGGGTTTCGACTCTATATATCTCTCTTCCAAATAAGCTTGTTTCCACGGCCCTGCCGTCCCTCCGTTCATATATGAAAGCATAAACAGGATCTTGTGTCGATCATCGGGGAATGCAGCTGTGTTAGCATCAACATAGGCTCCGCACTCGAGTAGGAAAAGCTTCGTTTTAGTTTTATCTCCCGAGTAGTCAGTGGGCGCTCTCATTTTGATCTCGGCTGGGCGAGTGGGGAGAGTGGCGGGTGCAGTAGGAGCGGTGGGAGTCGACGGAGCTGCCATTATGCGTTTGGTGGGGAGCGGTCAGATTATTCTCGTAAGAATGATGTCGTCGTGTAAGTGGGCTGCCTAGACTGTGTTTAGTCAGCAGAGTAAAATCAGCTTGACCTTTTGTTAAAGTCAATACTCCTAGATCAAAAGATAAGTCGAGACTCGTAAGTGACAACGTCGAGACTCGTAAGTGACAACGTCGAGACTCGTAAGTGACAACGTCGAGACTCGTAAGTGACAACGTCGAGACTCGTAAGTGACAACGTCGAGACTCGTAAGTGACAACGTCGAGACTCGTAAGTGACAACGTCGAGATAGAAGTTCAGTTCGCCGAGGCTCGTAAGCGTCGGTTGAGCAAGACTCAGATCGCACCAAGTTAGGAGTGTTAGAAATGACTAGGTCAAGCTGAGTGACCAGTCGTACATTCATCATCTAAATACTACTGGCGTAGATCGTAGATACGAATCATGTTGTTAGAACAATAGAGAAGATAATAATGGAAAGACAATAAGGACAATAAGAATGGTAGGCGTCTGCAGTATATTACGCTATGTGAGTCAGTAAAAGCGTGTCATTAAAGGCGCGTGTCAATGAGACAAAAGGGATCGAACAATAGCGTGAGAGAACCAGAATGGTAGAACAATAGTAACAAAAGAAAATTTAACTCCCACACCTTCTCGTAACATATGCTCTCCTTCATATGATGGGGAGGCATTATAGAGGGAGGCTTGAATGAGAGCAAAAGACTGGACTGGCATGAAGTGTTGGCAGTGTTGAATTAAATCTGCACGTGGCACCTATTCTGTGCCTCAGTGTAAACACATATACATGTAAATACATGTATACAAAAATGTCATAATGACATGTGGACAGGAACCATGTGGTACACCGCCCTTTTCTCCACCCCACTGAGCCTTACGTGACCTGAGCCTCATGTGACCATGTGGGCTCTCTAGGTATATAAGTATGCTGTATCTCTACCTAGCAATACAGAGAGTTCTACACCCTCTAACCTAAGTTACTTAGCACACTAACCAACTCAACAGGTAAGTAGTAAGATCTGTGAGCACTCTACACTGCACATAGTGCACTGCTCAACAGGTTATGGGCCCTGTGGGCGACGTTGCACAGCTATGAGCTCCTCAGAGCTCTAGTTGGAAGGAGTTGTACTGTAGCCCCTCGGGGCTCCAACTCACATGTTGTGCACAGGTCTTACTACCAATGTGCCTCACTGCACTGAGCACCTCATTGCTTTTGTGATGGGGTTAGCCTCCCTCTGACATGATGTCATGGAGCGATGATGCACCCTTTTGGCACTCATCATGTGCTAAACAAAAGTACTCTGACAGAGTGCTAAGTTTTGCATCTGGCATTTCTAATTTAAGAGCAAGTGACTGATTTGGTGCTTTTATTGACTCAAATCTTAAAAATGTCCTCCTCGCTCGATAAACTCATCTCCTTGTTTGATGGATCTGGCTACAAGGCCTGGGCTGAAAGTATGAAGGCATGGCTTATATCACAAGGCCTTTGGCAAGTTGCCTCCAGTGCTGAAACAGTGCCAGTGGCAGCCGATGTTGCCGCACGTAAGGTGTGGAATCAGGAGAATGATCAGGCATATGGAGCTATCTCGCTCCGCCTATCTCCTTCCATCAGATCCAGATCTGGATCTGCAACAGGACTTGCTAGTACCCTGTGGCAAGCCCTGCAGGCCAATTTCGGCCAAGAAGGGCCTTCTCAGATATTTGCAGACTTTAAATCTGCGATCTTGATCAGAGTCCCGGCGCAAAACCCTGTTCCGACAATGGCTCAGATCTCTGAGAGATACCAGTGGCTAACTGCCAATGGTGTTGAAATCCCTGAGATAGTTCAGGCCTTATTACTCCTTTCAGCATTGCCGAAGGAGTACAATTCTTTATCTTCCACCATCTTATCCACAACCGGTATGACTGGTCTCTCCTATGCTGTAGTGAGGGACCATGTGATGGCAGAAGCCTCCCATCGAGCTGCCTTTGCGCGCTCCAGGGAAACAGCGAAGAAGCTGTCAGCTGTCAAGAGAAAGGGCAGCGACTCTAAGTGGAAAGGGAAGGGATCGGAGAAATCTGGTGAGAAGTCATCTGAGCCTTTGGGCTCTGACTCGAAGAAGAAGCATAGGTCTGGCAAGGCTGCCAGGGAAAAGCGTGAGAAAAAGGAATCTCACAGCCACCTCGCCTCCACCAGTATGGTGGAACCCTTCATGGTGCCTAGCGTACCTTATGCAGGTGCAGTACGCTCCACCCATGTTGCCATGACCATTAGCAGTCAAGGCATCATTTCGAATGGACTGGCGCAGGCCAGCCCCTCTCGCCTCCCACTGATGTTTGACCAAAGTGTTCAAATGTCATGACTACATGGGAAATCCATGTATTTCCACACCACTGACCCAAGAAAGTGGCCTAATCAGCCCGAGTCAAAGGTCACCGGAACCGTCTCCCCTAGCCCCTCTGTGTACGAAGACCACCAGGTGGCCTGGGACCTGCTCACAGACATCAAAGTGCCTAAAATGGCCAAGAATCTTCGAATCATCGAAGAAAATCAGATGAGTAAGTGGGAAGGTAAGTGCTGCTGGGAGGAAACCCCTGAGCCATCAGCTCAGATCGTGGAGGTTCCTGAAATGGAACCTGAGCCTGAGGATGATGATGATGAAGTCTCCCTTGGCTCTGAAATGATGGTCCCAGATCAATCGATCTGGGAAAGCATGGATAACATGCTCATAGATGAGCCAATAGCCCCTTTTATGGGGGCTTACAATGAAATGTCAGTCCTTTTCCCTGACTATCGCATTATTGCTAACAATAGCTTGACAGGAATGAACTATTCAGGCCATTCTCATAATATTGAGCATCCTATAGAGTTTTTAATAAATTATATTGTCGCTTGTGATGCAAAGGCCCTAATCAGGCCATGTGTGATGTGTGCTGGAAAGGAATGCAAACATGGTGCCCCTTGGATCTTGGATTCAGGTGCATCATTGCACTTCACTGGTGAGATGAAAGACTTTGCCTCCTATGAGGATTTGCCTATGTCTGAGAAATGGCAGGTCAAGACCGCTACCAGAGTGACTTCAATCAAAGGCAAAGGTGCTGTCCTGATTTGTCATCAGGTAAAAGTTAATGGGAAGACAGAGTCGTGCATCATGCGCTTATCCCCCATTTTCTATCTCCCAGATTTGACAAGTCAGCTTATGTCAATGGGAGTGTTCCTCGTTGCTGAGGAATATACTGTTAAAGGAAACAGTAAAATAATTTCCTTTGTCAACAAAAAGGGAAAACCCCAGCTCGATGTGATGCCAATAATATGTAGCGAAACCATCTATGTGTGTGATTCACACATTCAGAGCACTAAGAGATTAGAAGTCACGACTATCTACGTTGCTGACTATGACATTTGGCACAAGTGGCTTGGCCACCCAAGCGAAGCTGCCATGCAACAGATGCCAAAACACACCCATAAGTTTCCCAAGGATCTAAAAATTCCAAGGGACAAGCACATTTGTCCAGGGTGTGCCAAGGGAAAAATGACATCAAAGTCATTTTCTGGATCTGAGTCTCGGGCCAAAAAGGCCTTCGAGCTGATCCATTCTGATCTGAAGGAATTACCAACACTCAGCTATCACAAGTACAAATATTTTATCATATTTGTTGATGATCAAACTTCACACATATGGAGTCAGTGCCTGAGAAAAAAGTCCGATGCTGCTGAGTCAATCAAACAGTTTGAGGCGATGGCCAAAATGCAATATGATGCAAAAATCAAGCCTTGGCGTTTCAATCCTGGGGGGGAATTCCATGATCGGGAACTCATAACCCAGCTCAAAGAGGCTGGGATTAAAATTGAGATGTCGGTGCCCCACATCCACCAACAAAATGGTCGTGCTGAACACGTGATCAGGACACTAATGGAGAAAGCACAAACATTGCGCTTTACTGCCTGCCTACCACAATCATGGTGGGAATTTTGTGTAGAGCATGCTATGTATCTCTACAACCGAACACCAATAAACCACCTAAAATGGCAAACTCCGATCAAAGATCTTGATGGCAAAAAGCCCAATCTGAGTGATGAAAAGGTATTCGGGTGTAGTGCCTATGTTTACCTGCCGAAAGAGAAGTGTCTTAATAAGTTAGCTGCAAGATCAGAGCTTATGATGTATATCGGCCTGGCAGATGGCATCAAGGGTTGGCACTTTATGTGCCCATCAGGGTCAATATTTGTTGGTACTACAGCACTCTTCGATGAGATTCTGTTCCCTCATTGTCATGGGGGCAAGACCCCGGCAAAAACTGATCTTGGGAATATACCCCCTTCTGGAGATGATGACCACTCTGGGGGATCAGGGGATGATAGTGATGGAGGAAATGATGACAGCTTCTATCCGGGCCATGGGCATTATGCTCCACCAGCGCCGAATCCTCCTCCATGAGCTCCATCCCCACCACCTTCACAATCAGGATCTGGAACCCCTAAAATCTCTAGAGACCCGCTGTTCAGCTCCTTTGGCGATCTGCCTCAGGGTGCTGATCCATTTGCACTGGCAGGTGCACCAGGTCCATTGTCCGAGCCTAGTCCAGCACCGCCAGCAGTAGAGGCCCCCATACCTCCACTAAGGCGATCAAACAGGCAGCAATGAGTCCCAACTCATCCAGGCAATGTCTATGGTGAAAATCGTGACCCTGTTCAAATTGAATGAGACATTGCGCGGGAGTGCCAATGGTGGGAACCAGTGGGACAAGGCAGGAGTTGCGCTCCAGCCCTCCCTCAGGTTGAAGAGGAAGTGCCAGCTGGGCCCTCTCAACCACCAGTGGCAAGTAGAACTCCTCCTGCACAGACCCCAGATAATTTGGGATTAGAGTACACGACACCTCCTCAACCTCAGGAGTCTGAGGTGCCATGGATTTGGCACCCGAATCCCAATGAGGAGCAAGGACGGTGGTTACCCAATTCAGGTACCCTGTCATATTGGGGCCCTAGAAGGGATAATTATGTTACTGAAGGTGGAATGGATCTGATGCGCCTTCTGCTTAGCAAAGCAATTGCACCATCTACAGTGTCAGATCCTGTCCCGATCCAGTATCGCAACATTGCATGCTTACCCAAGCCTGTGCAATCAGAGTGGAGAAGTGCATGCCTGGAGGAACTAGAGGCCCTCTGTAAATGGCATGTCTATGACATCGTAGATCTCCCTGCTGGCTGAAAGGCCATCAAAAATAGATGGGTTTTCTCTGTAAAATCTGACAGACAACAACAGGCCAGACTCATGGCCAAAGGCTTCTCGCAAGTTGAAGGTGTCGATTACGATGAGATATTCTCTCCAGTAGTCCGCTACGAGACGGTGCACCTCATGTTTGCCCTGAGTGCCCTGGAAGGCATGTACATGATGGGACTCGACGTAAAAACCACATTTCTGTACAGCAAACTAGATGAGGAAATTTACATGCATCAACCTGAGGGATTTGTCATCCCAGGTAAAGAGCGCAAAGTCATGCACTTATGCTGAGCATTGTATGGCCTTAAACAGGCCACCCTAGCATGGTGGAGAGAGCTAGAGATGTTCATGCGATCCATTGGATTTGAACATGCCAGCTCAGACGCCAGCATTTTCATCTACAAAAATGGTAAAGACATTGTCATCACAATAATCTATGTCGATGATGGCGTGTTCTTGGGGAAGAACAAACGCCTTGTAGAGGAAAAGAAAAATGCATGTCTCAAGCATTGGGAGTGTCGGGACACTGGTCATGTTACTGAATTCCTTGGTATGTGCATAACACAAGGCACATCAAGAATCACTCTGAACCAAACAACCTACCTAGCCACTGTGCTAGCTCGGTTTGGAATGATGAATGCCAAGGCATCCTCCACTCCACTTCCCATGGGATACGTCCCTATGGAAAACCCTGATGAGCCTAATCCAGCTCTTAGAACTGAGTTTCAATCAGTGATTGGGTCTTTATTGTACCTGATGCTCAGAACTTGCCCCAATATCGCCTTTGCGGTGATAAAGATGTCACAATTCTCAGCTAATCCGAGTAAAGAACATCTCGATAAGGCACACTACATAATGTGCTATCTAGTCGGTACTCAATCATATGAGCTTATCTATGATAGCCACAGCAAACAGGGCCTCTAAGCCTTTACTGATTCAAACTGGGCATCTGACATTGTGAAATGCAAGTCCACAACGGGTTACTTTGCCACCTTAGCAGGAGGTATCATGTGCTGGCAGTCCCGTATGCAAAAAACTGTAGCACTTAGTTCCACAGAAGCCGAATACATGGCTCTCTCTGACACTTGTCGGCAGATAGTGTGGATCACATCCTTATTTTCCGAATTGGGATATCCCTTGAGTAAGGTGCCTATCTGTGCCGATAATCAAGGGTCGATCTTCATCAGATCTAACCCCGTTCAGGAAAGAAGGACTAAACATATTGACATTCACTATCATTATACATGCGAATGTATCGAAGACGGCAAGGTCACAGTCATCTTCATCCCGGGAACTGACAACCCAGCAGATATGTTTACTAAAAATCTCGGGAGGCAGCTCTTCGAGAAATTTAGAAGCTCCCTCAGAATTAAATTCGAGGTTCAAACTTAGTACCTATACATGGCACCTTGGATTGTAAAGCCCCTCCAGGTCGATGCCGGTACAGTTTGGGGGGGGGTGTTGAATTAAATCTGCATGTGGCACCTATTCTGTGCCTCAGCGTAAATACATGTATACAAATATGTCATAATGACATGTGGACAGGAACCATGTGGTACACCGCCCTTTTCTCCACCCCACTGAGCCTTACGTGACCTGAGCCTCATGTGACCATGTGGGCTCTCTAGGTATATAAGTATGCTGTACCTCTACCTAGCAATACAGAGAGTTCTACGCCCTCTAACCTAAGTTACTTAGCACACTAACCATGGTAAGTAGTAAGATCTGTGAGCACTCTACACTGCACATAGCATGCTGCTCAACAGGCAGGTGTAATTTCTCCTATGTGACACTTCAGTGACTTAACACCACGCTACGAATGTCCAGCCGCACTTTTTCGGTACGTACATCTACTAAATTGAGTGTCCAAATTGGGTCGAAAAAATCACAGGTAATATTTTCGCGGGCACATCTGTTAGCTGTGAAATAGCTGGGGATCCCGAACAGGGCCTAAGTAATTTCAAGTCATGGAACTACATGTACCACTTTTAGATGGGCATTGTGATGTGGATCATAATGGCCATGCCATCCCTAGCTTAGGCAACCGATCGTGAAAGGTAGGTAAGCTCAAGGTATCACCACATCTCCTATTCAGTCATACCGATGTGGGTCCAAGGTGATAGCGGACAGATTAAGGCCCGGGTGTGAGGTTGCACCACTCAATAAATTAGACATAGCATCCTCGAGATATTAGGGAATTGCGCGCCACTTTCTGTATCTCGTTCTTTGCCTTATCTTGAACTGGCGGAGGGATAAAAAACATACTTCCTATGTGCGAGGAAATGGCAAGGTGGGTCACCGGGTGATATGTAAGGTGAGAGGAAGAAAGATTGAGTACTCTGGACTTGGAATGGAGGCTGTTGTCTCGAGCGAGAGCAGGCAGTAAGACAAACGAAAGTGCCAGTACTGCACATATTATTAAACGAGATCAATCATCACATACACTCCGTAGTAAGACATGACACAAATTCGGCATGCGATTATGGGGTCAGACACTGCGGGAAGTCATCCGCTATTACAACTTGTCATAATACTGCCCTTTATCATCCATCCCACTCAGCGAGTTATGCATATGGATGTCATATCTACATCATGGTCTACGCCTTGTACAACTATAACACAGAGCATAGAGAGAAAGAGGAAACAAGCGCAAATCCCGGAAAAACCACACCTACTCGTAGGATGGACAGCACGCCCACATGCCCTCACTCATCCACACCATCCAGCTTGACAGGCTCCAGATAGCTCTCTGGAACGAGCGCCAACTTGCCCTTCCCCTCACTCCCTCGTTCCCGGTCATCAACCACGACAGCCCACCCAACCCCACCACCTCGCCCTACAACACGTACTAGCTGGTCCTCTTCAAGCGCCATCTCCGCCGTACCCTCCGGCTCAAAGGCATACAGCGCTCGGTACAGCCCCTGGCAAAGCGGGTCCTCATCCCCAGCACCATCATGAGAGTCCACCTCATCAAATATCTCCTCATCTTCGTCCATCGTCCCCTCATCATCCAAAAAATTCCGATCCAGATCCATCTTACTCGGGAACTCATCCATCTCTCCATCCTCCTCTCCCCCCGTAACACCGCTAGCACCAGCATAAAAACTCAATCGCCCCACCCCAAACTGAAAACCACCCATCGCCATTGCCATTGCCATCTCTCCATCAAAGACATCTGTGCCCTCACCGTCACTATCGTCGTCGTCGTTGTCATCATCATCAACATTCCCATCATCGCTGACACTCTCCCAGCTTCCACCTGAATCCTGCCGCCTGCTCGTCCCCAACACACGATTCAGTCGCGCAACTTTATTCGCGCGGGGCACGTCTGGGCCAAGCCCGACGTGCCGTTCATCCTCTGGAGCGTACGCAAAGTCTCGGATCTTGACGTACGTGATAGGACGTTTCACCAAGGTGTTTCTCGCTCCCTCTGTTGTTGTGGCTGTGGGCGCAAACGCAAACGCTGTTGGTGAAGATGCCGGGGTAGTTACATTGGTCATGCTTAGGTTGGTGATATTTTGCAGCTGGCTCGAAAGGCGGCTGAAATTGGATAAGGGGGGATTGGAACTAGAGTTGGGAATATTTTGTTTCCGCATGGAGTTGGCGCGAGAAACGGGGGCGGAAGGAGGGCGAGAGGACATGGAGCGGGAAGAAGAGGTGGAGGGAGCTTGAGAGACGCGTCGGGACATGACGGGTGATGGGGGAGCCGGACGCGTAGAGGAAGGAGTATCTAGTGGATTGGCTGTTCCGTTGCTTGTAGAGAGCGAGAAATAGGATGTGGGGCTAGAAGGGGTGACAGGCGCGTGCGGCAGGGAGATGGGGTTCGGGTTGCGAGACAATGAGATCGGTGTGTTGGAAAATACGGAGTTCGATGAAAATTCTTGTTCACTTGCATGAGAATCAGGGAGAGTCGTGGTATTAGCTGTAGGTGTCGCTGTAGATGACGGCGGAGACGGGAGTGAGTGATTACCATTTATTGATATAGATTGGGGCCGTGCAGCGGGTTGCGGCGTTGGAAGCGACGCAGTAGACGCAGGATGTCCGTTGAGGTGATGTGCCCCATTGGGCTTGACGTCAAGTGGTAGGGCTGATTGACGAGAAGAGACGTCGGGTGACACAAGATTGTCGTCAGTAATTTGTAGGATGCTAGCCTTTCTGCTTGCACGGCCTGGTGGAGGTGGTTTCATAGCGAACTCATGTGCGCCTGGCATTGGTGGCGGAAGAAAAGAAGAAGATGGCGAAGGGAAGGGGGAGGAGGACGGTGGTGCGTCAAGGCAGAGAGATATAGGACGTTGGTTGGATTGAACTGATGCAAAGCAGGAGTCAGCCAAAGATAAAGATAGGCACAGTCAACGCTGTGGACTTGTTCCCAGCTCACTACAGACCTAGTGATTCCGAGTACAGCGCAAATGGCATTGAGAGATCCAAGTACGCAACAAGTCTGACGGGTATCCTGAAGTTTATAGGCAGTCCGCGCTCTACAAAGACAGAGATCGGCAGACCGTAGCAGACGATGTGCAAAGGACTAAAAGAAAGGGGAAGAAAGGGGTGGAATACAAAAAGGAGAGTTCCGGAATCGTGACGACAAACCGGTTGGCAAGGTAGCAACCACCTTTGGTTCTGTTTATTGCCGGTGGCGCACACAGCATGTGGCCTGTCTTCACCCGCGCAAGTCCAAACTTGCTGCTAACCTTATCTGCAGAACGCAGGAATTGAATTCGAGAAAGTAGTAACCTCACTAAATGGTAAAACACCGTATTGAGTAGTAAGTGCCTAAAGCAGTACTATACTAGTAAATAAGAAGCATAACGAAGTATGGTAAAGCACCTAGTGAAACACTGAGGTGGGACAGTATAGGGGACTGAAGTAAGTGGTAACTAAGATAACCGGAAAGGTACCACGGGGACGTCTCGTAACTCCAACACTCCCCCCGAGATTGCGGAACTTCTCGAACTTGTCTCGGGCGAAAATGTTGCCGATCATATCTTCAGTCGGGCAGTATTCGAGAATGAGGTGACCAGTAGAAATGGTTTGGCGAATGAAATGAAAGTGAACGTCGATGTGTTTGGTGCGTCCGTGGTAAGTGGAATCCTTCGAAAGGCGGATCGCGTCTTGGTTGCCACAATAAAGAATTGTAATAAAGGAAAACTAAAAATCGGAGAAATGTCAGCAAGTAATTCAAAGGGAGTGTTTTTACAGAAAAGGAGTCAATTTTTCATGCAAGGGAAGTTTGGGCTAATTAACTTATGTAATAAGGCACACATACAAATAGAGTAATATGACATTACCTATACAAACTCAAGTTTCGAGAGCTGTGTCCAATGTGACACTAGGTGATGTGAAACAGCTGCTATCCTTGGTCTGCGAAGATTACAAAGCGATTCAGCACCGTCCCTGCCAATGCCCGTGAAAACGACTTCTATGGGCCATACAATAAACTTCTGTATACCCTCTTCCCTGCCGACTCCGATTACACCGTCGCTCCTCAAACCTCCTCCTTCATCAACTCCCGCGACTCGGTGGATTTCGTCATCGAGTTTGAAGTGCTGTTGGAGGACAACCCCGTCTTTTTCTTGGAGATAAAAGAGCCGGCGAAGATAACCCTTAAATCTGCTCGCGAGGAGGCAGATAATCAGATGAGGAAACGGATGGGGGATTTGGCCCCTATTTGCCCTCTGGATACCCTCAACGGAGTGAGCGCCTTTGGCACGCAGCTTTCCTTCTACACCTATGACAAGCAAACTCGTATCCTTCCTGCCCGCATACCTCCTCACCCTGAACTGGAGACCGATACTGCTCCATTGAACCGCTGGGATTGCAACATTTTGGAAGACCAAGGAGCTCAAAGATTTCAAGATCTCGTTGCAGAGATCAAGAGGAAATGTGAACAGCTTTAGGAGGGAGGTGTGCAGTGCTCTAGAGGTCCGTTCAATAAAAATATCCAACTGATTCATTTGTTGACATCTCACTTTTTCTGTGTCTTTCTCTTTGCACTCCAGGCGATAGCGCTTAATGCCATTATGATGCTCACTTTCCATTTATTTATTTTCGGTCAATGCACGCCTAGCAATCTGGTGCAATAATGTCCCCTTAGTTTGATGCTCACTCTCCATTTTTTTTGTCAATCAATGCCTAGCGCTTTGGCGCAATAGTGTACCCTTAGTCAAACATATGTTGAAAATGACCAAAACTTTCAACCCCCAAAAAAAATGTAGATCAATTTTTATTACGCAGATGTGTCCGTACAAGAATCATGAAGAAAGCCATTTTTTTTGATATAACTGTTACGTGCAAAAGTCTTTTTTTTATGGGTTGGGTAGGGCCTCTGGTGAGCAACAAAGTATGCACCAGAATACTTAGTCCATGATTAATATCATTGGGAGAGAAGTAAGTGGAGCGATATCTCACCGCCAGAAAAGCATACGCACTGGCAGTGAGCGGGGGGTAACTTCCAGCTTAGCCCGCTCTCGTACCGTCATAGTGGTGGGTAAGCAAGCGGTGGAATTGTGAACGCGTCCGAACGCGTTCGAACCGTATGCCGTTCACGTGCTGCACATGATTAGGTAGACTGGTAACCGTGTCTGTCGTACGACGAGTATTACAAACGGTCGATAGACAGACTGGTCGAACTGAGTTTGAATTGGGTGGATCGAGCGAGTTTAACCACGTGAAATCACATGAAAGTCACTTGTCTCTACACGTGCTCAATCACAGGACACTTGAACGCATCCAGACGTGTTCCGACCTCCCAATATCAAATACAGGATCACCCCCGACGTTCCAACAGCCCTAGATGGTGCCGTGCAACTACAGGATAAATGGTCTACAACAACTGGAACTGATGGACACTGAATATTCTCCCTGTGACTCGTTTTATTTCTTTCTAAGAATCCGCTCCATGCCTCTTGATGCTATGCCTGGTGTACTATCGGCTATTAGGGCTCTTGGCGACAAGGATGCCAGCGCTTTTGCTCGCCGCCTCATTGCACCTGAACGACTTCCCTCTGGCTACTTAGAATCCCTTTGTCCGGATGATCTCTGTGTTCTATTGCGAGCTTGCATTCTACTGTATACGGTGACGCGCAGTCCTATCGTCCCTTGTGAATTCCAACTTCAAGCATCTCTGGAGTCAATCCGTGGACGTGACAGCGTGGTGATCACAGGAACTGGCCATGGCAAGACGCTTTGTATCGTTATTCCGATGTTGTTATGTCCCAGCACCACAACCATTACCGTGTCACCTCTTAAAAGACTACAAATGATGCAGGTATGTAACTGGATTTCTAGACTACGCTGATTGATGATCAAGACTTTTGCAAACTTTGGAATCCTCAACCTAGCAGTCAACGAAGACACACCTCATTCGGAATCAATTTGGAAGGTATTGATAGCGAGCTCGTTCAAATTTGCGCATGCTCACACTTGATTTTAGCAAGTCTCCGAAGGTTCCATCTGCCATCTTATTGTACAGCCCGAGCAATTCCAAACATATCATGGCCACTTACCCCGAATGGCCCGACTCCTACTACACCATCAAAAGTTCGTTCAACGAATCAAGCATGTTCATGTTGATGAAGCGCACAATATTTATACCTCAGAAACGAAAAGGAATGGGCTTCCAGCTTTTCAACCCGCTTGGGGATCACTCGCTGAGGTCCGAGCGCGTTTTCACAAAGGAGCATCTTGGCAGGCACTTTCTGCAACCCTACTACCACATATACTTAAGGTTGTCGACGAAAAGCTGTCCTTATCCCCATCTTGCCGCCTCATACCGCTATTAGTCAACCGACCAAACATCATGTATGCGATTCACACTCTCGTTGGTGGTGTCAACGACTTTCTAAATCTCAACTGCATCATTCTGAAGCCATTTCACCCTCCCATGCGACTCCCAAAACTTCTTATCGTGCACGACAACAAACTGGAAGCGAACAATGCATCAAATCATCTGAATAGCCGTCTCCCACTGGAACTTCAGTTGCTCGGGATATGCAAACATTACCACAGCGACATGTCTCCCGAGTATCTCGACAAAACATTCTCGAGTTTTTCTGATCCCGATGGGGTGACACTCATTCTCAATGCGATGTCTGGTGCAGGAACAGTGCGAGATCATTATATTAACATTCTGGCCAATTGCTGACATTTCATTTAGGGAATGGATGTACGAGGAATAGAAGGAGTCATTCAGTATGGAATCTGCACAGATGTTCCAGAACTCTTTCAATGGTGGGCGCGGCGGTCATGATAGTGATGGATTTGCATTTTTTTTGATGATGGTGGAACCCTGGGTTGGAGAAATTGATGTGTCGATGTTGGATATTCACGCAAATGAACTCGGCGACCCCGATCAACCATTTTCCCCAACATCAACGAAAAAGATTCCAACCAAACAGGAACGATGTGGGATTGCATCGATGAGGCTGATGAGGTCCACCCAATGTCTTTGACGGGGCTTTGCGGATTACTTCAAGGATATGAGTCCAGACAGTATGACAATTTTGATATCCTTCCGATGATTTGCAGTCGACTGATGAATCTGCTTTGCAGCACTAGAATACAGTGGGCGCTGGTGTTGTGATAATCACGACGGCAATGAATTCTCACCATCAAGTCATTTCCTTGGTCCCATACACACTGGCCATGAAGACGTCGCCGTCTCGGCAAAACAAAAGCACACCACCTATCGCCCAGTTGTACAATGTGCGCCTCTGGAGGATCTATTGTGAGCTTGGCTATTTCATGCGCATGCTAGCGACCCCCTTCGCTTCGGCCGCCATCCCTGCTCCATTCTCGACGACCCTGCTATCAAACTCCTCACGGTTGCACCCGCTGGTACTCTCAAAACCGTTGGAGATGTCACTCTTCTTCTTGATCAGACCTCTGAATGGGAGTGCACATGGGCAGAAGGTATTCTCAATGTGATTCACGCTTATGCTATTTCCCTTGCAGAAACTGACTCCAGAGATGACTCGGACGAAAACCCACAGAAGAGATCCTGGAACAGTACCGGTTAGTATATTCGGAGGTTATTCACTATCTACATCATTGTCGTGTCATACTTCCAAATCCAACGGAGGGAGATCATCTTCCTTCTCTTCAATGAAAATGCCCAAGCAGAGGCTCCTCAGTTTCTTGTTGAATGTTGCCAGAGTTGAGGATTTCATGAGTCATGAGGGTATCAGTTGTCGACATCACACAGTCGTTACCCTCCCGGTCTCGGTGAAATTCGTTCTTGAGCTTTGCGGGCAACGCGCCACACTAAATCAGACGTATCAGGTGTGGTGTGTGATATCTCTTTGTAATATGCTTTGAGAGAAGTGGCAACTTGTTTCTGGATTTGGTCTAAGATTCCCACTGTTGCTGAAATGTTCGCGAGATGGTCCCAGCCTGCGTGCATCCCCTTTGCTGCAAATAAAGTCTTAGACCAATGAGTTGGCAGACTCGGGCATATCAAGCGAGAAGAGAACGGACCTTATTTTTGAGTATTCCATGCTCCATATTCTCATCGATGCCCATCGCTTTTCCTGGAAGTCCCGTTCTGGTGATAATCATATTATCTCGGACGATGTCACTGTATGAAAGAGGAATCATTAGATTACATCAATGTTCAAGCATGCCACGTACTTGAACCCTTCTACTTTCCACACATACTTCAGATTGTGAAGGAAATGGAGAATTTCTGTGCAGTAATTTTTTGAACTGGCACCACGGAATATCATCGCAAGGTTGGCAATGATATCCTCAATGCATCCCCAGTCACCATCGGAAATCGCATGAGTAACCTCAGTGACATAGAGGAGGTCATGGATCAATAAGCGCATATTTTGGTGTGTCTTGTCTCTTGCAGGATTTGGGAGCTGACTCTTCTCGTCGAGGGGTGGGGAAATCGGGGTGGCATGATCCAGGAGAATCTTCTCGGCAATGGATAGCAAATTTTCTGGTGAAGGACCTGATTTTGCAAAAGCTGCCAATGAAGGGAAGCCACATTTTAATTGCCAGGCGTCGAGGATTAAGCCATCAAGAATCTGCATCATCACTGATAATAGAGAATGGTAGTCGAGGTGTTGAGCTCCAAGGCGAGCTTTTTGCAGATAAGCGAACCAGTTTGAGAGACTTCCATCAGCACTGACATGACCACGGTGGACATTCAACAAGGCCCAAACAAGATTAAGACACAAGTGGAAGAGGCTGATAGCAAGTTGAAAACATTGAGCTCGAGTGAATGGATTGACATCCTTTGCATGTAGGGCTTTTGCGCTTCGGTTACGTGCGTGCATCGCCTGATCATTGATCGAAAGAATCGCGAGGTTCGACAGCTGGTCATAAGTCATTCCCAGCTGCACTATATGTGTGTCGTGATGAACAGCCAAATTTCCAGTGATCAGGGACTCGTCGATGGTGGAGATCTTGAGTGGAAATTGTTGCGTTCGATAGCCAGGTGGTAGGGGCCATCTCGTGATGTGCCTCAACTTGGGATTAGTCGTGTGCTTTTGAAAATCGGGATGATGTTTGAGAGCGTGGACAATGTGGACCTTGAACTGAGAAACAAAGTTTGTGATTTGTTTGTGAGTCGGTTGGATATCGTGATTGAACGAGAGATCAGGTGCAGTTTGCATGCGTGTTTTGACAAGAGTTAGAACTGTATTGTAAGATTTGAAAAGGCCCACATGGCTCAAGACGCTGATTACTTGTTGCGAGCAGCCATTCTTCCAGAAGAACAGAGACATAGGCCCAGAAAATGATGCATCGTGTTGAGATCGTGGACTATGCAGCTGATTGATAATGGTATAACAAGCCTGTAAATTCCATTTGTCTGTTTTTTAACTTGAAGGACAGTTCATTGGTGATACTTACTGTGTCTGATTCCCTCTTATTCTTGTGCGAGCCTGGTCAGTACAGCTGGCCACTTGCAGGATTCGAAGAAGCAAGGGTGCTTTTTCTCGAGTAGGCACAGCAATTGATTCCTCGAGAGTCCAGTTCCACAAGTAATGAGGCGTGAGTTCTTTGATGCTCTTGGGACTTCCTTCCATGTTTGTGAGTTGATCCATCTCCTGCGAGACTATGCCGCACATGGCATCGAGAACTTGTGGTAGATGTTCAAACCTTTCATGGCCAAGCGGATGTGCAAGAACAAAATCAAGGACCTGCGAGAGCTTTCCAGATTCGCCGTAAATGTGTTTCCGATAGCACTCATGCTCCAAATGAGAGGGATCGAGAACATGAAGAAGGAGATCGATTGGAGAGTGCCATGTTTGCCATAATATGGAAAGGATCATGTCAAATTTTTCCTCTGGTGACATGCGTGGAAGCTTGAAGTCCAAAGCCAAATGACTCCTGCGAGTGGAACAGAGTTGAGACTTGGTAGTTGGCAAGGCAACGTTTGTGGAATTGACTAAGGTTTGTTCCGAGAGGGGCTGATACGGATGCATAGAGCTCTCAGGAGTACACAGAAAGGAACAAGAGGAATCCAGATTTTCGTTGTTTGGGTCACAGAAGGGAGTACCAAATGAATTGAGATGGGAAGGTTGATCCTGAGTAGCGGAATGCTGTAATGTTGCAAAAAAACTGTAATAAGTGACCGGGGGTTCACATGAGTCTCGTAGAGTGATCGGGCTCTCCAGTTGACCAGTTCTCGGGCCTGATTGAGTTCCAGAACGAGAGCGGATGGAATCCTGGGAAAAGAAAGCATGGAAGCTTGGGCTGGCACCTTGTTCAACTTCCTGTTCATGGGCTCTGAATTATGCCAAAATGTCAAATGATGAAGCTAGTATAGTCCGTGGCCCAGGATAAGCCATAACACAAGCTGCGGAAGGTTACGAGAGGCTGATATTGGGAGGTTGGAACATGTCTGGATGTGTTCAAGTGTCTTGTGATTGAGCACATGTAGAGACAAGTGACTTTCATGTGATTTCATATGGTTAAACTCACTCGATCCACCCAATTCAAACTCAGTTCGACTAGTCTGTCTATCGACCATTTGTAATACTCATCATACAACAGGCTGGTCATGAGTCTAATGATTAGGGTCGTTCACAGTTAGGTTTTTGTTTTACTTTTTGGTTACTTTTCAAAAATGAAATCCGAAAATGACTTGAAAATGCAGGTAAAAAGGAGCCTTTTTGAAAAATGGGCCTATACCCCCCATTTTGCAAAGAGCCTTTTTTTCGTGTTCATGTTCATGTTCACTTTTCGTTGTTCTTTCAAACTCCACTATGAGGCCTAATTCCTTGCACTACCATCAACGACAATGCCTCCCTTACACCTCTACCACCACAATTCCATCACCACCCACAGTCACCACTTCCATGCCCACTCCCACATCGACTAACACCACCAACTGCCGCAAACCAACCACATAGGGACCAAATGGCCTCTGTCATCATTTTGTCCCTAGGTAATTTATTTTTTCAAGTTCTTTTCTTTTCTTTTGAACTAACCAATGTTTTCATTTGCTTTTTCTAGGTTCTATCTATGCTATTTACCCCGAGACAGTGCCAAGATGGCATACCCACACCCAGGCCACCACTACGAGCACCTGCTTGTAGAGTGGAACAAGCAACTGGGGCGGCGAAGATGGGGAGGGCGCAATGATGAAAAGAAGACGAGCCAAACAATGTCATAGGATGTCACCGACACACCTTGGAGTCCCTATCTAACATATTAGTAGTCATGATCAGATCAATGCTTGCTAACTGATATGTAATCATTATTGTTGATCCGGTTATCCATGAAGATCACCCCTGGAGATTGTTCACTTTAACATTCTAATAGTGTTAGCCCACCACTGCTAACCTCCCACTCTTGCCTCTCATGCCCTTCCCATATACCTCCCTGCTTTCCCTGCTGCCTTCCTTGTTCAGTTCTTTCTTGCAACA
This sequence comes from Tricholoma bakamatsutake, assembly GCA_029959215.1. Taxonomy (NCBI): domain Eukaryota; kingdom Fungi; phylum Basidiomycota; class Agaricomycetes; order Agaricales; family Tricholomataceae; genus Tricholoma; species Tricholoma bakamatsutake. The sequence goes on along the minus strand of CP114860.1, from coordinate 12,872,281 downwards.
CTTCGTTGAAATTAAATCCTGATACATGCTGCATACATGAGGCCATGCATGCAGCACACACATGTTATTGCGCTTACTGCGCATACATGTGGCAAACACATTCCCGAGTCATGTGACATCCTTACTATTATGTATATAAGGAGAACCTGTACTATAGTAGATACACAGTGTTCTTACCTCTGCTAAACCCTAGCTCTAAGACTAACTAAACCCCAGGTAGGTTATAAGGAACATGTCGTCTCTTCCTCTGTGCAGCGTATGTAGTCTGCTCCAACAGGTTATGGGCCCTGCTGGGCACGTCACGAACATGCCTTAACTGGCTGCGAACGACATTGACTTTATTGTCTCCAAATTGTAACCTTGCGCTCTTCGTGAGCTGCATTGCGCTCTCTGCGAGCTGCATTTAAAAAACCCAGGTTGACTAGGGTTAACCACTCTGAAGGAGTGTTTTTGCCTGAGATTATGGAACATATTTTCTTGAATAAGAGGACTGATTGAGCGCTTTTACCAGCTGCCACTATAACATCATGTCTTCAACTCTTGAAAAACTCGTACAAACTTTCGATGGCTCTAACTACATTCAATGGGCCGACTCAATGAAGGCGTGGCTCAGGTCTCAGGGCCTCTGGCAAATAACTATCGGGATGGAACTAAAACCACCCCTGGCACCTCCTTTGACAGTGACAAATGCTGCACTAGTAGCGGAAGCTAATGCCAAGCTCCAGACCTGGAACAATAAGAATGACCAGGCGATTGGTAGCCTAGTGCTCCGTCTGGCCCCCTCTATTCGGCAGTGTGCCAACACCAAGGACACTGCTGAGGAGGTATGGGATCTCATCCGCACCAACTATGGTGTCGATGGCCCCTCCCAAGTCTTTGCGGACTTTAGGTCTACAATCGCAATCAAAATTCCGGCTGCAAATCCCATGCCAGAGATTGCCAAAATGGCTGATAAATTTGAGCGCCTTATGGCTGCCAATGTCGCCATCCCCAAATTAGTACAGGCAATGATTCTACTTGCTGCGATGCCGCGCGAGTACAATTCTCTATCTGCCACGGTCCTTAACACGACCACTACTAGAGCCTTGACGTTTAAACATGTCAAGGACTCCATTGTCGCTGAAGCCTCACAGCGCACAGCAGTTGGAAAGCCCATTGGCCCACCTCAGGCCACCAAGCTTTCTGCTGTCAAGTGCAAAGGGGGAAACCCCAAATGGCAAACTCAAGGCAACAATGGAGAATCGTCCTGAAAGCATGGACGATGTGGGGACAAAAAGACTAAAGAGGAAAAACCTAAAGAGAAACATTCCCACCTCGCCTCACAAGCCTTTACTACTATAAATGGTAATGGCACCATCATACCGCCGATGCCGCTCATCCAGCGCATCAAGAAGCGTGAACATACTCCCACAAGGGATCCTCGCCACCAACCGCCTGCACAGGCATACACAGGCACGGCCTCTACCTCTCATTTGGTCTATACCCGAATATCAGCAGGCTCGAGACACCCTCGAGCAAATAAATCTCCCATGCAGTGCAAAAAATCTGCAACCGCTGGAAGAGCACCTAACAGTGCGAGAAGGTAAGAGGAGGAGGATTGAACCAGAACCAAGGATCGTAGAGGTAGAAGACGATAGCGTCTCCCTTGGATCAGAACCTGCCGTTTCTGATGAAGAAGTATGGAAAGCCGTCGACGAAATGCTTGTCGATGAACTGCTTGAAACAGGTACATATGATGAAAGGTCAGTCCTTTTCCTTGCCACAAGCACAAGAATTAACATTCCACTGATCACAGCGAACTTTTCATGTGAAAGTTTACTGCTACTAAATGTATCATGGAACAATTTACATCTTAATATATGTGTTACGTGTGCAAATGGAAATTGTAAGAAAGGTGCCGACTGGATCATGGATTCAGGCACATCAAAACACTTCACTGGTGAAATTAAAGATTTTGCTTCTTACGAGCCTTTACCAAGAAAGGACTCTACCCTGGTTCAAACAGCCATGGGTACTACTCATATAGTAGGGAAAGGAGCAGTCTTCATTAGACATCAGGTAGTATGTCATGGGAAGTCAGAGACACGTGAAACACGATTATACCCCATCTACTACATACCCGACTGTAATGCTTGATTACTGTCAATGGGCGTCTTCTTACAAGATGGAAGTGATGTGCATGGTTCCTCCGCACACATTTCATTTTTTAAGCAAGGAAACCCAATTATGGATTGCGTCCCTCTTATGAAACGTGACACTATTTATTGGGCTCGGACTCATATATTGAGCACCAAGGGAATCAATGTCGCAACAATGTACGTCACAGACTACTCGACTTGGCATAAGCGACTCGGACACCCATCCAAAGAGGCGCTAGGGAAGATGCCTAATAGCACCATGAAATTCCCAAGGAATTTAATTATTCCTAAAGACAAAATTATATGTCCAGGGTGTGCTGAAGGGAAAATGACCTCAAAATCTTTTTCCGAATCAGATTCATGTGCAGAAAGACCCTTTGAATTAATACATTCCGATCTGAAGGAACTCCCAGTACTATCGTACCATAAACATAAATACTTTATTGTATTTCTGGATGACAAAACGTCACATATCTGGGTCCAATGCCTTAAAAAGAAATTTGATGCTGCTGTGGCCATCAGATAATTTCGGGCAGTGGCTTTGACACAGTATGGCACTACAATCAAGCGCTGGCATGTTGATCCAGGGGGAGAGTTCAAAGATCGTGAGCTACAAAATGTGCTCAAGGACTTTGGCATCAAAATAGAGATGTCTGCACCCCATGTTCACCAATAGAATCAGCGCGCAGACCATGCCATAAGGACAATAATGGAAAAGTCGCAAACCCTGTGATTTACCGCATGTCTACCACAATCATGGTGGGAATTTTGCATTGAACATGCAACACACCTATACAACCGAACCCCAATAAGGCGCCTGAAATGGCTGACACTAGTTGAGGACCTGACAAAGGTCCGCCCAGATCTAAACAATCTGAAGGTTTTTGGTTGTGGTGCTTATGTCTACCTACCCAAGGAGAAGCGTCCAAACACATTGGCTCCTTGATCGGAGTTGATGACGTACCTTGGATTAGAAGATGGCATTAAAGCATACCGTTTCATGCAACCTAGTGGTGCAATATTCATTGGTGCTACAGCACTATTTGATGAAACGTTGTTCCCATGCTGTCCCGGAGCTAAGACTCCTGCCAATACAGACCTTGGTGATTTTCCACCTCCAGAACCAGAAGATGATGACCACTCATCTGGAATGGATGGCGATGATTCTATACTGCCACAAGATCCGCCCCTTCCTCCATCATCAGAAAATGATGATGATGATGTACCAAGTGAGCAAAAGGCACATGACGATGTGACAAATGCTCCTCATCCGCCGCCTCCAGTAACCACTGAGGACTTTCGTCCAAGACGTGATGATCAACAGGAATGGCAGCAATTGCCCCATCGATCAGGCAGGCAGAGGAACATTCCAAACCGTCCTGGCAATACCTATGGAGAGAAGCGACTCCCCTCTGACATAGAGAGAGACATTGCATGTGATCGATATTGGAAGAGATCTGTGGGTCAAGATTCGGATCATAACCGAATACGACCACAAACTCAACAGAAAGAACTGGTTGCTGGACCGAGTTTGGCACCCCATGAGAGTGTGCCTGATTCCAATGATCAAGAACATGATCACCCAATGGGGGAACCAGATGAAGCAGGTTATATTAAAAAGATAACCAAGGAAGGAGGAGATAAGCTTATTCGCTGGCTGTTATCAAAAGCAGTCAAACCATTGAGCGAAATAAGCCAAGTTCCAAACCAATTTCGCGATATTGCGCGCCTACCACGGCAGCAGCAACGTGAGTGGAAACAAGCTTGTCATGAAAAATTAGAGGCTCTTCATAAACGACAAGTCTATGACATCGTCAATCTTCCACATGATCGAAAAATGATCAAAAATAGATGGGTTTTCTCCGTAAAATCAGATGGAAGAAAACGAGCCAGACTCGTGGCCAAAGGCTTTTCACAAGTCGAAGGCATTGACTTTGATGAGATTTTCTCACCGGTAGTCCACTACGAGACCATATGCCTCATGTTTGCACTTGCATCTCTGGAGGGCATGTATATGACCGGCCTAGATGTAAAAACTGCATTTTTATATGGCAAACTAGATGAGGAGATCTATATGGATCAACCCGAGGGTTTCAGACTTGAGGGAAAAGAGCGCAAAGTATTGCGCTTACGCCGAGTATTGTATGGCCTTAAACAAGCCTCACTTGCATGGTGGAAAGAGCTAGAGGCATTTATGCGCACCATTGGGTTCGTGCGCGCCAGCTCTGATGCCGGCATTTTCATACACAAGGATCCTAAGACAGGCAGCATTGTTATTGCACTCGTCTATGTTGATGATGGCTTGTTCATGGGGAAGAACAAGAAACTTGTGGATGAAAAGAAAAATGCTTGTCTAAAGCATTGGGAGTGCCATAGTACTGAAAAAGTCATGGAATTCTTAGGCATGCGCGTCACCCAGACTGCAAGCAAAGTCAAACTCGATCAAACTTAATATCTTGCCAAAGTGCTTGAGAGATTCAAGATGACAAATGCCAAAGCGACCCCCACTCCACTCTCGACTGGTTACAGACCATTGGAAAACACAGCAATGCCCAACGTGATGCTTAGATCAAAATATCAGTCTGTGATTGGATCTTTACTGTATCTGATGCTCGGAATGCTGATAGGTCCACTACACGCTTTAAGGTCTGGAGAAGACTCCCACTCATATCAACACATTACGACACATGCTCCGAACCACTACGAATGCCACTAAATCGACTTCGAACCATTTTTGCACAATTTCGCACTATTTCAAACAACTTCGCACTACTTCAAACCTTTTCGAACGCTTTCGAACCATTTCACGACACTTCGAATGATTTCGGCCCGTATAGTTGTCCTCAAACAATTTCGATACACGTTGCACATTTGGAACAACCCAACTCGCCGCATATCGAGTACTACCGGACAAAAGGAGGGATTACAAGAGACTTAGGATGCGATAAGTGCGTTTTTGTGTTTCATTGATATATTAAAAGCAATAGAACAAGATCTATTACCATACTGGGACAATGTACGTTTTACTTATTATCATTTTTCATTCGTTTAGTGTTTTACAATACCTTTATTGCTGTGTACATTCCCTCATGTTTTACAATTGTTCTTATTTCCTTTTTAGTACTATCTCTTCATTTTGTATATAGACTTGTGTTAGATACTTGGAATAAAAATATAGAACAATGGGGAACAGCACAAGTTAGCCTCACAGTTATCGTCAGACTTAAGAGTCGTTCTCTTGGGTCTTAGCTCGCGTCATATCTCTAAAAAGTTCTGCAAAATATCGCGAACTTCCTCAAAACTATTAGATTCGCTCTCCATTTTATCACCCATCGCCTGTCTCCATTTGACAAACACCTCACATTCGTTAAACCCGCTGTTCGATATACTTCGAACCTCTTCGAACTTATTCGAACTATTACGCGCATCTTCGAACTTATTTGAACTGCTTCGCACGCCTTCGAACTACTTTCGAACTCTTTCGAACAACTTCATACGCCTATACAGACTTTTATCCACAGCCCTTACCATTTCGCGTTACTAAACATTACGTTTTGGTCTCAGCGGTGATATTTAGTACCTCCTCACACCCTTCCGCTGGCCTGTGTTATACCATCCGAAGCCATTAGTAGGTTTTGTTTGGGTTTCCGGGTTGAGTATCATCAACACGACCTGATATCGCTTATGCGGTAATCAAGATGTCACAATTCTCGGCTAATCCTAGCCAAAAACATCTAGACAAAGCGATGTACATCATGCGCTATCTGGTGGGAACCCAGAAATATAACATTGTCTATGATCGTGAGAAGTCTGAGGGGCTACAGGCCTTCACAGATTCTGATTGGGCAGCTGACACTGTCAAACGCCGATCTACAAAGGGTTACTTTGCTACTCTAGCGAGTGGCATTGTGTGCTGGCAGTCCCGTTTACGAAAAACTGTAGCACTGTCATCCACAGAAGCCGAATATATGGCTCTCTCCAACACTTGTCGACAGATAGTGTGGATAGAGTCCTTATTCCAGGAACTTGGATATGTACTGAAGTGCATACCAATCTGCGCTGATAATCAGGGATCCATCTTTATCGGATCAAATCCAGTTCAGGAAAGAAGGACCAAACATATAGACATTCGCTACCACTATACCCGCGAATGCATAGAAAATGATAAAGTCATGGTCGTTTTCATTCCTGGAAATGATAATCCAGCTGACATGTTCACAAAGAACCTTGGCGCTGTCTTATTCAGGAAATTTAGAGACTCTCTTGGAATTACTTTCGAGATTCAAACTTAGCTGCTTAGAGCGCTGTACAGTTTGAGGGGGGGTGTTGAAATTAAATCCTGATACATGCTGCATACATGAGGCCATGCATGCAGCACACACATGTTACTGCGCCTACTGCGCATACATGTGGTAAACACATTCCCGAGTCATGTGACATCCTTACTATTACGTATATAAGGAGAACCTGTACTATAGTAGATACACAGTGTTCTTACCTCTGCTAAACCCTAGCTCTAAGACTAACTAAACCCCAAATAGGTTATGAGGAACGTGTCGTCTCTTCCTCTGTGCAGCGTATGTAGTCTGCTCCAACACACTTTCCCACTGATGTGTTCAGTTGGTACTCAGTGCAGAGTCTCAACAGAAGGGGTGAACACTAAACCTACAGCTGCAGGCATGCTCAGGGTGAGGGGGTTCGCTTAGAGGGCCTTGGATCATCCTTCAGAGTGCAGAGACTACGAAGAGGCTGGTACAGTGGTTTTCAATGTGTGCACTAGTTGTACACGCAAAAAGGAAGGTATGCGCAATGGCAAAAAAGTGCACAATGCAAAGAGCAAAAATATGCAGTGCAGAAAAATGTGCAATGGGAGTGCAAAAATGTGCAATGATGAGGGAGATGAAAGCGGGAGGTGTAGTGGGACAAGGACAGCACTGGGATGTGCTGCAAGGGTGATGCACAGGCTAGGGATGCAAATGGGATGTGAGCACAACTGGTGGAAAAATGTGCAAACAGTGCATGAAACATGGCTATACAATAAAATGCACAAACAGTGCACAAATGCAGCTATATGAAGGGCACACTGCAGGAGTGCACAAATGAAGATGAAGAATGCAATAAAGGGTCAAAACATGGCAATATAATGAGAGGATGCAAACAATATGCAAATGCGGTTATACAAAGGGTGCACTACAAAGGCGCATGGACTGGATGCTGGTGCACAGACTATGTGCAACACTGAATGAGCTATGAACTATGAGGGGGGGAAAGATCCTCTGGTTTCTCTATCTGTCTGCCTACTATGTACAAATGGCTTATGTGATAAAAAAATGGTAAAATAAAGTATAAAAATAGAAAGCACCATGCACTACCCACAAGTGCACCCATTGGCCCATCTAAACCTGACTGCACTATGCCGCTGCCTTATCCAATAAGATTTGTGCATGCTATAGCCCAATACCCAACTGTTCCAGTGTGATGCTCTATTTTTGGTATGCTTTAGGTCCCATGCGCTCTTCCCAATTAATCTGCTTGTTAGAGTCAAAGCCTTTAGTTCATGAAACGAGTTGAGGCTTGTAAGCGACAACTTTCGATAAAGCGTTCAGGATTGTCAAAGCTTGTAAGCAACAACTTTGAGGATGACTCAAGCTATTAGATCGTAAAGGCATAGAAATGACCAGGTCAAGCTGAGCTTGACTGGTCCTGTATTTGCAGTTTAAATACTACAAGCATAAGTAAATAGAATGAGCCGTGCTACAAAAACAATAGGAACAATAGAAGTGAAAGGACAATAGTGTGAGAGCATACGTAGCTATCACAATAGCGAGAGAAATGAGGATAATGAAGACAATAGAAAGTAAGCACTTGTCATAGGTAAGATGTCTGAAGATAATAACGTGAGAATGTGTTCATAGAAGACAATAGAAAAGAATTTGATTTTCCTATCCGTAACATCAGCTCCTTCTCAAGATTTCGAGTCCCATCCGAAATTAGCCCCTCACTGTCCTCATAAGATCAAATGCGACTACCCCTCCTTCAGTGGTTGCTGTAAACGTGCTAAAGGTCATGGCAGTAGGAGCATCGTATGTGTAGACTCTAGCCAGTAGTTCGATCTTGTTTGTCTGTGCAAACTGTATGGCGGTGCTGGTTATGAACGTCGTGATGGGAGGAAGGGGTAGCGTGGTCAGGATTCTGAGCCACATAAGAATATAGAATGTAAACATAAAGAGGATTGCAATGCCGAAGATGGCGCTGAGAGTGATGGCAATGTTTAAGTTAGAGTCATCATGGTACAGGTTTAGGTTGTCCGGTGACATGGCGGGTTGTCACAGGATGGGTTGCTTAGGCAGAAGAGAGCAGAATGCTTGGGTCGCCACCATCGGCAGTGCGGGCACTGGTACTCCGGGCAGTGTGATGAGAAGTGGCCGATTCATGCACACATAAAACATATGGAGTTCCGCATCCACGGTGGTGTGGGTGCGTATTCGGGGGTGGTTGGTCTGGGATAGGGGGTGGGTGCTCATGGTGGTGGAGATGGTGATGTCAGTAGTTCACGTGTGGTTTTGAAATCTTCGTCTTCTTTGTCATCTAATGGTTCTATAATAAAGATTCGCTGTGGGGTGGGTACCCGCTCTCCAGGCCTGTAGTTTAGGGCTTGTTCATCTAAGCTCCTCATCAGCAGGAGCAGGTCGAGATGGTACGCTTCCTTGGTCAGATGGTAAAACACCCATTCAAGGGTTGAGATGGCGTGGTATGTTTCGAAAAGGTTTTGTCTCGTCCTGTGCAGCAGCGCCCGGTCTCGAGTCATGGCCATCAGCCTTTACTCATTATGCGAGTTGTCAATGTCACGAATGAAACTAAGGATCAGTTCAAAAGTTCTGGTGGGGTCGGGGTCGGGTGTGATGTTCATGTAGAAATGGAGAGGTCGGCTCATGTTGTTATCAGGTTGTGGGTGGCTTTATTCCCCCAATATTTCTGCAGTGTTTTTTAAATGAGCTTCAGGTTCCCAGGTATTTTCTGCTGTGCTATAGCCCTTCCATTTCACCAGAAATTGGGTCCTCTCGCCCATCCTTTTGTGAGCCAAAATAGCCTCTACCTCGTGCTCCAATTCTCCTTCGATCAGATTGGGAGGTGGAGGGAGAAGATTTGGTCTGTGGATTTCATTCTCCTTGAAACGTGAGAGAAGGGAAGCATGGAAGACGGAATGTATTCTCCACTGCAAAGGGAGCCTCAACTTGTAGGCATGGGAAGAGATTACTCACGTGATAGGGAATGGCCCTTCGCATTTAGGTGCGAGCTTCCTGGTCAGGTATCCCAACTTCAAGTTCTTTGAGTCGAGCCAAACTCTCTCTCCCACCGTGAATGGGTGGAAACCTCGTCCGTTTCATCTGATCATCACCTGTCAGGATAGTTCGTGTGCCACCAAGGCTTTCTGCCATACATTTCCCAGTTCAGCTATTCTCTGCTCGGTAGCTGGCACGTTCGTTTTCCCATAGGTCATGGGGATGGCCCTAGGGTGTGTTCCCATCATTACGTAGAATGGGGTATTTTTAATCGCCAAATGGTGCTTTTGATTGTGTGTGAATTCAGCGGTAGTAAGGTGTCCTTTCCACTGTGAAGGCTTGTTTGCACAGAAGATCCAGAGATAGATTTCAAGCTCCTGATTTACTCATTCCATTCCCCCATTCATTTGTGGATGATAGGCCGTGCTCATCGCTAGTTTTATTCCTAGGAGCCTTCCTAGTTCCTGGAACGCGTTTGAGGCGAAGCGTGGGTCGCGATCCAATATGATCTTGTTTGGGAGGCCGAATCTTCTAAATACATTGTGCAGATAAAGGTCTGCTGCTCCTAGCGTGTCGACAGTCTTGTTGCAAGGGATAAAAATCACCCTCTTAGTAAGACCATGGTCTACCATGACCATGATGGTATCACACCCATCGTTCATAGGTAGATCAGTGATGAAGTCCATCGTGCAAATGGTCATGTGGCTTCTGATTTGATCAGAGATAGTGGCAGTGATATTGGATGCGTGTTCACCTTCATTTGTTGGCATGTGGCACAGCCGTCTACATAATTCTGGATGAAGATTGTCATTCCCGGCCACCAGTAGTCCCTCTGTACCAGTTCCAGAGTTTGGAATCCACTGGGGTGTCCTGTAAGTAAATTGTCGTGGTATTTTTCCATGATTTTCCTTCTCAACTCCTTGTCATCTGGGACGTAGCATCAGTCTTTGAAAAAGACCATCCCATCATCCTCCATTCTCCAGTCTTCTACCACTGACTTGATCGGTGGCATCCCTCCTTCTTTGATGGCCCTTACTATCTCTTTTAGTAGGTCATCGCGCATCATGCTTCCTGCCAGTACTTCTTTCAGTTCAGCATCAATAGTCCGTGCAAAGATCTTGTCTTTTAATAATGTGATGTCATCATTGTCATCGTCGATGTTGGGTATGTGGTCTCCTTGTCGTGATAAGGCATCAGATTGTATCATCATTTTCCCTGGCACGTGTACCAATTGGAGGTTAAATTGCGATAGGAAAAGGCTCCATCTCACCTGTCGCTGGTTCAGTTTCAACGCCATTCTAAAGTACATGAGATTCTTGTGATCTGACAGGATCATTGTGGGGTGTTTGGATCCCTGGAGGTAGTGTCTCCAGGTCTCCAGTGCTCGTATTATTCCCAGGAGTTCCTGATCGTAGATCGCGTAATTCCGTTTGGTCGCCGTTAGAGAGTGGGAGATGTAACTGCAAGGGTGCCAATCTCCATTAGTGTCAGTTTGTTTCAGGACAGCCCCCATTGCATATTTTGAGGCATCACTTTCGATTACAAATGGCTTCTCAGTGTTTGGCATTAATAGTACTGGTGCCTCGGAGAATTTCCTTTTTAGTGTGTTGAATGCCTCTTGGCATTTATTTGTCCAATTGAAGGGCTGATCCTTCTTCATCAAGTCATTGAGCAGCTTTGTGATCGCGGCGAAGTTGCTGATGAATCTCCGATAGAAATTCCCAAAGCCTAGGAATGACCTAACCCCTTTGACATTGGTTGGGGGTGGCCAGTCCTTAATCCTGCTCAGTTTAGTTGGGTCCATGGCCAGTTGGTTTGGTCACAAGATTAGCCCAAGGAACTCGACCTCTTGTACGTCGAACTTAGACTTTTCTGGTTTTAGATAAAGGTCATTTTCCCTCAGTCTAGCCAGGACCCTCCTCGTTCTCTCCTCGTGTTCCTCTTTGTCTTTCAAGAAGATTAAGATGTCATCCATGTAGATCACCAGCCACTCCTCATTTAGCATGTCCCAGAAGATATTGTTCATCATTGCCTGGAAAGTCACCGGGGAGTTACAGAGTCCGAAAAACATGACCTTGGGCTCAAACAGCCCCTTATTGGTCTTGAACACCGCTTTCCACTCATCTCCCTTCTTAATTCTGACGTTGTGATATCCCCATCTGATGTCTAATTTAGTGAACCATCTTGCCCCTTTTAGCTTGTCAAGTAGATCACTGATCAATGGAAGGGGGTAAGAGTTCTTGATGGTCCCTTCGTTCAGATACCGGTAGTCTTGGCAGGGTTGAAGTGCGTCAGAGTCCTTTTTCACTACAAAGAAGAATGGTGATGCCATAGGTGACTTGGATGGGGTGATGTATCCTTTTCTCAGGTTATCATTGATAAATTTGTCCAATTTCTTCTGTTCCACCAGGGTAATGGAGTAGACTTTGCAGTCTTTCGGGATGAAGTCTGGTTTGAGCTCGATCGCATGGTCCCATGGTCTAGACTCAGGGAATCTCTCCGATGCTGCCTTTTCAAACATGCTCCGATACTCTTTGTATTTGTCAGGGAGTAAATCATCGAGCGACTGCATCTCCTTGTTGCCCTCTTTCTTGTGGGCGAGCCTTTGCGAGACGGAGGTCTTTGCTCAGATGTACGTGGTATTAGAGTAAGCTACCCTGCCAGTTGATCGAGATCGAGTGATGCGTGTGATGTGCCTGAGTTTTTGGTAATTCAGGGGAATGTAGTCATGTTCGATCATAAGGGGGAATTTCTTGGTTCTGAACACCCCAATCATCGGTTCCCCTCGAATGTAGGCAAACAGCGCATCCATTCCATCATGATCCTCCCTCGTGCAGGGTGGTAAGTTGATGCCCTCAGTGTCTAGTGCCGGTGTCTGCGGGTTGATTTCAGAATAGGTGTTCGTTGCCAAGTGTGATTCATTGCCATCGGGTTTGTCCTCAGTGCAAAGTCCTCTTGCAAGATGAACCATCCTGAGCCTACTCTTCACGTGCTTGGCGGCGGTGAGGTGGGTTTTCCCGAAGGTCTCCCCAGCACTCCTTATAGGTAGCCTCTCAAGAGTCGGGCTCAACATTACTTGATACAGATGGCCCCTTGTCATCTAGAGTGGGACTTTGCTTACTGGTGATGGTGCATGATTGTTCGATCATAGTCCGGATTTTCCTCATAAGGAGACCCTCAGTTGGTTTGTCGGTCAGGGTCCCCAGTTTCCAGTCGATAATTGGGTTGCATCTTTGAAGCCAGGAGTAACCCAGGATGATCCTCTCCTTTCCCAGCCCTGTTATGAGCATCCTCATCTTCTCATCTTTTCCTCCGATTTCTGTGTCGATGTAAACGTAATGGGAGATCGTTCCATTCTTGTTTAGGATTCCATCAACATTTTTTGCGAGGATTTTTCTTGCGAGTGGGATTTTCTTTAATCCGAGTCTTTTGATGACTCGGTGATCAATGAACGTTTCTCCTGCCCCAGAGTCGATTAGGGCAGGTAATTCAGCTTTTGTGTCTCCTAATATGCAGTAAACAGGAATGTGCATAGATTGGTGGCTCACTTGCGCTATCATTACAGTTGAGACGATTACTCTGGTGGGTTCCACTGCTGATGTGGGCCGCTGCCTTAAAAACCCTTCACCACCATAAGATCCAGCACCTCTTCTTTCTCCTTTTCTTCCAGCTCGTTGATGAGTGCGCAGATCTTTGTATAATGGTCACGAGGTGTCTTCTTCGTCTCTTTCCTTCCTTCTTTCTCAGGCGGTTCCTTCCCTCCTTTGTGATCGCTCGCCCTATGTCCTGCTTTGTGGCAAATAAAACATTTTCCCTTCTTGATATGTTCGAGTCTCTCAGCATAGGAGAGACATGTCGTGTCGATGTCCATGGCATTCAGGTCCTTTGAGGAGCTTCCTGTTCCTCATCCTCCTCCTGCCTTACTGTAAGTTCTTTCTTTTATCACTTTCGCCCATCTCAGATGTCCCTCTGCCCTTGCTGCATGAGTATACCATCCTTCAATGGTGTCAGGTGGGTTCTCCATTCCGAATACCTTGTCCAGGACTCGATTGTTGAGTCCATCTACAACATATTCGATTAGCATGGCATCTTCTTTGATCTTGGTTCGATAGGCCAGTGTTTTGAACTGGGGAATGTATTCGTCTACTCCTTTTGCTCCCTGTGAGAGCACTCGGAGTTGGGTGCACATCTTCCCTGCATTGTCAATCGGTGAGAATGCTGCACATACTTTTGCAATGAATTCCTGGAATGTATCCCAGGGCTTTGATTCAATATATCTTTCTTCCAGATAGGCCTGCTTCCAAGGCCCTCCTGTTCCTCTGTTCATATAAGAAAGCATGAATAGGATGTTATGGTGATCGTCTGGGAATGCGGTCGCATTCACGTCGATGTAGGCCCCACATTTGAGGAGGAAGAGCATAGTCTTCACTCTATCCCCGGAGTAGTCAGTCGGAGCCCTCATCTTGATTTCAGCGGGACGAGTGTTAAGGGTGGTGGGTGCAGTGGGAATGGTGGGAGTGGATAGAGCTGCCATGTTTCTTCGTCGGGTAGGGTAGGGTCGGGTGGTTCTCATAAGAATCATGTCGTAGTGTATGTGCTCCTCTGCAACTCCTTGTCATCCAGGACATAACATCGGTCCTTGAAAAAGACTGTCCCATCATTCTCCATTCTCCAGTCTTCTACTGCCGACTTGATCGGTGGCATTCCTCCTTCTTTGATGGCCCTTACTATCTCTTTTAGTAGGTCATCACACATCATACTTTCTGCCAGTACGTCCTTCAATTTGGTATCGATCATTCATATGAAGATCTCATCTTTTAACAGTGTGATGTCATCGTTGTCATCGTCGACCTCAGGTATGTGATCTCCTCATCGTGATAGCACATCAGACTGTATCATCATCTTCCCTGGCATGTGTACGAGTTGAAGGTTGAACTGTGACAGGAAGAGGCTCCATCTAGCCTATCATCTGTTCAGTTTCTGTGTGGTTCTAAAGTACATGAGATTTTTAAGATCCGATAGGATTGTGGTCGGGTGTTCGGATCCCTGGAGGTAGTGTCTCCAGGTCTCCAGTGCTCGAATTATTCCCAGTAGTTCCCAATCGTAGATCTCATAATTCTGTTCAGTCACTGTCAGGGAGTGGGAAATATAACCACAGGGGTGCCAGTCTCCATTTGTGTCAGTTTGTTTCAGGACAGCCCCCGTTGCATACTTAGAAGTGTCGCTCTCGATTACAAATAGCTTCTCAGTGTTCGGCATTAACAGCACTGGTGCCTCGGAGAATTTCCATTTTAGTGTGTCGAATGCCCCTTGGCATTCATCTGTCCAATTGAATGGTTGATCTTTCCTTGTTAGATCATTAAGCAGCTTTGTGATCACAGTGAAGTTGCCGATGAATCTTCGATAGAAATTCCTGAAACCTAGGAATGATCTAACTCCTTTGACATTTGTCGGGGGTGGCCAGTCCTTAATCCTGCTCAGTTTAGTTGGGTCCATGGCCAGTGGGTTTGGTCGCAAGATTAGCCCAAGAAACTCGACCTCTTGTATGTCGAACTTAGACTTTTCTGGTTTCAGGTAGAAATCGTTTTCCCTTAGTCTTGCCAGGACCCTCTTCATTCTCTCCTCGTGTTCTTTTCTGTCTTTCAAGAAGATTAAGATGTCATCCATGTAAATCACCAGCCATCCCTCATTTAGCAAATCTCGGAAGATGTCATTCATCATTGCCTGGAAGGTTGCTGGGGAGTTACAGAGACCGAAGAACATGACCTTGGGCTCAAACAGCCCTTTGTTGGTTTTAAATGCTGCCTTCCACTTGTCTTCCTTTTTGATCCTGACATTGTGGTATCCCCATCTGATGTCTAATTTTGTGAGCCATTTTGCCTCTTTCAGCTTATCAAGCAGATCGCTGATCAATGGAAGGGGATAAGAGTTGTTGATGGTTCCTTCATTTAGGTACTGGTAGTCTTGGCAGGGCCAGAGCACATCAGAGTCCTTTTTGGCAATGAAGAAGAATGGGGACACCATAGGTGATTTAGACAGGATGATATACCCCTTCCTCAGGTTCTCATCAATGAACTCGTTTAATTTCTTCTGTTCAGCCGGGGTGATGGGGTAGACCTTACAGTCTCTTGGGATAAAGTCTGGCTTGAGTTCGATTGCATGGTCCCACAGTCTTGACTCAGGGAATCTTTCCGATGCTGCCTTTTCAAACATGCTTTGGTACTCCTTATATTTATCTGGGAGTAAATCATCGAGTGACTGCGTCTCCTTGTTCCCTTCAGTCTCATGGGCCAGCTTCTGCGAGATGGAGGTCCTTGCTCGGATGTAAGTTATGTTGGAGTAAGTGATTCTGCCAGTTAGCCAAGATCGAGTGAGGTGTGAGATCCATTGGAGTTTCTGGTAGTTTGGTGGTATGTAGTCGTCTTTGATGGTGAGGGGTGACTCCTCGGCCCTGAATACTCCAACCATAGGTTCTCCCCAAACATAAGCAAATAGTGCGTCTGTTCCATCATGATCTCCCTCAGTGTCGGGTAGTACGTTGGCACCCGTGGCATCTAGTATGGGGATCTGTAGATCGATCCCAGGATGGATGTCCATTGCCAGGTTTGATCCATCGTGATCGGGTTCATCTCTGGTGCAAAGTCCTGTTGTGAGATGAACCGTCCCGAGCCTACTCTTCATGTGCTCAGCAGCGGCGAGGTGGGTTTCCCCAAAGGTCTCCCCAGCACTCCTTATAGGTAGCCCCCGAGAGTCGGGCTCAACATTACTCTTGGTACAAGCGGCCCCTTGTCATCTATAGTGGGACTTTGCTTACCAAAAGTAGTGCACGTCTGCTCAATCATGGTTCAGATCTTCTTCATGAGGAACTTCTTGGTTTCCCTGTGAGTGAGGGTTCCTTTTTCCCAATCGATGATCGGGTTACGTTTCTGGAGCCATGAATACCCCAGGATCACTCTTTCCTTTCCCAGCCCTGTTATCAGCATTCTGATCCTCTCTTCCTTCCCTCCAATCTCCGTGTCGATGTGGACGTAGTGTGAGATCATTCCATTCTTGTTAAGGGTCCCATCAACATTTTTGGTGAGGATCTTTCTGATGAGTGGGATTTTCTTTAGCCTGAGTTTCTCGACAACTCGGTGGTCAACAAATGTCTCTCCTGCTCCTGAGTCGATCAGGGCAGGTACTTCAGCTTTTTTGTCTCCTAGCAAGTAGTGAACCGGAATGCACATTGATTGGTGGCTCACGTTTGCTACCATTACAGTTGAGACAACTATTCTGGCAGGCTCCATTGCCGATGTGGGCCACCATTTTAAAAACCCTCTGCCACCATAAGATCTAACACTTCTTCTTTTTCTTTTTCTTCCAACTTGTTGATGAGGGTACAGATCTTCATATAATGGTCGCGAGGTGTCTTCTTCGTCTCTTTCTTTTCTTCTTTCACAGGCAGCTCTTTCCCTCCCAGGTGGTCGCTAGCCCTGTGTCCTGCTTTGTGACATATAAAGCACTTTCCTTTCTTGATATGTTCGATCCTCTCTGCATAGGAGAGGTGTGTTGTGTCTATATCCATGGTGTTAGGGTCTTTGGAGGAGCTTCCCGCTCCTCCTCCTCCTGCCTTACTGTATGTTCTTTCCTTAATCGCCTTCACCCTCCTTAGATGCCCCTCAGCCCTCACTGCATGGGTGTACCACCCCTCAATCATGTCAGGCAGATTCTCCATGCTGAAGACTTTGTCAAGGACTCGGTTGTTGAGTCCATTGACAAAGTACTCGATCAGGGCGGTGTCTTCTTTGATTTTAGTGTGATAAGTGAGAGTCTTGAACTGAGCAATATACTCATCTACCCCCTTTGCTCCTTGTGAGAGGGCTTTAAGCTGCATTCGCATGTTCCCTGCATCGTCAATCAGCGAGAACACCGCACATACTTTTGCTATAAACTCCTGGAATGTATCCCAAGGTTTTGACTCGATGTACCTCTCCTCCAGATATGCCTGCTTCCATGGCCCTGCTGTTCCTCCATTCATATAAGAAAGCATGAATAAGATTTTGTGGCAGTCGTCTGGAAAAGTGGCAGTGTTGGCATCAATGTACGCTCCGCATTCCAGAAGAAAGAGCATTGTCTTCACCCTGTCTCCAGAATAGTTGGTCGGCACCCTCATCTTGATTTCAGCAGGACGAGCAGGGGCAGTGGGTGCAATGGGGATGGTGGGAGTGGATGGAGCAGCCATGTTTCTTCTTCGTCGGATAGGGTAAGGTCGGGTGGTTCTCGTAAGAATTGTGTCATAGTGTATGTGCTGCCTAGACTGAGGTTAGTTGGCAGAGTTCGAATCAGCTTGACCGTTTGTTAGAGTCAAGGTTCCTACTATCAGTCGAAGCTCTTAAGCATCGATGTTAAAGCAAGAAGTTCTTCAAAGAGTCACTGAGGCTTGTAAGCGACAGTTGAGAATGACTTAGCTGGAGTTCATTAGGAACGTAGAAATGACCAGGTCAAGCTAAGCTTGACTGGTCCTGTATTCGCAGTTTAAATACTACAAGCACAAGATCGTAAATAAAATGAGTCATGCTATGAGAACAATAAGAACAATAGAAATGAAAAGACAACAGCATGTGGACATCCGCAGACTACTACAATAGAGTGGAATTGTGATGATGTGTGATTAGAGGTGTGCAGTCGCAAGTCGCAAGACAATAGGAAAAGGAACAATAGCATGGGACATACACAAGTAAGACAATAAGAACAATCATGAAGAAAATTGATTCCCCCATCCAAACACCTCCGTAACAAGAGGTGTGCCAAGCCCAATGATGAGGTTTCTGCAGTAGTAGGAATGATATGGACTTCCTTCATGAAGCGGCTGCATACTACAAATATTGCATCGTATCCTTGAGCTTCAGGTAATCCTGTGATAAAGTCGACAGATATGTCTCGCCATGGCACTTTAGGTATAGGGTTCGGCATTAATTTCCCAGCAGGTTTTTCTGAAAATTTCTTTCCCCTCATGCATGTGTCACATCCATCCACATACCCCAACACATACTTTAAAATTCCAGGCCACCAATAATTTCTCATTACCAACTCCAATGTCTTCCACCTTCCTGGATGTCCAGCAGCTTGCGTGTTATGATGTAACTGTACGATCTCCCTTCATAAATCTTGATCCTTCGGTACATAGACCTTTCCTCTGAACAACACTAACCTTTGTTCTTCAACCCATTCATCTCCTTTAATATTACCTTTCTTTTCTCCCCTCAAAGCTTTTACAGCTTCCACCACTTCATCATCCATCTCTGAACATTGCCTGATTTTAGACAACATTTCCGTCTCTGAGCTATCCACCAATAAATGTCCTTGATGCATAGCACAAATACGAAAGTATTCAGGTTTGAATAGGGTAGTATTTTTATTGTCCTCCTCCACTCCCCTTTTATGATCTGTACGTCTGGATAATGCATCTGCTTTCCTCATCAAGCTTCCCGCTTTGTGGACCAAGTGAAAATTAAAGCACGATAGGAATAATGCCCAATGTGCTTGTCGACGGTTAAGCTTTTTAGCAGACATGAAGTACTGCAGATTTTGATGATCTGTCCAGATCTCGATGTGGTGCATACATCCCTCCAAATAATGTCTCCATGCCTCCAATGCTCATATTATTCCCAACATCTCTTTATCATGCACATCATAATTCCTCTCCACATCATTCAACCCTTTAGACAAATATGCACAAGGATGCCATTTGTCATCTTCACATAGCATTGATAATACTGCTCCAGTAGCAAAGTCTGATGCATCTGATTCCACTCGTAAGGGATGTGCGAAATCTACTGGGACCAATATTGGTTCTTCTACAAACTTCCTCTTCAACTCTTCAAATGCTGTCTGCTGTTGCTCTCCCCATCTCCACACTACTCCCTTTCGCATAAGGTTGTGTAATGGTGCAGCAATTTTGGAAAAATTATGAACAAAGCGACGATAAAAATTGGCAAGTTTCAAGAAAGCCTGAACTTTTTTGATATGAATAGGCATGGGCCAATCAACAATTGCCTGTACCTTGATAGGATCCATCTTGATTCCATCAGGACCAATCTTTAATCCCAAGAACTCGATCTCACTTGCTCCAAATACACACTTCTCTGGTTTAACGAATAAATCATTCTCTGCCAATCTCTTCAACACCTCCTGCACTATCGCCTCATGATTTTCTTCATCCTCTGTGAATATCAAAATATCATCAATGAATATTATCACCACGCCTTTGTCTATCACATCTTTGAAAATGTCGTTCATCATGTTTTGGAAAGTTGGGGGACTATTGGTCATCCCAAAAAACATGACTAGTGGCTTGAAGGATCCTCGACGTGTGGCAAATGCTGCTTTCCACTCATCTCCTTTCTTTATTCGTACATTGTTGTACCCCCAGTGTAAATCCAATTTTGTAAAGGCCTTGGCCTTTCCTACTTTGTCAATTATCTCTGAGATCAATGGCAAAGGGTATGCATTCTTCACTGTCCAATCATTCAAATACCTATAATCTGTACACATCCTCTTCCTCTGATCTTTTTTTGGTACAAAGAATACTGGTGATGTCTGCAGTGATTTCGAAGGTTGTATGTATCCCTTGCGCAACTGTTCATTAAGGAATGCATCCACTTCTTCTTGTTCCTTCAGAGATAACTGATAGACTTTTGACTTCTTTGGCACAAATCCCGGCTTCATCTCAATAGCATGATCCCATGGCTTTTGCACTGGCATCCACTCTGATTCCTTCTTCTGAAAAACTGACAAATATTTATGGTAGGCTTTTGGCACCCACTCCTCCACTGGCTTCTCCACTTTCTCCACATTTTTATCCCATGACTGTCCTCCACAAATTTCCCTAAAGGTCTGCTTCTGTTCTTTCTTACTTGTCATGACTGGAACTTCCCCATTTGGCATATCCTCATCCTCTACTTCCTCCATCGTAACAGAATACTTCCTCGGATGTTCTTTCTCTTTCTTTTCCTTCTTCTCCTTTTTTACTTTTCTCCCATACATATTACATTCTTTAGGCCAATGAGTCATGTGTAGCTTCCCAGTTTTCCAATCAATTTCTGGATTATGTTTTCATAACCACAGACATCCAATTATCAGATTGGTTTTCCCAAGGTCGCACACCTCAAATACGGCTTGCTCCTGATGATCCTGATACTTCAATATCATCATCACTTCCTCCTTAACAGTGCCTCCATGATTGATCATACCATCAATATTGTACACCATTATAGGTTGTGGCAGTTTATGCATGTGAACACTGTTTCCAGTAATTAGGGATCGATTAATAAATAATCTGGTAGCACCACTGTCAAGCAATGCCTCCACATTAATTGCTGCATGCGTGTCCACTGTCTTCAATCCTACTGTCAAGCTGATTGCAGGTTCTATCTGCGCTGAGCGAATAAAAAATTTTGGGGTCTTTGGAAATAAGGCTGGGCATTTTTCTTTGTTGGATAAATGATGATGGTCATACTCCTCAATTTCTCTTTCTGGTTCACTCTCGGTTTCCTCAGATACTAATACATTATATTGATTCCGGGTCACCAATGAGGAAACCTTCACTGGGACTCTTTCACAAAATTCTTCTGCTTATCTTCCTCCAACTTCACTTCCTCAATTGTTGCTTCCCTAATCTTCCTTTTCTGCCTACAATTTCGAGTCATATGCCCTAATTGCCCACAGTTAAAACATTTAACTGGAGCTCATCTCCCTACTCGATCAACATCCATTGCATCCATCGATGCTGCTGACTCCTTAACAATAGGTGTCACTGCCATGGCTAGTGGCTGTGCCCTCGGAGCTTGTACCTGAGGTGTCCTTCCTTTCTCGGACTTTCCTCCTGATAACTTTCCAAATGTAAAATTCCCATACATCAATTTCAATTCTGCCTGTTCCTGTCAATATTGCTGATCAAGACGCATTGCCCAATTATACCACTCATCCAACCTCTCCAGCATAGAAGGTAGTTGATAGATAGACTTGAATAACGAGGGATTTAATCCTGCCTTCAAATATTCTACCAATGCAGCTTCTCCCATATTGGTCTGTGACGCTTCTGCTTTAAACTGCAAAATAAATTCATCTGCAGTCAGAGAACCTTGGCGCATGGTTTTTAATTTTGCATTCACTGTCGCCTTTGGATTAGGGTCTCCAAACTGTGCCTCCAAACTCTCCAAAAATTCCCTGAACATTGCAAACAGTTTATATCCCATGGCAATTTGATTAATGGCTTCATTTCTCCAGAACTGTGCTTTCCCTCACTGGATGTATGAGAGAGCAAACATAATCCTAGACTCGGTCGTACAAAATTTGGGCTTTCTCCCATGAATATACAATACTATAGAGCTGATGAAAGATTTTGTGTTCTCCATGGTACCATCAAATATTTGTGGGGGCACATATTTAGGTAAACACATTTTTCCACTCTCAGATCTCTCCTCTGCATGCTCACCCTCCTGAGACATCCACTCCACCATCTCCTCCATCTCATCATCTTTATCTTCCACTGGTTTCTGCATTTGTTTGTACTTGTTTGGGCTGGGATGCTGCTAATACTGACACTAATTGGGACATTTGTGCTGTTAGAGCATCAATTTAGGCTTCAAGAATGGGCATGGGAACAGGATTGTGTCCAGGATTTGAAGCTCCTTGTTCTGACATGATTATGTAATATGTGATGTGTCACTTCTTCGGCTGTGTAGAGATTCGGCTGTAGAATTTTTTCGCAAAATTTCGTGTCATGTGATCCAGCTATTTCGGGTACCAAACACAGCAAAACATGTGATTTCCGCTATTGGGCACTTCGGATCAATAACCCTTCCAACAGTGCCTGATCTTGGGGATATTACTGAATTTGGCTATAACTACCTAAAATAGTCGTCCAAATAGAGTAATGTAAATCTTAGCTAAACCAGATCTGATCGGTTGTCTGGTTGCAGCTGTCCTAATGACGAGCGCTGCCTTTCGATCACTGGCAGTCACAATGTAAGGCGAGGCCTGGTGTTGGCTTATGAAAGCAAAGATAAATACATATATACAATTAATTCTGGCTCTTGCCGAAATGATGTGTAAGCGGATGTGGCATGCTGAGACAAATGATGTATGCGCATGAGTAGGAGAAGGCGCACTGATAGGGTAGTTGTGTTCTTCTGTTAGGGTGACACCCACTAATTTGCTAGCTGGACTGTGCGGGTTCTCCTACAAGAAGGCGGCGGGGGGCATGCACGTGATGGGGGGTTTGATGGTTTTGATGTGAGGGGTTAAAAATAGAACAGTTGGCTGAATTAGGCCTTTTGCACCACTAATGTGGATGGAATACCTAAGAGAACACAACTGTGGTCTCCTAGTATTTATTATACCATGTTACACATATTGTAGTATGTTATTACAGACATGCACACAGATGTGTGCACATGCACATACATGCATGTACATATTGATGTGTGTAAATAAAAAATTCCCACACTGACAAATAATGCATATATAGGCATTTTGTAGCATATTTTGGTGAAATAAAATCAAATAAAATGAAATAAAATAAAATGAAAATAGTATTATGTAATAGGCATGTTAGGAGACTGTTTTCTAACAGTAGCACTGCTGGATTCTGTGACTACAATGACTACAATCTTTATTTGCCAAGAGTATTGTTAGGAAACAGTCTCCTAACATGCCTATTACATAATACTATTTTTATTTTATTTTATTTTATTTTATTTCACCAAAATATGCACACCTACACATGCATTATTTGTCAGCATGGGAATTTTCTATTTACACGCATCAATATGTATGTGCATATGCACACGCATCCATAGCAACATAGTACAACATATGTAACATAGTGTATAGTCATAAAATAAATACTAGGAGATCTCAGTTGTGTTGAATTAAATCTGCATATGGCACCTATTCTGTGCCTCAGTGTAAACACATATACATGTAAATACATGTATACAAATATGTCATAATGACATGTGGACAGGAACCATGTGGTACACTGCCCCTTTCTCCACCCCACTGAGCCTCACATGACCTGAGCCTCATGTGACCATGTGGGCTCTCTAGGTATATAAGTATGCTGTATCTCTACCTAGCAATACAGAGAGTTCTATGCCCTCTAACCTAAGTTACTTAGCACACTAACCAACTCAACAGGTAAGTAGTAAGATCTGTGAGCACTCTACACTGCACATAGTGCACTGCTCAACAGGTTATGGGCCCTGTGGGCGACGTTGCACAGCTATGAGCTCCTCAGAGCTCTAGTTGGAAGGAGTTGTACTGTAGCCCCTCGGGGCTCCAACTCACACATTGTGCACAGGTCTTACTACCAATGTGCCTCACTGCACTGAGCACCTCATTGCTTTTGTGATGGGGTTAGCCTCCCTCTGACATGATGTCATGGAGCAATGATGCGCCCTTTTGGCACTCATCATGTGCTAAACAAAAGTACTCTGACAGAGTGCTAAGTTTTGCATCTGGCATTTCTAATTTAAGAGCAAGTGACTGATTTGGTGCTTTTATTGACTCAAATCTTAAAAATGTCCTCCTCGCTCGATAAACTCGTCTCCTTGTTTGATGGCTCTGGCTACAAGGCCTGGGCTAAAAGTATGAAGGTGTGGCTTATGTCACAAGGCCTTTGGCAAGTTGCCTCTGGCGCTGAAACAGTGCCAATGGCAGCCGATGTTGCCACATGTAAGGTGTGGAATCGGGAGAATGATCAGGCATATGGAGCTATCTTGCTCCACCTATCTCCTTCCATCAGATCCAGATCTGGATCTGCAACAGGACTTGCTAGTGCCCTGTGGCAAGCCCTGCAGGCCAATTTCAGCCAAGAAGGGCCTTCTCAGATATTTGCAGACTTTAAATCTGCGATTTCGATCAGAGTCCCAGCACAAAACCCTGTGCCAACAATGGCTCAGATCTCTGAGAGATACCAGCAGCTAACTGCCAATGGTGTTGCAATCCCTGAGATAGTTCAGGCCTTATTACTCCTTTTGGCATTGCCAAAGGAGTACGATTCTTTATCTTCCACCATCTTATCCACAACCAGTACAACCAATCTCTCCTATGCTGTAGTGAGGGACCATGTGATGGCAGAAGCCTCCTATCGAGCTGCCTCTGTGTGCTTTGGGGAAATGGCGAAGAAGCTGTCAGCTGTCAAGAGAAAGGGCAGCGACCCTAAGTGGAAAGGGAAGGGATTGGAGAAATCCGGTGAGAAGTCATCTGAGCCTTTGGGCTCTGACTCGAAGAAGAAGCATAGGTCTGGCAAGGCTGCCAGGGAAAAGTGTGAGAAAAAGGAGTCTCACAGCCACCTCACCTCCACCAGTATGGTGGAGCCCTTCATGGTGCCTAGTGCACCTTATGCAGGTGCAGTATGCTCTGCCCATGCTGCCATGATCATTAACGGTCAAGGCATCATTTCAAATGGACTAGCGCAGGCCAGCCCCTCTCGCCTTCCACTGATGTTTTTTGACCAAAGTGTTCAAATGTCATGGCTACATGGGAAATCCATGTATTTCCGCACCACTGACCCAAGAAAGCGGCCTAATCAGCCTGAGTCAAAGGTCACCAGAACCGTCTCCCCCAGCCCCTCTGTGTACGAAGACTACCAGGTGGCCTGGGACCTGCTCACAGACATCGAAGTGCCTAAAATGGCCAAAAATCTTCGAATCATCGAAGAAGATCAGATGAGTAAGCAGGAAGGTAAGCGCCACCAGGTGGAAACCCCTGAGCCATCAGCTCAGATTGAGGAGGTTCCTGAAATGGAACCTGAGCCTGAGGATGATGACGATGAAGTCTCCCTTGGCTCCAAAATGATGGTCCTGGATCAATCAATCTGGGAAAGCATGGATAACATGCTCATAGATGAGCCAATAGCCCCTTTTATGGGGGCTTACAATGAAATGTCAGTCCTTTTCCCTGACCATCACATCATTGCTAACAATAGCTTGACAGGGACAAACTATTCAGGCCATTCCCGTAATATTGAGCATCCTATAGAATTTTTAATAAATTATATTGTCGCTTGTGATGCAAAGGCCCTAATCAGGCTGTGTGTGATGTGTGCTGGAAATGAATGCAAACATGGTGCCCCTTGGATCTTGGATTCAGGTGCATCATTGCACTTCACTGGTGAGATGAAAGACTTTGCCTCCTATGAGGATTTGCCTATGTCTGAGAAATGGCAGGTCAAGACCGCTACCAGCATGACTTCAATCAAAGGCAAAGGTGCTGTTCTGATTCATCATCAGGTAAAAGTTAATGGGAAGACAGAGTCGCACATCACATGCTTATCCCCCATTTTCTATCTCCCAGATTTGACAAGTCGGCTTATGTCAATGGGAGTGTTCCTCATTGCTGAGGAATATACTGTAAAAGGAAACAGTAAAATAATTTCCTTTGTCAACAAAAAGGGAAAACCCAGCTCGATGTGATGCCAATAATATGCGGCAAAACCATCTATGTGTGTGATTCACACATTCAGAGCACTAAGAGATTAGAAGTTGCGACTATCTACATTGCTGACTATGACATTTGGCACAAGCAGCTTGGCCACCTGAGTGAAGCTGCTGTATGACAGATGCCAAAACACACCCATAGGTTTCCCAAGGATCTAAAAATTCCAAGGGACAGGTACATTTGTCCAGGGTGCACCAAGGGAAAAATGATGTCAAAGTCATTCCCTGGATCTGAGTCTTGGGCCAAACAGGCCTTCGAGCTGATCCATTCTAATCTGAAGGAATTACCAACACTCAGCTATCACAAGTACAAATATTTTATCATATTTGTTGATGATCAAACTTCACACATATGGAGTCAGTGCCTGAGAAAAAAGTCCGATGCTGCTGAGTCAATCAGACAGTTCAAGGCAATGGCCAAAATGCAATATGATGCAAAAATCAAGCATTGGCATTTCGATCCTGGGGGGGAATTCTGTGATCGGGAACTCATAACCCAGCTCAAAGAGGCTGGGATTAAAATTAAGATGTCAGTGCCCCATGTCCACCAACAAAATGATCGCGCTGAATGCACGATCAGGACACTAATGGAGAAAGCACAAACATTGCACTTTACTGCCTGCCTACTACAATCATGGTGGGAATTTTGTGTAGAGCATGCTATGTATCTCTACAACTGAACACCAATAAACCACCTAAAATGGCAAACTCTAATCGAAGATCTTGATGGCAAAAAGGCCAATCTGAGTGATGAGAAGGTATTCAGATGCAGTGCCTATGTTTACCTGCTGAAAGAGAAGCGTCCTAATAAGTTAGCTGCAAGATCAGAGCTCATGACGTACATCGGCCTGGCAGATGGCATCAAGGGTTGGCGCTTTATGCGCCCATCACGGTCAATATTTGTCAGTGCTACAGCACTCTTCGATGAGATTCTGTTCCCTCATTGTCCCGGGGCCAAGACCCCAGCAAAAACTGATCTCAGGGATATACCCCCTTCTGGAAATGATGACCACTCTGGGGGATCAGGGGACAATAGCGATGGAGGAAGTGATGACAGCTTCTATCCAGGCCACGGGCATGATGCTCCACCGGCGCCAAATCCTCCTCCACAAGCTCTGTCCCCACCACCTTCACAATCAGGGTCTGGAACCCCTAAAATCTCTAGAGACCCACTGTTCGGCTCCTTTGGCGATCTGCCTCAGGGTGCTGATCCATTTGCGCTGGCAGGTGCACTGGGTCCATTGTCCCAGCCTAGTCCAGCACTGCCAGCAGTAGAGGCCCCCATACCTCCACTAAGGTGATCAAACAGGCAGCGATGAGTCCCAACTCATCTTGGCAATGTCTATAGTGAAAATCGCGACCCTGTTCAAATCGAATGAGACATTGTGTGGGAGTGCCAATGGTGGGAACCAGTAGGACAAGGCAGGAGTTGCGCTCCAGCCCTCCCTCAGGTTGAAGAAGAAGTGCCAGCTGGGCCCTCTCAACCACCAGTAGCAAGTAGAACTCCTCCTGCACAGACCCCAGGTAATTTGGGATTAGAGTATGTGACACCCCCTCAACCTCAGGAGTCTGAGGTGCCATGGATTTGGCACCAGAATCCCAATGAGGAGCAAGGATGGTGGTTACCCAATTCAGGTACCCCATCATATTGGGGCTCTAGAAGGGATAATTATGTTGCCGAAGGTGGAATGGATCTGATGTGCCTTCTGCTTAGCAAAGCAGTTGCACCATCTACAGTGTCAGATCCTGTTCTGATCCTGTATCGTGACATTGTGTGCTTACCAAGCCTGTGCAATCAGAGTGGAAAAGTGCATGCCTGGAGGAACTAGAGGCCCTCCATAAAAGGCATGTCTATGACATCGTAGATCTCCCTGCTGGCTGAAAGGCCATCAAAAATAGATGAAAAAAATGCATGTCTCAAGCAATGGGAGTGTCGGGACACTGGTCATGTTACTGAATTCCTTGGTATGTGCATAACACAAGGCGCATCAAGAATCACTCTGAACCAAACAACCTACCTAGCCACTGTGCTAGCTCGGTTTGGAATGACAAATGCCAAGGCATCCCCCACTCCACTTCCCACAGGATACATCCCTATGGAAAACCCTGATGAGCCTAATCTGGCTCTCAGAACTGAGTTTCAATCAGTGATCGGGTCTTTATTGTACCTGATGCTCAGAACTAGCCCCGATATCGCCTTCGCAGTGATAAAGATGTCACAATTCTTGGCTAATCCAAGTAAAGAACATCTCAATAAGGCATGTTACATAATGCGCTACCTAGTTGGTACTCAATCATATGAGCTTATCTATGATGGCCACAGCAAACAGGGCCTCCAAGCCTTTACTGATTTGGACTGGGCATCCAACATTGTAAAATGCAAGTCCACAACAGGTTACTTTGCCACCTTAGCAGGAGGCATCGTGTGCTAGCAGTCCCATATGCAAAAAACTGTAGCACTTAGTTCCACAGAAGCTGAATACATCGCTCTCTCTGACACTTGTCAGCAGATAGTGTGGATCACATCCTTATTTTCTAAATTGGGATATCCCTTGAGTAAGGTGCCTATCTGCACTGATAATCAGGGGTCGATCTTCATCAGATCTAACCCCATTCAGGAAAGAAGGACTAAACATATCAACATTCACTATTATTATACATGTGAATGTATCGAAGATGGCAAGGTCACAGTCGTCTTCATCCCGGGAACTGCAAACCCCGCAGATATGTTTACTAAAAATCTCGGGAGGCAGCTCTTCAAGAAATTTAGAAGCTCCCTCGGAAATAAATTCGAGGTTCAAACTTAGTACCTATACATGGCACCTTGGATCATAAAGCCCCTCCAGGTCGATGCCGGTACAGTTTGTGGGGAGGTGTTGAATTAAATCTGCACATGGCACCTATTCTGTGCCTCAGTATAAACACATATACATGTAAATACATGTATACAAATATGTCATAATGACATGTGGACAGGAACCATGTGGTACACTGCCCTTTTCTCCACCCCACTGAGCCTCACGTGACCTGAGCCTCATGTGACCATGTGGGCTCTCTAGGTATATAAGTACGCTGTATCTCTACCTAGCAATACAGAGAGTTCTATGCCCTCTAACCCAAGTTACTTAGCACACTAACCAACTCAACAGGTAAGTAGTAAGATCTGTGAGCACTCTACACTGTGCATAGCGCACTGCTCAACAGGCTAAGTACCAAGGATCTGAATATTCCACGACCTTCAAGAAAGCTTACAGAGAAGCAAGTTGGCCCATATCCAATTTCTACAATAATTTCACCCAATGCAGTAGTGTTAAAATTACCTCAGTCATTCAAGATTGATCCTGAGATTAACATTTCCTGTTTATGCCCTTACCACCCACCCGCTATTCCAGGTCAACAAACTACTTCACAGCCTCCAATAATGGTAGAAGGTGCTCCAGAATATATTGTGGAAGAGGTTTTGGACTCTCGTCTTCAATGAAATAAATTGGAGTTCTTAATCAAGTGGAAGAATTACACCGATGAAAATAATTCATGGGAACCAGAAGAGAATTGTAAGTGAGCATGTTGATAGGTCCATTGCATGTTATAAGGTCTGGAGAAGGACCCCACTTGTATCGACACATTACGACACGCACTCCGAATCACTACGAATGCCATGAAATCATTTTTGAACTATTTTGTGTTAGGAAACAGTCTCCTAACATGCCTATTACCTAATACTATTTTTATTTTATTTTATTTCATTTATTTCACCAAAATACACTACCAAATGCCTATATACACATTATTTGTCAGTGTGGAAATTCTTTATTTACATGCATCAATATGTATGCACATGTATGCGCATGTGTGCACATGTGTGCATGAGTCTGTAATAACATACTACAATATGTGTAACATAGTATATAACTCCAAAATAAATACTAGGAGACCACAGTTGTGTTCTCTTAGGTATTCCATCCACATTAGTGGTGCAAAAGGCCTAATTCAGCCAACTGTTCTATTTTTAACCCCTCACATCAAAACCATCAAACCCCCCATCATGCGCGCGCCCCCCACCGCCTTCTTGTATGGTTCCTACTTTTTGTGCAATGAAGATAAACCTTGTCCTGTCTGGTCTTTGTGATCAGTCTGCCTGCCTTAGTGTTGTTTGCCCAATCAGGCATCCTTCCAGTGAGAACAACCTTGCACAACATAGTTTCCATAATTCTGTAAAGCAGTAGCTGCCACACTCTACAACATACTGTATACTTCAATCTAGCATTGTCTTGAGCACATATAGCTCAATGTATTCAAAGTAAAAAACATTGCATTGCCAAAAATGGATAATCAAAAGTAAATATAATGCAACAGAATCAGTATCTACTAGTTGCTATCTCCATTCTTGCCATCAGATTCAGTCTGGGATTCATCCTCATATTCCTTCAGAGTGGCAATGAATGCATTATCAGAAATGGTAGGTGCACCAGCTGTTATGACTGGTGTTATGAGGAGAGGGGCACATTTTTCTATTGTCTTACATTCTTTCTCTCACCCTATTGTTCTTGGTCACTATTGTCTTACCATGCTTACTACTCATTCTTATTGTCTTGTGTGGCGCTTTACCCATGCACCTTTAATCTTGCATCCTCCCTATCTCACACTATTGTACTGCTCATGGGATGCTCTTACTGTTCTTACTGTTTTTATTGTTCATGACTCATCTATAAGCATATATATGTTCTCACACTTGTACTATTTAACTTGCAAAGTAAAGACCAGTCAAGCCTCAGCTTGACCTGGTCATCTTAACTGCTCTTCTATGAGTCTAAGAAGTCATCCTCCTCAACTATCACTTATGAGTGATAGCAATCCCTGATCTGATATCAGAATTAAAGAGCTATTGATCCTAACACCAGCAGTGGAAATTGGCTGTGCACTGGCATAAAATCTGAGCAAATGATTAGCCAGTTAGATTACCAAGAAACCATTTATTGCATCCTTGCCACAGTTGTAGAGCTTGACGAGGATATTGGTGAGAATCTGTTGCTTTGTGATCTTGTTGAAGCGTTCAAGGCAAAGGACGTGATCTTTATAAATGTCCTTATAGAGAGCAGTGCTGAATGGGATATCAGTCCTGACACCAGTAATCCACTCATCGATGCAGCACTCAATCTAAATAAATACATGAGAAGTTTATGAAAAGATGACTACATGAGTACGTACAGCAGCAAGAACAAGCGCAAAAGCCAAGATGGTGTTCCCATCACATGTTGCTAGAAAATCACATGTTGCATCACAACCTGCTGGGTGAATTGCATTTACTGACAGCGGGCACTTGCGAGGATCCCTAGACAACAAGACATTCCCGGCAGCATCTTTCTTCGCGCGGTAAACCTTCTCTCAGTGCGTCCGGACGATGCTTTGCCTCTGCCAACAATCTCGGCCGCCATCGCGTACTCTTCCGCAACATCGGCCAACAACATCCAGTCAGGCAATCCATCCTCCTCAAGCACTGGATTCGGGGCTTCTTCAACAATGGAAGGCAGCTAGTAACCAGGCGTTGTGATGCGCGGCTTCACTCCAAAGGTTTTTGGGAGTCCACTCACATGCAGTAATGTGCGGATAGGCTCGACGATGGTGTGGTTACGATGTTCTGCGACGCCATTATGCAGGGGGGGTGTCGTGTATAGTTAATTTCTGTGTAGTACCCTTCGACATCAAGTATAAAATGAATTCCTTGACTAGGTACAACCCGCCGCGATCCGAGCGTAGGATCTTCACGTGAGCATACAAATGCCCTATATCCCTGTCCTTCTCACTCTGGCGGCCGAGTGAAAAGGACACTGAGATAGAAAAAACCGGGGCCGGTGCTGCACCCAGGAAAACAGATGGACAGGGAAAAAAGACTCGAAAAGGGTCAACACAGACTTGGGCTTTCCTAAAAATTCAGCTGGGCAGCTTGACCAATGATAGAGTTGATTTCTGACTCCTGAGGATGACTGATATGAGCATGTGTGAAATGTTTCAGTGCATGACATGAGTTACCCCACATTCAGTTCATTTGATAGTGAAGGTAACAACGGCAATACAGGCCTCGAGCAATGTGTTACGAATCCATTACGGGGAATGGTTGCTTCAATATCACTGTGTTACGAAACGAACCTAAAAGGGAAGACCCAAGGGAACATGCACAACGTTCTCGGGCAAGCTCCAAAACTTCATCTTCCCTGGGTCCAACACATTCCCCGTTTGCGCAATAAACCTGTCTCGGATCTCTACATCGATAGGCATCTTTTTGAAGCGAAGGTTCAGATTGTCTACGTTGTCACTACGCCTCGTCATGAAGGCATGGACATGATCACCCTTATCATACCAATCTGCATCGGGGATTGAACGTCAGCAGGTTCAAAAGGTGGAGGAGAATGCTACGCACATTGCACCCATGGCAACAAAGTTTTCAAATCTCCACGTCGTGGCTTTGAGGCTCGCCAGCTCATGAAATTCATCCAGGCTTCGGTAACGGTTAACCGCGGTTCCCCAGGCTCAGGAACCCAGCCCTGCGCCTCGAGGAAACGGACAAGCTCGTCCTGCTCAATAGTGTATCCTGCGAAAACTCTGACCATCCTACATCCAAATAGATGTGAGCTCGCCGTGAAAGACTATGCTTGCAATTCTACAACCTTCTCTACTAAAGATTGTGGCTGCCTGTGAATTCGTGAGACGTGGTTGGTTTGAAAGAACAGCTGTGCTCGATACTGATTGAGAAGATCAGGTGTGTGTGACGAGATAGTCACAAGCGATCAAAAATCCAACTGCCACCGATACTAGTGGCTCGAAGGCAGTTGGATTTCAACTGTCTCAAGGTTTGCCTGTAGTGTAAAATCGTGTTAGTTGAATACTTGAGCAGGACTTGAACGGTGAGTAGTATTCCCTCCTCTTCTGAGTCCCCCACAATGGTCGAAATGACAATCTGCTTGCCTACAGATGGTTGATTTCGACCCAGATGACGGCAACATTCCGCAAAAGTAATATTCACAAGCTGGGCCGCCGAGGTCCCTAGGCTCCAGTATTCCCAGTACGGACCAATCGACAAATATTTGAACCTTAAGTTTCGAGATGCGATGGTGAAGCCCCAGGGGCTCATCCGCCCGATCATGTCAGAAGACGAAGTGGAGACAGTGGTGGGGATGGATGGCTTGGGAGAGGATGGCCTATTGGATGTCGGTGACACAAGTATCATTAGTGTTGATTCCACAGGTACGTTACCTCGGAACGTGTGCATCTTCCTCTCATCAAACAGCTCTGCAGGACAATACGTCTCGAAACAGGAGCAGAAGCGCTATCCCGATTTTGTTGTGACAAGCTATTATGATGATGATGAGAAACATGACAAGATCCGCCTGATAGTCGAAATCGGCTCCCTTCACAAGAGAGAAGCAGCGTCGAAGAGGGTGAAGGACGAAGTTCAAAAGCAAATACACGATTACATGGCTATGCTTGGTGAAGAGGGTGCGCGATGGGCAACAACCGTGCTTGGCGTGGCCATCCTAGGAACTGAGGTTTGTTTCAGTCGCCCACGCAGGTTAAAGGATGGGATTGTTACGTTTACCAAACCTTTGAAATGGTATGATTTATACGATGGCACATTTGTCAAGGAGATTAACAAGGTGGCCATGATGTGCGAACAGGATGACGATTAGCTAGTAGTATGTGCAGATGTATTTATACCTTGCTGGATAGCGTAAGCCTCTAGGATTGCTCTACTTCCTCTTCTTACGAAACGCTAAATTATCCAACACACTATATTATGAGGTGTGTCGGCCCTAGCTATTTGAGTAGAACCCTTGGGGGGCGAAGGGGGAGATTTACGGCCATAAAAGGAAATCCGAGTCTCTGCTATTTAGGCTGAATACTTCCCATGACTCTAGAGGACCAGGAAGTTTCCACTCACTTCTTTGTGCCATTTGATATGAAATTCAAATTCGAATCTATCTGTCTCTTCACATTTGTCAATCGGGCCCGGGTCAAAAGTGATCCGTGTGACAGCCAAACAAAGTTAGATAACTAGCCAGTCCTACCCACCCAAGTCCTAGGCATTTAAGGGGGCCATCGGACTACGCAGTGAGCACTATATATTTCCTCTCATAATAGGGGACCCTCGATTGAATGGTGTTGATGTGTGGGGAGTTCAGAAATCTACCTATTCCTTTAAGGATTTAGGTGTCTGGATGGAGAATGGTGGTACTTTGGTGTTTGATGATGATTATGAGATGTCAGATGAGAGTAAAAAGGGGAAGGGGAAGGGGGAGGGGGAGGGGGAGGGGGAGGGAAGGGGGAGGGGGAGGGAAGGAGGAGGGGGAGGGGGGAGGACAAGGGAAAGGAGAAAGAGAAGAAAAAGAATTACAAGAAGAGTCAGAACAAGTAAGTAACAAGAGTTAGGGAATATGGATGAGTTAGATTATATGTTGGTTTTAGTGTATTGGTTTTACTGCTTGTCTGGATTTCAAATCAATTGCAAGTCATGCTATCAAGACTTCTTGCAACACCTGGTCAAGCACCTTCACTACTCTTCATTGTGTGGATTTGGGTAGTGTTACTAGGATTAATTCCTGTCACATATGCCATGCCAGCAGATAAGAAGAGCCCATTTCCTGATGTTACATTCAAGGTCTTTAGCCAATTTATAAACCAACACTTCAGCTCCAGAATTTCACCATCCACTGTTCTGGTCATTTTATTTTGCTTAACTGAAAATCCTGACCTGTTAAATCTGCATGCAAGACAACAATATGTTAAATGTGGAGATGAAAATAGAATAGCAGCATCTGGTTGGATGAAAGGGCTTGCACGTGATTTGAAAACAAGCATTGATCAGAATCAGAAAAAAATGCTTTTGCTAGACTTTTACACCTGCATCCATACAATGAACATGGGCAGCTACAGAGGAAGTTACAGCCCATATTTCATAAATCAATTCAGCCTGTTTATGTCCTTTGTCCCAATTCAATGGAATGTGAGACAGCAGCTTGTCACTCTCAGTCACTTCTTTGAAGTACTTGAACAAGAGATATTCCTCAAGTAACACTAATAAAAAACTCAGTAATATATGATGATGTTCATGTTTTGACTGGAGAGTGTCCATCTTGCAAAACCAAATTCTCAGCAGATCATGAGTGAGCTTCTGATACTGTGGAAAGGAGACAATACAGTAGAGTCTACCTAAATTCTGCCAAACATCTCAAGATTGGTCAAAGTGTATGGGTTGATCGGCAGTTTGCTCAAGGTGTTCTAAGTGGCATATACAACTTTCATGCTTCTGCTACAGCATATGCAGAGAATATTGGAATAACAGTGTTTGGAAGAACTAAACTGTAAAGTTCAAGGGAATTACTTGGGACCATGTTTGGCAGGCTTTTGTACAGGAATCCATACATTCTATTGCTTCAATTTATGCATCTGATATGACACTTCAAGATGGTCTTGCAATTGATGAAGTTGGAAAAGAAGCCTTTGAGCTTTTAGGAGAAAATGGAATCATTCTACCAGCCAAAGAACATCACTGCTCTGAATGCACTCAGAAATACAAAAAACAATCTGATATTGCTTCTACTTCTGATTCAGCTGCAACACTTGGAGTAGATGAACATCAAAATATACCTATGCTACAGACCACAAGCTTGACAATTAATCCAGCAATGGAGGACAGATCAAAGCAAATGGAGGTTGATAATCCTGTTGCCAAAGATGTAACAATGGCTGTACTTGATGGAATTGTATTTGGCTCTCCAGTATGTTCATATCTCTATAATTCAAAATAACTACTCATATTTTGGATAGCACTGTGCTTATAATGACTGCACTACTGAGCTATTAAATGCACGAGGTGGAGTATTTTGTGCTTTGCATGAACAGGAACATGGTGCAAAGTGTCATGTTTCTGGATGTGTGGACAAAAAGGTCACTGGAACAAAGGCTTGTCAGAATCATCAAGCTATATGGAAAAGATATCAAATACCCATGCTCATCAGCAGTTATCAGGGTTTTGATGAATGTTGCAAAGACCTGGAGAAAGTCTTCCATGGCAACCATCTACTGAACAAAATCAACATCCACATGATGAATCTATGCCAGAAGCAGAGTATAAGACTTACTTTTGCACCTCGGTGTTGAAACTATATGTGCACCATGTGGAGTTGTTATTGCATGGACAAATTTTCCAAAAGCAGAGTCACCTACACACATTTGCAATTTTTAGAGAGAGTATATCCAGAAGAGCAATCTTAGCCTGATTACATTTGCATTGACAAGGCATGTGTAGTGCTTAGTCATAGTATTGCCAATGGAAGCTGGAACACATGGTCAAGAACAAGCCAATTCATTGTGGACTTTTCTCATTATACCAACCATTGAGTAACAGATTTTCTGTGCCGAAAATGGTGTAACCCTGCACCTTTGGATGGTTCTGCACCAAATTTAGATTACAATAAGCATAGGCAGCCATATTATAAATGGGCATTCAATACACAGGCATGTGAGCAGCTGAATGCATGGCTTGGTGGGTTTGAATCAATCTTGAGAAAAATGACTGTGAAAAATTTTAACCACTCATATACTTTTGCCAATGTGGTTGGTGGATTTCTTTCCTGCTGCACACATTTTGCTGCATCTGCTGTGGTCTTAGACACAAGGTTTCAAGCATTCAGTGAGTGAGTCACAAGTAGCAAAAATGTCCTGCCATGGAACAGGCTTGCCTCTTATTTTGACTCGCCTACTGCTACAAGTGTTACTTGAAACAGTGGAAGGTTCTTGTATGATAATAGTCATTGCAGCTTGCAATTGATGTGCAAGAGGGGCAAATTTAGCCAACATGGGGTCCTTCTTAACACTTTGTACCTCATGCTTACCCCATTGATACCATACACAGATGTTAAGATAACAAAACCATGCAATTGATGGTTGTACCTTGTCCCATGGCATTAAATGTACAAAGGTGCCAACACATTCTGTTTCAGGTAGAAATAAGCAAACCGTGGAAGATTGTATCCCATTAAAAAATGTGTGATTGTATTTAGCATGCCAGAACCTGGAACCAATGGGGAATAGTTACAGACTCCAACTCCTTTTTCTGAGTTTGAGCCCATGTGTCATAATTCAGATTGAGATGCGAGAGGAGACAGGATAGTATGGCTGGCAGTGACTACAACATAGTACCAGAGTAGTGTGTGGATTAGCAGAGGGTTGGGTGAATGCCATAACTATAGCAGGACTTAATGGTCTTAGCTTCAAACACTTTCCCAATAGGGTTGTGCCTCTTGTTCATTTCCAGGGGAGACCTGGATTTTCAGAGTGGAGAATGGAGGATGATTTAGCACTGGTGAATAGCATAGTCATGAGCACATGATGATGGCAGAGTCAAGTGGGAAGCGGTGGAGAAGTGGCAGAGTTGAGCTGCAGAAATGTCAAACAGCTAGTTGGACTTTGGTTATGGCACGGGGATGTCCAGGACATAACAGTATCCCCCTTTTACAGACCTACTCCCTAGGAGGTCCTAAGATACAGATGCCCAAGGTTGGAAGGGAGAAATGCAGTCACATGGACAGTGTGACAATGGTGGACTATATGTGACACTAGCACACAGTGAAGCGAGGAAACCTGGAAAGTTCCAAAAATGATGACTCAGACAGGAATGGAACAGGAATTTAGATGGCAGAGGCAAATTGGGAACCAAAATTGAAAGCGAATATGGAGTTAAGAACAGAATTCAGGACTTGATTGAATAAAGGGTCATTGCCACATGAGATAAACAGGGGCAAACAATTACTTTATAAAGAGCTTGACAAAATTTTGTCTTTTCAACCCACCCCACCATGTTGACCACCCCAACTCCCTCATATGGTATTCACAAAAATATTCCCCCTCTGGTCCTGATCACATGGAAACCACATGCCCTGGAACACCCTTTGGCCTCACACTCTGATGACAATGAACACCACACAGCAGAGCTGAAACACTGCTGTGACAAGCTCAAAGAGGAGGAGAGGAAAATGGAGGCAGTGAAGCTTGAGAGGATGAGGATTTGGGTGGAAATACAGGAGCAGAAATGGGAGAAGCATGAGGAACAGAAGAAGAAATGAGAGGAATATTTTTGGTGCATGGAGATAGAGTGACAGGAGGCAGAGACAAACAGAGCAAGACAGGAGGAGGAGCTGAAGGCACAGGAGCACGCAGCACAGATTAGCACAATGCAAGCAGGAGGTTCATTGGCGGCAGTGTCTGGGTGCCATACCAGTGACAACAAAGTCATCTTCATCAGAAAGACAGAGAAGAAGCACACACATGGGTGTGAGATGCAGGCAAGGAGTGCATGGTGGTGGCTGCCTTTGCACCTGGGGCAAGTGGGGGGCTGAAGGTAGCTATATCATGCAATATGATATGTGCCACATTGACTTGGCCAAGATGGGATGCCAGTGAGTAACAACTCACTTCTTATTTTATTATTTCTAACTTTTCTGACTTGAATAGCATGTCAGGTCAGTCTGGTGCTTCAAGGCTTAAACACAAGATGGATGCAGACAGCAGGAAGCCCAGCACACCATGTGCTGCAAAGCACATTAGAACAGCAGCAGATGCATCAGATGAGGTTGGAGGGTGGAAGTGCAGGAGTAGGTACACATCATGCAGGAGCACATGGCACAGGGAGCAAGATCTTGGTGATGGGCACAATCCTTAACAAGAGGGTTGTTGCTCTGATGGAGTGGCAAGAGAAGAGGTTGGAGCAGATGGATAGGCAGATGGAGAGGCTTGAGCAGATGGAAGTGTGGTGAGCTGGCACCATAGAGGCGCTGGTTGCCCAAGGTCAATGGGATGAGAGTCCTGAGGTCTATGAAGAAGATGAGAAAAGCAAGGAAAGCAAGGAAGAAGAACATGGAGGTAGCAGCACAAATGGTGTGACTGGTGGAGTCAGTGGAAACACTAGCAATGATGCCATTGAGATCGATGTGAGTTGTGTCAACAACGAGAACAAGATGGAGGAGCAGGGAGCAGAGGAACCAGAAGCAGTGGAGGTGTTGGAGATGGCAGAGGAGAAGAACAGGGAGATGGAGATAGGCACAAACAATCCTGATGGTGAAGCTGAGTGACAGGGCACTCACACCTAACTAACTTAATGCCTTCTAGCTGCCTTCGCAAAATGGCACCCTAATGGGCACAACATATTTACTTCATTTTATTTTTGTTTTGTATTATAATTTTGAAGTTTGTTTTGGTCCTTTTGGTGTGAATTTAAGAACAGAAAAATAATGGCAGGCTGAATGACGAGGACATGACAAAGATAATAACAGTGCAGAGAGCAGTGTAACAGAGTAATGCATGAATAGTGCCAGAGATATGGAATTGAGGCAGCCGATATGATTACCTATCCCTCTTTCAAGGGAGGCTTCCCAAGCTAACCTAAAACCAAAAATTCAGGATTTCAGGACAGATGTGTGACCCACTGCAGAATTGACAGAGTACAGAGTATAGAGTAGCCAGACAGACGGCATGACGTGAATAGTACTACTAGTCCAGATGGCACAAGAGTTGGCACTGAAGAACCCAAAAAGTTTGCTATAATGCTGTACCCAACAGGTGCCCCACCAATCATTCATGCAAACACTAAGCATTTTTGACTGATGTGCACTATATTAATTAAGGGCATGCTACAAAACCCCGATATCCAACCATCTACCAGCATTAACCGGTGGATCGTCTCAATCCTTACATTCCACTTTACACTCGTACACATTAGGGGAGCAGTGCATGGCCCAGATGGGCTCTCGTGTTGACCGAAGCAGCCAGAAGACATAGAAGGAGAAGACGATGAAGAGTTTGAGGATTGGAGTGATGCACTACATAGCTTTATGTGTGCAATATGTCCCATTTCACAGTCCCTTGATGCACAGGTACTCGCACTAACGCAGTCAGAGCAAAGTGCAAAAGTGCAAAATGTGCGCAATCCTGTGCTTATTTACGGTGATGAATATAGCCAAGTTCTGAGAAGTGCAGCGGCAGATGCAGAGGATGAGAAGTTAGATTTGGTGTGGATTTGGATGGATACTCTAATGTGCCCTAGCAATTTCATGGATTCTGAGTATAGCACACTTGTGCACTATGCGAGCACCTTTTTCAAAGACAAGACATGCTTATGGAAGTGCAATGCGCATGGCACTCACCAGCTTGTTATTTGGCAATCTAGATGCCTACCGATATTGTGCACCATCCATGACAACATTGGACACAAGCACTTTTACGTGATGTGCTCCACATTACTTGAGCACTTTTGGTGGTCACACATTATGGATGACATTGTTTGGTTCATGTGCACTTGTCATATTTGCCAGATCCAGCAAATGCAGAAGGTTCTAATACCATCAGTTGTCGCAACACCTGCACCTCTCTTCAGTAAAGTTTATATTAATACAATGCACTTACCAGTATCATCAGAGCAGCACTATATCGTCCAAGGGCATTGCTCACTTCTGACTTGGCCAGAATTCCATGGACTTCCCAAAGAAAATGCCAGTGCACTCGGCGATTGGATGTTCCAAGACCTCATCTGCAGATGAAGTGCATTGTATGAGATAGTCACTGATAATGGCAAGCCATTCATCAAAGCACTAGCCTATCTCAGTAAGCACTACCATATCAATCACATCTGCATATCTGGCTATAATTCACATGCTAATAGAATTGTTGAGTGCACACATTTTGATGTGTGCCAAGCACTTATCAAAGCCGCAGATGGAGTAGAGTCAAGATGGTTCAGTTCACTGTACTCAGTCTTTTGGAGTGCATCATGGTTTGGAAGTGCCTTGGCATTTCATTATACTTCATTGTTACAGGCACACAGCCTCTAATTCCTCTAGATATCATTGAAGTGACATACCTTAACCCACCCCCAGATTCTATACTCTCCACTACAGACTTGATCATGTGCTCGGCATGCACATTACAAAAGTGGCCAGAAGACTTAGCATGCATTTATTCCCATGTCTATGCAGAAAGGCACAAAGCAGCACTCTGTTTTGACAAAGTGCACTCAAAAACCATCCACAATTTTGACTTCCAGCATGGCGACCTAGTTCTTATGCACAAAACAGTGATCGAGAAGAGCCTTAACCACAAAATGCATGCACATTACCTTGGTCCTCTAGTTATAATTTTGCACAATTAAGGCAGCATGTATATCATTTGCAAACTCAATGGGATGGTATTTGACAGGCCAATAGCTGCATTTTGCCTATTGCTGTACCACATGCACAAGTCTGTTGCGCTTCCCAACATAGTGCTCGATATTACCACAACACGGTTGAGAGAGATGGAAGAGTCCATAGTAGTGGACACAGAAGATGAAGAAATGGTTCATGAAGAAGAAGCGCAAGGAGATAGCACTGAGGATGAAGAAAGTGCCAATGAGGTGCGCAACTAGTGCTCTGCATGCACCACTATGGATATTTCACCTTTTTATATGTACACTTTGCATTCTTTCATTTTTTTTATGTTACCTTTTTCCTATTTGCGAAGTGGCATCTGGACATGTTCCATGATTGTGCAACCCATGGGTTTTACTAGCCATGATGATCTACTGAGCCTTTCCCATTTTTTCAGAATTGGTTTTGTCACTTGGGAGGAGGAAAGTGATGGTTGGACAATTTTTCTGCACTTCTTTTGTGCTTGCACATTTTTGTGTGCTTTACTTGGCCCCTTCAAATATCCCAAACATTCACTTCTAAGCACTCACCCACTTTCTTGGCACTCACGTTTCGCACCTCAATAACTAACAATGATGCTGTCTGAATACAGTCAGTATTTTAGTTGGGAGGAGATGATACAGCTCCCTATCACCCTGTGCTTGTACTATGGCATTTTTTGTGATTGTGTGCACCTCCTAGATGGCTTCTGCTCACTTTGCATGCCTTGGTGTGCTTTCATGCACCCAAGTGTGCTCCCGTGCGCCTCTGTGCACTCTCGTGCACTTTTGTGTGCTTTTGTATGCACAAGTGCATCTCTGTGCACTCCAGTGCACTTTTGCATGCCTTTGACCACTTAAATGCTCTTTCATGCACATTTTACATTGCTACTGCACCTTTGGATCCCCCTTTAGCTGCCTTCTATTGTGTGCTCTAAATGCGCCTTGTTATGCTTCAAACTGCCTCCATGTGCCTTCCATGCTCCTTATCTGCCTTTCACAGTTACTGAACACTCAATGTGCCTTTATGCACTCCTTTTATGCTTTACCT
Organism: Tricholoma bakamatsutake; assembly: GCA_029959215.1. Taxonomy (NCBI): domain Eukaryota; kingdom Fungi; phylum Basidiomycota; class Agaricomycetes; order Agaricales; family Tricholomataceae; genus Tricholoma; species Tricholoma bakamatsutake. The sequence continues at coordinate 12,830,114 of CP114860.1, read as the reverse complement.
GCAACTCACATTCTTTGCTGTGCACTCATGGCATGGTCCACTTATCACACACACAACAATCCACCACTACACCAATTGCACTGCACATCATAGCTTCCAGCTTACTGGGGCACTTATTCGAGGTGCACCACTATTCCAGCATGAGCGAACTGTGCATTCTCACATAATCTGGGCACTTTGCACCTATTTGGCATTGGACTGTGTGCACTTGGGTGCCTTCACATAATCCTGGCGCTTTGGCACTATTTGGCATTGCACAGCATCTTCTTATAGTTCTTCTGCATTTCCAATCAGCATTGCCTTATCTGCTATCCAGCACAGGTTGATCATGTCACTATTACTAAGGTGCAGCACACAATGCATAACACTGAAGTGGATTAATTGGGAAGAGTGCACGGGACCTAAAGTGCACCAAGAATAGAGGATTGCACTGGAACAGTTGGGTATTGGGCTATAGCATGCACAAATCTTATTGGCTAAGGCAGTGGCATAGTGCAGTCAGGTTTAGATGGGCCAATGGGTGCACTTGTGGGTGGTGCATGGCACTTTCTATTTTTATACTTTATTTTACCATTTTTATCACATAAGCCATTTGTACATAGTAGGCAGACAGATACAGAATCCAGAGGATCCTTTCCCCCCTCAGAGTTCATAGCTCATTCAGCATTGCACATAGTCTGTGCACCAGCATCCAGTCCATGTGCCTTTGTAGTGCACCCTTGGTATAGCCGTGTTTGTGTATCATTTGCATCCCCTCATCGTATTGCTGCATTTTGTCCCTTCATTGCATTCTTCATCTTTGTTTGTGCACTCCTGCAGTGCACCCTTCATATAGCTGCATTTGTGCACCATTTGCACATTTCATTGCATAGCTGCATTTTGCACACTGTTTGCACATTGTCCCACCATTGCACTCACATCCCGTTTGCATCCCTAGCCTGTGCATCACCCTTGCAGCACATCCCAGTGCTGTCCTTGTCCCACTGCATCTCCCACTTTCATCACCCTCATCATTGCACAATTTTGTGCTCCCATTGCATGTTTTTCCACACTGCACATTTTTGCCCCTTTGCATTGTGCACTTTTTCACCATTGCGCATACCTTCCTTTTTGCATACACAACTAGTTGTTAGGGCGACACCCACTAATCTGCTAGCTGGACTGTGTGGGTTCTCCTACAAGAAGGTGGTGGGGGGTGCGCGCATGATGGGGGATTTGATGGATTTGATGCGAGGGTTAAAAATAGAACAGTTGGCTGAAATAGGCCTTTTGCACCACTAATGCGGATGGAATATCTAAGAGAACTCTACTGAGGTCTCCTAGTGTTTATTTTAGGGTTATATACTATGTTACACATATTGTAGTATGTTATTACAGATGTGTGCACACATGCGCACACATGCACATACATATTGATGCATGTAAATAAAGAATTCCCATGCTGACAAATAATGCATATATAGGCATTCTGTAGCATATTTTGGTGAAATAAAATGAAATAAAATAAAATAAAAATAGTATTATGTAATAGGCATGTTAGGAGACTGTTTCCCGACATTACCCCCCTTTTAGGCCTCGACTTCCAGGCGAGAAAATATTGTATCTGTCCCCTCTGAAATTTTGGTAAGGCCAGAAATTCATCCCCTCATACACCATTCTAGCAATGCGATGTGGAGCATTTGGATTACGTTTAAAAAATTGGGTGATTGCCTTGCACACTCGCTTACAATTCTCTTCTGGCTCCCACGAATCATTTTCGTCAGTGTAGTTCTTCCACTTGATTAAGAACTCCAATTTGTTTCGTTGAAGACATGAGTCCAAAACCTCTTCCACAATATATTCTGGAGCACCTTCTACCATTATTGGAGGCTGTGGAGTAGTTTGGTGACCAGGAATAGTGGGTGGGCAGTAAGGGCATAAACAGGAAATGTTAATCTCAGAATCAATCTTGAATGACTGAGGTAATTTTAACACTACCGCATTGGGTAAAATTATTTTAGAAATCGGATATGGGCCAACTTGCTTCTCTGTAAGCTTTCTTGAAGGTTGTGGAATATTCAGATCCTTGGTACTTAGCCATACCAAGTCACCAACTTTACACTCTGGAGCAACAGCTCCAGTACGATCCACGTGTCGCATCATATCATCATGTGCTTTCATCAATGCTGCCTCTGCTTCCTCCTGCACCTTTTGCATTTTTGACACAAAGTCCTCCATTGATTGTACCTTGACTTCCCTTCATGGTTCTACTCCCATTCTGGGATGATACCCATAATTAGCAAAGAAGGGTGACATGCAAGTAGCCAAATGGAATTTATTATTGTGGGAAAATTCTGCAATTGCCAACCATTCAGGCCAGTCAGTTTGTCAGTGATTGACAAACATGCGTAGGTACTGCTCCAACTCCTGATTCATTCTCTCTGTCTGCCCATCGGTTTGTGGGTGATATGCCGTAGACAATTTGGTTTGAATCCCCAATCTGCTATTTAACTCTCGCATAAATGCAGAAGCAAATTGTGATCCACAATCGGAGATAACTGTATCAGGTAATCCATGTAACCGCCATACCTGATTTAGATAGAGACACACCAAGCCCCACGATGAGGTTTCTGCAGTAGTAGGAATGATATAGACTTCCTTTGTGAAGCGGTCGCATACTACAAATATTGCATTGTATCCTTGAGCTTCAGGTAATCCTGTGATAAAGTCGACAGATATATCTCGCCATGGCGCTTTAGGTATAGGGTTCGGCATTAATTTCCCAGCAGGCTTTTCTGGAAATTTCATTCCCCTCATGCACGTGTCACACCCATCCGCATACCCCAACACATACTTTGAAATTCCAGGCCACCAATAATTTCTCATTACCAACTCCAATGTGTTCCACCTTCCTGGATGTCCAGCAGCTGGCATGTTATGATGTAACCATACGATCTCCCTTTGTAAATCTTGATCTTTCGGTACATACACCTTTCCTCTGAATAACACTAACCCTTGTTCTTCAACCCATTCATCTCCTTTAATATTACCTTTCTTCTCTCCCCTCAAAGCTTTCACAGCTTCCACCACTTCATCATCCATCTCTGAACATTGCCTGATTTTAGACAACATTTCCATCTCTGAGCTATCCACCAATAAATGTCCTTGATGCATAGCACAAATACGAAAGTATTCAGGTTTGAGTAGGGTAGTATTTTTATTGTCCTCCTCCATTCCCCTTTTATGATCTGTATGTCTGGATAATGCATCTGCTTTCCTCATCAAGCTTCCCGCTTTGTGGACCAAGTGAAAATTAAAGCACGATAGGAATAATGCCCAATGTGCTTGTCAACGGTTAAGCTTTTTAGCAGAGATGAAATACTGCAGATTTTGATGGTCTGTCCAGATCTCGATCTGATGCATACATCCCTCCAAATAATGTCTCCATGCCTCCAAAGCTCATATTATTCCCAACATCTCTTTATCATGCACATCGTAATTCCTCTCTACATCATTCAACCCTTTAGACAAATATGCACAAGGATGCCATTTGTCATCTTCACATAGCATTGATGATACTGCTCCAGTAGCAAAGTCTTATGCATCTGATTCCACTTGTAAGGGACATGTGAAATCTACTGGGACCAATATTGGCTCTTCCACAAACTTCCTCTTTAACTCCTCAAATGCTGTCTGCTGTTGTTCTCCCCATCTCCACACTACTCCCTTTCGCATAAGGTCGTGTAATGGTGTGGCAATTTTGGAAAAATTATGCACAAAGCGACGATAAAAATTGGCAAGTCCCAAGAAAGCCTGAACTTCCTTGATATGGGTAGGCATGGGCCAATCAACAATTGCTTGTACCTTGATAGGATCCATTTTGATTCCATCAGGACCAATCTTTAATCCCAAGACCTCAATCTCACTTGCTCCAAATACACACTTCTCTGGTGATAGGTCCACTACGCGCTTTAAGGTCTGGAGAAGACTCCCACTCATATCAACACATCACGACATGCACTCCGAAGTACTATAATGCCACGAAATTAACTTAGAACCATTTTCGCATTATTTTGCACTATTTCAGACGACTTCAAGACACTTCGAACGCTTTCGAACTATTTCGCAACACTTTGAACAACTTCGCAGCACTTCGAATGACTTCGGCCGCCGTATAGTTGTCCACAAACAATTTTGATACACTCTGCACATCCGGAACAAGTTATTTCATCGCATATCGAGCATTACTGGACATGAGGAGAGACTACAAGAGAGTTAGAATATGATAAGTGTGTTTTTGTATCTCTTTGATATATTGAAGCAATAGAACAAGGACTATTACCATACTGGGACAACGTACATTTTACTTATTATCATTTTTCATTTGTTTTGTGTTTTACAATACCTTTATTGCTGTGTACATTGCCTCATGTTTTACAATTGTTCTTATTTCCTTTTTAGGACTATCTCTTCATTTTGTATATAGACTTGTGTTAGATACTTAGAATAGGAAGAAGAACAACGGGGAGCACAAGTTACCCTCTCGCTATCATCAGATTTAAAAATCATTCTCTTTAGTCTTATCTTCAGGTCATATCTCTAAAAGTTCTGCAAAATATCGCAAACTTCCTCGAAACTATCGTATTTGCTCTCCATTTTTTCACACATTGCCTACCGCCATTCAACAAACACTTCACATTCGTTAAACTCGCTCTTTGATATACCTCGAACATTTTCGAACTTATTTGAACTTCTTCGGACTACTTCGCACGACTTCGAACCTCTTCAAACCTTTTTCGAACCTATTTCGCACATCTTCGAACCACTTTCGAACTATTTCGAACACCTTCGTACACTTATACAGACTATTATCCACAGCCCTTACCATTTCACATCACTAAACATTACGCTTTGGTCTCAGCGGTGATATTTAGTACCACCTTGCACCCTTCCTCTGGCCTGTGTTATACCATCCGAAGCCATTAGTAGGTTTTGTTTGGGTTTCCGGGTTGAGTATCATCACCGGTTTAATGAATAAATCATTCTCTGCCAACCTCTTCAACACCTCCTGCACTATCGCCTCATGATTTTCTTCATCCTCCATGAATATCAAAATGTCGTCAATAAATATTATCACCATGCCTTTGTCTATCACATCCTTGAAAATGTTGTTCATCATGTTTTGGAAAGTTGGGGGAGTATTGGTCATCCCAAAAAAATGACTAGCGGCTCGAAGGATCCTCGACGTGTGGCAAATGCTGCTTTCCACTCATCTCCTTTCTTTATTCATACATTGTTGTACCCCCAGGGTAAATCCAATTTTGTAAAGACCTTGGCCTTTCCCACCTTGTCAATTATCTCTGAAATCAATGGCAAAGGGTACACATTCTTTACTGTCCAATCATTCAAATACCTATAATCTGTACACATCCTCTTCCTCTGATCTTTTTTTGGTACAAAGAATACTGGTGATGTCTGTGGTGATTTCGAAGGTTGTATGTATCCCTTGCGCAACTGTTCATTAAGGAATGCATCCACTTCTTCTTGTTCCTTCGGACATAATGGATAGACTTTTGACTTCTTTGGCACAAATCCTGGCTTCATCTCAATAGCATGATCCCATGGCTTTCCCACTGGCATCCGCTCTGATTCCTTCTTCTGACAAACGGACAAATATTTATGGTAGGCTTTTGGCACCCACTCCTCCACTGGCTTCTCCACTTTCTCCACATTTTTATCCCATGACTGTCCTCCACAAATTTCCCTAAAGGTCTGCTTCTGTTCTTCTTTACTTGTCATAATTGGAACTTCCCCATTTGGCATATCTTCATCCTCCACTTCCTCCATCATAACAGAATACTTCCTCGGACGTTCTTTCTCTTTCTTTTCCTTCTTCTCCTTTTTAACTTTTCTCCCATACACATTACGTTCTTTAGGACAATGAGTCATGTGTACCTTCCCAGTTTTCCAATCAATTTCCAGATTATGTTTTTGTAACCATGGACATCCAATTATTAGATTGGTTTTCCCAAGGTTGCACACTTCAAATATGGCTGGCTCCTGATGATCCTGATACTTCAATATCATTGTCACTTCCTCCTTAATAGTGCCTCCACGATTGATTGTACTGTCAATATTGTACACCATTATAGGTTGTGGCAGTTTATGCATGCAAATACCATTTCTGGTAATTAGGGATTGATTAATAAATAATCTGGTAGCACCACTGTCAAGCAATGCCTCCACATTAATTGCTGCATGCATGTCCACTGTCTTCAATCCTACTGTCAAGCTGATTTCAGGTTCTATCCATGCTGAGCGAATAAAAAATTTAGGGGTCTTCAGAAATAAGGCTGGGCATTTTTCTTTGTCGGATAAATGATGATGGTCATACTCTTCAATTTTTCTTTCAGGTTTACTCTTGGTTTCCTTGGATACTAATACATTATATTGATTCTGGATCACCAATGGGGAAACCTTCACTGGGACTCTTCCACAAAATTCTTCTGCTTATCTTCCTCCAACTTCACTTCCTCAATTGTTGCTTCCCTAATCTTCCTTTTCTGCCTACAGTTTCGAGCCATATGCCCTAATTGCCCACAGTTAAAACATTTAACTGGAGCTCATCTCCCTACTCAATCAACATCCATCGCATCCATTGATGCTGCTGACTCCTTAACAATAGGTGTCACTGCCATGGCTGGTGGCTGTGCCCTCAGAGTTTGTACCTGAGGTGTCCTTCCTTTCTCGGACTTTCCTCCTGATGACTTTCCAAATCTGGAATTCACATACATCAATTTCGATTCTGCCTGTTCCTGTCAATACTGCTGATCAAGATGCATTGCCCAATTATACCACTCATCCAACCTCTCTCTGGCATAGAAGGTAGTCGATAGATAGACTTGAATAATGAGGGATTTAATCCTGCCTTCAAATATACCACCAATGCTACTTCTCCCATATCGGTTTGTGATGCTTCTGCTTTAAACTGCAAAATAAATTTGTCTGCAGTCAGAGAACCTTGGCGCATGGTTTTTAATTTTGCATTAGCTGTCGCCTTTGGGTTAGGGTCTCCAAACTGTGCCTCCAACCTCTCCAAAAATTCCCTGAAGCTTGCAAATGGTTTATATCCCGCGGCAATTTGATTAATGGCTTCGTTTCTCCAGAACTGTGCTTTCTCTCCCTGGATGTATGAGAGAGCAAACATAATTCTAGACTCAGTCGTATGAAATTCAGGCTTTCTCCCATGAATATACAACACTATAGAGCTGATAAAGGATTTTGTGTTCTCCATGGTACCATCAAATATTTGCGGGGGTGCATATTTAGATAAATGCATTTTTCCACTCTCAGATCTCTCCTCTGCATGCTCACCCTCCTGAGACATCCACTCCACCATCTCCTCCATCTCATCATCTTTATCTTCTACTGTTTCTGCATTTGTTTGTACTTGTTTGGGCTGGAATGCTGCTAATACTGACACTAATTGGGACATTTGTGCTGTTAGAGCATCAATTTTGGCTTCAAGAATGGGCTGGGAACAGGATTGTGTCCAGGATTCGAAGCTGCTTGTTCTGACATGATTATGTAATATGTGATGTGTCACTTCTTCGGCTGTGTAGAGATTCGGCTGTAGAATTTTTTTGCAAAATTTCGAGTCATGTGATCTAGCTATCTCGGGGCTATTACTGAATTTGGCTAGTAACTACCTAAAATAGTCATCCAAATAGAGTAATGTAAATCTTAGCTAAACCAGATCTGATCAGTTGTCTGGTTGCAGCTGTCCTAATGACGAGTGCTGCCTTTCGATCACTAGCAGTCGCAATGTAAGGCGAGGCCTGGTGTTGGCTTATGAAAGCAAAGGTAAATATGTATATACAATTAATCCGGGCTCTTACCGAAATGATGCATAAGCAGATGTGGCACACTGAGACAAATGACATATGCGCATGAGTAAGAGACGGTGCACTGATGGGGTAGTTGAGTTATTCTGCTAGGGCAACACCCACTAATCTGCTAGCTGGACCGTGCGGGTTCTCCTACAAGAAGGTGGCAGGGGGTGCGTGCATGATGGGGGGTTTGATGGCTTTGATGCGAGAGGTTTAAAATAGATTAGTTGGCTGAATTAGGCCTTTAGCACCACTATTGTAGATGGAATACCTAAGAGGACTCAATTGAGATCTCCTAGTATTTATGTTAGGGTTATATACTATGTTACACATATTATAGTACGTCATTACGGATGCACGCACACATGCACATACATATTGATGTGTGTAAATAAAGAATTCCCATGCTGACAAATAATGTGTATATAGGAGTTTTGTAGTGTATTTTGGTGAAATAAAATAAAATAAAATAAAAATATTATTATGTAATAGGCATGTTAGGAGACTGTTTCCTAACAAACCCAAGATATTCAACTATATTTTTGTGGAACTCACATTTCTGTAGAGAGGCATAAAGTCCATGTTTCTGGAGTTTCTGGAGGACTTCTTTAATGTGAGCCTTGTGTTTTGACATGTTGTCAGAAAAAATGAGGATATCATTGAGATAGATGATGATGCAGACATTGAGCATGTGGCTGAAGATGTCATTGATGAGGCACTGGAAAGCCACAGATGCATTGGTGAGTCTGAAGGGAACCCCCTGCCACTCGAAGGACCTGTAGCAGGTCCGGAATGTCATTTTCCATTCATCACCATCAGCGATGCATACCAAGTGGTATGCATGTCAGAAATTAATCTTAGTGAAGATGCAGTGCATGAAGGAGGTCAGAAATTAGCAGGAGCAGGTACTGGTCCTTCTTTGAGATGCAGTTGAGGTCCTGGTAGCTGATACAAAGCTGGAGGGTACCATCCTTCTTTTTGACAAAGAGTATAGGAGTGCCATGAGGTAATTTGGAGGGTCAGATAAAGTCAGAACAAATGGTCTCTTCAATGAACACTCACAGGGCCTCGAGTTTGGATGGGGAGAGGGACTACATATGGCCCAGAGGTGGCGGCACATTATCTTCTGTCTCTATCTTTAGGTCATAAGGGCAGTGTGGAGGAAGGGTGTCCACCTTCTGTTTATTGAAGATGTCAGCAAACTTGTGATATTTTTCAGGGATATCCAAAAGGTCCACCAGATTTCCGGTGACAGCTGAGGATTTGGCTGTAAAGTCTTCCAGGGAAAAGATCATCTGAAAGGCAATAGCCCCAGGAAGTTTGGTAGTGTGTATGTAAGCAGCAGCATTGATGAACAAGATTGCAGGAGGTGTTTGGGTATCCACTGGAAGATTCAGAGGTGACTCAGGAGCCAGAGGGTCAGAAGACATCAGGGGTGCCAGACCTCTATGATCTGCAGAGCAGAAAGTTATTTGGCCAGAAGACCAGTCAATCAATGGATTGTGTTGCTTCAGCCAGTTGTGTCTAAGGACTGCAGAACAGGAAGAGTCAAGCAGGGTTACATAAAATGTCAGATTGAACACTTCACCAGATGGAAAAGTGACCAGGAGTTTCGCGACTTGCATGATGATGGAGTTGCAAGTTCCATCAAACAGTCATAGTCTGATCGGCAAAATGGTTTCCATGCTGAAATAATTTTCCAGCATGAAAGCAGAGTCGAGGAAGCAGTGGGATGAGCCAGAGTCGATAAGGGTTTAGCTGGGAATGGAGTTGTCAGAAACAGATAGGAGGATAGTCAGGGAATCAAGCATCAAAAAGAGCAGACACATTGAGACAAACATAAGCAGCCAGCTGGGAAAGATCAATGCAACCCTCAGCCCCATTGGCATATTCCTGAGGATTGTGGACTATTTTTTTGAGTCTGCAGAATCCAGTGTGGATTCAGAGACTGTGGCTCCACAGGCTTTCACAGCTTTGGACTTGCCACAATTGCCAGCTAGATGTCCTTCTTCACTGCAATAGAGGCAAAGACCTTTCTTGATCCAGCACTCCCATTCTTCTCTGATTAGTTTGCTGTTCTTCCCCAACTTGTCAGAGATGGAGTCCTTCAGCTTGTTACTCTTGGACCCGGAGGAGGCACCAATCGAGAGTTGATTACTGCAATTAGAGTTGGATGGATTCTGGCTTTATCATGGACTGCGAAGTGGAGTCTTCAGCACTGCTGCATACCCTTTAGCACAGTTTTAGTGTTCCCATGTCATACAACTGCGCCTGCAGTACATATATCCCATGGATCGGATACTGATTTAAACAAACTTTCCTGTATACTATGAGTGCTGTCATGGACAACTCTCAGGCGGAATACGTGCCCTTCCACAACGAAAAACAGGGCCTGCCTACACCAACTCCGTATGAGTTGGAAGAACAATGTTGTTGTGGTGGTCATCATCACTGATGGGGGAGAATCATTAAAGCTCTGGCTATCCTTGGAACAATATTCATCGGTTACAAAACTCTCATCAAATGCATGCAGATCAAGTATGGGATAAACCACGGACGTGAATTGTCTGAGGTTGGTCTCTTTCATATGCTTTTGCCTAATAAATTTCTAATTTGTTAAGTGAAGAAAACAATCATATCATTGGTAGAAAGCTTGATACATCCAGATATTGTCATCGATCATTGTACTGATTGGTCTCCTGACTCCAAAGCTAAGCATAAAGATCACAATGGCAGGACTCATTGTTGTACAGGTGATAAGCTTGGAAGAGTGCCTGCACAACAAAAGTTTCTTGTTGTTCTCTGCAACTGTGATTCTGTTTGGGACATAGAATACAGTTCAGAATGGTATGGGCTGATGAGAGAAGTGTGAGTTTGCAAATACTGTCAAGATTCAAGATCACTACTACCAAGGTCGGGACTTGGTCAGGAATACACCGGACTTCCAGTCAGACCCAGTCAGAGGTGGTCGGAGGTGCTCAGAAGTTCCAGGCAGAATCACTGGGCTGTAGCATGCAAGGTGAGAACGGGTCAGAGAGGACTTGGCTTCAATTTATAAGATGTTGTGCCCTTCTCCTTGTCAGTTGTCCAATTTCAGGTGGGAAGGAGTGCAGATGTCCAGTGGGTTTCCAGATGGAAGGCGAAGGTAAAAGGAAGCAGAGGTTATGAAGTGATTAATTTGAGAGGAGTCAAAAGATTAAAGGTTTGGTTCAGATATGACTCAAGGGTGATTAAAGGGATGATATTAGGCAAAGGATGATACAAGGCAAGATACAAGCAATAGGCAATGTAATGCACAAGTACAAGCACAAGTACAAGTAATTTGCAAAATGGAGACTAAGGCTAAGCTACAGGCACTTAAATAATGAGGGCTGGAAGAATAATGGATAATGCAGAAGTTTACTAATGGGTCTTGGTAAGTGTCCATCACCAGAATTGGTAAGACTGTATTAGGAATAAAGTGAGTAAGCAAATAATTACTAAAGCACATGATGACTTGTCTGATGACTAAAAGATGCTGTGGCTGGGATGCTGACAGACAAAGTCAGAAAAGAATTGGAAAAGAGTTGGGAATTATCAGGAATCTGATCAGTTAAATCGGGTCTTGACAGGCACCAGAAGTATGACCAACATCATTTATGCAAACACCTTGTCAAGGAGGTTGCTCATCTGTCCAAGCAATTTTGGTGTGATGTTATTTGGCATCAGACCATACCAATCTATCAACACTGAGAGCTCAGAAGAATGGACAGCTCACAATCTGTAGACTTGAAAGAGGTAGCATCTTATGATGGAATTACAGATGGAGATGATCACATATGGTCTGGTAACAAGGATGTCTTGAAGGGTGGAGGTGGTTGTGGAGATTCGACAACAGAAACCTCCCAGTTGTTGAGTGTTCTGGGGAAATGTGCACATGCATCACATCATCAAGAACTTGAAGATCAAGGGTCTGCTCCACAGCAGGCAAAACATGCTTGTACATAATTGACCTTCCTCACTCATCTCCAGCTCCACAGGAGGTCCAAGAAGTTGAAGAGATGCTGGTAGATCAATGGAGCTCATCTCCAATTGACTATGGAAGTTAAGACTGCCATTATTTGAACTTTACTTCAAAACATAAACTTACATGCTCACAATCCTTTACTGATAGACTGACAAGTATAAGGAAGAGCTTCTCTATAAAGCTAATGCTTTTTAAGAGGCAGCAAAAATTTTGCACAGTCAAATCCCACATTGGAACCACATTTGGATGAAGTCAGTTGTTGACCGAAACTTGGCAAAGATGTCATGGATTTTGTGGCAGATGTGCAATAACTTAAGGATGCAGGTTGAACACATCATACCACTTGGGGAGGAAGTGGAAGGGTAGCAAAGCGAAGGGCACAGAGTACCATGGGCTATATCAGCATCAACAAAAGGCATGATACCATTTTTCCATGCCACTATTGACTGTAGTAAGACAGTAATACTATGTTCTCACACTCAATTCAGACAGATTAACATTCAAAATAGCTAACATAGAATATATACTATGCTAAGCATGCTCTTGAGGTCCCCAAACTAAAGAGGGAGCAAAATGTTTTGTGATGTGTCCGTAAACAAAACAAGTTCAACTTCGGCCGTTCCCGAAAATCACGTGTTGCGAAGAATCTGCTGGGTCAATACTAGGCTACTAGGCAACACTAAACGCTTGCGCATCGCCCCGTTAGTATCCATCTTCAAGCTCCTCATCAATTTCAATTACCTGACAAGCACTTTTCTGCTCTACCCGTTAATTGCCTTTGAACAGAGCTATCCCTCAAGTTACGAAAGAGCATCACATCCTGGAGACCTTCAGTCCGCTTTCAGTGTAACTTCAAGAAGGCGGTGGACGCAAGAAAACCTCTTGAATTGCATTTCAAGGACCGATAAAAATCCGAGGCATGTGGCAGTTCAGTACGTCATCACACTTTATTTCACAACTTGTTGGCAATGGCAACATTTGGCTTGCGACACTCTCATCTGGAACATTTCGATCCGTAATCCGAAAAGCAAAAGAATTTCTCGACAGCATATCCAGCTTCAAATACGACTTCCTTGTCCATGACCTGTTTCTCTATGACCCATGTATGACAATAATTCATAGTCCTGCATTGTCTCATCCTCATACACCCGACATGCCGAAGTAATCCAAATCTTCTTCCTTCCAACGTGGACTAACTTCCGGCACCTTACGCTTAGTTTTCTTACATATTTTCTACGATGCTTTCATGTTCGTGCGGTGTGTTCGAATTATACTCGACCACTTGAAGTCCTTCGTACGTTTTCTATGCACTACAGAGTACCGCTCATCAATTCTATATTAAGCTTGGTTCCCAGCAGCAGTCGATGTTGGTATACCACGATGTTCTCGTTGTTTTGGAGTTTAAAGTGACAGTCCCTTCGTTTAACCTTCATTTCAAATTGTCGGACTACTCAGGTGTGTTCCGCCTGTGCCTGATCGCCGCTCATCGGACATAGAAATTTGCACGATTAGAAGAAAAGATATCGTCAGAATGTTGGGAGACGAAACACCGATGAACTTCATCCAACTTCGTAATACTACTTATTGATATCCTCTCCCCCCCCTCTCAAATTCACTTAACCCTTACGCCCGGCTCAAAGAAGCGAGACAATGCGCCGCTTCCATCACGTCATCCGACCACAGATCGACATCCTCGTTGAGAACATTGCTGGCGTCTTTAAAGCTTGTCGCGAGCTCATATCGTGTCGAGTATCGATATAATGGACGTCCTGTCCCGGATGACTGCGGTACAGCTATGTCTGCCGAATCTCCCTGTCAGCCGTTGGTTCTCATCACTGTGGACCATCTCAAAAACTAACCAGGAGCGAATGGTGCGGTTGACCAGTACTGTATCCCATTGATATCTGCAGTCTTGGAAGAACTAGCTGGTTCCATGCTCCTCCTCTCGCCTGTCCCGTTTTCCTCCGAGATCCTTGAACTGACGCGTTGCCAAGGTCGGTGGCCACCGTAACGGATATTCTCGTTTCTGTGACTTGGATCTGTGCTCCTTGTATCCGATTCTGAAAGTGGGAATGGCGAAAGGAGGTCGTAACGCAGTTTACGTCCGGCATAGATTGGTGGTGACACGTCTTCGTCTTCATTCGGAGAAAGTACTGATGAAGAACGATCCGAACCCTTGAGCTTCACTGTCTTTCTGGATCTCCTACGTTGTGCTTCTCGTTGTTCTTCCTAAGAAAGTTAGGAAAGAAATATTCTATTTTCCTTGTTCTTGCATCAAAATGAGCGACGATCAACTCACCTCAAGTTTCTCTGTCCTACCCTCGAGACGTCTTATAGCTGGGCACTTAGATCTGTGTTTGATCCAGAGCCCAGGGTAGTACATGGAGCGTTTATCCAGGCTAACTGTCCTCCCACACCCTTTGCATTCGACGCTGATTGCAGTAACCTCTCCTGCCCAAATATCGCTTTCGATTAATGCCTTTCTTTCAGTTTCGTCCATCATATTACGCTTTCCGGCACGCTTATTCTTGTACCCTGTGTTAGGACGCGCAGAACTTCTGGTTTTCTTTTGAACAGACAGACGGCCAGCAGTAATTCGCTTTTTCTTAGACGGTGTTACTGCGCCACTGGAATGGAATCACTAAATCCTCATCGCTATCGACTTCTGGGTGACATACCTGCATTGTTCCCAATGATCATTCAGATGCAAGGGAGAACTGGGGGAAAGTACCATCTTGTCGATCTGAAGACGTAACTTCTGAATACTCCTTCAGTCGGGATGTATTGATATTTACCTGAATGTTACTCATGGCAGTCCTTCAAGCAAATATCAGGGCCACAAAACGCTAGGGGATAATGCACAATTTTTGAATCGAAAGTGGGTGGAAGTAAAGGTCAAGGCGGAGGCGTAAATGCTGTTGAACTCATGGCATTCACGTTGTTGCATCTATATGTTCCGCACGTGATGATTGGTCGTGGCTTCTGCCGCGGGAAGTGAAAAGCATAGTGTCACGTTCTTCGTTTGGCATGATGACATGTAACTCAATGGATCCACTCTGACTCTTTCGTCTTAGGCCTACAAATCGGGCATCATACTGACAATTCATTGAATTCAACAAGGATGATGCAAGTCATCTTTATATCTTTTTCCTGCCATGCACTTATTCTAAATCGGATAATCGACGCTCTATGTACTTCCTCGTGTTCGTCAGAGCGCTCATCTATTATGGGAGTGATGTGAGCTTTCTGATATCCGACATCCGAAACTCATTAAGTATTTTGACGTTGTTTGCGTACCTCCCGCATCCAAGCTGCATCCATGATATCGCCCTAGATTGGCAAATTTTATGGTGCATAACTCTCAAATCTCAGGTCGACTTATCGTCCTGCACGTGCAGTACACCTGTTGAACAGGGACACGTGGCACCCTCATTCACAACCTTGCCTTGACTGAGGATGCGGCGAGGAAGGTGCCGTCGTAAATTCCGAGGTAAATACTAACAAGTGCGATCGGAACGTGCCAAGACGCTCTCATTTTTTCCAGTATACCTCTTCTAGCTCATTATCATTTTCCAGAAATGCTGGTCTTCAACAATATACAGGATTCCGACAAACACGACGCATGATGTCCACCGCATGGATATGTGGGATGTAGGTTGCGGCGATGTGAGTCCCGAGCTGCCGAGCCGCAGCCCACGGTCCGGTCCGATGTAACCCAACGATCTTATCCAAGTTATTTCTGTTGTTTCTGATTCACACCGTCGACTTGGACATCTCCTCAGGTCTCGTCCTGCGTGTACGAAGATATCGAAATCGTTTCTCGTAAGTTCATTGCAACAGTTTCTAGACGCCCCACGTCCCACTAGAGGTCATTCCAAGGTCATTTGCAGTCACGAATAGGTTGGTCAGTAGACTCTAGTTTTGTCTTCATTACGTCCATTCTGTCCAAAAATGCTGTTGTCAGAAATCAGTCTTGATATCACCAACGCAAATCAAATTGGAGAATCGTATAGCGCCCATACAGCTAATCCAGTTATCGGCTTTTATTGAGAATGGACGCAGGAAGAGAGTTAATTCTCAGACAATAATGTCTCGACGGTAACGTAATCATGTATTACTACGTAGTGCGCTCGACTCAAGGGGGTGTCAGATAAAGAATTAAGGATACCGGGGTTTTGTTTTTTAAAGCCATGAAGTGAGGAACTGACTAACTCACTATGGGAACTAACGTCCTAATAAGGTAATTAGCTTACAAATCATTGATGACTGACAGAAAAAATGTTTGCATCTTGTGTCAACTGCTTTCACAGGCTTAGCTTTGGGTGAAGGAAATGTAGATAAAGTATCTCACAGGACCTGTGTCTGTAAAATAATAATATTAGCTCCCTCTTGGCTGTGTCACATGCATAATTCTGAACAATTTCTTGAAATCCATCTATTACAAGTTGAGAACTAGTTCAGATTCACATCTGAATACAATAGTAATTTCATACACCATTTTAGACAATTTCTCCACCAAGAAGAAATGCCAAAAAGTCAGAAATCAGGGAGGACACAAGTGGCAGGTGTGCAGGTGCTACAATCCCTACTACAGAACATTTCAAATTTCATTTTTGGTAACAGGATATGATGCTACACATTTAAAATTGATCACCTGATGATTCCAGCTTGTATATGACTCAAATATTGGCATTGTTATACTTCTTCAGAGTACAATACTCTGGGAAACATGTAAAATAATATGTTTACTTGATAATCATCTTCTGGGAATAGGGTTTTAAGGTTCAGTTCAGTCCAGTTTTTAGACCATGACCAACTATAACTGGTGATAGGTCCACTGCACACTCTAAGGTCTGGAGAAAGTTTCCAATCATATTGACACACTATGACAGACCCTCCAAACTGCTACAAACACTATGAAATTGACTTCGAATTCCTCTCAATTTATTTTGCACTACTTTGAATGACTTCGAATCATTTTGTGACACTTTGAACAACTTTGTACTACTTTGAATAACATCGGCTGTTGCATAGCTGTTTCTAAAACCCTTTCAATACATGCTGCACAACCAGAACAAGTTATTCCGTCACATATCAAGCACTACCAGACATGAGGAGAGATTACAAGAGATTTAGGATGTGATAAGTGCGGTTTTATGTTTCATTGATATATTGAAGCAAAAGATAAGTACTTTTACCATATGGGGGCATGTATGTTTCAATTATTTATTATTTCTCATTTATTTTATGATCTACAAAGTCCTCATTGTTTGATATATCACCTCATGTTTTACACAGGTTTTAATTTCCTTTTTAGTACTATCTCTTCAAAAATGTATATAAACTTGTACTAGTTACTTAGGAAAAACAGAGAATAAGTTACCCTGTCCACTACAGTCAGATTTAAGAGCAGTTCTCTTGAGTCTTAGCTCGCATTGTATCTCTGAAGTTCTGCGAAATATTGCAAACTTCCTCAAACTTTTGTATTCGCTCTCAACTCATCATCACCTATCGCCACTCAAAAACCACTTCTTAATTGCTATATTCATTTGCTGAACATATCTCGACACCAGTCGAACACCTTCGAACCTCCTCAAACTCACCCGAACAACTTCGAACCCATTTGAACCTAATTTGAACTACTTTGCATGTCTTCGAACCTATTTCGAACTTTTTTGAACATCTTCGTATGCTTTTAAAGACTATTCGTCATGTCCTTTACCATTTCGCATCACTAAAAACAATGTTCTGGTATTAGCGGTGATATTTAGTACTGACTTGCACCCTTCCTCTAGCCTGAGTTATACTTCATAAGCCTTTTAACAGGTTTTTGCTACATTTCCAGGTCGGGTATAATCACCGGTTCAGACCTGACCACTATATACCGTTAACCAGACTGTACCCCCAAGAATTGGTTAATATCGGTGATAATACTCGACCTGAAAACCTAACAAAATCCTGTTAAAAGGCTTAGGAAGTATAACACAGGCTAGAGGAAGGGTGCAACTTGGTACTAAATATCACTGCTGATACCCAAAAGTTATAGTGAGTGACGTGGAATAACAAGGCACATTGTGAATAGTCTTTAAAGGCATACAAAGAGGTTTGAAAGAGATTGAAATAGGTTTGAAGATGTGCAAAATAGTTCAAAAAGGTTCGGAGAGGTTTGAAGTAGTTTCGAGGGTCAGAGATATTTGAAGTAGTTCAAGGTATATTGAAAGACAAGTATAGCAAATAGAAGTGTTTTCCAAAAGATGATAGGTGATATGCGATGAGTCGAGGAATAAATACATAAGTTCGAGGAAGTTCACGATATTTTGCAGAACTTGGAGATATGATTCGAGATTAAGACTCAAGAGAATGGCTCTTAAATCAGACGATAAGGGAGAGGGTAACTTTGTCTCTGTTCCCTTTGCTTGTCTCTAAGTAACTAATACAAGTCTATATCCAATTTGAAGGAATAGTACTAAAAAGGAAACAACAACATGTGGAAAACATGAGGCAGTATGCACAGCAAATAAAGGTATTGTAGAACATAAAACAAATGAAAAATGATAATAAATGAAATGTACATTGTCCCAGTATAGTAAAAGTTCTTGTCCTATTGCTTTAATATATCATTGAAACATAAAACTGCACTTGTCACATTCTAGATCTTTTTTCATCTCTCCTTGTGTCTGGTGGTGCTCGATATGCGACAAAATGGCTCATGCTGGATGTGCAGTGTGTATCAAAAGGGTTTTGGGACAGCTATATGGTGGCCGACATTGTTAGAAGTAATGCAAAGTCATTTGAAAGCATTTGAAGTGTTGCAAAATCATTCAAAATCATTCAAAGTCATTCAAAGTCATCTGAAATAGTTCAAAAAGGGTTTGAAATTGAGTTCGTGGCATTTGTAGCAATTTGGAGCATCTGTCATAATGTCTCAATATGATTGGGACCATTCCCAGACCTTAGAGCATGCAGTAAACCTATCATCAATTTGGTTAATGTCTGGAGACCAGTTAAAACTGGTCTTGCCATGAGACCAGTCAAGACCAGTCTCTAACAGTTCTAGTCATGGTCTAGACTGGTCTTCATAGAGAAGAAAAAGGAAAAGAGCAAGAAAAAAGACTACACTATGCTAATACTATCCCCCATCAAAGATGAGGAGTTATACTACATCAGGAGGAGCACACAAGGATTGATATTATCAAGGAGGGTATACAACATGGCTAGCCTCGAACATGATCTCCT
Source organism: Tricholoma bakamatsutake (assembly GCA_029959215.1). Taxonomy (NCBI): domain Eukaryota; kingdom Fungi; phylum Basidiomycota; class Agaricomycetes; order Agaricales; family Tricholomataceae; genus Tricholoma; species Tricholoma bakamatsutake. The sequence continues at coordinate 12,811,004 of CP114860.1, read as the reverse complement.
GCCATACAGTACATTGGTCAGCATGGCAAATATATAACAAGAATAGAGCATACCATTTACACAATGTCAGTTACCCACTGGCATCCCAACCTCAGAGACTATGATAAGGTTCAGTCCATGTGCAGAGCATGGGCCAGTATGCAAAAGGTGACTCAGGGCTATAGCTGAGAGGATTGGAAACCTAGTGGACTGTTAAAAGAATGAATGAAGATAAGTATTCTGTAATAAAGTTGATAAGGCTAACCTGGGCTTGCAATAGTATTACAGCTGACACCTCACTTTGCCCTGCAGCCAAGTAACAAACAAATTTATCCTGAGGAAGAGAAGTAACACTTAGTGGAGCAGAGGCCATCATCCAAGTCTGAGCCATGTTGTATTGGGAGCTTTAAAGAAAGAAAGGCCACCAGTAAGTAAGAGAGTTGAATGGTAAGGAATGGGATAACTTGAATGCCACATTGAATTTCACTTTGCAGAATCTCCACTTGAATAGATATCTCATCTTATCTTTCCTTATCAGTGTGAACAATAGAATAAGTATGTGTTCATTGAACTGCAGATTGGTTTGAAGAACTACAATTCCCAGTGTGACAAGTGTTTCTCTGGAACTGTCAAGTATGTCCTTTAATTTGGCTATTAATGAATTTAACAAGCTTGGAAACTCACAGGCTGCCAAATGTCCCTTGGCCTCAAATGTCCATTGCATCCTTGCTGACCCTGCCAATTTCAATCATGCAAAGCAGATTGAGCTCAAGTATATGTCTGTAGACAATCTGAAAAAGTAGTACATACTTATTTATTTGAGTGGTAACTGGATCTGATAGACAAGCCGATAGACTGAACAAAAATAAAAGGCTTGTGCACATGAAGAAGCTTGCACTTGTTCTGAGTGGCTGTCATATGCTGGTGCATCATACCAGTATGGGAAGTAGTCAAAAGGTTGAATTAAAGAGGTGTACTACATTGGGTGTCTGTAATGCATAACATGATGCCTCACATGCTTAGACCTAGGGTAGTGAAGGTGAGGTTAATATGAGACTTAGAGTTATCATGGTTTAGTAGATATTCAAATTTCAACTTTGCAATACCAGATGGCTGAACATTTGTAACATAGAATTAATTAGTATTGATGAAACATAGAATAAAGTGGTCTAGGTTGAATGAAGCTAATGTTGAAATCTATTTAGAAGCATGATACAAATTTATCTGCATCCTTGTCCCACTCCTTGTGCTCCCCATCGGCAGCCAACAGATCTTGAAACTCCTTCATTTCATCTACTTCTTCCACCTGAGCTGAGTTCCAGGCAGCAAGATCTCCAATATTATTCCTCCAGGCAAACTTCATAACTTGAAGTTCTTCAAAACGCACAGCTCCTAATTGAGCATGGTGCTTTGTTGTGATTTTACTGCCAGCAGAGAAAAGATGCTCACATGGGACAGATGATACTTGGCAAGGAAGGTAATTGATGGCGATATGTCAAAGAGTGGGGTAAGTGCACCCATTGTTCTGTAAACAGTAATTATCTGATTTGTTGAGCACAGCATAGAATCACATACCTGCCACCATTTTACAATATCAGTATCCTTGGTTACATCTGTTGGCAGGTCCTTAAGATATCACCATAATTCTGCCTGCCAACCTTCATCCTCATCTCTACTTGATAGCAATGCTAGGCGATGGCAGTCAAAATCTGAGAGAATCAAGTCACTCTTAGTTTCTGGGAGTCTGTGAGGGACCAGTACTGGCTTGGGAGTCACTGCTGTTTTTTGATCCTTCTAGTATTGTTCCATCTAGAATATTGAAACATGTCAGTAGAGTAGAATAGCTCAAAAGGAAGTAATGTACTGTGTACTCAAGTATCTTATGAGCCTCATCTTGCCAGTTATTTGCATTAGGATTTCCAGCCTTGCATTCTGCTTCTTGTTCCTGAAGAACTGCCCCATGCAAACTTGATGTATGTGAGTTTGAAGTATGGATGCAATACTAAATAAGAAAATTAGTTCAAGACTTGAATTGAAAGATATAAAAGACTTACTAAGTGCCAAAATGTATGCAGGTTTCTCATCGAACCATGAGTAGTACTTGTTTAGCTTCACCAGTCCGTCATTGATTGCAGTTCAATATTTGCTGAACCATGGGTTGTTGCATTTTGCTTTCCAGGCTGTCTGAAGCTCTTCTATTGCAGGAAGTGCTCTCCACAGGGTCAGATGTTTTTCAGCAGAGAAATGCTGTTGGATTCTATTGGAATCCTGTAAAGTGAAGATGAGTATCAATGAAAAAATGATCATTTATGATTATGTACTGCAAGAATGTCTGCTGCTTCCAGAATGTGTTCCCAGTCCTGTTCAGTAAATGTAAAGGCTGACCAGGAGATGTGCTTTGAGATGTGTCCATCCCATTATATAGTGGTGATAGGACCATAATGATGGTCAGCACTCACAACAAAAAGATTGATATGCTATATAGGAATGTAATAAGCTAATTTGAAAATGGTAAGAGAACATGAAACACTTTACCTGATGAAGTTTGTGGGATGTGCTCAACATGCGATGGGTGGTGCCCCATCTGACATTGCTGTGAAGTATGATGTTGAGGGGATTTGTGATGCCACATTCAAGCTGAAATTTGTCAAAGGCTTCAATGCATTGTCCTGACGACTGAATCTGATGCAACATGATATCTGAAACACATTAACTGAGAGATGCAGGAATGTTGCAAACCTTGATTGCTAGGGTTCAAATAGCTGATTAGGATGCAGTTGTCAGGCAGAGATGGGTCATATTCCCAAGTTGCAGTGGCCATTTCTACAGCTGCGATGTTGGTGATGTATAATGTCAACATTTGCAAGATTGGCAACATGCCCTAAACAACTGAAGATGTGTGGTATTAGCAAACAGTACATCAAGGTATCATAGGGACTTACAGTAACTGATTTTCATCTGCACACCAGAAGGGTAACTTTCATTGTTCATAGATGGCTTGAATGGTTTGGCACTTGCTGGCATTGTTTGAGGCATTGTTGAGGGTGGCCATAAGGAGCTGTGATTGGGGGTGATCAGATAAGGATGTCAGATGACTCTACATGTAACCTTACCTTTGATCATTGATACTACTCAACCTGAAAACCTAACAAAAACCTGTTAAAAGGCTTAAGAAGTATAACACAGGCTAGAGGAAGGGTGTGAGTTGGTACTAAATATCACTGCTGATACCCAAAAGTTGTAGTAGGAGGCACAAAATAGTGAGACATGTTACAAATAATCTTTAGGAGCATACAAAGATGTGCAAAGTAGTTCAAATAAGGTTTGAAGAGGTTCGAAGTGAGTTCAAGGAAGTTAGAAGATGTTGGACTAATGTTGAGGTATGTTGAGGAGCAAATATAACAAATAAGAAGTGTTTATTGAGATGATAGGTGATGTGCAATAAAACAAGGAGTGAATACGATAGTTCAGAGTAGTTCACAATGTTTTGCAGAACTTAGAGATACAATGCAAGGCTAAGACTCAAAAGAACAGCTCTTAAATCGAACAATAAAGGAGAGGATCACTTCCTCTCTGTTCCCCTTTGCTTTTTTTCTAAGTAACTAATACAAGTCTATATACAATCTGAAGGAATAGTACTAAAAAGGAAACAATAACATGTGGAAAACACGAGGCAGTATGCACAGCAAATAAAGGTATTGTAAAACATAAAACAAATGAGAAATGATAATAAATGAAATGTATATTGTCCCAGTATAGTAAAAGTTCTTGTCCTATTGCTTTAATATATCATTGAAACATAAAACTGCACTTGTCACATTCTAGATCTTTGGTTGTCTCTCTTCATGTCTGATGGTGCTCAATATGTGATGAAATGGCTCACTCCAGTTGTTCAGCGTGTATCTAAAGGGTTTTGGAACAGCTATGTGGTGGCTGATGTTGTTTGAAGTGGTGCAAAGTTCTTTGAAAGCATTTAAAATGTCACAAAATGGTTTGAAATGGTTTGAAGTCATTCAAAATCATGCAAAGCTGTTCAAAACCATGCAAAGTTGTTTGAAAAGGGTTCAAAGTCAATTTTGTAGTGTTTGTAGCGATTCTGAGCATCTGTCATAATGTCTCAATATGATTGAAAGCATTCTCCAGACCTTGAAGTGTGCAGTGGACCTATCATTGTTTACTGTTGATCATCACAATATGATCACATACTCCCACAAAATAATGTCCCAAATTCTCTCTGCTATGTTCGCTTGATAATGTTTGGAATCTGATATCCTCTGAATGCATTCCCCATTTATTGCCATTCAACTCTATCCAGTGCGCAGTCACCCCAAGAAATGCTGCTTTAGTTGTATCAACCATCCACCTGTCTGAAATTGTAGAGATCTTTCCTGGAGCTTTCTGTAACATTACATTGGTAAGTATGCTTCACTCCAAGTCTCATCTAACAAAAAAGTCTGATCACCTCAATATCTGCCTGCAGTTTCCCCAACCATCATACAAATTCATTTGGAAGTGATTTAGAATGTTGTGAGTTGTTGGAAGCTCAGACGAGATGGTTTTTGGCCTCATGGTAACTAAGCAATTTTTGGAAGGTCATTTTGTTCACAACAGCCAGAGACTATTCCCAAACTTCAGGAACATGAAACCATATCAACTGAGTACTCACCTGGTCATCAACAGCAATGAACTGAGTCATGGCATGGAGTAGGTTCACACAAGTGAACAAATGTGGTGCACCTTCCTTGATGAAATCTAATGTTCTCTGCTTTGGGCCCGGCTTCTTTTCCCTCTGTGACTCTTCTATTTCCTTCTAAGTAGAATGAGGGATTGCCCAATGCTATTCAGATATCTTTCCTTGCTTACACAGATTCTTGTATAGTTCATAATGCTGGCATATATGACTTCGACATGAGGAGTTCCCACCAGTATGGAAAGACTTTCGCTTTCTCTCCACATTGGTGAATTCTGGATTAGCTTTTATGCTCGGTGAGTTTACTTCCTTGCAAATAGAAGAATTTATCATGTACCTGCAGGGATTACACCACCATCCTACTGATGTGCTAGTAGTACCATCTTTGGCAGTGAATTGAATTTACTGTGTTGGAAAATATGAGCTGAAGATCCTTCGCCTTCTTCTTTTGTGTGTTGACTTCTGTTGGAATAGTTATATGATGATGTTTATCCATTCCATCAGACTACTTGAATATATTAATATTATTCAACAGTCAAATGTAGCTAGATACATACCTCAGTGTCGCTTTGTGGTTGCTGACCACCATGGGCTTCATCATTGTCAGACTCGTGTCCAGGGTCATTGCTATCCATGCCATTGTCACTGTCAACATGCTCTATGACCTTCAAGCACTTCTTCTGTGGCTTTTGAGGGGTCTCATCTTTTGATTCATCATCTGATGAAAGTTCCTCTACTGGTCACTTGCATGTTGCTTTACATGGGGCAGGTGGAGCCTTTTGTTTCAGTTGCTTTTTTGCAGGTGCTTTTAGTTGTGACTTGCTTTTTCGTGGCTTGGAAACTTTCTTTCCCTTTGCCATGATTGTAGTATATGCGAGGATGAATGTATGAATGGTGATGTGTACCGATCATGTGTTTAAATTATTTGGTAGTTTGTTTGTGCTTGATAATCAGAAAGAGCATTTGTTGCAGTGTACATAATATTCTTTTAGACTTATTCTCAATCATAGGTACTGAAAAGACCAGTTAAGACCAGTTTCCAATAATTTTTAATGATCTTCTCATGATTCTCAAAGTGGTAAGACTTGTAACCAAACATGCCTGAAAACTGTGTGAATTGTAACTGATGGTCCAGTTTTTTTTGGTTAGGTTCAATTTGGTTATGGTCTTTCTTTTTGGTTTAGTCAACTGGACCTTAAAACACTATCTGGGAACATATATCTACAAGACATTCACCCAACAGTAAGCCAGAAAGCCATTGTAGAAACAATGGAACAAGCAGGAATTCAGCTGATACTGCAGGATTATATTTGCTCATGTTTATTTATCAAGGGCCAGCTTTGTTCAGTGCAAATATTATGTTAGAATAGTACAGTATTTGCCTTGCTACAATGTCTCTGTGTTTGTGAGATTGCCAATGGCCTTCCAGCATAAAATTATGTTACCACAAAAATGTTTTTTAAGAGCTCAAGAGCTGAACTAAATAACCATCCCCATATGGCAATTTGACCACATGACACCCCCTTGGCTTGACTTGTGTATGTTGAGGATATCGTCCATGCAGTAGCAGGTGGAGGACCTTGTAATATAAGATATTGCATATTATATATAAATTGAGGTTAAAACTTAATAATCAGAATCTTTCTATGTGTCTACTCCCTGAGCACGAAAAGCCATTTAATTATTCCCACATACTATTACCTGCACAAGCAGTGATCTACATCATATACATCATATCTCAACAGGTTATGGGCCCTGATCTGAGATGCACTCACCCATATTAATAAGCATGTATTGCTGTTCTCAGAGATTATTGATGTGTTCAATAATATTAGTGTCATGCTGCACTTGAGTAGTGAGGAGACGATGCTTAGCTGTGGTGATACCGACTGATTCTACAGTCTCATGGATAGCCTGCAAATTTTTCCACATCTCTGCTGAGGTAAGCCTTGATGACATGATTCATTTGTTGGTCATTGATATTATTAGTAATCAGTGCCTTGGTGATGCCAAATGTATATGGGAGAAAGGTGAAAAAGATAAAGAAGAAGAAGAAGAAAAGATAAGAGAAGAACATCTGAGAAAATATTCTGTTATGATGGAGGAAGTGGAGGATGAAGAAATGCAAAATGGGGAAGTTCCAATAATGATCAACAAGGAAGAACAGAAAGAAACCTAGACAAATTTATGGAGGACAATCATGGGACAAAAACACTGCGAGGGTGGAGAAGCCAGTGGAGGAGTGGGTACCAAAAGCATATCATGAGTATTTGTCAGTCTTTCAGAAGAAAGCATTTGAGCAAATGCTGGTGCAAATGCCAGTATAAAAGCCATGGAAGCATGATATTGAAATGAAGCCAGGATTTGTGCTGAAGAAGTGGAAAGTCTATCCATTATTTCCAATGGAGCAAGAAGAAGTTGATCCATTTTTAAATGAACAATTGTGCATGGGATACATACACCCTTCAAAATCACTGCAGACATCACCAATATTCTTCATACCAAAAAAGGATTAGAGGAAGAGAATGTGTACAGATTATAGGTATTTGAATGAGTGGACAGTGAAGAATGAATACCCTTTGCTGTTGATCTCAGAGATAATTGACAAGGTGGGAAAGGCCAAGGTCTTTACAAAATTGGATTTATGATGAGAATACAATAATGTATGAATAAGGAAGGGAGATGAGTGGAAGGCTGCATTTGCCATGCATCAAGGATCCTTTCAGCTGCTTGCCATGTTTTTTGGGATGACCAATAGTCCCCTGACTTTCCAAAATATGATGAACAACATTTTCAAGGATGTAATAGACAAAGACATGGTAATAATATTCATTGATGACATTTTGATATTCATGGAGGATGAAGAAAATCATGAGGCGATAGTGCAGAAGGTGTTGAGAAGATTGGCACAAAATGATTTATTTGTGAAACTGGAGAAATGTGTGTTTGGGGCAAGCGAGATTGAGTTCTTGGAATTAATGATTGGTCCTGACAGAATCAAAATGGATTCTATCAAGGTACAGGCAATTATTGATTGGCCTGCACCCACCCATATCAAGGAGGTTCAAGCCTTCTTGGGACTTGCAAATTATTATTGTCACTTTGTACATAATTTTTCCAAAATTGCCACACCCTTACACAACCTTACATGAAATGGAGTAGTGTGGAGATGGGGGAACAGCAGCAGACAGCATTTGAGGAGTTGAAGAGAAAGTTTGTGGGGGAACCAATATTAGCCCAAGTAGATTTCATGTATCTCTTATGAGTGGAATCAGATGCATCTGACTTTGCTACTGGAGCAGTATTATCAATGCGATGTGAAGATGACAAATGGCATCCTTGTGCATATTTGTCCTGAGGATTGAATGATGTGGAAAGAAATTATAATGTGCATGACAAAGAGATGCTGGGAATAATATGAGCATTGGAAGCATGGAGACATTATTTGGAGGGATCTACGCATCAGATTAAAATCTGGATGGATCAACAAAATCTGCAATACTTCATGTCCACTAAAAAGCTTAACCATCAGCAAGCATGTTGGGCATTATTCCTATTACATTTTAATTTTCATTTAGTCCATAAAGCAGGAAGCTTAATGAGTAAAGCAGATGCATTATCCAGACATACTGGTCACAAAAGGGGGGGGGGGTATTAGAGTGACACCCACTAATATGTTAGCTGGACTGTGTGGGCTCTCGTACAAGAAGATGGTGGAGTGCACGTGTGTGATGGGGGAGTTTTGATGGTTTTGATGTGACAGGTTAAAAATAGATGAACTGACTGAAAAAGGCTTTTTGCACCACTAATGTGGATGGAATACCTAAGAGAACTCAACTGAGGTCCCCCAGGCATATATTTAAGATTTATATACTATGTTACATATATTGTACCTTGTTGCTACCGATGCATGCATACATGCACATACATATTGATGCATATAAATACAAAACTCCCATGCTGACAAAGTGTAGCATTCTTCAGCATAGAGTAGCATAATTTGACATAATAAAATAAAATAAAATTGAATTAGGTAATGAGGCCATTTCCTAACCCTTACCCTCCTTGTATGCCTCGACCTCCAGCTGAGAAAATATTGTATATGTCCCCTCTGTGAAATTTTGGTATGGCCAGAAATTCATCTCCTCATATACCATTCTTGCAATGTGACATGGAGCATTTTGATTACACTTAAAGAATTGGGTGATTGCATTATGTGCTCGCTTACAATTCTCTTCAAGTTTCCATGAGTTATTTTCATCAGTGTAGTTCTTCCACTTGATTAAGAACTCCAATTTATTTGGTTGAAGACATGAGTCTAAAACCTCTTCTACTACATATTCTGGAACACCTTTTACCATCATTGGAGGTTGTGGAGGAGTTTTTTGACTGGGAATAGTAGGTGGGTGGTAAGGGCATAAATAAAATGCAAATGTTAATTTCAGAATCAATCTTGAATGATTGAGGTAATTTTAACACTACCGCATTGGGTGAAATTATTTTAGAGATTGGATATGGGCCAACTTGCTTCTCCGTAAGCTTTCTTGAAGCTCGTGGAATATTTAGATCCTTGGTACTTAGCCATACCAAGTCACCAACTTTGTACTCTGGAGTAACAGCTCGAGTACTATCCATATGTTGCATCCTATCATCTCATGCTTTCATCAATGCCACCTCTGCTTCCTCCTGCACCTTTTGCATTTCTGATACAAAGTCCTCCACTGACTGTACCTTGACTTCCCTTCGAGGTTCTATTCCCATTCTGGGATGATACCCATAATTAGCAAAGAAGGGTGACATGCGAGTAGCCAAATGGAATTTATTATTGTGAGAAAATTTGGCAAATGCCAACCATTTAGGCCAGTCAGTTTGTTGGTGGTTGACAAACATGCGTAGGTACTGCTCCAACTCCTGATTCATTCTCTCTGTCTGCCCATCAGTTTGTGGGTGATATGCCACAGATAACTTGGTTTGAATCCCCAATATGTTATTTAACTCTGGCTTAAATGCAGAAGCAAATTGTGGTCCACAATGGGAGATAACCATATTAGGTAATCCATGTAACCACCATGCCTGATTTAGATAGAGGGGCACCAAGCCCAATGATGAGGTTTCTGCAGTAGTAGGAATAATATGGACTTCCTTTGTGAAGTGGTTGCATACTACAAATATTGCATCATATCCTTGAGCTTCAGGTAATCCTGTGATAAAGTCCACAGATATATCTCACCAGGGTGCTTTAGGTATAGGGTTCGGCATTAATTCCCCTCCAGGTTTTTCTGGAAATTTCTTCCCCCTCATGCATGTATCTCACCCATCCACATACTCCAACACACACTTTGAAATTCTGGGCCACCAATAATTTCTCTTCACCAACTTCAATGTCTTCCACCTTTCTGAATGTCCAGCGGCTGGCATATTATGATGTAACCATATGGTCTCTCTTCATAAGTCTTGATCCTTCAGTACATACACCTTTCCTCTGAACAACACTAACCCTTGTTCTTTAACCCATTCATCTCCTTTAATATTACTTTTCTTCCCTCCCCTCAAAGCTTTCACAGCTTCCACTACTTCATCATCCATCTCTAAACATTGTCTAATTTTAGACAACATTTCCGTCTCTGAGCTATCCACCAATAGATGCCCTTGATGTATAGTGCAAATATGAAAGTATTCAAGTTTGAGTAGGGTAACATGTTTATTGTCCTCCTCCACCCCCCTTTTATGATCTGTACACCTGGATAATGCATCTGCTTTCCTCATCAAGCTTCCCGCTTTGTGGACCAAGTGAAAATTAAAGCGCGATAAGAATAATGCCCAACATGCTTGTCAACAGTTCAGCTTTTTAGCAGACATGAAGTACTGCAGATTTTGATGATCCGTCCAGATTTTGATCTGATGCATACATCCCTCCAAATAATGTCTCCATGCTTCCAATGCTCGTATTATTCCCAACATCTCTTTATCATGCACATCATAATTTCTCTCCACATCATTCAACCCTCGAGACAAATATGCACACATGAAATCTACTGGGGCTAATATTGGCTCTTCCACAAACTTCCTCTTCAATTCCTCAAATGCTGTCTGCTGTTGTTCTCCCCATCTCCATAATACTCCCCATCTCCATACTACTCCCTTTTGCATAAGGTTGTGTAAGGGTGTGGCAATTTTGGAAAAACTATGAACAAAGCAACAATAACAATTTGCAAGTCCCAAGAAAGCCTGAACTTCCTTGATATGGGTGGCCACAGGCCAATCAATAATTGCCTGTACCTTGATAGGATCCATCTTGATTCCATCAGGACCAATCATTAATCCCAAGAACTCAATCTCGCTTGCCCCAAACACACATTTCTCCAGTTTCACAAATAAATCATTCTGTGCCAATCTTCTCAACACCTCCTGCACTATCGCCTCATGATTTTCTTCATCCTCCATGAATATCAAAATGTCGTCAATGAATATTATTACCATGCCTTTGTCTATTACATCCTTAAAAATATTGTTCATCATATTTTGGAAGGTTGAGAGACTATTGGTCATCCCAAAAAAATGACAAGCAGCTCAAAGAATTCTCGATGCGTGGCAAATGCTGCTTTCCACTCATCTCCTTTCTTTATTCATACATTGTTGTACCCCCAGCATAAATCCAATTGTGTGAAGACCTTGGCCTTTCCCACCTTGTCAATTATCTCTGAGATCAACAGCAAAGGGTATTCATTCTTCACTGTCCACTCATTCAAATACCTATAATCTGTACACATTCTCTTCCTCTAATCCTTTTTTGGTATGAAGAATATTGGTGATGTCTGCAGTGATTTTGAAGGGTGTATGTATCCCTTGCCCAGTTGTTCATTAAGGAATGCATCTACTTCTTCTTGTTCTATTGGAGATAACAGCTAGACTTTTGACTTCTTTGGCACAAATTCCAGTTTCATCTCAATTGCATGATCCCATGGTTTTTGCACTGGCATCTGCTCTGATTCCTTCTGAAAACTGACAAGTATTTATGATATGCTTTCAGCACCCACTCCTCCACTGGCTTCTCCACTTTCACAGCATTTTTATCCCATGACTGTCCTCTATGAATTTCCCTAAAGTTTGCTTCTGTTCTTCCTTACTGGTCATGATTAGAACTTCCCCATTTGGCATATCCTCATCTTCCACTTCCTCCATCGTAACAGAATACTTCCTCGGATGTTCTTTCTCTTTCCTTTCCTTCTTCTCCTTTTTTACTTTCCTCCCATATACGTTACATTCTTTAGGACAGCAAGTCATGTGTACCTTCCCAATTTTCCAATCAATTTCCAGGTTATGCTTTTGTAACCACAGACATCCAATTATTAGATTGGTTTTCCCAAGGTCACACACATCAAATATGGCTCGTTTCTGATAATCCTGATACTTCAATATCATCGACACCTCCTACTTAGCAGTTCCTCCACCATTGATTGTACTGTCAATATTGTACATCATTATAGGTTGTGGCAGTTTATGCATCTGAACACCATTTCCAGTAATTAAGGATCAATTAATGAATAATCTGGTAGCACCACTGTCAAGCAATGCCTCCACATTAATCGCTGCATGCATGTCCACTGTCCTCAATCCTATTGTCAAGCTGATTTCGGGTTCTATCTGTGCCGAGTGAATAAAAAATTTAGGGGTTTTTGAAAATAAAGCTGGGTATTTTTCTTTGTCACATAAGTGATGATGGTCATACTCTTCAATTTCTCTCGTGGGTTTACTCTGGGTTTCCTCAGATACTAATACATTATATTGATTCTGGGTCACCAATGGGGAAACCTTCACTAAGACTCTTCCACAAAATTCTTCTACTTATCTTCCTCCAACTTCACTTCCTCAATTGTCGCTTCCCTAATCTTCCTTTTCTGTCTACAATTCCTAGCAATATGCCCTAATTGCCCACAATTAAAACATTTAAGTGGGGCTCGTCTCTCTACTTGATTGACATCCATTGCATCTGCCAATGCTGCTGACTCCTGAACAATAGGTGTCACTGCCATGGCCAGTGGCTGTGTCCTTGGAGCTGGTACTTGAGGCATCCTTCCTTTCTCCAACTTTCTTCCTGACAACTTTCCAACTCTGGCATTTCCATACATCAATTTCAACTCTGCCTGTTCCTGTTGATATTGCTGATCAAGATGCATTGCCCAATTATACCACTCATCCAACCTCTTCGGGATAGAAAGTAGTCAATAGATAGACTTGAATAACAAGGGATTTAATCCTGCCTTCAAAAATTCTACCAATGCAGGTTCTCCCATATCTGTCTGTGATGCTGATAGGTCCACTGTGCACTCTAAGGTTTGGGAGAAGCTTTCCAATTATATCAAGACATCATGGCACACACTCAAAATCGCTACAAATGCCACAAAATCAACTTCGAACCCTTTTTGAACAACTTCACATGATTTTGAATGACTTCGAACCATTTCAAACCATTTTGTGACATTTCGAATGCTTTCGAAGAACTTTGCATTACTTTGAATGACATTGGCCACCACATACAGTGACTCACAAAACTGAGTCAATGTTTTGCACTTTTTAATTTATTGTTGAATAACTTCCCATAAACAACAAAACCAAACAAGGTATTGGTGTACCGAATAACATACATGATCAGGGATACCAAGCAAACAAAGAATTATGTAATTTTAATCATTCCTCATGGAGATATGATTATTTTAATTCAGGGACTCATTGACTCAGTTTTGTGAGGTGGTATCAATATTATGATAAATTGTAATTATAGTATTTTGTATGACCTCCCTTGGCCTTAATAACTGCTCCCAACCTTCTAGGCATGCTTTCAATCAAATTCTGACACACCTCTGATGGAATATTATTTCACTCTTCTACTACTCTTTCCCATAACTCCCAAATTCCTTTTGGTGCTGTTGGATACTTGTCTAACTGGTTCTTGAGGTGAACCCAATGATGTTCAATAGGACTGAGGTCTGGAGATTGGGCAGGACAATCCAGAAGAGTAATATTGTTGTTCTCCATCCATTTCTTGGCCTTTTTTGAGGTATGCTTGGGGTCATTGTCTTGTTGAAAAATCACCTCTTCTCCAGAAATTCCACTCTCCTCCAAGCTAGGCAGCATATGGTCCTTCAAAATGGACACATACTGGTCAGCATTTATCCTCCCCTCAACCTCTGCAAGATACCCAACTCCATTCCATCCTATACACCCCCATACCATAATGTTTCCTCCTCCAAATTTGACAGTTCCCTGCACCTCTCTCTCAATCAGCCCCTCTCCCTTCTGTTTCCAGACCCACTCTCTCCCATCTGACCCAAACCTGTTGATTTTAGTCTCATCTAACCAAATAACCCTCCAGTCTTCCACAGTCCACTCTCTATACTTCTGAGCAAAAGCCAATCTTGCTTTCCTATGCCTTATACTAAGCAAGGGCCTTTTCTTCTTCACCACAGCCTTGAATGAGTTTTTTCTGAGAACTCTTCTGACTGTTTCTGAGGAGACTGGAGTGGGGATGATGCTGTTGATGTAATGGGTGGCCTGAACAGCATTTGCAGCCTTGCCAGTGGTGATTTGGGTAAGGATGGCTCTCTGAGAGGTAGATGAGAGCTTAGAAGGACAACCACCAGAGGGGGAATCCAGGTTTGGATGGAGAGCCCTGAGTGTTCTGGATACACTAGACTGGCTGAGGTTGAGTTTAAAGGCAATATTGTGGGTAGAATAATGATTGGAGGCCAGGGAAAGAATGTTTTCCTTCTGAGCAGAGGAGATGGGATGCATTGGAGAATATTGAAGTATGAAGAATGCTAGTCCTAATTAAATACTATAATTTAAGGTCCCATCAAGGGTCACATCACCTTAGAAACCATCTGTCAAGTTTTTGACATTATACAGTTGGTGGAGCATCAGATTCTAATATTTCTGACTACCCCTCACAAAACTGAGTCAATGAGTCCCTGAATTAAAATGATCATATCTCCATGAGGGATGATTAAAATTACATAATTCTTTGTTTGTTTGGTAGCCCTGATCATGTATGTTATTCGGTACACCAATACCTTGTTTGGTTTTGTTGTTTATGGGAAGCTATTCAACAATGAATCAAAAAGTCCAAAACATTGACTCAGTTTTGTGAGTCACTGTAGCTGTTCCTAAAACCCTTTTGATATATGCTGCACAACTTAAATGAGCCATTTTGTCACATATCGAGTGCCACCGGACATGAAGAGAGACGACAAGAGATCTAGAATGCGATAAGTGCAGTTTTTTATGTTTCAATGATATATTAAAGCAATAGGACAAGAACTCTTACTATATTGGGACAATGTACATTTCAATTATTATTATTTCTCACTTGTTTTACAATTTACAAAGTCCTTTATTGTGGCATATATTGCCTCTTGTTCTCCATATGTTATATTTCCTTTTTGATACTATCTCTTCAAAATGTATATAGACTTGTACTAGCTACTTAAAAAAAAAAAGGAGAAGTGACCCTCTCCCTCATCATCTAATTTAAGAGCAGTTCTCTTGAGTCTTAGCCTCCCATCGTATCTCTAAGTTCTAACTTCTTCAAACTTTTGTATTCGCTCTCAACTCATTGCCTATCGCCTATCACCACTTGACAAACACTTCTTATTTGCTATATTCGTTTCTTGACATATCTTGCCACCAGTCCAACATCTCCAAACTTCTTCGAAATTAGTTCGAACCTCTTCGAACCTCTCCAAACTTTCTTCGAACTATTTTGCATGTCTTTGAACCTATTTTGAACCTTATTTGAACAACTTTGTATGCTCTCACAGACTATTTGCACCATCCCTTACATTTCACCTCACTAAAAACAACGTTTGGATATCAGCAGTGATATTTAGTACCAACTCACACCCTTCCTCTAGCCTGTGTTATACTTCCTAAGCCTTTTAACAGGTTTTTGTTAGGTTTCCAGATTGAGTATTATCAATGATTCTGCCTTGAACTGGGTGCATGGTTTTTAATTTTGCATTAGTCATTGCCTTTGGATTAGGGCCTCCAAACTGTGCCTCCAGTCTCTCCAAAAATTCCCTGAAGGTTGCAAACAGCTTATATCCTGTGGCAATTTGATTAATAGCTTTGTTTCTCCAGAACTGTGCTTTCCCTCCCTGGATGTATGAGAGAGCAAACATAATCCTAGACTCAGTTGTATGAAACTCAGGCTTTCTTCCACAAATATACAATACTATAGAGCTGATGAAGGATTTGTATTTTCCATGGTACTGTCAAAGATTTTCAGGGGCACATATTTAGGAAACCACATTTTTCTACTCTCAGATCTCTCTTCTGCATACACATCCTCCTGAGACCTCCACTCCACCATCTCTTCCATCTCATCATCTTTATCTTCTACTGTCTCTGCTGTTATTTCTGCTTGTTTGGGCTGTGATGCTGCCAATACTGACACTAACTGGGACATTTGTGCTGTAAGTGCATCAATTTTAGCTTCTAGCACTGGCATGGGAACAGGATTGTGACCAGGATTTGAAGTTGATTGTTCTGACATAATGATGTAAGCTGTGATGAGTCACTTCTTTGGCTGAGTCAGGATTCACCTTCAGAATTTTTTCACAAAATTTCGAGTCACGTGATCCAGCAATTTGGGTACCAAACACAGCAAAACACACAATTTCGGCTATTTGTCAACACTTGGGCACTTTGGATCAATAAGCCTGATCTCAGAGTTAATACTGAATTCAGCTAGTAACTAATTTAAGTAAAATAGTCATCTGAATAGAGTATAGTAAATCTGGATTAAACCAGATCCAATTGGTTGTCTGGTTGCAGCTGTCCTAATGATGAGTGTTGCCTCTCGATCACTGGTGGTCACAATGTAAGGCGAGGCCTGGCGTCGGCTTACAAAAGCAAAGGTAAATATGTATATACAATTACTTCCAGCTCTTGCTGATGATATGGCTCCCTATCATCCTGCATGCATACTATGGCATTTTTTGCGAATGTGCGCACCTCCTAGATGGCTTCTGCACACTTTGCGCAGCACAGTTTTGTGTGCCTTTGACCACTTAGGTGCACTTTTGTGTGCCTTTTACATTTCTACTATGCTTTTGGTTCCCCCATAGCTGCCTGCTATCGTGCACCCTAAATGCATCCTGTTGCACTTCAAACCGCCTCTGCATGCCCCCCCGCACTCCTTATGTGCCTTTGACATTTATTGCATGCTCAATGCACCTTTGCGTGCTCCTTTTATGCTTTACTTGCAACTCACATTCTCTGCTGCACACTCATTGCACAATCCCTATCACACACACAACAATCCACCACACCAGTTGCACTGTGCATTGTGGCTTCCATCTTACTGGTGCATTTACTTGAGGCACTCCACAAATCCAACATGAGAAAACTGTGCATTCTCACATAATTGGGGTGCTTTGCATCTATTTGGCATTGGACTGTGCACACTTGGGCACTTTCACATAATCCTGGCACTTTGGCAGTATTTGGCCTTTCACAGCATCTCCTTATAGTTCTTCCACATTTCCAATTGGCATTGCCTTATCTGGTAACCGGCACAGGTTGATCATGTCATTATTACTAAGGCACAGCATGCAACACATAATACCAAAGCAGATTAATTGGGAAGAGTGCATGAGACCTAGAGCACACCAAAAATAGCGCATTGCACTGGAATAGTTGGGTATTGGATCATAGTGTGCACAAATCTTATTGGCTGAGGCAGCAGCATAGTGTGGTTGGGTTTAGATGGGCGAATGGGTGCGCTTGTGGGTAGTGCATGGTGCTTTCTATTTTTACATTTTATTTTATCATTTTTATCACATAAGCCATTTGTACATAGTAGGTGGACAGATAGAGAATCCAGAGGATCTTTTCCCCCCTCATAGTTCATAGCTCAGTCAGTGTCGCACATAGTCTGTGCACCAGCATCCAGTCCATGCGCCTTTGTAGTACACCCTTCATATAGCCACATTTGCATATTGTTTGCATTCCCTTGTCGTATTGCTGTGTTTCATCCCTGCATTGCATTCTTCATCCTCGTTTGTGCACTCTTGCAGTGCACCCTTCGTATAGCTGCATTTGTGCACTGTTTGCACCTTTTTTTGTATAGCCATGTTTTGTGCACCATTTGCGCCTTTTTCCACTCGTTGTGCCCTCGTCCCGCTTGTGCCTTTAACCTGTGTGCCTCCCTGAGAGCACATCCCAGTGCCATCTTCATCCCACTGCACCTCCCACTTCCATCTTCCTCATCTTTGTGCACTTTTGTGCTCCCATTGCGCATTTTTGCCTCTTTGTGTTGCACACTTTCCTGCTATTGCACATATCTTCCTTTGAGCATATGTGACTAGTGTGCACATTAAAAACCGCCATTACAGCCTCCTCATAGTCTCTGTAATCTGAAGGACGATCCGAGGCCCTCTAAGTGAACCCCCCCCTCACCCCAAGCATGCCTGCAGTTGTAGGTTAAGTGTTCACCCCTTCCGTTGAGACTCTGCACTGAGTACCAACTGAACACATCATTTCTGGAGCCCACCGTGAGGGGTTTCTGTTTACCAGACCATATTTAGACCTCCATTGGCTCACCCTTCACTTCAACATTAACCACCTTTGTACTCTCCATTCCGAGCTGTTAGCAACTCTGTTCCAGCTTGGGGAAATACCAGTATTTGAATTACTCTTCCTAAACAACACGCATCACTTGTCCGCACTGTCTTTACCCCCACCTTCTCCTGAATCATCCCTACCTACCCTAACTATGTCCGCATCACCGCATTCTTCCCCACCTTCAAATTTCGCTGCGCTTTTACCAGATCTTAACTCTATACACCTTATTCCACCTACCATGGCTACCATGCACATGCCATCCACATCTAACCAAAATGCACCGTGTTTCGACCCTGCAAAACCACGCAAACTCCAGAAGTACTTTGAGTAGCTTGTGCAACTCCTCTGTGATTGTAACGTTACTGATGAGACCGATAAGAAGTTCCACACTGTGTGCTATTTGGACAGCGACACTGCAGACACCTGGAAACTGCTACCGGAGTATAGCACGATGCACAACTATGGTGCATTCAAAGACGCTGTCCTAAAGCTTTATCCTGGTTCCAGGGATGGTAACAAATGGAGTATTAGTGACCTGGACAAGCTTATTGGCGAGACTGCATGCGTTGGCCTTGTAACTGCAGAAGAAATCATGTGCTATTATCATGCATTTTTCAACATTAGTGAATACTTAGTTGTGCAAGGCATATTGGCACACTATGACCAAAGCTGTATGTTTGTTAGAGTGTTTCGACCAGACCAGCTAGAGTGCATTTTGAGCCACTGATGATACTCAACCCAGAAACCCAAACAAAACCTACTAAATGGCTTCGGATGGTATAACACAAGTCAGAGGAAGGGTGTGAGGTGGTACTAAATATCACCGCTGAGACCAAAATGATGTGTTTAGCGACATGAAATAATAAGTGATGGTTCGAATAATCTGTAAGAGCATATGAGGTTGTTCAAAAAAGTTTGAAAGAGGTTTGAAGATGTGCGAAATAGGTTCGAAAAAGGTTCGAAGAGGTTCGAAGTCATGTGAAGTAGTCCAAATATGTTCAAATAAGTTCGAAGAGGTTCGAGATATATTGAAGAGCAAGTTTAATGAATGTGAAGTGTTTGTTGAATGGCGATAGATGATGGGCAATAAAACGGAGAGCAAATACAATAGTTTCGAAGAAGTTCATGAATTTCGCAGAACTTAGAGATACGACATGAAGATATGACTCAAGAGGATGGCTCTTAAATCTGATGATAGTGAGAGGGTAGTTTGAAGGTGTCCGAAATAGTGCGAAATCATGCAAAAATGGTTCGAAGTCGATTTCATGGCATTCGTAGCAATTCAGAGTGTGTGTCATAATGTCTCGATACGAGTGGGAATGTTCTCCAGACCTTAAAGCATGTAGTGGACCTATCACCACCTTGAGATTGCAGTACCGAATCAGCCTGCAAATGTGCTGTACTCATTAGATGCAATATGCAATGCAATTGACTTTATCTTTGAAGGCCCAGTGCACTATTTCCAGCCACTTACTGGGCTCACAGTGCAAAACCATGATATGTATGCGCCCTACTCAGCACCCAGTGCACCCATTTCCCAGCCTCAACCTAGCATACCTGCAGTCAAAGCAGAAGACATCTCAGTCTTATTTGAGTGCATGACACAGACAATAGTTACCACATTGAGCACATCATGCAGAGATGGCGGAAATGCTGTGCCTCATTCGAGCAATGACACTTGCAATGGTTGCAGTCAGACAGGGCATTATATCCCTGAGTGCGCTTCAATCGAGTGCCTTATTAGCAAAGGAAAGTGTAGGTGAAATGCAGAAGGGTGCATCGTACTCCCAGGTGGCACATTCATGCCACATTCTATTCCAGGCAACTTCTTGGGTGAGCGCATCAAGGAATGGCATAAGCGCAACCCAGGGCAGATAGCCACTGGTCGACTCTCGTCTAATACCAATTCGCAGCTCATCTACAATATAGCACCTCATCCAGCTCCAGCAGCACCTTTACAGTTGACATATGTTGCCACTTCAGTGCCTGTGGCAGATCATATGCAAAGTGCACCAAATGCACAACTAACAAAGGAAGAGCACATTGATGCACTCGAGCAGGAGTTGATGGCGCTTCAGAAGAGGCAAGTCTTCAACAGCATTGAAATTCTGTGGTGTGCACTGTGCAATACATCCAATTAAGAGAGCACGCATTCTACAACCACAGACATTGTGCCCACTGACAGTATTGAGTCACCAGCTTTGCAACCCGCCATGAGCACAACTGAGGTGCCCAATGAGACACCCATACATCTTTATTCCAATATTCCTGAGGTGTGTTTTGTCCCCGCAGCAGCAGATAAACCAGATGCTCCAGTTAACACTTCCAAGGGCAAAGAGCCATCATTTCGCACTGTCGCTCCCATCCAGAACCCACAAATTGTCAATGACATATATGCGCGCGCCATGAAGGCGCCCTCCATTATGGTTTCGCATGAAGAGCTCCTGTCCCTTTCACCTGATCTCAGACAGCACCATAGAGAACAAGTTACCCCAAAGTGCATTGCAGCTACCAGCACAGAAGTGGTAGCTACAAACCTTGCGAGCATTATGCCATTTGCGCACTGCAAAGTGCATGCACCTTTTGTGGAAAATAAAGTGCTTAATGTGACACCTCCAGTTAGCATGGCAATTGCACTGCCACTTCCTATTGTTTTGCAGGATCCATTTGAACAGTACCTCACCCATCTCCAGCCAGGTGAAATGGAAAACCCCGATGTTTTGAAGGTTGCTAAGAGTCACATGCACTTCACTCCATTGATTTATTGATCGACAACCAAGAATACTTTGAAGCTATCTTAGATCTGGGTTCACAAATTATCGCAATGTCAGAAGTGGTCTGCCATTGTCTTGGGCTTCAGTATGACCTGTGCATTCGTTTATACATGCAATCAGCCAATGGAGAGGTAGATGAATCGCTTGGGCTTGCACACAACGTTTCCATGCACATTGGAGATATTATTGTCTATGTGCAAGTTCACGTTATCCGTTCACCTGCTTATGATATTCTGTTAGGGTGCCCCTTCGATGTGTTAACATGCTCCATTGTGTGCAATTTTGTGGACAAAGCGCAAATGATTACTATTTGCAATCCAAACACAGGTGACATCTCCACCATTCCAACAAAGCCTAGGGGGAAGCTGTGCCACTTCTTACCAGCTCCAGTAACACTGCACTTTGCTATTCAGCATAACCCACAAAGAAATTTTTGCCAGGCTTCGAGGAATTGATTGCAGACCAAGGAGAAGCTGCTACTATCATAACATTTGACTCTGATACCCAATCTTGTGACATTTCTGCATTTGTACTTATTCCATTTTCCGCTTCCATTCCATCGACCTCTATTATCTGTCAACTGTACCTATCTCAGTGTACCAACAGTCATGTGCAGGTGCTCTTAAATTTGATTGACCCTGTGGCGCTTATTCCAGCCGCATTTCCGAAAAGTGCACATGCACATGCAACTTTTATTGATTTAGTGGCGCACACATTGCAAAAGGGTGTAGTAACCAAGAAGAAGTGTAAACTGGTTGCTAGAAAAGTCAAACCAGTTATTGCACCCATCCCAAATGAATTCTGCATTGAGCACAACATTCTAGGCGATCTGCTAGCAGCACTTCCTGCGCTTTTGCCAAACCCGCCACTATTTACCCCAACCGGGTGCTATACTGAAGAGCACATGCAAGCACTCCAAAAGCACCACACCGATCTCTTATTACCAGAGGAGATGAAGGTTTTACACCACTTGATGTCTTTGCAGAATGAAGCCTTTGCATGGAGCGATGAGGAGCGCGGCAGCTTCAAGACCACATTCTTTCCCCCAGTAGAAATCCCAGTTATTCTGCACACTCCTTGGATAGAGCGCAACATCCCCATTCTTCTGGCATATATGAAGAAGTTTGCACTATTATCTGGAAGAAGATAGACTCAGGTGTTCACGAGCACTTAAATTCGGCATATAGATCATGCTGGTTCTGCATGCTCAAGAAAGATGGAAAAGCGCTGCACATCATACATAGCCTCGAACCGCTTAATCATGTTACTATTAAACACTCCGGCATCACCCCTACACCTGAGCACCTCACAGAGCAGTTTGCAGGGCATGCATGTAGCGCTGTCCTTGATCTATATGTGGGATATAATGAGCACTTAATCAAAGAATCATCGCGCGACCTTACAACATTCCAGATGCTGTATGGTGCAATGCACATCATTACATTGCCAATGGGTTGGACTAACTCAGTACCAATCTTCCATGATAATGTGTGCTATATTCTGCAGCCAGAGATTCCAGATTACACCATTCCCTATATCGATGATGTCCCAGTCAAGGGGCCTTCAAAGCGCTACATTTTACTGGATGGCTCATGCAAAGCACTCACTACGAACCCTGGCATAAGGTGCTTTGTGTGGGAGCACTTCCAGAACGTGAACTGCATTGTGCAGCACATGAAATATAGTGGCAGCACTTTTTCTGGGATGAAATCCACATTGTGCACATGGAACTTCATCATTCTTGGCCATTACTGCACACCAGAAGGTAGAAAACCCGAACGCGACAAGGTAGACGTTATCCACAATTGGGGCGCATGCCACATGCTGTCAGAAGTGCATGCATTCTTGGGAACAGTTGGTTTAATGCGCATTTATATCTGCAATTATGCGCTCACAAGGCTTACATGCAAGGATGCTCCATTCGAATAGGGCCCAAAGCAGATAGAGGCACAAGACAACATCAAGCAAGCAGTACTAGATTGCCCTGCACTACAACCAATCAATTATTCCTCAGAACTCCCTGTTATCCTTGCAGTCGACACTTTCCAGATAGCAATCGGCTTTTACCTTTGCCAGCAAAAGAGCGCAAATGCAAAAATGCACATTTACAACCAGTTTGGCCTGATTACACTCAATGACAGAGAAGCGCACTTTTCACAACTGAAGCTAGAGATCTACAGGCTTTACCATGCACTGTGCAGTTTGTGCCTTTATATTATAGGTGTGCACAACTTAATTGTCGAGACTGACATGCGCTATATCAAGGGCATGCTACAAAACCCTGATATCCAACCATCCGCCAGGATTAACCGGTGGATCATCTCAATCCTTACATTCCATTTTATGCTCATACATGTTAGGGGAGCAGTGCATGGTCCAGATGGGCTTTTGCATCGGCTGAAGCAGCCAGAGGACTTAGAAGGAGAAGAAGATGAAGAGTTTGAGGATTGGATCGATGTGCTACATGGCTTTATGCATGTGATATGTCCCATTTCACAGTCCTTTGATGTGCAAGCACTCGTGCTAACACAGCCAGAGCCAAGTGCAAATGTACAAAATGCATGCAATAGTGCACTTATTTATGACGATGACTATAGCCAAGTTCCAAGGAGTGCAACAGCAGATGCAGAGGATGAGAAGTTAGATTTGGTGTGGATTTGGATGGATACCCTAACGCGCCCTAGCAACTTCACAGATTCCGAGTACAGCGTGCTTGTGCACTACGCGAGCACCTTTTTCAAAGACAAGGTGCGCTTATGGAAGCACAATCTGCATGGCGCTCACCAGCTTGTTATTTGGCAGTCTAGACACTTACCAATATTGTGCACCATCCATGACAAGATTGGACACAAGCACATCTATGTGACGTGCTCTGCATTGCTCGAGCACTTTTGCTGGCCACACATTATGGATGACATTGTTTGGTTTGTGCACACTTGTCATATTTGCCAGATCCAGCAAATGCAGAAGGTTCTAACACTGCCAGTGTATCATCCAAGGGCATTGCTCGCTTGTGACTTAATCAGAATTCCATGGACTCCCTAAGGAAAATGCGAGTGCACTTGGCGATTGGATGTTCCAAGACCTCATCTGCAGATGGGGCGCATTGTATGAGATAGTCACTGATAAACAGCAAGCCATTCATCAAAGCGCTAGCCCATCTCAGTAAGTGCTACCATATCAATCACATCTGCATATCTGGCTATAATTTGCATGCTAATGGAATTGTTGAGCATGCACATTTGGATGTGCATCAGGCACTTATCAAAGCTGCAGATGGAGTAGAGTCAAAATGGTTCAGTGCGCTGTACTCAGTCTTTTGGGTGGAGCGCATCACAGTTCAGAAGTGCCTTGGCATCTCGCCATACTTCATTGTTACAGGTGCACAGCCTCTAATCCCTCTCGATATCATTGAAGCGACATACCTTAACCCACCCCCAGATTCTATACTCTCCACTACAGGCTTGGTCGCACAGCACATGCATGCATTACAAAAGCATCCAGAAGACTTAGTGCACATTCATTCCCATGTCTATGCAGAAAGGTGCAAAGCAGCACTCCATTTCGAGAAGGCGCACTCAAAAACCATCTGCAATTTTGACTTCCAGCATGGCGATTTAGTCTTTATGTGCAACACAGCAATTGAGAAGAGCCTTAACCGCAAAATGCATGCACATTATCTTGGTCCTCTACTTATAGTGTTGCGCAATCAAGGCAGTGCATATATCATTTGCGAACTCAATGGGACAGTGTTCGACAGGCCAGTAGCCGTGTTTCGCCTACTGCCATACCACATGTGCAAGTCCATTGCGCTTCCTGACATAGCACTCAATATCACCACAACGCGGTTGAGAGAGATGGAAGAGTCCATAGTAGTGGACACAGAAGACGAAGAAGCAGTTGACAAAGAAGAAGTGCAAGGAGATAGCGCTGAGGATGAAGAAAGCGCCGATGAGGTGTGCAACTAGTGCTCCACATGCACCGCTATAGATATTTCACCTTTTTATATGTACACTTTGCTTTCTTTCATTTTTTTTATGTTACCTTTTTCCTATTCGCGAAGTGGCATCTGGACATGCTCCATGATTGTGCAACCCATGGGTTTTACCAGCCATGATGATCTACTGAGCCTTTCCCATTTTTTTAGACTTTGTCATATGGCATGTGCTTCCTTTTATCTCTTACTCTTTTATCGTTTGGACATGGTCAATATCTCAGTTGGTAGGAGGAAAGTGATGGTTGGATGATTTTTCCACACTCTTTTGCATTTGCACATTTTTGCACTGGTGCGCATTTTTTGTGCGCTTGACATTTCTTGCTCGAACATTGCCTATCTTATCTCTTTTCCCTCACATATATCATTTGGACTTACAAATTTCATTTTACAGCACCATGGAAGTGCACATGCAGGTTGGTGCAAAGTGCACACATGTGCACATTGCACCACTTCGGAGTGCATCACGTGTTTAACACAGGCGCAACAAGGGACTCGCTTATTGAACTATCTATTGTTTTACATAGGCAAGCAGCTACTCTACCGACTCCAGGAACTCCAAGCACTCTGTGGCCACATCCAGTTTCACCTTCACATCCACCTCTGCTTGCTCTGTGCTGTGCAACTGGCTCTTGGTGACTTCTAACTCGATGAGCGACCTTTGGATGTCCTCTCTAAGGTGATCATGCATGGTGCCCAAGACCATGACCACCGAGCGGCATTGCACTAAGTCGAGTGCTTCAACATCTTGACCTTGATAAACCACGTCCCCCGAGGTGTTTCCCAACCTGGTCTGGCACGAGGATTGAGTGTGCACACTTGCCTGGCGAACAGTAAGGCAGTGTGGCCTTGGGCGCACTTGCAATAGCACAGGGGGCGCATTTTCGACTTTGCGGCACTTTGACATGTGTTCTTTCGAGGGGCTGATGAGCTCCGCATTGCTCTTATTGCCCTTGTCAATTTGTGATGCACCTTTGGCATAGTTAGTGAAGTGTGGGAGGAGGATGAGAAAAGGACACACCAGGGCGCCCAGTAGCCGCTTTCCTGCCTCTAGAAGTTGCGCACAGCTGTGCAAGGGTGCGCTTTATACATTCACACTTTTGCTTACCCTTTGCGCACGAAGTGCACCACTTTCCATTGACAGAGACGCACCTAGCTGGCTGGCCCATGTGGTGGCAGTTATCACACTAGAGTAGGAGGGAAGCCATTTAGTGAGTTTGAAGCATATCCAAAGAAACTTACCAGTCTGCTATTAGCGTCGGAGGTGGTGCCAATGCCCCTCAGTGGTGGTACTTCGATGTATGCATGCTGCCACATTGTGTGTACTGGGCATGCACTTGCGCCTTCATCCGCACTCATGCTCTCATCACTCGGCTCACTCTCCCCTTTACTCATCACCCCACTCTCCCAAGATTCACTGGTTCCTTCGCCTACAACCTCAGTATCGGTCGCTCCAGAAAGCGCATGCAGAGAGTGCACCAGCACGACATGCACCTTTTCATCCTCCTGCACTTTGGTGGTATCTATATCACTTGCTTCATCAATAGCCCTAAACTCACCTTCCAGACGCTCCAAGTTAATCTCAGGCACCTGCAATTCAGTGGTCAAGAGTGTGTGGTGCGCCTTGCACACGCTTCCAGACACCCCGCCAGTTTGTGCACCCTACGCTCAAATTCTTCGGACCAGTCTTTCTCCTCAATCATCTTATGCATATCGGGCATCAGCTCCTCACCCCAAGTAAGCCACTCTTCCACCAGCATACCACTAAATGCACTGCGCGCCTTGCAAGGAGCGCGTCAAGTTCCACGTCATCTTTAACAGTGTCCACATGGCTTTTATACATGTTCTACATGCCCCAACCCTTAGCAACCTATGCCAGTTATAGAAACACAAAAAGCGCACCAGTTTACTGCAAAACTCCTCACCCCAAGCTTGCATAGTGGTCTGCTTGCTCCCAGCAGCAGGAAGGGTCTCATTGAGAACCAGGATCATTTGTCTGAGGGCTAGGGTGAATGCTGAGGCCATCGGATCACGTAGAGATGGGTTGTGGAAAGAGTTATAGAGGATAGATGGTGGTCAGAGATAGATAAGGAGAGGATGCCGCTTATGTGAGTAAAGAAAACTTTGTGCTGACCAATTGCATGCTGCCTGAGTACAGTCAGTACTTTAGTTGGGAGAACATAATACAGCTTCCTATTGCCCTGTGCACATACTACGGCATTTTTTGTGATTGTGCGCACCTCCTAGATCGCTTCTGCACACTTTGCATGCCTTCATGCACTTTCATGTGCCTTTGACTGCTTAGGTGCGCTTTTGTGCACCTTTTACATTTCTACTGTGCTTTTGGTTCCCCCATAGCTGCCTAATGTTGTGCACCCTAAATGCGCCCTGTTGTGCTTCAAACTGCCTCTGTGCGCCCCCCCACACTCCTTATCTGCCTTTCACATTTATTGCATGCTCGATGTGCCTTTGTGCACTGCTTTTATGCTTTACCTGCAACTCACATTCTCTGCTGTGCACTCATTGCACAATCCCTATCACACACACAACAATCCACCACACCAGTTGCACTGTGCATCACGGCTTCTATCTTACTGGTGCATTTACTTGAGGCACACTGCAAATCCAACATGAGCGAATTGTGCATTCTCACATAATTGGGGCACTTTGCACCTATTTGGCATTGGACTGTGCACACTTGGGCACTTTCATGTAATCCTGGCGCTTTGGTGGTATTTGGCCTTTTACAGCATCTTTTTATAGTTCTTCTGCATTTCCAATTGGCATTGCCTTATCTGGTAACTGGCACAGGTTGATCACATCATTATTACTAAGGTGCAGCACATGACACATAACACCAAAGCAGATTAATTGGGAAGAGCACATGAGACCTAGAGTGCACCAAAAATAGTGCATCACACCAGAACAATTGGGTATTGGGTTATAGCATGCACAAATCTCATTGGCTGAGGCAGCAGCATAGTGTGGTTGGGTTTAGATGGGCGAATGGGTGTGCTTGTGGGTAGTGCATGGTGCTTTCTATTTTTACATTTTATTTTATCATTTTTATCACATAAGCCATTTGTATATAGTAGGTGGACAGATAGAGAATCCAGAGGATCTTTCCCCCCCTTGTAGTTCATAGCTCAGTCAGCGTCACACATAGTCTGTGCACCAGCGTCCAGTCTGTGCGCCTTTGTAGTGTGCCCTTCATATAGCCATGTTTGCATATCGTTTGCATTCCCTCATCGTATTGCTGCATTTCATCCCTGCATTGGGTTCTTTGTCCTCATTTGTGCACTCTTGCAGTGCACCCTTCATATAGCCACATTTGTGCACTGTTTGCATTTTTTTTTGTATAGCCACATTTTGTGCACCATTTGCACCTTTTTCCAGTCATTGCGCCCTCGTCCCATTTGTGCCTTTAACCTGTGTGCCTTCCTCACAGCACATCCCAGTGCCATCTTCATCCCACTGCACTTCCCACTTCCATCTTCCTCATCATTGCGCACTTTTGTGCTCCCATTGTCTGTTTTTCTGCACTGCGCATTTTTGCCCCTTTGCATTGTGCATTTTCCTGCTATTGTGCATATCTTCCTTTGAGCATACGTGAGTAGTGCACACATTAAAAACCACCATTACAGCCTCCTCATAGTCTCTGCAATCTGAAGGACGATCCGAGGCCATTTAAGTGAACCCCCCCCCCCACCCCGAGCATGCCTGCAGTTGTAGGTTAAGTGTTCACCCCTTCCATTGAGACTTTGCACTGAGTACCAACTGAACACATCACTGAAAGGGTGAGTAAATGGTTGTGGCATGCTGAAACAATGATGTATGCATGTGTAAGAGAAGGCACACTGATATGGGAGTTAAGTTCTTCTTTTAGGGCGACACCCACTAATCTGCTAGCTGGACCATGTGGGCTCTGCTACAAGAAGATGGCGGGGCACACACGCTGATGATACTCAACCTGGAAACCTAACAAAAACCTGTTAAAAGGCTTAGGAAGTATAACACAGGCTAGAGGAAGAGTGCAGGTTGGTACTAAATGTTACCACTGATACCCAAACATTGTCTTTAGTGACCCAAAATGACAAATTGTATTGTAAATACTCTCTAAAGGTGTATGAAGAGATTTGAAAGAGGTCAAAATGGGTTCAAATATCTGTGAAAGAGTTCGAAAAAGATTCAAAGAGGTTCAAAGTTGTGCGAAGTAGTTTTGAGGAATGTCGAAGTGGTTTGAAGTGGGTTCAAAGAAGTTCATAGATGTCAGACTAATGTAGAGGTATGTCGAAAAGTGAATATAACAAATAACAAATAAGAAGTGAGAGGTGAGAGGTGATAGGCAATGTGCAATAAAACAAGGAGCAAATATGATAGCTTCAAAGAAGTTCATGATATTTCGCAGAACTTAGAGATATGATGCAAGCTAAGACTCAAGAGAAGGGCTCTTAAATCAGACAATGAGTGAGAGGGTAACTTTTGCTCCATTCCTCATTGCTTTTCTTTTTGTTCTAAGTAAATAGTACAAGTCTATATACAAATTGAAGAGACAGTACTAAAAAGGAAACAAGAACATGTGGAAAACATGAGGCAATATGCACAGCAATAAAGGTATTGTAAAACATAAAACAAATGAAAAATGATAATAAGTAAAATGTACATTGTCCCAGTATGGTAAGAGTTCTTGTTCTATTGCTTTAATATATCAATGAAACATAAAACCGCACTTATCGCATTCTAAGTCTCTTGTAGTCTCTCCTCATGTCTGGTGGCACATGATATGCAATGAAATGGTTTGTCCCAGATGTGCAGCATGTATCAAAAGTGTTTTAAAACAGCTATACAGTGGCCAATGTCATTTGAAATGCTGCGAAGTCATTCGAAGTGTCGTGAAATGTTGCAAAATAGTTCAAAATCGTTCAAAGTCATCCAAAATAGTGTGAAATAGTTCGAAAAGAATTTGAAGTCAATTTCATGGCATTCATAGTGATTTGGAGTGCATGTTGTAATATGTAGATATGATTAGATTCTTCTCCAGACCTTATAGTGCACAGTGGACTTATCACCCTTCCCCTTACTGAAATCCTGACTGTCCCAGCCAGCCAATCAAAGTCACATGTGAAATGCGTGATCGTGTTGAAAAACTTAGCAATGTTCAAAATACTTCTCGTTCTTCCTCATCCATCCTACACCTCTACATAATCGAACTCTTGCTTTTGTAATGTCTCTCTTGGCCAAACTCAATGTCGAAGTTTTCGAATATGCAAAATTGATGCCCGAGTGCGGCATCGCAGAAGATATAAATTTCAAAGTCTGGGGGTGGGGTTTTTGTGAGAAAATGGTGAGTCACTCGCTGATCAATTTGTAGTCAAGGATGCTAAAACATTTTGTATAGGCAGAATATGATGAACTCACTGATGATATAGGCTAGGAGCATGACCCAGTCATACAAGCAGTCATTAACGAGGTTTTTGAGCTTTTTAGCCCAATGGCCCAATGTGAGTAGATTTTGTGGGGCAGGGGGCTGCTATTTGTGGATCTAGTGGAACAGGTTGAATGGGAGAAGAGGGAGGAGAATGCAAAATGGGAAAAGAGGGAGGAGAATGCAAAATGGGTTTGAGAGGAAAAGGAGGTGGCACAGAAGGCAAAACTCAATGATTGACAGAGAGCATTGGTGGATGCTGAAAATGGAGCCCTTGCTGAATTTTGTGTGAGGACTATCTCGAGGAAGGACTTGCAACACAAAAATGCAGGGTTCGAGGCTGAGGTGAAGGCAATTGAGAGGATCGAGGCAGGTGATGAAGATGAAGACAAGGATGAGGATGAGGAAGAGCTGCCTGTGGTGCAGGTGGGGAAGCGAAAAGTGGTCGAGGTGAGGAATGACAAGGATGAGAAAGAGGAAGTCAAGGGGGTAGAGGCAGCAAAGCAGGCTGTGAAGTGGACACGAGTCGAGACAGGCAGACTGCTCGATTTCGAGGGTCCGGTGAGTGTTTTCTTATTTTTGAAGGCCTTTTGAGCTACTAAATCTTTCATAGTGCAATCATTGCACTGGGTTTAAGTCCCAGCCACAATGTGTTGTCATGGAGGGCACTGCGAAGTGCAGAAAATGCACCCAGGAGGCACAGGGGTACTACTAGGATGGGATATTGAGGCGGGGGCTTCGTAAGGGCAAAGCAAAAACATTCGGGGGCATGAAATGAGATTTGTGCCCAAGAAAAGGTATAATCTTTGTTTGAAATTGTTTCGAGGTGATTGCTAACATGTTTTCAAATTTTGTAGTATGTCAAATTCGTCTCATGGGCCCAGTCGAAAATGTCGAGCCAGTAGCTGGGCCCTTGAAGGTATCGAAAGAAAAGAAAAAGTTGTCGAAGGGAAAGGCAAAGGGGAAAGCAAGGGAGTCACAGGGAGTTGAAGATGTCAAGGAAGAATGGGTGGTGCAGCATCAGATTATCACTGCAAAACTAGCGCAGAAGAAGGTGGAGATGGAGGTGTTGGGGAGGGAAGTCGAGCTGTTGGAGGAGATGTTAGAGGAGTAGAAAGAATTTTCTTTGTTGTATATCTTTGTAATTTTAAATTGGAGGCTTGTGAGGCTTGAATAGTAGTGATAAGAAAGTGAAAAAAAATCTGAAAAATAAGGAACAGATATAGTTATTTGTTTTTGAAGTCCTGAAACTTTTTGAGGTGATTATCATCAGGATTTGAAGGTGTTCAAAAATCTTCAATGGATTCGAAGTCGATATCGAGAAGATTCAGTGAAAGTGAAATAGTCATAAGGTATTTTTGAGGAATATTGAGGTCGAGATCGAGGTGAGTGAAAGCCTGCATGGACAAATAGAAGCGAAAGCTGTCGAAGCTATTTTGAAGAATGTCGAGGATAGTGAAATGTTTTCGATAAATAGGATAAGGTTGAAATGCGAAAAAGGAAAATGAAATATGCGAATTTAATCGATGTTGCCAATACTAACCATAATCATAATAATCAAGTCAAAGGACTGGTTGAATTGAAATCGAACAAAGAGTCGAGGGGTCGAAAATGAGGTCGAGAATATATTTGTTGGCGATGGATATAATGAAATTTTTGATAAGGGCTAGATGAATTTCGAGGCGATGGGTGTAGGTATACGATGGGGATGGAGCTTTGAGTGCTATATTGGACTTCGAGGGCAAATGCAATACAAATTTGGGGATGAAATATAGGGCAAAGGCGATATTGAAATAGATGTTGAATTGGAAGAGGGCACAGATGATAAGATCAAAGACGAAAATATTGGTAGTGGCAATTGGCAAGTCAAGGTTGAAATAGGCAATGGTGGGGGTGAATATGATAGGGATTTTGGAGGCGAGATCGAGTTCAAAGGTGGCAAAGGTGCGACTATTGGAGTGGACTTAACTGGAATTACCAATGGTGAAGACGATGAGATTGGAATGGACATGTTCAATGTAGCTGGGACAATGTGATAAAGACCAGGAGGCACGACATGACAATTTTGAGGTGTGACATTTTCTCACTCGAGTGCAAGCTGTTTTTTGAGGGCTAGTTCCTGTTCGAGAACTGCAATATGAGGTTTAAAGTCATCTGAATCATTTGAGTGTGAGGTATACTGTTAGATGCTGGGTTTAATGTAGTCGAAGGTGCTATTTCAGTGAGGGACGAGGTTGAAGCAGGAATTTAGGGTACTGATTTGGTCAAATTAGAAGCTGTGATAACTGATGTGAGGTTTGATGTGAAATTTTCGAGAATGTGCAAAACATTCATGATACCTGACCTGGAAACCTAGCAAAAGCCTGTTAAAAGGCTTATGAAGTATAACTCAGGCTAGAGGAAGGGTGCAAGTCGATACTAAATATCATCGCTAATACCAAAATGTTGTTTTTAGTGATGCAAAATGGTAAGGGATGTGCCGAATAGTCTTTAAAAGTGTACAAAGATGTTCAAAAAAGTTCGAAATAGGTTCAAAGATGTGCAAAGTAGTCTGAAATAGGTTCAAGTGGGTTCAAAGTTGTTTGGGTGAGTTTGAGGATGTTTGAAGGTGTTCAACTGGTGTCAAGATATGTCAACAAACAAATATAGCAATTAAGAAGTGGTTTTTAAGTGGCGATAGGTGATGATGAGTTGAGAGCAAATATGAAAGTTCAAGGAAGTTCACAATACTTTTCAGGACTTCAGAGATACAATGATAGGTCCACTACATGCTTTAATGTCTGGGGAACATTTCCACTCATATGGAGACATTACGACACACACTCTGAATCACTACGAATGCCACGAAATCGACTTCGAACTATTTTTTGCACTATTTTGCACTATTTTGGACAACTTCAAATGCTTTCGAACTATTTCACAACACTTCAAATGACTTTGCAGCACTTTGAATGATATCGGCCACCATATAGCTGTCTTGAAACACTTTTGATACATGCTGCACATCTGGAACAAGTTATTCTGTCACATATCGAGCACTACTGGACACGAGGAGAGAGTACAAGAGAGTTAGAATGCGATAAGTGCATTTTTGTGTTTCATTGATATGTATATTGAAGTACTTTTACTATATGGGAACACTATATGTTTTATCATTTAT
Source organism: Tricholoma bakamatsutake (assembly GCA_029959215.1). Taxonomy (NCBI): domain Eukaryota; kingdom Fungi; phylum Basidiomycota; class Agaricomycetes; order Agaricales; family Tricholomataceae; genus Tricholoma; species Tricholoma bakamatsutake. The sequence goes on along the minus strand of CP114860.1, from coordinate 12,777,359 downwards.
TATTTCTCATTTGTTTCATAATCTACAAGTCCTCATTGTTTGATATATTTGCCTCATGTTTTACACATGTTCTTATTTCCTTTTTAGTACTATCTCTTCATTTTGTATATAGACTTGTATTAGTTAGTTAGAACGGACAATATAAACAATGGGGAACAGCACAAGTTACCCTCTCTCTTATTGTCTGACTTATCTTGAGTCATATCTTCATCATATCCCTAAGTTTTGCAAAATATCGCGAACTTCTTCAAAACTATCGTATTCGCTCTTCGTTTTATCGCCCATCACCCATCGCCATTCGACAGACACTTCACATTCATTAAACTCGCTCCTCAATATACCTTAAACCTCTTCGAACTTCTTTGAACTATTTCACACATCTTCGAATCTACTTTGAACTCTTTCACACATTTTCAAACCTATTTTGAACTCTTTTGAACACATTCGTATGCCTATAATGACTATTCACCACAGCCCTTACCATTTTGCATTACTAAACATTATGTTTTGGTTTCAGCAGTGATATTTAGTACCAACTCGCACCCTTCCTCTGACTCATGTTATACCATCCGAAGCCATTTAGTAGGTTTTGTTTGGGTTTCTGGGTTGAGTATCATCAATGACATGACCTAAGACTCAAGAGAACTGCTTTTAAGTCTGATGGTAGTGGAGAGGGTAACTTATTCTCTGTTTTTCTAAGTAACTAGTACAAGTCTATATACATTTTTGAAGAGATATACTAAAAAGGGAAATAAAACATGTGTAAAACATGAGGCAATATATGAAAGAATGAGGACTTTGTAGATCATAAAATGAATGAGAAATGATAAATAATTGAAACATACATGTCCCCATATGGTAAAAGCACTATTATTTTGCTTCAATATATCATTGAAATATAAAAATGCTATTATCACATTCTAAATCTCTTGTAATCTCTCCTCGTGTCCGGTAGTGCTTGATATGTGACAGAATAACTTGTTCTGGTTGTGCAGCATGTATCAAAAGGGTTTTAGAAACAGCTATGCAGCAGCCAATGTTATTCGAAGTAGTATGAAGTTGTTCAAAGTGTCGCGAAATTGTTTGAAGTCATTTGAAGTCATTTGAAGTAGTGTGAAATAAATCGAAAAGAATTTGAAGTCAATTTCATAGTGTTCATAGCAGTTCGGAGGGTCTGTCGTAGGGTGTCAATACGATTGGAAACTTTCTCCAGACCTTAGAGCATGCAGTGGACCTATCATCCTCCCCCTTACCAAAATCCTAACTGTCCCAGTTAGCCAATTGAAGTCACATGTGAAATGCATGATTGGGGTGAGAAAATTAGCAAGGTTCAAAACACTGCTCATTCTTCCATGTCACCTCCTACATTCATCAACTCTAGCTTCTATAATGTCTCTCCTCATCGAACTCAATGCTGAGATACTCGAATATGCCAAATCAATGCCTGAGCATGGCATTGCCAAGGACTCAGATTTCAAACTGTGGGGGAAAGATTTTTGTGTGAAAATGGTATGTCTCTCGTTGATCTGTTCATGGTCAAAATGCTAAAAATTTTGGGTAGGCAAAATATGATGAGCTTGCTGAAGATCTAGGCGAGGAGCGCAACATAACTGTCCAAAAGGTCGTTAACGAAGTTTTCGAGATTTTCAAGCCCATGGCTTGACACAAATAAATTTTGTGGGGTGGGGAGCTGTTATTCGGGAATTTGGCAGAGGAGATAGAATGCAGAAGAAGGGAGGAGGAAGAAAATTGGGCTAGAGAGGAGCAGGAGGAGGTGAAGAGGGCAAAATTTAAGGGTCACAGGAGGGCATTGGTGGACACTCAAAATGTGGCTCTTGCTGCATTTTGTGTGAAGACAATTTCGAAGGAGGACTTGAAAAGGCAGAGTGTGAAGTTCAAGGCTGAATTAAAGGTGATCAAAAGGGTGGAGGGAGGTGAGGACGACAAAAATGACAACAAAGATGAGCTGCCCATGGTGAGGGTGGCAAAGTGAAAGGTGTTTGAGGTAGAGAGTGAAGAGGATGAGGAAGAGGAGGTCATGGGGGTAGAGGCTGCAAAGTGGGCACAAGTTGAAATGAGCGAGTTGCTCAATTTTAAAGGTCCAGTAAATGCTTTCTCTTATGTTTGAAGATTTTTTGTGCAGCTAATTACTTTCATAGTGCAATTGGTGTGCTGGGTTCATGTCCCAGCCATGGTGTGTTGTTAGGAAGGACACTGCAAAGTGTTCTAAGTGCACCCAGGAAGTGCAAGGCTGTTACTGGGTGGGATTGTCAAGGTGTGGCCCTCAAAAGGTGAAGCAAAAAAATTTGCGAGTGCAAAACGAGATTTGCATGCCAGACAAGGTATGAAAAATATTGAAAATTATTTTGAAGAGCTTACTAACTGGTTTTCAAACTTTGTAGTGCATCAAATTCATGTCATTGGCCCTTTTGAAGATGGCGAGCAAGTCGTGGGACCTTCAAAGCCATCAAAAGAAAAGAAGTCATCGAAGGGAAAGGTGAAGGTGATAGAGTCATGGGGGTTCGGAGAAAATGAAGATAACTGGGTAATGCACCATGGTTTGATTGCTGTGAAATTGGTGCAGAAAAAGGTAGAGATTGAAATATTGGGAAGGGAGGTAGAGGTGTTGGAGGAGATGTTGGAGGAGTAGGACATTTTGTTTCTGTTTCTTTGTTTTGTCTATTTTAAATTATTTTTTTGTTAAATGTCTTTGGAAAGTAAGATGAAGAAGAAATGAAGATATAACGGATAAAAAATCGAATTTTTTAGGGAAAGGCTCAGTAGTTCATCATAGCCAAAAAACCCTTTGGAGTTTGCATGACCACACTATGATGTGATGTCATGACTTGTATTGTACACTAACAGTAATCGAAATCTTTTGGAAGTAATTGCAAAAAAAGAAAGGAAAGGATAATTATTCATTTTCGAAGTCCTGAAAATCTTCAAAAGTATCTTCATCAAAGTTCAAAGTTGTTCAAAGTTGTTTGAGGCACTCGGAGTCAATATCGAGGAAATTTGGTGGAAGGAAAATTGATTTTCGAGTGAGATATGGTAGCAAATGACATACAGCAATAGGTCGATGTAGTACTCAACCATTGAGCTCACAGAGAATGTAAGCCCCTCTGTAGTTTCATTCGATAATGATAAGATGGCCAAAATATTGTGGTTTCATCTTGTGATTAAGGGATTTCTCAATTTTTGTGTTTTGAAGCAGCACTAAATCTCCTTTCGCAAAGTTGTAGTTACACATTGTATGTTTGTGAATAAGTTTGAAGTGTTTTGCAGCTTTGATTCAAGAGACATAGACCTTCGAATATAATGCTTCGAGGTCATTAGATCATTTTTGTAACACTATGGCTCATCGAGCTATAAGATTGGTTGTCAATAAGATGGAATCGGGTGGTGGTTGTAAGTATGTTGCCTTGGAGATGTCGAGGATGTGCTCCTGTAACTGTGAAGTAAGGAGAACAACCCATGTGTTCATGAACCGTCACTCATTCTGCCCAAAATACTGAGTGTGCCCCTGCTGACCATTTCACTTGTTCTCCATCAACAGCTTTAAATGACAATTGTTGAACATCAAAGTGGGCTCATTGATGATACTCAACCTGGAAACCCAAACAAAATCTACTAAATGGCATCGGATGGTATAACACGAGTCAGAGGAAGGGTGCGAGTTGGTACTAAATATCACCACTGATTTCCAAACATTGTTTTTAGTGAGGTGAATTGATAAGGGATGGTGTGAATAGTCTCTAAGAGCATATGATGTTGTCTGAATGTGTTCAAAATAGGTTCGAAGATGTGCGAAATAGTTTGAATACATTCAAAGAGGTTTGAGGTATATAGAGGGATGAGTTTAATGAATGTGAAGTGTTTGTCGAAAGGCGATAGGTGATGGGCAATAAAACAAGGAGCAAATATGATAGTTTAGAAGAAGTTCACAATATTTCACAGAACTTAGAGATATGATGTGATGATAAGACTCAAGAGAATGACTTTTAAATCAGACAATGAGTGAGAGGGTAACTTGTGCTCTGTTTCCTGTTGGTATTCTTTTTATTCTAAGTAACTAACACAAGTCTATATACAAATTTGAAGAGATAGTACTAAAAAGGAAATAAGAACATGTGTAAAACATGAGGCAATATATCAAACAATGAGGACTTTGTAGATCATAAAACAAATGATAAATGATAAATAATGAAACATATATTGTTCCCATATAGTAAAAGTACTTATCTTGTGCTTCAATATATCAATGAAACATAAAACCACACTTATTGCATTCTAACTCTCTTGTAATCTCTCCTTGTGTCCAGTAGTGCTCAATATGTGACAAAATGGTTAGTTCTGGATGTGCAGCATGTATCGAAAGTGTTTTAAAACAACTATATGGCAGCCGATGTCATTTGAAATGCTGCAAAAAAATTTGAAGTGTCGTGAAATAGTTTGAAAGTGTTCGAAATGTTTTGAAGTCATTTGAAATAGTGCGAAATAGTTCGAAAAGGATTCGATGTCAATGTTATGGCATTCTTAGTGATGTGGAGTGCATGTTGTAATGTGTCAATACAAGTGGGAATCTTCTCCAGACCTTAGTGTGCGCAGTGGACCTATCAATGCTATTATCACATCCTAAATCCCTTGTAATCTCTCCTTGTATCTGGTAGTGCTTGATATGCAATTGAATAACTTGTTCCAGTTGTGCAGCATGTATCAAAAGGGTTTTAGAAACAGCTATGCAGCAGCCAATGTTATTCGAAGTAGTATGAAGTTGTTCAAAGTGTCACAAAATTGTTCAAGTCATTCAAAGTCGTTTGAAGTAGTGTGAAATAAATCGAAAAGAACTTGAAGTCAATTTCGTAGTCTTCATAGCAGTTCAGAGGGTCTGTTGTAGTGTGTCAATATGATTGGAAACTTTCTCCAGACCTTAGAGTGCGCAGTGGACCTATCAATGTCTTCAGAATTGATCGATGTGCTAGACTGTGATAAATTCAAGGTCAAAATCGATTGCTGGGGAGTAGAATATGAGTTCAAGGATGCTATAGCAAATTTCGCAGTATCATGGATGTCGTTCAGCATATATGGGTCTTTGGGATAGTGATCAGAAAACTTTACTTCGAGACAATCTGCAATTCTAGTCCACAAGTCTGTTTCAAAGCCTCGAAGAAAAGCTCAACTCTGTTCAAATTCTGAGAGTCTACATTTCAAGCAAAGAAAGCTCATGACCTTGTAGAATGACCTGTAATAAGCTCCTAAATTGTTTTCATCAAAAATACCAGTGCAAAGCTGTTCATTAACGAGTGAATCCATATCAAAAATGCTGTATTTTCATTTGTCTTCTATTTTGGGATAGAACTTGAATACTGCGATGCGAAATTCATTTAATGATGTGCTGGGCTGGGACTCTGGAAGCGATTCCCAGATATCATAAGAGTCAATGTTGATGTATCCGCAAGCATGTCTTTTCTTTAGGTTGTGATCTGTGATATTGCAAGTCACAAATAAAATTTCAAAATCTTTGAAGTATTTTTGAAGTTCTTTAGGTCATCTCAAATTGAATTTCAGGGATGTAGAATGACTGAGAGCTGGCATAAAGGATGTCGACATGTTCGAGGTGGATTTCGAAGGTTGAGAGGACGAGATTCATGCAATATCATGTTTCATTTGTGTTCGAGGTCAAAGATGGTAGCAATGTCATAAGTGCAAAAGGTGAAAGAGTGTGAAATAATATTATCGAGGGGTGAGATGCTATATTGAGACCTCCTGGTTGTTCAGGAGACTTGGAGGCAAAATGAGTTCAATGCAAAGTTGAGATCATTGAGCCCCCTTTGGTGAAATGAGTGGTAGAAAAGAGTGGAGGTTCAACCATGAAATGATCTAGAAACCCCTCGCAGTGGGCTCCAAAATGATGATACTTGACCTGGAAACCTAACAAAAACCTGTTAAAAGGCTTAGGAAGTATAACACAGGCTAGAGGAAGGGTGCAAGTTGGTACTAAATATCACTGCTGATATTCAAACATGGTGTTTAGTGATGCGAAAGGACAAATTGTATTGCAGATACTCTCTAAAGGCATATGAAGAGATTCGAAAGAGGTCAAAATGGGTTCAAATATCTGCAAAAGAGTGCGAAAAAGGTTCAAAGAGGTTCAAAGTTGTGCGAAGTAGTTTTGAGGAATGTCGAAGTGGTTCAAAGTGGGTTCAAAGAAGTTTGTAGATGTCAGACTAATGTCGAGGTATGTCGAAAAGCAAATATAACAAATAAGGAGTGTTTGGCAAGAGGCGATAGGCAATGTGCGATAAAACAAAGAGTGAATATAATAGTTTCAAAGAAGTTCATGATATTTCGCAGAACTTAGAGCTATGATGCAAGCTAAGACTCAAGAGAATGGCTCTTAAATCACACAATGAGTGAGAGGGTAACTTGTGCTCCATTCCTCAGTGCTTTTCTTTTTGTTCTAAGTAAATAGTACAAGTCTATATACAAATTGAAAAGATAGGACTAAAAATGAAACAAGAACATGTGGAAAACATGAGGCAATATGCACACCAATAAAGGTATTGTAAAACATAAAACAAATGAAAAATGATAATAAGTGAAATGTACATTGTCCCAGTATGGTAAGAGTTCTTGTTCTATTGCTTTAATATATCAATGAAACATAAAACTGCACTTATCACATTCTAAGTCTCTTGTAGTCTCTCCTCGTGTCCAGTGGCGCTTGATATGCGACAAAATGGTTTGTCCCAGATGTGCAGCATGTATCAAAAGTGTTTTAAAACAGCTATATGGTGGCCGATATCGTTCGAAATGCTGCGAAGTCATTTGAAGTGTCGTGAAATGTTGCAAAATAGTTCAAAATCATTCAAAGTCATCCAAAGTAGTGTGAAATAGTTTGAAAAGAATCTGAAGTCAATTTTGTGGCGTTTGTAGTGATTCGGAGTGCATGCCATAATGTGTAGATATGATTAGATTCTTCTCCAGACCTTATAGCGTGCAGTAGACCTATCAGCGCATGATGGGGGAGTTTTGATGGTTTTGATGTTATGAGTTAAAAATAGATGAGTTGGCTGAAAAATGCTTTTTGCACCACTGATGTCAATGGAATACCTAAGAGAACTCAACTGAGGTTCCCCAGGCATATATTTAAGATTTATATACTATGTTACATACATATATTGTACCATGTTGCTACCGATGCATGCATACATGCATGTATATATTGATGCATGTAAATACAAAATTCCCATGCTGACAAATATAGCATTTGATAGCATATTTGGATGTAGTAAAATAAAATAAAATAAAAATAAAATATATTATGTAATAGGGATGTTAGGAGACTGTTTCCTAACAGGGTGGAGGAGGACAATAAAAATGTTACCCCACTCAAACCTGAATACTTTTGCATTTGAACTATGCATCAAGGGCATCTATTAATAGATAGCTTGGAAACAGAAATGTTGTCTAAAATGAGACAATGTTCAGAGATGGATGATGAAGTAGTGGAAGCTGTGAAAGCTCTGAAGGGAGAGAATAAAGGTAATATTAAAGGAGATGAATGGGTAGAGGAGCAAGAGTTGGTATTATTCCAAGGAAAGGTATATGTACCAAAGGATCAAGATTTGCAAAGTGAGATCGTCTGGTTACATTCAGAGAGATGGAAGACATTGGAGTTAGTAATGAGAAATTATTGTAGCCCAGAATTTCAAAATATATGTTGGGGTATGGGTATGGATGTCATACATATGTGCATGAGGGAAAAGAAATTTCCAGAAAAACCTGCAGGAAAACTAATGCTGAACCCTATATTTAAAGCACCACGGTGAGATATATCTGTGGACTTTATCACTGGGTTACCCAAAGCTCAGGGATATAATGCAATATTTGTAGTATGTGACCACTTCACAAAGGAGATCCATATTATTTCTACTACTGCTGAAACCTCATCATTAGGCTTGGCATGCCTCTATCTAAATCAGGTATGGCAGTTACATGGCTTACCAAATACCATTATCTCTGATTGTGGACCACAATTTGCTTCTGCATTTATGCAAGAGTTAAATAATATATTGGGAATTCAAATCAAATTATCTATGGCATATCACCCATAAACTCATGGGCAGACAGAGAGAATAAACCAGGAGTTAGAGCAGTACCTATTTATGGTTGTCAACTACTGACAAACTGACTAACATAAATGCTTGGCAATTGCCAAATTTTCCCACAATAATAAATTCCATTTGACTACTCACATGTCACCCTTCTTTGCTAATTATGGGTATCATCTCCATATAGAAATAGAACCCCAAAGGGAAACCACAGTACAGTCAGTAGAAGACTTTGTATCTAAGATATGAAAGGTAAAAGCAGAAGCAGAGGTGGCATCGATGAAAACATGAGATGATATGATGTGACATATGTATAGTACTCGAGCTGTTGCTTCAGAGTACAATGTTGGTGACTTGGTATGGTTAAGTACCAAGGATCTAAGTATTCCACACCCTTCAAGAAAATTGATGGAGAAACAAGTTGGCCCATATTCAATCTCCAAAATAATTTCACCCCATGCGGTGGTGCTAAAATTACCTTGATCATGAGATTAATATTTCCTGCCTATGCCCTGACTGCCCACCCACTATTCCTGGTCAACAAACTCCTCTGCAACCTCCAATAGTAGAAGGTGCTCCAGAATATATGGTTGAAGAAAATCTAGACTCATGTATTTAATGAAATAAATTGGAGTTCTTAATAAGATGTAAGAAATATGCTGACAAAAATAATTCATGGGAACCCGAAGAGAATTGTAAGTGAGCACATAATGCAATCACCCAATTCTTTAAACTTAATCCAAATGCTCCATGTCACATTGCAAGAATGGTATATGAGGGGATGAATTTCTGGCCATACCAAAATTTTACAGAGGGGACAGATACAATATTTTCTCAGCTGGAGGTCGAGCATAAAAGGGGGGGGATGTTAGGAAATGGCCCCATTACCTAATTAAATTTTATTTTATTTTATTATGTCAAATTATGCTATTCTACGCTGAAGAATGCTACACTTTGTCAGCATGAGAATTTTGTTTTGCATGCATCAATATGTATGTGCATGTACAAGTGCGTTGGTGGCAACATTGTACAATACATGTAACATAGTATATAAACCTTGAATATGTACACCTAGGGGACCCCAGTTGTGTTCTCTTAGGTATTCCATCCACACCTGTGGTGTGAAAAGCCTTTCTCGACCAACTCATCTATTAATAACCCTATCCATCAAGACTATCAATTCCCCCAACATGCATGTGGATCCTGCCCCTTCTTGCAGAGAGAACCTGCATAGTCCAGCTAGCAGATAGTGGGTGTCCCCATAACAGTTGGCTTCCACTGAAGTTTCACTCTTCTTCACCAACAAGGGTTACCACCCTAACATCACCACCATCTTCCCTGAATGTGAGCTAGCTTCCCAGCATGCTTATAACTTCATAGTAGACCTCGATGACCTCCACCAAGAACTTTGGAAGCAGCCCTCAGAAGCACAGAAGTGCTATCAGGGTCCAGCGGACAAGTGTCAGATTCCTTCTCCTGACTTCAATATCAAGGACTACACCTATGTCAAAGGAGAACACTCATGCACTACTCAACTCTCCAAGAAACTCATGGCAAAATACTATGGTCTGTTTAAAACCATTGCCTACCTGGGCACCCACTCGGTTGCCCTCTGGCTTCTGGACCATCTCCAGGCTGTTCACCCTGTATTCCACATCTCACAACTGGAAGAAGACACCCCTAGCACAATTCCTAATTGCTCTCAGCCCCTGCCCCCTCCAGTTATTATCAACGATGAACTTGAATATGAAATCACAGAAATCCTGGACTCAAAAATCAATCAGCCACAGAGCTTGACCATACTCAGGAATTGGTTGCAGATTTCTACACCCACTACCTGGAAAAACCTGGAGCGCTTCAGACTTAATTCACTCAGTAAGAGACAGTATGAGGCATTTTTTATTTCAAAAAAAAGAAAAGAAAACTAAACAAAAATAATTTTTTGGGTGGACCCTGACTGGGCCCCTACACTTCCCTGTCATCCTCGTCCACTGGTTCCACCTAAAGAACTCCCACCACTTTCTACTTTGGGGCCTCCTGCCCCTCCCGCAATACCTCCTCACACTTGTGTTTTGCCCTTGTGCAGGGCTTGTATGCCTGGCCCTGGGTGCACATCCAGAAACACGTCAATTTTTGGTTTGAACATCTATGAGGGGGAATGTCAGCATTGTACTCAACAATGATGAGATACTACTACTCACCTTTTACAGGGCTGTGCAGCCTCCACCAGCATAGACCCTTCAGACTCTGCATCCACCAATGCCTTTCCCTTGAACCTTTTTGTGGGTGACCTGCTCCCCTCTGCCTCCATTTTCTCCTCAGCTTTCCTCTTGCCTATGTGCTTGGCAACCACTGCCTTCTTCCTCTCCTCTTCCTCCTTCATCACAGCCACCACCCATGCGGCCTCTGCCCATCATTCCTCCTCCTCCCATTGCACTTCCTCCTCTAGCTGGAGCACCTCCCAAATGAGTTCTTTGTGTTGAGCCTTGAGAGTGGCCAACCGTGCAGTAGTGGATTGCAAGGGTGAGTTCCTGATGATAGTAGGAGGTAAGAACTTGCAATGTTTTGGACTACAGACCCAGCTTTCAAGTCAGACCCTTGAACCCTCACATGCCTCATAGGCTTGGCACTAAGGGGGAAATACTGTCAAGACCTGTTTCACCTGATCAGATTCCTGATAACTCCTGACTCTTTTCTGACTCTTTTCTGACCTTCTTTGTTGGCATTCCAGGGACAGCACTTTTTAGGCATCAGACAAGTTGTCACATTGATAGGTCCATTGTGTGCTCTAAGGTCTGGAGAAGATTTCCAACCATATCGAGACATTACAACACACACTCTGAACTGCTACAAATGCCACCAAATTGACTTCGAACACTTTTCAAACCATTTCGCACTACTTTGAACAACCTCGAATGACTTTGAATAATTTTGCGACACTTTGAATGACTTCATACTACTTCGAATGACATTGGCCGCTGTATAGCTGTTTTGAAACCATTTTGACTTGCACTGCACATCTGGAATAAACTATTTTGTCACATATCAAGCACTACTGGACATGAGGAGAGATGACAAAGGAATTAGGATGTGATAATAATGCTTAGATGTTTCAATGACATATTGAAGCAATAAGACAAGAACTTTTACTATACTGGGACAATGTACATCTCATTTATCATCATTTCTCATTTGTTTTATGTTTTACAATACCTTTATTTGCTTTGCATACTGCCTTGTGTTTTCCACATGTTATTGTTTCCTTTTTAGTAATATTTCTTCAAATTGTATATAGACTTGTATTAGTTACTTAGAAGAAAAAGAAAACAGAGACAAAGTCACCCTCTCCATTATTGTTCGATTTAAAAGCCATTTTCTTGAGTCTTATGTTTGTGTCATATCTCGAAGTTCTGCAAAATATTGCGAACTTCTTCGAACTTTCATATTTGCTCCTCAACTTAATCGTCTATCACCTATTGTCTCTCAAAAATACATCTAATTTGCCATATCCATTCTTCAATATACTTTGACACTAGTCCGACTCTTTTGAAACTCCTAGAACTACTTTGAACCTCTTTAAACCTCTCCGAACCTCTTTTGAATGTCTTCGAACCCATTTTGAACCTTTTTTGAACATCTTCGTATGCCTTTAAAGACTATTCACAACACTCCTTGTTATTCCATGTCTTTCACTACAACCTTTGGGTTCACTACAACCTTTGGGTATCAGCAGTGATATTTAGCACTAACTCGCACCCTTTCTCTAGCCTGTGTTATACTTCTTAAGCCTTTCAACATGATTTTGTTAGGTTTCCAGGTTGAGTATTATCAACATGCCTTAGCAATCATTTCCTTACTCACTTTATTTATGATACAGTCTTACTAATTATGGTCATGGACACTTTCTAAGACCCATTAGTAGACTTCTGCCTGTTCTGTTGTTCTTCTGGCCTTCATTATTTAAGCTTCCATAGCTTAGCCTTAAACTTTAGTTTGCAAATTATATTCATCTACACATTGTAATTTGCTTGTGTTTAATTACCTCCAGCTTAATATCAATCCTTAACTCATCCTTGATCATCCTCGACCCAATCTTGACTTAATCTTTTAATCTCATCACTCTTCTTGACTTTGAATCAACTCCAAACCTCTGCTTAATATTGTTAGGAAATGGTCTCCTAACATGCCTATTACCTAATACTATTTCTATTTTATTTTATTTCATTTTATTTCATCTTATTTCACCAAAATACACCACAAAATGCCTATATACACATTAATTGTCAGCATGGGAATTCTTTATTTACACGCATCAATATGTATGCGTATGTGCGCGCATGTGTGCGCACATCCGTAATAACATACTACAATATGTGTAACATAGTATATAACCCTAACATAAATACTAGGAGACCTCAGTTGAGTTCTCTTAGGTATTCCATCCACATTAGTAGTGCAAAAGGCCCATTTCAGCCAAGTGTTCTATTTTAACCCTCGCATCAAATCCATCAAATCCCCCCATCACACACGCGCCCCCCGCTGCCTTCTTGTAGGAGAACCCGCATGGTCCAGCTAGCAGATTAGTGGATGTCGCCCTAACAGAAGAACTCAACTACCCTATCAGTGCGCCTTCTCTTACTCACGCGCATACGTCATTTGTCTCAGCACGCCACATCTGCTTATGCATCATTTTGGCAAGAGCGGGAATTAATTGTATATATGTATTTACCTTTGCTTTCATAAGCCAACCCCAGGCCTCGCCTTACATTGCGACCGCCAGTGATTGAAAGGCAGCGCTCATTATTAGGACAGCTGCAACCAGACAACCAATCAGATCTGGTTTAGCTAAGATTTACATTACTCTATTTGGATGACTATTTTAGGTAGTTACTAGCCAAATTCAGTAATAGCCCCGAGATCAGGCACTGTTGGAAGGGTTATTGATCCGAAGTGCCCAATAGCCGAAATCACGTGTTTTGCCATGTTTGGTAGCCAAAATAGCCAGATCACGTGACTCGAAATGTTGCGAAAAAATTCTACAGCCGAATCTCTACACAGCCGAAGAAGTGACACATCACAGATTACATAATCGTGTCAGAACAAGCAGCTTCGAATCCTGGACACAATCCTGTTCCCATGCCCATTCTTGAAGCCAAAATTGATGCTCTAACAGCACAAATGTCCCAATTAGTGTCAGTATTAGCAGCATCCCAGCCCAAACAAGTACAAACAAATGCAGAAACAGTGGAAGATAAAGATGATGAGATGGAGGAGATGGTGGAGTTGGAGAAACAAAGCCATTAATCAAATTGCCACAAAATATAAACCGTTTGCAAGCTTCAGGGAATTTTTGGAGAGATTGGAGGCACAGTGTGGAGACCCTAACCCAAAGGTGACAGCTAATGCAAAATTAAAAACTATGCGCCAAGGTTCTCTGACTGCAGACAAATTTATTTTGCAGTTTAAAGCAGAAGCATCACAAACCGATATGGGAGAAGTAGCGTTGGTGGAATATTTGAAGGTAGGATTAAATCCCTCATTATTCAAGTCTATCTATCGACTACCTTCTATGCCAGAGAGGTTGGATGAATGGTATAATTGGGCAATGCATCTTGATCAGCAGTATTGACAGGAACAGGCAGAATCGAAATTGATGTATGTGAATTCCAGATTTGGAAAGTCATCAGGAGGAAAGTCCGAGAAAGGAAGGACACCTCAGGTACAAACTCCAAGGGCACAGCCACCAGCCATGGCAGTGACACCTATTGTTAAGGAGTCAGCAGCATCAATGGATGTGATGGATGTTGATGGAGTAGGGAGATGAGCTCCAGTTAAATGTTTTAACTGTGGGCAATTAGGGCATATGGCTCAAAACTGTAGGCAGAAAAGGAAGATTAGGGAAGCGACAATTGAGGAAGGGAAGTTGGAGGAAGATAAGCAGAAGAATTTTGTGGAAGAGTCCCAGTGAAGGTTTCCCCATTGGTGACCCAGAATCAATATAATGTATTAGTATCCAAGGAAACCGAGAGTGAACCTGAAAGAGAAATTAAAGAGTATGACCATCATCATTTATCCGACAAAGAAAAATACCCAGCCTTATTTCCGAAGACCCTTAAATTTTTTATTTGCTCAGTGCGGATAGAACCCGAAATCAGCTTGACAGTAGGATTGAAGACAGTGGACACGCATGCAGCAATTAATGTGGAGGCATTGCTTGACAGTGGTGCTACCAGATTATTTATTAATTGATCCCTAATTACCGGAAATGGTATTTGCATGCATAAACTGCCACAACCTATAATGGTGTACAATATTGATGGTACGATCAATCGTGGAGGAACTATTAAGGAGGAAGTGACGATGATATTGAAGTATCAGGATCATCAGGAGCAAGCCATATTTGAAGTGTGTGACCTTGGGAAAACCAATCTGATAATTGGATGTCCATGGTTACAAAAACATAATCCAGAAATTGATTGGAAAACTGGGAAGGTACACATGACTCGTTGTCCTAAAGAATGTAATGTGTATGGGAGAAAAGTTAAAAAGGAGAAGAAGAAAAAGAAAGAGAAGGAACGTCCGAGGAAGTATTCTGTTATGATGGAGGAAGTGGAGGATGAAGATATGCCAAATGGGGATGTTCCAATTATGACAAGTAAAGAAGAACAGAAGCAGACCTTTAGGCAAATTTGTGGAGGACAGTCATGGGATAAAAATATGGAGAAAGTGGAGAAGCCAGTGGAGGAGTGTGCCAAAAGCCTACCGTAAATATTTGTCAGTTTTTCAGAAGAAGGAATCAGAGCGGATTCCAGTGCAAAAGCCATGGGATCATGCTATTGAAATGAAGCCAGGATTTGTGCTGAAGAAGTCAAAAGTCTATCCATTATCTCCGAAGGAACCAGAAGAAGTGGATGCATTCCTTAATGAACAGTTGTGCAAGGGATACATATGACCTTTGAAATCACCGCAGACATCACCAGTATTCTTTGTACCAAAAAAAGATTACAGGAAGAGGATGTGTACAGGTTATAGGTATTTGAATGATTGGACAGTGAAGAATGCGTACCCTTTGCCATTGATTTCAGAGATAATTGACAAGGTGGAAAAGGCCAAGGTCTTTACAAAATTGGAGTTATGCTGGGGGTACAACAATGTATGAATAAAGAAAGGAGATGAGTGGAAAGCAGCATTTGCCATGCGTCGAGGATCCTTCGAGCCGCTAGTCATGTTTTTTGGGATGACCAATAGTCCCCCAACTTTCCAAAATATGATGAATGATATTTTCAAAGATGTGATCGACAAAGGCGTGGTGATAATATTTATTGACGACATTTTGATATTCACAGAGGATGAAGAAAATCATGAGGCGATAGTGCAGGAGGTGTTGAAGAGGTTGGCAGAGAATGATTTATTCATTAAACTGGAGAAGTGTGTATTTGGAGCAAGCGAGATCGAGTTCTTGGAATTAAAGATTGGTCCTGATGGAATCAAGATGGATCCTATCAAGGTACAGGCAATTGTTGATTGGCCCGTCCTACCCATATCAAGGAAGTTCAGGCTTTCTTGGGAATTGCCAATTTTTATTGTCGCTTTGTGCATAATTTTTCCGAAACTGCCACACCATTACACAACCTTATGTGAAAGGGAGTAGTGTGGAGATGGGGAGAACAACAGCAGACAGCATTTGAGGAGTTAAAGAGGAAGTTTGTGGAAGAGCCAATATTGGTCCCAGTAGATTTCACACATCCCTTACGAGTGGAATCAGATGCATCAGACTTTGCTACTGGAGCAGTATTATCAATGCTATGTGAAGATGACAAATGGCATCCTTGTGCATATTTGTCTAAAGGGTTGAATGATGTGGAGAGGAATTATGATGTGCATGATAAAGAGATGTTGGGAATAATATGAGGATTGGAAGCATGGAGACATTATTTGGAGGAATGTACGCATCAGATCGAAATCTGGACAGACCATCAAAATCTGCAGTATTTCATGTCTGCTAAAAAGCTTAACTGTCAACAAGCACATTGGGCATTATTCCTATCATGCTTTAATTTTCACTTGGTCCACAAAGTGGGAAGCTTGATGAGGAAAGCAGATGCATTATCCAGATGTACAGATCATAAAAGGGGAGTAGAGGAGGACAATAAAAATACTACCCTACTCAAACCTGAATACTTTCATATTTGTGCTATGCATCAAGGACATTTATTGGTGGATAGCTCAAAGATGGAAATGTTGTCTAAAATTAGACAATGTTGAGAGATAGATGATGAAGTGGTGGAAGCTGTAAAAGCTTTGAGGGGGGAGATGAATGGGTCAAAGAACAAGGGTTAGTGTTGTTCAGAGGAAAGGTGTATGTACCGAAAGATCAAGATTTACGAAGGGAGATCGTATGGTTACATCATAACATGCCAGCTGCTGGACATCCAGGAAGGTAGAAGACATTGGAGTTGGTGATGAGAAATTATTGGTGGCCTGGAATTTCAAAGTATGTGTTGGGGTATGTGGATGGGTGTGACACATGCATGAGGGGAAAGAAGTTTCCAGAAAAGCCTGCTGGGAAATTAATGCTGAACCCTATACCTAAAGCGCCATAGCGAGATATATCTGTGGACTGTATCACAGGATTACCTGAAGCTCAAGGATACAATGCAATATTTGCAGTATGCAACCGCTTCACAAAGGAAGTCCATATCATTCCTACTACTGCAGAAACCTCATTGTTGGGCTTGGCCCACCTCTATCTAAATCAGGTATGGCAGTTACATGGATTACCTGATACAGTTATCTCTGATCGTGGATCACAATTTGCTTCTGCATTTATGCGAGAGTTAAATAACATATTGGGGATTCAAACCAAATTGTCTATGACATATCACCCACAAACCAATGGGCAGACAGAGAGAATGAATCAGGAGTTGGAGCAGTACCTATGCATGTTTATCAATCACTGACAAACCAACTAGCCCGAATGGTTGGCAATTGCAGAATTTTCTTACAATAATAAATTCCATTTGGCTACTCGCATGTCACCCTTCTTTGCTAATTATGGGTATCATCCTAGAATGGGAGTAGAACCACGAAGGGAAGTCAAGGTACAATCAGTGGAGGACTTTGTGTCAAAAATGCAAAAGGTGCAGGAGGAAGCAGAGGCAGCATTGATGAAAGCACATGATGATATGATGCGACATGCGGATCGTACTCGAGCTGTTGCTCCAGAGTATAAAGTTGGTGACTTGGTATGGCTAAGTACCAAGGATCTGAATATTCCACGACCTTCAAGAAAGCTTACGGAGAAGCAAGTTGGCCCATATCCAATTTCTAAAATAATTTCACCCAATGCGGTAGTGTTAAAATTACCTCAGTCATTCAAGATTGATCCTGAGATTAACATTTCCCATTTATGCCCTTACTGCCCACCCACTATTCCTGGTCAACAAACTACTCCACAGCCTCCAATAATGGTAAAAGGTGCTCCAGAATATATTGTGGAAGAGGTTTTGGACTCACGTCTTCGATGAAACAAATTGGAGTTCTTAATCAAGTGGAAGAACTACACCGATGAAAATAATTCGTGGGAGCCAGAAGAGAATTGTAACTGAGCGCGCAAGGCAATTGCCCAATTCTTTAAATGTAATCCAAATGCTCTGCATCACATTGCTAGAATGGTGTATGAGGGGATGAATTTCCAGCCTTACCAAAATTTCACAGAGGGGACAGATATGATATTTTCTCGCCTGGAAGTCGAGGCCTAAAAGGGGGTTAATGTTAGGAAACAGTCTCCTAACATGCCTATTACCTAATACTATTTTTATTTCATTTTATTTCACCAAAATACACTACAAAATGCCTATATACACATTATTTGTCAGCGTGGGAATTCTTTATTTACACACATCAATATGTATGTGCATGTATGCGCATGTGCACGCATGTGTGCACACATCCGTAATAACATACTACAATATGTGTAACATAGTATATAACCCTAACATAAATACTAGGAGACCTCAGTTGAGTTCTCTTAGGTATTCTATCCACATTAGTGGTGCGAAAGGCCCATTTCAGCCAACTGTTCTATTTTTAACTCTTGCATCAAATCCATCAAATCCCCCCATCACGCACGCGTGCCCCACTGCCTTCTTGTAGGAGAATCTGCACGGTCCAGCTAGCAGATTAGTGGGTGTTGCCCTAACAAATATATCCTTGCCCTCCAGCTAGAAACCATCCAGAAATCTAAACTACCTCCACCGGACAACTGATAAGGAGAAGGGTGCAACTTCTTACAAGTTGAAACCAAGTCCTCTCTGGCCCCCTTTCACCTGGCCTGCTACAGCCCAGTGGATTCTGCCCAAATACCTCTGAACCCTCTGACCACCAACAACCAGGTCCAACTGGAAGTCCGGTGTTTTTTCTGACCAAGTCCCAACCTTGGTAGAAGCAACTCTGAACTCTGACACAGGCAATGATTTTAAATGGACCATAGTATTTCTCCAAGAGTTTCTTGGAGGGTTGAGTCATGCATAAGTGTTCCCCTTTGACATAGGTATATTCTCTGATATTGAAGTCAGAAGCGGGAATCTGGCACTTGTCTACTGGACCCTGATAGCACTTCTGTGCTTTGGAGAGTTGCTTCCAGAGATCCTGGTGAAGATCATTGAGGTCTACCACAAAGTGATGAGCATGTAACCCTTGTTGGCAAAGAAGGGTGAAACTCCAGTAGAAGCCAATGGAGCATTGTTGTAAGTGAATTCACCTAAGGGCAACAGCTGGGACCAGTTGTCCTGTTGGTAGTTGCAGAAGATCTCTAAGTTTTGTTCCAGGGTCTGGTTAAGTCATTCAGTTTTTCTGTCACCTTTTGGGTGATAACACAAAGTAAAGTAAATCTTTATATCCAATGTTTGCCCAAGAGACTAGAAAACATGGGAGATGAACTTGGATCCCCGGTCACAAGTGACATGTGATGGAACACAAGATGTGTATACTGAACAGCTTGGTGAGTTCTTGGGCTGTGATTTCTTTTACTGTGGGAATAAAGATGCCTTGCTTGGAGAGCACCTAGGTAAGCTACATTGTATTGAATGATATTACCTATCGAATGCATACATTGTATCAAATGATATGGGTTCGATGGACGCTGTCGAACTCACTATATAAAGTCACTATACTATATTAACCAACAACTATATTGCACACTGATTATTATACCTTATAATAGACATGCATTAGGAATGTAATACAGACATTGGTCACATAGGTAAGCTACAATGTGTTGAATGATATAGTCTATCGAACATATACAGTGTATCGAATGATACAGGTTCAGTAAATGCTGTCAAATGCTCTAATCTATATATGTGTACCTACTATAATAACAAATGAATACACTATTACAATGGTTGCTAGACCAAAGAGTAATACATTTAATACAGACATCAGTAGCCTATGAAATAGTTTTACCCAGCAGCAATGGCAATGGGGATGGCAGCAGCAATGGCCTTACCAGGATCAGGATCAAGATCGGTATTATAGGTATGGCTGATTGGAAATTAATCTCATTTATGTAGTAATTTATGTGTAGTCTGCATGCAAATTGCTGGATGATAAATTTGGTAAAAGCCATGTTTATGCAATAATTCATTTATTGCAGTGTGCAGGCCTGCAAAATTGGATTGGCATGCTGGTCAGCAACCCAATAGGGCTGCATCAGTATCAGCATTAGGCAGCAGCAGCAGCATCAGCATTTGGCAGCGGCATCGGCATTAGGCCACTATGTAATCAATGTCGCCCAGGCATGGTTTGGTGGAGGACTCTATGTATATATATGTATGTACTATAGCAACAAATGAATGCACTATTCAATTTTTGCTGTACCACACTAGACATATTAAGAATGTGGTGTACAGATCGGTGACCTATGAGACAGCATCAGACATATGCATCGGCATTGGCATATGTATCAGGGCCAGGGCCGGGGTCGGCAATTGGTATGAACATCGGCCTTAAAGGTATATATTATTGGTCTACCAATTAAAGCACCATATATCTATAGGAAGAAAACTATCACTCATTGTCACTAGTGTCAATCACATCATTAGAGCCAGGCAACCAAGTGTCATCAACATAACTGAAGTCTGCATGACCAAAGATTGGGAGTATGATGTGAGATGGAGTGGGGTTCTCTATCTGTGAGGTGCTGGGGGACCCAGTTCAGAAACCATCATCATCAGAATCGGCATTGGGGCCAGTTGAATCAGCATCTGAATGGGTCTCTGATGATGAGGAAAACAGCAGCTGCATCAGATGCGGTGATGATACTCAACCCAGAAACCCAAACAAAACCTACTAATGGCTTCGGATGGGATAACACAGGCCAGAGGAAGGGTGCGAGGTGGTACTAAATATTACTGCTGAGACCAAAACGTAATGTTTAGTAATGCGGAATGGTAAGGGCTGTGGCGAATATTCTGTATAGGCATACGAAGTTGTTTGAAAGAGTTCGAAAGAAGTTCAAAGGCATGCGAAGTGGTTCGAATAAGTTCAAAGATGCACGAAATAGTTCGAATAAGTTCGAAGAGGTTCGAAGTATATCGAACAGCGAGTTTAACGAATGTGAGGTGTTTGTCGAATGGAGACAGGCAATGGGCGATAAAACAGAGAGTGAATACAATAGTTTCGAGGAAGTTCGCGATATTTCGCAGAACTTTAGAGATACGATGCGAGCTAAGACTCAAGAGAACGACTCTTAAGTCAGACGATAACTGTGAGGGTAACTTGTGCTGTTCCCTGTTGTTCCATTTTCTCCCTCATTCTAAGTATCTAACACAAGTCTATATACAAAATGAAGAGATAGTACTAAAAAGGAAATAAGAACAATTGTAAAACATGAGGGAATGTACACAGCAATAAAGGTATTGTAAAACACAAAACAAATGAAAAATGATGATAAGTAAAATGTACATTGTCCCAGTATGGTAATAGATCTTGTTCTATTGCTTTAATATATCAATGAAACACAAAAATGCACTTATCGCATCCTAAGTCTCTTGTAATCCCTCCTTTTGTCTGGTAGTACTCGATATGCGAAGAGTTGGGTTGTTCTGAATGTGCAACGTGTATCGAAATTGTTTGAGGACAACTATATGGCAGCCGAAGTCGTTTGAAGTGTCATGAAATGGTTCGAAAGCATTCGAAAAGGTTCAAAGTAGTGCGAAGTTGTTCTAAATAGTGCGAAATCATGTGAAAATGGTTCGAAGTCGATTTAGTGGCATTTGTAGTGGTTCGGAGCATGTGTCATAATGTGTCAATATGAGTGGGAATACTTCTCCAGACTTTAAAGTGCGCAGTGGACCTATCATCCTCTCCCTTACTGAAATCCTGACTGACCCAGTCAACCGATCGAAGTCACGTGCAGAATGCGTGATCATGTTGAAAACTTAGTGAGGTTCGAATTACTTCTCGTTCTTCTTCTTTCACCTCCTACATCCAAATTCTAGCTTTCGTAATGTCTCTCTTGGCCAAGCTTAATGTCGAAGTACTTGAATATGTGAAATCGATGCCCAAACGAGGCATCACCGAGGATGCTGACTTCGAAGTCTGGGGGCAGGGTTTTTGCAAGAAAATGGTATGTGTCGTCTTCGTTTTGTTTTATGTTCTCTGAATTCGCATTTTGTAGGCGGAGTATGACGAACTCGCAAACGATTTGGGCAAGGAATGCGATGCGACCATACAAAAGGTCGTAGAAGAGGTATTCGAGCTTTTCAAACCGATGGCTCGACGCGACTGGCTTTTGTGGGGCGCAAAACTATTATTCGTAGATCTAGCGGAAGAGATCGAATGCGAGACAAAGAAGGAGGAAGAAAAACGGGTTCGAAAGGAGAAGGAGGCGATGAAGAAGGCAAACATTGATGGTCGACGGAGAGCATTGGCGGACGCTTGAAACGTGGCTCTAGCTGCGTTTCGTGCTAAAACGATTTCGAAGGAAGATTTGCAGAAGAGAAAAGCGGAGTTCGAGGCTGAGGCAAGTGGTATCGAGAGGGAGGAGGCTGGCGAAGGTGACGAAGGTGAGGGAGAGGATGAAGACGAGGCTGAAGACGAGCTACCCGTGGTGCGGGTGGCAAAGCGAAAGGCAGCGGAGGACGAAGAGGAGGCGGATGGACAGGAAGTCAAGGGGGTAGAAGTGGCGAAGCAGCCGCGACTAGACACGAGCAGGCTGCTCGATTTCGAGGGCCCGGTAAGTTTTTTACCTATTTTCGAAGATTTGTCGAAGTTCTAATAGTTTTGTAGTGCGATAGATGCGCTGGGTTCAAGTCCCAGCCACACTGCATTGTTAAGGAGGGCGCCCCAAAGTGCACGAAGTGCACCCAGGAGGCGCAGGGCTGTTATTGGGATGGGATGTTGAGGCGAGGGCTTCGCAAGGGCGAAGCAAAAAGATTTGGGGGCGCAAAATGAGATTCACACACAAAACCAGGTACGAGATTACTTGTTTTCGAATTTGTTAGTGCATCGAATTCGTCTCGTAGGCCCAGTTGAGGATGTCGAGCTGATAGCGGGGCCTTCGAAGGTGTCGAAGGAGAAAAAGAGGTCGTCAAAGGGGAAGGCGAAGGCGAGGGTGGTTCGAAGGGTCGAGGATGTCGAAGATACCGAGGAAGATTGGGAGGTGTGGCGACGAATTATTGCTGAAAAGCTGGCACAGAAGAAGGTGGAGACGGAAGTGTTGGGGAAGGAAATCGAGTTGTTAGAGCACATGTTGGAGGAGTAGAGGGGTTTTTTTGTTTTTGATGTATATCTTTTTGAATTTGAAATTTGAATCTTCTGAGTCTCGAAGAGTAGTAATAAAAAAAATGAAAAGAATAAGAAAATAAGGGAAGACATAGTTATTCATTTTCGAAGTTTCGAAAGTTTTCGAAAGTATGTTTGTCAAGGTTCGAGGGTATTCGGGGCTTTTCGAGACGTTCGGAGTCTATTTTGAAGGGATGCGGCGAAGTGCAAAATGGTTGTAGGGTATTTTCGCAGAATATCGAAGTTGATATTGAGGTTAGCAAAGGCATACGTGGGCGCATAAAGGCAAAAGCTGTCGAAGCTGTTTCGAAGAATGTCGAGGATAATAAAATGTTTTAGATAAATAGAACGAGATTGAGATGCAAAAATGAGAAACAAAATACGCAAAGTTAATCTATGTCAATGGTTTTAACCATGATCGTAATAATCCAGTCAAGCGACTGGTCGAATCGATATCGAACGAAAGACCGAGGGGTTAAAAACGAGGGCAGAGAAATACTTGTGGCCGATGGATGTAATGATATTCTTGGCAATAGGGGGAAGGCGAATTTCGATGCGATGATTGTAGATATACGATGGGGATGGAGCTTCGAGCACTATACTGAACTTCGAAGGCGAATGCGAATCTAGTGTCGAGGGTGAAGGCGATATCGAAATAGATGTTAAATTGGACAGGGGCGCAGGTGACGAGATCGAGGACGAAAATACTGGTAATGGCAATTGGCAAGTCGAGGTCGAAATGGGTAATGGCGGGGGCAAATGCGACAAGGATATCGGAGGCGAGATCATGTTCGAAAATGACGAAGGTGCAACTATCGAAGTGGACTGGGCTGGAACTACCAAAGGCGAAGACGATGGAATTGAAATGGATGTGGGCAACGAGGCTGGGACTATGTGATAAAGACCAGAAGGCGCGACATGACGATTTCGAAGTGCTAAAGTTTCTTGTTCGAGTGCAAGCTGTTTTTCGAGGACCAGTTCCTGTTCAAGAGCCGCGATACGAGCTTCTACGTTGTCTGAATTGTTCGAGCTATGAGGTATATCGTCCGATGCTGGGTGCGATGTGGGCGAAGGTGCAATATCGGCAATGAACGAGGTCGAAACAGATACTTCGGAAGCTGATTTGGTTGAATTCGAGGCTGCGATAACCATTGCGAAGTTTGATGCGAAATTTTCGATGATGTGCGAAACATCTTCAGAATCGATCGATGTGCTAGACTGCGATATATTCGAGGTTGAAATCGATTGCTGGGAAATAGAATATGAATTCGAGGATGCTATAGCAAATTTTGTGGCATCATAGATGTCGTTCAGCATATATGAGTCATCGGGATAGTGATCGGGAAACTTTACTTCCAGACGATCTGCAATTCGAGTCCATAAATCTGTTTGAAAGCCTCGAAGAAACCCTCAACTCTGTTCGGGTTCTGAGAGTCTACGTTTCGAGCGAAGAAAGCTGGTGACCTTGTAGAATGACCTGTAATAAACTGCTAAATCATTTTCATCAAAAATAATGGTTCGAAGCTGTTCGTTAACGAGTTTATCCATGTCCGAAATGCTGTATCTTCGTTCATCTTCTATTTCGGGGTAGAAGTTGAATATTGCAATGCGAAATTCATCGAAAGATGTGCCAGGCTCATACTCTGAAAGCGATTCCCAGAGATCATAAGAGTCAAAGTTGATGTATCTGCAGGCATGTCATTTCTTTAGGTCGTGATCTGTAATACCGCAAGTGATAAACAAAAATTCGAGGTCTTTGAAGTAATTTTGAAGTTCTTTAGGTTGTCTCGAACTAAATTTCGGAGCTGTCAAATGTCCAGGAGCTGGCATAAAAGAGGTCGACATGTTCAATGTGGGTTTCGAAGGTCGCAAGGTCGAAATTCATGCGATGTCGTAGTTCGTATGTTTTCGAGGTTGAAGATGGTAGCGATGTCATAAGTGTGAATGGCAAAAGAGTGCGAAATAATAGTATCGAGAGGTGAGATGCTATATTGATCGAGATCTCCTGGTTGTTCAGGAGGGTTGGAGGCAAAATGAGTTCAATTCGAGGTCGAGATCATTGAGCCCCTAAATGGTAAAACGAGTGGTGGAAAGAGTAGAGGTTCAACAATGAAATGATCTAGAAACCCCTCGCGGTGGGCTCCAAAATGATGATACTCAACCCAGAAACCCAAACAAAACCTACTAATGGCTTCGGATGGTATAACACAGGCCAGAGGAAGGGTGCGAGGTGGTACTAAATATCACTGCTGAGACCAAAACGTAATGTTTAGTAACGCGAAATGGTAAGGGCTGTGGCGAATATTCTGTATAGGTATACAAAGTTGTTTGAAAGAGTTCGAAAGAAGTTTGAAGGCATGCGAAGTGGTTCGAATAAGTTCAAAGATGCACGAAATAGTTCAAATAAGTTTGAAGAGGTTCGAAGTATATCGAACAGCGAGTTTAACGAATGTGAGGTGTTTGTCGAATGGAGACAGGCAATGGGTGATAAAACGGAGAGTGAATACAATAGTTTCGAGGAAGTTCGCGATATTTCGCAGAACTTTAGAGATATGATGCGAGCTAAGACTCAAGAGAACGACTCTTAAGTCAGACGATAACTGTGAGGGTAACTTGTGCTGTTCCCCGTTGTTCTATTTTTTTTATTCTAAGTATCTAACACAAGTCTATATACAAAATGAAGAGATAGTACTAAAAAGGAAATAAGAACAATTGTAAAACATGAGGGAATGTACACAGCAAGAAAGGTATTGTAAAACACAAAACAAATGAAAAATGATAATAAGTAAAACGTACATTGTCCCAGTATGGTAATAGATCTTGTTCTATTGCTTTAATATATCAATGAAACACAAAAATGCACTTATCGCATCCTAAGTCTCTTGTAATCCCTCCTTTTGTCTGGTAGTACTCGATATGCAGTGAGTTGGGTTGTTCTGAATGTGCAACGTGTATCGAAATTGTTTGAGGACAACTATACGGCAGCCGAAGTCGTTTGAAGTGTCGCGAAATGGTTCGAAAGCATTCGAAAAGGTTGAAAGTAGTGCGAAGTTGTTCTAAATAGTGCGAAATCATGCGAAAATGGTTCGAAGTTGATTTAGTGGCATTTGTAGTGGTTCAGAGTATGTGTTGTAATGTGTCAATATGAGTGGGAATACTTCTCCAGACTTTAAAGCATGCAGTGGACCTATCAGCGGTGGGGAAAGCAGTTGAAAGGGGAGGTGCAGGGGGAGATAAAGAGGGAAAATTAGAATCTTCAAGGTAAAAGGCAGTGGCATCAAAGCCAGTTGGACCACTGGTGTGGGAAGATGCTGATAATGAATGATGAACTTGCCAAGCCATGGCTGCCTGAAATGCAGTAGGCTGATCAGCATCTTCTGATGCATCATCCTCTTCTTCCCATAACATAGCAGCATAAGAGGCAGTGGGCTGGGTGAGGGCAGTGTGTGCATCAGCATAAAGATCATCAGCTGGATTATCAGCATCAGGAGCAGGAATGGCATGAGGAGTGGGGGCAGCATTGGGCATGGCAGCAGCATTGGGAACAGCAGCAGAATGTGACAAATTATAGGATCCAGCATCTGGGAAATAAATACCAGCATCGATACCAGTAACAGTGGGTAGTAAACTGTAGGCACCAGAAATAGAGGTTGGGAGACTGGCTGTGATCGACCACTCTTTATTCCTATCATATGCACCATCGGCCAGAGACTGACCATACCCAGAATGATATTTGGTCTTCAGTGATGGGTTAGATGCCAAAACATCACTCTCTGTGATGTCAACACCCCAGGTCCACTTGTGGGAGGGAGGGGGAAGAGCCTTCAGTCACTTGAGTTCTGCCTATGCATGTGCAGATACCAGTTCCGATTGTCTTCTTGTTGCCAATTGCTTTGACCATCTCCCAGTGTGTTCATAGGTGGATGCCACTGCTGCTGCCATTGTTAACTTCCATGGTTCAGACAGAAGCTCCTTGAGCAGGGCTAGCTCATGAAGCCATTGAAACCCTGCTGCTTTCCGGACATTCGCATTCATGGCAGCCTCTGCTGACAATTCACAGCTATCTACCAAGTCATGGATCCTGTGTGCTTCATTGAACATAGCCACAATGAGCTAATGACCCATGCCTTTGTCATGGCATTTGCTCACTTTGCTCGCTCAGCCTGAAACTGGCATGGGCCAGCTCGTGTATATGTAACACAATGCTTAATCCCAATACATTACTCAACTCTTCAGTTGCCTTTGGACCTTTGGCCCAAAGTCAACATTTGGGGGTTTATGGTCATACAACTGTTTAGTTCACTTTTTGGATGGAGCGAGCCCTAATCTGGTATCTGTATAAATAATAATACACATTGAGTCAACATGGGGGGGTTGTGGTGTTTATCCCCATCCACTTCTCCCCTTCTCCTTCTCCTTCCCCATCCCCATCCCCATCCCCATCCCCATCCCCATCCCCATCCCCATCCCCATCCCCATCCCCATCCCCATCCCCATCCCCATCCCCATCCCTATCCCCATCCCCATCCCCATCCCCCTCTCACTCTCCCATGTCCCCCTCCCTCCTCTACACCCCATCATACCCCCTCCCCACCCCTCATACCTCTTCTCCATCCCCACCCCCTCACACCCCCTCACACCCCCTTACACCCCTCACACTCCCTCACATTTCTTCTCCATCCCTCTCCTGCCCACCCCCTCACACCCCCTCACACACCCCTTCAGACTCAGCTCACTTGCAAAGTTTCAAACTCCACATCAAACTCAGCCATGCTACACCCAGCTCACCTCTATGCGATGACCACATTTTGAAACCCAGCTATATAACTAATTTTTAGTCAGCTCTGACTAATGCCATCATTTCTGACGAAGCCTGACAAATTTTAGATAATTGCATCAACCATCAGTCCCATCATTCCCACAAAATGACTGTAGCCTATGTTATGCAGCACATCACCTATTTTTAGCCCTGATCCCATCATGCCATCACTCCCACAAAAATTGTCATAGCATATGTAATAGATGAGAGCCCGCAGGTCGATGCAAGATCAGCAATCAACTCGACCATCGGCAGCATTGTCTGCTAGTTGGCTATCATTGGGTAGTGAGCCAGCCAGTGAGCAGAGAGGAAGGAATATATTGGCAATAGCTATCAAGGCATTTATCCATGGTGTCACTGGTGAAAATCTGCCCCAGTGCCAGTTCACTATTGCATCTCCACCAATCACATACATAGGAATCCACCAGATGACTAGGACCATCAGTGCCAACACCATCATCCAACATGGCTAAGAGAGATGGATGGAATCTGAGGGGTAGGTAGTCCAAATCGACATTGGTGAGACTGCCAGCCAAGAACCAAAGAAGGATCGGCACCTCCATCATAAGGCTGATGGAGGTGCCAATGCTGATGCACAACATGACATACATCTGTCATATGTCAGTGATGTATACTTACTTTCTTTAGGAAAGATACATACAAGCTCGGCATAGAGAACTTTCTGCATCTAACGTTGTTTTAAAAAGTTTGCATCGTCTAACACCAACAAAACTCGATGGAATCGGGACTCTGCATACCAAATGATCTCTTGTGTCTGGATTTGGAGTTGCCATTTTGGGCTTCATTGCAAAGAAAAAGGGTTGAAGATTGAGAGAGTTTTGTTTAACATAGTGTTACTGGTCGTGGTTGGTGATCAAGATAATTGTGTTTAGATGAATCATGTTTACATAATACAGACCTTGTCAGTCACAAAGGGGAGATATAATCGGCATTTGCTGATCTAAATGCATTTCATATGTGACCAGTAGAAATTCCTCTTTCCACCAATTTCTCTGAGTCCATGAATGAAGCCAATGTAGTCGCCTGATATGAAAAATGTTAGGGCCTGTTCGGTAACTGTCAATAATTTTGAGTTGCCAATCAATAAAATATGACGGTTTCAAAAATATCGTGGGAATGAGCAAAAACGTGCGTATCGCAATGCACTGCACCATGGTTCGGGCCTGCCACTCTGTGCATGAGCCAATTCACGAAGTCACTCACCACTGGAAGGCCCTCATAGCAACTGTTATTACCCTTGCAACAGTGGGCATTGTGCTTCAGACATCTCAGGCTCGGTACAATCCTGAACCTTACCACACATCTAAACTGTCCGGTGAGGCTTGGGTGAATGAGATGTTAGATGGTCATCACGATAGATTGAAGGACAACACTGGTGTTCAGAAGGATGTCTTTGTGAAGCTGAAGAGAGAATTGGTTAGAAAAGGTGGGCTGAGGCCTTGACGACATGTTGGTGTCACAGAGCAGATTGGCTCATTCTTGTACCAGCTTGTGACAAATCTGTCGGTATGAAAGATGGCTGAACAGTTTCAGCGAAGCAATGAGACAGTTTCAAGGTGAGTATTTCCTGATGTACTTCTTCGTAGTGAAGCATTGACCTGGAGATACAGATCATTTCGAGCAGTCCTCGATGCAATGGTCTCTGATGGATTCCACTCAGCGTACATGAAGCTTCCAAATCCCCAGGAGATTCCACATGTCATTCACTCGAACACAAAATTCTTTCCATTCTTCAAAGATGCTCTTGGTGCCATTGATGGGTCTCATCTGTTCGTGAAACCTCCTTCGGCAATAAAGGCCCACTTTCGTGATCGTAATGGCAACCTAACTCAGAACATGTTTGCGGCATGCGATTTTGATATGTTCTTTGTGTATGTCATGACTGGTTGGAAGGGAAGTGCAGTGGATAGCCTTTTGTTCCAGAAAGCCATGGTCTCCGGCTTTGACGTCCCACCTGGCAAGTACTATGTTGCTGATGCAGGCTTCCCCAATTGCCATCAACTTCTTGTGCCTTACCAAAATGTTCGTTATCACCTTCGTGAATGGCAAGTTGGCAGCAAGCGGTATGTGATGCTGCTCTCTGACGTTCACACTGTTGTCATTGAGTGTTATTCAGCCCGCAGAACAAGGAGGAACTCTTCAATTTGTGGCACTCACAGCTTTGAAATGTCATTGAGTGGGTTTTTGGTGTTATCAAACGGAAATTCAGGATGGCTGCTGAGGCAACTGAATATCCAATTCATATACAAAGCCTTATCCCTGTTGCAATCACCACACTCCTGAATTTCATTCATCATCATGGAGAAGCTGAATTTCTGCTGGACATCTCATCACGAGAGCTTTTGCCTTCGGTCCCTCATGGTGATCAGGTTCCAACAATCGGTGTTTCTGAGGAAGAAGCAGAGGAAGCAGACTGGAAGCATGATGAAATAGCGGAAGCAATGTGGGCCAGTTACCAGGAGGTGCTTGCAGCTAATGGTATACCAGAAATGGCAGACATCAATTAAATTTACTATGACTGTGATTCAATGAGTGTGAAGGGCATAATAAACGAATGGTAATTATAGGTAGGATAGAGAGAGTGTGTGTAATGACTGGAAATTATGGTAGAGGGAGCCTGGAGCGATGGAGAACAATGACAAGACTGAAAACTATACTCCCTGCACATGGACAAGTTCGTTGCTGAGCCAGTACGAATGGGCCTCCTGCATTCCAGGCTGAGAGAGATCAAAGCTCAAGTACTCATGGGCGAGCTCGGCACTTCCACGGAAAATCTTTCAAGCAAGAGCGACTGAGTGAGGCGAGAGTCCCTCCTCTGCACAAATAGTCTTGAAGGCCTTGTCCTTTCGTGGTGTAGCAGCCATAGTATCAGAATGAGGGCAAGGAGTATCAAACAACGAAGTTGAGACAATCTGGTTGACTGAATTTGTGAGTGACTCGAGAGCCTGAGCACCTGATACATGAGCGCATTTTCATGGTGGCGCGGGTGTTGCGAGAGGTGGAGTTGGTGAACGAGAGCACTTCTTTCCCTACATTGATGGCCAGGGTTCAGATCTACATGAGATTGTCATGACTGGAAAATACCTGGTCTGTTTCGTATGATGAGTCATTTTCCTTGTCACTCTCCTCGTCGTCATCCTTGCCAGTCTCATTACCTGAGTCCAAGTCCGAGGTTCCACCCAAGCCATTGTTCTGTGGTGCAGCAGAACGCTCGGAAGAGAAGGCGAACTCTCCCGTAGCCATACAATCCCCAATAATGATGCTGATCTTATCATACAGTGGGAATGGCTTCTTACAGAATGGATGGGCCTTCTTATGTCCCTGTTGACCATAGTCAGTATCATGATGGTTCAAAATAGGATCTCGTGTGCTCACCTTGAGGTAACTATCCCAAACCTGGGGCTCGGCAGTCACCATCTTCTTAGAGTCATCCCAGCCAAACCCAGACAACCCTCGAAGTGTCTTCACAACCTTGTACTCCTCTTTGAACTGTGATTGATCTATCAATAATGAATGAAGAGAGTTGCTTTTAACTTGCGTACCCGTGTCCAATGTGATTTGACCTGCTTCGACGTGAAAGGATGACCCTTCACAGTGAGGTGCTTGGCAACACTGGTGTAGACAGACAGCTTGAAGTTGTTGTCAGACTGATGGTTCTCGCTAACGGCTTTAAGTAGACGCTCGATGAGCAAGAGTTCGGCAGTGTTGCTCCAGGATGCCCGTCCAGAGTCGCCATCGTCACCCGCCATGAGGGATTGACAAAAAAAAAGTCACCTGGTGTGGAAACAAGTGCAACCGAACACCCAAACGTTACAAAATTGAACGATAACCCTATATTAGGTAATTTTGACGATATGTAGTGGCAACTCAAAATTATTGACAGTTACCGAACAGGCCTTTAGTACATACAAAATATATTTACATTCCCAGAATTGGCAGCAGCATTGGCATTGGCAACAGCGATATTAATATCAGCAATGGCAACTCTAGGATTGGCAATGGCAACACCAATATTCAGCAATGGCAACAGTGGGATCAGCAATGGCAACACCAGGATGGGTAGCAGCTGGTGCCTACCATATCCCCTCTGCACTGGATGTATTTCAACAGATGATTCCACCATCATCTCAAAATGCATCGGCCTCGGCATGGGCACAACCTATCCAAAGGACAGCTGATGACCTTGCACAGCAGAAAGCCATTTCTATCTAGGCTGTTGGGAGGAGGCAGTGAATTAAAAAAGTGAAATTTACACAGTATATTTACAACTAAATTGCTATGCAATGTGCAAAAAAAAATTAACACCACTTTTATGTATATGCCGGATAACATCTACTCTTTTCTGCCTTGCATCATCTCCCCTGTCCTCAGGTGTGGCTGCTCTCTTCCTTGGGTTAGGCACAGGGGTGGTACTTCTGGAAGGTAATACAGATGGACCAGGGGTCAGCCTGCGTGGGGATCGGCGCAGTTGTGCAGGGGGAGGGGACAGCTGGGGTGAGGTGATGACATCGACTACTGATAATGAGGCAGCAGGCTCAGGCTCACTGAGCAACATTGGGGGGAAGAGGAGAGGGAGTCATGGGGCCATAGGTGTTGTGGGCTGTACAATTTTGTGAGAATCCTGTGGCTTGGTGGGAGTAATTTGGATCGGGGGGGCGCCAGCCAAGGATCATTCCCCAGCAACCTCTTCAGGTACAGCCAGGCCCTCTTCACCATCCAGCTTAGCCATCTCTTCGTCTTTCTCCATGGCAGCAGGAATGGGAGCAGCATCGGGAGCAAAAGTTGGAGCAGGCATGGAACCAGCAGCAGGAGCAGGAGTGGGAGTGGGAGCAGGGATGGGAGCAGGGATGGGAGCAGGAGCAGGAGGGAGAGTGGGAGAAGTGGGACTTGGAGTGGTAATGGGAGTGGCATCGACTTCCTCGGCATCCATCCTTTTTTCCCAATACACCTCTGCCCTCCTGCTTGGAGTTCTCTTGAGGCAAACCATCTGTCCAGCCATGTAACCATTGTATAACATGATGGGCTGTGCACCAGCCTGCAACCCAAGGTATCCTTTAATGTCATTCACTCTGTTTTGAAGCAAGTGAAATGCATTCCAGAGTTCTCATACATGGAGTAGGGACTCTTGCACTGACTCTTCATTCCACCATGCATGCTGGTACGTGTCTTCTTCCAGTTGGTATAGATGCCCAGTGAGGGGGGCATAGTTGATGGGGAGGGGTTGGCCATCAGGGGAGGGGGGGCAGTTGGCTCGGGCTCAGGATCAGCCATGTTGATATCCTGTTCCACAACTATAGGTATACATGTTAGTTAGTGGTTTTATGTGTCATGATATGGAAGAACTCCCTCTTGGATTTTCCTTTTTCTCTTGCAGTGAACTGCCTAGATGATTCCTCTCTACTGTCTTCACTGAAAAATTATGCTTTCTTTGCTTTTTGTCTTGCCAATCCTTTTGCTTTCTTCATTTTTGGCACTCAATCCACATCCTCTGGACCGCACCAAACTTTCCATTTCTCACAGAAGTAGTATGCACTTTTGCCATTCACCTGATCCCAACACTGACACCTAAGCTTGACACATCGTGCACAGGGCATTGTTTGCAAACTCCTTCACTGGGGTGGTGCTTGTCCCTTCCTTGCTGTGTTGTGCCACTTCTGCTTCATCCTGGGATTGGCACCAGCATCGCTCTCCATCTCCTCATCCAAATCCTCATCCTATCTCTTGCTACTCTCCACCTGTCACAACCTGCGTGTCACTGTGATGACTGGCAGTATTGGACGCTGGGCTGGGGCAGGAATTCTTGATCCTGATGCTTCTGGTTGGGTCCACATCTTGGCCCATGCCACTGCCACTTCTCTCCTTGTTGGCATTGCCACTGCTGCTCCTGGTGCCACTGCCTGTACCACTCAGGATGCTTTTGCCTTTGCCACTCCCATTCCTCATTTCTTGGCTGCTGCCATCCCTTCTTTCTTGGCCACTGCCATGGATGCCTTCTTGGCCACAGCCATTCCTGTTCCCACTGCTGTGGCCATTCCAGCAGGTGATGCTGTTTCCGCTGCCACTGCTTCTACGGGGCCATTGCTGGTCCAGCTCCCACCGCTGCTGCCATTGTCAAGTTGGTTGGTCCAGTTGCTATGGATGCAGCACCTGTGATGCCCCTTTGTAGTCAGGTAGCCTTAAGCAGGATTGGCTCTTCTTGTTGATGAGGTTGATGTGATATAATAGTGTTTTTTATTTATTTTCAATGTGTGATTGATCCCTGATTAAACGGTTATGATTCCAGTTACCCACTAGGCCATGGAGGCCTATTTTAAGAAGGTTGAATTCAATGTGCATATGGCACATGGGGGGGTAAAATTTCTTTCTTTTCAAAGTCTCATTGCCAGCCACCTAGCCCTGATGCCATCCTTGGGCCAACATCGTCCTGTTGGCTGATGCCATGCCTTTGGCCAATGCCGTGTCTTGACTGGTGCATTGTCTTGCTGCTGCCATGTCTTGACTGTGGTTATTCAAAAACCGCTAATATTTCATCATTAGATACAGCACAGCAATGTTCAATGTAGATACAATAAGAATGTCATGGTCTTGGCATAACATCAGTGAGAATCAGCAGGGGGATCAGCATCCTTGTCATGCTCATGGGATGACAGTCTGATTGGAATCTTGGAGAACCTGTGTTCGAATGATTCCAGATTAAACTCCATTCTTTCCTTCAAGGTTGCATATGTCTTCAAGGTGACATCCTGCTGTTCCAGTCTTTCAACCTTGGCCATGTAGAGACGATGACTGGCATTCTTATACAATGTGCCAAGCTGGTTTTGCAGGGCTTTCACTTCAGCATGGCAGTTCAACAGCTCCCTGGGTGTCAATTTCTGTAACAAGATCAACTATAGTCACACAAATGAGGACCATGACATACTGGGTCGGCCAGTAGCATGAGCTGGTTTTGGGCCAACAGATAGTATGGTTGATCAGTCATATTTTCAGACTGCAAAATGATGATTAATGAAATGATATGGCATCAGAAGCAAATATGGCATCAGAAGCAAATATGGCATTGGCCAGAGACACGGCATCAGCCAACAACATGGCATCAGCCAATGACACAGCATCAGCCAGAGGCATGGCATTGGCCACTGGCAATGACATTTGAACTGAAGGAAATCTTACTTCCCCATGTGCCATATGCACTTTGAATTCTACTTTCTTTCGATAGGCCTCCATCACATGGTGAGTAGCTGCAATCATAAAATGGGGCACAAGATAGTGCTGCCCATTGTCACTTCAGATTGGGACATAGCCATCAGGAATATCTGCCCGGCTTTCTTCCTGATTGCTCATTGTGGAGGGATGGATGTAAGAAGAGAGATGATAACACTATCATGTTTAATCAGTGATCAGAGATCTATAGATGAGGGATGATCTAGTTGGCCTTATTTGGCCCCCATTGCTGATCTCACTGTTGCTAATCCCCCCATTGCTGATTCCACTGTTGCTTATTCCACTGTTGCCAATCCCACTGCTAATGCTTTTTTCCTTGCCCTTGCACGTGAGGCTGACTGCCACCATTGGCTGTGATAGATGAAATATCGCACAGTCCACTGCATTTTATATGTGACCAGTAGAAATTCCTCCCTCCATCTATTTCTCTGAGCCCGTGATTGAAGCCAGTGTACTCTCCTGACTAATAAAACTGTTAGTGTATGAATATGGATGGCCACAAAATACATTTACATTCCCAGAATTGAGTGGTATCAGCATCGGCATTGCTGTGCTGTTCAGTAATGACACCAGGTCGATTGTGGGCATTATGCCAAATCTAGGACAGGTAAAGATTAGTGGAGCCTGGTGCATTTGGCTTCAGAATAGCTGTGCTAGCATTGAGGTCATCCTTCATTAACCGCTGAAATATACTTGATGTCTCAGCATCACAATTTAGTGCCACCAGTCAGGTTCAGCAATGGTTATACATTTGGGCATGCAAGGCAATTTCGTTAACCACATCCTGGACAATGGCTCATGCTCAGGTGTGAACTCCCTTTCTCAGTGCTGCTCAGATGATGTGTGAATATTGAAGTGATTTGTCAGCAACGAGCTCTCACAACTGATGCAGCAGTTGACTTGCCTGGTTCTTCCTGAGGTTAATCTCCACATTAGCAAGTTCTCCATCATGTGGGAGGTATACTTGTTGCTCCTCAACTGGAATAGTGTGTGTGTCAGCCAGAAGAAATGAAGCAGAAGTCTCTTTGTCAAAGGGTTCTATGTCATCAAAGTTCTCAAATTCAGGTTCATTGTCGCAGGTGATTCAGGAGGGAACAATGTCATGCTCAGCAATATTGGCAGCATTTTGTAAATGTGTTAAAGTTGCCATATGAGATGTGAGAACTTCTCTTTCCCATTCAACAGCTTGCATGTCAGAAGTGTGAGGTGCTTTACCAAGTCGACGGACTTGTGATTTGAATCTGTAGCATGATCATCAAGCATTTTAGCCCGATGTGGCAATGTTGCTGTTCTGACTGTTGGGGAAATGGAATTAACCGATGACCACAAAGACTCGAGTATTTCCCCTGCTACACTGCCAGACCCTGGAATGAAAGATGGAGCATAGGATTGTCATGGATACCAGCTGAACTCACTTCACCACATTCTTCCATAACCAGAGGCAAGAGAACCTTGATATGCTTTGTTTTTGGTCCATGTCTCGTGTTGACCTCAACTTCTACATGTGTAACAGTATCGACTGCATCATCATGGTCCTCATGCAGCAGTGCATTTTTCTTTGATCTTCTCTTTCTCTTGTAAGGAGCTCTTGTCAGGCTCATGATGATTGGGGGGAATCAATTGCAGTGATGGACTATTTTAAGGAGTCAGCAGCATCAGCAGATGCAATGGATGTTGATCAAGTAGGGAGAGACAGGCCCCACTTAAATGTTTTAATTGTGGGCAATTAGGGCATATTGCTAGGAATTGTAGGCAGAAAAGGAAGATTAGGGAAGCGACAATTGAGGAAGTGAAGATGGAGGAAGATAAGCAGAAGAATTTTGTTGAAGAGTCCCAGTGAAGGTTTCCCCATTGGTGACCCAGAATCAATATAATGTATTAGTATCCAAGGAAAACCAGAGTGAACCCGAAAGACAAATTGAGGAGTATAACCATCATCACTTATGTGATAAAGAAAAATGCCCAGCCTTATTTCTGAAGACCTCTAAATTCTTTATTTGCTCTGCATGGATATAACCCAAAATCAGCTTGACAGTATGATTGAAGACAGTGGACACACATGCAGCAATTAATGTGGAGGCATTGCTTGACAGTGGTGCTGCCAGATTATTCATTAATTGATCCTTAATTACTGGAAATGGTATTCATATGCATAAACTGCCACAACCTATAATGGTGTACAATATTGACAGTATGATCAATCATGGAGGAACTATTAAGTAGGAGGTGATGATGATACCAAAGTATCAGGATCATCAGGAATGAGCTATATTTGAGGTGTGCAACCTTGAGAAAACCAATCTGATAATTGGATGTTTGTGGTTATGTAAACACAACCCAGAAATTGATTGGAAAATTGGGAAGGTACACATGACTCATTGTCCTAAAGAATGTAATGCATATGGGAGGAAAGTAAAAAAAGAAAAGAAGGAAAGGAAAGAGAAAGAACATCTGAGGAAGTATTCTTTACGATGGAGGAAGTGGAAGATGAGGACATGCCAAATGGGGAGGTTCCAATCATGACCAGTAAGGAAGAACAGAAGCAAACCTTTAGGGAAATTTGTGGAGGACAGTTGTGGAATAAAAATGCTGTGAAAGTGGAGAAACCAGTGTAGGAGTGGGTGCTGAAAGCATATTATAAATACTTGTCAGTTTTTCAGAAGAAGGAATCAGAGCGGATGCCAGTGCAAAAACCATGGGGTCATGCAATTGAGATGAAACTGGAATTTGTGCCAAAGAAGTCAAAAGTCTACCCATTATCTCCGATAGAACAAGAAGAAGTGGATGCATTCCTTGATGAACAATTGCACAAGGGATACATATGACCTTTAAAATCACTGCAGACATCACCAATATTCTTTGTACCAAAAAAGGATCAGAGGAAGAGGATGTGTACAGATTATAGGTATTTGAAACAGTGGACAGTGAAGAATGCATACCCTTTGCTGTTGATCTCAGAGATAATTGACAAGGTGGGAAATGCCAAGGTCTTTACAAAATTGGATTTATGCTGGGGGTACAACAATGTACAAATAAAAAAAGGAGATAAGTGGAAGGCTGCATTTGCCATGCATTGAGGATCCTTTGAACTGCTTGTCATGTTTTTTGGGATGACCAATAGTCTCCCAATGTTCCAAAATACAATGAATGACATTTTCAAGGACATAATAGACAAAGGTGTGGTAATAACATTCATTGACAACATCTTGATATTCACAGAGGATGAAGAAAATCATGAGGCAATAGTGCAGGAGGTATTATGAAGATTGGCGGAGAATGATTCATTTGTTAAACTGGAGAAGTGTGTGTTTGGGGCAAGCGAGATTGAGTTCTTGGGATTAAAGATTGGTCCTGATGGAATTAAGATGGATCCTATCAAGGTACAGGCAATTGTTGATTGGCCTGTGCCCACCCATATCAAGGGAGTTCAGGCTTTCTTGGGCCTTGCCAATTTTTATCATTGCATTGTTCATAATTTTTTCAAAATTGCCGCACCCTTAGACAACCTTACACAAAAGAGAGTAGTGTGGAGATGGGGAGAACAACAGCAGACAGCATTTGAGGAGTTGAAGAGGAAGTTTTTGGAAGAGCCAATATTAGCCCAAGTAGATTTCATGCATCTCTTATGAGTGGAATCTGATGCATCTGACTTTGCTACTGAAGTGGTATTATCAATGTTATGTGAAGATGACAAATGGCATCCTTGTGCATATTTGTCTCAAGGGTTGAATGATGTGGAGAGGAATTATGATGTGCATGATAAAGAGATGTTGGGAATAATATGAGGATTGGAAGCATGGAGACATTATTTGGAGGAATGTATGCATCAGATCAAAATCTGGATGGATCATCAAAATCTGCAGTACTTTATCTCTGCTAAAAAGCTTAAATGTTGACAAGCATGTTGGGCATTATTCCTATTGCATTTTAATTTTCACTTAGTCCACAAAGTGGGAAGCTTGATGAGAAAAGCAGATGCATTATCCAGATGTACAGATTATAAAAGAGGCATGGAGGAGGACAATCAAAATATTACCCTAATTTGTCTCAAGGGTTGAATGATGTGGAGAGGAATTATGATGTGCATGATAAAGAGATGTTGTGAATAATATGAGGATTGGAAGCATGGAGACATTATTTGGAGGGATGTACACATCAGATCAAAATCTGGATGGATCATCAAAATGTGCAGTACTTCATGTCTGCTAAAAAGCTTAACCATCGGCAAGCACATTGGGCATTATTCAGTTGGTAATGAGAAATTATTGGTGGCCCAGAATTTTAAAGTATGTGTTGGGATATGTGGTTGGATGTGATACATGCATGAGGGGGAAGAAATTTCCAAAAAAGCCTGCAGGGAAATTAATCCTGAATCCTATACCTAAAGCACCATGGCAAGATATATCTGTGGACATTATCACAGGATTACCTGAAGCTCAAGGATACGATGCAATATTTGTAGTATGCAACCGCTTCACAAAGGAAGTCCATATTATTCCTACTACTGAAACCTCATCGTTGGGCTTGGCATGCCTCTATCTAAATCAGGTATGGCGGTTACATGGATTACCTGATACAGTTATCTCCCATTGCGGTGATAGGTCCACTATGCTCTTTAAAGCCTGCAGAAGCATTTCCACTCGTATGGAGACATTATGACAGACCTTCCGAACCACTATGAACATTACGAAATCGACTTCGAACTATTTTCGACTTATTTCGCACTATTTCGGACGACTTCGAACTATTTCGAGCGCTTTTGAACCATTTCGCGACATTTCGAATGACTTCGCAATACTTCGAACGACTTCGGCGGCCGTATAGCTGTCCTCAAACACTTTCAATACATGATGCTTAACCAGAGTAAGCTATTTAGTCGCATATCGAGCACTACCAGACACGAGGAGGGATTACAAGAGAGTTAGAATGCGATAAGTGCATTTTTGTGTTTCATTGATATATTAAAGCAATAGAACAAGATCTATTACCATACTGGGACAATGTACGTTTTACTTATTATCATTTTTCATTTGTTTTGTGTTTTACAATACCTTTATTGCTGTGTACATTCCCTCATGTTTTACAATTGTTCTTATTTCCTTTTTAGTACTATCTCTTCATTTTGTATATAGACTTGTCTTACATACTTAGAATAAAAAAAATAGAACAATGGGGAACAGCACAAGTTACCCTCACAGTTATCGTCTGACTTAAGAGCCATTCTCTTGAGTCTTAGCTCGCGTCGTATCTGTAAAGTTCTGCAAAATATCGTGAACTTCCTCGAAACTATTGTATTCACTCTCCGTTTTATCGCCCATTGCCTGTCTCCATTCGACAAACACCTCACATTCATTAAACTCGCTGTTTGATATACTTCGAACCTCTTCGAACTTATTTGAACTATTTCGTGCATCTTCAAACTTATTCGAACCACTTTGCACGCCTTCGAACTTCTTTCGAACTCTTTCAAACAACTTTGTACGCCTATACAGAATATTCGCCACAGCCCTTACCATTTCGCATTACTAAACATTACGTTTTGGTCTCAGTGGTGATATTTAGTACCACCTCGCACCCTTCCTCTGGCCTGTGTTATACCATCCGAAGCCATTAGTAGGTTTTGTTTGGGTTTCCGGGTTGAGTATCATCAGCGGATCACAATTTGCTTCTGTGTTTATGTGAGAGTTAATTAACATATTGGGGATTCAAACCAAGTTTCTATAGCATATCACCCACAAACTGATGGGCAGACAGAGAGAATGAATCAGAAGTTGGAGCAGTACCTATGCATGTTTGTCAACTGCTGACAAACTGACTGGCCTGAATGGTTGGCCATTGCTGAATTTTCTCACAATAATAAATTCCATTCAGCTACCCGCATGTCACCCTTCTTCGCTAATTATGGGTATCATCCCTGAATAGGAATAGAACCTTGAAGGAAAGTCAAGGTACAGTCAGTGGAAGACTTTGTATCTAAGATGTGAAAGGTGCAGAAGGAAGCAGAGGCAGCATTGATGAAAGCACATGATGATATGATGCGACACATGGATCATACTTGAGCCATTGCTCCAGAGTACAAAGTTGGTGACTGGGTATGGCTAAGTACCAAGGATCTATATATTCCACAACCTTCAAGAAAGCTTATGGAGAAGCAAGTTGGCTCATATGCAATTTCTAAAATAATTTCACCCAATGTGGTAGTACTAAAATTACCTCAATCATTCAAGATTGATCCTGAAATTAACATTTCCCATTTATGCCCTTACTGCCCACCTACCATTCCCAGTCGAAACACTACTCCACAACCTCCAATAATGGTAGAAGGTGCTCCAGAATATGTAGTGGAAGAC
This sequence comes from Tricholoma bakamatsutake, assembly GCA_029959215.1. Lineage (NCBI taxonomy): Eukaryota > Fungi > Basidiomycota > Agaricomycetes > Agaricales > Tricholomataceae > Tricholoma > Tricholoma bakamatsutake. Next base: position 12,736,047 of record CP114860.1, on the reverse strand, counting down.
ATTTTAGACTCACGTCTTTGATGAAATAAATTGGAGTTCTTAATCAAGTGGAAGAACTACACCGATGAAAATAACTCATGGGAACTTGAAGAGAATTGTAAGTGAGCACATAATGTCATCGCCCAATTCTTTAAACTTAACCCAAATGCTCCATGTCACATTGCTAAAATGGTGTATGAGGAATGAATTCTGGCCTTTTCACTGAAGGGACAGATACAATATTTCCAAGCCTGGAAGTCAAGGCATAAAAGGAGGGTAATGTTAGGAAACAGTCTCCTAACAGTCCTATTACATAGTAGTATTTTATTTTATTTTCATTTTATTTTATTATGTCAAATTATGCTACCAAATGCCCACAAATGCTATATTTGTTAGCATGGAAATTTTATATTTACATGCATCAATATTTATGTGCATGTATGCATGTGTTGGTATTAACATAGTACAATATGTGTAACATAGTATATAAATCTTAAATATACACCTAGGACCTTAGTTGAGTTCTCTTAGGTATTCAATCCACAATAGTGGTGCAAAAAGCCTATTTTACCCAACTCATCTATTTATAGCCCCTCACATCGAATCCATCAGAACCCCCCATCACACGTGTGTGTCCCACCCCCTTCTTGTAGGAGAACCCACACAGTCCAGCTAGCAGATTAGTGGGTGTTGCCCTAACAGAAGGTTATCTGGGAAGTGATAAAAAAAATTCCTGGCTCCCAGCTACAGAGCTTGATCATGCTCAGAACTAGTGGTGGACTTTCACACTCATTACCTGAACAAACCCAGACCACTTCAAAAATAACTCACATGGAAGAAAGTGGTACAATCATTTTTATTTTAAAAAGAGAAAAACAAAATTAAAGATACAGAATTTCGGTGGGCCCCAACCGGGACCCTACACTTCTCCATCATCATCCCCAGTGGGCTCCACCTGGATGACCTGCTCAGCCTCCTCTGCTAGCCCCATCAGTTCCTCCTGCACCTCCCCCTCACTGAGGCTTTCCTCTGATGACAATGACTTCTCCACCCCTCCTGTCCACTCAGGATTGAAGACATCACAAAAATCTATGATCTCCTCATAGGGTCCCACCTGCTTCCCCTGGAACTCCCAAATCTCCCTCTTCAACCCCTTCACCCCCTCCACCAATTCTTGCATCAACTCAACCATTTCCTCCTCCACCAATGACTTGCCTTTCAAGGCCTCCTGCCCCTCCCACACCACCTCATTGCACTTGTGTTTTGCCCTGGTACAGGGCTCACACACCCGGCCCTGCCAGAAACATGATAACTTTTGATTAGTATATCTAGGCAGCATCAGCACCATACTCAGCTGTGAGGAACCAGAGGACTCACCTTTTACAAGGCCATGTGGCCTCCACCTGCACAGCACCCTCAGACTCCACATCCACCTGCAGCTTCCCCCTTGCCCTCCTCATGGGTGACCAGCTAATGATGCTCGATCTGGAAACCTAACAAAAACCTGTTAAAAGGCTTATGTAGTATAACTCAGGCTAGAGGAAGGGTGTGAGTTGGTCCTAAATATCACCTCTAATACCAGAACGTCATTTTTAGTAATGCAGAATGGTAAAAATGTGACGAATAGTTTTTAAAAGCATGCAAAGATGTTCGAAGTAGTTCGAAATATGTTCAAAGATGTCCGAAGTAGTCCAAAATAGATTCGAATGGGTTTGAAGTCATCCGGGTAAGTTCAAGGAGGTTCGAAGCTGTTCAACTGGTGTTAAGATATGTTTGACAGACAAATATAGAAATCAAGAAGTGGTTTTTGAGTGGCGATAGGCAACGACGAGTTGAGAGCAAATACGAGAGTTCGATGAAGTTTGTGATATTTCGCAGAACTTCAGAGGTACGATGCGAGGTAAGACTCAAGAGAACTGGTCTTAAATCCGACTATAGTAGATAGGGTAACTGATTCTCTGCTGTTTTACATAGCTAGTACAAGTCTATATACATTTTGAAGAGATAGTGCCAAAAAGGGGAATACAATAAAGGGCAATATATGCAACAATAAAGGACTTTGTAAATTGTAAAAACAAATGAGAAATGACAATAATTGAAACATACTTTGTCCCAGTATAATAAGAGTTCTTGTCCTATTGATTTAATATATCATGAAACATAAAAACCACACTTATCATATTCTAACTCTCTTGTAATCTCTCCTTGTGCCCAGTAGTGCTCGATATGCAACTGAATAGCTTACTCTGGTTAAGCATTGTGTATCGAAAGTGTTTGAGGACAGCTATATGGCTGCCGAAGTCGTTCGAAGTACTCCGAAGTCGTTTGAAATGTCGCGAAATGGTTCGAAGTAGTTCAAAGTCATCTGAAATAATGCAAAATAATGCAAAAATGATTCGAAGTTGATTTTGTGGCATTCGTAGCGATTAGGAGTGCATGTCATAATGTTTTGATACAAGTGGGATCCTTTTCCAGACCTTAAAGTGCACAGTGGACCTATCATCCTCCCCCTTACTGAAATCCTGACTGTCCCAGTCAGCTGATCGAAGTCACGTGTGGAATGCGTGATCATGTTGAAAACTTAGCGAGGTTCAAATTACTTCTCATTCTTCTTCCATCCATCACCTCTACATCATTGAATACTAGCTTTCATAATGTCTCTTCTGGCTGACCTCAACGTCGAATTTATCGAATATGTGAAGTCGATGCCCGAGCATGGCGTCGCAGAAAACACGGATTTCGAACTCTGGGGGTGGGGTTTTTGTGTGAAAATGGTACATCTCATCTTCGTTCATTTGTGGTCAATGGTGCTAAAATGTTTCATATAGACAGAATATGACGAACTCGCTGAAGATCTTGGTGAAGAGCGCAATGTGGCCATTCAAAAGGTCATGAATGAAGTTTTCAAGTTGTATAAACCAATGGCACAGCATGAATGGATTTCATGGAGCAGAGAACTATTATTCATAGATTTAGTGGAGGAGGTAGAGCATGAGGCACGGGAGGAAAAAGAAAAACATGTTAGAGAGGAGAAGGACGTGGCAAAGAAGGCGAACATTGATGGTCGATGAAGAGCATTGGCAGATGCTCAAAACGTGGCTCTCGCTGCATTTCATGCTAAAACAATTCGAAGGAAGATTTGCAGAAGAGAAATGTGAAGTTTGAGGGTGAGGCAACAGCGATTGAGAGGGCAGAGGCTGGCGAAGGTGACAAAGATGAGGGAGAGGATGAAGATGAGGCCAAAGACGAGCTACCCGTGGTGTGGGTGGCAAAGTGAAAGGCAGCGGAGGACAAAGAGGAGGCAGATGGCGACGAAGGGGGTGCAAAGTGGGCATGGATTGAAATGAGTGCCCTCCTTGACTTTGAGGGCCCAGTGAGTTTTTACTTATGTTCGAAGCTTTTTCAAGCTATTAATAGTTTCGTACTGCGATCGTTGTGCTGGGTTTAAGTCCCAGCCACACTGTATAGTTAAGTAGTGTGCCCCAAAGTGTACGAAGTGCATCCAGGAGGTGCAGGGGTGTTATTGGGGCGGGGTGTCGAGGCAAGGGCTTCAAAAAGGTGAAGCAAAGAATTTCGGGGGCACAAAACGAGATTCATGCATGAAGTCAGGTACAAAAACTGTTCTAAATTGTTTCGAAGTAATTACTAACTTGTTTTTGAATTTTGTAGTATGGCAAATTCATCTTGTGTGCCTAGTCAAAGATGTCGAGCGAGTCACAGGGCCTTCGAAGGGATTGAAGAAGAAAAAGGGGTCGCCAAAGGCAAAGGTGAAGGAGTCACATGGTTTCGAGGGTGAATGGGGAGTGAATCATGGCTTGATTGCTGCAAAACTTTCGCAGAAAAAGGTAGAGCTGGAAATATTGGGGAGGGAAATAGAAGTGTTGGAGGAAATGCTAGAGGGGTAGAAAGGCTTTCTTTTGTTGTATATCTGTTTTAATTTCAAATTTTCATCAAATGTCTTTGGAAAGTAAAGTAAAGAAAAAAGATGAATATAATTTAACGAACAAAAAATATGACTTTTAGAGAAAGGCTCAGTAGTTCATCATAGCCGAAAAACCCTTTGGAGTTTGCATGATCACACTATGATGCGATATCGTGACTTGTATCATACACTAGAGGCAATCAAAACTTTTGTAAGTAATTGTGAAAAGAAAAGGAAGGATAGTTATTTGTTTTCGACATCCTGAAAATCTTCGAAAGTATCTTCGTCGAAGTTCGAACTTGTTCAAAGTTGTTTGAGGCACTCGGAGTCAATATTGAGGAAATTCGGTGGTAGGGAAATTGATTTTCGAGCAAGGTATGGTAGCAGACAAAATGCGGCAATGGGTCTATGTAGTACTGACCCGTCGAGTTCGCAGAGGATATAAGCCCCTCTGTAGTTTCGTTCGATAACGATAAGAGGGCCAATATATCGTGGTTTCATCTTGTGATTGAGGGACTTCTCAATTTGCATGTTTCAAAGTAGCACTAAATCTCCTTTCGCAAAGTTGTAGTCACGCATCGTATGTTTGTGAGCAAGTTCGAAGCATTTTGCAGCTTTGATTCGAGATGCATAGACCTTCGAATATAATACTTCAAGGTTGTTTGATCATTTTTGTAATGCTATGGCTCATCGAGCTATGAGATCGGCTGTCGATAAGACTGAATCAGGTGGCGGTTGTAAGTATGTTGCCTCGGAGATGTCGAGGGGTATTAGAGGATGTGCTCCTGTAACTGCAAAGTAGGGAGAACAACCCATGCATTTATGAACCGTGACTCGTTCTGCCCAAAATACTGAGTGTGCCTTTGCTGACCATTTCGTTTGATCTCCATCGACAGCTTTAAATAACGATTGTCAAACGTCGAAGTGGGCTCATTCGATGAGTCCATTGGTGCACGAATTATGTATAACTGCTAATTCGAATATGGTTAATGTGATATCATTTTGAAAGATACTCCATAGCTGCAATAAATGCAGCACCATTGTTGGTTACAATTTTGTATAGTGGCCCCCATCAACAAATAATGTCTTCAAAGATCCGATCGCCAATGGGAGTCTTTTCTCCATAGTTTGCCTGAGTCTAAAAAGAATTCAGTGCAATATTGAATAAAGGTAACGTATTCTGTGTCTGATAGATCAGGGGATCGCACCAAGTCATGTGACCATTTTCGAACACGAAGTAACCTCTCGTCATTCATTTTTGCATTATTTGATCATCGGACATCATTATAGGTAAGATCCTCCCCCTTACTAAAATTTGAAGAGAAGGAGAAGGTCGAAATTCAATGCGAAGTAAATGGTCGGGTTGTAATAGGATTTATTTGATGTACAAAACCATGAAGGCGGTTGATCCAGTCTCCGAAATTATCTTCGTTTTCGAGCTGAACATCTTTGTCTTGTGGGGGTCATCTCGAAAGTCCGTCAGGACCATGGTGTGTCCCTGCGATGTGGACTAATGTAAAGTGAAAGGTTAGGATGGATACGATCCATTGATTGACACTAGCACTAGGTGCGATATCAGGATTTGAGAGCATGCCTTTAATATATCATGCATCGACTTCAACAATAAGCCTTCGAACTCCTATTAGGTACAATCATAGTGCTCCGAAAGTGCGATATAGACTGTAAAGTTCGAGTTTTGGCTGCGAAAATCAGGATTCGCGGTCGTTAAGTGTAATTGATTTGAATCGACTATAATATCGTTTTTGAGGGTTTTCGGGATTGCACTGAGCGAGAAAGAAACCAATAGCGATGTTCGAAGTGTCGACCGATAGGATTACCAGGGCTGATGATGAGTAATCGATAGCTCGAATCGCTGGAGAATTGATTAGAGCTGCTTTCAAATCTCTTTGGGCTGCTATTTGTTCCACTCCGAATTTGGAAGGTACATCTTTTTGAGTGAGTTGGATCAGTGCTGCAGCTCATTGAGCAAAATTTCGGATAAATATATGACAAACTCCAATGGTTCTAGGAATGCTTTGACTTCGGTAAGGCTTCGACATGGTCCCCACTTGCTAACAGCAACAATTCGAGTAGGGTTGGTCATACGACCTTCAATATTGCATCAATGCCCTAAAATAATTATTTCAGGGATGCAAAGATAGAGCTTCAGACCTGAAAATGTTCCTCCGCAATACTTCATATGCTGAACTATCCGATTTAAATTTTTGCTCCCAGACAAAGCGTCGAATAGCTGGATTCTCAGGAATCATTTCATAGGATCCACTGATCATTCTATATTCTGATTTCGGACCCTTAACCAGTGTGTCGTCGATGTAAGGGATGGTGATATGAGGAGTTTCAGGCTGTAGAATAAATGTCACATCATCATGTAAGATAGGGACAGAATTTGTCCAACCCATGGGTAGGGTAATGATGCGAAGTGCTCTGAACGGTGTCTGAAACGTTGTCAGATTGCAAGATGATTCTGCGACTTTCCTTTTGTCGAATGCCACATAGAGATCCAACATTCCTCTGCATGATCATCCCCCAAATTGTTCTGTTAAATGTTCAGGTATTGGTATGACCCCTGAGTGCTGGATTGTTACTTGGTTAAGCGGTTCGAGACTGTGGACAATTCTAAGTGATTTCGCATCCTTTTTCACAATGCAAAACCATCATGATCAGTATGAAGAGTTCGATGGTTCATATACTCCTGCCTCTATCTTCTTTTTCAGCATTTCGCATATCTGTTTGTACAAACCTGGAGGTATGGAAATGTTTCGCTCAACCCATGGAGTGTGAGGAACAACAGGGAACTCTATAAAAAGAAAAAAGTCAGAGCAAAAACTTCCTCGCTCTTGTTCTGTCCATGCAAAAGCTGTTTCCTGATTTCGAATAAAATCGTGCATAAGATTCCATTCCTCTGGCCATAGAAAATCGCCAGGATGATTCTTGTCGATGATAGCTTTACATTCGAGTGAATATCACGAAGTGGGGATAAACAATGGTGGATGAGGATTTAATTTTGGCATGTTTTCGAGAGGGTTGCCAGTAATTGTTCGAATAATGCGAAATTGCTCGGGTAGCTCGGTAATAACTGGGCGAATTTTTTGTGCGACAGGTTTGTATTTTTTTTTCGATGCCACGAAAGTTGGATATGAGGAGTCAATAATAGGTGTAGAAGGCATAGACGTCGCCACCGAGGTCGATAAAAATGTTTCATATTGATGACTAGCTGTTAAATATAAATTCGCAAGGATCGAAGAATAAGAAACAAATTTCGAGAAGGTCGAGGACTCCATATCAGGAATGTTCACAGTGCGTTCGATAGTAATAGATAAATTAGAGGGATCGAATAAGATAACGAAAGTGCACTGGTCAATATCCAAAATTTTGTCCTCTAGTTGTGAAAATCCTTTTGACAGTGATTAGAACGGGGAATCATGGGGATAGCACACAATCGTGTCGAATTAGGATTGTATATCATAATTGTCTGGGCTTCATTCCTGTAGTTTTTGATGGTGCTTTTGGTGAGTACATCAAATGGTCAACTGAGTAAGATATCATAGGCTGGGTCACAAATTATGTGAATTTGCATGAATAGTGTGATGCTCCCCACTTCGCAAGGCACATTTCTTGCTAAACCCAAACTTTCATCAATGCCTCTGTTAGCCGATTGGAGTGGGATGTGGATTGAAGGATCATAAGCAAGGCCAAGTTCATGGCAAACTTCTTTGTACATTGCAATAATTGAAGAACCGGGGTCTATGACACTTTCCACTGGATTCCTTCACTGTGATAAAGGGTTCTGGAATATTGCCAGGTTGAAGACTGTTAATATAAGTTTCAAATGGGTCATCAATCACAAAAATCTCATCGTTAAGCAGATTTGTGGCATTATTCCCTTCGGACTGCTGAATTCGATGTGGAGTGACCTGTTCCTTCCATTTTGTATGAACTTCGGGTGATAGAGCCAACAATTCCTTGGGTGTTAGTGTAATAATCAGCATCTTCATCAAATGAGTGAAAACATCTTCCATGATTTTATCTTTTTGAATTGCCACTTGGATATGGTGGAAAGGACCATCTTTGCCTTTACCTTTCGCAGTTGATCCGAAGTTTCATTCATGTGGTGGTAGATATGAATTTTCTTTTGTAGCGGCATAAGGATGAATAACAGGCTGCAAAGTTGTCTCCAAAATCGAAGATGATGCTGAAGTCAAGGTTGGTAGGTTTGTTGCCATAGATGAGATGGATGATGCTGGTACATGTGGAGCCAATTGTTTGACTGCCACAATGTTTGGCAAAACTGAAGGTCGAGAGACGGGGACTGTTGGTATGCCTGAATTAGTTTTAGCAAAGGTTCTACTACTTCACAAAGCATATATCTCTTGTTCAAGTTTCGCAATGTGATCTTTGGGTATCGTGGACTGTTCAGAAACCTGGTAGATGCCCCTAGGCAGTGTCAAAGTGGCCATTGAGGATGCAATATTGTACATGAGCGATGATGCAGTTGTATTCGAAGGATTTCATCGAGTCCATTCATCGATTCTGTCTTTGATCAAGTGACCAGGAATGTTTCGAGGGGTGAACTGTCCATTTGGAAGCGCGATTTTTCCTTCATTGTTCATTTTACACTTTCCTTCATTTTGATATAGGCTTGGCAAACCAAGCAGTCACTAATGAAATGACCTGTGAGTCCACAAAAGACACAAGCTAAGTTTTCGAGCTGGTCTGGGTGAAATCCACTGTTAGTTTGAGGAGGGTTAGTGGGTTTCAAACCTGCTAAAGCTGTGACTAGTGTGGTTGCAAATTTTTTGAGGATCACTGATAAGTCTTCCAATTTAATCTGTGTCGAAGATATTGAAGTCAATGCCAATGTTTCTGAAGACTGTAACGATGCTGAATTCGAGCTAATTGACCCTGCTAAATGAATTTCGCTGCTGTGTGAATGTTGTCAAGTGGGTAGGTGTCATCCAGATAGTGGTCAGGAAATTTAAGTTCAAGTCGTCATGCAATTCATGACCATAAACCTGGTTGAAAACCTCGAACGAATGCTCTACTTTGTTCTGCCTCCGAAACTCGGCTTTTATAGAGTAGGAACTTCATAATGTTGTAGAAAGACCTGTAATATAATCCTAAATTGCTTGCATTATAGATCCCCATCCAAAGTTGTTTGCCAATGAGTTTGTCCATGTCTGAAATTGACCATTTTCAATTGTCTTTGGAACCAGGATATAGTCTGTGGATTGCGACGTGAAAATCATGAAACGAAGTGCCAGTTTCATATTTGGGAATTGATTCCCAGAGTTCGGACATATCAATATCGACATATCGACAGGTGTGCTTCTTCATAAGTTCAGGATCTGTGACATTACAGTTGATGAAAAGTATTTTGAGCTCGTTAAAGTATCGACGTAACTCTTGAGGTTGAGTAGGGTCGAATTTAGGTGCTGTGGAATGTCCTTGAGCTGGCATTGTTGTTTGGGTGGCCATAGATGTACCCATTAGAGGAGTTAGAACTTGAGCGAAGGATGGTAGATGTGTCAAAGTAGCTGGAATAATAAATGATGTAGTAGAGGATGAGGAAGAAGAGGAAGATGAAGTTGTAGACGAGGAAATAGGTGAAGGAAACAGATGACGATGTGTAGATTCAGCATCAGAGACAGGTATTAGGATATCCCCTGATTGTTTGAGAGATTCGAAGGCCTGGCGAGTCTCGATTCTAAGGTTTCAAGCTTGTGTTGGCCTAAGCCGAGAGATTCGAGGTAGATTAGGTGATGAAATGATTTAAAAACCCCTCACTGTGGGCTCCAAAATGATGATGCTCGACCTGGAAACTAACAAAAACCTGTTAAAAGGCTTATGTAGTATAACTCAGGCTAGAGGAAGGGTGCGAGTTGGTACTAAATATCACCTCTAACACCAGAACATCATTTTTAGTAATGCAGAATGGTAAAAATGTGATGAATAGTTTTTAAAAGTGTGTGAAGATGTTTGAAGTAGTTCGAATATGTTCAAAGTCATCCAAAGTAGTCCGAAATACATTCGAATGGGTTCGAAATCATCCGGGTAAGTTCGAGGAGGTTCAAAGCTGTTCGACTGGTGTTAAGATATGTTTGACAGACAAATATAGAAATCAAGAAGTGGTTTTTGAGTGGCAATACGCGATGACGAGTTGAGAGCAAATACGAGAGTTTGATGAAGTTTGCGATATTTCACAGAACTTCAGAGGTATGATGCGAGGTAGGACTCAAGAGAACTGGTCTTAAATCCGACTATAGTGGAGATGGTAACTGATTCTCTGCTGTTTTACATAGCTAGTACAAGTCTATATACATTTTGAAGAGATAGTGACAAAAAGGGGAATATAATAAAGGGCAATATATGCAACAATAAAGGACTTTGTAAATTGTAAAAACAAATGAGAAATGTCAATAATTGAAACATACTTTGTCCCAGTATAGTAAGAGTTTTTGTCCTATTGATTTAATACATCATGAAACATAAAAACCGCACTTATCGCATTCTAACTCTCTTGTAATCTCTCCTCATGTCAACAGGAATGGCAGCAATTGCCCCGTCGATCAGGCAGGCAGAGGAACATTCCAAACCATCCTGGCAATACCTATGGAGAGAAGCGACTCCCCTCTGACATAGAGAGAGACATTGCACGTGATCGATATTGGAAGAGATCTGTGGGTCAAGATTCAGATCATAACTGAACACGACCACAAACTCAACAGAAAGAACCGGTTGCTGGACCGAGTTCGGCACCCCACGAGAGTGTGCCCAATTCCAATGATCAAGAACATGATCACCCAATGGGGAAACTGGATGAAGCAGGTTATATTAAAAAGATAACCAAGGAAGGAGGAGATAAGCTTATTCGCTGGCTGTTATCAAAAGCAGTCAAACCATCGAGCGAAATAAGCCAAGTTCCAAACCAATTTCGCGATATTGCATGCCTACCATGGCAGCAGCAACGTGAGTGGAAACAAGCTTGTCATGAAGAATTAGAGGCTCTTCATAAGCGACAAGTCTATGACATCATCGATCTTCCACATGATCGAAAAACGATCAAAAATAGATGGGTTTTCTCTGTAAAATCGCATGGAAGAAAACGAGCCAGACTCATGGCCAAAGGCTTTTCACAAGTCGAAGGCATTGACTTTGATGAGATTTTCTCACCGGTAGTCTGCTACGAGACCATACGCCTCATGTTTGCACTTGCATCTCTAGAGGGCATGTATATGACTGGCCTAGATGTAAAAACCGCATTTTTATATGGCAAACTAGATGAGGAGATCTATATGGATCAACCCAAGGGTTTCAGACTTGAGGGAAAAGAGCGCAAAGTATTGCACTTACGCCGAGCATTGTATGGCCTTAAACAAGCCTTACTTGCATGGTGGAAAGAGCTAGAGGCATTTATGCACACCATTGGGTTCGTGTGCGCCAGCTCCGATGCCGGCATTTTCATACACAAGGACCCTAAGACAGGCAGCATTGTTATTGCACTCATCTATGTTGATGATGGCTTGTTCATGGGGAAGAACAAGAAACTTGTGGATGAAAAGAAAAATGCTTGTCTAAAGCATTGGGAGTGCCATAGTACTGAAAAAGTCATGGAATTCTTAGGCATGCGCATCACCCAGACTGCAAGCAAAGTCAAACTCGATCAAACTGAATATCTCGCCAAAGTGCTTGAGAGATTCGAGATGACAAATGCCAAAGTGACCCCCACTCCACTCCCGACTGGTTACAGACCATCGGAAAACACAGCAATGCCCAACGCGATGCTTAGATCAAAATATCAGTCTGTGATCGGATCTTTACTGTATCTGATGCTCGGAATGCAACCTGATATCGCTTATGCAGTAATCAAGATGTCGCAATTCTTGGCTAATCCTAACCAAGAACATCTAGACAAAGTGATGTACATCATGCGCTATCTGGTGGGAACCCAGAAATATAACATTGTCTACGATGGTGAGAAGTCCAAGGGGCTACAAGCCTTCACAGATTCTGATTGGGCAGCTGACACTGTCAAATGCCGATCTACAACGGGTTACTTTGCTACTCTAGCGAGTGGCATTGTATGCTGGCAGTCCCGGTTACAAAAAACTGTAGCACTGTCATCCACAGAAGCCGAATATATGGCTCTCTCCGACACTTGTCGACAGATAGTGTGGATAGAGTCCTTATTCCAGGAACTTGAATATGTACTGAAGTGCATACCAATCTGCGCTGATAATCAGGGATCCATCTTTATCGGATCAAATCCAGTTCAGGAAAGAAGGACCAAACATATAGACATTCGCTACCACTATACCCGCGAATGCATAGAAAATGACAAAGTCACGGTCATTTTCATTCCTGGAAATGATAATCCAGCTGACATGTTCACAAAGGATCTTTGCACTGTCTTATTCAGGAAATTTAGAGACTCTCTCAGAATTACTTTCGAGATTCAAACTTAGCTGCTTAGAGTGCTGTACAGTTTGAGGGGGGGTGTTGAAATTAAATCCTGATACATGCTGCATACATGAGGCCATGCATGCAGCACACACATGTTACTGTGCCTACTGCGCATACATGTGGTAAACACATTCCTGAGTCATGTGACATCCTTACTATTATGTATATAAGGAGAACATGTACTATAGTAGATATACAGTGTTCTTACCTCTGCTAAACCCTAGCTCTAAGATTAACTAAACCCCAGGTAGGTTATAAGGAATGTGTCGTCTCTTCCCCTGTGCAACATATGTAGTCTGCTCCAACAGACTCAGGTCATGAAGACTCAGGTCGTGAAGACTCAGGTCATGAAGACTCAGGTCGTGAAGACTCAGGTCGTGAAGACTCAGGTCGTGAAGACTCAGATCGTGAAGACTCAGGTTGTGAAGACTGGGTCTGGCAGCTTCAGCAGGGGTTATATGGCATGAAGCAGAGTGGACAAATATGGAATCAGACCCTCAATGCTCAAATAATTACCTGGGGTTTTACACACCTTACTTGTGAGTCTGGCATTTATTACAGGAAATCGGACATGGGCATTATTATTGCCACTGTGCATGTCAATGATTAACTGTCTATTGCTGACTCCAAGGATGAAAATGAATACTTCAAAAATCAAATGCATAAAGTTTGGACAATCTCTCAGCTTGGTACTGCCCGCTTCATTGTTGGTATTGCCATTACCTGGGACTGTCATCTATGCACAGTTGCACTTTCACAAACTGCCCTCATCGATAAAATTGTTGACCAATTTGGCCAAAGAGACACTACACCTGTTCCACCCCCCTTGAGCCTGGTATTAAATTATGATGCAAAAACCAACAGAATATGTCCACAGATGATCTGTCATGACTCAACAAACTACCTTACCATCCCCTCGTTGGCTGTCTCCTTTACCTTGCCATTTCTACATGTCCTGACATCGCATATGCTGTGCAACAATTATCCCAATATCTTGACAGTTATTCTTTCAAGCACTGAAATGCAGCAACATGGCTGGTCCAATATTTAAAGAAAACCCGCAATCTCAAACTTTACCTGGGTAGAAACAATCCTATTTCCCTTTATGCATTTAGTGACTCTGATTGGGCCAATTGCCTTGATACATGTCAAAGTGTGGGAGGGTATCCTTGCAACCTTGGATCTGGAGCCCTTTCTTGGACTGCCAGGAAACAAAAGGTTGTTGCAGTATCCTCCTGCGAAGCAGAATATGTTGCTGCCTTCGAGACTGCGAAGGAATGTATCTTAATATGTATCATCATATCCAACAATATGTTCATTGATCCCATCACTGATATCCCTTTATGGTGGCATTATTAATAAATCCTTTGGCACATAGTTACCTTTATGACCTCTCATATATATACCCTACATAATTAGTTAGACATTAACGGAACACCATATCTACATACATTGACTGTGTTTACCCTCTTATCTAGGATTGATTCTCTACAGCAATTTCTCGAGTCTCAGGTGACATCAGTTTAGAACATTAAAGTGATCTGGGCAAGTACCAGTGAGGAGACTATAACAAAAAATATTGTATATAATGAAGTATTATTGGATGAGATTGTAGATAATGTATTTGTAATTACTGCATTATGATTTCAATACATATGTAGCATAGCATAGCATTAGATACCACATCCAAATAGCTTGTATACCTCGAAGTAAGGACAAATTGTCGAGGACTGGCCCAACTAGACAAATATCATCTTATCCATCAAACTCATGCTTCCTCTTTCTCCAGGTAAACATTGGAATGGTTGGCCCCCTTGTTAATTGGTCACTAGAGATGTTTGGCATGACAGTTGGACACGATGCGAAAGCGGAAGTTTGGAGGGCTGCAAATTGTGACTTGACCCCTTTTAGCATGAGGGGACTTCTGTTGAAAGAATGGCAACCATAGGCTGTATTGTGCGACACCGATGCCAATGCCAGTTTAGGTAGTAATATGTATTAATAACTCTGTTGCAATCACCGAGTTTGAATAACGATCAGCACATCAAAGTATGTATAAATAAATATTTATTGTAAATAATTTATCAATATAGTTTATTATCGCTCCTTCGAGTCCTCAGGGCTCAAAAACAAAAGTCAAATTGTGATTTGTCTAAGGGCCTGTTCGGTAACTGTCAATAATTTTGAGTTGCCACTACATATCGTCAAAATTACCTAATATAGGGTTATCGTTCAATTTTGTAACATTTGGGTGTTCAGTTGTGCTTGTTTGCACACCAGGTGACTTTTTTTTTGTCAATCCCTCATAGCGGGTGATGATGGCAACTCTGGATGGGCATCCTGGAGCAACGCTGCTGAACTCTTGCTCATCGAGCATCTACTTAAAGCCGTTAGCGAGAACCGTCAGTCTGACAACAACTTCAAGCCATCTGTCTATACCAGTGTTGCCAAGCACCTCACTGTGAAGGGTCATCCTTTCACGTCGAAGCAGGTCAAATCACGTTGGACACGGGTACGCAAGTTAAAAGCAACTCTCTTCATTCATCATTGATAGATCAATCACAGTTCAAAGAGGAGTACAAGGTTGTGAAGACACTTCGAGGGTTGTCTGGGTTTGGCTGGGATGACTCTAAGAAGATGGTGACTACCGAGCCCCAGGTTTGGGATAGTTACCTCAAGGTGAGCACACGAGATCCTATTTTGAACCATCATGATGCTGACTATGGTCAACAGGGACATAAGAAGGCTTGTCCATTTTGTAAGAAGCCATTCCCACTGTATGATAAGATCAGCATCATTATTGGGGATTGTACGGCTACGGGAGAGTTGGCCTTCTCTTCCGAGCGTTCTGCTGCACCACAGAACAATGGCTTGGGTGGAACCTCGGACTTGGACTCAGGTAATGAGACTGGCAAGGATGACGACGAGGAGAGTGACAAGGAAAATGACTCATCACACGAAACAGACCAGGTATTTTCCAGTCACGACAATCTCATGTAGATCTGAACCCTGGCCATCAACATAGGGAAAGAAGCTCTCTCGTTCACCAATTCCACCTCTCACGACACCCGCGCCACCACAAAAACGTGCTCATGTATCAGGTGCTCAGGCTCTCGAGTCACTCGCAAATTCAGTCAACCAGATTGTCTCAACTTCGTTGTTTGATACTTCTTGCCCTCATTCTGATACTATGGCTGCTACACCACGAAAGGACAAGGCCTTCAAGACTATTTGTGCAGAGGAGGGACTCTCGCCTCACTCAGTCGCTCTTGCTTGGAAGATTTTCCGTGGAAGTGCCGAGCTCGCCCATGAGTACTTGAGCTTTGATCTCTCTCAGCCTGGAATGCAGGAGGCCCGTTCGTACTGGCTCAGCAACGAACTTGTCCATGTGCAGGGAGTATAGTTTTCAGTCTTGTCATTGTTCTCCATCGCTCCAGGCTCCCTCTACCATAATTTCCAGTCATTACACACTCTCTCTCTATCCTACCTATAATTACCATTCATTTATTATGGCCTTTACACTCGTTGAATCACAGTCGTAGTAAATTTAATTGATGTCTGCCATTTCTGGTATACCGTTAGCTGCAAGCACCTCCTGGTAACTGGCCCACATCGCTTCCACTATTTCATCACGCTTCCAGTCTGCTTCCTCTGCTTCTTCCTCAGAAACACCGATTGTTGGAACCTGATCACCATGAGGAACCAAAGGCAAAAGCTCTCGCGATGAGATGTCCAGCAGAAATTCAGCTTCTCCATGATGATGAATGAAATTCAGCTTCTCCATGATGATGAATGAAATTCAGCTTCTCCATGATGATGAATGAAATTCAGCTTCTCCATGATGATGAATGAAATTCAGCTTCTCCATGATGATGAATGAAATTCAGCTTCTCCATGATGATGAATGAAATTCAGGAGTGTGGTGATTGCAACAGGGATAAGGCTTTGTATATGAATTGGATATTCAGTTGCCTCAGCAGCCATCCTGAATTTCCGTTTGATAACACCAAAAACCCGCTCAATGACATTTCAAAGCTGTGAGTGCCGCAAATTGAAGAGTTCCTCCTTGTTCTGCGGGCTGAATAACACTCAATGACAACAGTGTGAATGTTGATATAGCTCCCTATCGCCCCGCGCACATACTACGGCATTTTTCATGACTGTGCGCACCGCTTGGACATCTTCTACTCCCTTTGCACAGTGCGCTTTCGCGTGCCCAAGTGCGCTCCCATGCGCTCCTGTGCGCCCCCATGTGCTCCTGTGCGCCCCCATGCCCTCCCATGCCCTCCAGTGCACTCCAGTGCGCTCCAGTGCGCCTTTTGTGTGCTTCCATGCACATTTGTGCACTTCTGCGCGCCTTTTGCATTTCTACTGCACTTTTGATTCCCCATAGCCGCCAATCATTGTGCGCCCTAAATGCGCCTCATTGCGCTTCAAGCCGCCTCCATGCGCCCCCCCTCCCCACGCTCTTTATCTGCCTTCTACATTTATTGCGCGCTCGATGCGCCTTTGCGCACTCCTTTTACACTTTACCTGCAACTCACATTCCCTGCTGTGCACTCTTTGCACAATCTCTATCACACACAACAATCCACTGCACCGGTGCACTGCGCATCGCAGCTCCCATCTTACTGGCACATTTACTTGAGGCACACCACGATTCCGGCACGAGCGAACTGTGCATTCTTACATAACTGGGCCGCTTTGCGCCTATTTGGCATTGGACTGTGCGCACTTGGGTGCTTTCACGTAATCCAGGCGCTTTGGCAGTATTTGGCCTTGCACAGCATCCCCTTTTAGTTCTTCCACATTTCCAATCGGCATCGCCTTATCTGGTAACCAGCACAGGTCGATCACACCATTATTACTAAGGCGCAGCACGCGACATATAACACCAAAGTGGATTAATTGGGAAGAGCGCACGAGACTTAGCGTGCACCAATAATAGCGCATCGCACCGGAACAGTTGGATATTGAGCTATAGGTGCACAAATCTTATTGGCTGAGGCAGCGGCATAGTATGGTCAGGTTTAGATGGGCGGATGGACGCGCTTGTGGGTAGCACATGGCACTTCCTAATTTTATACTTTATTTCACCATTTTATCACATAAGCCATTTGTACATAGTAGTGGACAGATAGAGAATCCAGAGGATCTTTCCCTCCCCCCCTCATAGCTCATAGCTCAGTCAGCGTCGCACATAGTCTGTGCACCAGCGTCCAGTCCGTGCGCCTTCGTAGTGCACCCTTCGTATAGCCGTGTTTGCATTATCGTTTGCATCCCCTCATCGTATTGTTGTGTTTTGTCCATTGTGTTGCGTCCTTCGTCCTTGTCTGTGCACTATCGTAGTGCGCCCTTCATATAGCTGCGTTTGCACACTGTTTGTGCACCCTTTTGCATAGCCGCATTTTGCGCACTGCCTGCGCCTTTTTCCGCTCCTTGCGCTTTCACTCTGTTTGCACCCCCAAACTGTGCACCACCTTCACAGTACATCCCAGTGTCGTCTTTGTCCTGTTACACCTCCCGCCTTCATCATCCTCATCGTTGCACACTTTTGCGCTCTCATTGCGCATTTTTCCGCACTGCGCGTTTTTGCCTCTTTGCGTTGTGCACTTTTCCGCTACTGCGCATATCTCCCCTTTCGTGTACACTACAAGTGCGCATACTGAAAATCGCTGTACCAGCCTCTCTATAGTCTCCGCGCCCTGAAGGACGATCCGAGGCCATCTAAGCGAACTCCCCCCCTCACCCCGAGCACACCTGCAGTTGTAGGTTAAGTGTTCACCCCTTCTGTTGAGACTCTGCACTGAGTACCAACTGAACTCATCAATGTCAGAGAGCAGCATCACATACCGCTTGCTGCCAACTTGCCAGTCATGAAGGTGATAATGAACATTTCGGTAAGGCACAAGAAGTTGATGGCAATTGGGGAAGCCTGCATCAGCAACATAGTACTTGCCAGGTGGGACGTCAAAGCCAGAGACCATGGCTTTCTGGAACAAAAGGCTATCCACTGCACTTCCCTTCCAACCAGTCATGACATACACAAAGAACATATCAAAATCGCATGCCGCAAACATGTTCTGAGTTAGGTTGCCATTACGATCACGAAAGCGGGCCTTTATTGCCGAAGGAGGTTTCACGAACAGATGAGACCCGTCAATGGCACCAAGAGCATCTTTGAAGAATGGAAAGAATTTTGTGTTCGAGTGAATGACATGTGGGATCTCCTGGGGATTTGGAAGCTTCATGTACGCTGAGCGGAATCCATCGGAGACCATTGCATCGAGGACTGCTCGAAATGATCTGTATCTCCAGGTCAATGCTTCACTACGAAGAAGTACATCAGGAAATACTCACCTTGAAACTGTCTCATTGCTTCGCTGAAACCGTTCAGCCATCTTTCGTACCGACAGATTCGTCACAAGCTGGTACAAGAATGTGCCAATCTGCTCTGTGACACCAACATGTCGTCGAGGCCTCAGCCCACCTTTTCTAACCAATTCTCTCTTCAGCTTCACAAAGACATCCTTCTGAACACCAGTGTTGTCCTTCAATCTATCGTGATGACCATCTAACATCTCATTCACCCAAGCCTCACCGGACAGTTTAGATGTGTGGTAAGGTTCAGGATTGTACCGAGCCTGAGATGTCTGAAGCACAATGCCCACTGTTGCAAGGGTAATAACAGTGGCTATGAGGGCCTTCCGGCGGCGAGTGACTTCGTGAATCGGCTCATGCACAGAGTGGCAGGCCCGAACCATGGTGCGGTGCGTCGCGATACGCACGTTTTTGCTCATTCCCACGATATTTTTGAAACCGTCATATTTTATTGATCGGCAACTCAAAATTATTGACAGTTACCGAACAGGCCCTAATTGCTGCTCACAATGTGTCTTGTAAATTCTTCCTCGAGCTCAACACACGTCTTCCCCTTCCCTCACAAGATGATAGCATAATAGTATAAAGATAGATTTGAATCTGACCGCAGAGGAGCGAAATTTATCTTGGCTGTTAGCATAGTATGATCGTTTACGCAGAAAACGATGTCACTGGATCCCGATGAGCATTCTGGATGGAAACAACCCCAAATCGTACTCACAACGCCGAAGGCCTCGAGATGAAGGGTAACACTTGGTCCACCCCTAAGGATATCCATGAAACGAGGATTGCGTAATGCACCTTTGACGCTCTTTGCAAGCCCGTCCGTCCCGCACACTGAAGCCATTATCAGCGGATTTTAGAGGCTCACAATATAGAAGCATACCGTTAACGGCGATATCACCAGTGGCGTTGTTTATCTCATTATTGATGAGATTCCGTATATCTGGTCTACCTTGAGCTATGGGTAGGGATAGCGATTTGTCTTCGACGGGGCCGTCAAGCGATAACTGGTCCTTTTCGACAGCGGCGGCCGTCGTGAACAGACGAATTTCTACAGTAATCGTGGACGGGACATCATGCATGACAGGAACGAGGGTATCCGATATCCACTTTAATTGACCTTGCTGAAGATCAGAAATATCTCGATTGTATAATACAATGATTCTTACTGGCATCTCGAAATACCCATACGAACACAACTTTATGACAAGTAGCCTCATTCCCTGCGGCACGACTACGGTTGTGAATGGTCAGGTGGTTAAACGATCCGGAGACAAGAAAATACTCACTGAACGAGGTCGAGTAGAAGAGGAAGTGTGAAGGATACTCCGGATCCACCTTGAAGCGTGTCATAAGGCATTCGCCAGTACTGGAACTTGGGAAAACCACATACCAGCAATCAATATGACTGTACCATACCCCTTCAAGACCGGGGGAGAACCATAGGGTCCATCAAAGAACACCTTTAGTAGTTTGTTGTCCTGAGCATTACGGAGCAGGGTGGCAGTGAAACCCTTTCGGACTCGAACCAGGAATGCCAATCTCTGAACGTCCTTTCCGCCGCTGTAGTCTAACTGCGTCTGGCTCTCTATGGCATATTTCTCAAGCGGCATTCCACCGACATCAATGGTGGAGATGGTAAACGGGTGGAATTGTAAGGGGGCAATCCCAGGCATGCTGATATACGCACTTTGTCCCGGAGTCCAGTTGACGTGTAGGGGACGGTTAAGTGATATGCGGAGGAAGTCAGGCGATAGAATGTCGACACGAGCATCGAGCCCAGTTGGACGTCTGCCCACGATGTAACCGAAATTGTAGACAACAAGGCGGAGAACACGGAGAACACGGTCAAGACCCATAACCACCAGGGCCGGCCAAACGTAATTCCCATAGCTGAAAAAATGTGGTCAATTCATAGGAGTTATTTGTCTCCCGGCTGTAACTCACCCGTCGTTTCGGGCATGATAATAAGCTGACCCTACAAAAAGCCTATTGAAAATGAGTCTTGGATCACTTTGGTCACACATCGCTCACCATGATAGAACAAGATGTACACCGAGGAAAACTTCATATGTACGATTCCGCACAGGCCGGAGGGAGATGAGGGCCAAGAGTGAGAGAGAGGTTGCCGCGATGAATCCACAGCGGATCCACGGTTGACTCCATTGTACAGGTGTTATTCTAAGGACCTGAAACTGAGAACGGGGGAGGGAGAAAGAGGGCGAGAGACGCACCCAACTTCCAACTGTGAATGGGTGGCATTTTAGGAGCAGTGCTGAAGTAGAGAGGTAAACACTAACCCGGCCTAAAGCGTGCACCCAGATCAGAACAACCAGAACACGAGCGGTCATACGGTGCAAAAAGTTTATCTGGAAACATCTGTCTATCACTTCTTTGCCCTGAGAAGTGACCTTCAGCTTACCCGATTGACGCTAATTCCAGTAAGGACTGTAAAGAGGGTCAGCGAAAGGCTGGAATACTTATACGCAAAAGCGACCTACAACAAATAATATTGTTCTTCATCCCAAGGGCAGCAGTAAGGGATATTTGAGAGGCGGCTATATGTCCAGCTGTATCGGCATAAATGTGGGGGTTGGCTATGGAGCCCAATGACGACGTGGCTATCGAAAATCTAATAAGATCACCGTATCACGAGCAAGAAGTGCAACCTACAATTGGCGAAAGACCATGCGAAAAGAATCGCAATGTAACCCGCAGACATGAATACCTCTGCTAGATTGAGAGTATAAGAACCGCCCAGCGAAAAAGTCCAGCGAAAGGCGACAACTCGGAATCCATGCGTTAGAGCCGCCGGTAGTCGTCCAAGCTGTATGATACCGCGATTACGAGAGACGGAATCATAAGGCGGGGCCCGCCGCCCGACTAAACCGAAAAGACTAATGATATGGCACAAAGAGACAAATGCAATGAATCCCCCTACACAAGCCCATGCACGTGTTGGGTACAAGTTGGCTTGGATTCCAGCACGGTCCAGGTCCGCAGGCGGGACCGAAGGAACAGCGCCAACAGCGAGAATCCCTAAGTTCAGAAGAACCGTCGCGGAGAAGCCATTGTTGGTACATGAAACCATTGGTGGGGGTGGGAGGAGTGGTCTCTCTAGGAAAGGACTAGTGGTTCATAATATTTATACTATCAGAATAGCGTTGTTACTTTTACGAGGGGTCTGCGAACTACCGAGTCTCGGACGATCAAACATGCGGTGATTTACTCGATCGCTCCCATCAAGGTAGCGACAACGGCGCTAAAGCTGTGCCCGAGATATCACTGTCTTGCCCGGAACATCCTTGAAGCCTAGCATGCAGCTCTGCGTACATATATGTCCAGTGAGAAAGATGTTCGGTCCAGTGTTCCACAAAAAACCCACCTTGTATGTATGGACATCTGTCCGCCGCGCTCCGCGCTAATGATAAAATTGCATCACGTTGTAAAACGTGTGACTGTGCAGCTCTAATTAGTACATGGGTAACCAGCCCAGCGAGCAATCATTATCATCCTCAAATAGCATATCTGATATGAAAACTGTGTTCGGATCTCGCTACCATTGTATCGAGCCCGCTTGGCAAGACTCAAATCTTCATGAGGCAATGTTTCATAACACTCACGGTGTTCTGGATCTGGATGCATATTTGCACACCTGTAGGGATTATATCGACTAAAAACAGAACCACCCTCGCCATCGCTATAGGGTAAGATCGCCATCGGAAAGTCTGACCAGTGGTTTTGTCCTCCATTTGCAACCAAACGCGATGAAGCGTTGCTCCATACATTTATGAATCTTCCATTTCCCACGTTGATGAACTATGTGGCTGCGGACATCCGATATGGAAGGGTATATGAAAGGATAAAGTCAAAGCTCACCTCCGATGGCATACTTGAAAACCTTCGTTTGTGAATGATCAAGCTACCAAATAAACAACAAGCGATGATCATGGGCTGGGACAACACGGTTCGAGACGGAACCAGGCTAACATAAGTACCGAACATCGCCTCCGCTGCGTGCTCAAGATGAAAGACTTTTAAAAAAAACAAAAAAAAAAAACAAAAAAAAAACAAAAACAAAACAAAACAAAAAACAAAACAAGAAAGGAAAAAAACAAAGCGGGAAACAGAAGTCCGGACGGACTCCAAAATAGATAAGCGAAGAAGCGGACATGCTACAGTTACAGAGTAAAGAAATGATACTACTTGCTAAGTTACATAACCGAATGCCTACAAGGACTCACCCACAAATAACAAAAAAGAAATGGGAGAGGAGGGTGGGCCACGAAAATCGATAGTCGACAGACTATTCGATGAATCTGGACGAAACCGTGTGAAAAACCAATTCAGATAGGAAAAAACACGTAGCGCTGCCCACTATTAGGATTCAACTGGGCGAGATAGCAACTGCTAATAAGAGTTCCAGTGAATCCTGTGAAGTGAAAGCCTAGTTGTAAATGGTTTTGTAAGAAACGGTGAAAACTCGTACAATGTGAGAAGTTGATATATATTGTTGAAGGCGAAGCCTTGAATAATATCAACTGCTGAAATTGTAAGTAGCTGAATCCGTTGTGGAGCGCGGAGCGCTTACCCGCGTTGCTTGTGAACGAGAGATGGTGGGTGAACGAAAGCAACACAGGGACCTCCTAATCCCAGTAAAACTGTCTATGACCCGGCATCTGCTAGCCACTAGCACCGTGACACGGAACATGAGATTAGGAGGTTGTTGAAAGGGATCAATGCGAATAGCGGGGCTGATCACATGATCGAGGACTTGGAATGGCGCGGAGGCCTACGAGAAATCTCCTTACCCCTGGAACCCGCTTTTACGACGAACATCCGTATTACTTGTACTTGTTTCGATCACATCACTATGTCGTGAACGCCCAGACTGGTAATTTACCGGTAAAGTAGAAATAGTAGGCTTGACGTAGGCAGGGATTTTCAGAACATCAAAAAATTACGTGCGCGTCTAGCCACCTGAATATACACACAGATTCAGTTCAAGGAGACCACATCAAAGACATCACGTAACAGGCTACTTACTGTGCTCAGAGCACATGACTTGGTAGATTACTATACTTCGACATCTTCGGCTGGTAATTTACAAGGTAAAAAAAGGGATCGTAAAAAATGCCTATTTTTTCCGCGATCCTAGTCTGGGTAGGAATGGACTCTTGCACGGTCAAGTTGCGGTCAAGCACATACAGTATTGGTGGACATTTTTTCTGGACTCCCCCTATCATAATATGTAGGCCCTTTCTTTGAAAGTCTCCTTAGCTACATTTTGTGGCGGAGGTAGTAACATTGGCCGGGCAAAAAATTTCATCGGTATTTTTGCTCCGCAGCTGTTGCGACCCTGACAAATATGATATGCGTTATTTCCAGCCTCCTATAGTCTGTCACTTTTTTTCTCAACTCTCGAGTAATATAATAAATGAGTTGATACATGAGACTAATTAAATTCATGGGTTACCCAAAATGGATGAATAAGATAACACGTCGAACGCGTCGTCCAGCACGCGCATCTACGCATCGTAAGATATATAATCTGCAGGACATCAATAGTGCTGGCAAAATTGATCAGAGACGGGTGGAAAGCGAAGGCGAGGATCGAAAGCTGTGTAAAATTTGAATTTCATCCAGAGACAATTAGTTCATCAATTTGATCAGCAGTGAGGCGTGATCGATACGTATATGTTGTACTCGGCTCGATTGTGCTTCCAACTTGCTTCCAATGGTAAATGCTTGCACGGGAGCAACCATAGTGCCCTCTCCTTGAGGTATGTACCGATGATCACGATCTTATCCACGTAAGCTAATATATCTCATATATCACTCATATATTATATTAGCAGATGCAAATAAAATAAATCACGTAGGCTCAGTTTTCGGGAACGGCTGTAACTCGGACCCCGGATAATACCCCGTGTTACGCAATCCGGACAGATTTTGGGAAGTTTTGATCATCAGGCCAGTTCCAATCCGGACAAGGTACACCTGTTGTAGTTATCCGGACACGGTGGGGGTTCATATGTAAGGCCACATCATGTGTCCCGACATGAGCCAGGTGGAATAGTGGTTACTTTGAAAAAGTTGTGACTGAGCTGTTGTGAGGATGTGGGTTCAATTCTTTGAAGTCGGTTTTTTTTTCGTGTTACATTATAGTATTTGTGTATCTTTGGCCTTTTTTCATTCATGCACGGGCGCCAATTCCGACACATTCCTGAAGTCACTTCTCGTCTGCAAACAGAACAGCTTGCCTTGCTGCCATCAATGTCATTCCTTTGCTTGCTCTCTGTCTCCCCAAAGATGCACTCAATACCCAGCACTCTTGAACTCACAGAACAAGATAGTGATCGATTTAAAACTCTTGACAAAGGTACTGTAAAGCTCAAGTAAAGCTCAAGGACGCAATGAAGTTGTTGAGGAAGAGAGGAAAGGGAGCAGAGACACGGAATGATGAGCTCGAGGAAGCTTAATTAGAGTCATAGCAACTCTACTAGTATATCACTTGATTTCAGCCTTCCATAATGTAGTTTCTGTTCATTTCTAGAGGTTTTCGTGCTCCCAACACGAAATTCTGGGCTTCTGGGAGGCTGTTTCCGTAATCCGGACAATTTTGGGTCCAAAAATGGCTGTTTCCGATGTCCGGACAAACTTCAAAAAAAAATGAAACAGCTAGTTTCAATCCGGACAAAAATCGCGAAATTTCGACATTTTGGTAACTGCCTTGAAGGGTATTATCCGGGGTCCTCTGCATCTGAGGGGAACACAGGAAAATAGAGGAAAATCAACAAGGGCAATATTCAGAAGAACCGGATTTGCTATTTGTGGAAGATGAATTAATATGTTCATTATGATGGGAAGTACTGTAAACATCGTTGTCATGCACATGTTATGAATTAAGTACCATGATTCATTATCTTTCAAGTTTCCCTACTTTGACCCTCCTCACTGCTCCTCGGTTCCCACATCTACGCACATCTCCACCTCCCCTCACAAACATCATCATATACGCTCTTCTATTAACCTCTCCGCTCTTCGCCTGTCAAATGATGGGACCACTTCCGGTGGCCCAAGTTTCTGCTACTCCGCATTTTGAGTCAGCAGTTTATCATCGATGTGAGCTATATTTAGTTCGGTCCCGAACCTCCAAACTGTCAAAGGCTGCTGCTGAAGTGAGGAGTATCAGTCATGGGAATCTGTTGCCACAAGCAGGCTTCTGCAGTCGTGGATGAACTAGATCTTTCTCAAATTTATGTCTATGAGGATGTCTGATACTCAACTAATACTTGCCGTAACTTAAAATGAAAACAATGGGATGCTGGGAGCGAACTGGAATTTGGAAATTATCCTGATAAGCAACTGATGAGTAATAAGTAATTAGAAAGTCATATCCGTACACAAGTTAGAGCTCTGATTCCGAGTATATCAACCAATTGAATTAAAGATGTACCATCCGCAGATTGATTTCCGAATGGTGATTGTACCAATGGGTAAACGTCGTTACGTCCAGCATCGATCAAGCTGAACAAAAGATCTCTTTCCAAGGTTTTGGAGTAAGCTTTAGGAAGCCAGGCACAAATTTAAGTGATATATCAGATATGTAGTCAAAACGACAAGCACAAGTGATTTCCATTCAGGCACTCGAGACGACGTAATCATCTGTATATCCAACCACACTGGGTCCTGCTGGCAGAGTATCGTGCCAAAAATTGAGACCCAATGTTGCCAGAGACGCCTACAACATCGTATTGAAGAGCGGTAGCTGTGAACGTTGACTGAAAAGGGCTTACACATCGGCCTTTAACAAATTTTCGAGGAAATACAAAGTGACTGGTATAGGTCGTATAGACTGATAAGATAAGACAAGGGCCACAAACCAAAATACCTGCTGATTTGCATCCATTAGCCGTAAATCAACATGTCGTTGTCCCGAAGGACATGCGGAGATCAGCAAACTGAACGGACACCTAGTCATTCAACTAGGATTCGCCATGCAGCGTGTTTGTTCAATGCCTCTGGACCCGCAGTGGACCCGACCAAGACCTGATCGCCGCCACGGTGGCCCATTCGGCAGTTCGCATTTGGTAAGTAACACAGCTTCACAGATTTGCCTCTCAACCCCATTCCTACAGATGGAGAGAGACAGCTCTCCGTAAGTCCTTTCCGCTGCTATGTTCACACCCTTGTTAGGTGCTTACAACTCAAGCTAGACCAGGCTCTATCGCATCCCACGTCAATTCCGCCTACTCCCACACTGGCTCCACCCGCCACATCGTCAACGATATGGATGTACTCCTCGACCCGCCCAATGCTCCATTCGCCTCGACATGTTTGGGAACAAGTAGTATCGGTAGCGGTAGTAGTTCTCCCACCGCTCGGATTAGTGGTGAGGTGTCCCTGACAGTGAACTATCTTCCCACCAAGTTCTCCACCTCGCTGCTGGCCGGAGGAGGTACTCGCAAACGTAAGAATGGGAAGAAAATGGAGCCTGTTGCCCCAAAGGTGCCGAAGCGTGGAGGCGGTGTTGAAGCTTTTCGCAGCGGAGAGGCGAGGATGCCAAGCGAGGGCGATGAAGAATATGATGGGACGTGGTTTGGGAACCCCAGGGATCTCGGCCCGACGTCAACAAAGCTTCGGTGGAATAAATTTAAGTGGGTGCTGCTTCTTGCTAACGCCATGGCATGTATACTTATTTTTATACTCTTTATTATCCTTCCTGATATAATTTATACAGTTTTCAATGTACTCCATCGTGGCGCTCATATTTTGCTTGCTAACCTGGTTCAACATATGGTCACATGCAGATGTTATCCTCGTTGCCAACCGGCCCGAACTCGTCATTTCTACCATCGCTGCCTCCTTCGGAATCCTCGCTTCACTCATTGGGTGGGCTGGCATCCTCCTCAACAACCGCTCCTTCCTCGCCGTCTACACCTTCTTCTGCTGGATAACCTTTGGGCTCATAGTAATTCCAGGTTATCTTTCCTACAAACGTCGCGTCTTCAATCTCGAGGGCAAACTCAACGCCCAGTGGAGCCGGACGTTGGGCCAGGCAGGCCGCGCGACAATCCAGACCCAGCTCTCATGCTGCGGGTATTTTAGCCCATTTGTGGAGGCGACCGTCACACAGACGTGTTATTCACGCAGTATATTGCCTGGATGTAAGGCAGCTTACATGCAATTTGAGTCGATGGTCCTGCAGCGCTGGTATACCGTTGCGTTTCTCACGGTCCCAGCCCAGATTGTAGTAACCCTCGCTGGGTTGCTGTGCTCGAACCATGTCACGTATCGGTTTGGGAAGGGCATGATGCCCAAGGCGTACAGGCTCAGCATGAACAGCATGGCCGTGATCATGGACAACTATGCCAAGTAATGCCACTCCTTGTGTAAGTTCTTCTGCTATCTTACTGATTAATCTCTGTGTATAGTCAATTAGCAGAGCAATACGGGACGGACGTCGCAGCACACATGCTTGCTCGCCCTCGCTCCGACATCAACCTCAACGTCTCGAATACGACCGCGTTGGATGCCATGCCCACCATGCCATATCAATCCCCAACCTCGATCCCTAAGTACGAATCGATTAATGCGTGAGCTCCCACCGCCTTTTGACTAGGCCCCTTGTGGGTTGTACGCCTGTCCCGGAAAATTTTGCAATTGATGCTTTGATGGACACTGCTTCCTCATCCGTATGCTGTTCATACATCTCACCATCTTCTTTTGTCATGCTTACTCATGCTCTGCCCTCAACCATCTAACCTTAGAATTCCCTTCCGCAGTATACTCACTTATCAGCATACAGTTGTACCCATACGATACATGCCTGCCCACATGCCTTCATGGTCCACGATCCTAGCTTATGATAAGCTCCTACCTCATCCCCTGTAACGTATTGTGCTAGTTACGTCAGTTTCTTTTTTCCCTGTTGATTGTTACCAATGGCTTCGGTTTCAGTTCAATCAGATACGTAAAACGATGCTTACTGCGGAGAACATCCCTGGGTGCAGAGTGTGCGATAACAACCCCTTCGGGAGTCGAACCCAATCGCAGTCGTATTGCACGCTAACAATAAGAAAACGGATTTTGGAGTGCCAGCAACACGAGCTATCAAATGTCTTATTCCGAATTCGGCGATTATCGACCTCGCTTTCGTTCGTCCTCTATCGCAATTACTTAGGCTCATTTTTCAACTTGCATCGATGTCATACCAGATCAATACCAGATATACATACTTTTCCTGTGTCGTAGTCGTATGCTGCGTACGCACCAGCCATGTTACTCAAGACAGGGATTTATTGAACTCTCGATGCTGCGCAACTCACCTCAAGACTCAGAACATCGGCCCCGAAGATCATTCTGAGCATAGACCAGGCAATTTATTCATCCATGACCAAAATCTTAAATCGTCGCGGAACTATTATACGCTCACTAACTAGTATGGGTTAGACTTATATTATATCAACGTCCAAATCACCCTGACGGAAGTTCGACTTCAAAGGTTGTCGCTTTCGTATGATGAACACGATTTTTACCAACCCCCGGTCCGTAGTGTCCGCAGTCGAGGGACGACCTATCTCAATCATAGACTACTGGCCGAGCTTCTCTAGGCTTTGACGATTTTTTCCCGACGTTTGCCGACCCCGATGCGTCGCACATCGTTCAACTTCGGCCCCGAATCCCCAGTGCCCACCCGAACATGACAGGCAGCCTGAGCTTATTCCATGACAAAATGAGTGACAGGAATCTTGAATGGTTCGCGGACCTGACATCAGTAAGTTTGATCTTTCATTGTTCGCGGGAGAAGCTCGACCTCAATACATGTCGTCCGTTTGACGCTTTCTGCCAGAAGACGACTATTTATCTCTTCCGCCGTGTTTGGGAAGTCAAGGCTCTGGCAGCCCTGAAAAGAATAATGCAATTAAATGATCGAGTGTTGACCACAGGTATGTATGTGACCGAGCTTGACGATCTACATTGCTCGTAATTACAAGTACTATCATCCAGTGGGAGTACCCAAGGTTTGACGCTAGGGCATCTACATCCTACATCGTGGCCTCCCATCTAGATTACACGTTCTATAGCGGCTGCTGTATGTCCATGGGATTGTCCCTCGACACCTCAGGCTACGATCTCAGATAGCTCAAGGTTGCATACAGAGGCATGGTCAATGTGATCACTGATCAGGTGGGAACGTAGGTCGACACCACGTGAAAATTGAAGACGAACTTGATCTAAGGTGTTTTAACGTTCACATGAACAGCCTTCTAATTTCTGGAGCCATGCGTTGATTGACATTTTCAATGCTACGGCCTACATTCGCGTGCATTGTTCATCACTTTCTTACCGGCAGCTATGTGACTACTATCGTTATGGAGACTGCTCAAGTCTCAATGTCGGCGAGAGGTTCCTGTTATTGGAACAATTGAAGCCGCCTTGGGTAGGACGGAGGTCTCACACTGTTAGATAACAGTCATTCTGCCTAGAGCGGCGTTCAAAACCTGAATACCACTGAGACACGAGGGAATTCGCTTACGAGAGTGAGAACGCGCCGTCCTATTCAACTCTTCACCTTCTCTCAACAATTTATATATATGGAAATACAGCTAGCAAGATGTCGTCCATGTCAGGGCTCACAGGAATTAAGCCAATGTCTTACTATTACGACTGGGAGACAAGACATAAAACTTCGGTAAAAGAACTTGAAAAGCGCTGTCTGGCTCTGAAGCACAACGAAAATTGGGTTTTCTGAGTCACTAGGGTTCTTCACGGTAGCCATTTTCGGGCCATTTTCGGCTCATTTTCGATTTCATTTTTAATCTCATTTTTCAAGAATGGACTTCAGCATGTGATGAGAATAAGGCATGGTAGCCGTTTTCGAGCCATTAGAGTTGTTCACTGTAGCCATTTTTGGCTTCATTTTTGGATCATCTTTGGGTGTTTGGCAGAAGAATGATCAGAATGGACCAAAAAATGATGTGAAAAGTGGCTACCATAAACACTCTGAAATAAACTGGTCGGGGTCCAGTTCGGTTCAGGTTCGGGCATATTTTGCTGAACCCGCACCTGAACATTGCGGTTCGGTGCAGACAACTGCCGCACCTGAACCCGAACCCATGGGTTCAGGTTCAGCGGGTGCGGTTCAGGTTCGCACCTGGGTGCACCACGGTTCACCAAGAAAAAATGGATTTTTTGAGTTGCGACAAAAAAAAGCTAATCTACGAAATCAGGGTCGATCTCCATCCACGCCTCATTCATTGAGGAGAGCCGCCCATCACGATATGCAGCACGAAGCCTCTGCAAGGCACCAAACTTCTCACCTCCCATTTGACGGCGCCGAGCATCGTCTGTCCGAGCCGACATAGAAAAAGATCGTTCCGCGAGACAAGTTGAGGCCGGAATCGGTAAGTAGTCCCGCGCCATGAGGCGGAGAATGGGATAAACCCTCGCCTGTGCCTCAAGCTGTGAAAAGAAGCATTTGTCATGCCACAAAACTACAAGGTACTCACTCCCCACCATGGGATAGGGTCCGGACATTGCAGTTTTGAAGTGAGGGAAGCCTGGAGGTATTGATCCAACTCCACACAAGGATCGAGGTCTTGATCTCAGGATCGCGTCGTGGTTACCAAGTTGTTGTTCCTCTTCTCACGGATTATCCTGTCCATCCAGTCATCAACCGCAGAATTATCTATGTGAGGGTTATCAATTTCTCGAGTGTGAAACATGGTGGTGAGGGCTCTCACCAGTGTGGGATGAAGTCTTCTGCAGTTGCGGGCATTGTGGATGATCCATTGATGTGTTATATTTTGCATGATACTTGAGAAACTTTTCTGACTTCAGCACAGCTATTCAAAAAATGATAGAATGCTTACAATCTCCTTCATACACTCCTTACCCATCTCCACCCACTCAGGCTCCCATGCGGCGTCCAAATAACTGAGTTTCCGTGTGGGGTCGAGAGCTGTATTACAGCACATCAGCAATATTGATTTCATGACAATTTAGTGAACAACGAACGTACCATGAGAAATAAAATAAATGGACGTATCATCCATCTTTCTGTACCACTTACTCATGTTTTGCAACCCGGCTTCGAGGGCAGGTTTCACGAGTTCATATGCCGGGTTATTGGAGCGGCTTTCCCAATCGGATTGAACTTTCTCGAGCAAAGGAAAGACCTTGTGAATTGTGGGACTCTTGTTCACCGAAAGTTTGCCGTGAATGTCTGCGACAATCTGAAAATTGAGGTTGGCAAAAGAACATGATGTAATGAGATGACTTACTTTGAGGCAATCATATGCCAGCTCAACGATTCGCCACTCAGGAGAACTCAGCCGATAATCCATCCACTGTTTGCCATGTGATAATGGAGGCAAATCGTTGTGATTGTCAGCGAGAACACAGAAGTCATCTATCACCTGTGGTTCATGTCAAGATTTGTTGATTGAATCAAACACAACGGGCTTGACATACCTTTTGTTGGCTGAGAATCACGCGAAAGCAGTCACTCAGACTCCCTCACCGTCCATGGACCCAGATCTTGATCTCCAATGCATTGGAGCCATGTGAGAGACTGATCTTCTTTAGATATTCGCACGTATCCTCACTCGATGCTTGTAGCTGGGCAATAAAAGCCATGATCTTGCCAACAACATCGCCTGGACGAAAGGAGGTGACAGATGCGGCCGTGATTGCTGCGGTATCATCCTGTTATGGTCAAAACTCCTAAATCAAATGTAAGTCGACACTCGTAAGTGACGATGTTCAGCAGAGGTTCTGGTCACCGAAGCTCGTAAGCGACGGTTGAGTGAGAGACTTAGATCGCAACTCGTTAGGAGTGTAAGAAAGACTAGGTCAAGCTAAGCTTGACCAGTCATATATTCACTGTTTAAATACTACAGGCCAGTTCATAGATAAACGAGCTATTGTTAAGAGAACAATAGAGACAATAAGAATGTCAAGACAATAGAGAAAGGTGTCCGCAGTGTAGACTACAATAAAGTGGGATAATGAAGTTGTAAGATTAAAGGCACGCGGTAGCAAGACAATAGAGCAGGAACAATAGTGTGAGACGTACGCAAAGTAGAACAGTAAGCACAAAAAAGATTTGATATCCCCATGCCTCTTCGTAACATTAGCCCCTTCTCAATGTTTCGAGTCCCAACCGAAACTAGGTTCTAACCGTCTGCATGGGGTCGAAAGATGCCGCATCATTGGTCGTTGTGGTGAAGGCGCTGAAAGACGTAGGAGTCGGGGTGTCGTGAGCGTAGACCTGGGTCAGTAGCTCAATATCGTTTTCCCCAGTGAAGCGCACTGAGGTGCCAGTGATGAAGGTGGTGAGTTGTGGGAGAGGAGGGGCAGAGACAATTTTAAATAAAATGAGCATGTAATAGAGTAACATAACAAAAATGGATGTGCCAAAGATGACGCCGAGAGCAATGACGATGTAAAGATTGTAGATCATGGTGGTCGGCTTCAGGTAGTGCGATGTCGTGGCGGAACATCACGTGTCGGATTATCTGGACAGAAGAGCACAGAGTGCTCGGGTCGCCACTGTCGACAGTGCGGACACTGGTACTCAGGGCAGTGTGAAGAAAAGTGTCCTACTTGCATGCAGGTGAAGCAGACTGAATTCCACATCCACGATGGTGTGGGCGCGTGCTCGGCAGCGGTGTGGGTAGGATAAGGGGTGGGTGCTCATCTTGGTGGAGATTGTGGAACGTACGGCGGAAGTGGTGGGTGTGGAGATGTCGTTAGTGGCATCTCTTCATCTTCCTCATCACTCAGTGGTTCTATGATAGAAATCCGTTGCGGTGTGGGGACCCGCTCTCCAGGTCCATAATGGAGTGCCTGCTCATCCAGGCTCCTCATGAGCGGGAGCAGATCAAGATAGTAGGGTTCTTCTGTCAGTCGTCGGAATACATACTGGAGGCAGGAGATGACTCTGTAGGTTTCGAAGAGATTTTGTGCAGTGCTATGTAGGAGCGCGCGGTCTTGGGTCACGGACAGCAGTCTCTCTTCATTTCGGATGTCGTCCATGTCTCGGACGAAGCTGAGGATAAGCTTGAAGGTTCTAACAGGGTCAGGGTCAGGTGTGACATTCATGAAAAAGTGGAGAGGGTGGCTCATATTCAAGAGAGGTTGTGGGTAGATCTGTATTCACCCAATATTTCAGCAGCATTTTTTAAGTGAGTTGCTGGCTCCCAGGTGTTTTCTGCCATGCTGTATCCCTTCCACTTTACCAGGAATCGAATTCTTTTGCCTATCCCCCTATGAGCCAAAATAGCTTCAACCTCATGTTCCAGTTCTCCTTCGATCAGATCGGGTGGTGGAGGAAGGAAGTTTGGTCCGTGAGTTTCGTTTTCTTTAAATCATGAGAGAAGTGAGGCGTGGAATACAGGATGAATTTTCCACTGAGAAGGGAGCCTCAATTTATAGGCATGGGACGAGATTACCCGTGTGATGGGGAAAGGTCCCTCGCGTCTAGGGGCGAGCTTTTTGGTTGGGTATCCTAGCTTCAAATTCTTGGAGTCGAGCCAGACCTTTTCCCCCACCATGAATGGACGGAATCCTCCTCCATTTCACCCGATCATTACTTGTCGGGAGAGTTCGTGGGCCGCCAGGGCTTCCCGCTGTATGTTTCCCAGTTTGGCTATCCTCTGTTCGGTAGCCGGCACATTCGTTTTCTGATAGGTCATGGGAATAGCCCTGGGGTGTGCTCCCATCATTACATAAAATGGGGTATTTTTAATAGCTGAGTGATGCTTCTGGTTGTGCGTGAATTCGGCGGTGGTGAGGTGGCTTTTCCATTGTGAAGGTTTGTTCGCACAAAAGATCCGGAGGTAAATCTCGAGTTCCTGGTTTACCCTCTCTGTTTCCCCATCGGTTTGTGGGTGGTAAGCCGTGCTCATTGCTAGCCTTATTCCCAGGAGTCTCCCCAGTTCTTGGAACACATTTGAGGCGAAGCACGGGTCTCAGTCGGATATAATCTTATCTGGGAGGCCAAATCTCCTGAACACGTTGTGCAGATAGAGATCGGCCACCCCTAATGCGTTGATGCTTTTGTTACAGGGGATGAAAATTACCCCCTTAGTAAGACCATGGTCCACCATGACCATGATGGTGTCACATCCGTCGCTTATCAGGAGATCTGTGATAAAGTCCATCGTCACCAGTGCGAATGGTCGAGTGGCATTAGATTTGATCGGAGATAATCCCGGTGTTGTTGGGTATGTATTCACCTTCATCTGTTGGCAGGTGGCACAGCCATCGACGTAATTCCGGATGAAAATGGTCATTCCTGGCCACCAGTAGTCCCTTCATACTAATTCTAGGGTCTGAAATCGGCCGGGGTGTCCTGTAAGTATGTTATCGTGGTACTTTTCCACGATCTTTCTCCTTAGTTCTTTGTCATCTGGGACATAGCATCGGTCTTTGAAAAAGACTGTCCCGTCATCTTCCATTTTCCAGTCTTCTACCGCTGACTTGATCAGTGGCATTCCTCCTTCCTTGATGGCCCTTACTATCTCCTTTAGTAAGTCATCTCGCATCATGCTTTCTGCCAGTACTTCTTTTAGTTCGGTGTCAATTGTCCATGTGAAGATCTCATCCTTCAGTAAGGTGATGTCGTCGTTGTCATTGTCGATATCGGGTATGTGATCTCCTCGCCATGATAGGGCATCAGATTGGATCATCATCTTTCCCGGGACATGCACCAATTGCAGGTTAAATTGTGATA
Organism: Tricholoma bakamatsutake; assembly: GCA_029959215.1. Taxonomy (NCBI): domain Eukaryota; kingdom Fungi; phylum Basidiomycota; class Agaricomycetes; order Agaricales; family Tricholomataceae; genus Tricholoma; species Tricholoma bakamatsutake. The sequence continues at coordinate 12,700,537 of CP114860.1, read as the reverse complement.
GGAAGAGGCTCCACCTAGCCTGACGCCGATTTAGTTTCCGTGCTACTCTGAAGTACATTAGGTTCTTGTGATCCGATAGGATCGTTGTTGAATGTTCGGATTTCTGGAGATAGTGTCTCCAGGTTTCCAGCACTCGTATTATTCCTAACAGCTCCCGATCGTAGATCTCATAGTTCTGTTCGGTCGCTGTCAAGGAGTGGGAGATATATCCGCAAGGGTGCCAATCTACGTTGGTGTCAGTTTGTTTTAAGATGGCGCCTGTCGCGTACTTGGAGGCATCGCTTTCGATTACAAATGGTTTCCCTGCATCAGGCATCAGCAATACTGGTGCCTCAGAGAATTTCTTCTTTAGTGAGTCGAATGCCCCTTGGCACTCGTCTGTCCAGCTGAAGGGCTGGTCCTTCCTTGTTAAGTCGTTGAGTGGTTTGGTGATTGCGGCAAAGTTGCCGATGAATCTCCTGTAGAAGTTCCCGAAGCCTAGGAACGATCTAACCCCTTTTACATTAGTTGGGGGTGGCCAGTCCTTTATTCCGCTTAGCTTAGTCGGGTCCATGGCTAGCTGGTTTGGTCGCAGAATCAGTCCGAGGAATTCGACCTCCTGTACATCGAATCTAGATTTCTCGGGTTTCAGGTACAGGTCATTTTCTCTTAGCCTTGCTAGGACTCTTTTTGTTCTCTCCTCGTGTTCCCCCTTATCCTTAGAGAAGATGAGAATATTGTCCATGTAAATTACTAGCCACCCCTCATTCAGCATGTCTCGGAAGATGTCGTTCATCATTGCCTGGAAAGTTGCCGGGGAATTACAGAGGCCAAAAAACATGACTTTGGGTTCGAACAGCCCTTTGTTGGTTTTGAAGGCCGCCTTCCACTCGTCTCCCTTCTTTATTCGGACGTTGTGGTATCCCCATCTGATGTCCAACTTAGTGAACCATTTCGCCCCTTTCAGCTTATCGAGTAGATCACCGATCAATGGAAGTGGGTAGGAGTTCTTGATGGTTCCTTCATTTAAATACCGGTAGTCTTGGCATGGTCTGAGCGCATCAGAGTCCTTTTTCGCCACGAAGAAAAATGGCGATGCCATAGGGGACTTGGATGGAGTGATGTATCCCTTTCTCAAGTTGTCATCGATGAATTCGTCTAACTTTTTCTGTTCCGCCGGGGTGATTGGGTAAACCTTGCAGTCCTTTGGGATGAAATCCAGTTTAAGCTCGATTGCGTGGTCCCACAGTCTCGATTCGGGAAATCTTTCTGATGCTGCTTTTTCGAACATGCTCCGATACTCTTTGTATTTATTGGGGAGCAAGTCATCGAGTGATTGTTTCTCTTTGATGTCTTCCTTTTCATGAGCAAGCCTCTGTGAGATGGAGGTCGTTGCTCGGATATGAGTCGTGTGGGAGAAGGCGAATCTGCTGGTTAATCGGGATTGGGTGATGTGTGAGATGTGCCTGAGTTTCTGGTAATCTGGGGGAATATAGTCATGCTCGATCGTGAGGGGGGATTCTTCGGTCCTGAACACCCCGATCATTGGTTCCCCTCAGATGTAGGCAAACAGTGCATCCGTCCCATCGTTGTTCCCTTCAGTGTCGAGTGATAAACCGATATCGGAGTTGTCCGGTGTAGAAATCCGTGGATTGATTTCAGGATGAGTGTCCGTTGCCAGGTGTGATCCGTCTCTATCGAGTTCGTCCATGGTGCAAAGCCCTTTTGTGAGATGAACTGTCCCGAGCCTACTCTTCACGTGCTCGGCGGCGGCGAGGTGGGTTTCCCCAAAGGTCTCCCCAGCACTCCTTTTAGGTAGCCTCCCGAGAGTCAGACTCAACGTTACTCTCAGTGCGAGCAGCCCCTTGTCATCTATAGTGAGGCTTTGCTTACTGATCGTGGTTCGTGTTCGTTCGATCATAGTTCGGATTTTTCCCATGAGAGACCTCTCGGTCTGCCTGTCGGTGAGAGTCCCCTTTTCCCAATCAATGGCGGGGTTGCGCTTCCGGAGCCACGTGTACCCCAGGATCATCATTTCCTTCCCCAGCCCCATTATCAGCATTCTGATCTTCTCCTCTCTTCCCCTGATTTCAGTGTCTATACAGATATAGTGTGAGATCATCCCATTTTTGTTCAGGGTTCCGTCGACATTTTTAGCGAGGATCTTCCTGGCAAGTGGGATTTTCTTCAGCCCGAGTTTCTGGACGACTCGGTGATCAATAAAGGTTTTGCCCACCCCTGAGTTGATCAGGGCGGGGATTTCGGCTTTTTTGTCATCTAGCAGACAGTGAACTGGGACGTGCATAGATTGATTGCTCACGTCTGCTACTAGTACACTTGAGACGATAACTCTGGTGGGCTCTGCTGCCGATGCAGGCCGCTGCTTTAAAAACCCTCCTCCACCATGAGGTCGAGTACCTCCTCTTTCTGGTTCTCTTCTAGCTTGTTGATAAGAGCTTGAATTTTCATGTAGTGGTTGTGGGAAGTCTTCTTTGTCTCAGTCTTCTTTTTGTCTTTTGAGGGTGGCTCTTTCCCTCCCTTGTGGTCGCTCGCTCTATGCCATGTTTTGTGACAAATAAAGCATCTACCTTCCTTCATGTGTTTCACCCTCTCTGCATAGGAGAGGCACGTCGTGTCGATTTCCATTGCGTTGGGGTCTTTTGAGGAGCTACTTGCTCCTCCTCCCCCTGCTTTACTATACGTTCTTTCTTTTGTTGCCTTGGCCCTCCTTAAGTGCCCTTCTGCTCTTGCTGCGTGGATGTACCAGCCTTCGATCGTATCAGGCGGGTTTTCCATACCAAAGACCTTGTCGAGCACCTTGTTGTTGAGCCCGTCGATGAAATATTCGATAAGGGCAGCGTCTTCCTTGATCTTCATGTGGTAAGCGAGTGTCTTGAACTGCACGATGTACTTGTCCACCCCCCTTCCTCTCTGTGAGAGCGCCCGGAGCTGGGTGCGCGCATTTCCTGCATCATCAATTGGTGAGAACACCGCACGTACTTTAGCAATGAACTCTTGGAACGTGTCCCAAGGTTTCGATTCAATATATCTCTCCTCTAAGTATGCCTGTTTCCAAGGCCCTGCTGTTCCCCCATTCATGTACGACAGCATAAACAGAATTTTGTGTCGGTCGTCCGGGAACGCGGCTGCATTCGCGTCGACGTAGGCTCTGCACTTGAGCAGGAAGAGCATTGTTTTGGCTCTGTCTCCTGAGTAGTCAGTCGGTGCCCTCATCTTGATTTCGGTGGGGCGAGCAGCGAGAGTGGTGGGTGCTGTGGGAGCGGTGGGAGTGGATGGGGCTGCCATGATTCGTTTGGTGGGAAGTGGTCAAATGATTCTCGTAAGAATCTTGTCGTGGTGTGTGGGTTGCCTAGACTAGGGTTTAGTCGGCAAAGTATAAAATAGCTTGACCTTTTGTTATGGTCAAAACTCCTAAATCAAATGTAAGTCGATGCTCGTAAGTGACGACGTTCAGCAGAGGTTCTGGTCACCGAAGCTCATAAGCGACGGTTGAGCGAGAGACTTAGATCGCAACTCGTTAGAAGTGTAAGAAAGACTAGGTCAAGCTAAGCTTGACCAGTCATATATTCACTGTTTAAATACTACAGGCCGGTTCGTAGATAAACGAGCTATTGTTAAGAGAACAATAGAGACAATAAGAATGTCAAGACAATAGAGAAAGGTGTCTGCAGTGTAGACTACAATAAAGTGGGATAATGAAGTTGTAAGATTAAAGGCATGCGGTAGCAAGACAATAGAGCAGGAACAATAGCATGAGATGTACGCAAAGTAGAACAGTAAGCACAAAAAAGATTTGATATCCCCACTCCTCTTCATAACACATCCTCTGCAGCCTCGATATCCATACTGGTGTCCATGTCAAACCGGCCATTCTCATCTTCGTCGTCATCATCGTCCATCTCGTCAACGGTGTTAACATCATCCCTCACATTGTGGAGTGTGGATTTGATGGTTCGAAGGGAGGGTATCTTCAGCGCATTAACAAAGTGACACGCCATGAGATGAAGCATATGTTCGATACACCTATATCATTGCCGGTGAGAGGAAGCGGGATATATTAAAATAATCATCACTTACCAACCCCTCACTTCCTTTGGGTCCAAGTGCTCTCCATCAGGATCGACGGTTGTGCAGACCACCCTGGTAGCCACGTCATTGACAGGGACATTGTCTACAATCAGCCATCCTAACTAATGGAAATAAATGAGCGATGACTCGAAATGCCACTCATGATGGAGTATAGGAATACCTTTTCATGAAAGCCAAATTTGTCAATGATTCTCATCAGTTCATTACCCACCATAATCCCCGAATGTCTGCCAACAGAATGCTCGAATGCGATAAGATGGCTCGTAAGCGTCCACTTGAAGGGATCATCCAGTGACGAGTGGACAAACTGGATGCTGTATGATGAAAATGGTCGGCGGCGCCTTGATGACCACCCATCATAGATGACCGACACAAGCCCTTGGATATTCTGATCATGATGATAAGATTCTCGAACAATGGAATAAATCGATGGCTTATGGCAATCAAATTCTTATCAATCTCACTCAGCTTCATCACCTTCTCATCGACCGCGGTTGCGATGCATGTCTTCTTTGGAATGTCCTTGTCCATGAGTTTTGGGTTGGTGTAACACAACAAGCGGCGAAAAGATGGGTGCTCAATGAATCGAAATGACTGAGAGAACCATTCATGAGATGGACGTGGGTCAGGAGTGAAAGTAAAATTACCAGATCGCCATCAACAATGAGCTCAAGAATGTATTCCTTCATACTGACTTTCGTTACAGGTGGCGGAGGTTTCTTCTTGATGACAGTGAAGCCTTCAATCGTCTGTTGTGAACTTATGAAAATTTTCAGATGGGTTTTGACGATGAAGAAATGAACAACTCACTTCTTTGGTCCTTTCCAGTCTTTCGGTGGCTGTGCCTTCGCCTCGACACCCTTGGCTTCACATTGTTCAAGATACTCGTCATAGTGGTTCCTGGGATTTTTTCAGCATTTAAGAGAGAGAACGAAAGGGCTCAACTTACTGGGAGAGATGGGTTCGCAAGGCTGAAACATTCCCAGTGAAGAAGGTGCCCCGCTTCAGTACTTTTGCACTTCTGGTAAACTGAATACATAGTAAGTTCAGAATCGGCATAATGTGACACAAATATAAAAACACATGCACATGCAGGGTTGGCAGTAATGACCAGCTCGTTCACCAGTATTACCTTTCATGGTGACAACACAAACATCCTTGGTGAAGAAGAGGTGGATGTCGCGAGTGGCATGATTTTTTTTGTGGGGACGCTGAACAATCACGGAAGGCCCAGCAACACAAGTCCAAATGATCAACTTGGGATCAACCGAACTCGGCGTGACCACCTACCTTGGAGCCTTCCTTCCGTTTCACTCACCAATATGACTGTGTTCCCTCATCGTCATCTTTGTCATCACTTCCTTTATGATCCCCCTCAGCATCATCTTCATCGCCATTGGCATCCTCTTCAAGCGAATTTTTTGTGGTGCCGTCATCTTCCAACAACTTTTCAGGATCGTCAACAGCCATTGTCTGGTTGTCAGAGGGATCATAGTCTTCATCCCTGTGCCTCGAGCTGGATTTATCCAACTGAGAAGGTGTTAGGCATGACGTGAATCATCAGCAAAGGGCATGATAACTTACACAGGCCCTTTTGGAATTTGCACGATCTGGATCCTGTGAGTCTGCGGTGTGGGTGTGTTTAGGGAGGCTGGGAGGAATCTCATCAGACGGCGAGTTGAGCCAGGTCATCTCTCTTGCGTCTTTCAGTGTTCCATCAGCATTACATGCCTTGCCGACAGGTTTCGTTATATCATTCTGGGCTTGGGTATTGATTTTTAGTTCTGGCGTATGGTGGTACGTCAATCAAGGCTGATACGAGGTGTAGTGAAAGACGTACGGCTTTGCGCAGCATTCCCAGTGGCTGGAGCATCCCCGCTGGTGTTACCTAGGTTTTGATCCATGTAAGTTGTATTGATATGAGCAGACTTTGAGTTTAACCTTCACCATTCCCAGGCCCATTTGATCCACTCGTTGTCGTAGGATAATCCAGTCCTCTCGAGCGCTTTGATGGTTGGGAAATCCATGGCCCAGCTATAATCAATGAAGGATTGACTCGGTCACATTCGGGCATCGCAGAGAATGAGGAGAGGGAGCACAACTCAGGGGAATGGACAGTTCACCGTGTTTTTAACGTTTTTGGATGGTGAAACACACTTGTTTGTGTCTCTCTTCTACAGTATTATTTGACAGGCTGTCTTGCTTGTAACCACGGATCCATGGTTCTCATATTGTTTTATATCATTGTTGAGTAATAGAATGCAACTATTATTACTGTACAGTGGCAGTGAGAGAAGACTTGCTTGGAGGTGCACCGAGGTGCACTGGGGTTCGCACCTCGGGTGCAGGTTCCACCTCTCATTGAACCTGCACCTGGTATCGGGTTCAGGTGCAGCTAGGGGACTGCACCGCACCCTGAACCCTAGGTTAGGTGCAGGTTCGGTGCAGGTTTGAGAGGTTCAGGAACCAGACCCCGACCAGTTTAACTGCCCTCACTCAGGTCAGATCCAATTTTGACTGGGTTAATACATATTGAAATATAAGTAAAAAATATTATCAGTCTCTTCTTTTTTGTATGTCAGTGGGCAAGGGCATTATCAAACTTCAACCCATCCACCATAGAAAAATGAGAAAAGGCAAGATCACATCATTTATACTGTATTACAACTGAGCTGAATCATGTGTTGCCATCATTTGAACTAGTGGTTAAAGGTTCAGTCTATAGGACCAAAGAAAACTGTTAACTGGACCAGCAGTTATGGTTAAAGGCTTGTCTTTAGCAGTTATTTTCAAATTTGAAAAAATCATTAACTGCAAAAAGACTGGTTTAAATTAATCAAGACTGATTATTAATTATGTGAGCTATCCCACCTACCTTCCTTGCTTATTGCCTTGGATTAAATCCATGCTTCATCCAAAACAGTCAAGAACTGAGGAAGATAAGACCAAATAACATTTTGATAACATTATTTTTTCATTATCAGATTAACATTAATTGTACTGCTTATACCTTGTGCTACAAAATGTGGGGTACAGTTAGACATAATCCATGACAACAAATAAACATATGTACCTTGTATATCTTATCTATTCAACAGCCATGACAAGTTGTAACTATATACCACAATCTGCAACCACAAACTGCAAACTAATACACTGCACTTTTGTTGTGGCCATATCTCAGTCTAATCTTGACAGATTCTTTTAAGAATTGGATTAAACTCTGGGGAATTGCAATGTCTATCCTTCTCCATAATCTTTAAGTGTTCTGGATAATATTTGCTAAGATACATATAGGTCATATAGTACAACAAATTTCACAACAGAAAATCAGTTTTAATCAGTCTTTTTTTGGTCTATTAACTGAAAATGATTGATTTTAGTCAGTCCTGTTAGGTCCTCTCAATATCTGGGTCAGTCCTAGACCAGTTATAATTATGATCTATTCATAATAGGGTCAAAAAACTGAATCAGAGCAGACCTTAAAACACTATTTTGAACCTTAATTTTTTACTCTTTTCCTTGGTGACTGCCAAAACTTGCAGTGGCAGTATGTCTATGTTTGGTTCATGGATTATTGTATAATTTATAGTGCATTTATTGGATGATTATAAATTAACAAATGTGTCAATAATCTGAGTCACCTTGACCATGAAAATTATCAAGGGCAATTATAGGGCAATTATGGTGCAATTATGGGGCAATTATGGGACAATTATGAGACACAATTATTTTGACAGATCTATCATCTTTTGCATGATGTAAGCAAAAGTGTAAGCACAATCAAATAATTGCCTTCGATAATCATGCAAATAATTATATAATTGCCTCCAGAGGTGATTCAACAATTCTGAAATTCTTACAATAATCATGATTATATGTATCCCAAACATTGTGGACATAATCTGCGGAAAATTACCCTACTTTGAGCACTACTAATGCCTGTACTCTCAATTATATCAGCATACAAAAGAAATTTTAGAAGTGCTCTTAGACTCGGAGCAAATTCTCAGACCTTCTCACCTATTTGTGCAATTGAAAATGTTTTGAGCTGCTTGAGACACACCCAACTGCCTTTGAAATGAAACCCAGATTTAAGTTGGATGAGGGTTATTTTGGTAAATGGCAACAGCTACAGCTACTGTGCTGGATTCAAGTAGGCTGGCAGATCTTTCTGCAATGAGATCCAGCACATCAGGTATGCAAGTGAGAATGGATGCCCCTCTGTGATGCCCATTATACCTGATACTCATTTGTTGATTACTACCTCCTATCATTTGTATATTCCTTACTCCTATCTTGGACACTATATAATACTGATAGTCATAGTTTCTCAGTGCTTTACCACTCACTGAGGTGTAAGTCTCATTCATTTTACTTTAGTATGTTCTTTCTTACCTTGTAGTAGTACTTCATTATTCTATTCTAGGTACTACTACTCAATATATAGTGCTTTACCACTCACTGAGGCATAAGTCTTGTTTATCCTACTTCAGTATATTCTTACTTACCTGTAGTAGTACTCCATAATTCTATTCTAGTACTAAATTTGGTCCCTGCCTTCAAGATATCATGTATGGGACTGATACTTTGCAAGGTCTGTACCAGAAAGTCATACACCATAGAGTGATTAGAGAATGGCAGGGGTAACCATGGGGTATTCTGAGGCTACCCTTACCCCTACCCTAACCCTAGCTAAAAAGGCAGCCATGTTCTCTCCTCTCCCTTCTATTCCACTCCCCTCCTCTCCTCGTCCCTCCCCATGTCACAAATCAGGTATCTGTCTGTCCTTCATTCTTCCTCCTTCCCCTGTAATGAAACCATACATCCAGCCCTTCTTCTTCCCCCCCAACTTCGTATGTTCTTCTCTCTCCTCCGTTCTTATCTTCTCATCCTTCACTCCCAGCAATCCCCTCAAGCGCAAACAACCCTCAGATCTTACCCAAGATCGTCCACTCACTCCAAAGCAAGAGGTACTTCCCCCAGGCGCCAGTGTCGCTGACGGTGAATATGCTTCTGGCCTCATTGTTTGTGATCTCTGCGGTACTCGGGTCTCATTTCGCCATGACTCCACCGGAGAGTTTACCCTCAATCACTGGAATCATCATCGTGAAACCTGGTAGTTTGCGTTATGTCTTGGATGTGTTTGTTTAATCACGTGTTTAGTTCTAGTTTTCTTCCTCCTCCCGTCTCAGCCACTTCTTCCAATCTCCCTACTGCAGATCCCGTGATTTACACTCCCGAGAGTGCGGCAGAGGCTCTTGCCCACCCCGTGGCCAAACGGCGCCGGGCCAAGCGGACTGAAGACGAACGTATCGACTATCTCCGTTCGGATCCATACGTTGCCAAGTTCGAAGCCTACCGCGTTCTAAAAACCCCTTACCCCTTGAAAGGGTCAGGGTTTTGAGGGGTATTGGTAAGGATATGGAGGGGTATGGAGGGTACACAATACCCCAGGGTTGTGCACCAGGGTATTGTCACAAGATGACTCAAATCACTTTTACTATGAATTGTTTCAAAAAAAAGGACTTCTGTCCACTTTCTTAAGTTGGTGGTGTAAGAGTTCTATGTAGTAACTGTGATAAACCAGACTGGCACTAGGAAATGGCCAATTTTAGGAACAGAAACCCAATAGCAGCAATACTGACATGTGCAGCTACAAGCCACAGACAGACAGTGGACAGAATTTGACACAGATGGGGGTATGTGGCAGGGAACAGATATTAGAATTATTGATTGTCAGCAAGGGCATGTTGGGATCATAGCAGTAACACATTCTCAGTTGGCAGTGGTGAGGCACAGTTTGTAAGCCATATAACATCAAACATTAATCTAAGGTAAATGGAATGTATATTATCTAGATTTAGCATAACCTCTGCATAAGTCTTAATGCAAATTATCTTTATTATATGCCCCCAATCCAGAAATTCTACCTACCCTCAGACCCCTCCCAAGGGTAAGGCTGGTTGAGGGTATAAAATTCTGTACCCTCACCCCTACCCTCACCTACTGTTGACAAATACCCCCAGGGTTCTGCATACCCCTGCCATTCACTCTGAATAATTGTCTTCATTGAGCATGGTGAGGATTCATTCCAGTAATAGGATGTCTATTGCTAATTTCTGTTGTTTCTTTGACTCTTATATACCTAAAGCTCATACAGTGCACCTAGTACATACTGGGCATTTGACATGCTGAAAGAGCTGCATGTTGATGCTACCACTATGTACATGTCCCTCTGATAGTTGCTTTTCGGATGGATGTTGCACCAAAACCAAACATGTGTATACTACCACTGCAAGTTTTGGCAGTCGCCATAGGAATTTGTTAGCCTGGTGAGCCTGGCCTGCTTGTATAGTGAAGATATAGTTATTTACTCAATGTTGACTATATAAGGAGCTTCAAATGATACAGCACATGGTTCAGTCATAAGCAGCAGATTCTCATAAATATCACATGTGTTGGGGTCTAAGTCACTGATGCACATCAATATTTATTTTCACATCACATGATTGCATCAAAGCCTGCTGGGTGAATTTGGATCTGGTCTTGGGAAGCAGTATTTGACAACAAATACACCTTACAAGGTTCATTGGGCTAACCAAGAATTACTGCACATCACAGTAACTGAGGCACATTTTTCTCCTCCAGTGTATCAGTCACTCAATTTTTCCACATCACATCCCTACAATCCACTGAAAGTTATCTTGGGACTGACCCAGGTAATTACTGAAAAGGTAATTACCCAATGTCTTGAAATTTTTATTACCATTAATAATGACCATAGGTCAGTGGGGTAAATTGCCAAAAAAACATAGAACTTATTTTAAGCTATCTAATAATCACCAAAGAGGTCCAAGGGGCTCAATGGTGCCTTAGAAATTTCTCTAGTTCTTCCAGCCTGAGAAGCATATGCATTATCCACATTGGCACCAACTTGACTCAAGAGCTCATAAAATGCTAGTTTCTCCTGGTATTTTTTTACTCTCTGAATCCAGAATGTGTCCCAACCAGTGTCAACAGACCAGTTGAACATGTCTGCAATTTTGATTGGATTCATCTAACCAACTGATTGAACCAGTATTAGATGTAAGGTTGAACTATAGGATGGTCAAAACATACATGAGGCAGTGCAGAAACTCCAGTGCCAGTGAGAGCTGAATCCAAATTGTTATCATCAGAATCTGCAGCAGCCTCAAATTGTTGACCAAGCATGGCAAAGAAGTACGGGCTGGGAACCTCTCTAGTACTATAGGACTGATCACTCTTATGCTTTATGTTGCCCTCTGTTAGGAAACAGTCTCCTAACATGCCTATTATCTAATACTATTTTTATTTTATTTTATTTCACCAAAATACACTACAAAATGCCTATATACACATTATTTGTCAGCATGGGAATTCTTTATTTACACACATCAATATGTACGCACATCCGTAATAACATACTACAATATGTGTAACATAGTATATAACCCTAAAATAAATACTAGGAGGCCTCAGTTGAGTTCTCTTAGGTATTCCATCCACATTAGTGGTGCAAAAGGCCCATTTCAGCCAACTGTTCTATTTTTAACCCTCGCATTAAATCCATCAAATCCCCCCATCACGCGCGCACCCCCTGCCGCCTTCTTGTAGGAGAACCCACATGGTCCAGCTAGCAGATTAGTGGGTGTCGCCCTAACACCCTCCAAGTTTCTATCAGATTCACTCCCACCCTCTACTGTGCATTGTTCAGCCTCATCTTCCACATGACTGCCAGATTTGTTGGTGTCAGAAACTGTCACTTGTGCATTGCCAAACTTGCACTTCAATTGAATATGAGCTATCCCTTCTTCAGCATGAAGTCATTGCAACTCCCCTTTGACCAATGTGCAGTCACATAACTTTTGAACACCAAGCTTGTTTCATTTTTTTGTTTTGATGTCACCTTCACCCATGCTAGAGAAGAGATGTTCTGTGGATGCTGAGTTGGGAACAAATCTGAAGATGAGAATTGCAAGTTTAATGAGTGAGCTATTGCCTGTGATCTTCCAGACACAGAAAAAATCAATTGACCCATTCTGATGGAGATTTGTTAAGCCAAAGTGACAAGAATGATTAAAAAATGGTGTACCAAATTCTTCAAAGATTCCCTGAGATTATCAATGGGGCATTTCACCTCTGAAAAATCCCTTCACAGGTGTGTGTAGTAGTCATAGATCTGGGTCATAATGTCACTTGACTTGAGATACTCGCATGTATAGTCACTGAATAATGCCTATTAACACCATAATGGTCAGACTGTTGTTGTTAGAATTGATGAATGGGTTTAGAAAGAAGCATGCAATTAAAAGGTCTTGATCAATTTTTAGCCATTCACTTTTCAATGCTTTCAAGAATCTTTGTGACTGGGTGGTTTTTGTCTTCCTCCATTGTGTTGGGATGAGTGCAGTCATTGATTCAAAGCTTTGTATACATGTGGTACAGATTACCTAGGATTAGCACAATGTGATCACACTGAATATTATCACCTTGAACAACATTTACAGCAATGGCAAGGGGTTCAATGTGAGTTTTGATATTATAGTATTGAATGGAAAGAACTTTAGATTAAGCAGCAAGGAAAATCTGAACTTTAATTGATATACAGGAAAACTTTATCCCACTACAGTGCATTCTTGACATGTGTAAGTATTTCTCCTTTGAGGTATCCTTGTGACTAACAGTATCAATTATCTCATCACCATGCTTTACAGCTGTCACCTCTGGAGCTTTGCTGACCTTCAACACCTGTGTCAATACACAGAATGTTGAAATTGAACCCTGAGAAATGTGCTGCATACATGAGGCAACATGCAGCATACACATGTTACTGTGCTTACTGTGCATACATGTGGTAAACACATTCCCGAGTCATGTGACATCCTTATTATTATGTATATAAAGGAGAACCTGTACCATAGTAGGATTATAGTGTTCTTACCTCTGCTAAACCCTAGCTCTAAGATTTACTAAACCCCAGGTAGGTTATAAGGAATGTGTTGTCTCTTCCTCTGTGCAGCGTATATAGTCTGCTCCAACACAGACATACAGTATGCTGTCTAGTGTTTGAAGGTTCAGTCCATAGGACCAAACACTGAACTGGACTGAAAGCTGTCCATGCTGCTGTCCATGCTGCTGTTCAGTCCATTTGTCTGAAAAAGTGAGTAACCAAAACTGTGGTTTGGTTGCTAGTTCACTCATTTTAAAAACATTTGAAGATTATTATAAGACCAGTTGGAACCAGTTTACAACTGGTCTTTTTACACTTAGATTATGTACCCTATAAGAGTACCAAATAAATATATTTATACTAATTACATATGTCATAGATAAAAAAACTGGGGCATGCCCGAATGAATAGAGGAAAAAGTAAGTGGTTTAAATAGCACTGACCATTTGCACCTGTTTGCATAGACACATGTACTCTTGTTTATGCATTTTTGATGCATTTACATCTTTCATTTATATGTTTACATTTATTTGTACTGTATTGCCACCAGCCACAATGTGTTTCACAACTTGGTTTCTCTCCCCACAACAACAATGCCCTTGTCCACAACTGGGGCACAAACAACATCTGTCATTGTCTGTGCCCCAGTAAGTATCTTTTACTCTTTGCCTTTCATTTGTAACTAATCATTATCTTTGTTTCTTAGAATCTATGTATATTATAACACATTATAACCCTCACACCATGGCACCCACTTCTAGCCTCACAAGCCACAGCTCATGGAGTGGACTGTGAGTGCAGTAGACGAGGATAATGAAGATGAGGACAATGAAGGATGACAACAACAACAACAAATGACAAATGACAAGCAGGGGATGACAATGATGACAAATGACAAGTAGAGGGAGGACAATGATGATAAACAATGAGTAGGGGACAATGACAATGATGATGAATGACAAGCAGGAGACAATGACAATGACAAATAAGTAGGAGACAACGACAACGATGAATGGCAAGCAGGGGATGACAATGACAGTGAATGACAATGATGGCAAATGACAATGACAGCAAATAACAACAATGGCAAATGACAATGATGGCAAATGACAATGATTGGGGATGACAATGAGGATAAATAGGAACCATGAGATAGCAACAATGCAACACCTGCCCCTCCATCGCTTGAAATGCGAGATGAAGGGGTGGTTTTCTGACAATGATGACAAATGACAAGTAGGGGGAGGACAATGATGATGAACAATGAGTAGGAGATGACAATAACAATAAACAACAAGCAGAGGATGACAACAATAATGAACAATGAGTAGGGGATGATGACAATGATGATGAATGTCAAGCAGGGAACAATGATAATGACAAATGAGTAGGAGACAACAACAATGATGAATGGCAAGCATGGGATGACAATGACAGTGAATGACAACATTGGCAACTGACAACAATGGCAAATGACAATGACTGTTATTGACAGCAAATGACAAGCAGGGGATGACAACGATTCAGGATGGCAACAAGGATAAATAGGGACCATGGACAGTGACAATGCAACACCTGCCCCTTTCTCATTTAAAACATGAGATGAAGGGGTGGTTTTTACTGATGTGTCTTCCCCAGCCTCGTGAGCCCCTGCTCACAGGTGGACTTATTTTCTTGTTTTTTAATTTTGTTTTGTATTATTCTTTTCTTTGTATGTATCTTAGTTACACAAATGGTTGGTGCCTCTACCGCTGCAAGCCTCTGCTTGCAGGGTGTGAATAATAGTTTTGGAATATCTATTTAGTGTTTAATGTAGCATACCATTTGGATTACTTATGTGGTCCTGACTGGTCCTAAACTGGTCTGAACCAGTTTAGTACTGGACTGGTTGTGAGCAGTCCAGCAACTGTTAGGCAACTGTGATGGACCAGTTTATACCAGTCCAGTCTATGGTTGCATATAATATTTGAAATATATGAACTGGTCCAGTCCATGGTTGCCTCCTAAGGTGAGCAAAAAACTGGACCAGACTGGACTTTCAAACACTAACTTCCACATCTGATGATCCTGGCCTCACCTCTGGGGCTGAACCTGAAACTGTACAGACTGTCAATGAAATGGTCAATGAAATGATTTGGGACACTGTTGCTGAGGTTCCATCAGATCAGCTTTGAGCCAAAGCCCAATCGAAATATCTGGATAGCACTTCTACAGCCACGAAGTGGATTGTTAGTAATCCTGAGCTACTAGCCAAGAAACCAAGGCAGAAGCAGGCCAGGGAATGAGCAGTAAAAGGGAAAGCAGGGAAGGCATTAGGGAATGCTTCAGGACAGAGAAAGAGGAAGGATGCTGATGCTGATAATGATACTGATATGGACAATGGAGAGCCAGCCCCAAAGCCACTGCAAAAGCATATGAAGAAACTCAAGGCCAGTGTTGACACCAACAATAACAATGATGACAAACCACAGTTTATGATCTCGGCATATATCCTTGTTGAAAATACTTCATCTGGAAACCCAAACAAAACCTACTAGAAAGGTTTTGGATGGTATAACACAAGCTAGAGGAAGGGTGTGAGGTGGTACTAAATATCACTGCTGTTACATAAGGATAAGGAAACTAAGTTCAAAGAGTTTGAATGATATTGGATGAAGTTCGAGGGTGCATGAAGGTCTGCAAAGTGCTCTGAGGAATGTTTGAGGATGTTTGAAGAAGTTTGAGGACATTTCAGGGGTTTTTAAGGAATGGGGATGGCTTTGAAGGATGCTGAGGAATGACTATAGAAAATTAGAAGGGTTTTGTAAGGGCAACCTCAAGCCTCACTTAATAGTGAGCTAACAGAGGGGAATCCAAAGTTAATATTATACTACATAATACAGACACTCCAGGTGCACCTAACAGAGAGGAATCCAAAGAGAAAACTCTAAGGACCCATCTGTCAATGCCCAGTATATGTGATAGAGCTGAAAATCAAATAGTAAGCTAAAAATAGCAAAAAGGCAGAGATAGGCAGATCAAGTTGTGGGATGATGTCACCTTGATGGGTAAATGTCCAGAAGGGGTCCCACCTCTAAGAATAAAACTGTCAACATGTACCAACATGGGAAAAAGCGAAATATAATAATAAAATAGGAATAAATCATAGAAAATCATAGAAAAGGCAGAATAGGGTGAAATAAAATATAAAAAAAATATGGGGTCAATGCATAAAATTGCCCAGATGCCTGGGGCGCCTTCCTTTTCCCTTACATCACCCCCCTTCTATGATGCATTGCCCTGATGCATTCAAAACCATATTTGCCCAAAGTCAGATGCTTGGATGCACTGAGGTGCAGAGGAGTGTTGCTGGTGAAACTCCCTGATCAGTTGTGGGGCATTCACATCGGACTCTGCAACCCAGGAGTTCTCCTTGTACCCATAACCCTTCCAGTGTACCAGGTATTTGAGTTTACCTCAACATAAGCAGCTGTCTAAGATGGACTTGACCTTATACTGAGGTTCATCTTTGATAACTGTAGGCAGTGGGGGAGGTCATGTCACACATCTAGGAAATGGATCTGTGGGTGCAGAAAGCAGCTTTATGACATGGAAGACAGGGTGGAGTCTGGACATGGACTGTGGTAGCTGTAGATGGTAGGCATGCGATCTGAAGCTGATAGGTCCATTGCACACTCTAAGGTCAGGATTTCAGTTTCCAATCATATCGATACATTACAACAGGTGCTCCAAACTACTCTGAACCCTATGAACTCAATTTTGAACTAATTTTGAACTTTTCAAACAACTTTGCATGATTTCATGACATTTTGAATACCTTCAAACAACTTCACACTACTTCCAACGATGTTGGCTGCCACATAGCTGTTCCAAAACCCTTTTTATATGCACAGCACAACTGGAATGAGCCATTTCATCGCATATTGAGCACCACCAGACATCGAGAGATGACAAAAGATTTAGAATGCGATAAATGTGGTTTTGTGTTTCAATGATACATTGAATCAATAGAACAAGCTCTTTTTACTATACTAGGATGATGTGCATTTCAATTATTATTGTTTCTCATTTGTTTTACAATTTACAAAGTCCTTTATTGTTGTGTATATTGCCTCTTGTTCTCCATATGTTATATTTCCTTTTTAAGTTAGCCTGGTGTCATATCTCTAAGTTCTGCAAAATATTGCAAACTTCTTTGAATTTCATATTCACTCTTTGACTTATTGCATATCACCCATCGTCTCTCAAAAAACACTTCTTATTCACTATATTTGCTCCTCGATATATCTCGACACCAGTCCGACTCTTTTAAAACTTCTCAAACTATTTTGAACATCTTCAAACATCCTTGAAACTACTTCAAACTTCTTTGAACCCCTTCAAACATCTTTCAAATGTCTTTTGAACTTCATTGTATGCCTATAAAGACTATATGCATCATGCATCGTCATTCCATGTCTCTCACTACAACTTTTGGGTATCAGCAGTGATATTTAGTACCAACTTGCACCCTTCAGGAAGTCTACCCTGTGTTATACTTCTTAGACCTTTTAACAGGTTTTTGTTAGGTTTCCAGGTCAGCCATTATAAATGCATCTAGTGATGAGAAATGGTCCAAGAAAGCAGTGGGCAAGTTTCCTGCATGGACATGTGGTGGAAATGTCACTAGAGTCGAGATAGACATAATCACCAACCTTATATGTGGGTGTAGGTGAGTAACACTGGTTGTAGAAGCATGCCATGCATCCTTCACCTTGGACAAAGTTGACTTTGCCTCCTCCAAGGTGTCCTTCATCCACTCTGTGAACTCATTCACCATCTCCAAGTGTGAGGGTGCTTGTCAAGGCTTGAAGCCCATGTATGGGTATCACCCTGTTTTGAGGAGGAAGGGAGTTAGTTGGGTGGAAGAGTGGACATGATTGTTGTATCCAAACTCAGCCATGAAAAGGAGATGTTCCCAATCATCCTGTGCTCATTTATAAAGATATGGATGTACTGCTCCAGTTCTTGGTTGACTCATTCTATCTGTCTATTTGTCTGCAGATGGTAGGTGGTCGAGGCGAGAAGTTTGATCCCCAGCAGGCAGTAGGTAAACTCTGCAATGAATTGTGGTCCTTGATCACAGAGGAATGTGCTAGGCAGCCCATGAAGCTTCCATACATGGCACAAATAGAGTCGAGCCACTTCAAGTGTGGTGATGGTCATATGAGTGGGGATAAAATGAGCTTGCTTCCCAGCAGAGTTGACTGTGCACATTACCACATCAAACCCATTGGACTCTGGTAGTTCCACCATGAAGTCCACACTGATGACATCCCAATGATTCTCTGGGACTGGTAGGGGGTGTAACTCACCCATGGGCTTGCATTGTGGTGTCTTGGTGTGTAAGCAGAGATCACAGGTATGGCAGTACTGACCAATGAGTCGAGACACCTGGGGCCACCAATAATTCCATGATATGAGTTCCAACATCTTCCAATGTCTGAGGCGACCCACAATAAGCAAGTCCTGGTGTTGAGAGATGAGTTGTCGTTGAAGCTGGGGATCGTCAGGAACATAGATGTGGTCATGGAAGTAGAGGATGTTGTTCTTCTCTGTCCACTCTGCTGCATGAAGTGAAGGGGTAGATACCTTCCTCAGCTCCTTCACTGCCAGAGCCACAGCATCCTTGTGTAAACCGCTACAATTTGCATGACGAATGTCATGTAGGATACTGTGCTCCTCACCCTCCAAGGCAACACCTGCTAATGCATGGACTGTAAACAGATTAGGATGCAACAACACAATACCTTGATTGTCATTGCTTCCATCCCCATGGTCTAGGCGATGAGAGAGGGCATCAGCCTTTCCCATGCTGCATCCTGGGCGATGATACAGGAAAAAATCAAACCTGGAGAGATAAAGGGACTAGCAGGCTTGGAGACGATTAAGTTTCTTGGTGGTCATGAAGTACTCAAGATTCTTATGGTCTGTCCAGATCTTGACCTTGTGTTGAGCACCCTCCAGGAAATGTCGCCACTCCTCCAATGCCCACATAATTGCCAACATCTCCTTGTTGTGGATCTCATAATTATGTTTCACAGCACTGAGACTCTTCGAGTAGAAGGCAATGGGGTGCCACTTCTGGTCCTCAGGAGACTGTTGGGACAGCACTGTGCCCATAGCAAAGTCCAAGCTGTCAGCTTCTACACAGAAGGGACACAAGTAATCAGCAAAGGTAAGGATTGGAGTGGAAGTGACCATCTCTTTAAGCTTCTCAAAGTCCTCCAGCTGTGCATTTTCCTGCTTTTATCCCTCCTTGCCAGTGAGGTCGAATAACGGGCATGCATGGTTGGAAAAATCTTTAATAAAGCACCAATAGAAATTGATGAAGCCCAGTAAAGACTGCACCTCTTTCTTGTTTGTGGGCATGGGCCAAGTTGTAATGCCAGCAACCTTAATTAGGTCCATCTTCACCTGTCCATCTGAGATAATTAAGGCCAAGTACTCAATCCATGTCTTCTCAAACTCACACTTGTCATGACAAAGGTAGAGTTTGTGCCACCAAAGTCACTCTAGCACCAGGTATGTAATTTGATGATGTTCATTGAGGTCTCAAGTGAAGATGAGAATGTTGTCGAGGTGGACACAGACCACACTTTCCAATATGAGATTATGGAAGATGTCGTTCATCATGGTCTGAAAGGTTGCAGGACTATTAGTGAGACCAAAGAACATGACAAGCAGTTCAAAAAGACCACAGTTTGTGTGAAATGCTGCTTTCCACTCATCCCCTTCCTTCATCTGCACATTGCTGTAACCCCAATAGACATTGAGCTTGGTGAAGTAATACGCCCCACAGAGTTGGTTGATGAGTTTGGATATGAGGGGTAGTGGATAGTGGTTCTTGACTATGATTTCATTGAGGCACCAATAGTCTTGAACTGGTCAAAGGGAACCATCCTTTTTTTTAACAAAGAAAAAAAGGCAAGGCCATGGGCAACTTTGAAGGGTGGATACAACCAGAAGCCAAGTGTTCATTGATGAACTTGTCAAGTTGTCATTGTTCTTCAGGGGAGAGAGAATAGACCTTGCAGGAGGAGGGTGTGGCACCCAGCATGAGCTCAATTGCATGATCCCATGGCTTATGGGTAGGAAATGAGTTGGAAGATTCCTTAAAGAAGACATTTTCAAAGTCATGCAGGTGAGGAAGTACCCAGTCAGTGAAGGATTTGGGTGCACTGTTCCTGTGGAAGGTCTCTGCGAGGGGCTGGTAGACATTCGAGGTGGCACGCACCTCATGCACAGGGTTAATAGCAATGTAGAAAATTTGGTCACCTTTCTCAATCTCCTCCACTTCTTCCACATCATCATCAGAATCAGGTGTGAGAGAACATCTTCCAAGTCCACATCAGCTATAGGCATTGGACCAGCATGACACTTTCCAGTGCATTGTAAGAGGACTTTTCACCCTTGACATTCCTGTCTGCCTTCAGTGAAGCAAGTACAGCAATGAGAGGGACAACAACTCATCATAACTTCACCTATCACCCAGTTAACCTCAGGATTATGGTCATGAAGCCATGGGTACCTCAAAATCACCTCCTGCTTCCCCAGTTGGGTCACAGCAAAGATAGCCCATTCAGTGTGGTCCTTGTACTGGAGGACTAGGTCGAAAACCTCCCAAATCACCCTGACTTCATTTAAGGAGCCATCCACATTGCAGACAGGTATGGGTCAAGATAGTGAGTGGGTATTGAATTGTTGTTATTGAACCAGTTGTGAATCAATGAAAAGGCCCATGGCACCCAAGTCCAGGAGAGCAGAGACACCGAGTATTTTATATTTGCCACATATCCATAGTCTGCAGCTCAATCTTCAATTCTAGTGATCACTGAGAGGGGGTGGATGCCACAATGTATTTGCATGGTAGCTTGCACTCCCAAGATTTTAATCTGGGAAGAGGAGGAACAGGTATAAGTGGAGTGGGTGTGACTTCCATTGAGCTGAGGGACTTGGGCGGGAAGTTGGTTGTGAAGTGAAGTTCTTCCTCAAGTGGGTCGACCAGCAGAGTGTTGAAGTGGTTACTGGTAGGCAGTGGGGGCAAGTAGTTGGAGGGATTGGGGGCATGTGTGGTCGTAGTGGCATGGAGTGTAGTGTTAAAAGCCACATTCATGAATCAGTTCTCAGCCACATTCATGAATCAGTTCTCATCACAGGAAGAAGCAGCTTCATACCAAGCATCAATATTGTCATATAAGAAGTCCTTAATAAAGCCCCAATAGAAATTGATGAAGCCTAGGAAAGACTGCACCTCTTTCTTGTTCATGGGCATGGGCCACATTGTGATACCAGCAACCTTAACCAGGTCTATCTCTGCCTGCCCATCTGAAATAATTAAGCCCAGGTATTTGATCCATGTCTGATAAAGGTAGAGTTTGTGCCATTGAAGTCACTCCAGTACCAGGCATGTGATTCAATGATGTTCATTGAGGTCTCGGGTAAAGATGAGGATGTCATCAAGGTAGACCCTCCAGTATGAAATCATGGAAGATGTCATTCATCATGGTCCAAAAGGTGGCAGGGCCATTAGTGAGACCAAAGAACATGACAAGTGGTTCAAAAAGACCACAATTCATGCAAAATGCTGTCCTCCACTCATCCCCTTCCTTCATCTGCACATTAATATACCCAGCAGACATCGAGTTTGGTGAAATAATGTGCCCCACAGAGTTGGTTGATGAGTTCAGATATGAGGGGTAGCAGATAACAATTCTTGTGTGATGTTGTGAAGTCATTGGTAGTCTTGGACCAGCTGAAGGGAGCCATCCTTTTTTTTGACAAAGAAGAGGGGTGAGGTCATGGGTGACTTAGAAGGGCAGATATCATGGGAAGCCAAGTGCTCATCAATGAACTTGTCAAGTTGTCATTGTTCTCCAGAGGAGAGAGGGTAGACTTTGCAGAAGGAAGGTGTGGTGCTCAGTATGAGCTCAATTGCATGATTCCATGGCTTATGGTTAGGAAGTGAGTTGAAGGATTCCTTGAAGTCATGCAGGTAAGGAAGCACAGAGTCAGTGAAGGATTTGGATGCACTGTTCTTGTGGAAGGCCTCCACAAGGTGTTGGGAGATGTTTGAGGTAGCATGCACCTCATGCAAAGGGTTAACAGCAGTGTAGAAAACTTGGTCACCCTCCTCAATCTGCTCCACCTCCTCTTCATCATCATCAGAGTTGAGTGCAAGATCTGGAATGTCTTCCAAGTCCACATCAACCACAGGCATTGGACCAACATGACACTTTTGGGTGCACTGTAAGAGGACCTTTCGCCTTCGACATTCCTGTCTGCCTTCAGTGAAGCAAGTATGACACTGAGAGGGACAATGAATCATCATGACTTCACCTGTCACCCAGTCAACCTCAGGATTATGGTCATGAAGCCATGGGTAGCCCAAGATCACCTCCTGTTTTCCCAGTTGGGTCACACCAAAGAGAGCCCATTCAGTGTGGTCCTTGTAGTGGAGGACCAGGTCTACAACCTCCCAGATCACCCCAGCTTCATTTGGGGAGCCATCCACATTGTAGATGGGTATGGGTCAGGAGAGTGCATGGGTGTTAAGTTATTTTTGTTGGACTAGGTGAGAGTCGATGAAAAGGCCTGTAGCACCTGAGTCCAGAAGAGCAGAGACACCGAGAACTTGCCTTGTATCTGTAGTCTGCAGCTTGACTTTCAATTCTAATGATCACTGGGAGGGTGTGGATGCTACAATGTACTTGCATGGTAGCTCGCACTCCCAAGATTTTAATCTGGGAAGAGGAAGAGTGGGTGGAGGTGGAGTGGTGATAATACTCAACCTAAAAACCTAACAAAAACCTGCTAAAGGCTTAAGGAGTGTAACACAGGCTAGAGGAAGGGTGCGAGTTGCTACTAAATATTACCCCTAAATATTACCCCTGTTACCCAAAGGTTGTAGTTAGATGTGTAAAAGGGTGAGAGATGTTGTGAATAGTTTTTAGGGGTGTACAAAGATGTTTGAAAAAAATTTGAAGAGGTTCACAAAGGTTTGAAGAGGTTTGAAGAAGTTCGAAGAGTTTGGGGGAAAATAGAAATAGCTTTGAAGGATATTGAGGGATGAATATAGCAAATTAAAAGTGTTTTCAAGTGACAATAGGCAATACACAATAAGTTGAGAAGCTTGTATGAAAGTTCAAAGAAGTTCATGATAATTTGCAGAACTTAGAAATACGAAGCAAGGCCCAAGCCTTTGGACTCAAAAGGACAGCTCTTAAATCAGACGATAATGGGAGAAGGTGACTTTTTCTCTGTTCTTCTAAGTAACTAGTACAAGTTTATATACATTTTGAAGAGATAGTGCTTAAAAAGGAAATGTAACATGTGTAGAACATGAGGCAATGTGCACAGCAATAAAGGACTTTGTAAATCATAAAACAAATAAGAAATGATAATAAGTGAAGTATACAGTGTCGCTGTATAGTAAGAATACTTGTCCTATTGTTTTGATATATCATTGAAATGCCAAATACTGCAATTGAGTCCTAAAAGTCTTTTTGTTGTGTCTCCTCGTGTCCAGTAGTGCTCAGTATGCGACACAATGGCTCATTCCAGATGTGCTGTGTGTATCAAAAGGGTTTTGGGATAGCCATATGGTGACCGATGTCATTCAAAGTGGTGTGAAGTTATTCTAGGGCATTCAAAATGTTGCAAAGCCATTCAAAGTCATTCGAAATAGTTTGAAATAGTTCAAAATTGGTTCAAAATCGATTTCGTAGGGTTCACAGGGGTTGGGATTGTAAGTTGTAATGTGTCGATACATTTGGAAACTTTTCCAGACCCTAGAGTGCACGGTGGACCTATCAGCAGGTGTGACTTCCATTGAGCCAAGGGATTCAGGGTGGGATTAGTCATGGAGTGAAGTTCTTCCTATGGTGGGTCGACTAGCAGGCATTGAAGCAGTTACTGATGGGCAGTGGGGGTGGACAGTTGGAGGGCTTGGGGGCATGTGTGGTAGTAGTGGCATCAATATGTATGTGCATGTATACGCACAGGTAGCAACATAGTACAATATATGTAACATAGTATATAACCCTAAAATAAATACTAGGAGACCTTAGTTGTGTTCTCTTAGGTATTCCATCCACAATAGTGGTGCAAAAGGCCTATTTCAGCCAACTGTTCTATTTTTAACCCATCACATCAAATCCATCAAAACCCCCCATCATGCGCGTGCCCCCCACCACCTTCTTGTAAGAGAACCCACACAGTCCAGCTAGCAGATTAGTGGGTGTCACCCTAACAGAAGAACTCAACTACCCTATCAGTGCACCTTCTCTTACTCATGCGCATATGTCATTTGTCTCAGCGTGCCACATCCACTTACGCATCATTTCGGCAAGAGCCGGAATTAATTGTATATATGTATTTACCTTGCTTTCATAAGCCGACGCCAGGCCTTGCCTTACATTGTGACCGCCAGTGATCGAAAGGCAGCGCTCATCATTAGGACAGCTGCAACCAGACAACCAATCGGATCTGGTTTAGCCGAGATTTACATTACTCAATTTGGATGACTATTTTAGCTAGTTACTAGCCAAATTCAGTAATAGCCCTGAAATCAGGCACTGTTGGAAGGGTTATTGATCCGAAGTGCCCAATGGCCGAAATCATGTGTTTTGCTGTGTTTGGTACCCGAAATAGCCGGATCATGTGACTCGAAATTTTGCGAAAAAATTTTACAGCCCAATCTCTACACAGCTGATCACAGATTACATCATCATGACAGAACAAGCAGCTTCGAATCCTGGACACAATCCTGTTCCCATGCCTATTCTTGAAGCCAAAATTGATGCTCTAACAGCACAAATGTCCCAATTAGTGTCAGTATCAGCAGCATCCCAGCCCAAACAAGTACAAACAAATGCAGAAATAGTAGAAGATAAAGATGATGAGATGGAGGAGATGGTGGAGTGGATGTCTCAGGAGGGTGAGCATGCAGAGGAGAGATCTGAGAATGGAAAAATGTGTTTACCTAAATATGCGCTCCTGCAAATATTTGATGGTACCATGGAGAACACAAAACCCTTTATCAGCTCTATAGTATTGTATATTCATGGGAGAAAGCCCGAATTTCGTACGACTGAGTCTAGAATTATGTTTGCTCTCTCATACATCCAGGGAGGGAAAGCACAGTTCTGAAGAAACGAAGCCATTAATCAAATTGCCACGGGATATAAACTGTTTGCAAGCTTCAGGGAATTTTTGAAGGCATGGTTTGGAGACCCTAACCCAAAGGTGACAGCAAATGCAAAATTAAAAACCATGCGCCAAGGTTCTCTGACTGCAGATGAATTTATTTTGCAGTTGAAGGCAGAAGCGTCACAAACCGATATTGGAGAAGCAGCGTTGGTAGAATATTTGAAGGCAGGATAAAATCCCTCGTTATTCAAATCTATCTATTGACTACCTTCTATGCTGGAGAGGTTGGACGAGTGGTATAATTGGGCAATGCATCTTGATCAGCAATATCGAAAGGAACAGGCAGAATCAAAATTGATGTATGGGAATTCCAGATTTGGAAAGTCATCAGGAGGAAAGTCCGAGAAAGGAAGGACACCTCAGGTACAAACTCCGAGGGCACAGCCACCAGCCATGGCAGTGACATCTATTGTTAAGGAGTCAGCAGCATCAACGGATGCAATGGATGTTGATCGAGTAGGGAGATGAGCTCCAGTTAAATGTTTTATTTGTGGGCAATTAGGGCATATGGCTCGAAATTGTAGGCAGAAAAGAAAAATTAGGGAAGCGACTATCGAGGAAGTGAAGTTGGAGGAAGATAAGCAAAAGAATTTTGTGGAAGAGTCCCAGTGAAGGTTTCCCCATTGGTGACCCAGAATCAATATAATGTATTAGTATCTGAGGAAACTGAGAGTGAACCAGAAAGAGAAATTGAAGAGTATGACTATCATCATTTATCTGACAAAGAAAAATGCCCAGCCTTATTTCCAAAGACCCCTAAATTTTTTATTTGCTCAGCGCAAATAGAACCTGAAATCAGCTTGACAGTAGGATTGAAGACAGTGGACACGCATGCAGCAATTAATGTGGAGGCATTGCTTGACAGTGGTGCTACCAGATTATTTATTAATTGATCTCTAATTACCAGAAGTGGTATTCGCATGCATAAACTGCCACAACCTATAATGGTGTACAATATTGATGGTACAATCAATTGTGGAGAAACCATTAAGGAGGAAGTGACGATGATATTGAAGTATCAGGATCATCAGGAACGAGCAATATTTGAGGTGTGCGACCTTGGGAAAACCAATCTAATAATTGGATGTCCATGGTTATGAAAACATAATCTGGAAATTGATTGGAAAACTGGGAAGGTACACATAACTCGTTGTTCTAAAGAATGTAATGTGTATGTAAAAAAGGAGAAGAAGGAAAAGAAAGAGAAAGAACATCCGAGGAAGTATTCTGTTACAATGGAAGAAGTGGAAGATGAGAATATGCCAAATGGGGAAGTTCCAATTATGACTAGTAAGGAAGAACAGAAGCAGACCTTTAGGGAAATTCATGGAGGACAGTCATGGGAAAAAAATGTGGAGAGAGTGGAGAAGCCAGTGAAGGAGTGGGTGCCAAAAGCCTACCATAAATATTTGTCAGTTTTTCAGAAGAAGGAATCAGAGCGGATGCCAGTGTGAAAGCCATGGGATCATGCTATTGAGATGAAGCCGGGATTTGTGCCAAAGAAGTCAAAAGTCTATCCATTATCTCCAAAGGAACAAGAAGAAGTGGATGCATTCCTTAATGAACAGTTGCACAAGGGATACATATGACCTTTCGAAATCACTGCAGACATCACCAGTATTCTTTGTACCAAAAAAAGATCACAGGAAGAGGATGTGTACAGATTACAGGTATTTGAATGAGTGGACAGTGAAGAATGCATACCCTTTGCCATTGATCTCAGAGATAATTGACAAAATAGGAAAGGCCAAGGGCTTTACAAAATTGGATTTATGATGGGGGTACAACAATGTACAAATAAAGAAAAGAGATGAGTGGGAAGCAGCGTTTGCCATGCATCGAGGATCCTTCGAGCCACCAGTCATGTTTTTTGGGATGACCAATAGTCCCCCAACTTTCCAAAACATGATGAATGATATTTTCAAAGATGTGATAGACAAAGGCGTGGTGATAATATTTATTGATGACACTTTGATATTCACGGAGGATGAAGAAAATCATGAGGCGATAGTGCAGGAGGTGTTGAAGAGGTTGGCAGAGAATGATTCATTTGTTAAACTGCAGAAGTGTGTATTTCGAGCAAGCAAGATCGAGTTCTTGGGATTAAAGATTGGTCTTGATGGAATCAAGATGGATCCTATCAAGATACAGGCAATTGTTGATTGGCCCATGCCTACCCATATCAAGGAAGTTCAGGCTTTCTTGGGACTCGCCAATTTTTATGGTCGCTTTGTTCATAATTTTTCCAAAATTGCCGCACCATTACACAACCTTATGCGAAAGGGAGTAGTGTGGAGATGGAGAGAACAACAGCAGACAGCATTTGAGGAGTTGAAGAAGAAGTTTGTTGAAGAGCCAATATTGGTCTCAGTAGATTTCACATGTCCCTTACGAGTGGAATCAGATGCATCAGACTTTGTTACTGGAGCAGTATTATCAATGCTATGTGAAGATGACAAATGGCATCCTTGTGCATATTTGTCTAAAGGGTTGAATGATGTGGAGAGGAATTATGATGTGCATGATAAAGAGATGTTGGGAATAATATGAGCATTGGAGGCATGGAGACATTATTTGGAGGGATGTATGCATCAGATTGAAATCTGGACAGACCATCAAAATCTGCAGTATTTCATGTCTGCTAAAAAGCTTAACCGTCGACAAGCACATTGGGCATTATTCCTATAATGCTTTAATTTTCACTTGGTCCATAAAGCAGGAAGCTTGATGAGGAAAGCAGATGCATTATCCAGACATACAGATCATAAAAGGGGAGCGGAGGAGGACAATAAAAATACTACCCTACTCAAACCTGAATAATTTTGTATTTGTGCTATGCATCAAGGACATTTATTGGTGGATAGCTCAGAGACAGAAATGTTGTCTAAAATCAGGCAATGTTCAGAGATGGATGATGAAGTGGTGGAAGCTGTGAAAGCTTTGAGGGGAGAGAAGAAAGGTAATATTAAAGGAGATGAATGGATGGAAGAACAAGGGTTAGTGTTGTTCAGAGGAAAGGTCTATGTACCAAAGGATCAAGATTTACGAAGGGAGATCATATGGTTACATCATAACACACCAGCTGCTGGACATCCAGGAAGGTGGAAGACATTGGACTTGGTAATGAGAAATTATTGGTGGCCCAGAATTTTAAAGTATGTGTTGGGGTATGTGGATGGGTGTGACACATGCATGAGGGGAAAGAAATTTCCAGAAAAGCCTGCTGGGAAATTAATGCTGAACCCTATACCTAAAGCGCCATGGCGAGACATATCTGTGGACTTTATCACAGGATTACCTGAAGCTCAAGGATATGATGAAATATTTGTAGTATGCAACCTCTTCACACAGGAAGTCCATATCATTCCTACTACTGCAGAAACCTCATCATTGGGCTTGGCACACCTCTATCTAAATCAGGTATGGTGGTTACATGGATTACCTGATAAGGTTATCTCCGATCGTGGATCACAATTTGCTTCTGCATTTATGCGAGAGTTAAATACGATATTGGGGATTCAAACCAAATTATCTACAGCATATCACCCACAAACTGATAGGCAGACAGAGAGAATGAATCAGGAGTTGGAAGTACCTACGCATGTTTGTCAATCACCAACAAACCAACTGGCCTGAATGGTTGGCAATTGCAGAATTTTCTCACAATAATAAATTCCATTCAGCTACTCGCATGTCACCCTTCTTTGCTAATTATGGGTATCATCCCAGAATGGGAGTAGAACCATGAAGGGAAGTCAAGGTACAATCAGTGGAGGACTTTGTGTCAAAAATGGGAAAAGTGCAGGAGGAAGCACAGGCAGCGTTAATGAAAGCACATGATGATATGATGTGACATGCAGATCGTACTCGAGCTGTTGCTCCAGAGTACAAAGTTGGTGACTTGGTATGGCTAAATACCAAGGATCTGAATATTCCATGACCTTCAAGAAAGCTTACAGAGAAGCAAGTTAGCCCATATCCGATTTCTAAAATAATTTCACCCAATGTGGTAGTGTTAAAATTACCTCAGTCATTCAAGATTGATCCTGAGATTAACATTTCCTGTTTACACCCTTACCGCCCACCCACTATTCCTGGTCAACAAACTACTCCACAGCCTCCAATAATGGTAGAAGGTGCTCCAGAATATATTGTGGAAGAGGTTTTGGACTCTTGTCTTCAATGAAATAAATTGGAGTTCTTAATCAAGTGGAAGAACTACACTGACAAAAATAATTCATGGGAGCCAGAAGAGAATTGTAAGTGAGCACATAAAGCAATCGCCCAATTCTTTAAACATAATCCAAATGCTCCGTGTCGCATTGCTAGGATGGTGTATGAAGGGATGAAGTTCCAGTCTTACCAGAATTTCACAGAGGGGACAGATACAATATTTTCTCACCTGGAAGTCGAGGCCTAAAAGGGGGGTAATGTTAGGAAACAGTCTCCTAATATGCCTATTACATAATACTATTTTTATTTTATTTTATTTTATTTTATTTCACCAAAATATGCTACAAAACACCTATATATGCATTATTTGTCAGCATAGGAATTCTTTATTTACACACATCAATATGTATGCACATGTACATGCATGTGTGTGCATTTGTGCATGCATCTGTAATAACATACTACAATATGTGTAACATAGTATATAACCCTAAAATAAATACTAGAAGACCTCAGTTGTGTTCTCTTAGGTATTCCATCCACAATAGTGGTGCAAAAGGCCTATTTCAGCCAACTGTTCTATTTTTAACCCATCACATCAAATCCATCAAAACCCCCCATCGCGCGCGCACCCCTTGCCGCCTTCTTGTAGGAGAACCCACACAGTCCAGTTAGCAGATTAGTGGGTGTCGCCCTAACACCCACCATGTCCACTAAATATCTAAACTCATTGATATAGTCATCCACAGATCAGTGTGCTTGATAATACAAGGATGACCTGGGGTGCATGGCAGCTCATTAGCATTCATGGAGAGGGCAGAAGTGTCATACAAACTCCTCTCAAAAGTTACCCTGAAAGGAGAAAGGGAGGGAACCAAGTTTCTGGGCTTGGCACAAATTGCAGTCAATGTAGAGGTAGTCATGCTTGGACTTCATGTATGTGAAGGCACAATAAATTCTTGCAGTGGCATCTAGAAACTGATTAGAATCAAGATTGATATATAACTCACAGGCATTGAGGAAAGAATGTCTGTGAGAGCATGCACCATTAAAGTCAGCAGGGGGAGGACAGTTTAATCTGTGTGGCAGTGGTATTAGGTAGAGCATTGATGCTGGGAGTGGTTAGGGTTAAAATAAATGGAATTTTAGGTGAGGGACTAAGCTGTAGGGCATTAACAAAGCTTTCAATACATGATTTAAGCGATTCAATTTGCATGCGCAATCTGGTAACAGTGCCTTCAAGCACTTTGATGCATTGTTGGGTGTCCATGGTGTGTGGCAGCACATCAAGCAGAGAGGAGTGCACACTTAAGGCAGGGGTGTCAATCACATCCTGGGCGATGTCCTGTATGCATAGGAGATGTTATATCTACTGTGCACTTTGATTCTGGGCCTAGGTGAGAGTTTTCTACTGTAAGGGCAACCTCAAGTTTCACTTAGGAGTGAGCTAACAGAACATCACCTTGACAAGTAAACATCCAGAAAGGATCCCACCTCTAAGAATAGAACTGTCAACATGTACCAACATGAAAAAAAAACAGAAAAAGAATCATGAAATAGGAATAACATAGAAAAGGCAGAATAGGGTGAAATAAAATATGAAAAAATATGGGACAAATGCAGAAAATTGCCTAGATGCCTGGGATGCCTCCTCTTCCCCTTACACCCACACAATATGGTGTCGTGGCAATGAAGATAAGACTTCCCCGTTGAGAGACTGTCAGAGCAGCATGATCATGAGATATGTTCATGAACATACAAGTGATGAACAACTCCTCTATTAAACTGAGATCAGAGAAGTATGAAGGGAGATATAGCAGCATAAAGCCTCCATCATTGAGTATTTCTTGCAGGGTATCAGTATGTTGGATTCAACAGTTATCTAACATGAGAACACTTTGGACATCAGGGAATGTATTCATTCTGGGAAGCTGAGAAGTCAGTGAGTGGGGATAAAATGAGCTCACTTCCTAGCAGAGTCGACTGTACACATTACTGCATCAAACCCATTGGACTCCAGTAGTTTCACCATGAAGTCCACACTGACTCTGGTAGTTCCACTATGAAGTCCACACTGACAATGTCCCAATGATTCTGAGGGGCTGGAAGGGGGTGTAACTCGCCCATGGGCTGGCACTGTGGAGTCTTGGTGCATAAGCAGAGATCACAAGTATGGCAGTACTGACCAATGAGTCGAGACATCTGAGGTGACCAATGATTCTGTGATATGAGCTCCAGCATCTTTCAACATCTGGGGTAACTGGAAATGAGTGAGTCATGGTGCTGAGTGATGAGTCGTTGTTGCAGCTGGGGGTCATTAGGGATGTAGATGCGGTGACAGAAGTATAGAATGCTGTCCTTTTCTGCCCACTCTGCTGCACAAAGCAAAGCTGTGGATCCCTTCCTCAGCTCCTTCACTGCCAGAGCCACAGCATCCTCATGTAAACCACTACGATTTGCATGATGAATGTTACATAGGATACTGTGCTCCTCACCCTCCAAGGCAACACCTTCTAGTGCATGGACTGTAAACAGATCAGGTTGCAACAACACAATACCTTGATTGCCATTGCTCCCATCCCCATGATCCAGATGGTGAGAGAGAACATCAGGCTTCCCCATGCTGCGTCCTGGGCAATGATGTAGGAAAAAGTTGAACCTGGAAAGGTAAAGGGACCAGTGGGCTTGGTGACAGTTAAGGTTCTTGGCAGTCATGAAGTACTCAAAATTCTTGTGGTCCATCCAGATCTTGACCTTTTGTTAAGCACCCTCCAGGAAATGTTGCCACTCCTCCACTGCCTGCATTATTGCCAGTATCTCCTTGTCGTGGATCTCATAATTGCATTTTACAGCACTGAGATTCTTTGAGTGGAAGGCAATGGGGTGCCACTTCTGGTCCTCAGGAAATTGTTGGGACAGTACCATGCCCATTGCAAAGTCCAATCTGTCAGCTTCTACACGGAAGAGACATGAGTCATCAGCAAAGGTGAGGATTAGAGTGGAAATGACCATCTTTTTGAGGTTCTCAAATGCCTCCTGCTGTGCATTCTCCCACTTCCATCCCTCCTTGCCAATGAGGTCAAATAGTGGGTGGGCATGGTGGGAAAAATCTTTAATAAAGCACCAATAGAAATTGATGAAGCCCAGGAAAGACTGCACCTCTTTCTTGTTCGTGGGCATGGTCCAGGTTGTAATACCAGAAACCTTGACTGGGTCTATCTCCATGTGTCCATCCGAGATAATCAGGCTCAAGTACTCGATTTGTGTCTTCTCAAACTCGCACTTGTCGTGATGAAGATAGAGTTTGTGGTGCCAAAGTCACTCCAGTACCAGGCATGTGATTCGATGATGTTCATCAAGGTCCTGAGTAAAAATGAGGATGTCATCGAGGTAGACACAGACAATGCCTTCCAGTATGAGATCATGGAAGATGTCATTCATCATGGTCTGAAAGGTGGCAGGATTATTAGTGAGACCAAAGAACATGACAAGTGGTTCAAAAAGACCACGGCTCATGCATAAAGCTGCCTTTCACTCATCCCCTTTCTTTATCTGTACATTGTTGTAACCCCAACAGATGTCGAGCTTGGTAAAGTAATGCACCCCATGGAGTTGGTTGACGAGTTCAGATATGAGGGGTAGCAGATAACGATTTTTGACTGTGATGTCATTCAGGCATTGATAGTCTTGAAACAGTTGAAGGGACCCATCTTTCTTCTTAACAAAGAAGGAGGGCAAGGCCATGGGCAATTTTAAAGGATGGATGTAACCTGAAGCCAAGTGTTCATTGATGAACTTGTCAAGGTGTCGTTGTTCTTCAGGGGAGAGGGGATAGTGTTAGGAAACAGTCTTCTGACATGCCTATTACATAATAATATTTTATTTTTATTTTATTTTATTTTATTATATTAAAATATGCTTGAGGAATGGCACAGGTTTTCCACGCTTTTATTTTCTAATTTATTCAATGAGTTTTGCATGAAAAATCATGAAAAAATGATTTTTTGGTAGCTATTCAATGGGTGCTTGTGATACATTGGACAAATAATATATTTTTAACCTTGTCACATAAAAAATGTGACCCAAATATTGTTTTATGCATTGGATCACATAGAGCCAAGAAAAAGCTTTTAGAAAAGCATGGGAAACCCGTGCCATTCCCTAGATATGCTACCAAATGCCTACAAATGCAATATTTGTCAGCATGGAAATTTTGTATTTACACACATCAATATGTATGCGCATGTACATGTGCATCAGTAGCAACATAGTACAATGTATGTAACATAGTATATAACCTTAAAATATATACCAGGGGACCTCAGTTGAGTTCTCTTAGGTATTCCATCCACATTTGTGGTGTGAAATGCCTTTTTCAGCCAACTGATCTATTTTTAACCTGTTGCATTAAAACCATCAAAACCCCCCATCATGCGCACATGCCCCACCACCTTCTTGTAGGAGAGCCTGCATGGTCCAGCTAGCAAAACAGTAGGTGTTGCTTTAACACCAGTGCCTGTCTGTGATAGGCCTATATAGCTAGCGCTGGTTGAGGGCCTCACATCCATCTTGAATGGGGGAGGCAATGTGCATTTTGGAGCCATTGTTGAAGTATAGTAGCCTAGAAAAACAAATGTTAGAAATTACACAAATGAATGGTGGCAAAAGAAGAAGAAAAATTCTACTTCAAATGTTTTGGGGCCTCTGGAATGGTTGTCGACAACAAAAATCATGGCACTTTGCAGCCATGAATGTCACTGTTGGGAAAGTTGGAAAGGGTGCCATAACGAGCCTGGTCATTTAGAGAGGGGGAGGATGGTAGCCATGGTTGGGAAACAGGGAGGTGATGTTGTTAGATAATGATCATTGGTTGGTGATAGTATCAGTAAGTAACATATTGTCACAGAGTATAGTGCTTACTTATCATTCTGATATCACCAATTTTATAATGATAGGCAGTTTCACATTTCTCTTGTTTATACCTTTGTTTGGCCACATCAATAATAGGACCCCCAATAATAGGACCCCCAATAATAGGTGCCTGATCAGCATTCAAATGATTTTTGGTTGAAAAAAGTGTCTATGCATGATTTATGCTTGTACAAGCCTGATTAATGATCCAAACTCTAATCTGGATTTCTAATCTTAGTCCAAACATAAAGTCTCCATAGTCCAGTGATAATTGTGATGGTGTGAACTCTCATAAATTTGTAAATATTTGTATTCAAAACCTACAAATGATAGTTTTTTTAGACCTTGCATATACTGCCTACTCATAGCTTCTCCCTTACTTGCCCAACTCGCTGTTAGTTCTCCAGGAACTACACTGTAAAAGAATGCAAATTCAAAGAACAAAGTCATTGAAGAAGTTGATTTTGATTTCTAGTGTGGTCTTAGTAGATACATTTAGATCCCATGGCAATGTATACATAATTCTAGAGGCCTGCACAGCCAGTCCAAATAAAAATTTGGGTTTTTAAGGCCTGATTAAAGAGATCTTTGGATTTTTGAGGCTTGACAAGCTTTTTAGAGTCCATTCAGGAACAGAATATGGTGAGAAGATGGTATTATTGATATATTACAATGTGACCTGATGTGACACATTGATCTTTTGATGTTGTCAAACATTCCATTGACTGCTCATCATCATTGTGCACAATGACTACACAAGTCAACTGTGAAAATTGTAAGGATTGAGAATAAATATAGAATACATCCTTTTGCAAAAAACATATTGTATTCATACTAAAATGGACAAATTCATAAATGATCATGAAAACATTGTGCTCATCATGGCAAACAGTGAGGAACCAACTTTAGCAGATCATAATCATTGGTGGCATTGGTGGCTGTAATCAATCTCCCACCAGGAACAATGCTCATTCAACCATATACCTAGTTTGATTGTCACACAACTTAGTCATCTGATTCTTAACAATAATATCATATTCTCATCATATTCTGTCCCCAAATGGACTCTTATTACAGCCCTTCCAGAAAATAATAAAAATCATACTTTTTTCCTTTTTTTTCACACATGCAAAGGAGTAAATTTCCTTTTTGAGAACCATTGTCAGTTGACCATTGATTGTCACTCTTGCTCATCGCTTGAAACCTGGAACTGACAATGGGCAATTGTCATATCAGTGCTGACCTCAAGGATTGTGCACTCAAGCTGTGGGAAGTTGGATGGCATTGTTCTGACATCTGCTATGCTCTTTGTGTTTCTCAAGCCAGCCTCTATCTATGAGCACACATCTTCAAGGAGTTCGGAACTATGACCAAACCTACTTCACCACTCATTGGCTGGCCTTGTCTCATCACTCTGGCTGTATTTACCACTGTCAAAGAAGTGTATGACAACCACCCAGACAGATATCTTGATGAGCTTTAATGGTCATTGGTGATTCATCATGACATTCCAATCTCAATAATGGTCATTGGTGATTCATCATGACATTCCAATCTCAATCTTGGCTCTTCAGGAAAATTTAGACAAGGCAGGATTGATGAGACAGCTACTACACAAGATTGCATGTGAGAGAGATGTAGCATCAAGGACCAACTTTCCCATGCAATTCAGCCCAAATTTTCAGGCACTGGATTGGAGTTTGTGGTCATCAATGAGTCCAGCAAGAATGAGGATGATGTCACACAACATTATGGGTGCATGCACCTATTGGACAGGCCCCTCAGTTTGTCAATCCTTTTGTTCATGGCAAGCATTACTCTCTTGTTGCAGCTATGTGTACAACTCGCTATATTGTGACTTGAGTACAGCCTGGGTCATTCAATTATTTTGGGTTCTTTGACTTCATTGTTGAGGAGGTTGTCAGTATTGCAGAGCTTCTTGTCATGCTACCACATATAGCTACTGTTACTGTACTTGGAGTGGCTCAACTCTACTTGCACCATGTATGGAAGCTCCATGGGCTGCCTGGCGCATTCCTCTGCGACCAGGGACCACAATTCATTGCAGAGTTCACTGAGAGCTGTACCACCTGCTGGGCATCAAACTTCTTGCCTCAACTGCCTACCATCCACAGACAGATAGATAGACAGACAGAGCAAGTCAATTAAGAGCTGGAGCAGTACAGCCACATCTTCATCAATGAGCGACAGGATGATTGAGAAGATCTCCTCCCCATGGCTGAGTTTGGATACAACAATCATGTCCACTCTTCCACCCAACAAACTCCCTTCCTCCTCAATACAGGGTGACACCCATGCATGGGCTTCAAACCTCAACAAGCACCCTCACACTTTGAGATGGTGAACGGGTTTACAGAGTGGATGAAGGACACCTTGGAGGAGATGAAGTCAGCTTTGGCCAAGGTGAAGGCCGACATGGCATGCTTCTACAACCAGCGTCACTCACCCATGCCCACATATAAGGTTGGTGATTGTGTCTACCTTGACTCTAGTAACATTTCCACCACATGCCCATCCAAGAAACTTACCCACTGTTTTCTGGGACTGTTCCTCATCACTAGATGCATTGGGTCACATGCCTACTGCCTACATCCACCACAGTTGATGTCCCAACTCCATCCTGTCTTCCATGTCATAAAACTGCTGCCTGCTCCCACAGATCCATTCCCTGGGCATGTGACATGACCTCCTCCACTACCTACAGTCATTGAAGGTGAACCTTAGGATGAGGTTGAGTCCATCTTAGACAGCCACTTACATTGAGGTAAACTTGAATACCTGGTACACTGATAGGGTTATGGGTATGAGGAGAACTCCTGGGTCACAGAGTCCAATGTGAATGCTCCACAACTGGTCAGGAAGTTCCACCAGTGACATTCCTCTGTGTCTCAGTGCATTCAAGCATCTGACTTTGGGCAAATATGGTTTCAAATGCATCAGGGGGATGCATCATAGAAGTGAAGTGATGTAAGGAAAAACCAAGGCGCCCCAGGTACCAGGGCAATTCTCTATGTTTATCCCATATTTTATTTCACCTTATTCTGCCTTTTCTATGATTTTCTATGATTTTATTCCTATTTTATGATTATATTTCGGCTTTTTCTATGTTGGTACATGTTGATAGTTTTATTCTTAGAGGCAGGACCCCTTCTGGATGTTTACTCATTAAGGTGATGTCATCCCACAGCTTGATCCGCCTATTTCTGCCTTTTTGCCATTTTTAGCTTACTATTTGATTTTCGGTTCTATCACATATATGGGGCATCAACAGATGGGTCCTTAGAGTTTTCTCTTTGGATTCCCCTCTGTTAGGTATGCCTGAAGTGTTTGTATTATGTAGTATAATGTTAACTTTGGATTCCCCTTTGTTAGCTCACTATTAAGTGAGGCTTGAAGTTGCCCTTACACAAGGGATACATATGACCTTCAAAATCACTGCAGATGTCACCAATATTTTCTGTACCAAAGAAAGATCAGAGGAAGAGGATGTGTACAGATTAGTGCTTAAAGGTCTGGTAACATGGACCAGAAAAGGACTGAGACTGAAGCAAACTGCAACTGATAGAACTGGACCTTCAGTCCCAGTCCTACTAGTTACAGCACCGGTTCAGTCTATAGTTCACTGATTCCTTGAGGACTAGTAAAACCGATTGAGTCAGTTGCAACTGGTCTCAAACTGAACTTATGGTTGCAACTTAAGATAGAATAAATATTTACAATTATAATACATAAACTACAATATGTAGGGCATACCCAAGTTGAGATGGCTAGAATGTGAGCCATTTAAATATCTGTCAAAGTTCAAGATTGCTACTACCAGGTCAGGACTTGGTTAGGAATACACCGGACTTTCAGTCGGACTGGTTGTAAGTGGTTGGAGGTTTCAGAGGTTTCCAGGCAGAATCCACTGGGCTGTACCGAGCCAGGTGACAAGGGGCCAGAGAGGACTTGGCTTCAACATATAAGAAGTTGCACCCTTCTCCTCGTCAGTTGTCCAATTTCAGGTGGAGGGGTTCAGATATTCAGTGGGCTTCTGGACAGAGAGTGAGGATAGATTAAGCAGAGGTTATAGAGTAATTTGAAGTCAAGAGGAGTTGGAGGATTAAGAGTTTAAGTCAAGATTAAGTCGAGGATGATTTAGGATTGATATTAGACTGGAGGTGAATAGACAAAGATACACATATACATATACATGTAACAAGCAATAATATACAATATAATTTGCAAACTGAAGACTAAGGCTAAGCTATGGGTGCTTAAATATTGAGGGCCAGAAGAATAATGGATAAATGTGGAAGTTTACTAATGGGTCTTGGTAAGTGTCTATGACCAAAATTGGTAAGACTGTATTAGAAATAAAGTGAGTAAGCAAATGATTACTAAGGCACATGATGACTTGTCTGATGACCAATAAGTGCTGCAGCCTGGATGCCAGCAGGGAAGGTTGGAAAAGAGTCAGAAAAGAATCAGGAATTATCAGGAATCCAGTCAGGTGAAACAGGTCTTGACAATATCCCAAGGTGAGCACAGACCATTTGCACCTGTTTGCTCACCTCACATGGGTTTCATTTACAAGTTTTCATTTATTGTTTACACTTGTTGTGATTGTTGATTGATATTGATCAACAACATTCAACTGCAACATTGCTACCTTCCACCTCTCTGCCTCTCCAGGCCAACCAGGAAAAGTGAACACATGGCTGTGGCCATGCCACATCACATCATTTGGACCCCAGGTAAGCTGTTTGGTTTGGTTTCTTTGTTTCTTGTTATAATCAAGTTTTCATTTTCATTTTTAGGTTTTACTTTTTGTCACCCATCCCTCCACTGCTGTGAGCCTCTGCTCACAGGATGGATGATGGGATGAGGGCCTGGCACCACTATAATGACTGCAGCACCAGCATCAACACCATCATGAAGGTGACATCCCATGCCACAATTGTTATAGTCAGAGCTCTTAGTTCAGTAAATCCGTTGAAGCTCATAAGCGACAACTTTCAAGTAGAACGTTCTAGATCGTCGAAGCTTGTAAGCGATGACTTGAGGATGACTGAGGCCGTCAGATCGTAAGAGCATAGAAGTGACCAGGTCAAGCTAAGCTCAACTAGTCTTGCATTTGCAGTTTAAATAATACATGCACAAGATCGTTAGTATGTAAGTAAAGCGAGTCATGCATCGAGAACAATAAGAACAATAGAAACAGTAAGAACAATAGTATGTGAATCATCTGCAGATTACTACAATAGCGTGGAGTAGTGATGATGTGTAATTAGAGGTGTGCAGTTGCAAGACAATAGGAATGAAGACAAAAGTGTGGGACATACTCAAGTGAAGACAATAGGAACAATAACGAAGAAAATTGATTCCCGCCTCAGGTACCATCTTGTAACATCAGCCCCTTCCTAACATTTCGAGTTCCACCCAAAACTACAGTGACTCACAAAACTGAGTCAATGTTTTGGACTTTTTGATTCATTGTTGAATAGCTTCCCATAAACAACAAAACCAAACAAGGTATTGGTGTACCGAATAACATACATGATCAGGGATACCAAACAAACAAAGAATTATGTAATTTTAATCATCCCTCATGGAGATATGATCATTTTAATTTAGGGACTCATTGACTCAGTTTTGTGAGGGGTAGTCAGAAATATTAGAATCTGATGCTCCACCAACTGTATAATGTCAAAATCTTGACAGATGGTTTCTAAGGTGATGTGACCCTTGATGGGACCTTAAATTATAGTATTTAATTAGGACTAGCATTCTTCATACTTCAATATTCTCCAATGCATCCCATCTCCTCTGCTCAGAAGGAAAACATTCTTTTCCTGGCCTCCAATCATTATTCTACCCACAATATTGCCTCTAAACTCAACCTCAGCCAGTCTAGTGTATCCAGAACACTCAGGGCTCTCCATCCAAACCTGGATTCCCCCTCTGGTGGTTGTCCTTCTAAGCTCTCATCTACCTCTCAGAGAGCCATCCTTACCCAAATCACCACTGGCAAGGCTGCAAATGCTGTTCAGGCCACCCATTACATCAACAGCATCATCCCCACTCCAGTCTCCTCAGAAACAGTCAGAAGAGTTCTCAGAAAAAACTCATTCAAGGCTGTGGTGAAGAAGAAAAAGCCTTTGCTTAGTATAAGGCATAGGAAAGCAAGATTGGCTTTTGCTCAGAAGGATAGAGAGTGGACTATGGAGGACTGGAGAAGGGTTATTTGGTCAGATAAGACTAAAATTAACAGGTTTGGGTCAGATGGGAGAGAGTGGGTTTGGAAACAGAAGGGAGAGGGGCTGATTGAGAGAGAGGTGCAGGGAACTGTCAAATTTGGGGGAGGAAACATTATGGTATGGGGGTGTATGGGATGGAATGGAGTGGGGCATCTTGCAGAGGTTGAGGGGAGGATGAATGCTGACCAGTATGTGTCCATTTTGAAGGACCATATGCTGCCTAGCTTGGAGGAGAGTGGAATTTCTGGAGAAGAGGTAATTTTTCAACAAGACAATGACCCCAAGCATACCTCAAAAAAGGCCAAGAAATGGATGGAGAACAACAATATTACTCTTCTGGATTGGCCTGCCCAATCTCCAGACCTCAGCCCTATTGAACCTCAATGGGTTCACCTCAAGAACCAGTTAGACAAGTATCCAACAGCACCAAAAGGAATTTGGGAGTTATGGGAAAGAGTAGTGGAAGAGTGGAATAATATTCCATCAGAGGTGTGTCAGAATTTGATTGAAAGCATGCCTAGAAGGTTGGGAGCAGTTATTAAGGCCAAGGGAAGTCATACAAAATACTAGAATTACAATTTATCATAATATTGATACCACCTCACAAAACTGAGTCAATGAGTCCCTGAATTAAAATGATCATATCTCCATGAGGAATGATTAAAATTACATAATTCTTTGTTTGTTTGGTAGCCCTGATCATGTATGTTATTCGGTACACCAATACCTTGTTTGGTTTTGTTGTTTATGGAAAGTTATTCAACAATAATTAAAAAGTGCAAAACATTGACTCAGTTTTGTGAGTCACTGTAGGTCCTGACCATTCTCATCAGGTCGAAGGGCATCACCTGTTCCTTGTCGGTCGTCGTGGTGAATGTGCTGGTTGTCATAGGAGTGGGAGCATCATGTGCGTAGACTCTCATAGGTAATTCGATGTTGTCCACCCCTGCAAATCACACTGAGGTGCTGGTTGTGAACGCGATGCTACATGGTAAGGGTGTGGCAGTGAGGATTCTGAACCAGATAAGAATGTAGAAGATAAGCATAGTGAAAATGGTGGCACCGAATACGGCGCCAAGGACGATGATAAGAGTCAAATTTTCTATCATGATGGATCGAGTTCAAGTTGTGCAGTGGCGTGGCAGGTTGTCACATGAAGGGTTGTTCAGGCAAAATAGAGCTGAATGCTCTGGGCGCCATCATCAGCAGTGTGGGCACTGATATTTGGGGCAGTGCGAGGAGAAATGCCCGATTCAGGCACATGTGAAACAGACAGAATTTCACATCCAAGGTGGTGCAGGTGGGTATACAGGTGAGACTGGTCTCGGGTAGGGCATGCGCATGCGCAGTGGTGGTGGTGAAGACGATTGGCATAGGGGTGGGGGCGATGAGGCTGGTGAAGTCGGTCACTCTGGCACCGTCTTGAACTCATCATCTTCATCGTCATCGGAGGGTTCTATAATAAAAATCTGCTGTGGTGTAGGGACCCACTCCCCGGGTCTATAGTTTAATGCCTGTTCATCTAAACTCCTCATGAGTGAGAGTAGGTTGAGATGATAGGCTTCTTCCATCAAGCATTGGAATACCTATTCTAGGGCAGAAATGGCTTGGTATGTTTCGAAGAGGTTGTGCATGGTTCCGTGGAGGAGAGCTCGGTCTTGGGTGATGGAGAGTAGCCTTTCTTCATTCTGTGAGTCATCCATGTCGCGGATGAAGCTGAGGATTAATTTGAACATCCTCACGGGATCAGGGTCAGGCATCACATTCATGAAGAAGTGGAGGGGGTGGCTCATGATGATAATAAGTTGTGAGTGGACTTGTATTCACCCAGGATCTCTGGAGCATTCTTTAAATGAGTTTCCGGTTCCCAGGTGTTTTCCACCGTGCCATAGCCTTTCCATTTTACCAGGGATCGGGTTCTTTGGCCCATTCTTTTTTGGGCTAAAATAGCCTCAACCTTGTGTTTGAGTTCTCCCTTGATCAGCTCGGGGGGTAGAGGAAGAAGATTTGGGCTGTGTGTTTCATTCTCCTTGAAATGTGAAAGGAGAGAGGCATGGAAGATGGGGTGAATCCTCCATTGTAAAGGAAGTTTTAGTTCGTAAGTGTGTGAGGAGATCACCCAGGTGATAGGGAATGGCCCCTCATATTTCGGGGTGAGTTTTCTGGTTGGGTATCCCAACTTCAGGTTCTTTAAGTCCAGCCATACCTTTTCTCCCACCACGAATGGGCGGAAGCCTCGTCCACTGCATCCAATCATTACTTGTTGGGACAATTCATTGGCCACCAGGGCCTCTCGCCATATGTTTCCTAATTCAGCTATTCTCTGTTCAGTAGCCAGTACGTTCATTTTTTCAT
Source organism: Tricholoma bakamatsutake (assembly GCA_029959215.1). Classification (NCBI taxonomy): domain Eukaryota; kingdom Fungi; phylum Basidiomycota; class Agaricomycetes; order Agaricales; family Tricholomataceae; genus Tricholoma; species Tricholoma bakamatsutake. The sequence continues at coordinate 12,657,526 of CP114860.1, read as the reverse complement.
ATGTCGTGGGGATGGGTTTGGGATGAGTTCCCATCATCATGTAAAATGGGGTGTTCTTGATCGCTGAATGGTGTTTCTGATTGTGTGTGAATTTGGAGGTAGTGAGGTGTTTCTTCCATTGTGATGGTTTCTTCGCACAGAAGATTTGGAGGTAGATTTCTAGCTCCTGATTGACTCGCTCCATTTCCCCATCAGTTTGTGGGTGGTAGGCTGTGCTCATGGCCAATTTTATTCCCAGGAGCCTTTCCAATTCCCGGAATGCATTGGAGGCGAATCTTGGGTCGCGATCAGATATGATTCTGTCAGGGAGGCCGAATCTCCTGAACACGTTATGCAGATAGAGGTCCGCCACTACCAATGCATTGATGGTCTTGTTGTAAAGAATGAAAATTACCCCCTTAGTAAGACCATGGTCTACCACGACCATGATGGTGTCACATCCATTGTTTATTGGTAGATCTGTGATGAAATCCATCGTGACTAGTGCAAATGGTCATGTAGCTTCTGACCTGATTGGTAGTAGTGGCGGTGTTGTTGGGTGCATGTTTACCTTCATTTGTTGGCATGTGGCACATCCGTCAATGTAGTTCCAGATGAAGATCGTCATTCCTGGCCACCAGTAGTCCCTCCATACCAGTTCAAGAGTCTGGAATTGGCCGGGGTGACCTGTAAGTATATTATCATGGTATTTCTCCATGATTTTCCTCCGCAACTCCTTGTCATCCAGGACATAGCATCGGTCTTTAAAAAAGACTGTCCCATTATTCTCCATTCTCCAGTCTTCTACCGCTGACTTGATCGGTGGCATCCCTCCTTCTTTGATGGCCCTTACTATCTCTTTTAGTAGGTCATCGCACATCATACTTCCTGCCAGTATGTCCTTCAATTCGGTGTCGATCGTTCATGTGAAGATCTCATCTTTTAACAGTGTGATGTCATTGTTGTCATCGTCGACCTCAGGTATGTGATCTCCTCATCGCGATAGCACATCAGACTGTATCATCATCTTCCCTGGCACATGTACTAGTTGAAGGTTGAACTGTGACAGGAAGAGGCTCCATCTAGCCTGTCATCTGTTTAGTTTTTGTGCGGTTCTAAAGTACATGAGATTTTTATGATCCGATAGGATTGTAGTCGGGTGTTCGGATCCCTGGAGGTAGTGTCTCCAGGTCTCCAGGGCTTGTATTATTCCCAGTAGCTCCCAATCGTAGATCTCATAGTTCCATTCGGTTGCCATCAGGGAGTGGGAAATATAACCACAGGGGTGCCAGTCTCCATTTGTGTCTGTTTGTTTCAGGACAGCCCCCATTGCATACTTAGAAGTGTCACTCTCAATTATAAATGGCTTCTCAGTGTTCAGCATTAGCAACACTGGTGCCTCGGAGAATTTTCATTTTAGTGTGTCGAATGCACCCTGGCATTCATCTGTCCAATTGAAGGGTTGATCTTTCCTCGTTAGGTCATTAAGTGGCTTTGTGATCATGGCGAAGTTGCCGATGAATCTTCAATAGAAATTCTTGAAACCCAGGAATGATCTAACTCCTTGACATTTGTCAGGGGTGGCCAGTCCTTAATCCCACTCAGTTTAGTTAGGTCCATGGCCAGTTGGTTTGGTCGCAGGATTAGCCCAAGAAATTCAACCTCTTGTACATCAAACTTAGACTTTTCAGGTTTCAGGTAGAGGTTGTTCTTCCTCAGCCTTGCCAGGACCCTCTTCGTTCTCTCCTCATGTTCTTTTCTGTCTTTCGAGAAGATTACGATGTCGTCCATGTAGATCACCAGCTATCCCTCATTTAGCAAGTCTCAGAAAATGCCATTCATCATCACCTGGAAAGTCACCAGGGAGTTACAGAGACCGAAGAACATGACCTTGGGCTCAAACAGCCCCTTGTTGGTTTTAAATGCCGCCTTCCACTCATCTCCCTTTTTGATCCTGATGTTATGGTATCCCCATCTGATGTCTAATTTTGTGAACCATCTCGCCCCTTTCAGCTTATCGAGCAGATCACCAATCAACAGAAGGGGATAAGAGTTCTTGATGGTTCCTTCATTTAGATACCAGTAGTCTTGGCAGGTCCAGAGCACATCAGAGTCCTTTTTCACAATGAAGAAGAATGGGGATGCCATAGGTGATTTAGATGGGATGATATACCCCTTTCTCAGATTCTCATCGATGAACTCGTCCAATTTCTTCTGTTCTGCCAGGGTGATGGGGTAGACCTTACAGTCCCTTGGGATAAAATCTGGTTTGAGTTTGATTGCATGGTCTCATGGTCTCGACTTGGGGAATCTTTCCGATGCTGCTTTTTCAAACATGCTTCAGTACTCCTTATATTTATCTGGGAGTAAATCGTCGAGCGACTGCATCTCCTTGTTGCCCTCACTCTCATGGGCAAGCTTCTGCGAGACGGAGGTCTTTGCTCAGATATAAGTCGTGTTCAAGTAAGCGATTCTGCCAGTTAGCTGAGATCAAGTGAGGCATGAGATTCGTTGGAGTTTTTGGTAGTTTGGTGGTATGTAGTCATTTTCGATGGTGAGGGGTAACTTCTCAGCCCTGAATATTCCTATCATGGGTTCTCCCTGAATGTAAGTGAATAGCGTGTCCGTTCCATTGTGATCCTCCCCTGTGCTGAGTGATAAATCAATGTCTGGGTCATCTAGTACAGGGATCTGTAGATCCATCTCTGGATGGATGTCCATTACCATGTCCATTGCCAGGCATGATCCATCATGATTGAGTTCGCCCTCAGTGCAAAGTCCTATTGCAAGATGAACTACCCCGAGCCTACTCTTCACGTGCTCAGCAGTGGTGAGGTGGATTTCCCTGAAGGTCTCCCCAGCACTCCTTGTAGGTAGCCTCCCAGGAGTCGGGCTCAGTGTTACTCTCAGTTCAAGCGGCCCCTTGTCATCTATAGTGGGACTTTGCTTACCAAATGTAGTGCATGTCTGTTTGATCATGGTTCGGATCCTCTTCATGAGGGACTTCTCGGTCTGCCTGTCAGTGAGGGTTCCTTTTCCCAATTGATGATCAGGTTACATTTCTGGAGCCATGAATACCCCAGGATCATTCTGTCCTTTCCCAGCCCCATTATCAGCATTCTGATCCTCTCTTTCTTCCATCCGATCTCTGTGTCGATGTGGACATAGTGTGAGATCGTTCCATTTTTGTTAAGGGTCCCATCGACACTTTTGGCAAGGATCTTTCTAATAAGTGGGATTTTCTTTAGTCCGAGTTTTTCGCCAACTCGGTGGTCAATGAATGTTTCACCCACTCCTGAGTCAATCAGGGCAGCAACTTCGGCTTTTTTGTCTCCTAGCAAATAATGAACCAGAATACACATAGATTTGTGGCTCACGTTTGCTACTAGTATGGTAGAGACAATGACTCTGGTAGGCTCTGCTGCCGATGCAGGCTGCCACTTTAAAAACCCTCTGCAACCATGAGGTCTAATACTTCCTCCTTCTCTTTCTCCTCCAGCTCGTTGATGAGAGCTCAGATTTCTTTTCTTCTTTTACAGGCGGCTCTTTTCCTCCCTTGTGGTCACTAGCCCTGTGTCCTGCTTTGTGACATATGAAACATTTCCCTTTTTTGATATGTTCGAGCCTCTCTGCATAAGAGAGGCATGTTGCGTCTATTTCCATGGCGTTAGGATCTTTTGAAGAGCTTCCCACTCCTCCTCCTCCTCCTGCCTTACTGTATGTCCTTTCTTTAATCGCTTTGGCTCTCCTTACATGCCCTTCTGCCCTCGCCACATGGGTGTACCATCCCTCGATTGTGTCAGGCAGATTGTCCATCCCAAAGACCTTGTCGAGGACTTGATTGTTGAGTCCATCAATGAAATACTCTATGAGGGCAGCATCTTCTTTAATTTTCATGCGGTAAGCGAGGGTTTTGAACTGTGCAATGTACTCATCTACCCCCTTTGCTCCTTGTGAGAGTACTCTTAGCTGCATTTATGCATTTCCCATGTCGTTGATCGGCAAGAATGCCGCGCATACTTTTGCTATAAACTTCTGGAACGTGTCCCAGGGTTTTGACTCAATATACCTTTCCTCCCAATATGCCTGCTTCCATGGCCCGGCTGTCCCTCCATTCATGTAAGAGAGCATGAACAAGATCTTGTGGCGGTTGTCAGGGAATGCAGTAGAGTTAGCATCGACATATGGTCTTGCATTTGCAGTTTAAATAATACATGCACAAGATCATTAGTATGTAGGTAAAGTGAGTCGTGCATCCAGAACAATAAGAACAATAGAAACAGTAATAACAATAGGATGTGAATCATCTGCAGATTACTACAATAGCATGGAGTAGTGATGATGTGTAATTAGAGGTGTGCGGTCGCAAGACAATAGAAATGAAGACAAAAGTATGGGACATACTCAAGTGAAGACAATAGGAACAATAACAAAGAAAATTGATTCCCGCCTCAGGTACCATCTTGTAACAACAATGGCACTACCTTACCACAATGGGCAGGGCAAGAGGGAGGCAGCGGCAACTATAATGACAATGCCAGTGCCAGGTACATGCCTCATCACCCCAATGCCACCATGTCACTAATGACCAACAACCCAGCATCTGCCTCCAGCCCTATGAGCCACTGCTCATGGGGTGGATTGCAAGTGCTAGTGATGGAATGATGAGGGATGTCAACAATGACACCACCAATGACAACTCTAACACCAACAATGATGCCAGACAGAGCACACAATGATGGATGATGCAATGCCAGTGCTACCACCACACTACCATTACCCCTTTGCTCACTTGAAACATGAGATGGTTTTCTTTCATTCTGCACTCATGCCCAGCCTCGTGAGCCACTGCTTGCAGGGTGGAGTTCTTTTTTCTTTTTTTTTTCTATCTGGACTTTATGCCCCCTCGCTCAAAATGCGAGATGAAGGGGGGCTATTTTCTTCACTAACAAACCTTTGCCTAGCCTTGCAAGTCTCTTGCAGGGTGGATTTTTTTTTCCCTATTTGTTTTTTAACATAGTTTACACTAATTACAAGTAGTTAATAAGTGTTGGTAGCCAGACCAGTCTAGGACCTGGTCCAATCACGAACTGGTTTTGACCAGTTAGTGAACTGACTGCAACTGACATGGACCAGTCCTGTAGAAACCAGTCGAGTCTTTTTAGTATATATGAAATATAAGAACCAGTTTCATTCCCAGTTCTGCCTCAAGGAGGGTGAAAACCAGGACTGGACTGGTGTTAGGGCAACACCCACTAATCTGCTAGCTGGACCCTGCGGGCTCTCCTACAAGAAGGTGGAGGGGCATGCATGCGTGATAGGGGGTTGTGATGGTTTTGATGTGAGAGGTTAAAAATAGATGAGTTGGTTGAAAAAGGCATTTCGCACCACAAATGTAGATGGAATACCTAAGAGAACTCAACTGAGGTCCCCCAGGCATATATTTAAGATTTATATACTATGTTACATATATTGTACTAGGTTGCTACCGATGCATGCATACATGGGTGTACATATTGATGCATGTAAATACAAAATTCCCACACTGACAAATATAGTGTTTGTAGGCATTTGGTAGCATATTTTGATGTAATAAAATAAAATAAAATAAAAATAAAATATTATTATGTAATAGAGATGTTAGGAGATTGTTTCCTAACATTACCCCCCTTTTATGCCTCGACTTCCAGGCAAGAAAATATCACATCTGTCCCCTCTGTGAAATTTTGGTAAGGCCAGAAATTCATCCCCTCATACACCATTCTAGCAATGTGATGTGGAGCATTTGGATTATGTTTAAAGAATTGGGCGATTGCATTACATGCTCATTTACAATTCTCTTCGGGTTCCCATAAGTTACTTTTATCAGTGTAGTTCTTCCACTTGTTTAAGAACTCCAGTTTATTTTGTCAAAGACGTGAGTCTAAAACCTCTTCCACTACATATTCTGGAGCACCTTCTACCATTATTGGAGGTTGTGGAGTAGTTTGTTGATTGGGAATAGTGGGTGGGTGGTAAGGGCATAAGCAGGAAATGTTAATTTCAGGATCAATCTTGAATGATTGAGGTAAGTATAACACTACCGCATTGGGCAAAATTATTTTAGAAATTGCATATGGGCCAACTTGCTTCTCCATAAGCTTTTTTGAAGGTCATGGAATATTTAGATCCTTGGTATTTAGCCATACCAAGTCACCAACTTTGTACTCTGGAGCAACATCTCGAGTACAATCTGCATGTTGCATCATATCATCACGTGCTTTCATCAATTCCACCTCTGCTTCCTCCTGCACCTTTCGCATTTTTGATACAAAGTCCTCCACTGACTGTACCTTGACTTCCCTTCAAGGTTCTATTCCCATTCTGAGATGATACCCATAATTAGCAAAGAAGGGTGACATGCGAGTAGCCAAATGGAATTTATTATTGTAAGAAGATTCGGCAATTGCCAACCATTCAGGCCAGTCAGTTTCTCAGTGATTGACAAACATGTGTAGGTACTGCTCCAACTCCTGATTTATTCTCTCTGTCTGCCCATCAGTTTGTGGGTGATATGCCATAGATAACTTGGTTTGAATCCCCAATATGTTATTTAACTCTCGCATAAACACAGAAGCAAATTGTAATCCACGATCAGAGATAACCATATCAGGTAATCCATGTAAACACCATACCTGATTTAGATAGAGGCATGCCAAGCCCAATGATGAGGTTTCTGCAGTAGTAGGAATGATATGGACTTCCTTTGTGAAGTGGTCGCATACTACAAATATTGCATTGTATCCTTGAGCTTCAGGTAATCCTGTGATAAAGTCCACAGATATATCTCACCATGGCGCTTTAGGTATAGGGTTCAGCATTAATGTCCCTGCATGCTTTTCTGGAAATTTCTTCCCCCTCATGCATGTATCATACCCATCCACATACCCTAACACATACTTTGAAATTCTGGGCCACCAATAATTTCTCATCAGCAACTCCAGCATCTTCTACCTTCCTGGATGTCCAGTAGCTGGCATATTATGATGTAACCGTACAATCTCCCTTCATAAATCTTGATCCTTTGATACATATACCTTTCCTCTGAACAACACTAACCCTTGTTCTTCAACCCATTCATCTCTTTTAATATTACCTTTTTTCTTTTCCCTGAAGGCTTTCACAGCTTTCACTACTTCATCATCCATCTCTGAACATTGTCTAATTTTAGACTACATTTCTGTCTCTGAGCTATCCACCAATAGATGCCCTTGATGCATAGTGCAAATATGAAAGTATTCAGGTTTAAGTAGGGTAATATTTTGATTGTCCTCCTCCATGCCTCTTTTATAATCTGTACATCTGGATAATGCATCTGCTTTTCTCATCAAGCTTCCCACTTTGTGGACTAAGTGAAAATTAAAATGCAATAGGAATAATGCCCAACACGCTTGTCAACATTTAAGCTTTTTAGCAGAGATAAAGTACTGCAGATTTTGATGATCCATCCAGATTTTGATCTGATGTGTACATCCCTCCAAATAATGTCTCCATGCTTCCAATGCTCATATTATTCCCAAGATCCCTTTATCATGCACATCATAATTTCTCTCCACATCATTCAACCCTTTAGACAAATATGCACAAGGATGCCATTTGTCATCTTCACATAGCATTGATAATACCGCTCCAGTAGCAGAGTCAGATGCATCTGATTCCACTCATAAGGGATGCATGAAATCTACTGGGGCTAATATTGGCTCTTCCACAAACTTTCTTTTCAACTCCTCAAATGCTGTCTGCTGTTGTTCTGCCCATCTCCACACTACTCCCTTTTGCGTAAGGTTGTGTAAGGGTGTGGCAATTTTGGAAAAATTATGAACAAAGTGATGACAAAAATTTGTGAGTTCCAAGACAGCCTGAACTTCCTTGATATGGGTGGGCATGGGCCAATCAACAATTGCCTGTACCTTGATAGGATCCATCTTGATTCCATCATGACCAATTTTTAATCACAAGAACTCGATCTCACTTGCCTCAAACACACACTTCTCCAGTTTAATGAATAAATCATTCTCTGCCAATCTTTTCAACACCTCCTGCACTATCACCTCATGGTTTTCTTCATCGTCCATGAATATCAAAATGTTGTCAATGAATATTATTACCACGTCTTTGTCTATTATATCCTTGAAAATGTCATTCATCATATTTTGGAAAGTTGGGGGACTATTGGTCATCCCAAAAAAATGTCAAGCAGCTTAAAGGATCCTTAATGCATGGTAAATGCAGCCTTCCACTCATCTCCTTTTTTTACTCATACATTGTTGTACCCCCAGCATAAATCCAGTTTTGTAAACACCTTCACCTTTCTTACCTTGTCAATTACCTCTGAGATCAATGGCAAAGGGTACGCATTCTTTACTGTCCACTCATTCAAATACCTATAATCTGTACACATCCTCTTCCTCTGATCCTTTTTTGGTACAAAGAATACTGGTGATCTCTGAAGTAATTTGCAAGGTCGTATGTATTCCTTGCGCAATTGTTCATTAAGGAATGCATCCACTTCTTCTTGTTCCTTTGGAGATAATGGGTAGACTTTTGACTTCTTCAGCACAAATCCCAGCTTTATCTCAATTGAATGATCCCATGGCTTTTGCACTGGCATCTGCTCCAATTGCTTCTTCTGAAAAACTGACAAATATTTATGGTAGGCTTTCAGCACACACTCCTCCACTGGCTTTTCCACTTTCACAGCATTTTTATCCCATGACTGTCCTCCACAAATTTCTTTAAAGGTTTGCTTCTGTTCTTCCTTACTGGTCATGATTGGAACTTCCCCATTTGGCACTTCTCTAATCTTCCTTTTCTGCCTACAATTTCTAGCAATATGCCCTAATTGCCCACAATTAAAACATTTAAGTGGGGCTCATCTCTCTACTTGATCAACATCCATTGCATCTGCTGGTGCTGCTGACTCCTTAACAATAGGTGTCACTGCCATGGCCAGTGGCTGTGCCCTCAAAGCTTGTACCTGAGGGATCCTTCCTTTCTCAGACTTTCCTCCTGAATCTGGCATTTTCATACATCAATTTTGACTCCACCTGTTCCTGTCAATATTGCTGATCAAGACACATTGCCCAATTATACCACTCATCCAACCTCTCCAGCATACAAGGTAGTTGATAGATAGACTTGAATAACAAGGGATTTAATCCTGCCTTCAAAAATTCTACCAATGCAGCTTCTCCCATATCCATCTGTGATGCTTCTGCCTTGAACTGCAAAATAAATTTGTCTGCTATTAGAGAACCTTGGCGCATGGTTTTTAATTTTGCATTAGCTGTCACCTTTGGATTACGGTCTCCAAACTTTGCCTCCAGTCTCTCCAAAAATTCCCTGAAGGTTGCAAACAGTTTATATCCCACAGAAATTTGATTAATGGCTTTGTTTCTCCAGAACTGTGCTTTCCCTCCCTGGATGTATGAGAGAGCAAACATAATCCTAGACTTGGTCATACAAAATTTGGGCTTTCTCCCATGAATATACAATACTATAGAGCTGATGAAGGATTTCATATTCTCCATGGTACCATCAAAAATTTGCAGGGGCACATATTTAGGTAAACACATTTTTCCACTCTCAGATCTCTCCTCTGCATGCACATCCTCCTGAGACATCCACTCCACCATCTCCACCATCTCATCATCTTTATCTTCCACTGTCTCTGCTTTTATTTCTGCTTGTTTGGGCTGTCACACTGCCAATACTAACACTAACTGGGACATTTATGCTGTAAGCACATCAATTTTGGCTTCTAGCACTGGCATGAGAACAGAATTGTGACCAGGATTCAAAGTTGATTGTTCTGACATAATGACGTAAGCTGTGATGAGTCACTTCTTTGGCTGAGCCAAGATTCGGCTTCAGAATTTTTTCGCAAAATTTCGAGTCACGTGATCCAGCAATTTGAGTACCAAACACAGCAAAACATGTGATTTCGGCTATTTGTCAACAATTGGGCACTTCGGATCAATAACCCTTCCAACAGTGCCTAATCTCAGGGTTAATACTGAATTTGGCTAGTAACTAATTCAACCAAAATAGTTGTCTGAATAGAGTATAGTAAATCTCGATTAAACCAGATCTGATTGGTTGTCTGGTTGCAGCTGTCCTAATGACAAGTGCTGCCTCTCGATCACTGGCAGTCACAATGTAAGGCAAGGCCTGGTGTCGGCTTATAAAAGCAAGGTAAATATGTATATACAATTACTTCTGGCTTGTGCCAAAAGGATGAGTAAGCAGTTGTGGCATGCTGAAACAATGATGTATGCACATGTAAGAGAAGGTGCACTGATGGGATATTGAGTTCTTCTGTTAAAGCGACACCTACTAATCTGCTAGCTGGACTCTGTGGGCTCTCCTACAAGAAGGCAGCGGGGCATGCGCACATGATGGGGGGTTTTGATGGTTTTGATGCATAAGGTTAAAAATAGATGAGTTGGCTGAAAAAGGCATTTTGCACCACAAATGTGGATGAATACCTAAGAGAACTCAACTGAGGTCCCCCAGGCATATATTTAAGATTTATATACTATGTTACATACATATATTGTACTATGTTGCTACCAATGTGCGCATACATGCTGTTACGACAGAGTTGCGCAGGGGGAACTCAATTTTTCTATTGTTTCTATTGTCCTGTATCATGTACGTCCCACGTTATTATCCTCTACCCTTTTGTCTCGGCAACGCGTTCTCTACATACCTTCCCATGCTATTGTAGTATACACTGCGGACGCCTATCGTTGCTATTGTCTTTATTGTCTTTACCGTCTTATTGTTCTCTATCCCGCTTGTACTATTTAATGTAACGAATATACGACTGGTCAACTAGCTTGACCTAGTCTCTTTTACAACTCCTAAACGGATTGCGATCTAAGCCTCAGCTCGACCGTCGCTTACGAGCTTCGGTGATTCTTGTGAACTCTTTGAACGACGATTGCTCACGAGCATCGATTATCTCTTTGATCTAGGAGTTATTTGACCATAACAAAAGGTCAAGCTCGTTCTTCACTCTGCCGACTAAACTACAGTCTAGGCAGCACACATTATTCAACGACATTCTTACGAGAAATATCCGACCACTCCCCACCAGACGTACAATGGCAGCCCCATCTACTCCCACCGCTCCCACCGCGCCTATCGCTCTCCCCGCTCGCACAGCCGAGATCAAGATGAGAGCGCCCACTGATTACTCGGGGGATAGAACCAAAACTATGCTCTTTCTACTCGAATGCGGAGCATATGTCAATGCTAATGCAACCGCCTTCCCCGACGATCGACACAAAATCTTGTTCATGCTCTCATATATGAACGGAGGGACAGCAGGGCCATGGAAGCAGGCCTATCTGGAGGAAAGGTATATTGAATCGAAGCCCTGGGACACGTTCCAGGAATTCATTGCAAAAGTACGCTCAGCATTTTCACCAATCGACGACACGGGAAACACGCGAACGCAGTTGAGAGCACTGTCTCAAGGGGGAAAGGGAGTCGATGAGTATATCGCCCAATTTAAGACCCTCGCTTACCGAACCAAAATTAAAGAAGATGCCGCTCTGATTGAATATTTCGTCGACGGACTGAACAATAAAGTCCTCGACAAGGTCTTCGGAATGGAAAACCCACCTGACACAATCGAAGGGTGGTACACCCATGCAGCGAGGGCAGAAGGACATCTAAGGAGGGCAAGGGCGATAAAAGAGAGGACTTATAGCAAGGTAGGGGGAGGAGGAGCTGGTAGCTCTTCAAGGGACCCCAACGCTATGGATATCGACGCAACACACCTCTCATACGCTGAGAGGGTAAAGCATATGAAGGAAGGAAGATGCTTTGTTTGTCATAAAACGGGACACAGAGCGAGCGACCATAAAGGAGGGAAAGAGCCACCCTCAAAAGACGAGAAGAAAACCGAGACGAAGAAGACCCCTCGAGACCACTTCATGAAGATACGAGCTCTCGTCAATGAGCTAGAAGAGAAGGAGAAAGAAGAAGTACTCGACCTTATGGTCGAGGAGGGTTTTTAAAGCGGCGGCCTGCTTCGGCAACAGAGCCCGCCAGAGTAGTCGTCTCGAGTGTACTAGTAGCGCATGTAAGTAACCAATCCATGCGCGTTCAAGTTCACTGTTTGCTAGACGATAAGAAAGCCGAAATTCCTGCCTTGATCGACTCAGGAGCGGGAGAGACTTTTATAGATCACTGAGTCGTCCAAAAGCTCGGGCTGAGGAAACTACCACTCGCCAAGAAAATCCTCGCCAAAAACGTTGACGGTACCTTAAACAAAAACGGAACGATCTCCCACTACGTCAGCATCGACACCGAGATTGGAGGGAAAGAAGAGATGATCAGAATGCTGATAACCGGGTTGGGGAAGGAGATGATGATCTTAGGGTACACGTGGCTTCAAAAGCGCAACCCTGACATCGATTGGGAAAAGGGGACTCTCACGGACCGACGAACCGAAAAATCCCTCATGAAGAAGATCCGGACTATGATCGAATGGACACGGACCACTATCAGTAAGCAAAGCCTTACTATAGATGACAAGGGGCCGTTAGAACCGAGAGTAACGTTGAGCCCGACTCTCGGGAGGCTACCTATAAGGAGTGCTGGGGAGATCTTTGGAGAAACCCACCTCGCCGCCGCCGAGTACGTGAAGAGTAGACTCGGGGTGGTTCATCTCGCAAGAGGGCTTTGCACCGCGGACAAACTGGATGGAAACAGATCATACATGGTAAATGACACAGCCACGGACACCTGCTGCGAGATCGATCCACCAATCTCCACACCAGACGAACCTAGCATCAGCTTATCGCTTAACGGAAACAATGATGGAACGGATGCCTTATTCACCTACATTCGAGGGGAACCGATGATCGGGGTATTCAAGACCGAGGAATCCCCCCTTACCATCGAGCACGACTACATTCCCCCGAACTATCAAAAACTCAGGCACATTGCATGCATCACTCGATCACGATCGACAGGCAGATTCGTCTTCTCTCACACCACCCACATCCGAGCCAAGACCTCCGTCTCGCAGAGGCTCGCTCACGAGAAGGAGGATGGCAAAGAGAAACAGTCACTCGATGATCTGCTCCCCGATAAGTACAGAGAGTATCGAAGCGTGTTCGAAAAGGCAGCGTCGGAAAGGTTTCCCGAATCAAGACCATGGGATCACGTGATCGAACTCAAACCGGACTTCATCCCCAAAGACTGCAAGGTTTACCCGATTACCCCGGCGGAACAAAAGAAGCTGGACGAATTCATCGACGATAATCTGAGAAAGGGGTACATCACCCCATCCAAATCTCCGATGGCATTGCCATTTTTCTTTGTGGCAAAAAAGGACTCCGACGCCCTCAGACCATGCCAAGACTATTGGTATCTGAATGAAGGGACCATCAAAAACTCATACCCGCTGCCATTAATCGGCGATCTGCTAGATAAGCTGAAAGGGGCAAAGTGGTTCACTAAGTTGGACATTAGATGGGGTTATCACAACGTCAGGATCAAAAAGGGAGATGAATGGAAAGCAGCATTCAAAACTAACAAGGGGCTGTACGAACCCAAGGTTATGTTTTTCGGTCTCTGCAACTCCCCGGCGACTTTCCAGGCCATGATGAATGACATCTTCAGGGACATGCTGAACGAAGGCTGGCTAGTGATATACATGGATGACATTCTCATCTTCTCCAAAGACAAGAAAGAATACGAGGAGAGAACAAAAAGAGTCTTGGCAAGGCTCAGGGAAAACGATCTATACCTGAAACCGGAAAAGTCTAGGTTCGATGTACAGGAGGTTGAATTCCTTGGCCTAATCCTGCGACCGAACCAATTAGCCATGGACCCGACCAAGCTGAGCGGAATAAGGGACTGGCCAGCCCCGACCAACGTAAAAGGAGTTAGATCGTTCCTGGGCTTCAGGAACTTCTATAGAAGATTCATCGGCAATTTCGCCGCGATCACCAAACCATTGAATGACTTAACAAGAAAAGACCAGCCATTCCACTGGACTGACGAATGCCAAAGGGCGTTCGACCTATTAAAAAAGAAATTCTCCGAGGCACCAGTACTGCTGATGCCCGACACAGAAAAACCATTCGTGGTCGAAAGCGACGCTTCGAAATATGCAACGGGCGCCGTATTAAAACAAACTGACTCGAACGGAGATTGGCACCCTTGTGGGTATATCTCCCACTCCCTTACGGCAACCGAACGAAACTATGAAATATACGATCGGGAATTGTTGGGAATTATACGGGCACTCGAGACCTGGAGACACTATCTCCAGGGATCAAAACACGCGACTACAATCCTATCAGATCATAAAAACTTAATGTATTTCAGGACAGCACGAAAATTGAATCGACGACAGGCCAGATGGAGCCTGTTCCTGTCACAATTCAACCTAAAATTAGTACACGTCCCGGGGAAAATGATGGTCCAGTCTGACGCCTTATCACGGAGGGGAGATCACATCCCCGATATCGACAACGATAACGACGATATCACACTGCTAAAGGACGAGATCTTCGCACGGACCATCGATACCGAGCTAAAAGAAGTGCTCGCTGAAAGCATGATGAAAGACGATTTGCTTAAGGAGATAGTACGAGCAATCAAAGAAGGAGGAACACCACCGATCAAGTCGGCGGTAGAAGACTGGAGGATGGAAAATGACGGGACGGTCTTCTTCAAAGACGGATGCTACGTGCCGAATGACAGGGAATTACGAAGAAGGATCGTGGAAAAATACCACGATAACTTACTTACAGGGCACCCCGGACGATTCCAAACTCTTGAACTGATACGAAGGGATTACTGGTGGCCAGGAATGACCATCTTCATCCACAACTATGTCGATGGCTGTGCAACCTGCCAACAAATGAAGGTGAACACTCACCCAACAGCACCCGGACTATCGCTGATCAAATCTAATGCCACACGACCATTCGCTCTGGTAACAATGGATTTCATAACCGATCTCCCGATAAGCTACGGATCTGACACAATCATGGTCGTGGTAGACCATGGCCTTACTAAAGGGGTGATTTTCATCCCCTGCAACAAGAGCATCGACGCGCTAGGGGCGGCCGACCTTTATTTACACAACGTATTTAAGAGATTCGGCCTCCCAGACAAGATCATATCTGACCGAGATCCTCGCTTTGCCTCTAAGGCTTTTCTAGAACTGGGAAGACTCCTGGGAATAAAGCTAGCAATGAGCACAGCCTACCACCCACAAACCGATGGGGAGACTGAGAGGGTAAACCAGGAACTCGAAATCTACCTCCGAATCTTCTGTGCCAACAAACCTTCCCAATGGAAGAGCCATCTTACCACCGCCGAGTTCACACATAATCAGAAACATCACTCGGCCATCAAAAACACCCCGTTCTTCGTGATGATGGGAGCACATCCTAGAGCCATTCCCACAACCTATCTAAAGACCAATGTACCGGCTACCGAGCAGCGGATAGCCGAACTAGGAAATGTACGGCGGGAGGCCCTAGCGGCCCATGAGCTCTCCTGACAAGTAATGATCAGACAAAATGGACGAGGATTCCGTCCGTTCACAGTAGGGGAAAAGGTCTGGCTTGACTCCAAGAACTTGAAGCTAGGATACCCGACTAGGAAGCTCACCCCTAAATGCGAAGGACCTTTCCTTATCACACGAGTAATATCGTCCCACGCCTACGAGCTGAAACTCCCCCCTCAATGGAGAATCCACCCGGTATTTCACGCTTCTCTCCTCTCACGTTTCAAGGAAAATGAAACACACGGACCAAACCACCTTCCTCCTCCACCCGATCTGATCGAAGGAGAACTCGAACACGAGGTAGAAGCTATTTTGGCTCACAGGGGGGCAGGGAAAAGAATCCGATTCCTGGTGAAATGGAAAGGATACAATACAGCGGAGAATACTTGGGAACTGCTAGCACACTTAAAAAACGCCGCTGAAATACTAGACGAGTACAGATCAACCCATGACCTCTCCCCAGCATGAGCCACCCTCTCCACCTCTTCCTGACTGCCACGCCTGACCCTGACCCAGTCAGGACTTTCGAATTAATCCTGAGCTTCGTCCGGGATACAGACGATATCCGAAACGAGGAGAGACTGCTCTCCGTAACTCAAGACCGACCTCTTCAATACGGAACGGTGCGGAATCTTTTCGAGACCTACCGGGCTATCTCCGGCCTGGAACGGGTGTTTCAGCGGTTGACAGAGGAAGCGTATTATCTGGACATACTCCAACTCATGAGAGGTTTGGATGAACAGGCTCTGCGCTACGCACCCGGAGAGCGGGTCCCTACTCCACAGCGAATCTTTATTATAGAACCGACGAGCGACGAAGAAGACGAAATGCCCAGACAGACAACTCCACCTCCACATCCACCACTTCCCCAACGACCTACACAACCTCCACCCCGACGAGCGCCAACACCATTCCCAACCCAAGCCCCTACCGAGACACCAGCACCACCCTGGATGAGAAACTCCGTCTGTTTCACCTGTGCGTGGGTGGGACACTTTTCCTCTCACTGCTCGGAATATCAGTGCCCCCACTGCCACCGCTGGCGACCGGAACACTCGGCACTCTTTTGCCCCGAGAACCCGACACGTGACGTGCCACCACGTCATCGAACTACTTGACAAGCTAACCACAATGCTCTATAATTTATACGTCATCATTGCTCTCAGCGCCATCTTCGGCGCGTCAATTCTCATTATATTCGCGTGTTATATGCTCATTTTATGCAAAATTGTCACCACCCCACAACTCCCTCGACTCACCTCTATCCTCACGGGGACCTCGGTTCGTTTCGCTGGAGGAGGAGACATTGAGCTGCCGACTCGGGTTTACGGTCACGGCGCCCCCACTCCCACTTCCTTCTCTACATTCACCCCGACGACCAACGACGGGGCGTCTTTTGACCCAATGCGGACGATGAGACCCTAGTTTCGGATGGGACTCGAAACGTTGAAGGGGAGCTAATGTTACGACAGAGTTGCGCAGGGGGAACTCAATTTTTCTATTGTTTCTATTGTCCTGTATCATGTACGTCCCACGTTATTATCCTCTACCCTTTTGTCTCAGCAACGCGTTCTCTACATACCTTCCCACACTATTGTAGTATACACTGCGGACGCCTATCGTTGCTATTGTCTTTATTGTCTTTACCGTCTTATTGTTCTCTATCCCGCTTGTACTATTTAATGTAACGAATATACGACTGGTCAACTAGCTTGACCTAGTCTCTTTTACAACTCCTAAACGGATTGCGATCTAAGCCTCAGCTCGACCATCGCTTACGAGCTTCGGTGATTCTTGTGAACTCTTTGAACGACGATTGCTCACGAGCATCGATTATCTCTTTGATCTAGGAGTTATTTGACCATAACACATGCACATACATATTGATGCATGTAAATACAAAATTTCCATGCTGACAAATATAGCATTTGTAGGCATTTGGTAGCATATTTTGATGTAATAAAATAAAATAAAATGAAATAAAAATAAAATATTATTATGTAATAGGGATGTTAGGAGACTGTTTCCTAACAACTGGACTTTCAAGCACTAGTACAGATTATAGGTATCTGAATGAGTGGACAGTGAAAAATGCATACCCTTTGCTGTTGATCTCAGAAATACTTGACAAGGTGGGAAAAGCATCTTTACAAAGTTGGATCTACAATGGGGGTACAACAATGTACAAATAAAGAAAGGAAGGAGTGGAAAGCCACATTTGCCATCCATTGAAGATTCTTCGAGCCGCTTGTCATTTTTTTTGGGATGATCAATAGTCCCCCGACTTTTCAAAATATGATGAACAATATTTTCAAGGACATAATAGACAACGGTGCAGTAATAATATTTATTGATGGACATTCTGATATTTATAGAGAATGAAGAACATTATGAAATGATAGTACAGGAGGTGTTATGATGATTGGCAGAGAATCTGTAACTTGGTGGGCAGAACACACCAAGTGAAGACTGCATAGATGCTCAACAAGTTGTCAGCTGCTGATAGAAAAGATGGGGTCTGAAATCCTGTCATTCATATGAATTGTTTGAGGAATCTGACATGAGTTTTTCACAGACTAATGCCTGGTTAGCATATGCTTTCTGGGTATAGATTAAGGGTTACCTTTCTTTTGCAAATGGGGGTAAGTCCTTTTGCCAGATGATACCTTGAACAATTAAATTTGCTGTTACAAATAGAACTTTGATCCCAGCCTTAAGCATGCATGAAATCGAGATAAGGTTGAAAGGCGCATCAGGTGCATGTACCACATCCTTTAGGGTAAGCATTGAGGTTCTCATCCATGGTACATTCCAGCCATATCGAACCTCATCCAA
Source organism: Tricholoma bakamatsutake (assembly GCA_029959215.1). Taxonomy (NCBI): domain Eukaryota; kingdom Fungi; phylum Basidiomycota; class Agaricomycetes; order Agaricales; family Tricholomataceae; genus Tricholoma; species Tricholoma bakamatsutake. The sequence continues at coordinate 12,639,129 of CP114860.1, read as the reverse complement.
GCCCAGGAGATTTACCAAAACCCGCATTTGGTGTCCAGGGGTGGGAATGTAGTCAATGAAGATATTTCAATCCCATGCTATGTGTGAGGTGCATGCTGAGTCCGCCAACCAAGAGTCCGTTGAGACTGCTAGCTCAGTGTCATCCCCACAATCTCCACAAAAGGCAAATTCCTCATCTGCTGCTGCATGGGCTTCTGTCCATCCCTTTTGCTTTCCTCCCGATCTCCCCTTTCCCAATTTGGACTTGTTCCTGCACTGCTTGCTGATGTGCCCCTTTGGTCTGCATCTGTAGCAGGTTATGTTAGGATTGATTCTTTTCCCAGGCTTTCCCACCAGGGCTGTATTGTCCGAGTTACATAGGCTAAGCCTTCGATCGTGTTCCAGAATTCGAGCAATAAGTGCTGGAGCATCCTTCAGAGCGGTGGTGTCTATGGATGCAATGTAATTATTCCAATTTTCAGGGAGTGAGGTTAGCAAAATGATGGAAAATTCTTCTCCATCGATCTTCTGCCCCAGATTGTGCAGCTCTTCCTGATAGCCATGCAATGTCCGAATGTGTTCATCAATGGGTGTTCCTTCCATGCATTGAGACCAGAATAGCTTTCGTCATGCCTGGACTATTCCTAATGCCCCCTGAGTCTCCAGTAATGACTTCAACATACCCCACGCTTCCAACGCACTCGTTGAACTTGCAATGTACACCAACATTTTGTCAGCCACCCATAAATGGATCATTGACAGTGCCATCTGATCCTTCTTACGCCACGCTGTCAGCAAGGCCGCTTTCGACAGCTGGGTAGTCGATCCATCGACATATCACAGATCTTGCCCCATCAAAATGTCCATCATTTTAATCTTCCATACAGCGTAATTCTCGGCACCTGTCAAGGGTTCTATTTGGTAAACGTTTGTGTGCGTCGAAGCATTCGAAACATCGGCCATTGTTTAAGTTTGATCCGGGTAGTGTTATGTTAGTTTGATTATAGCATGAGCAAGAAAATTCAGTTAAGGCCAGGGCCCATAACCTGTTGAATTTTTAGAGGACTCGATAGAGTATAGAACACTTCATTAAGTTAATAAACTATTTACAATGAATTTTTATACTAGCGTGGGACACCGCCCTGTAATTAAATCTAAAACGAACAGGCGGTGTTACTAATGAGTGTGGCTGTACACCACGGCTGTTTGGTGTTGGCGTCGGTGTCGCCTAAAGCGCGTACCACCGCCCGATTTCAACACTTTTTTTCGCGAGTCATAGAGGCAAAAATGTGACTACCCGCCAAACTCAAGTCTGCTCGAGAAATTTTCTCACTCAGTTTTGAAGCTAATAAGAAATGCTCAATACAATATCTTCTTATCACTAAAAGGAGTTTCTACAAGAGGAATAAGAAAACGGGTGTTTTTTGGAGGACCAGAAAAGTTTGCACAAAAGTAGCGGTGCGTAAGTGATCGGCACCATAAAAAAGCAAGTCAGTAGCTGAGCTCGCAACCCTTCCCGGCATCAATTGACGTGGACCCATGACACCAGCTGCACAAATGAAAAAGGGACCTCACCATGTGTGCGCCGCCTTGTTGGCTCTTGTTGGCAGCTTACCATTACCCCGTGGCCTCCGGTCCCCACAGGGCCAGCGCCGGGACAATTCTTGGACCCTTTTGGTCGCCCTGGGCCACGCTTCGTTGTAACTGACATCTTATTACGCGTAACCTTCATTCCGAAAACGTTGTTGAAGAAGCCTTGGGCCAGTGAGTAATGTATGGAGGACAACAACAAGTCCCAAGGTCAAGACAACACAACACAACGAGGTACACTCAAGTCCAACTCGAAATTGTCGCGCGCGTTTCATGTAGTCAGACGCGCTGTTGTTTGTGTATAGTACACATAGTTATGTTTTCAAACTCAGTCAGGTCCTAAGTCTTGTCTTGAACACCCATACTTAGAATGACTGCCGAAACGTTGTTTTGGTGGTTGCGAATATGCTCTATTGCCCTGACGCAATTTAAAACTTGGAAGGTGCTGTGCCTGTCACGTGACCATGGAAATTGTTAAAATTGGTTTGGCCAAGGGGGTCGCGGAACGCGGATCCCGTACATCACGTGGGAGGGGGGGGTTCGTCGGGATGTCCTTAAAAAATGTTTGACAGGGAAGCATCAACGAAGCTCTTATACCTCAACGCAGCGACAGGACTACGTAAAATACGGTTGCCAGCCGTCAGACTGAGCGTAATAGTTGTAGACAGTAATGTAAACGCAACCGCCTTTAACCAACCCCATTCAAGGACAGGCAATACGGTATGGCAAAGAACAAGTGGGTGAATATTTACCCGAATTCAAGGTTGAACACAGAACATTATCCAGGACTGCCAGCAAATATAACATAGATAGCAAGCTTACATGTCCTGACTCCAATGAGGAAGTCCATATCGGCACGGGTGGACCTAAAAACCTGGAGTTGCACCGCACGTCCAAGGCTTGTAAAGCACGTATTCAGCAAACACTGGCCACAAAAACAAAGCGGGACTGCTCGCTCCACAGTTTCTTTTCGCCTAGACCTCCACTAAACCCAAGCAAACTCCCGACGCCAGCCCTTGTACAAGCAAGGGATCTTCACTTTTTCTTGTCTTCCAGAATAGAAGCGTGTGATCACGACATACCATATTGAGACTAATTTATCCATATATAGAAGGTGGGGGTCTAAGGAGAGCTCCTTAAATTAGAAACCGACGTGATATCTAAATTTCGCGTTCCGCAACCCCCTTGGGTTTGGCCCTGGTCGGCTGCACAAGATTTTGACAAATTGAGGTATCGTAGGTGTTCAGGTTTTGTTTATTCATCAATTTTTTATTCCCACCACTATGTTTCAACCACCCTGCCATACTGTCTACAGACACATATGCCTCATTTCACACTTCTGTGGACCTTTAAAATATATCATGAAATTATGGAATTTATTCGTGCACTGTGGTTACGCTATTACAGCAGGGTGTATTATGCCAGCTGTCGAAAGGCTTTATTATCTTTTTTGTTGCTTTTTGAGTGCAGCGCAATTTTTTTTGTTGTCGTAAAATTATAAAATGGTGAGCAATAAAGTTTCAACACTGTTGTTGTATAAACAATAGTGTGGTGCAGAGATGTGTGCAAGATGATAGACAGTGCAGCATTTCCAGTGATGGGAACATTACACCGAGACCCAAGTTAGGGTTGATTAACGTTCAATTTGATCTTGGTGCAGCCGAAGAAATTCCCGAAGTTCTCGGTTGGCACAATGTCGCACTGCCACGGAGTTCTTTGTGCTCGTCATAGTGCCTTACACAAAGCTTGTTACTAATTCTAACAATTTCTAATCGTCACGTGACAGGCACAGCACAAAAAATACTTATGTTGAAAATTGTGTCAGGGCAATAGAGCATATTTGCAACCGCCAAATCACTGATTTTAACAAAAATTTGATGGCTGTTGAACGAAAATTTGGTTCGTCCAGATTTGGTCAAGTGTGACTATCTGTCACCCTCTGGCGATAGCGCCGTCCAACCACCGTCATCATCATCGCTTGCATTGCTTTCCACGTCGCGCGACGCGTATACGATGGACCTCTTTACAATGTTACTGGCGGCAGTACCATTCTGCCGCCTCCTCCCATGTTGAACACGACTCTATTGGCAGCTGCACTCGGGAATGACGGAGCTCATGACCAGGTTATAGCATGGATGCAAACTCAAGCCGACGAATCAGCCCCTCGTCCTCCTCGCTCCATACAAGGTGGCCAACGGATTACTGAAGATTGGCTCAAGACACTGCCAGCTGAGGATTGCAGGTGGCGCTTTCGGTGAGTTACATACTTCTACTCTTAGATTCTTCCGTGAATTGACATGCTAGGCGGTCAGCAAAACCCCCAGCTTTCGCAGCCTGTCCCCCAGCTCGGACTCTTTCGCCCCTTTCTGACCATGCCCCGCCTCGAAGAACTTAACATGTATGGCAGCTTGAGCGATCTCGAAGAGCTCATGGGCTGTGAACGGTGCAGTGCGTCGCGCCGCCAAGCCCAGTGGCTTGGATGTGGACTGCATGGCCATGGAATCGTGTTCCGGATGCGTCGAATCAGCTCTGTGCACGTAGAATCAACAGAAAATATCACCTGTGGCTGCAATGTGTTATCTTTGGGAGCAAAAGGGCCGAGAGAGGCGATTTCAGAGGGGTGTGGTAGATCATCATCATCTGGGGTAGGGGGGAGCGAAATCTGAGGTAAAGACTGAGGTAAAGGAGTGGCTGAGGAGTTGGTCTCCGAGAAGTCAATTACGCCCTTGAACGGCTGCATTTTTACGATAAACTAGCGAGAGATGGAAGAGGGGGTCGCGGGTGGTCACGGTTGAGCAAGAGAAGTCACGCTATCCAAATCTGGACTGTGACCTATCCAAAAACAGTCAACAGAAATTTCCATGCCTTTCAATGAAAATTTGAAAGCCGTTTTTCGGCCATTGCAAATATGCTCTAATGGCCGATCAAAACCAAAAAAAATTTTCCGAGTTGGGCAAAACCGAGCCCACCCAAGACGTAATCGATCCTCAGAAGCAGTTCAACGTCGTCAGAAGCATCTGTAGTTTGTTGATAGCCAATGAATCAAGTTTTTCCTTCTCTGAATTGTCCACAATCTAAGTGCCTACTACAAAATGCCGAAGAAGAAAAGGTAAAAATCGACACCGATCAACAATTGAACTGTGAGCTGACACATAGCAGCCTCCAAGGGGGAGAATTTACAGTCGATAGCACCCTCGCCTGCCCGGAGTGTGGAGCAGATATTCACGTTGGCACTGCCGGGACCAAGAATCTCGACATCCACCGAAACTCAAAAGCTTGTATTGTGGAATGCAATCGACGAAAAGCATGCGCATGGCCGAAGCCTAAGCCTAAACCAAATCAGAGCTTGCATACATTCTTCGGAGCGAAGGTGGCATCAAATCCCCAAAGGGTTTATGCGCCACCACCCGTACATGCTGCAGAATCCTCGTCAGGAGCAGTTACGACCGTAAATGGCGACACAGTACCTGTCCCTTCCCCAAGCGGCAAGGTAGATGACAGGACCTCAGCAGCTTGTCCCATAGCAATGAATCTCCTGTCCAAACTTCGTCACGGAATGGCCCAAATTCCGACTGCCAACCCACTTGCCACCACAGAGCATCGTCTTCACGAGTTTGGGGGCGATCCTTCGGAATCCATCCATCCAGAGCTTGAGGATTGGGAGGACTTGCTGAATCCAATGATGAAGTGTGCATTCGGATGGGGAGATGATGAAACGAATGAGTCTGCGAGGAACATGCTTCACCGCGGTCAGTACGGCCTGGATGGATTCGTCGACTTCATTGAATACTTTGTGACACGACGTGGTTTGGGGGGTGGGATGATCGAGTCAAAGGTGACGGCGATTTTGAAGGTGCTGGAATCGAGGTGCATGACATAACACATTGACGAAATGCAGCAAACTTACAAGACTCCCATCCGGTAAAAACCACCATACATCCTATCCATTCAGCATACACCACGAACAAATCATCCCATGGGATTATCATTCCATCGATGACAAATTTTATCTGCAAGCAAGGTCATGTCGAAAGAACGCTCCTGAAGATGAGGAAGCTTGCCTTGCATGCGGAGCCCTCAAATCAACGTCCCTCTATCAAGGCATTATCGATCGAATCGAATGCGGTGTCCACGAAAATGCTCCTCTTATGTATCATGATGTCGGTGGCCTTATCACGCTAGTTCGCAGAAAGACCGACCAGATAAGGGAGATGCATTTGTTGAAACTGAACGCCAGCCGAAAGTTATCCGGGAAAGTAGCACTGTTAGAGGATCACAAACAATGGATCCTGGCAATTGCGAGTGGGCAGGTAGATCGCATTGCCGCATTGGTGCAGGCAGGGCTAGCGCATCGTGCAGGCATTCAAAGCTTGATCCAGCAGTACGAGCGAGCTGCAAACAAACTTTACAAACCCAAAGCGTACACGCAGGAAGATATCATGCGCTCAATAGTTCTGTTGCGATTGGGTGGTGCACGTGTTGTGGAGTTCGCACATAGGTCATTGTCTCTTCCCAGCATGACAACCATTCAACGGAATACCGTGATCCGACCTCTTGTTGTTTCACCCACCTATCCGACGATCAATGAAGTAGAGGCCAATATAATTTCCTGTTCTGAAGCATTCTCGAGTGTCAGCACTGATGAAAACATGACCACTACTCCTGCCAATTCTCGCCACCACCTCCACTCTGAAACCCGCATCTTTCATCAAGTCATCATGCTGGATGAGCTTGCAACGGAGAAACGACCAAGATGGGATAGTTCCAAGGACAAGTTTCTGGGTACCTGCCGAGAACATAATCACAAGATCTCCTTGGCTTTCTCAACTGAAAAAGAGTTGGCGATGCTCTGTGATGCCCTTGACAGTGGAGAGGTTCACCTTGCGAGTGAGGTATGGATTTTGGCGTAATTAAAATTTTCTTCCGACTTGACCTTGAAATACCTATGTAGGCCACCGTTGCTGCTTTGGGTGTGCTCTCAGAAGAACCTCGTGAATACAGTGCTCGTCCAATCATGTTTTCTGGCACATGCAAGAAAGAAACTGGTATTGAGCACACGCGCTTAATTCAGACCATCCTAACTGCAGCTGAGAACCAGAGCCAACGCAGCGGAGCTCTTTATCGCATGGTCTGCATTGCATCAGATGGTGAAGCAAAGCGAGGGGATGCCCTCGTGCGCCTTACGATGAGCCGATCGTTAACGGAAGATTCGCCCATCCATGAACACCTCAGACAACTCTAGTTTATGAACTTCTTGGTTGGTCCTGACGATATGACTGTGGACAAGGACTACAAACATGTTTTCAAGCGTCAACGAAACCTCACGATGTGCAACAAGGGGATCTCTATACAGGGATTTTGTGTCACGCCTTCAATTCTTCGTAATCACTTGCAATCAAATGGAGTATCCTCAGCCAGACTGCGCTCCCTGCTCAATCCCAATGATCGGCAAGATGTCGTACTTGGTTTCTCTCTCCTCAAAGAAATATGGTCCCTCCCCCCCGTCCCTATCGACTCTAATCCAACTTTTGCCCGAGCTCGTAAGGCGCTTTCCGTCTATGGGCAGTTTGCGTGCAACCTCATCATGCCGTACATCTGCGTCGACTTGAATTTAGATGAGCAGCTTATCCAGCTGAGTATGGCAGCTCATCTTGCGCTGTATCTTTTCTGCGACGATTCCGCATGCAGTAAATTCATGCCCACCCAGTCGTATGTCGACATCATGCTCATGATCAAGAATGTCTACTTTTGTGTCGCTAAATCAAAGGTTGACAATCCGAATGGCAAATTTTTCATCATCCAACTTGGTACAGATCGGCTGGAGACTCTTTTTGGGCTAATTCGGACTGCTGTTGGCCCCGATAATAATGTCGACATGGTTCAGTTGGGAAGTCGTGCATCGGGGCTTACTGAGGTGGCGGTTATATTGGCTCATCACCCGGAATGGGATCGCTCTCCTCGGTGCTTGCATTTACTGGTTATCACTCGAGACTCGGGGGAGGTTACATCGAAGGCGGATCACATTAACCCTGCTTCCTGGCAGGGCAACGTGGAGGTCGCTGATGTAAATCTTCAAACGTGCTGGATATTAGGCCGCCGGGGGGCTGTGGGACTCGTTCCAGAAGCTTGCGAAGTCCTTGACCACCTCAGTGGCAAGCCTGGTGTTGACATTCTCAGTTCTTTCAGTGAAATTCTAGTTGGCGTGCATGACGCTGATGAAGAATTTGATTGCTCAGAGCTCGCCTGCATAGACGGCGTTGACCACGACCCAAACGACGCTTCAATCACCCCTGAAGAAACGGCTCCTGCTGTCTCCATGCCATTTACGCATGAGGGCGACATGGAAGATGCAATTGCAGATGAAATTCCTCAAAACACCAAGATTACCCCCGAGATTGTGATTGATGGACTGAAAACAACAAAAGCCAAGGCACTTCGACATCAGATGATGTATCGATTGAACCGTTCGTCGACTGATCAGTTGAAGCGTATACAGGAGATAACATGTTTCAATGACATTCCTTCCTCTGACCACGATTGTGACTCCACCATCATCTCCCATGACAGCTCTCTTGGAGCTCCCTGTTTGTGCATTGGAAATCCAGTTGTATGCCTTGTGCATTGTGCGGAGCTGGTTTTTCTTGCAGTCGCTCAAATCAATCGGCTGCACTTCGCATCAAATAGCAACTTGGACCAGATTCAGCTTCATCACCTTGCAGACAGTTCATCAAAGGTCGATTTCCAGATTCTACACCTTGTACCAGCCACTATTGATGACGATCCATCACAAGAATATGATTGGTGCTGGTCTCTGCAAATGGAGGCATCAGTGCCCAACGTCCCAGGCCGCTTCATCCACCCACTCAACCCTACAATGTCCATCCGAACGCCTGGACAGCCAACCTACCTCTTTGAAAGCTCGGTCCTAGTTTCTCTGTGTTCAAGTTTGCGTGAGGAGCTGCAGCCACGAGATCTTTGCGACATCCCAACTGTGAAATGTTCCATATATTTTCCATACCGAAGTGAAGGAAAGGCCTGCTTCATTTGTGAAGAGGACGAGGCGATGGATCACCTTGACGAGAGCTCAGACTGCTCATTTTGTGGTCCGAAGGTGCAGCTCAATCGGTCCAACGGACAACGCATCTTGGAACACATGGGCGCACATATTCTTTTCGACAATACCATCAGCCGCTCACAAGAACGTTGTGGGCTATGTCTCCGCCCATCCCTGATGTGCCGACTGATCGTCAACAAGGGTCGTGGCGCTAATGCAAACCCTTGAGTTGACATTGAGCACTCATCATGCATCAATTTGATTCGTTTCAACTATGCTACCGCAGCCCAATCATCGGAAGGGTCCCCATGTTCAAACGTCCCAATTAATTGCCCCCTTTGTCCGCCAAAGAGTCCAGCAGTTTGGACCTACTCCCTTCATACGCACTTTCGAGAGCGACATAAGCTGGTGTCACAGACACAGTTTCCCGTGCATATCCAATTGTCAAAGTCGGAGGAACATGGAATGCGGCAGATCTGGGATCAACGTTTTGTCAGTCGGAAGCCACGAAAACGGAATAAAAAAGCTGCACTAATGCTTTCCGAGGCTCACAGTTCCCGATCTGCTCTCCGGTGCGAGTCTTGGCCAAATCCTCAGTTGTTGTACTGACTGGTATACAGAAACATTAGCGATGATTCGCGTGAACCTCGGTCAGGATCGGAGCATCCTGAAACCGACGGTGAAGAAGAAGAAGACTCACCTTCAGATATCGAGACCATTGAGACCCATGCCACAATCCCTGATAGCTCCGACCCTGCCGAGGTGCATCGTACAAGTCTTCCTCCATGTCAGACTGAGGTTTGTGCAACGGAGCCTGAACATCAGCATAGTCAGGCAGCGGAAGTGGAGGTGACGGAGCAAGGTGGCTCCTTTGATCTAGGCGGGACAACTGCGACCGACCATCTCGAGGTGGTAGTTGACGAGTCCCGGGCGCGGCGTATGCGAAAGTCTCGCACGATCGATCTAAGAGTATGTATCTGTGGAACTGAAGTGTCGGAAGCAGAAATTGAGGTAGGAGATCAAGTCATACAGTGTAAAGTCCAGGGATGTGAGACGAGCTGGGTAGGTCAACGGCTTTCTGAGGACTGATGACTGCAGGCTGACCTCTTGACGGCTAGTACCACCTCACTTGCATGGATTTCGAGTTTGCTCCGAAAGGCTGGGTGTGCCCGAGTTGCAAAGCGAGTACTGCGACGAAAAAGCGTAGGCGTGTATAGAGATTGACTGTTTACATCGCTTGTCCAACTTTCTCAAACATAAGCACGTGACCAAAACATACCATATATAGAAGGAGGGGGGGAGGGGGTCGTCCGACCCTAGGAAAAAAAAAATCTGAGTGGATGTCGGATTTTCCCGTCCCGCCACCCCCTTGCATCAATGTGCTCAGTGCTGACATGGCTGTGGAGTTTCCTGATGCTGGAAAAGTTTTACAGCCGATTTCATAACGGTTCAATTTTTTGTAGTGATGGGGGGGCTGTGATGGCACCTCGGATACCGTCCCACGATCTTCGGCTCTCGCATCCCAGCAAAGAAGTTGTTGCGGTAGACAGGCGGCAAGAAGCATTCTTAGGACAACTACATACAAGCTTCATGCAATATGGCTACAGTTGCGGACAAACAAACACAACAACTTTTTGGGACCTAATTTTGTGGCTCATCACAATCATTCTGAATTATCTAATTGTGCGCGATGAGTAGATGGACCACGAACAGGAAAACAGGCAAAGATAGGGTGTCGCGAGACTTCCCGAGAGGCACAGGCCTGCCTCGAGAAGCCCGCTAAGTGTCTATTTCGAGTGTGGATCCCCTAGCTGAGTGTACATGTAATGAAAGATGCTGTATGCATCAGGCGTCATTGCAAGGGTGCGTCAAAACCTTCCTCTCATCCAAAACCCTGTTGGAAAAGGGGAGGACAGCAAAGGAAACCTACCAGCTGTTGCCAACTAAAAGGGACTTGATGAAAAAGACACCAAGGATGGGGATAACATACACTATTATAGTATATTATAGCATGTGGAGCCATTCCCAGCATGATTTGAGCGCTCCTGGCACAGTAGTTTTGAGATTTTGGAGGCTCTTAGGTAAGATCCCCAATTCCAGACAAATTTAGTGCTTCCAGGGCTAGATCCTCATGTCCAGACAAAAACGTGGCTCGGACTGCCCGGACTAGGTGAAACCCAGATCAAAATCACGAAAATCCGTCCACCTTTTTGGGACCCAGCCTTAGTAGGGATTTTCCGGGGTCCTTCAGCCCATCGCGTTATACGGCTATCGCACCTTGGCGAGTACTACGGCCCAAAGGTTTTTACCTGATGGAACAGACCACATTTGTCATGAAATGCAACTTTCGAGGAAGCCAATACACATTACGAATCTTAAGACTGTTACCATACGGTCCGTCGTACTTAGATCTAGTCCACTCGCTTCACTTTCAACGGAACTTTAGCCCCGTCCTGTCCGGCAACCTTGGGTCTCGATAGAACTGATTGATGATTCTCAATTTTCGTCGTAATGCCATCTGGTAGCTCAAACGAATAGTTTCGAATGAGGACCGAAAGTGTTGCCTGGAATTCGGATAGTGACACTGAGGAACGGATTTGGAATCGTACTTTTCACTTACCTTGAACTCTGCAAGTGCAAAACCCCTGCCCAGACATAGTCTAGGCCCATCAGAAAACGTGAGTAGATTACGGTGCCCCGAAAATGCCTTTGCCGGCATATCGGAATCCACAAGCCATCGCTCGGGCTCGAATTCCTTCGCGTTGGGTCCCCAGAATGCTCCTGACCTGTTCATCGCACGAATCGGTGAAACGACCGTAGTTCCCTTCTTGATCGCAATATTCATCACAGCTTCTCCATCGCTTGTTATTACTGGCGAGCTGAGGGGTATGATATCGTCTTCTGTGGCCTACGGGAGTTAAATGCCATCTGCCAAGGTCAAACACGCTACACATACTATTCGGAGCGTATCCGGGACCGGAGGGTGTAATCGAAGTGTCTCATGGACCACAGAGTCAAGATACGGTAAACCAGTTGCCAGCTGCTCCCACGTAGGATCCGTACCCGAAAACTGTGAAAGCTCATCGCGAAGTTTCTGCTGTTTCTCAACGTTTCTCGAAAGTTCAATAAGCGCCCACTGTCCCTCCTGTTAACGAGGAGTTGTGTTGACAGCGAAAGCTCACCGTTAAACTGACTATTTTAATTCGTTGAACAATAAAACAGAAGATATATAAAGAGTAACCCACTGGAAGTAGTTTCGTAACCTAAGGTCCGGGCATGATGACGAAGGTCAACACAATCTAACATCAGACGCAAAACATACCTGCTAACAATAGTAGGTTCTGCATTTGCAGCAATATGTAAGCGACGATAGGACCAGCCCAAAGCACGTCATCAATGGTCGACTTACCATCTATGAAGGCGTAAGTCCACTGCCAGTGAGTCATGATTATGAACCCCCAAGGTCTGAAAACGAACCTGTGCCATAATCTCCTCTCGAGACAATTGAAGTTCTGTGTTTGGGCTTTCAGCTTTAACTGTTGTTTATGAAATTAGATTGTAGCTACCCATGATCCCAATCATTTTACTCACTCAGCAGCCCAATGATAGATTTCTCTTCGGATTTCTCCTCAGAAACTCTTCCTTCTTTCTCTTTCCTAGTCCTAGCGAGCAACTCGTCGGCAATTTCACTCATGGCTTGATGCAACTTGGTCATTAGATTATTCCGTCGGGTAGGGAGTTTGATTAACCATGGAAGAATTGGAGTTATTAACTCTAGGAATGGCGCAAAAATACCTATCGCATGGGAAGACCCGAGGGCATCGAAAACCTCCACGATTGCAGGGTATTTCCCATCCAGCGTTCCAAAATCATGGCCAAAGCCCGCAATTCCAATCGCGTCAAGTCTGACAATGGCAGAGACGGCTCATGAACGAAGGCAAGTGCGCGGCTTGGTGATATACCCACGATATGTGATTCATCCTAAGATTAGAAGGATTAAATAGAATATATGGTGGCGTGATTGGCTTTAGTACGAACCACTTTTCCACATCAATCACTGCGTCATTACCATGCACAGAATCGAGGATATAATCCCATCTGGCTTTCATCTGAGAAGCCTTCAGCACACAATGCTAAGAAAGAACATTGCATTCCAACCTTGTACGATGAATCATAGAAGACGGAAGTCAGTCTGCGGATAGCGGTATTACTGAAGGCGGGCGACAACGCTTTCCTTTGCCTATATGACATGAGATCTCTAGAAAAATTCCTTTGGAGGAGTATGGGGTCACAGACCTTCGATGGCTCTCTCCCTCGGCCCAAAGCAAACCTCTTCCGAACTGGACATAGTACGACGTCAATGAAAGCACGCTGTCACCTGTGACCCATTGGGGGCTCACCAAATTCGCAATGAACATTTTGGCGAACCTGGACTGGACGTACACAAAGCTTTCCTTGGCATAAAAGTGGGAAATGGCCCTGGGATCCATGATCATGATCCTGTAGTCGCCGAAACCTCCTGGCACCTTGTATGCCGGTCCATACTCGTTCGCCCATTGTTCGTATAGGATAGCAGAATCGTCAAACTGGTTTATATCGTGATACTTTCCAAATAAGATGCTCTTGCTCGACGGACCCCTGAGCGATGTAGTTTGGATTCCACTCCACCTCGCTCTTGCTAATGTGAACAAGGATAAGACAATCCAGGCGACGCCGGCGTAGAGCACCACATCCAAGATTCCTAACTGCTGCAGCACAAGCGCCATATGTGATCGAAGTAAGATAATCGAGGACTTGCGGGAGCTTGTGGGGCATTATCGGGCAGGCTTAAATTTAGTCATTCGAAACCATGACCAAGATCCAAAACAAGACCAGGGCCGATGACCACATTCAAATTTGAGCACCCGTGAAAAATCACCCGCGGCCGAAGTTGAACATGGTATCCGAGCGCCCTTTCTAAAATAGAAATCACCGCATTGCAGCCAATTCCTTCCATATAAGGGAAACCGTCAGTGGCACGTGCAACCAAGTCAACCAAGTTCCCCGTTTGCGTGTCCATAAATCATCCAATCCGCAGTCGCCCAGCCAAAAAAAAACCGCGGTCCACATGATACTGAAATGTTGACATCTATGTATTTAGCCGTTATCCGAACGATGGGCCCTACCGTTGCCGACCAGGGCATGTCTATTTTGAGTTTTTGATTTCGAGGGCCCATGATTTGTAAGAGCGTGACAGGTAACACCCGCGGTTGCGCCACAGTCTGGACCAATGTCGCGCTCGTCATCCCCAACGATGAGCAGGCCATTTTACTCATTCTTTTCTTGGTCGTTATTAATAACACTTATATAGATAAATGGGGTTTTTTTTTTTACACTTTTATCCCTGTCCTCAACCTGTACTAAGCATTCTCCCTTGACAAGGGGTGGTGAAAGGCCCAAGGGTCTCTCTTCATTACGGGGCTAGAACTGTGGTGCCAAAATGTTCACTTTCTTCGATTACTAGGGCTAATATTAAAGTAGAATAAGAGTCAGTAAAGGATATAGCAGGGAGGGAAAGTCCTGGCTTACCAGTGCATGGTTCCCATCAACAGAGGTGAACTCCACTCACCATGGGACAAGCACAATTACTTGTCGGGTTGGGCCATGGCTACGCCTGGCATGAACGAGTCCTCACTTCATCGACTCTTTTTTTTTAGTGTCTGCATTTATTTTCTTTTGATGCAAGTTGTACAGCTGTGGACCTTGTGGTATAAAACCTACCAACTAGCTTGGAATAATGTATAGGACTCAAACACAATAGCCTGAAAATCACAAAGCATGGTGCCATTTAGTAGAATCAGGCAACAAGGGAGAAGTGATATCACCAAAAAAAGGTTTTAGCATAATATATAAAGCAAGTAACAAGTATTGAAGCAACCAAGAAGCAACAGTAATTACTAATGAAGCAGGACCACAATTTTGAAATTTTTACAGGATGAAAGCTTCATGACTCATACTGTATACCAGGCATAAATAGCAATGTTTGCCTGTTTTCCTTTGCAATGTAGAAGATCCGTAGTGGGTCCATCATATTTAGTGATGTGCACGGCTCGGCTCAAAGCCGTAAGCGGGCCGTTGCTGAACCTGAAGAAGCCGGGCCGACGTCGGCCGTGTGAAGGGCTTGCGAGGGCCCACAGCTTTTGGTGGCTGAATCATGCTTTTCCTATCCGGATTTTTGCGAACTACAACTGTGCAGTTTACCGCCTACGACATCTAAAAATATATTTGCAGTTGTTATCTGTCAACTTTATTGTCATGTCAACAGAAAGAGCGCCGCGAGATAGATGCCCACCTAATCCCTCCAGCCATCTAACTGCCGATTTTAATGCCGCACAACCCGCATTAGCGTCTGATCGTCTGAAGGTTTTATGTGGGATCAACTACTTGCTGATGATGATGATATGTATGATCACACAAACTAAAGCTGTTGAGCAGCACACTATGCACAGTGTAGAGTTCTCACAGCTCTTACTACCTACCTGTTGAGTTGGTTAGTGTGCTAAGTAACTAGGTAGAGGGCGTAGAACTCTCTATGTTGCTAGGTAGAGGTACAGCGTACTTATATACCTAGAGAGCCTACATGGTCATGTGAGGCTCAGTGGGGTGGAGAAAAGGGCAGTGTACTGCATGGAACCCTGCAGGAACCACATGGTTCCTGTCCACATGTCATTATGACATATTTGTATACATGTATTTACATATATGTGTATTTAAGGGTTCTTACACCGAGGCACAGAATAGATGCTGCGTGTGCGGATTTAATTCAACAAAAGCTAGATTTGAGGTCTCTACTGGGTGTAAAGCCGTGGCTTCAGCCTAGGCCGGCCTAAGCTGGCCTGAGTTTTGAAAAGCCTGAGCTGCTCAAAGCTGAGCCTTAGCTGCAGCATTCAGGCCAAGCTGAGCCATCACATCACTAAATACATATTCCATGTTGGCATGAGTAGAGATGCCATCATAAAACCATATCTGTTCATTGATCATGACACATGAAGTGTAATGCAGTTCTCATAGTATATAACACCCTGTAGTTTCATAATATGAGATTGATTATCTCTAGAAGTAATTGTTACCTCTGGATCTATACATATTTCCTTGCCTTCAAACTAGAGAATGGCAGGAGTAACCCTGGGGTATTCTGAAGCTACCCTTACCCTCCCAACCCTTTTACCCCTTGAAAGGGTCAGGGTTTTGAGGGGTATGGGTAAGGGTATGGAGGGGTATGGAGGGTACACAATACCCCCAGGCCAGGGTATTGTCACAAGATGACTCAAATCACTTTTACTATGAATTGTTTCAAAAAAAAAACTTCTGGCTGCTTTCTTAAGTTGGTGGTGTGAGAGTGCTGTGTAGTAACTGTCATAGACCAGACTGGCACTAGGAAATGGCCAATCCTAGAAACAGAAACCCAATAGCAGCAACACTGGCATGCACAGCTACAAGCCACAGACAGACAGTGGACAGAATTTGACAGAGATGGGGGGACATGGCAGGGAACAGATATTAGAATTGTTGATTGTCAGCAAGGGCATGTTGGGATCATAGCAGTAACACATTCTCAGCTGGCAGTGCTGAGGCACAGTTTGTAAACCATATAACATCAAAACACCAATCTAAGGTAAATGGAATGTATATTATCTAAATTTAGCATAACCTCTGCATAAGTCTGAATGCAAATTATATGCCCCCCATCCAGAAATTCTATCTATCCTCAGACCCCTCCCAAGGGTAAGGGATGGCTGAGGGTATAAAATTCTGTACCCTCACCCCTACCCTCACCTACCCTTGACAAATACCCTCAGGGTTTTGCATACCCCTGCCATTCACTACTTCAAACTCAAATACAATTAGATTTGGAATTCTTGAAAATGAGTAAGTGCGCTGAAGGCTCTGTTTGCATTCTTGACATAAAAGGTGTGAATCTTCTCTGTAATTCTGAATCCAGTCTGTTATTGATACATAAGGATTTGTGCCAGCAGATAAAATATATGAATAAATAGAGTGGCATTGGCTGTGGATGATAAGATGTTCCTCTCTGCAGGTAAGCTGGGAAGACACCATCTCTGTAGGTCCTCTCAACATGTACTCTAAAAGCCTGACCACAGATGTATATCTGCCCCAGTGTAGGCTACTCAATTGTAAATCATCTAAACCTATTCTAAATGTGTCTCTAACAGATTTTAATGAAGTTTGATTATAAGAGTGATCATGAAATCCATTACAAATCTCTTACAAATCTCTTCTGGCAAGTTACAGTTCATGCTATAAAAGGATTGTTTCCAGTGTGTTGGATTATTCCTCCAAAGTGAGTATAATATACATAGTAAATGCAGAATCATATGCACAGCTGTTAATACTCCATATTAAACCAGTGAAAGGTGAAATCTGAAATATTGCACTACTATATGCCATGTGAGCTGTATTGTGACTGGTTTTTTCCTTTTTCTTTATGTGTTACATTGTGGAATCATCAGTTATCATACTGATTTTTCTTTTTGAGGACTTAATTGAAGCAGAAGTGGGATTAGCTTTTGCAGGAGCAGCTGCAGCATGCTTCTTTTGTTTTTTTACAATTTTCCATCTGACATCTTCTATTTTAGGTTCTATTAAAAAATCTCTGGAATTCCACCCAATGGATTTGTGTACATCTGATGGTACATAATACATTCCTTTCCATTGTCTAAAAGCCATGATTAGTATATTTCTCTGTTCACCATCCACACTTTTGTGCAATTTCCCATTATATCTCGAGTCAGTAATTTTCATCAAGCAACTCTAGCTCTCTGAATTCTTGTCTTAAGGCAAGCACCACCTGTAATTTTCTGAGGATGGAATGACTGTGTTATTAATGTACCAGCTGCAGTTGCACTGCATGACAATGCTATATAGTAAGACTGATGAGAACAATTATCATTAAAGTTTACCACATTATAAAGCCTTGTTTTACTTTGAGAAGCATAGTCTGTCATAGAAAAGTTGGAAAGGACCTCTATCCAAGTTCTTGACACATGTACTTTTGAATCATCAGGTAAAGAACAGTAATTGGAATTTGTGATTTTGTATAAAGGTACAACATTTTCAGGAAGTCCATCAAATTTAACATTAGATGAAGGATTGGTCAATTTGACAAAAAGTGTTTCCAATGTTGGTTGACCATGTGCACCAGGTGATGCTTTCCAGTCATATACTGTAGCTTCTTGACCTTTTGTAATACAAAGTTCTGTAGCATCATTATATCTAATCATCACAGGGGAGCCTTTACACAAGGATAATGTGCCAGCTACAGTGAGGGACAAAACCTTTCAAATGATTTTTGAAGTTAAACTATTTCTTGAATAACTCAAGAACAACTCAATCAAACAAGTTTAAATTTGGGATAGTGGTAGAGTATCATGTTACTAATAAGTTGCAATTTGTTTTATTACATAATCTTCATTTGTTACCATGTTATTAATATTTTACTGGCACAAGTTCACTTGAAAGATTTTGTCCCTCTGGTATGTCAGGCACACAACTTTGTTTAATCAAAGCAAATAAGTACAAATAAAATTATGTGACTTGGTGAAAATATGTATATATACTCTGTGTCCAACTTTCTGTCATTTCCCACACCAAATCCCCCCACATACACTCATGCGATCACTTACTCCTGCTCAACACACTCGTGTTCTTGAACTGCTTGACAAAGGGCAGTCTTGTCCTGATATCTCCTCCATCACTGGTATAAGTGTTGGTTCTGTATCCAATATTTGCTCCAAACATTGTTTAACACTTTCCAAATCTGTTGGTGGCCATCCACGGAAGCTTTCACCTGCCGACACCCACTATGCTATTCACCTCATCACTTCTCAGAAGGCTGAAAATGCCAGTGAGGTCACCAAAACCTTACAAGACATGACCAACACATCATTTACTGTGAAGACAGTATGAAGAGCACTCAGAGGCAATGGGATGAAGGCTGTAACCAAGCAAAAATGATCTTTTCTCTTTAAGAAGCATAGGAGGCTTAGGATAGACTTTGCAGAAGCACACAAAGACTGGACAGTGGAGGACTGAAAGAGGGTTATATGGTCAGATGAGACCAAAATCCATTGTTTGGGATCAGATGGGAAGAAATGGGTGTGGAAAAAGTTAGGAGAGGGGTTGAGTGATAGGCTGGTGCAGGGGACAGTCAAGTTTGGAGGGGGTTCTCTGATGATCTGGGGCTGTATGTTCTGGGAAGGGCCTGGATATGCAACCAAGATTGATGGGAGAATGGATGCTAACCTTTTTGTCAGCATTCTGGATGATGAACTTCAAGAATCAATCAGGTATTACCAGAAAAACCCAACAGATGTTCTTTTTCAGCAGGACAATGACCCCAAACACAAGAGCAAAAAGGCCCAAAAATGGCTTCAAGACAGTGGATTAGAGGTTATGCAGTGGCCCCCTCAATCAGCAGACCTTAACCCCATTGAACACCTTTGGCATTACCTCAAGGTTAGACTTGGAGAGTATGATACTCCAGCATCTGAAATTGCAGAGTTGTGGGAGAGAGTACAGAAGGAGTGGAATGATATTCCAGCATCTGTCTGCCAGAATCTAATAGAGAGTATGCCTAGAAGGGTCTAGGTTGTGTTACAGGCAAAGGGGGGCTATACCAAGTACTAGAATATTAGAATAATATTTTATAATACCAGAGGGACAAAACCTTTCAAATAAACTTGTGCCAGTAAAATATTAATAACATGGGAACAAATCAAGACTATGTAATAAAAAAAATTGTAACTTATTAGTCACATGATACTCTACCGCTATCTCAAATTTGGACTTGTTTGGTTGAGTTGTTCTTGAGCTATTCAAGAAATAGTTCAACTTCAAAAATCATTTGAAAGGTTTTGTCTCTCAGTGTATATGTCTGTCATTTGTACTATATGGCTGATTCCAAATCACCTGTTGCAATTTGTCTGATATCTTGTTAAGCCTAACTACAGAACCATTGAATTTGGATTTCTATGAGTGGACTTTTTGAGAATCTTCAGAGTAAAATTGTATTAATCCTTGTCCAGTTTCAGCAGCAAAGCATTCTAAGCCTTTGACAGTGAGTTCAGTACTTATGTGGTAAGTCAAAAACTTTGACTCCTGCAAGACAGAAAGAAATAGACAAATATCATGAGTGTATCAATAAGTATGTATAAATCATCTCAGATGAATATGACCTAATATCTGAGCAGCCACCAGTTTTCAATGGGGGACATGAGAACAGTACAAACCATTGGTAATTGCACTTCAAAATGTTAGGAAAAAAAAGAAGGTCAGGTACTTCCCCCTCCAAACAAACTTTGGGTGGGTGGATCTAGCAACTTAAAATACAATGATCATGGAAAGATTCTGATAATTCAGCTGCACCAATGTATTTCTGTGACATAACAAATTGGCTAGTGGATCTAACCCAATTGTGCAAATAGTACAACAATCATGGGAAGGGCCAGAAAATTACCTGCACCACCAACCTGCTCCCACAATGTACCTTTCTAGCACCAAAATATGGATCTCCCCTATAATACAAAGGTTGCTGGTGAGCATCAACAAAGATAATTCAATAGCTGATGCTCTGGTGGCTATCACCCAAACCAGAGCAGACAATGCTCATGCTGGTGCCCAGTTATCTGAACTTACAAAAGCAAGTTCAGCATTCCCCTGCCCAACTCCCAACCCAATATATAATACTTACAGGATTCAGACTGGTTATCTCATTATGGCACTGTAGAAGAAACCAATCCTCAGTGATGGTGTCTGGCATTCAAGGGCGAAGATGAAACCCTGGAAGAACCGGGGATACAGCTCCAGGCATTAAACAAGACAATTATTATGGAAGGTCGGATCAAGAACCAGTTATTTGACATGGATGTCAAAGGTATTGTCAAACAACACCAAGTCATTCCACACCAAATTCATCCGATGGGATGGTTTTCATCTTATATGGGCAAAATAACACTCCTCTACATGGGCTGAATTTCATCAACTGTAAGGGGAATGAAACAAGGAATTCCCCCTTCCCCCCCCATTTAAGGGTGTCAAAGGGATGAATTACTCACAGAATTTGTCCTAATTCATACTGTACCAAATCCATCCCATGGGTTGTTTTCATCTTTATATGGGCGAGAATAACAACCTCTACCCAGGTTAAATTTCATCAAATTTCCAGGTTCTTCGAGAGTGGAAGAATTCATCCACTTTATATAGTAGTTTTATCAACAGATTTCATACTGCTAGCAGTGACCTTTTAACTGTTATGGGTAGTGGTCCCCCTGTTGGAAATCATTTGTCATTGGCCAAAATTCAGGCCATACATACAGAGCATGATTGTAAGGGGATTGAAAGGCATCCCAGGCATCTAAGCAATTTTTTGCATTCATCCTATATTTTTCTATATTTTACTTCGCCCTATTCTGCCTTTTCTATGATTTTCTATGATTTTATTCCTACTGTATGAGTTTTTCCCTTGTTGGTACATGTTGACAGTTCTATTCTTAGATGCACGACTCCTTCTGGATGTTTACCCATCAAGGTGACATCATTCCACAGCTTGATCTGCCCATTTCTGCCTTTTTGCTATTTTTAGCCTACCATGTGATTTTTGGGTCTATCACATATACTGGAGATCAACAGATGAATCCATAGAGTTTTATCTTTGCATTTTCCTCTGTTAGGCATGCTTTAAGTATCTGTATTATGTAGTATAATATTAACTTTGGATTCCCCTCTGTTAGCTTATTATTAAGTGAGGCTTGAGGTTGCCCTTACAGTAGACAACTCTCTCCCTAGGCCCAGAATTGAAGCACACTGTGGATATAATGCCTCCTACACATACAGAACATCGCCAGAATGCAACAGACACCCCCACCTTAAGTGCATGCTTATCTCCACTCGACACACCACCACACTGATGATACTCCATCCAGAAACTCAAACAAAACCTACTAAACAGCATTAGTAATGCAAGAATTTTTGAGGATTTTTGAAGAATTTCGAAGAAATTTAGTGTAGATGCAAGACTTCAGACTGAAGAAGAGTAAGCTGAACTCTCAAATCACTGCCATCTGGAATGTGGATGGAATACCTAAGAGAACTCAACTGAGGTCCCTGTTAGGAAACTGTGTCCTGATATGCCTATTACATAACAATATTTTATTTTTATGTTATTTTATTTTATTTTATTTCACCAAAATACACTACCAAACACCTATAAATGCTTTATTTGTCAGCGTGGGAATTTTCTATTTACATGCATCAATATGTATGCACATGTATGCATGCATCAGTAGCAACATAGTACAACATATGTATGTAACATAGTATATAACCTTAAAATAAATGGGGGACCTCAGTTGAGTTCTCTTAGATATTCCATCCATATTTGTGGTGTGAAATGCCTATTTCAGCCAACTAATCCATTTTTAACCCATCACATCAAAACCATCAAACCCCCCATCATGCTGATAGGTTCATTGCACACTATAAGGTCTGGAGAAGAATCTAACCATATTGACACATTATGACACACACTCCAAATCACTATGAACACCATGAAATCAACTTCGAACACTTTTCTTTGATTTATTTCACACTATTTCGGAAAACTTCAAACTATTTCGAACTATTTTGCGACATTTTGCAATACTTTGAATGACTTTGCAGCATTTCGAATGACATCGGCCACTATATAGTTGCTTTAAAACACTTTCAATACATGCTGCACATCCGGGACAAATCATTTCATTGCATATCAAGTGCCACTGGACACAAGGAGAGACTACAAGAGACTTAGAATGCGATAAGTGCAGTTTTATGTTTTATTGATATATTAAAGTGACAGAACAAGAACTCTTACCATACTGGGACAGTGTATGTTTCACTTATTATTATTTTTCATTTGTTTTATGTTTTACAATACCTTTATTGCTGTGCATATTGCCTCATCTTTTCCACATGTTCTTGTTTCCTTTTTAGTAATATTTCTTCAAATTGTATATAGACTTGTGTTAGTTACTTAAAATAAAAAAGCAAAGCAATGGGGAACACAGAAGAAGTTACCCTCTCACTATCGTCTGACTTAAGAACCATTAATGCTCTTGGGTCTTATCTTCGCATCATATCTCTAAGTTCTG
Source organism: Tricholoma bakamatsutake (assembly GCA_029959215.1). Lineage (NCBI taxonomy): Eukaryota > Fungi > Basidiomycota > Agaricomycetes > Agaricales > Tricholomataceae > Tricholoma > Tricholoma bakamatsutake. The sequence continues at coordinate 12,616,320 of CP114860.1, read as the reverse complement.
CAAAATATCATGAACTTCTTCAGACTTTCATATTAGTCTCTCGACTCATCACCCATCGCCTATCTCCATTCAAAAAACACATCACATTTGCTAAACTCACTTCTTGATATACCTCGAATCTCTTGAACTTATTCAAACTACTTTGCACATCTTTGAACTTATTCCAACTATTTCACATGTCTTTGAATCTATTTCAAACTATTTCTAACTTCTTTGTATGCTCTTACAGACCATTCACACCATCCCTCATCAATTTGCCTCACTAAAAACAACATTTGGAAATCAGCAGTGATATTTAGTACCAACTCGCACCCTTCCTCTGACTCATGTTATACCATCTGAAGCCATTTAGTAGGTTTTGTTTGGGTTTCCAGGTTGAGTATCATCAATGCGCGTGCACCCCACTGATGATACTCAACCTGGAAACTTATTTCACCCAATGCGGTAGTATTAAACTTACCTCAATCATTCAAGATTGATCCTGAAATTAACATTTTTCATTTATGCCCTTACCATCCACCCACTATTCCCAGTCAACAAACTACTTCACAGCCTCCAATAATGGTAGAAGGTGCTCCAGAATATGTGGAAGAGGTTTTGGACTCATGTCTTCGATCAAATAAATTGGAGTTCTTAATCAAACACCAACAAAAATAACTCATGGGAACCTAAAGAGAATTGTAACCAAGCATGTAATGCAATCGCCCAATTCTTGAAATGTAATCCAAATGCTCCATGTCACATTGCTAGAATGGTGTATGAGGGGACAGATATGATATTTTCTCACCTGGAAGTTGAGGCATAAAAGGGGGCAATATTAGAAAACAGTTTCCTAACATGCCTATTACATAATAATATTTTATTTTTATTTTATTTTATTTTATTTTATTTTATTTCATCAAAATATGCTACCAAATGCCTATAAACACTTTATTTGTCAGCATGGGAATTTTGTATTTCCACACATCAATATGTATGTGCATGTATGCACACATTGGTAGTAACATATTACAATACATGTAACATAGTATATAAATGTTAAATATCTACCTGGGAACCTCAGTTGAGTTCTCTTACATATTCCATCCACATTTGTGGTATGAAACACCTATTTCAGCAAACTGATCTATTTTTAACCTGTCACATCAAATCCATCAAACCCCCTATCACACTGTGCACTCCGCCGCCTTCTTGTAGGAGAGCCCACATGGTCCAGCTAGCAGAACAGTGGGTGTCACTCTAACAATGCTCTAAAACAATTATTTTGAGGATGCAAAGGTAAAGTTTAAGACCAGAAAATGTTTCTCCACAGTACTTCATGTGTTGAACTATGCAATTCAAGTTTTCGAAATGCTCCCAAATGAGGAGTCAAATAGCTGGATTATCAGTGATCATTTTGTAAGATCTGCCAATCATTTGATATTCTGATTTCGGGCTCTTAACTGGTGTGTTGTTGATATAAGGGATAGTAATACAAGGGATTTCAGGCTGTAGGATGAAGGTGACATTGTTGTGTAAGATTGGGACTGAGTTCATCCAACTAATGGATAGAGTAATGATATAAAGTGCCCCAAATGGTGTCTGAAACATAGTTAGATAGTGAGATGACTCTGTTATTTTCCTTTCATCAAATGCCACATAAAAATCTAACATTCCTCCACATAATCATCCACTGAATTGTTCTGCTAGATGTTCAGGTATTGGTATGAACCTGAGTGCTGTATCATTACTTGATTGAGTGGTTCAAGACTGTGGATGATTTAAAGTGATTTCACATCTTTCTTTGCAATGCAAAACCATTGCAATCGATATGAAGAGTTTGATAGCTTATATACTCCTGCTTCTATCTTCTTTTTTAGCATTTTGCAGATCTGTTCATACAAACCAGAGGTATAGGAATATTTTGTTCAATCCAAGGAGTATGAGGAATGTCAGGGAATTCTATAAAAGGGAAGAAGTCAGGGCAAAAATTTCCTCATTCTTGTTCTGTCCACATGAAAGCTGTTTTATGATTTCAAATAAAGTTGTGCATGAGCTTCCATTCCTCTGGCCATAGGAAATCACCAGGATGGTTTTTGTCAATAATAGCTTTGCATTTGAGTGAATATTGGGGAGAGGGGATGAATGATGGTGGATGAGGATTCAGTTTCAGCATATTTTTGAGGGGGTCACCAGTGATTGTTCAAACAATATAAAATTGACCAGGAACTTTGGTAATAACTGGTTGAATTTTCTGTGTGACCAGTTTGTATTTTTTTTTTGATGCTGCGAAGGTCAGATATAGGTAGTCAGTTGACAGAATAGTAGGGATAGAGGGCATAGGAAGGTTTTGCATAGATGTCACCAAATACCTAAGAGAACTCAACTGAGGTCCCCTAGTATTTATTTTAAGGTTATATACTGTTAGGGCGACACCCACTAATCTGCTAGCTGGACTGTGTGGGTTCTCCTACAAGAAGGCGGGGGGGGGGCATGCGTGTGATGGGGGGATTTGATGGATTTGATGCGAGGGTTAAAAATAGAACAGTTGGCTGAAATAGGCCTTTTGCACCACTAATGTGGATGGAATACCTAAGAGAACACAACTGAGGTCTCCTAGTATTTATTTTAGGGTTATATACTATGTTACACATATTGTAGTATGTTATTATGGATGCATGCACATATGCGCACACATGTGCATACATGTGCATACATATTGATGCATGTAAATTAAGAATTCCCATGCTGACAAATAATGTGTATATAGGCATTTTGTAGTGTATTTTGGTGAAATAAAATGAAATAAAATAAAATAAAAATAGTATTAGGTAATAGGCATGTTAGGAGACTGTTTCCTAACATTACCCCCCTTTTAGGGCTCGACTTCCAGGCGAGAAAATATCGTATCTGTCCCCTCTGTGAAATTTTGGTAAGGCTGGAAATTCATCCCCTCATACACCATTCTAGCAATGCGACGTGGAGCATTTGGATTACATTTAAAGAATTGGGCGATTGCCTTGCGCACTCGCTTACAATTCTCATCTGGCTCCCACAAATTATTTTCGTCAGTGTAGTTCTTCCACTTGATTAAGAACTCCAATTTGTTTCATCAAAGACATGAGTCCAAAACCTCTTCCACAATATATTCTGAAGCACCTTCTACCATTATTGGAGGCTGTGGAGTAGTTTGTTGACCAGGAATAGTGGGTGGGCGGTAAGGGCATAAACGGGAAATGTTAATCTCAGAATCAATCTTGAATGACTGAGGTAACTTTAACACTACCGCATTGGGTGAAATTATTTTAGAAATTGGATATGGGCCAACTGGCTTCTCTGTAAGCTTTCTTGAAGGTCATGGAATATTCAGATCCTTGGTACTTAGCCATACCAAGTCACCAACTTTATATTCTGGAGCATCAGTTCGAGTATGATCTGCGTGTCACATCATATCATCACATGCTTTCATCAACGCTGCCTCTGCTTCCTCCTGCACCTTTCGCATTTTTGACACAAAGTCCTCCACTGATTGTACCTTGACTTCCCTTCATGGTTCTACTCCCATTCTGGGATGATAACTATAATTAGCGAAGAAGGGTGACATGCGAGTAGCCAAATGGAATTTATTATTGTGGAAAAATTCTGCAATTGCCAACCATTCAGGCCAGTCAGTTTGTCGGTGATTGACAAACATGCGTAGGTACTGCTCCAACTCCTGCTTCATTCTCTCTGTCTGCCCATCAGTTTGTGGGTGATATGCCATAGACAATTTGGTTTGAATCCCCAATTTAACTCTCGCATAAATGCAGAAGCAAATTGTGATCCACAATCGGAGATAACCTTATCAGGTAATCCATGTAACCGCCATACCTGATTTAGATAGAGGTGCGCCAAGCCCAACGATGAGGTTTCTGCAGTAGTAGGAATGATATGGACTTCCTTTGTGAAGCAGTCGCATACTACAAATATTGCATCATATCCTTGAGCTTCAGGTAATCCTGTGATAAAGTCCACAGATATATCTCGCCATGGCACTTTAGGTATAGGGTTTGGCATTAATTTCCCAGCAGGCTTTTCTGGAAATTTCTTTCCCCTCATGCATGTGTCACACCCATCCACATACCCCAACACATACTTTGAAATTCTGGCCCACCAATAATTTCTCATCACCAACTCCAATGTCTTCCACCTTCCTGGATGTCCAGCAGCTGGCATGTTATGATGTAACCATACGATCTCCCTTCATAAATCTTGATCTTTTGGTACATAGACCTTTCCTCTAAATAACACTAACCCTTGTTCTTCAACCCATTCATCTCCTTTAATATTACTTTTCTTCTCTCCCCTCAAAGCTTTCACAGCTTCCACCACTTCATCATCCATCTCTGAACATTGCCTGATTTTAGACAACATTTCTGTCTCTGAGCTATCCACCAATAAATGTCCTTGATGCATAGCACAAATACGAAAGTATTCAGGTTTGAGTAGGGTAGTATTTTTATTGTCCTCCTCCACTCCCCTTTTATGATCTGTATGTCTGGATAATGCATCTGCTTTCCTCATCAAGCTTCCCGCTTTATGGATGAAGTGAAAATTAAAGCGCGATAGGAATAATGCCCAATGTGCTTGTCGATGGTTAAGCTTTTTAGCTGACATGAAATACTGCAGATTTTGATGGTCTGTCCAGATCTCGATCTGATGCGTACATCCCTCCAAATAATGTCTCCATGCCTCCAAAGCTCGTATTATTCCCAACATCTCTTTATCATGCACATCATAATTCCTCTCCACATCATTCAACCCTTTAGACAAATATGCACAAGGATGCCATTTGTCATCTTCACATAGCATTGATAATACTGCTCCAGTAGGAAAGTCTGATGCATCTGATTCCACTCATAAGGGACATGTGAAATCTACTGGGACCAATATTGGCTCTTCCACAAACTTCCTCTTCAACTCCTGAAATGCTGCCTGCTGTTGTTCTCCCCATCTCCACACTACTCCCTGTCGCATAAGGTTGTGTAATGGTGCAGCAATTTTGGAAAAATTATGAACAAAGTGGCGATAAAAATTGGTGAGTCCCAAGAAAGCTTGAACTTCCTTGATATGGGTAGGCACAGGCCAATCAACAATTGCCTGTACCTTGATAGGATCCATCTTGATTCCATCAGGACCAATCTTTAATCCCAAGAACTCAATCTCACTTGCTCCAAATACACACTTCTCCAGTTTAATGAATAAATCATTCTCTGGCAACCTTTTCAACACCTCCTGCACTATCACCTCATGATTTTCTTCATCCTCTGTGAATATCAAAATGTCATCAATGAATATTATCACCATGCCTTTGTCTATCACATCCTTGAAAATATTGTTCATCATATTTTGGAAAGTTGGGGGACTATTGGTCATCCCAAAAAACATGACTAGCGGCTCGAAGGATCCTCGATAGATGGCAAATGCTGCTTTCCACTCATCTCCTTTCTTTATTTGTACATTGTTGTACCCCCAGCGTAAATCCAATTTTGTAAAGACCTTGGCCTTTCCTACTATGTCAATTATCTCTGAGATCAATGGCAAAGGGTACGCATTCTTCACTGTCCACTCATTCAAATACCTGTAATCTGTACACATCCTCTTCCTGTGATCTTTTTTTGGTACAAAGAATACTGGTGATGTCTGCAGTGATTTTGAAGGTCGTATGTATCCCTTGCGCAACTGTTCATTAAGGAATGCATCCACTTCTTCTTGTTCCTTTGGAGATAATGGATAGACTTTTGACTTCTTCGGCACAAATCCTGGCTTCATTTCAATAGCATGATCCCATGGCTTTCGCACTGGCATCTGCTCTGATTCCTTCTTCTGAAAAACTGACAAATATTTATGGTAGGCTTTTAGCACCCACTCCTCCACTGGCTTCTCCACTTTCTCCACATTTTTATCCAATGACTGTCCTGCACGAATTTCCCTAAAGGTCTGCTTCTGTTCTTCTTTACTTGTCATAATTGGAACTTCCCCGTTTGGCATATCTTCATCCTCCACTTCCTCCATCGTAACAGAATACTTCCTCGGACGTTCTTTCTCTTTCTTTTCCTTCTTCTCCTTTTTTACTTTTCTCCCATACACATTACATTCTTTAGGACAACGAGTCATGTGTACCTTCCCAGTTTTCCAATCAATTTCTGGATTATGTTTTCGTAACCATGGACATCCAATTATCAGATTGGTTTTCCCAAGGTCACACACTTCAAATACGGCTCGCTCCTGATGATCTTGATACTTCAATATCATCATCACTTCCTCCTTAATAGTTCCTCCACGATTGATCGTAACATCAATATTGTACACCATTATAGGTTGTGGCAGTTTACGTGTGCGAATACCATTTCCAATAATTAGGGATTGATTAATAAATAATCTGGTAGCACTACTGTCAAGCAATGCCTCCACATTAATTGCTGCATGCGTGTCCACTGTCTTCAATCCTACTGTCAAGCTGATTTCAGGTTCTACTCACGCTGAGCAAATAAAAAATTCAGGGGTCTTGGGAAATAAGCCTGGGCATTTTTCTTTGTCGGATAAATGATGATGGTCATACTCTTCAATTTCTCTTTCAGGTTCACTCTGGGTTTCCTCGGATACTAATACATTATATTGATTCTGGATCACCAATGGGGAAACCTTCACTGGGACTCTTCCACAAAATTCTTCTGCTTATCTTCCTCCAACTTCACTTCCTTGATAGTCGCTTCCCTAATCTTTTTTTTCTGCCTACAATTCGAGCCATATGCCCTAATTGTCCATAGTTAAAACATTTAACTGGAGCTCATCTCCCTACTCAATCGACATCCATCACATCCATTGATGCTGCTGACTCCTTAACAATAGGTGTCACTGCCATGGCCAGTGGCTGTGCCCTCGGAGTTTGTACCTGAGGTGTCCTTCCTTTCTCGGACTTTCCTCCCAATGACTTTCCAAATCTGGAATTCCCATACATCAATTTTGATTCTGCCTGTTCCTGTCGATACTGCTGATCAAGACGCATTGTCCAATTATACCACTCATCCAACCTCTCCAGCATAGAAGGTAGTTGATAGATAGACTTGAATAATGAGGGATTTAATCCTGCCTTCAAATATTCTACCAATGCTGCTTCTCCCATATCGGTCTGTGATTGTTATAGTTGAAGCTTCTAAATCAAATATAAGTCAAAGCTCGTAAGCATCGACATTCAGTGAAGGTTCAGATTACTGAAGCTCGTAAGCAACGGCTGAGAGAGACTTAGATCGATAGCTCGTTAGAAGCATATGAAAGACCAGGTCAAGCTGAGCTGACCAGTCCTGTATTCACCATTTAAATACTACAAGCAATGGATCGTAGATAAATGAGTCACGTCAAGAGAACAATAGGAACAATAAGAATGAGAAGACAATAGTAAAAAGGCATCTGCAGTACATTACAATAAGGTGGGATAGTGAAGGCATACAATTAAAGGCGCACGGTTGCGAGACAATAAAGAAGGAGACAATAGCGTGTGATGTACGAGGTAAGAACAATAAGAACAAAAAAGAATTGATTTCCCATGCCTTCTCATAACATTAGCTCCTTCCCAAAGTTTCGAGTCCCAACCAAAACTATGTCCTAATCGTCCGCATGGGGTCAAAGGATGCCGCATTGTTGGTTGTTGTGGTGAACGTGTTGAAGGACGTAGGAGTCGGGGTGTCATGGGCATAAACCCGAGTTGGTAGCTCAATGTCGTTCCCCCCAGCGAAGCGCACTGAGGTGCCAGTAAAGAACGTAGTGAGTTGTGGGAGACGTGGGGTGGAGATGATTTTAAATAAAATGAGTGTGTAACAGAGTAGCATAATGAGAATGGCTGCACCAAAGATGGTGCCAAGAGCAATAGCGATGTAGAAATTGTAGATCATGATGGTTTGGTTCAGGTTGTGCAGTGACATGGCGGAATGTCACGTGTCAGATTGCTAGGACAAAAGAGCACAGAATGCTCCGGTCGCCACCATCGACAATGTGGGCACTGGTACTCAGGACAGTGCGATAAGAAGTGTCCTACCCGTGCGCAGGTGAAGCAGATCGAATTTCACATCCACGGCAGTGTGGGGGCATGCTCGGCAGCCGTCTGGGTCGGATAGGGCATGGGTGCTCGTGGTGGTGCTGGTGGGCATGGGGAAGTGGTAGTTGGGGAAGAAGTCATTGGTTCCTTGGGCGTGATCTCAAACGTTCCATCTTCTTCATCACTTAGTGGCTCTATAATGAAAATTTGTTGCGGGGTGGGGACCCACTCTCCGGGTCTGTAATGGAGTGCCTGCTCGTCCAGGCTCCTCATGAGCGGGAGCAGATCTAAATAGTAGGCCTCCTCTATCAAACGTCGGAATATGCGCTGAAGGCAGGAGATGGCTTGGTAAGTTTCGAAGAGGTTTTGCATGGTGCTGTGTAGGAGCACACGATCTTCGGTCACGGAGAGCAATCTCTCCTCATTTCGGATGCCGTCCATGTCTCAGACAAAGCTGAGAATAAGTTCAAAAGTTCTAACGGGGTCGGGATCGGGCGTGACGTTCATGTAAAAATAAAGAGGGTGGCTCATGTTGGAGAGAGGTTGTGGGTGGATCTGTATTTGCCCAATATTTCAGCAGCGTTTTTCAAATGAGCCTCTGGCTCCCAGGTGTTTTCTGCCATGCTGTACCCTTTCCACTTTACCAGGAATCGGGTCCCTCGGCCCATCCTCTTATGAGCCAGGATAGCTTCAACCTCGTGTTCTAACTCTCCTTCGATCAGATCGGGTGGTGGAGGAAGAAGATTTGGTCCGTGGGTGTCGTTCTCCTTGAAACGTGAAAGAAGTGAGGCATGGAATATGGGGTGTATTTTCCATTGAGAGGGGAGCCTCAATTCATAGGCATGGGATGAGATCACTCGTGTGATGGGGAACGGTCCTTCGTGCCTGGGGGCAAGCTTTCTGGTTGGATATTCCAACTTCAGGTTCTTTGAGTCGAGCCAAACCTTTTCTCCTACCGAGAATGGGCGGAACCCCTGTCCATTTCGTATGATCATCACTTGTAGGGAGAGTTTGTGTGCTGCCATGGCTTCCCGCCATATGTTTCCTAGTTCGGCTATCCTCTGTTCGGTAGCCGGTACATTCGTTTTCTGATAAGTAGTGGGGATAGCCCTAGGGTGTGTTCCCATCATTACATAAAACGGGGTGTTCTTAATTGCCGAATGATGCTTCTGATTGTGTGTGAATTCAGCAGTGGTGAGGTGACTCTTCCATTGCAATGGTTTATTTGCACAGAAGACTCAGAGATAGATCTCAAGCTCCTGATTTACCCTCTCCATTTCCCCATCGGTCTGTGGGTGATAGGCCATGCTCATCGCCAGTTTTATTCCCAGGAGCCTTCCCAGCTCTTGAAATGCATTCAAGGCGAAGTGTGGGTCCTGGTCTGATATAATCTTGTCTGGGAGGCCAAATCTCTTGAACACGTTGTGCAGATAGAGATCTGCTGCCCCTAATGCATCGATGGTCTTGTTGCAAGGAATAAAAATTACCCCCTTAGTAAGACCATGGTCTACCACGACCATGATGGTATCACATCCATTGCTCATCGGGAGATCTGTGATAAAGTCCATCGTGACTAGTGTGAATGGTCGAGTGGCATTTGATCTGATCGGTGATAATCCCGGTGTTGTCGGGTGTGTGTTCACCTTCATTTGTTGGCAAGTGGCACAGCCATCGACATAGTTCCAAATGAAAATAGTCATTCCTGGCCACCAGTAGTCCCTTCGTACTATTTCTAGGGTCTGAAATTAGCCGGGGTGCCCTGTAAGTATGTTATCATGGTATTTTTCCATGATCTTTCTCCTCAGTTCCTTGTCATCTGGGACGTAGCATCGGTCTTTGAAAAAGACCATCCCATCATCTTCCATTCTCCAGTCTTCTACCGCTGACTTGATTGGGGGCGTTCCTCCTTCCTTGATGGCCCTTACTATTTCTTTTAGTAAGTCATCCCGCATCATGCTTTCTGCCAGCACTTCTTTTAGTTCGGTGTCTATTGTCCATGTGAAGATCTCATCTTTTAGTAGTGTGATGTCATCGTTGTCATCATCGACATCGGGTATGTGATCTCCCTGCCATGATAGGGCATCAGATTGGATCATCATTTTTCCTGGGACATGTACCAATTGCAGGTTAAATTGCGAAAGCAAGAGGCTCCATCTAGCCTGTCGCCGATTTAGTTTCTGTGCCACCCTGAAGTACATTAGATTCTTGTGATCTGATAGGATCATCGTCGGATGTTCGGATCCCTGGAGATAGTGTCTCCAGGTTTCCAGCACTCATATTATTCCCAGCAGCTCTCGATCATAAATCTCATAGTTCCGTTCGGTCGCTGTCAGGGAATGGGAGATATAGCTGCAAGGGTGCCAATCTCCATTGGTGTCGGTTTGTTTTAAGATGGCACCTGTCGCATACTTAGAGGCATCGCTTTCGATTATGAATGGTTTCCCTGCATCAGGCATCAGCAGTACTGGCGCCTCAGAGAATTTTCTTTTTAGTGAGTCAAATGCTGCTTGGCATTCGTCTGTCCAGCTGAAGGGCTGGTCCTTCCTTGTTAAGTCATTGAGTGGTTTAGTAATCACGGCAAAGTTGCCGATAAATCTCCTATAGAAGTTCCCAAAGCCTAGGAACGATCTAACCCCCTTTACATTAGTTGGGGGTGGCCAGTCCTTTATTCTGCTTAGCTTAGTCAGGTCCATGGCTAGCTGGTTTGGTCGCAGAATCAGTCTGAGGAACTCGACCTCCTGTACATCGAATCTAGATTTCTTGGGTTTCAGGTACAGGTCGTTCTCCCTAAGCCTTGCTAGGACCCTCTTCGTCCTCTCCTTGTGTTCCCCCTTGTCTTTAGAGAAGATCAGAATATCGTCCATGTAGATTACCAGCCATCCCTCATTTAGCATGTCTCAGAAGATGTCATTCATCATTGCTTGGAAGGTTGCTGGGGAGTTACAGAGGCCAAAAAACATGACCTTGGGCTCAAACAGCCCCTTGTTGGTCTTGAATGCCACTTTCCATTCGTCTCCTTTCCTAATTCTGACGTTATGATACCCCCATCTGATGTCCAATTTAGTGAACCATTTTGCCCCTTTTAGCTTGTCGAGTAGATTGCCGATTAGTGGAAGGGGATAGGAATCTTTGATGGTTCCTTCATTTAGATAGCGGTAGTCCTGGCATGGCCTAAGTGCGTCAGAGTCCTTCTTCGCCACAAAGAAGAATGGTGATGCCATAGGGGACTTGGATGGGGTGATGTATCCCTTCCTCAGGTTGTCATCAATGAATTCATCCAATTTCTTCTGTTCTGCCGGGGTGATTGGGTAGACTTTGCAGTCCTTCGGGATGAAATCCAGCTTAAGCTCGATCGCGTGGTCCCACGGTCTCGATTCGGGAAATCTTTCCGATGCTGCTTTTTCAAATATGCTCCGATACTCCTTGTATTTATCAGGGAGCAAGTCATCGAGTGATCACTTTTCCTTGATGTCTTCTTTCTCGTGGGCAAGCCTTTGAGAGACGGAAGTTTTTGCTTGGATGTATGTGGTGTTAGAGTAAGCGACCCTGCCAGTTAATCGAGATTGAGTGATGCATGATATGTGCCTGAGTCTTTGCTAATTCGGGGGGACATAGTCATGTTCAATCATAAGGGGGGATTCCTCAGTTCTGAACACCCCAATCATTGGTTCCCCTCAGATGTAGGCAAACAGCGCATCAGTTCCATCATTATTCCCTTCAGTATCAAGCAATAGGCTGATATTGGAGTTGTCCAGTACAGAGATCTGTGGATTGATTTCGGGATGGGTGTCCGTTGCCGTGTCCGTTGCCAGGTGTGATCCGTCTTTATCGAGTTCGTCTGTGGTGCAAAGTCCTTTTGCGAGATGAACCATCCTGAGCCTACTCTTCACGTGCTCGGCGGCAGCGAGGTGGGTTTCCCTGAAGGTCTCCCTAGCACTCCTTCTAGGTAGCCTCCTGAGAGTCGGACTCAATGTTACTCTTGGTCAATCAGCCCCTTGTCATCTATAGTGAGACTTTGCTTACCAATTGTGGTTCGCATTCGCTCGATCATGGTCCGGATTTTTCCCATAAGGGACCTTTCGGTCTGTCTGTCGGTAAGGGTCCCCTTTTCCCAGTCGATGATGGGGTTGCGCCTCCTGAGCCACGTGTACCCCAGGATCATCCTCTCTTTTCCTAGTCCCATTATTAGCATTCTAATCTCCTCTTGTTTTCCTCCAATCTCCATGTTCATATAGACGTAGTGGGAAATAGTTCCGTTTTTGTTAAGAGTTCCATCGACATTTTTAGCGAGGATCTTCTTGACAAGTGGGATCTTTCTTAGTCTGAGCTTCTCGACTACTCAGTGATCGATGAATGTTTCTCCCGCCCCTGAGTCGATCAGGGTGGGGATTTCGGCTTTCTTGTCTCCTAGCAAATAATAAACTGGCAGGTGCATTGATTGATGGCTTACTTGCACTACCATTATGGTCGAGACAACTACTCTGGTGGACTCTGCTGCCGATGCAGGCCGCTGTTTTAAAAACCCTCTTCGACCATTAAGTCCAACACCTCCTCCTTCTCTTTTTCCTCCAGCTCATTGATGAGTGCTCAGATTTTGGTGTAGTGGTCGTGTGGTGTTTTCTTCATCTCTTCTTTCACAGGTGGTTCTTTCCCTCCTCTGTGATTGCTTGCCCTATGTCCTGTTTTATGACAAATAAAGCACTTTCCTTTCTTCATGTGTTCGAGCCTTTCTGCGTAAGAGAGGCAGGTCACATCGATGTCCATGGCATTGGGGTCTTTTGAAGAGCCACTTGCTTCTCCTCCTTCCCCTACCTTACTGTATGTTCTCTCCTTGATCGCCTTTGCCCTCCTAAGATGCCCTTCAGCCCTTGCCACATGAGTGTACCACCCCTCGATCGTGTCGGGCGGATTCTCCATGCCAAAGACCTTGTCAAGGACTTGGTTATTGAGTCCGTCGACAAAGTACTCGATTAGGGCAGCGTCTTCTTTGATTTTAGTGCGATAAGCGAGAGTCTTGAATTGAGCAATGTACTCATCTACCCCCCTTGCCCCTTGTGAGAGGGCTCTGAGCTGTGTTCACGTGTTTCCCACGTTGTCAATCAGCGAGAACGCCATGCGTACTTTTGCAATGAACTCCTGGAACGTGTCCCAAGGTTTCGATTCGATGTACCTCTCCTCCAGATATGCCTGCTTCCACGGCTCTGCTGTCCCTCCATTCATATATGAGAGCATAAAAAGGATCTTGTGGCGATCGTCTGGGAATGCAGTGGCATTAGCGTCTATGTATGCTCCACATTCCAGGAGGAAGAGCATCGTCTTTGCTCTATCCCCGGAGTAATCAGTTGGGGCTCTCATCTTGATTTCGACAGGTCGAGCGGGGGTGGTGGGTGGTGTGGAAGTGGTGGAAGTGGATGGGGTGGCCATGTTTCTTCTTCGGGTGGGGTAGGGTCGGGTCATTCTCGTAAGAATCGTGTCGTAGAGTGTGGGCTGCCTAGACTGAGTTTAGTTGGCAGAGTATAGCTCAGCTTGACCTTTTGTTATAGTCGAAGCTTCTAAATCAAATATAAGTCGAAGCTCGTAAGCGTCGACATTCAGCGAAGGTTCAGATCACCGAAGCTCGTAAGCAACGGCTGAGAGAGACTTAGATCGATAGCTCGTTAGAAGCGTATGAAAGACCAGGTCAAGCTGAGCTGACCAGTCCTGTATTCACCATTTAAATACTACAAGCAATGGATCGTAGATAAACGAGTCACGTCAAGAGAACAATAGGAACAATAAGAATGAGAAGACAATAGTAAAAAGGCATCCGCAGTACATTACAATAAGGTGGGATAGTGAAGGCATACAATTAAAGGCGCGTGGTCGCGAGACAATAAAGAAGGAGACAATAGCATGTGACATACGAGGTAAGAACAATAAGAACAAAAAAGAATTGATTTCCCATGCCTTCTCGTAACAGTGATGCTTCTGCTTTGAACTGCAAAATAAATTCATCTGCAGTCAGAGAACCTTGGCGCATGGTTTTTAATTTAGAATTTGCTGTCGCCTTTGGGTTAGGATCTCCAAACTGTGCCTCCAATCTCTCCAAAAATTACCTGAAGCTTGCAAATGCTTTATATCCTGTGGCAATTTGATTAATGGCTTTGTTTCTCCAGAACTGTGCTTTCCCTCCCTGGATGTATGAGAGAGCAAACATAATCCTAGACTCAGTCATATGAAATTCAGGCTTTCTCCCATGAATATACAATACTATAGAGCTGATGAAGGATTTGGTGTTCTCCATGGTACCATCAAATATTTGCAGGGGTGCATATTTAGGTAAACACATTTTTCCACTCTCAGATCTCTCCTCTGCATGCTCACTCTCCTGAGACATCCACTCCACCATCTCCTCCATCCCATCATCTTTATCTTCTACTGTTTCTGCATTTGTTTGTACTTGTTTGGGCTGGGATGCTGCTAATACTGACACTAATTGGGACATTTGTGCTGTTAGAGCATCACTTTTGGCTTCAAGAATAGGCATGGGAACAGGTTTGTGTCCAGGATTCGAAGTTGCTTGTTCTGTCATGATGACATAATCTGTGATGAGTCACTTCTTCGGCTGTGTAGAGATTCAGCTGGAGAATTTTTTCGCAAAATTTTGAGTCACGTGATCTGGCTATTTCGGGTACCAAATATGGCAAAACATGTGATTTCGGCTATTGGGCACTTTGGATCAATAACCCTTCCAACAGTGCCTGATCTCGGGGCTATTACTGAATTTGGCTAGTAACTACCTAAAATAGTCATCCAAATAGAGTAATGTAAATCTTAGCTAAACCAGATCCGATCGGTTGTCTGGTTGCAGCTGTCCTAATGACGAGCGCTGCCTCTCGATCACTGGCGGTCGCAATGTAAAGCGACTGGCATTGCTTATGAAAGCAAAGGTAAATACATATATACAATTAATTCTGGCTCTTGCCGAAATGATGAGTAAGCAGATGTGGCGCGCTGAGACAAATGATGTATGCACATGAGTAAGAGAAGGCGCACTGATAGGGTAGTTGAGTTCTTCTATTAGGGCGACACCCACTAATCTGCTAGCTGGACTGTGTGGGTTCTCCTACAAGAAGGCGGTGGGGGGTGTGCGCGTAATGGGGGGTTTGATGGCTTTGATGTGAGAGGTTAAAAATAGATTAGTTGGCTGAATTAGGCCTTTTACACCACTATTGTGGATGGAATACCTAAGAGAACACAACTAAGGTCTCCTAGTATTTATTTTAGAGTTATATACTATGTTACACATATTGTAGTATGTTATTACAGATGCGCGTACATATTGATGTGTGTAAAAAAAGAATTCCCATGCTGACAAATAATGTGTATATAGGTGTTTTGTAGCATATTTTGGTGAAATAAAATCAAATAAAATGAAATAAAATAAAATTAAAACAGTATTATGTAATAGGCATGTTAGGAGACTGTTTCCCAACACCTTCCCAATACCTCCATCTCAACTTTTTCCTGTGCCAATTTCGCAGCAATCAAGCTATTGCGCACAACCCACGCATTATCAACCCCTTCGACCCCTTTGACAACTTGTACCTCCCTTGCCTTGCCCTTCGACAATCACTTTTTCTGTTTCAATTTGGGCATCGATGGCTTGGACGGCCCCACGACTTTCTCACCATCCTCGAAGGGGTCCACGACCCGAATTTGATGCACTACAAAGTTCAAAAACCAGTTAGTAAGCTCTTTGAAACAATCTCAAATATTTTTTATACCTTGTCTGGGGTGCGAATATCGTTTTGCACTTCTTGGCTTCACCTTTTCGAAGGCCTCACCTCGACAACCCTGCCCAGTAACAGCCTTGCACCTCATGGGTGCACTTCGAACACTTTGCGGCACCCTCCCTAACAACACACCGTGGCTGGGACTTAAACCCAGCACACTGATCACACTACAAAAGTAATTAGCAGTGCGAAAAATTTTCGAACATAAGAGAAAACCCTTACTGGACCTTTGAAATCGAGCAACTCGCTCATTTCGACTCATGCTCACTTCACAGTCTCTATCCCCGCAACCTCCTCTTCCTCATCCTCTTTGCTCTCAACCTTGACCACCTTTTGCTTCCCCACCCTCACCATGGGCAGCTTGTCTTCATTCTCATTTTCATCATCCTCGCCTCCCTCCACCCTTTCAATTGCCAGCATTGAACTTCATGCTCTGCTTTTTCAAATCCTCCTTCGAAATCATCTTTGCATGAAATGCAGCAAGAGCTGCATTTCGAACATCTGCCAATGC
This sequence comes from Tricholoma bakamatsutake, assembly GCA_029959215.1. Classification (NCBI taxonomy): domain Eukaryota; kingdom Fungi; phylum Basidiomycota; class Agaricomycetes; order Agaricales; family Tricholomataceae; genus Tricholoma; species Tricholoma bakamatsutake. The sequence continues at coordinate 12,599,981 of CP114860.1, read as the reverse complement.
CCTCCTCCGACCCTCGATTTCCACTCTCTTCACCTCCTTCTCCTCTCGAACCCATTTTTCTTCCTCCTCCTTTGTCTCGCATTCAATCTCTTCTGCTAAATCTATGAATAATAGATCAGCACCCCATGAAAGCCACTCGCACTGAGCTATCAGTTTATAGAGTTCAAATACTTTGTTAATGACCGCTTGTATGGCTGCATCATGCTCCTCACCTAAATCATTGGCAAATTTATCATATTCTGCCTATATGAAACATTTTAGCAAGTTTAACCACGAATTGATCAGCGACAGACGCACCATTTTCTCACAAAAACTGCGCCCCCAGACTTTAAAATTTAAGTCCTCCATGACACTGCACTCAGACATCGATTTCATATATTGAAAAATTTCAACATTGAGTTCCGCAAGAAGAGACATGATAGAAGCTAGAGTTGGATGATATAGAGATGGATGAAGAAGAACAAGAAATATTTCGAACCTCGCTAAGTTTTCAACATGATCATGCATTCCACATGTGACTTTGATCAGCTGACTGGGACAGTCAGGATTTCAGTAAGGGGGAGGATGATTGGTCCACTGCACACTATAAGGTCTGGAAAAGGATCTAACCATATTGACATGCACTCCGAATCGCTATGAATGCCATTGAAATTGACTTGGAATGTTTTCAAACTATTTCGCATTATTTTGAATGACTTCAAATTATTTTGAACTATTTTGAACTATTTTGCGACATTTCATGACACTTCAAACAACTTCACAGCATTTTGAATGACATCAGCTGCCATATAGCTCTTTTAAAACACTTTTGATACACGCTGCACATTCGGAGTGAGCCAATTCACTGCATATCGAGCACTATTGGACATGAGGAGAGATTACAAGAGAGTTAGAATGTGATAAGTGCATTTTTATGTTTCATTGATATATTGAAGCACAAGATAAGTACTTTTACTACATGGGAACACTATATGTTTCATTATTTATTATTTCTCATTTATTTTATGATCTACAAAGTCCTCATTGTTTGATATATTGCCTCATGTTTTACACATGTTGTTATTTCCTTTTTAGTACTATCTCTTCAATTTGTATATAGACTTGTGTTAGTTACTTAGAAAAAGAATACCAATGGGGAACACAGCACAAGTTACCCTCTCACTCATCATCAGATTTAAGAGCCATTCTCTTGAGTCTTATCATCGCATCATATCTCTAAGTTCTGCAAAATATTGCAAACTTCTTCAAAACTATCATATTCGCTCCTCATTTTATCGCGCATCACCTATCGCCATTTGAAGAACACTTCACATTCACTAAACTCATTCCTCAATATACCTCAAACCTCTTCGGACTTATTTGAACTACTTCGCACATTTTCAAACTTATTTGAACTATTTTGCACATCTTCGAGCCTATTTCGAACTCATTCAAACAACTTCGTATGCTTTTACAGACTATTCACACCATTACTTATTATTTCGCATCACTAAACACAATGTTTTGGTCTCAGCAGTGATATTTAGTACCAACTCGCACCCTTCCTCTGACTTGTGTTATACCATCCAAAGCCATTTAGTAGGTTTTGTTCGAGATTCTGGGTTGAGTATCATCACCATCCACATTGTAGACAGGTATAGGTCAGGATAGGGTGGGTATTGAGTTGTTTTTGTTGGACCAGGTACAAAGCAATAAAAAGGCACATGACACCCGAGGCCAGGAGAGCAGAAACATTGAGTACTTGCCTCATATCAATAGTCTTCAGCTCAATCTTCAATTCTAATTATTGCTGGGAGGGGGTGGATGCCACAATGTACTTGCATGGTAGCTTGCGCTCCCAATATTTCAATCTGGGAAGAGGAGGAAGAGGTGTAAGAGGAGCGGGTGTGACTTCCATTGAGCTGACATATTCAGGGGGGGGATTGGTCATGGAGTGAAGTTCTTCCTTCAGTGGGTCAACCAGCAGGGCATCAATGTGGTTACTGATGGGTGGCAGGGGCAGACAATTGCAGGGATTGGGGGCATGTGTAGTCATAGTGGCATGGAGTGTAGTGTTAAAAGCTGCATTCATGAGTCAGTTCTTGTAAGGGGAAAGGAAGGCATCCCAGGTGTCTGCACAATTTTCTGCATTTGTCCCATATTTTTTTCTATTTTATTTCATCCTATTCTGCATTTTCCATGATTTTCTATGATTTATTCCTATTTTATTATTATATTTCGCTTTTTTTCTATGTAGGTACATGTTGACAGTTCTATTCTTAGAGACGGGACCCCTTCTGGATGTTTACCCATCAAGGTGATGTCATCCCACAGTCTGATCTGCCTATCTCCACCTTTTTGCTATTTTTAGCTTATCATTTGATTTTTGGCTCCATCACATATACTGGGCATTGACAGATGAATCCTTACAGTTTCCTCTTTGGATTCCCCCATGTTAGATGTGCCTAGAGTGTCTGTACTATGTAGTATAATATTAACTTTGGATTTCCTTCTGTTAGCTCACTTCTAAGTGAGGCTTTGAGGTTGCCCTTACAGTTCTCATCATAGAGAGAAGCAGCTTCATACCAAGTGTCAATATTCTCATCAGCTAAGCACCCCTTCAACATCTGTGCAATCTGATCCTAAACCTCTCAATTGAGACCATGACAAAATTTAACCACCATTGGCAGCCCACTTTCATATCCCACCATGTCAACTCATCAATATAGTCATCCACAAATTGGTGTGCTTGGTAATACAAGGATGACTCGAGGTGCATTTCAGCTCGTTGGTGTTCATGGAGAGGGCAGAAATGTTGTACAAACTCCTCCCTAAAGTCATTCCAAGAGGAGAAAGGGAGGAAACTGAGTTTCTGGGCTTGGCACAAAATGCAGTCAACATAGAGGTAGGTGCTCTAAGATCTGGGGAGATTTCCAAATATATCAACACATTATGACTCATGATTCTAACTCCCATGAGCCTCACAAAATCAATTTTGAATGATTTCGAACTATTTCAAACTACTTTGAATGACTTCACAACACTTCAAATGATGTCGGCTGCCATATGGCTATTCCACCACCCTTCCAACACACACAGCACACATGGCATGAGTTAGTGCATCACATATTGAGCACTACTGGATGTGAGGAGACACAACAAGACTCCTAGGATGTAATTGTAATGTATTGGTGTTTCAATGATATATTGAAACATTAGGACAAGTACTTTTGCTATACTGTGACTTTGTACATTTCATTTATCATCAGTTCTTATTTGTTTTATGATTTGCAAAGTCCTTTATTGTTGTGTATATTGCCTCATGTTCTCCACATGTTGTATTTCCTTTTTAAGTACCATTCCTTCAAAATGTATATAGACTTGTACTAGTTACTTAGAAGAACAGAGAAGAAGTCATTTTCTCCCATTTATCATCTGATTTAAGAGCTGTTCTCTTGAGTCCAAGCCTTGCATTATAACTCTAAGTTCTGTGAATTATCACAAACTCTTTAAATTCTGGTACTAGCCTCTCGACCAATTGTATGTTGTGTATCATCTCTCAAAAATTCTTCCAATTCGCTATATTCAATTCTTGATATCCCTCAAAACCATTTTCATTCTTCCCAAACCACTTGAACGTTCTCAAACTTACTCAAACCTCCTCAAACCTCTTTGTAGCCCTTTGAAAGGCTTCATACACTCTTAAAACTATTCGGAACATTTCTCACTACTTCATACCTCTCACTACAATCATTCAGTAACAGCAGTGATGTTTAGTACCATCTCACACCCTTCCTCTAGCCTGTGTTACAATTTTTAGACCTTTTAGCAGGTTTTTGTTTGGTTTCCAGGTTGAGTATTATCATTCTGGAGCCCACTGCAAGGGGTTTCTAAACCATTTCATTGCCTAATCTATCTTGAATCTCCTGGCTTAGGCCAACTCAAGCTCACAATCTCAGAATTGAGACTCGCCATGCCTTCAAATCTCTTGAACAATTGGGAGATATTCTAATTCTAGTTTCTGAAGCAGAGTCTACACATCATTGACTGTTTCCTTTGCCTATATCCTTGTCTTCAACATCATCCTCTTCTTTGTCCTCATCATCTACTTCTTCATTCATTCTTCCAATGACTTCAACACTTCTACCATCCTTCACCCAAGTTTTAACTCCTACCCCAAGAATCATCACATCCATGACTACCCAAGTGACTATGCCAGGTCATTGGAATTCCACAGTCCGAAATTTGACCCCACCCACCCTTGAGAGCTTTGTCAATATTTTAACAAGGTTGAAATACTTTTTATAGACTGCAATATCACAGATTCAGAAGTCATGAAAAAGCATGCCTGCTGATATGTCGACATTGACACCTCCAAACTTTGGGAATTAATTCCAGAATATAAAACCAGCACTTTGTTTTAGGATTTTTGCATCACAATTCACAGACTGTACCCTGGTTCCAAAGATGATTGCAACTGGTCAATTTCAGACATGGATAAGCTTGTTGGCAAACAACTTCGCATGGGAATTTTTAACACAAGCAATTTAGGGTTGTACTATTGATTGTTCTACAACATCACAAAGTTTCTTCTCTTTAAAGGCCAAATTTTGGAAGCTGAACAAAGCAGAGCATTTGTTCATGGTTTCCAGCCAGGCTTATGGTCACGAATTGCATGACGACTTAAACTTAAATTTTCTGACCATTATCCAGATGATGCCTATCTACTCAATGATATTCATGCAGCAGCAAAGTTTGTTTTAGCAGGATCAATCAGTTCAGACTCAACATCATTACAAGGTTCACACTTTTCAGCAACTTCAGCATTACCATCAACCTCGAGATCTTCAACACAGATTAAATTGGAAGACTTATCAGCAATCCTCAAAAAATTCACAACTACACTTGTCACTGCTTTAGCAGGTTCTAAACCTACTAATACTCCTCAACCTAACAGTGGATTTCATTTAGACCAGCTCAAAAATTTAGTTTGTGTCTTCTGTGGACTTACTGGTCATTTTGTTAGTGACTGCTTGGTTTGCCAGTCATATATCAATGAAGGAAAGTGTAAGAAGAACACTGAAAAAAAAATTATTTTTCCAAATGGATGCTTCACTCCTCAAAACATTCCCAGTCATTTTATCAAGAACAGAATCAATGAATGGATTTCACGAAACCCTCCATCTATCACTACACTGTTGCTAATGTATAACATCACACCTTTGACAAGTACTTCAACACCATCCAGAGGTGTTTACCAAGTTTCTAACCTATCCACAGCAGCTGAAGATCACATCACAAAGCTCGAACAGGAGATATACACTTTGCAAAGTGGTGGGCCCTTCGCCAGAACTAATTCAAATATACCAACAGTTCCTGCATCTCAGTCTTCAATCCCTCAAAACTCTGCACCAGTCAAACCATCTACTCCACAAGTACCAGTGCCATCTATCTCATCCACAGCAACTAATTTACCTACTTCAACTTTGGCACCATCTTCAACTTCTGAAACAGTTTTACAACCCATCATTCACCCATATGCTGCTACAAAAGAAAATTCATACTTGCCACCTCACAAATGAAACTTTGGGTCAACTGTAAAAGGTAAAGGCAAAGATGGTTCTTTGTATCATACCTGTTAGGAAACAGTCTCCTAACATGCCTATTACCTAATAATATTGTTATTTTATTTTATTTTATTTTATTTCACCAAAATACACTACCAACTACCTGTACACACTTTATTTGTCAGCATGGGAATTTCCTACTTACACGCATCAATATGTACATGCATGTACGCATGCATCTGTAACAATATAGTACAATATCTGTAACATAGTATATAACCTTGAAATAAATACTAGGGGACCTCAGTTGAGTTCTCTTAGGTATTCTATCCACATTTGTGGTGTGAAATGCCTATTTCAGCCAACTAATCTATTTTTTACCTGTTACATCAAAACCATCAAACCCCCCATCATGCGCATGATCAATAACCCTTCCAACAGTGCCTGATCTCGGGGCTATTACTGAATTTGGCTAGTAACTACCTAAAATAGTCATCCAAATAGAGTAATGTAAATCTTAGCTAAACCAGATCCGATCGGTTGTCTGGTTGCAGCTGTCCTAATGACGAGCACTGCCTTTTGATCACTGGCGGTCGCAATGTAAGGCGAGGCCTGGCATCGCTTATGAAAGCAAAGGTAAATACATATATACAATTAATTCTGGCTCTTGCTGAAATGATGAGTAAGCGGATGTGGCGCGCTGAGACAAATGATGTATGCACGTGAGTAAGAGAAGGCGCACTGATAGGGTAGTTGAGTTCTTCTGTTAGGGCAACACCCACTAATCTGCTAGCTGGACTGTGTGGGTTCTCCTACAAGAAGGCAGTGGGGGGTGTGCGCATAATGGGGGGTTTGATGGCTTTGATGCAAGAGGTTAAAAATAGAACAGTTGGCTGAATTAGGCCTTTCGCACCACTATTGTGGATGGAATACCTAAGAGAATTCAACTGAGGCCTCCTAGTATTTATTTTAAGGTTATATACTATGTTACACATATTGTAGTATGTTATTACGGATGCATGCACACATGCGCATACATGTGTGTACATATTGATGTGTGTAAATAAAGAATTCCCACGCTGACAAATAATGTGTATATAGGCATTTTGTCGTGTACATATTTTGGTGAAATAAAATGAAATAAAATGAAATAAAATAAAATAAAAATAGTATTAGGTAATAGTCATGTTAGGAGACTGTTTCCTAACATGAAGCTGCTAATACTGACACTAATTGGGACATTTGTGCTGTAAGAGCATCAATTTTGGCTTCTAGAGTGGGTGTGGGAACAGGATTGCAACCAGGATTTGAAGTTGCTTGTTCTGACATAATGACATAATCTGTGATGAGTCATTTCTTTAGCTGAGTCAAGATTCAGCTGCAGAATTTTTTTTCGCAAAATTTCGAGTCACATGATCTGGCTATTTGGGTACCAACACACCAAAACACGTGATTTTGGCTATTTGTTAACACTTGGGCACTTCTGATCAATAACCCTTCCAACAGTGCCTGATCTTGGGGTTATTACTGAATTTGGCTAGTAAATACCTAAAATAGTCATCCAAATTGAGTAATGTAAATTTTGGCTAAACCAGATCCAATCAGTTGTGTGGTTGCAGCTGTCCTAATAATGAGCGCTGCCTTTTGATCACTGGCAGTCACAATGTAAGGCAAGGCCTGGCATCAGCTTATAAAAGCAAGGTAAATACATATATACAATTAATTCTGGCTCTTGCCAAAATGATGAGTAAGCAGTTGTGGCATGCTGAGACAAATGATGTATGTGCATGTAAGAGAAGGTGCACTGATGGGGGAGTTGAGTTCTTCTGTTAGGGCGACACCCACTGTTCTGCTAGCTGGACTGTGCAGGCTCTCCTACAAGAAGGCGGTGGAGTGCAAAGTGCCCAATAGCCGAAATCACATGTTTTGCCATATTTGGTACCGAAATAGCCAGATCATGTGACTCAAAATTTTGCGAAAAAATTCTCCAGCTGAATCTCTACACAGCCGAAGAAGTGACTCATCACAGATTATGTCATCATGACAGAACAAGCAACTTCGAATCCTGGACACAAACCTGTTCCCATGCCTATTCTTGAAGCCAAAAGTGATGCTCTAACAGCACAAATGTCCCAATTAGTGTCAGTATTAGCAGCATCCCAGCCCAAACAAGTACAAACAAATGCAGAAACAGTAGAAGATAAAGATGATGGGATGGAGGAGATGGTGGAGTGGATGTCTCAGGAGAGTGAGCATGCAGAGAAGAGATCTGAGAGTGGAAAAATGTGTTTACCTAAATATGCACCCCTGCAAATATTTGATGGTACCATGGAGAACACCAAATCCTTCATCAGCTCTATAGTATTGTATATTCATGGGAGAAAGCCTGAATTTCATATGACTGAGTCTAGGATTATGTTTGCTCTCTCATACATCCAGGGAGGGAAAGCACAGTTCTGGAGAAACAAAGCCATTAATCAAATTGCCACAGAATATAAAGCATTTGCAAGCTTCAGGTAATTTTTGGAGAGATTGGAGGCACAGTTTGGAGATCCTAACCCAAAGGCGACAGCAAATTCTAAATTAAAAACCATGCGCCAAGGTTCTCTGACTGCAGATGAATTTATTTTGCAGTTTAAAGCAGAAGCATCACAAACCAATATGGGAGAAGCAGCATTGGTAGAATATTTGAAGGGAGGATTAAATCCCTCATTATTCAAGTCTATCTATCAACTACCTTCTATGCTGGAGAGGTTGGATGAGTGGTATAATTGGGCAATGCGTCTTCATCAGCAATATCGACAGGAACAGGCAGAATTGAAATTGATGTATGGGAACTCCAGATTTGAGAAGTCATTGGAAGGAAAGTCTGAGAAAGGAAGCACACATCGGGTACAAAATCTGAGGGCACAGCCACCAGCCATGGCAGTGACACCTATTGTTAAGGAGTCAGCAGCATCAATGGATGCAATGGATGTTGATCGAGTAGGGAGATGAGCTCCAGTTAAATGTTTTAATTGTGGGCAATTAGGGCATATGGCTCGAAATTGTAGGCAGAAAAAGAAGATTAGGGAAGCGACAATTGACGAAGTGAAGTTGGAGGAAGATAAGCAGAAGAATTTTGTGGAAGAGTTCCAATGAAGGTTTCCCCATTGGTGACCCAGAATCAATATAATGTATTAGTATCCGAGGAAGCTGAGAGTGAACCCAAAAGAGAAATTGAAGAGTACGACCATCATCATTTATCTGACCCAGAAAAATGCCCAGCCTTATGTCTGAAGACCCCAAAATTCTTTATTCTCCCAGTGCAGATAGAACCCGAAATCAGCTTGACAGTAGGATTGAAGACAGTGGACATGCATGCAGCAATTAATGTGGAGGCATTCCTTGACAGTGGTGCTACCAGATTATTTATTAATCGATCCCTAATTACTGGAAATGGTATTCGCATGTGTAAACTGCCACAACCTATAATGGTGTACAATATTGACAGTACGATCAGTTGTGGAGGAACTATTAAGGAGGAGGTGACGATGATATTGAAGTATCAGGATCATCAGGAGTGAGCCGTATTTGAAGTGTGTGACCTTGGGAAAACCAATCTGATAATTGGATGTCCATGGTTACAAAAACATAATCTGGAAATTGATTGGAAAACTGGGAAGGTACACAAGACTCATTGTCCTAAAGAATGTAATGTATATGGGAGAAAAGTAAAAAAGGAGAAGAAGGAAAAGAAAGAGAAAGAATGTCTGAGGAAGTATTCTGTTATGATGGAAGAAGTGGAAGATGATAATATGCCAAACGGGGAAGTTCCAATTATGACTAGTAAGGAAGAACAGAAGCAGATCTTTAGGGAAATTTGTGGAGGACAGTCATGGGATAAAAATGTGGAGAAAGTGGAGAAGCCAGTGGAGGAGTGGGTGCTAAAAGCCTACCATAAATATTTGTCAGTTTTTCAGAAGAAGGAATCAGAGCAGATGCCAGTGTGAAAGCCATGAGATCATGCTATTGAGATGAAGCTGGGATTTGTGCCAAAGAAGTCAAAAGTCTATCCATTATCTCCGAAGGAACAAGAAGAAGTGGATGCATTCTTTAATGAACAGTTGCACAAGGGATACATACGACCTTCAAAATCACCGCAGACATCACCAGTATTCTTTGTACCAAAAAAACATCACAGGAAGAGGATGTGTACAGATTACAGGTATGAGTGGACAGTGAAGAATGCATACCCTTTGCCATTGATCTTAGAGATAATTGACAAGGTGGGAAAGGCCAAGGTCTTTGCAAAATTGGATTTATGCTGGGGGTACAACAATGTATGAATAAAGAAAGGAGATGAGTGGAAGGTGCATTTGCCACATGTCGAGGATCCTTTGAGCTGCTAGTCATGTTTTTTGGGATGACCAATAGTCCCCCAACTTTCCAAAATATGATGAACGACATTTTCAAAGATGTGATAGACAAAGGCATGGGGATAATATTCATTGACGACATTTTGATATTCATGGAGAATGAAGAAAATCATGAGGCAATAGTGCAGGAGATGTTGAAGAGGTTGGCAGAGAATGATTTATTCGTTAAACTGGAGAAGTGTGTATTTGGAGCAAGCAAGTTCGAGTTCTTGGGATTAAAGATTGGTCCTGATGGAATCAAGATGGATCCTATCAAGGTACAGGCAATTGTTGATTGGCCTGTGCCTACCCATATTAAGGAAGTTCAGGCTTTCTTGGGACTTGCCAATTTTTATCGTTGCTTTGTGCATAATTTTTCCAAAATTGCTGCACTATTACACAACCTTATGCGAAAGGGAGTAGTGTGGAGATGGGGAGAACAACAGCAGACAGCATTTCAGGAGTTGAAGAGGAAGTTTGTGGAAGAGCCAATATTGGTCCCAGTAGATTTCACACATCCCTTACGAGTGGAATCAGATGCATCAGACTTTGCTACTGGAGCAGTATTATCAATGCTATGTGAAGATGACAAATGGCATCCTTGTGCATATTTGTCTAAAGGGTTGAATGATGTGGAGAGGAATTATGATGTGCATGATAAAGAGATGTTGGGAATAATATGAGCTTTGGAGGCATGGAGACATTATTTGGAGGGATATACGCATCAGATCGAAATCTGGACAGATCATCAAAATCTGCAGTACTTCATGTCTGCTAAAAAGCTCAACCGTCAACAAGCACATCGGGCATTATTCCTATCACGCTTTAATTTTCATTTGGTCCACAAAGTGGGAAGCTTGATGAGGAAAGCAGATGCATTATCCAGATGTACAGATCATGAAAGGGGAGTGGAGGAGGACAATAAAAATACTACCCTACTCAAACCTGAATACTTTTGTATTTGCACTATGCATCAAGGACATTTATTGGTGGATAGCTCAGAGATGGAAATGTTGTCTAAAATCAGGCAATGTTCAGAAATGGATGATGAAGTGGTGGAAGCTGTGAAAGCTTTGAGGGGAGAGAAGAAAGGTAATATTAAAGGAGATAAATGGGTTGAAGAACAAGGGTTAGTGTTGTTCAGAGGAAAGGTCTATGTACCAAAGGATCAAGATTTATGAAGGGAGATCGTACAGTTACATCACAACATGCCAGCTGCTGGACATCCAGGAAGGTGGAAGACGTTGGAGTTGGTAATGAGAAATTACTGGTGGCCCGGAATTTCAAAGTATGTGTGGATATGTGGATGGATGTGACATGTGCATGAGGGGAAAGAAATTTCCAGAAAAGCCTGCTGGAAAATTAATGCCGAACCCTATACCTAAAGTGCCATGGTGAGACATATCTGTGGACTTTATCACAGGATTACCTGAAGCTCAAGGATCCAATGCAATATTTGTAGTATGTGACCACTTCATGAAGGAAGTCCATATCATTCCTACTACTGCAGAAACCTCATCATTTGGCTTGGCGTGCCTCTATTTAAATCAGGTATGGCAGTCACATGGATTACCTGATATGGTTATCTCCAATCATGGATCACAATTTGCTTCTGCATTTATGCGAGAGTTAGATAACATATTGGGGATTCAAACCAAATTGTCTACAACATATCACCCACAAACCGATGGGCAGACAGAGGGAATGAATCAGGACTTGGAGCAGTACCTATGCATGTTTGTCAATCACTGACAAACCAACTGGCCCGAATGGTTGGCAATAGCAGAATTTTTCCACAATAATAAATTCCATTCAGCTACTCGCATGTTGCCCTTCTTTGCTAATTATGGTTATCATCTCAGAATTGGAGTAGAACCTCGAAGGGAAGTCAAGGTACAATCAGTGGAGGACTTTGTGTCAAAAATGTGAAAAGTGCAGGAGGAAGCAGAGGCAGCATTGATGAAAGCACGTGATGATATGATGCGACATGCAGATCATACTTGGGCTGTTGCTCCAGAGTATAAAGTTGGTGACTTGGTATGGCTAAGTACCAAGGATCTGAATATTCCATGACCTTCAAGAAAGCTTATGGAGAAGCAAGTTGGCCCATATCCAATTTCTAAAATAATTTCACCCAATGTGGTAGTGTTAAAATTACCTCAGTCATTCAAGATTGATCCTGAAATTAACATTTCCTGTTTATGCCCTTACTGCCCACCCACTATTCCTGGTCAACAAACTACTCCACAGCCTCCAACAATGGTAGAAGGTGCTCCAGAATATATTGTGGAAGAGGTTTTGGACTCTCGTCTTCGATGAAATAAATTGGAGTTCTTAATCAAGTGGAAGAACTACACCAATGAAAATAATTCGTGGGAGCCAGAAGAGAATTGTAAGTGAGCACGCAAGGCAATCGCCCAATTCTTTAAACATAATCCAAATGCTCTGCATCGCATTGCTAGGATGGTGTATGAAGGGATGAAGTTCCAGCCTTACCAGAATTTTACAGAGGGGACAGATACAATATTTTCTCGCCTGGAAGTCGAGGCCTAAAAGGGGGATAATGTTAGGAAACAGTCTCCTAACATGCCTATTACATAATACTATTTTTATTTTATTTTATTTTATTTTATCTATTACATATGCTATGACGATTTTTGTGGGAGTGATGGCGTGATGGGATCAGGACTAAAAATAGATGATGAGCTGCATAACATAGGCTACAGTCATTTTGTGGGAATGATGGGAGTGATGGTTGATGTGATTATCTAAAATTTGTCAGGCTTGGTCAGAAATGATGGCATTAGTCAGAGCTGACTAAAATTTGTCAGCTTTGACAAATACAGCTGGGTTTGAAATGTCATCATATAGCATCAATAGTACCGGTCAGTAACAAGTCAATACAAATTTGTAATGAGGTCAGTAACATGTCAATACAAATTTGTAGTGAGGTCAGTAACAAGTCAATACAAATTTGTGATTTGTAATGAAGTCAGTAACATGACAATATAAATCTGTAATAACAGGTCAATACAAATTTGTAACGAGGTCAGTAAAAGGTCTGAGTCAGTAACAGGTCAATACAAATTTAATGAAGTCAGTAACATGTCAATAGAAATGTGTAATGAGGTCAGTAACAAGTCAAATACCAAAGAGGGAGATTTGCATGCACAAAATTTCGGTTGCGATATAGTGGACACCTACTTTCACGCCTCTCCCGGAACACACACAACATGACCAAACAGAGGCCTTTTCCTTACATGTGGAGAGAGAGTGCATGACAATCAGTTGAGTACCTTTCTTCACACAACATTTGGGGCTATAATAGTGATACTATTGCAATTGCTATCTATTATCAAATAGTAAAATTGTGATTGTCATTACATAAGTGTTGGAATTGGCTATTGAAGCTTGAAAACAGTTGAATTACAGTGAGTGTTGTGACAACTGGCTGTTAAAGGAAGTTGTTGCTGACCTTACTTCAGCTCTGCTGCATTGTTGGCTATTGAACAAAATTATTGTTGGGCTTTACCATTACTAAACATGTGAGTGGTGTTGGCATATGTTGCAATAATAATGGCTGATTAGAGTGTTTGCAGGAATCAAAGTAGACCTTCTACACCAGAAGTGGAAAGGGCTAGAATTAGAGATGCAGACCATCTGGAAAGGTTGCAGATGACCAATCCTGATGAGAGGAGAAGCAGAGTCAGAGTGACTGCCCCTGCTGAAGGAATTGTTCCACCGAACTATGAGCTGCATTGGCAGCTCAGATACCACAGGTGCAGATGCCTGCTGATTGGGATGCTCCAAGGCAGTTTGAATTGCCTGTTGTACCTTCTGCTCCTGTATTACATAGGAGAGGGGCTCCCGTGATGCCATCTGGACCTGTTTTGGCAAACTATGGAATAGGGGCAAATATAGCTTCTACTATACCACAGGTTCAACTGCCAGCAGGGTGGAATGCACCTTTGGCCAATCCTATTCCTGTAGTTCCACCTGCACCTCAGTTACAAACAAGAAAGGGGAGAGGGAGAGGGAGGGGACTGGGACCATTGCATAATATTTCAGGTGGTCAAGCAGATCCTGCACTCAATAATCTGCATAGGGGACATATTGCATTGAGGGAAAGAACTGCAGATTATGATGCACGTGTTCAGGAGTTACAACAAGCTGAGGCAGCTAAGCAATATCAGCATCAGCAGGAAGTATTACAGAACATTGCAGAGGAAAGGAGAACTGCTGAGGCTGTTGCTGCCAGAGAGAGGATATTACAGCAGAAGGCTGAAGTGAGTAGGGAGCATAATCTACAACTGCAGCATGTGAATGCACAAAGACAAGCTGCTGAAGCTGAAACAGCTAGACAGCATAATTGGCAAATGCAGCAGCTGGCTGAACAGGAAAGGAACAGGCAGGCTGCTGAAGATGAAGCAGCCAATCAACAATTGCAGCAGCTGGCTGAACAGGAGTTGGAGAGGCAGGCAGCTGCCCAGCAAGCTGCTTTAGCTGCTGAGCCACGATATCATGACCCACCCAGACATATTAATATAGAGGCTGCATTGCAAGAATGTAACAGGCGTGATCAGGAATGGGCTCTCAGGATGCATCAGATGTGGAGAAACAAACAGCGTGCAGATGAGCAGGCACAGATGGATGAGGCTGAGGAGCTCCAACATCTATCCATTGCAGACAGAAACTTGCATCAACAAATGATGAGGTTGGACCAATTGGCTAACAATATGTCTGGTGATCGGATTGATCAATATCGAGCTCAAGTGGATGCACAGGAAGAACAAATTCAGATGGATAGGGAAATGGCTGCAATGTTGGCTGCTGAGTATGAAGAACAGAGGAATAATGAGATTGCTTTGAGGAGAGAAATGGAGAATGAGGAATCTGATGATGATGGTGGGAGCCAGTCTTCTTTGCAATTTCCACCTTCTCCCCTGCCATCAGATTATTATGATGAATTTGGAAGGGTGACTGCTTTACAATTTCCACCATCTCCTATGCCATCGGATTATTATGATGAGTTTGGCAGGGTGTCTCCTCTACAATTTCCATTTTCTCCTCCACAATCTTCATCACAACTGCTGCCTGACCCAATATTCCAAGTTCCATCATTGCCACCTTCTCCCATGCAATCTCCTTCACTGCTGCTGCCTGCTTCATTCTTGAATCCCCCAATGTTGCCACCTTTGCCTCTACCTATGCCTGTACCTCTACCTCCACATTGACCTGCAAGACCATTACCACTAGGCCATGCACCTTATCAGGAGCCAATTCCCAGACATTCACTTGGACCCATGAATGTGGAGTGTCCACACTGCCATGCCTTGCATTTTGACTGTGAAAAGCTGTCCAGGTCTACCTGAGCTGTATTAAAGTTTGGAAGTTGCTGCTTGCAGGGACAAATTCGTCTGCCATCTTTCCGACCTGCTCCTGCCACATTGCAAGATCTGTTGTGTGGGAAAAGCCCTCTTTCTAAGGAATTTAAAACAAACATACAACAGTGTAATGCTACATTTGCATTCACTTCTTTGGGTGTCAAAGTGGACCGTTCTGTCACAGGTACATCAGGTGTATACAGCTTTCATATTCATGGCAATCTTCATCATCTTTCTGGAGCACTTTTGCCACCTCCTGGACAATCTGTAGCCTATGCACAGCTCTATATCCATGATCCTATCACACAGCTTGATCTTCATGAGCGATGGAATAATAACCTCAACTCAGTCATCATGACAGAGCTGCAGGCTATGCTAAATAACACCCATCCTTATGTGCCTTTATTCAAGCAGGCATTCCAGATCATGAGGGAAAAGCCTCCAGAAGAGCAGGATAATGTCTCCATATGGCTGTGATCAAATAGATTTATGTCAGTATAATCTCCCTACAGCTAATGATGAGGTGGCAGCTATTATTCCAGGTGATGGCTCTGAGGAACGGTCTAACCACAGACATATTGTTCTCAGGCTATGAGTGGGAGGGCTCATGCACATCAGCCAGTTGCATCCATCCTATTCAACTCTGCACTATGTCTTGCTTTTCCCTCATGGTGAAGATGGATGGCACCCAGATATACCTGCACACCAAAATGCAAATGGAGCCAGAATGGCACCCAATGTCAGTCAGAGATGCTACCATGCTTATCGATTGCACCCAAGGCCAGGAGAGCAGCCACCATTGTTGTGGGGAGGAAATCTTTTGCAGCAGTATGTTGTAGATGCTTGGGCATCTATTGAACAGAATATGTTGAATTGGGTCTGACATCACCCGAAGGAGCTTAGGGCTGATGTGTATGCTGGATTGAGGGTTGCTGCCATACCAGGATTAAAATATCAATCTAGAGAATCATGGGAGTCGCATCATTCTTCCTTCAACCCATATAGGCAGTGAAAGGCATATGAATCAGCTTTTCCAGGATTCCATGGCCATTTGTCACTTTTTTGGCAAGCCAGATCTCTTTCTCACCATGACTGCCAATCCACAGTGGCCAGAGATTCAGGAAGCTCTGTTGCAGGAGGAATCACCCAATCCACATTTTACCACAAATAGAAAAAAGCAGGAAGCCTATGACAGGCCAGACATTGTTGCATGTGTCTTTGAACAGAAAAAGAATGCATTTCTCAAGGATATCAAGGATGGTGTTTTGGGTAAAGTAGTGGCACACATTCATACCATCGAGTTTCAAAAGAGAGGCCTTCCACATATGCACCTCCTTATATTTCTCGATCCAGCTGACAAAATCTGTGATGCCCATGATGTTGATTCCATTGTATCAGCACAGATTCATGATCCTGTCACACAGCCAATGCTCTATCACACTATAACTACCTGCATGCTTCATGGTCCTTGTGGTCATGACAAACCCAAGGCTTCATGCATGGTCAACAACAAGTGCAGCAAGAGATATCCCAAGGAGTTCAGAGAACAAACCTCTTTTACTGTAAACAATTATCCTGATTATGCGAGACCCAACAATGGTAGAACAGTGAGAAAGCGTAATTATGTCTATGATAACAGACATGTGGTCCCACACAATCCTTATTTGGCTGCAAAGTAAGGAACATCTATCTGACATTATGTTTATTGGTTATCAATTTGGTTCATTTGTCAGATACAACTGTCACATCAATGTTGAGATCTGTTCTTCAATCAAGGCTGTCAAGTACATCCACAAGTACATATACAAAGGCCATGACAGAACCATAATTGAGATTCTTGACCAAGACAGAGATGAGGTCAAGGAGTATCTGGATGCACATTACATTGGATCTGTGGAAAGCTGCTGGCACATAAATGAATTTGGAATGCACTCAGAGTCTCTTCATGTTTATCATCTGCCTGTCCATCTGGAGGACCAGCAAACAGTCTACTTCAATGCAGATGACAACATTGATGAGGTTTTGGAAAGGCCTACTGCCAAGACCACATGTCTCACTGCTTGGTTTGAAGCCAACAGAAGATATGAAGCAGCACATACTGTCACCTACCAGAACTTTCCTCAAACATGGGTCTACAATGAAACCAAGAAGCAGTGGAACCCAAGAAGGCGTGGCGAGCCTGCTATTGGCAGAATGTACTTTGCTTCTCCTGCCCAGGGGGAAAGGTTCTACCTCAGGCTGCTTCTTACTGTTGTCACAGGGGCAACATCATTCCAGCACTTGCATACTATCAATGGTGTCATCCATAATACATTCAAGCAGGCCTGTGTTGCATTGGGTCTTTTGCAGGATGACCAGGAATGGGTCCAGTGTCTTACAGAGGCAGCCCAGGTGCAGCTCAATTCCTCTCTTAGATTGCTCTTTTCCGCCATTCTTCTTCATTGCAATCCAACATCACCTGACATCCTGTGGAACCAGTTCAAACATCACATTTGTGATGACCTCAGAGTCAAGCTTCTTTCCATCTATCCAGATACAGACTTTACAGATGATCAGGTGTACATGTATGGCTTGCATCTCATCAATCAGATTCTTATCAGATCTGGCAAACAACTTTCTGATTATCCAGAGATGCCCACCATTGAAGGAAACTGGCACATTGATGTTCCTGCCAATAGGCTTTTGCAGGAACAAAGGGATTATAATGTTGAAGAGTTGGCCATCACTGTCGCTCACAATCTCCAGCTTTTCAATCACAGGCAGAGACAGGTTTTTGATGCTGCGATGGATTCTGTCAACAATAACAAGGGAAAGCTCATGTTCTTGCATAGTGCTGGAGGTTGTGGAAAGACCTTTGTCTGCAACACCATCGCAGCTGCTGTTTGTGTTCAAGGAAAAATTGCTCTCTGTGTGGCATCATCCAGAATCGCTGCATTGCTTCTAGAAGGTGGTCGCACAGCACATTCCATGTTCAACATCCCAATCAAAATCGATGAGGCCTCTACTTGCAGAATACTTCAAGGTTCAGATCTGCACCAGGTCCTTTATCAAACTTCCATCATCATCTGGGATGAAGTTTCTATGCAGCACAAATATGCCACAGATGCAGTAGACTGCACTTTGCATGATCTTAAGAAGAAGAATGTTCCATTTGATGGAATCACTGTTTTGTTTGGAGGTGACTTTAGACAGACCCTACCTGTCATTCCTAGGGGCACTAGAGAACAGATCATAGCTTCATCCATCAAAAGGAGCACTCTCTGGCAACACATTACTGTCTATCACTTGACCAAGAATATGTGACTCAACAGAACTCCAGAGAACACTGCACATGCTGCCTGGCTTTTGCACATCGGTGCAGGTACAACAGTGGATGCTGCAGACACTATACAAATTCCACAAAACATGCTCTGCCATGGAAATACCATGGATCACCTTATCAACTCTACATATCCAGGCATAGAGCAGGGGAACAAGCCAGATCAGTACTATCTGGATAGGACCATTCTCTTCTGCACAAATGACAATGTTGATGTCATCAACACTCTTCTCTTTGCCAGATTTCCTGGACCAGAGCATGTCTTTAACAGTGCTGATACAGTTTCATTCAGAGAGCAGGAGTTAAACAACTACCAGCCATATCCTGCAGAGTATCTAAACTCTATCAAAGCAAGTGGCCTTCCTCTCTCCAGGCTGGCACTTAAGATAGGCTGTCCTCTCATGCTTCTATGCAATCTGGATGTCACCATGGGTCTTTGCAATGGAACTCGACTTATCCTCCTTGAAGCCAGACCACATGTATTGAAGTGCAGGATCATCAGTGGAGATGCACAGTTTGCAGGAAATATTGTTTTCATGGTGAGTAACTTGAAAGATTATTTACAGGAATTGAAAACTAATATAGATATCAAGATAGACTTGGATGTAGATTTAGATTTAGATTTAGATTTAGAATTAGATTTGGATTGTACTTGGATTGAATCAAATGGTTGAAAAATTTATTGCGAGAAGACTTTAGGGCAGGTTACTAAACCTTGGAGTGTATTCAATAACAAGTCAATAAAAGTTTGTAATAATGTCAATAACAGGTCAATACAAGTTTCTAATGATGTCAATAACAAGTCAATACAAGTTTGTAATAATGTCGATAACACCTTAATACAAGTCAGTAACATGTTAATATGGGTTTGTAATAAGGTCAATAACAAGTCAATAAGAAGTCAATACAAATTTGTAATAAAGTCAATAACAAGTCAAGAAAAGTTTGTAATCATGTCAGTAACAAGTTCGTAGTAAATCAAGGTAGACTTGAGTAACTGTAGTGGGATTAAGCATTGTGTTACATATACGCGAGCTGGCCCATCCCGGTGTCAGGCTGAGCGAGCAAAGCGAGCGAACACCATGACAAAGGCATGGGTCATAAGCTCATTTCATCAAAATACACTACAAAATGCCTATATATGCATTATTTGTCAGCATGGGAATTCTTTATTTACATGCATCAATATGTATGCACATGTTTTCATTTTATTTTCATTTGCTTTTTGTAGCTACATTACTTGTGCCTGTTAGTTACTATGTTCTGCGATGTCAACTGTCAACACCATGGCCGGCTAAAATCCAAATCGACGGCTTGGACAACTGGATGGTAGGGTCAAGGGGTGCCACTTGGGTGTCCTCCATGCTTGCTGGGGGCACAGGCAACATACCATCAATAGAGGTACCCAATGGTAGCCTCTCCCCGAGACATTCCCAGTTGTGAAAACCTTGAGATGAAGATCCAAGAAGCCACACCTCAAAAGCTTCTCATGGGATTAACTATTTATTTTTGACTTTTGCATTGCATTCCAAATTCGTTAACTTGGCTACTCAGTTAGTTACTTTGTTTGGTTCCTCAGACTGTCGACACAAGAGAATGTGCATGATCAGTTTTTGCTTCATAGATAGTTTGTTTGTATATAGGTGACCTCCCACCTCTCGAATGGAGAACACTCTTGATCACTCACTTTTATGCTCCCCTTTCTAAGTTTTCCCAGTCTCTCAAGTCTACTGTACACCAAGGTGCAGTAATCAAGCTAAGTTTCCTAGTTATCAGTTTTTTTTTTATGGGCTCGTTTGGCCCTTTACTTAAGTCAAAGTCTCATTTTTCACATAATCTTACATGGCCAAACTCGTTTCCTTGGGTTATCCTATAGTATCACAACCTTGGTGTACTTTGCATTTGACGCCCCATGTTTTCAACATGTGCTTCACATGACTCAGTTGAACACGTTCATGTTGTTCATTCTTAGTTGTGTAACTCTCATTTTATCAACCACACAGTTTGGAACTGTACCTTTAAGCTACTAATCATATGATAAGCTATTCTTTTTGTGTTCTCTTTTCTTTACCCAACTGCATGCCTTTGCTAACCTCATTTTTCGTGATGTGATGACCATTGTCAGCAGACTGCAAGTAGATCAAATCCCATACAACAGCATGAATAGCCCTTCATCATTTGCCACTTGTTGAAAGCCAGGTTGTTAGTTCCTGGTGATGTGATCAAAAATAGAATCTTCACATGCTTCAAGTTGATGGTTCACCTTGGCATGTAGGCAACTCTCCTCCTCATCCATTGGGGCCCTCTCAATTGACACCCAGTAATTGAATATGGCAGGGAGAATGTCACACTTGAGGATTTGCAACTGGTCAGCTTTTGATTCCTGTAATCAGAATGCATCTCTATAAGGCTCAATAATCCTCCACTCTTTGACTGTATATCTCCCTTGCAATACTGTCTCACATCCAGGTTCTCTGATGGCTCAAGCAGCATTGGAGGGGGATTGATGTGGAGAAAAGAATGATTCTTGTCATCATCAGGCATAGCATATTATCAGCACAATGATAACATGAGGGTCACATAAGGCCAATATTACAATAAATAGTCTATCACCGCAATCAATTCCCCCCAATCATCATGAGCCTGACAAGAGCTCCTTACAAGAGATAGAGAAGATCAAAAAAAAATGCCTCCCTGCATGAGGACCATGATGATGCAGTCAATACTGTTACACATGTAGAAGTTGAGGTCAACATGAGACATGGATTAAAAACAAAGCATATCAAGGTTCCCTTTGCCTTTGGTTACAGAAGAATGTGATGAATTGAGTTTAGCTGGTATCCACAACAATCCAGGTCTTGCTCCAGAATGGGATATGCAAGAACCTCAGGTGGCCGATGAGTTGGATCAGTTATGGATCAGCATGGTCAGTTTCTGATATGGATTGACTTATTGAGGCTCATATACACAGAAGGACTATGTATTGCAGTTTGTGGGATGAGTGGATGAATTGCTGCAAGCATCCCTGGTTCAGCAAACATGGTCCTTCAACAAACAAGTTTGCAACCACTGTTGACTGAATAAATGGGCAATTTGGAGATGTGTTGATTGTTCACTAGAAAGCACACCTTGCTGGACATGTATGTGCATAACACACAGGCAGAATCCCTTCCATTGCATTGAATGCTGGACTGGCACACACTTCTGCTGTGCTGAGCTATGGGAGGTTGGCACATACCTTTTGGTCCAGCACCAGACAGAGCAGCTGATTTGCAATGCTTTTAACTTTTAAATAAAATATCTGGAGACATTTGAAGAGATGAAGGATAAAGCTGAGGCAGAGTCAGCCAATTATTACTCAGCAATGGCAATGGCATCGGCATTGGAAACACTAACAGCTCAACATCATGAGTTGACATTGGGAATGACAGAGAGTACAGCAGATAATGAGACTGGGGCCGATGCAGCCTTGTTTTATCGCCTTGATGCCCTTTGGCATCAAGAAAAAGGCAATAATGATGTCAATGACAGCTTACATGACTTCTTTAATGGTGATAATAAACATGAAATTCAACATGCTGATGAAGACATCCATGGATTTCTACCATATTTGCCTGAATGATGCATGAGGACTGATGCCGAGGCAACAACCATACTGGCAACTGCTGATGCTGAGCTGACCACCACATTGCCAACTACCAATGCCTTGAACAACAGCTATATCTATGTGGTGCATATGAATGAAATACATCATTTAGCAATGGTTACCTGCCAGTGTCAGGAAGAACACCAAATTCCCTTGGACCTAGTAACCAGTAACTTGCTGCTGACCAGCTTCACCAAAATATGCACTCTCTTCACCGTGCAGGTTCTAGACCATTTTTGGCTGTTAGGGTGACACCCATGGTTCTGCTAGCTGGACTGTGCGGGCTCTCCTACAAGAAGGCAGCGGGGCACGTGCACATGATGGGGGGTTTGATGGATTTGATGCGAGAGGTTAAAAATAGATTAGTTGGCTGAATTAGGCCTTTCGCACCACTAGTGTGGATGGGATACCTAAAAGAACTCAACTGAGGTCTCCTAGTATTTATTTTAGAGTTATATACTATGTTACATATGTTGTACTATGTTGCTATGGATGTGCACGCACATGCGCATACATATTGATGCATGTAAATAGAAAACTCCCATGCTGACAAATAATGTGTATATAGGTGTTTTGTAGCATATTTTGGTGAAATAAAATCAAATAAAATCAAATCAAATAAATAAAAATAGTATTATGTAATAGGCATGTTAGAAGACTGTTTCCTAACATTGGCTCTGTAATCTGGAATTAAAGACATCAGCCTATCAGTTTTACCAGCTGATTTGGTGCATAACATTGCTGATGAGGCCTGCCAAAGTACCTCTACCATGAGCTTCAGCACATGTACCACTTATGGCATTGAATGAAAAGATTGAAGTGGGCCGGGTATGGACACAATCAAAAAGATCCATTGAATCCTGAATCAGGATCACTTGCCAATTACTGTCCAGCCTGTCCTCAAGCAGGCATAAATATATTAGAAAATTGGAAGGACAATGTGAACCGGTAAGTGACTAAATACCTTGATTGTACAAGTTGCATCTGAAATGATACTATGGCTCTCAGATTTGTTTTTAAATGGATATTTGTGGCTGACAGCAATTTCAAAGCTGACTATGTCCAGCAGAAAAACTCCTAATGTGTGGCTATGGGATGGAGCTGGGATGGCCCCAAATCAGGCTGAATATGAGCAATTCCTCTAAGCTGCCATAGAATGATTTACAGTAGGTACACTTCACTTTGTGGTGCTGATGCTGTAATTGCTGCTGGTGCCACTCCCAATGCTGGTTCTGATTTGGATACATGGGTTTTTAGAAGGCTCCATGTGAAAATAAATTCTGAGCCATTGCAAATGCTTTTTTGGCATTGAAGGCATGTGATAGGACTGGAGTAGTGGCCATTTCATGTGCATGGCATGGCTGTTATGCACCCAATGCACTGGTAGACTTGTTTCATGGAGAACAGCAAAAGAATGCTGACTTTGCTTTCCTCCAAGTCCTGAAAACCACCAGAGTTGACAATCAACAGGGAGTGATGCTCATTTATGACATTGTCTGCCAATACATCATCCGCATTCAGGAGCATATTGGTCCACATCTGCTGGTTGGCTTGAGCATTGACCAGGCCATTGGGCTTTTGCATGTTCATGGCCACAAGGATAAATGCTTTTTTTGCTATGCTCCATCATTTATTCCAGGGTCTGGCATTGTAGCAGGGGAATACTCGAGTATTTGTGGTCATCACTGAATTCCATTTCTCAAACAGTCAGAACAGTGACATTTCCACATTGGGCTAAAATGCTTGATGATCATGCTACAGATTTAAATCACAAGAAAATGCTCAGCATGACAGTCACACTGTGCTCAAAATTTCAAGAAGCCCTTGATATATCCACACAGCTCAGCAACCACCATCTGGCAGCAGCTTTTGGTCCACAGGCAGTCGAATGATGGGAGGATGAAGTCATCCCAGCAGACATGCTAAGGCTAACAGATGTCAGGGTAATGGATATGTATGCCACTCAGAGATCACAACTGGCATTGGGAATGGGAATGGGACCAGGACCAGGAATGGCATCAGGAGCAGTGATAATACTCAACCTAGAAACCTAACAAAAACCTGTTAAAAGGCTTAGGAAGTATAACACAGGCTAGAGGAAGGGTGCGAGTTGGTACTAAATATCACTGCTGATACCCAAACATTGTGTTCAGTGATGCAAAATGATAAGGGATGTTGCAAGAACATACGAAGTTGTTTCAAAGAGTTCGAAATAGGTTTGAAGATGTGCAAAGTAGTTCGAATAAGGTTCAAAGAAGTTCAAAGAGGTTTGCAGTGAGTTCGAGGAAGTTTGAAGATGTTGGATTTATAGTGTTTGTAGTGGTTTGGAGCATCTGTCATAGTGTGTCAATATGATTAGAAACCTTCTCCAGACCTTAGAGTGCGCAGTGGACCTATCATCCTTCCCCTTACTGAGATCCTGACTGTCCCAGTCAGCCAATCAAAGTCATGTGCAATATGCATGATCATGTTGAACAAGTTAGCAAGGTTCAAAATACTTCTTGTTCTTCCATGTCATCTTCTACATCCCAAGTCTAGCTTCTCTAATGTCTCTTCTCACTGAACTGAACATCAAAATACTCAAATACACAAAATCGATGCCCGAGCATGGCATTGCCGAGGAATCAGATTTCGAATTGTGGGGAAGAGGGTTTTGTGCAAAAATTGTATGTTTGTTGCTGGTCTATTTGTAGTCAAGGATGCTAAAACATTTTGTGTAGATGGAATACGATGAACTTGCTGAAGATCTCGGTGAAGAACGTGACCCAACTGTGCAAAAGGTTGTCAACGATGCGTTCAAGCTATTTAAACCAATGGCTCATCAGGAATGGCTTTTGTGGGGCAAGGAGTTACTTTTTGTCAATCTAGCAGAGGAGGTAAAGCATGAAAGGAGGGAGGAGGAAGCAAAATGCATTTGAGAGGAGGAGGAGCAAGTGAAGAGGGCAAAGATCAAAGGTTGAAGGAGGGCATTGGCAGACGCCCAAAATGTGGCTCTCACTGCATTTCGTGTGAAGACTGTGTCAAAGGAGGAGTTGCAGCAAAAAAATGCGGAGTTCAAGGCTGAGGCGAAGGCAATCGGGAGGATGGAGAGAGGGGAGGGCATCAAAGATGAGGATGAAGGCAAGGGCAAAGAGGTGCAAAAGCTGTCAAAGCTATTTCAAAGAATGTCAAGCATAGTAGAACGTGTTCGATAAATAGAATGAGATCAAAATACAAAAAAGAAAAAGAAAATAGGCAAATTCGATTGATGTTGATGGGGCTAACCATGATCGTAATAATAGAGGTGAGCGACTGGTCAAATCGAAATCGAATGAGGAATCGAGGGGTCAAAAATGAGGTCAGAGAAATACTTGTGGGCAATGGATGGAATAAAACTTTTGGCAATAAGGGCTAGATGAATTTTGGGCCAATGACTGTAGATATATGAGGGGGATAGAACTTTGTGCACTATACTAGATTTTGAGGGTGAATGCAAAGACAAATCTAGTGTCAAGGGCAAAGGCAATATTAAAATAGATGATGAATCAGACAATGGTGCAGGTAATGAGATTGAGGATGAAAAGATTAGGAGTGGCAAGTGGTAAGTCGAGGTCAAAGTAGGCGATGGTGGAGACAAATGTGACGAGGATTTTGGAGGCAAGATCAAGTTTGAAGGTGATGAAGGTGTGACTATTAGAGTGGACTTGGCTGGAATTACCAAAGGAGAAGACGATGAGACTGGGATGAACAGGGGTGATGAAGCTGGGATGATGCAATAATGACCAGGAGGTATGACATGATGATTTTGAAGTGCGACATTTTCTCATTCAAGTCCAAGCTGATTTTTAATTGCTAGTTCCTGTTCAAGTGCCACGATACAAGCTTCTAAGTCTTCCAAATTGTTCCAGTCATGGGGTATGCCATCAGATACTTGATTCGATGTGGTCGAAAGTGCTGTGTCAGTAAGGAATGAGGTCAGGATGGAAACTTTGGGTACTGATCTGGTTGAATTCAAAGCTGCAATAACCAATGCAAAGTTTGATGCAAACTGTTCAAAAATGTGTGAAATGTCTTTGAAGTTGATTGATGTGCTAGATTGCAATAAATCTGAGGTCGAAATCAACTGCTGGAAAATGGAGTATGAATTTGAGAATGCTATAGCAAATTTCGTGGCATTGTGGATGTCATTCAGCATATATGGGTCATTGGGATAATGATCAGGGAACTTTATTTCAAGATGATCAGCAATTTGAGTCCATAAGTCCATTTGAAAACCTCAGATGAAAGCTCAACTCTGTTTGGCCTCTGAGAGTCTATGTTTTGAGCAAAGGAAGCTCGTGATCTTGTAGAATGATCTGTAATAAGCTGCTAAATTATTTTTGTCAAAAATACCAGTGCGAAGCTGTTTGCCAACCAGTGTATCCATGTCCGAAATGCTGTATTTGTAATTCGAACTCTTCAAAGTATTTTTGGAGTTCTCTAGATCATCTCAAATCAAATTTCAGAGATGTAGAATGACCTGGAGCTGGCATAAAGAATGTTGACATGTTCGAGGTAGATTTTAGAGGTTGCAAGGTTGAAATTCATGCGATATTGGGTTTTAAAGCCAAAGATGGTAGTGAAGTCATAAGTGTGAAAGGCAAAAGAGAGTGAAAGTAATATTATCAAGGGGTGAGATACTGTATCGAGATATCCTAGTTGTTCAGGAGGGTTGGAGGCAAAACAAGTTAAATGCAAAACCAAAATCATTGAGCCCCCTTAGGTAAAATGAGTGGTAGAAAGGAGTGGAGGTTCAATGATAAAATGATCTAGAAACCCCTCACAGTGGCTCCAAAATGGTAATACTCGCCATCTTCTAATCCAAGGTATGTCATCAACTCCGATCGAGGAGCCAATGTGTTTGGATGCTTCTCCTTGGGTAGACGTAAGCACCACAACCAAAAACCTTCAGATCGTTTAGATCTGGGCAGACCTTTGTCAGGTCCTCAACCGGTGTCAGCCATTTCAGGCGCCTTATCGGGGTTCGGTTGTATAGGTGTGTTGCATGTTCAATGCAAAATTCCCACCATGATTTTGGTAGACATGCGGTAAATCGCAGGGTTTGCGACTTTTCCATTATTGTCCTTATGGCACACTCTGCATGCCCATTCTGTTGGTGAATGTGGGGTGCAGACATCTCTATTTTGATGCCAAAGTCCTTGAGCACATTTTGTAGCTCACGATCTTTGAACTCCCCCTCTGGATCAACACGCCAGTGCTTGATTGTAGCGCCATACTGTGTCAAAGCCACTGCCCGAAATTGTCTGATGGCTGCAGCAGCATCAGATTTCTTTTTAAGGCATTGGTCCCAGATATGTGATGTTTTGTCATCCAGAAATACAATAAAGTATTTATGTTTATGGTACGATAGTACTGGGAGTTCCTTCAGATCGGAATGTATTAATTCAAAGGGTCTTTCTGCGTGTGAATCTGATTCAGGAGAAGATTTTGAGGTCATTTTCCCTTCAGCACACCCTGGACATATAATTTTGTCTTTAGGAATAATTAAATTCCTTGGGAATTTTATGGTGCTATTAGGCATCTTCCCTAGCGCCTCTTTGGATGGGTGTCCAAGTCGCTTATGCCAAGTTGAGTAGTCTGCGACATACGTTGTCGTGACATTGATTCCCTTGGTGCTCAATATATGAGTCCGAGCCCAATAAATAGTGTCACGTTTCATAAGAGGGACGCAATCCATAATTGGGTTTCCTTGCTTGAAAAATGAAATGTGTGCGGAGGAACCACGCACATCACTTCCGTCTTGTAAGAAGACGCCCATTGACAGTAATCGAGCATTACAGTCGGGTATGTAGTAGACGGGGTATAATCACATTTCATGTGTCTCTGACTTCCCATGACATACTACCTGATGTCTAATAAAGACTGCTCCTTTCCCTACTATATGAGTAGTACCTGTGGCTGTTTGAACCAGGGTAGAGTCCTTTCTCAGTAAAGGTTCATAAGAAGCAAAATCTTTCATTTCACCAGTGAAGTGTTTTGATGCGCCTGAATCCATGATCCAGTCGGCACCTTTGTTACAATTTCCATTTGCACACGTAACACATATATTAAGATGTAAATTGTTCCATGATACATTTAGTAGCAGTAAAATTTCACATGAAAAGTTTGCTGTGATCAGTGGAATGTTAATTCTTGTGCTTGTGGCAAGGAAAAGGACTGACCTTTCATCATATGTACCTGTTTCAAGCAGTTCATCGACAAGCATTTTATCGACGGCTTTCCATACTTCTTCATCAGAAACGGCAGGTTCCAATCCAAGGGAGACGCTATCGTCTTCTACCTCTACGATCCTTGGTTCTGATTCAATCCTCCTCCTCTTACCTTCTCACACTGTTAGGTGCTCTTCCAGTGGTCGCAGATTTTTCATGCTGCATGGGAGATTCTTTGCTCAAGGGTGTCTCGAGCCTGCTGAT
Source organism: Tricholoma bakamatsutake (assembly GCA_029959215.1). NCBI lineage: Eukaryota > Fungi > Basidiomycota > Agaricomycetes > Agaricales > Tricholomataceae > Tricholoma > Tricholoma bakamatsutake. The sequence continues at coordinate 12,571,237 of CP114860.1, read as the reverse complement.
ATTTGGTATAGACCAAATGAGAGGTAGAGGCCGCACCCGTGTATGCCTGTGCAGGCAGTCGGCGGCGAGGATCCCTTGTGGGAGTATGTTCACGCTTCTCGATGCGCTGGATGAGTGGCATCGGCGGTATGATGGTGCCATTACCATTTATAGTAGTAAAGGCTTGTGAGGCGAGGTGGGAATGTTTCTCTTTAGGTTTTTCCTCTTTAGTCTTTTTGTCCCCACGTCGTCCACGCTTTCGGGATGATTCTCCATTGTTGCCTTGAGATTGCCATTTGGGGTTTCCCCCTTTGCACTTGATGGCAGAAAGCTTGGTGGCCTGAGGTGGGCCAATGGGCTTTCCAACTGCTGTGCGCCGTGAGGCTTCAGCGACAATGGAGTCCTTGACATGTTTAAATGTCAAGGCTCTAGTGGCAGTCGTGTTAAGGACCGTGGCAGATAGAGAATTGTACTTGCACGGCATTGCAGCAAGTAGAATCATTGCCTGTACTAATTCGGGGATGGCAACATTGGCAGCCATAAGGCGCTCAAATTTATCAGCCATTTTGGCAATCTCTGGCACGGGATTTGCAGCTGGAATTTTGATTGCGATTGCAGACCTAAAGTCCACAAAGACTTGGGAGGGGCCATCGACACCATAGTCGGTGCGGATGAGATCCCACACCTCCTCAGCAGTGTCCTTGGTGTTGGCATGCTGCCGAATAGAGGGGGCCAGGCGGAGCACTAGGCTACCAATCACCTGGTCATTCTTATTGTTCCAGGTCTGGAGCTTGGCATTAGCTTCTGCTACTAGTGCAGCATTTGTCACCATCAAAGGAGGTGCCAGGGGTGGTTTTAGTTCCATCCCACTAGTTATTTGCCAGAGGCCCTGAGACCTGAGCCATGCCTTCATTGAGTCGGCCCATTGAATGTACTTAGAGCCATCGAAAGTTTGTACAAGTTTTTCAAGAGTTGAAGACATGATGTTATAGTGGCAGCTGGTAAAAGCGCTCAATCAGTCCTCTATTCAAGAAAACACATTCCATAATCTCAGGCAAAAACACTCCTTCAGAGTGGTTAACCCTAGTCAACCTGGGTTTTTAAATGCAGCTTGCAAGGAGTGCAATGCAGCTCACGAAGAGTGCAAGGTTACAATTTGGAGACAATAAAGTCAACGTCGTTCACGACATGCCCAGCAGGGCCCATAACCTGTTGGAGCAGACTACATACGCTGCACAGAGGAAGAGACGACATGTTCCTTATAACCTACCTGGGGTTTAGTTAGTCTTAGAGCTAGGGTTTAGCAGAGGTAAGAACACTAGATATCTACTATAGTACAGGTTCTCCTTATATACATAATAGTAAGGATGTCACATGACTCAGGAATGTGTTTACCACATGTATGCGCAGTAGGTGCAGTAACATGTGTGTGCTGCATGCATGGCCTCATGTATGCAGCATGTATGAGGATTTAATTTCAACACACTGGAGCACAATGGAGCGCATGGGAGTGCACTAGAGCACAATGGAGCGCATGGGAGCACACTGGAGTGCATGGGAGCACACTGGAGTGCAATGGAGCGCATGGGAGCACACTGGAGTACAATGGAGTGCATGGGAGCACACTGGAGCATATAGGAGCGCAATGGAGCGCATGGGAGTGCAATGGAGTGCATAGGAGTGCACAGGAGTGCATAGGAGTGCACAGGAGCGCATAGGAGTGCATGGGAGTGCACTTGGGCATGCAAAAGTGCATGAAGGCACACAAAAGTGCACTGTGCAAAGTGAGTAGAAGATGTCCAAGCAGTGCACACAATCATGAAAAATGGTGTAGTACAAGCACAGGGTGATAGGGAGCTGTATCAGCGTAAATGGGAAATGTTAATCTCAGGATCAATCTTGAATGATTGAGGTAATTTTAACACTACCGCATTGGGTGAAATTATTTTAGAAATTGGATATGGGCCAACTTGCTTCTCCATATGCTTTCTTGAAGGTTGTAGAATATTTAGATCCTTGGTACTTAGCCATACCAAGTCACCAACTTTGTACTCTGGAGTAACAGCTTGAGTACAGTCTGTATGTCGCATCATATCATCTCGTGCTTTCATCAATGCCACCTCTGCTTCCTCCTGCACCTTTCACATTTTTGATACAAAGTCCTCCACTGACTGTACCTTGACTTTTCTTCGAGGTTCTACTCCCATTCTGGGATGATACTCATAATTAGTGAAGAAGGGTGACATGTGAGTAGCCAAATGGAATTTATTATTGTGGAAAAATTCTGCAATTGCCAACTATTCAGGCCAGTCGATTTATTGGTGATTGACAAACATGCGTAGGCACTGCTCCAACTTCTGATTAATTCTCTCTGTCTGCCCATCAGTTTGTGGATGATATGCCATAGATAGTTTCATTTGAATTCCCAATATGTTATTTAATTCCCACATAAATGCAGAAGCAAATTGTGATCCATGATCAGAGATAACAATATCAGGTAATCCATGTAACCACCATACCTGATTTAGATAGAGGCATGCCAAGCCCAACAATGAGGTTTCTGCAGTAGTAGGAGTGATATGGACTTCTTTTGTGAAGTGGTCACATCCTACAAATATTGCATCATATCCTTGAGCTTCAGGTAATCCTGTGATAAAGTCCACAGATATGTCTCACCATGGCGCTTTAGGTATAGGGTTTGGCATTAATTTCCTGGCAGGCTTTTCTGGAAATTACTTTCCCCTCATGCACGTATCACACCCATCCACATACCCCAACACATACTTTGAAATTCCAGGCCACCAATAATCTCTCATCACCAATTCCAACATCTTCCACCTTCCTGGATATCCAGCAGCTGGCGTGTTATGATGTAACTGTACAATCTCCCTTCGTAAATCTTGATCCTTTGGTACATATACCTTTGCTCTGAACAACACTAACCCTTGTTCTTCAATCCATTCATCTCCTTTTATATTACCTTTCTTCTCTCCCCTCAAAGCTTTCACAGCTTCCACTACTTCATCATCCATCTCTGAACATTGCCTAATTTTAGACAACATTTCCATCTCTGAGCTATCCACCAATAGATGCCCTTGATGCATAGCACAAATATAAAAGTATTCAGGTTTGAGTAGGGTAATATTTTTATTGTCCTCCTCCACTCCCCTTTTATGATCTGTATGTCTGGATAATGCATCTGCTTTCCAGTACTGCAGATTTTGATGGTCCATCCAGATTTCAATCTGATGCATACATCCCTCCAAATAATGTCTCCATGTTTCCAATGCTCATATTATTCCCAACATCTCTTTATCATGCACATCGTAATTCCTCTCCACATCATTCAACCCTTGAGGCAAATATGCACAAGGATGCCATTTGTCGCCTTCACATAGCATTGATAATACTGCTCCAGTAGCAAAGTCTGATGCATCTGATTCCACTCGTAAGGGACATGTGAAATCTACTGGGACCAATATTGGCTCTTCCACAAACTTCCTCTTCAACTCCTCAAATGCTGTCTGCTGTTGTTCTCCCCACCTGCACACTACTCTCTTTCACGTAAGGTTGTGTAATGGTGCAGCAATTTAGGAGAAATTATAGACAAAGCAATGATAATAATTTGCAAGTCCCAAGAAAGCCTGAACTTGTTTGATATGGGTGGGCATGGGCCAATCAACAATTGCCTGTACCTGGATAGGATCCATCTTGATTCCATCAGGACCAATCACTAATCCCAAGAACTCAATCCCGCTTGCCCCAAACACACATTTCTCCAGTTTAACAAATAAGTCATTCTCTGCCAATCTTTGTAGTACCTCCTGCACTATCGCCTCATGGTTTTCTTCATCCTCCATGAATACCAAAATGTCATCAATGAATATTATTACCATGCCTTTGTCTATTATGTCCTTAAAAATGTTGTTCATTATATTTTGGAAAGTTGGGGGACTATTGGTCATCCCAAAAAAATAACAAGTGGCTCAAAGGATCCTCGACGTGTGGCAAATGCAGCCTTCCACTCATCTCCTTTCTTTATTTGTACATTATTGTACCCCCAGCATAAATCCAATTTAGTAAAGACCTTGGCCTTTCTCACCTTGTTAATTACATATCTCTGAAATCAATGGCAAAGTGTACACATTCTTCACTGTCCACTCATTCAAATACCTATAATCTGTACAACATCCTCTTCCTCTGATCTTTCTTTGGTACAAAGCATATTGGTGATGTCTGCTTTGATTTTGAAGGTCGTATGTATCCTTGTGCAATTGTTCATTAAGGAATGCATCCACTTCTTCTTGTTTCATTGGAGATAACAGATAGACTTTTGATTTCTTCAGCACAAATCCTGGCTTCATCTCAATTGCATGATCCCATGGTTTTTGCACTGACATCTGCTCCGATTCCTTCTTCTGAAAGACTGACAAATATTTATAGTAGGCTTTCAGCACCCACTCCTCCACTGGCTTCTCCACTTTCACAGCATTTTTATTCCATGACTGATTTCTCCAAATTTCCCTAAAGGTTTGCTTCTGTTCTTATTTATTGGTCATGATTGGAACTTCCCCATTTGGCATGTCCTCATCCTCCACTTCCTCCATCATAACAGAATACTTCCTCGGATGTTCTTTCTCTTTTACTTCCTCGGATGTTCTTTCTCTTTTACTTTCTCGGATGTTCTTTCTCTTTTACTTCCTCGGATGTTCTTTCTCTTTCTTTTCCTTCTTCTTTTTTACTTTCCTTCCATACACATTACATTCTTTATGACAATGAGTCATGTGTACCTTCCCAGTTTTCCAATCAATTTCTGGGTTATGTTTATATAACCATGGACATCCAATTATTAGATTAATTTTCCCAAGGTTGCACACCTCAAACACAGCTCATTCCTGATGATCCTGATACTTTAGTATCATAGTCACCTCCTCCTTAATAGTTCCTCCATGATTAATTGTACTGTCAATATTGTACAACATTATAGATTGTGGCAGTTTATGCATGCTAATACCATTTCTGGTAATTAAGGATCAATTAATGAATATCTACTGTCAAGCAATGCCTCCACATTAATTGCTGCATGCGTGTCCACTGTCTTCAATCCTACTGTCAAGCTGATTTCATGCAGAGCAAATAAAGAGTTTAGGGGTTTTTGGAAATAAGGCTGGGCATTTTTCTTTGTCACATGAGGGATGATGGTCATACTCCTCAATTTTTCTTTCAGATTCACTCTGGGTTTCCTCAGATACTAATACATTATATTGATTCTGGGTCACCAGTGGGGAAACCTTCACTAGAACTCTTCCACAAAATTCTTCTGCTTATCTTCCTCCAACTTCACTTCCTTGATAGTCGCTTCCCTAATCTTTTTTTTCTGCCTACAATTCGAGCCATATGCCCTAATTGCCCACAGTTAAAACAATCAAGTGGGGCTCATCTCCCTGCTTGATCAACATCTATTGCATCTGCTGTGCTGCTGATTCCTTAACAATAGATGTCACTGCCATGGCCAGTGGCTGTGCCCTCAGAGTTTGTACCTGAGGCATCCTTCCTTTCTCGGACCTTCCTCCTGATGACTTTCCAAATTTGGCATTTCCATACATCAATTTTGACTCTGCCTGTTCCTGTCGGTATTGCTGATCAAGGTGCATTGCCCAATTGTACCACTTGTCCAACCTCTCTGGCATAGAAGGTAGTCAATAGATAGATGTGAGTAAAGAGGGACTTAATCCTGCTTTCAAAATTCTACCAATCCAGCTTCTCCCATATCTGTCTGTGATGCTTCTGCCTTGAACTGCAAAATAAATTCATCTGCTGTCAGAGAAACTTGGCACATGGTTTTTAATTTAGCATTAGCTGTCGCCTTTGGATTAGGGTCTCCAAAAATTCCCTGAAGGTTGCAAATGGTTTATATCCCATGGCAATTTAATTGATAGCTTTATTTCTCCAGAACTGTGCTTTTCCTCTCTGAATGTATGAGAGAGCAAACATAATCCTAGACTCAGTTGTACAAAACTCAGGCTTTCTCCCATGGATGTACAATACTATAGAGCTGATGAAGGACTTTGTATTCTCCATGGTACTGTCAAAGATTTGCAGGGGTGCATATTTAGGTAAACATGTTTTTCCACTCTCAGACCTCTCCTCTGCATGCACATCATCCTGAACATCCACTCCACCATCTCCTCCATCTCATCATCCTTATCTTCCACTCTCTCTGGTTTTATTTCTGCTTGTTTGGGCTGTGATGCTGCCAATACTGATACTAATTGGGACATTTGTGCTGTAAGTGCATCAATTTGGCTTCTAGCACTGGCATGGGAACAGGATTATGACTGGGATTCAAAGTTGATGGTTCTGACATAATGATGTAAGCTGTGATGAGTCACTTCTTCAGCTGAGTCAAAATTCAGCTTCAGAATTTCCCACAAATTTTGAGTCATGTGATCTGGTAATTTGGGTACCAAACTCATGAGATACTTCAGATCAATATTCCTTTCGACAGTGCCTGATCTTGGGGTTAATACTGAATTCAGCTAGTAACTATGTAACTAAAATAGTTGTCTAAATAGAGTATAGTAAATCTCGATTAAACCAGATCTAATCAGTTATCTGGTTGCAGCTGTCCTAATGATGAGTGCTGCCTCTCCATCACTGGCGGTCACACTGTAAGGCAGGCCTGGTGTTGGCTTACAAAAGCAAAGGTAAATACATATATACAGTTACTTCTGTCTCATGCTGGAAGGATGAGTAAGCAGTTGTGGCATGCTGAAACAATGACGTATGTGCATGTATGTGCATGTAAGAGAAGGTGCACTGATAGGGGAGTTGAGTTCTTCTGTTAGGGTGACACCCACTAATCTGCTAGCTGGACCATGCAGGTTCTCCTACAAGAAGGGGGTGGGGTGCATGCATGTGATGGGGGGTTTGATGGATTTGATGCAAGAGGTTATAAATAGATGAGTTGGCTAAAATAGGCTTTTTGCACCACTATTGTGGATGGAATACCTAAGAGAACTCAACTGGGGTTCCCTAGGTGTATATTTTAGGTTTATATACTATGTTACACATATTGTACTATGTTGTTGCTGATGCACGCATACATATTGATGCATGTGAATATAAAATTCCCACACTAACTAATGTAGCATTTTGGGGAATGAGAAGTGTTTTTCAAGAGATGATAGGCAATATGCAATAGATCAAAGGCGAATACGAAAGTTTGAGGAAGTTCACAATATTTTGCAGAACTTAGAGATACGATGTGAGGCTAAGACTCAAGAGAATGGCTCTTAAATTAAATGATAATGGAGAGGGTAACTCTTCTCTGTTCCCTGTGCTTGTCTTCCTTCCATTCTAAGTAACTAATACAAGTCTATATACAATTTGAAGAAATAGTACTAAAAAGGAAACAATAACATGTGGAAAACATGAGGCAGTATGCACAGCAAATAAAGTTATTGTAAAACATAAAACAAATGAGAAATGATAATAAATGAAACATACATTGTCCCAGTATAGTAAAAGTACTTGTCCTATTGCTTCAATATATTATTAAAACATAAAACCACACTTATCACATTCTAGATCTTTTGTTGTCTCTCTTTGTGTCTGGTAGTGCTCGATATGCGATGAAATTGTTTATTCTGGATGTGCAGCATGTGTTGAAAAGGTTTCAAACAGTTATGTGGTGGCCAACGTTATTCAAAGTGCTGCAAAGTTGTTTGAAAGTGTTTGAAATGTTGTGAAATCATTTGAAATTGTTCGAAATTGTGTGAAGTTGTTCAAAAAGGGTTCGAAGTCTTTTTTGTCATGTTTGTAGAGGTTCAGAGACATTCAGAGTATGTGTCATGATGTCTCAATATGATTGGAACCCTTCTCAGACCTTGGAGTGTGCAATGGACCTATCAGCATGCAATGGACCTATCATCATGGGGTGGATGAGCCTGCCAAGGACTATATATGTGAGGAAAGAAAGACAGAAAAAATGCACCATCCTCAAGTGAGTCCAGGGCAGATTTTGAGCTATGCTCTCCTCAGTTTTCTGCCTGGCCTTTTATACCCAAAGGCCAAGGGGATGGATAAATCTGGGCATGGCAATGACCCACTCTAATCCCATGTGCATGAACACAGTCTCTCCCACCTTGTGGACCATTACTAAGGCATCAAGTACCTGAACCTGAAGGGCCAGTCTCAACATTCCCTTTTACAGAATGAAACACCCATGCGCTGATAGGTCCACTACGTGCTTTAAGGTCTGGAAAACATTTCCACTCATATTGAGACATTACAACACACACTCTGAATCACTTCAAATGCCACAAAATTGATGTCGAATCATTTTCGAACTATTTTGCACTATTTCAGATGACTTTGAGACATTTCAAATGCTTTTGAATTATTTCGCAACACTTCGAAATGACTTCGCAGCATTTCAAATGACTTTGGCCACCATATAGCTGTCTTGAAACACTTTCAATGCAGGCTGCATATCTGGAACAAGCCAATTTGCTGCATATCGAGCACTACCGGACACGAGGAGAGATTACAAGAGAGTTAGAATGCAATAAGTGCATTTTTGTGTTTTATTGATATATTGAAGCACAAGATAAGTACTTTTACTATATGGGAACACTATACATTTCATCATTTATTATTTTTTATTTGTTTCATGATCTACAAGTCCTCATTGTTTGATATATTTGCCTCATGTTTTACACATGTTCTTATTTCCTTTTTAGTACTATCTCTTCATTTTGTATATAGACCTGTATTAGTTAGTTAGAACAGAGAACAAGCAATGGGGAACAGAGCACAAGTTACCCTCTCACTTATCGTCAGATTTAAGAGTTGATCTCTTGAGTCATATCTTCATGTTGTATCTCTAAGTTCTGTGAAATATCATGAACTTCTTCAGAACTACATATTGTATTCGCTCCTCATTTTATTGCACATCGCCTATCAACTTTCGAAAAACACATCACATTTGCTAAACTCATTCCTTGATACATCTCGAACCTCTTCAGACTTCTCCAAACTATTTGGCACATTTTCAAATATCTTTGAACTATTTTGCACATCTTCGAACTGATTTCGAACTATTTTGAACTTTTTTGTATGCTCTTACAGACTATTCGCAACACAATTTGTCCTTTCACATCACTAAACACAATGTTTTGGTATCAGCAGTGATATTTAGTACCAACTCGCACCCTTCCTCTGACTCATGTCATACCATCTGAAGCCATTTAGTAGGTTTTGTTTGGGTTTCTGGGTTGAGTATCATCAGCACTCCCATGAAAACCACAGATCCCAAGAAAAAGTCCAACTTTTTCCCATACAAAGCAGCATACAATTCCCCTTTAGAAAAATCATGTGAAATGATCAGTAAGCTGCCGAGATGACAGCTTACTCAAATTACCTCAGCTTAGTCATTATGCTGAGCTGAGGCTGATGGATCACTGATTGGTATCAAAGCATGTGATTTTTACACCTGGTCCTCTGGGAACCTGTGCTGGGCACAGGAGGGGGTGTGGGTTTCTTATCATCCAATTCGCTATAACCAGTAAGCTTATTCCCATGGGCTAATTTGCATGGTCCGATCCATCATCACATGGTCTTTCCATGGATGCAGTTAACCAATTCCAGTATGGATAAATTTATATACTGGTAAAGGCCATTCAATGCACACCATAGTCACCTGGGCGCTAGCTGGTGGCAAAGGGTGAACCTTACTTCTGCTACTAGAGATGACTTAGCCACCCAATCATCAGAGATACTGATGCTTGCTTTGGGCATGTCAGATCAATATCATGTGACTTTCCAGGAGTATGCAATTGATTAGATCACATCTATACACTCCACCTATTACTAAGCACATTCCATGGGGGCAACAATCCCATGGTCTCACTAACCCAAAGACACTGGTGGGCATCCCATTAGGGTTCAGTTAGAGTGAGGGTTAACATTAGGGGTTAGGTTTGAACTACTCTCTAAGAGTGTAAAATAGCATTACTATGCAATCTACTCATCTTCCAAGTCTTCAAACCAGGAGTGCTTCTGGTCCGCAGAATCTTTGGCAAGGGGAATCCTTTTGGCTCCCAAGCTCCAGATCCCTGGGAAAGCAGAACGTTCTGTAAGGGCATTCTTTTTTAGTGTGTTTAGTAAGTCTGCAAATGAACAAGTTCGTCTATGAGATACTAGCCACTTGGCATCAGTGAAACCAAGTTTTGAGATGTCAAGTTTTTTGATGACATCCATACTCATTGAGCAGGGCAATTGCTTCAGTTTGTGTAACCAAATTTCATCATGTGTCACTGTCACAGCCCTACCTCCATTGCTGGCTAGTCCAGCTACCGAGTGGTCAAGCCCCAGAGAGCAGCCACCCAGTAGTTTTTCACCAACCATTTTGATAGGGTCTACAATAAATCCTGAACTACTTCCTAGCCCAGTCGCTTGGCTTTTGCCTGCAACAACTCGCACGATAGGCATGTTTACTGGACCCGAGTTTCAAAACTGGGACCACCTATTTCTCTGAGCAGAGATAGAGGCAGCCCATTGTTCCATGATAATCTTTGCCATGGCATGAAAGTTGAACTCATCCCAAACTGGATTGAAAGTTGTTTTAAGTACTAAGATTTTATGGTCCCCCATACCTGCTACCACAGGCTTCTTCTTGACGAAACGAGCATGCCATCTCTTAGCAAAATTCTCCTTTAACCAATTTCTCACCAAATGGTGTGGATATTCTCATGCTATATATATCTTCACAACATCACTCAAAGCATCGATATAGTTGGCAGATGAACTGCAGAGGATGGCCATCCATGACATCTCCCCAAGGAAAGTCCCATGCTTCACATCAATGGGGTGATGAGATGTGAATGGAATTCATTCTAGGTTGTTTCTGGCCTTGCAGAATGGTTTCCATTCAACTTGGTTCCAAATCAGGTTGATGTAAATTATTAGATCTAAGAAGTTGAGACTTCTTCCAGAAACTTCCCAAGTTAGTTCAAGGCCTGGGAACTTTACTAGTGACTGAGCATAAGCCAGAGCTTCATCACTCATCTCTGCATAAATGATCATAAAGCCATCATCAATATATCTCCCATAAAATGGGATGCGATGACCATAAATCTGGTCTCCGAAAAGGAAACTCTTCTCATGAACACTTACAAATATATTGGCGCCATTGGGAGATGATTCCACTCCCATGGCAATGCCTTTAATTTGCTTGTACACTTTACTTTCGAACTTAAATATGAGGTTTAAAAATGAAGCACATATAGCATGCATAAATATTGCCAACTCAGTGATAGAAGGCTTGCACACATCTTTATAGTATTGTTTGCATGCTTCCATGCAGAACTTTACATTGATGTTGGTATAGAAGGCTACCAAGTTGAATCCTACTAAAAAGAATTTGCATTTTGGGTCAATGACCATATTTGCCAGTTTCTTTACTGCCCTTAACAGTGAATGGGAGCTTCTCAATGACTGGTTTGAGAGTCTTAGACGCGTACTTAGCCATGGGGTTTTGCATAGCCAGGTGACAAGGTATGATTAGATGCATCCTCATAGGTTTTGGGGATACCATAGAATTTGGAGAGCATGTACTTTGGGCTATTCCCATCGGGAATCAAGTGCTGCAAGAATTTGCTCAATTGTTCATGGTTAAAGAACATTATAGCCTCATTGGCTAAGTTGAGCATTCTAAGTCGTTGGGAGTCTAAGATCTCCTTAGCTCTTTCTGGTCCAATCTCACAATAAGAGATGGTGTCAGAGACCAGTTTAGCTGTTTCATCCATGAACCATTGCTGGTGACAAGACATTGACCAAGGTTTTTATCCATGGAAAGAATGAGACAATTATTTTTCTTGAGGAATTTGAGGATGGCCTTTGCATCCACCATTTCTGGCATGGACCTGTTCCGATGCTCAACCAAAGGTGCAGAGCTGTAAATGAACTCCCATCCTTTCCTTAAGCCATCCTCGACATAGTCTGTTTTGAAGTCACAAATTACATTCATGTGGGACTTTGTAGTCTGGATCATATTGACATTCTTGGATTTCCCCACTTAGCTCCTTATGTAACCAGTAAAGCCTCCATATAAGGCAGTCACAAAAGTCATTGTACGCCAAACAAATTTTATTTAATGAAGGCGCTATCTTAAAAAGATAGCACACACCAGCAGATACATTTGTTAAAATAAAATTAGGGGCATTTACCCTGGGACCCAAGTGCACCCCCGCTCTAAACCTTGATGCCTCCAGATATTCTGGGAGACATGGCAGAGGAGGAGACATATTGCTGGAGGTCATGGGATCAATAAGATCTCATTAGGATAAGATGCTGGATTCTCATACCAGAGGTGGGATGAAATAACTATTTCTGTCCATCTTTCAACCTCTGCTTCTTCTGGGGTTTGGCTTTTGCCTTCCCCAGCCCTTTCAACTTCCCATTACCATTGCTTTGGTTTTCTGCCCTCTTTCTTTTCTGGCTTTCTTGGGTGGCTTCTGCATGGAGCCTTTTCCCTGCTGAATTAGGATTAGTGTAATGTGAGACTGAGTTATAAAACTTTGAACTCACCATCATGGACAATTTTTTGAGGGCCGATGCCACCTTTTTCTCCATGAAGTCGGAGATGGCGGTGGTAGACATGGGTATATCACCCATCTCCATGTCTGTATTGGCCTTCAGCTGAGCCTTTGCCTTCCTCCTCATCTTCTCCACCTGATAGCGGTTGTCGGCGGGGAGGATTATGCAGCCACAGATCTGAGGTAGATCCATGACTAACCATTCGAACTCTTGTTTAGTCTGGTTCGATGGGAGGAATTTCTCAAGAGTTGTCTGCCTGCCTGCTTGTTTCCAGACCAGAAAGCGGATGGTGTGGTCTACTTCATTGAAGTGTTCTGCAACAAGCTTGCCTAAAGGTGGCATGTAACTCTCAGGCTCAACTAGTGACCAGAGGTACTTCTGCTCCTCCACCTTCACAGCTATTGCCTCCTTTAGAGACTCACTGCAAAAGTTCTCCCATGCCATTCTCATCGACAATAAGGAGGCAGAATTCATTGTTAAAAACTCCTGTGTCACTTCAACCTTTGGGAAGTGGAGACCCAGAATGAATGGGGGCCATGTACCTGCAGCCTCATGACTGCACAGGTTGTTGAGCAACATAGAGATGCTGACACACTTCTCAGCGAGTTCATAAAGTTCTCACAATAGCCTACTAAGCATCACAGAGTATGCATTAGGGATGACACTTAAGATTTCTGAAAGCGACATGGCACTCCCCACCATTGCTGCTCAGGCATCATCCAATCCCTGCTTTTCAGCATGGAACAAGGCACCCATTGACATGGGATTTGTAGGGGCATGTGTAAAGTGCACCTGTGATTCTTCAGGGTGGGAAGGGCCCACCACTGGAGCTGGGGATGGATTATGCCCACTGGTGATCAAGGTGAAAAAAGGCATGCTACAGGGGCCATCATACTACAGGTAATGTTAGGCACAATAATGAGCACAAAAAAATGCGAGGAAGAAGAATCATTTGAAATTGTTCAAAATTGTTTGAGATCATTTGAAGGCATTCAAAATCATGTGAAGTTGTTTGAAAAAGGTTCGAAGTCTTTTTCATGGTGTTTGTAGAGGTTCAGAGATGTTCAGAGCATGTGTCATGATGTCTCAATACGATTGGAACCCTTCCCAGACCTTGGAGTATGCAATGGACCTATCATCATGGGGTGGGGAATTGTTATTCATAGACTTAGCTGAGGAGGTAGATCGTGAAAGGAGGCAAGAGGAAGAGAGATGAATTCAGGAGGAGGAGGAGTTGGCAAAGAAGGCGGAAATCGAGGGTCAGAGGAGGGTGCTGGCAGATGCCCAAAACACAGCTCTTGCTGCATTTTATGCGAAAACAATTTTGAAAGAGGATTTACAGAAGAGAAACATGGAGCTTGCAGTGGAGGTGAGTGCTATCAAGAGGGTGGAGGCTGGCGAGGAAGATGAAGATGAGGGCAAGGATGAGCTACCCATAGTAAGGGTGGCAAAGTGAAAAGCTGCAGAGGTCAAAGAGGAGGAGACTGGAGAAGAAGAGGTTGAGGGTGAAGGGGCTGCAAAGCGGGCGGGCTGCTTAATTTCGAGGGCCCAGTGAGTGTTTTACTTATTTTAGAAGAATTTTCGAGGTACTAATACTTTTGTAGTGTGACTGATGTGCTGGGTTTAAGCCCCAGCCATGCTGTATCATTAAGGATGGCACAGTGAAGTGTTTGAAGTGTGCCCAGGAGGTGCAGGGGTGTTATTGGGGCAGGGTATCAAGGAGGGGCATTTGAAAAGGCGAGGCAAAGAAATTTGGGGGTGCAAAAAGAGATTCGCACCCAAAACCAAGCATGACTTATTACTCAAAATCATTTCAAAGTGCTTGCTAACTTGTTTTTGCATCTCGAAGTGCATTGAATTCATGTTGTGGGCCCCATAGAGGGTGCTGAGTCAGTCACAGGACCTTCAAAACAATTGAAGGAGAAGAAAAAGTCATCGAAGGGGAAGTGAAAGGCAAAGGCGAGGGAGTCATGAGGTTTTGAGAAGGCTGAGGGTGAATGGGTAGTGCACCATGGCTTGATTGCTGCAAAATTGGCACAGAAAAAAGAGAGATGGAGATATTGGGGAGGGAGATAGGGGTATTAGAACAGATGTTGGAGGAGTAGAACCTTTGTAGAGCCTTTTACAATTTTAATTTTTGTGCGAGCCTTGAAGGTAGCAATAAGAAAAGTAAGAGCAAAAGGAAAATAAAGGAATGGCATAGTTGTCTTTTTCGAAGTCCGAAACATCTTTGGGAATATTGTTGTCAAGGTTTGAAGGTGTTTGAAGCTTTTTTGACATGTTCAGAGTCAATATCGAAGAAATTCAGTGAGAGAAAAATAGTTGTATGGTATTTTCAAGGAATATCGAAATTGAGATGAGCAAAGGCTACATGGTGTGTAAAGGCAAAAGGTGTTGAAGCTATTTTTGGGAATGTTGAGCATAGTAAAATGTGTTCAATAAATAGAATGAGATTGAAATGCAAAAAAGAGAAAGGAAATAGGTGAATTTGATTAATGTTGACAATACTAACCATGATTGTAGTAATTGAGTCGAGGGACTGGTCAAATATAAATCGAACATGAAATTGAGGGATCGAAAATGAGATTGGAGAAATACTTGTGTGTGATGAATGTGATAGAAATTTTGAGGATGAGGGGTAGGTGACTTTTGAAGTGATGACTGTAGACATATGATGGATATAAAACTTCGAGTGCTATACTGGACTTCGAAGGTAAATGCAAATGCAAATCTGGCAATGAAATATACAGTGAAGGCAATATCAAAATAGATGATGAATCAAAAAATGATGCAGATGATGAGATTGAGGATGAAAATATCGGGAGTGGTGAATTAAAAGTCGAGGTTGAAGTGGGTGATGATGTAGATTAATATGACGAGGATATTGGAGGTGAGATCGAGCTAGATTGTGAAGGCCCAACTGGTGTCAGAGGGCGAGTTAAAGTCAAAAATGGTAATTTAAAAATATTGCATTCTTCAGATGATGTTGGAACTGTCAGAGGCGATATGATTGGTGCGATAGGCAAAGGCAAAATTATCAAAGATGAAACTGGTGCAGACGACATGGTGGATGAAGGCAGCAAGACTGATGATGGTGAAGTCAATACTAATGAAACAGGTAGAACAGGGTTAATCAAACTTGAAGCTGGTAAATCTGTAACTATGTGATGAGGAACAGGAGCCACAACATTATGATCTTGAAGGGCAAAGATCTCTTGTTTGAGCACAAGCTCTTTTTCGAAGGCTAGTTCCTGTTTGAATGCTGCGATATGAGCTTTGAAGTTGTCCAAAATGCTGTATTTGCTTTATCTTCTAATTTGGGATAGAACTTGTATATCGTGATGTGAAATGCATTAAATGAGGTGCTGGGCTGGTACTCTGGAAGTGATTCCCAGAGTTCATAAGAATCGATGTTGATGTATCTGCAAGCATGTTTCTTCTTTAGGTCCTGATCTGTAATACTGCAAGTTGCAAACAGAGATTTGAGCTCTTCGAAATAATTTCGGAGTTCTGTAGGATGTTTCAAATTAAATTTTGGAGATGTTGCATGACCATTAGCTGGCATAAAGGATGTCGACATGTTCAAAGTGGATTTCACAGGTTGTGAGGTTGGAATTTGTGCGATATCTGCTTTCATATGTTTTGAAGTCAAGGATGGTAGTGAAATCATAGATGCAAAGGGCAAAGGTGAGCAAAATTATATTATTGATGGTCAGGATACTATATTGAGATCTCCTGGTTGTTCAGGAGGGTTGGAGGCACTACAAGTTCAATGTGACACTGAAATCATTGAGCGCCCTTTAGGTAAAATGAGTGGTAGAAAGGAGTGGAGGTTCAATGATGAGATGATCTAGAAACCCCTTGCAGTGGGCTCCAAAATGATGATACTCGATCTGGAAACCTAACAAAAACCTGTTAAAAGGTCTAAGAAGTATAACACAGGTTAGAGGAAGGGTGCAAGTTGGTACTAAATGTTACTGCTGTCACCCAAAGGTTGTGGTTGGAAGCATAAAATGGTGAGACACATTGTGAATGAACTTTAGGAGTGTACAAAAAGGTTTGAAAGAGGTTTGTAAGATATTTGAAGGGGTTGGAAGGAGTTCAAAGTAGTTTTGAGAAAGGTTGAAGATGTTCGAAGTGGTTTGAGGAGTTTCAAAGAGTCGGACTAGTGTCGAGGTATATCGAGGAGTGAATATAGTGAATTAGAAGTGTTTTCAAAAGACGATAGGTGATAGACAATGAGTCGAGAGGCTAATACAAAGGTTCAAAGAAGTTTGCAATATTTTGCAGAACTTAGAGATACAAGCGAGACTTCGACTCAAGAGAATGGCTCTTAAAACAGACGATAATAGAGAGGGTAACTTCTTCTCTGTTGTTCTAAGTAACTAGTACAAGCCTATATACATTTTGAAGAGATAAGTACTAAAAAGGAAATATAACAAGTGTAGAACATGAGGCAGTATGCACAGCAATAAAGGTATTGTAAAACATAAAACAAATGAAACAATAATAATTGAAACATACATTGTCCCAGTATAGTAAAAATACTTATCTTATTGCTTCAATATATCATTGAAACATAAAATTGCCATTATCACATTCTAAATCTTTTGTCATCTCTCCTCATGTCCAATAATGCTCAATATGCGATGAAATGGTTCATTTCAGATGTGCCATGTAAGTTTAAAGGGTTTCAAAACAGCTATATGGCAGCTGACATCATTCGAAGTAGTGCGAAGTTGTTCAAAGGCATTTGAAGTGTCGTGAAATCATTCAAAATCATTCAAAGTTGTTCAAAGTCATCTGAAGTCATCTGAAATAGTTTGAAAAGGGTTTGAAATTGAATTCGTGGCATTCATATGTGTTGGGATTGTGAATTGTAATGTCTTAATACATTTAAAACCTTTCTCCAGACCCTAGAGTGTGCAATGGACCTATCAATGGGGCACAAGATAGTGCTGCCCATTGTCACTTTGGATAGGGACATAGCCATCAGGAATATCTGCCTGTCTTTCTTCCTGATTGCTTATTGTAGAAGGATAGATGTAGCAAAAGAGATAATAACATTATCATGTTTAATCAGTGATTAGAAATCTATGTATCAATCGGGATTATTTATTTGGCAATATTTGGCCCCCATTGCCAATCCCACTGTTGCTGATCCCACTGTTGCTGATCCCACCACTAATGCTTTTTTCCTTGCCCTTGCAAGATGGTGGATTGTGATCAAAATAATTGTGTTTACATAATGCAGGATGTTGTGGTCATATAGGGAGATATAATTGGCATTTGCTGATCTAAATGCATTGTGAGCCCTCAATGCTAATTCTTGCCAGAAAGCCTGCTAGTGATTAGCATAGGCTAGCGGGCCAGGAAAAGTATTCTTAGACTATGAGGCTGACTGCCACTGTTGGCTGTGATAGTTGAAATATCACACAGTCCACTGCATTTCATATGTGACCAGTAGAAATTCCTCCCTCCATCTACTTCTCTGAGCCTGTGATCAAAGCCAGTGTACTCTCCTGACTAATAAAACTGTTAGTGTAATAAATACAGATGGCCACAAAATACATTTACATTCCCAGAATTGAGTGGCATTGATATCAGCATTGCTGTGCTGTTCGGTGATGTGTTCAGTTGGTACTCAGTGCAGAGTCTCAACAGAAGGGGTGAACACTTAACCTACAACTGCAGGCGTGCTCGGGGTGAGGGGGGAGTTTGCTTAGATGGCCTCGGATCATCCTTCAGGGCGCGGAGACTATAGAGAGGCTGGTACAGCGATTTTCAGTGTGCGCACTAGTAGTGTACATGAAAGGGGAGATATGCGCAGTGGCGGAAAAGTGCGCAACGCAAAGAGGCAAAAACGCGCAGTGCGGAAAAATGCGCAACAAGAGCGCAAAAGTGCGCAACGATGAGGATGATGAAGGCGAGAGGTGTAACAGGACAAAGACGACACTGGAATGTACTGTGAAGGTGGTGCACAGTTTGGGGGTGCAAACAGAGTGAAAGCGCAAGGAGCAGAAAAAGGCGCAGGCGGTGCGCAAAATATGGCTATGCGAAAGGGTGCGCAAACAGTGCGCAAATGCGGCTATACGAAGGGCGCACTACGATAGTGCACAGACAAGGACAACGGACGCAATGCAAGGGACGCAACGCAACAATACAATCAGGGGACGCAAACGATAATGCAAACACGGCTATACGAAGGGCGCACTACGAAGGCGCACGGACTGGACGCTGGTGCACAGACTATGTGTGACGCTGACTGAGCTATGAACTATGAGGGGGGGGAAAGATCCTCTGGTTTCTCTATCTGTCCGCTACTATGTACAAATGGCTTATGTGATAAAATGGTGAAATAAAGTATAAAAATAGAAAGCGCCATGCGCTACCCACAAGCGCGTCCATTCACCCATCTAAACCTGACCGCACTATGCCGCTGCCTCAGCCAATAAGATTTGTGCACCTATAGCTCAATATCCAACTGTTCCGGTGCGATGTGCTATTATTGGTGCGCGCTAAGTCTCGTGCGCTCTTCCCAATTAATCTGCTTTGGTGTTATATGTCGCATGCTGCACCTTAGTAATAATGGCGTGATCGACCTGTGCCGGTTACCAGATAAGGTGATGCCGATTGGAAATGTGGAAGAACTATAAGGGGATGCTGTGCGAGACCAAATACTGCCAAAGCGCCTGGGTTACGTGAAAGCGCCCAAGTGCGCACAGTCTAATGCCAAATAGGTGCAAAGCGGCCCAGTTATGTAAGAATGCGCAGTTTGCTCGTGCCGGAATCATGGTGTGCCTCAAGTAAATGTGCCAGTAAGGTGGGAGCTGCGATGCGCAGTGCACTGGTGCAGTGGATTGTTGTGTGTGATAGAGATTGTGCAAAGAGTGCGCAGCAGGGAATGTGAGTTGCAGGTAAAGTGTAAAAGGAGTGCGCAAAGGCGCATCGAGTGCGCAATAAATGTAGAAGGCAGATAAAGAGCATGGGGAGGGGGGGCGCACGGAGGCGGCTTGAAGCGCAATGAGGCGCATTTAGGGCGCACAATGATTGGCGGCCATGGGGAAACAAAAGCGCAGTAGAAATGCAAAAGGCGCGCAGAAGCGCACAAATGCACATGGAAGCGCACTAAGGCGCACTGGAGCGCACTGGAGCGCACTGGAGCGCACTGGAGCGCACTGGAGCACACTGGAGCGCACTGGAGCGCACTGGAGCGCACTGGAGCGCACTGGAGCGCACAGGAGCGCATGGGAGCGCACTTGGGCATGCGAAAGCGCACTGTGCAAAGGGAGTAGAAGATGTCCAAGTGGTGCGCACAGTCATGAAAAATGCCGTAGTATGCGCGCGGGGCAATAGGGAGCCGTATCATCGGTAATGACACCAGTTTGATTGTGGACATTACACCAAATCCAGGACAGGTGAAGATTAGTGCAGCCTGGTGCATTTGGCTTTAGAATAGCTGTGCTAGCATTGAGATCATCCTTCGTTAACTGCTGAAAAATACTTGATGTCTCAGCATCACAATTTAGTGCTACCAGTCAGCTTCAGCAATGGTTATGCATTCGGGCATGCAAGGCAATTTTTTTAACCACATCCTGGACAATGGCTCATGCTTGGGTGTGAACTCCCTTTCTCAGTGCTGCTTGGATGATGTGTGAATATTGAAATGATTTGTCAGCAATGAGCTCCCACAACTGATGCAGCAGTTGACTTGCCTGGTTCTTCCTGAGGTCAGTCTCCACATTAGCAAGTTCTCCATCATGTGGGAGGTATACTTGTTGCTCCTCAACTAGAATAGTGTTTGTGTCAGCCAGAAGAGATAAAGCAGGAGTCTCTTTGTCAAAGGGTTCTATGTCATCAAAGCTCTCAAATTCAACTTCATTGTTGCAGGTGATTCAGGAGGGAACAATGTCATGTTTGGCAATGCTGGCAGCATTTTGTAAATGTGTTAAGGTTACCATATGAGATGTAAAAGCTTCTCTTTCCTGTTCAACAGCTTGCATGTCAGAAGTGTGAGGTGCTTTACCAAGTTGATGGACTTTGTCTCATAATTGAATCCTGGTGCAGATCAATGAGGGATTGTTATACATCAATCTTGGTAGAAAGTATGACCCACTGCATTTGTTCAAAAACAATAGTAAAATCAATCCACTGCTCAACCGCTGATTGAATGAGTGTCGATGCTGTTTCCATTCCTGATGCTGCTGATAATACTTGACCTGGAAGCCTAACAAAAATTTGTTAAAAGGCTTAGGAAGTATAACACAGGCTAAAGGAAGGGTGTGAGTTGGTACTAAATATCACTGCTAATATCCAAACATTGTGTTCAGTGACACGAAATGATAAGGGATGTTGCAAATAGTTTGTGGGAGCATACAAAGTTGTTTGAAAGAGTTTAAAATAGATTCAAAGAAGTTTGAAGAGGTTCAATGTGAGTTTGAGGAAGTTTGAAGATGTTGAATTGGTGACGAGATATGTCGAGAAATGAATATAGTGAATGAGAAGTGGTTTTTGAGTGGCGATAGGTGATAGGTGACGAGTTGAGAGTGAATACGAAAGTTCAAAGAAATTTGTGATATTTTGCAGAACTTCAGAGATACAACGCGAACTAAGACTCAAGAGAACTGCCCTTAAATCTGATGATAGTGGAGAGGGTAACTTATTCTCTTTGTTCCCTTCCTCTAGCCTGTGTTATACTTCTTAAGCCTTTTAACAGGTTTTTGTTAGGTTTCCAGGGCATACCATTTCATGTGACCTAGTGGCACAATATTCATTGGTGCTACGGCACTATTTGATGAAACGTTGTTCCCATGCTGTCCCAGAGCTAAAACTCCTGCCAATACAGACCTTGGTGATTTTCCACCTCCAGAACCAGAAGATGATGACCACTCATCTGGAATGGATGGCGATGATTCTATACCGCCACAAGATCCACCCCTTCCTCCATCATCAGAAAATGATGATGATGATGTACCAAGTGAGCAAAAGGCACATGACGATGTGACAAATGCTCCTCCTCCGCCGCCTCCAGTAACCACTGAGGACTTTCGTCCAAGACGTGATGATCAACAGGAATGGCAGCAATTGCCCCGTCGATCAGGCAGGCAGAGGAACATCCCAAACCGTCCTGGCAATACCTATGGAGAGAAGCGACTCCCCTCTGACATAGAGAGAGACATTGCACGTGATCGATATTGGAAGAGATCTGTGGGTCAAGATTCAGATCATAACCGAACACGACCACAAACTCAACAGAAAGAACCAGTTGCTGGACCGAGTTCGGCACTCCACGAGAGTGTGCCCAATTCCAATGATCAAGAACATGATCACCCAATGGAAGAACTGGACGAAGCAGGTTATATTAAAAAGATAACCAAGGAAGGAGGAGATAAGCTTATTTGCTGGCTGTTGTCAAAAGCAGTCAAACCATCGAGCGAAATAAGCCAAGTTCCAAACCAATTTCGCGATATTGTGTGCCTACCACAGCAGCAGCAACATGAGTGGAAACAAGCTTGTCATGAAGAATTAGAGGCTCTTCATAAGCGACAAGTCTATGACATCATCGATCTTCCACATGATCGAAAAACAATCATAAATAGATGGGTTTTCTCCATAAAATCGGATGGAAGAAAACGAGCCAGACTCATGGCCAAAGGCTTTTCACAAGTCGAAGGCATTGACTTTGATGAGACTTTCTCACCGGTAGTCCGCTACGAGACTGTACGCCTCATGTTTGCACTTGCATCTCTAGAGGGCATGTATATGACTGGCCTAGATGTAAAAACTGCATTTTTATATGGCAAACTAGATGAGGAGATCTATATGGATCAACCCAAGGGTTTCAGACTCGAGGGAAAAGAGCGCAAAGTATTGCGCTTACGCCGAGCATTGTATGGCCTTAAACAAGCCTCACTTGCATGGTGGAAAGAGCTAGAGGCATTTATGTGCACCATTGGATTCATGCGCGCCAGCTCCGATGCCGGCATTTTCATACACAAGGATCCTAAGACAGGCAGCATTGTTATTGCACTCATCTATGTTGATGATGGCTTGTTCATGGGGAAGAACAAGAAACTTGTGGATGAAAAGAAAAATGCTTGTCTAAAGCATTGGGAGTGCTGTAGTACTGAAAAAGTCACAGAATTCTTAGGCATGCACGTCACCCAGACTGCAAGCAAAGTCAAACTCGATCAAACTGAATATCTCACCAAAGTACTTGAGAGATTCGAGATGACAAATGCCAAAGCGACCCCCACTCCACTCCCGACTGGTTACAGACCATCGGAAAACACAGCAATGCCCAATGTGATGCTTAGATCAAAATATCAGTCTGTGATCGGATCTTTATTGTATCTGATGCTCGGAACGCGACCTGATATCGCTTATGTGGTAATCAAGATGTCGCAATTCTTGGCTAATCCTAGCCAAGAACATCTAGACAAAGTGATGTACATCATGCGCTATCTGGTGGGAACCCAGAAATATAACATTGTCTATGATGGTGAGAAGTCCGAGGGGCTACAGGCCTTCACAGATTCTGATTGGGCAGCTGACACTGTCAAACGCCAATCTACAATGGGTTACTTTGCTACTCTAGCAAGTGGCATTGTGTGCTGGCAGTCCCGTTTACAAAAAACTGTAGCACTGTCATCCACAGAAGCCGAATATATGGCTCTCTCTGACACTTGTCGACAGATAGTGTGGATAGAGTCCTTATTCTAGGAACTTGGATATGTACTGAAGTGCGTACCAATCTGCGCTGATAGTCAGGGATCCATCTTTATCAGATCAAATCCAGTTCAGGAAAGAAGGACCAAATATATAGACATTTGCTACCACTATACCTGCGAATGCATAGAAAATGACAAAGTCACGGTCGTTTTCATTCCTGGAAATGATAATCCAGCTGACATGTTCAAAAAGAACCTTGGCACTGTCTTATTCAGGAAATTTAGAGACTCTCTTGGAATTACTTTCAAGATTCAAACTTAGCTGCTTAGAGCGCTGTACAGTTTGAGGGGGGGTGTTGAAATTAAATCCTCATACATGCTGCATACATGAGGCCATGCATGCAGCACACACATGTTACTGCACCTACTGCGCATACATGTGGTAAACACATTCCCGAGTCATGTGACATCCTTACTATTATGTATATAAGGAGAACCTGTACTATAGTAGATATCTAGTGTTCTTACCTCTGCTAAACCCTAGCTCTAAGACTAACTAAACCCCAGGTAGGTTATAAGGAACATGTCGTCTCTTCCTCTGTGCAGCGTATGTAGTCTGCTCCAACACAGTGCACTCCCATGCACTCCATTGCACTCCCATGCACTCCATTGCACTCCTGTGTGCTCCCATGCACTCCAGTGCGCCTCTGTGTGCTTCTATGTGCACATTTGTGTGCTTTCATGCGCATTTGTGTGCTTCTGTGCGCTTTCGCACACCTTTGACCATTTAGGTGCGCTTTTGTGCACCTTTTACATTTCTACTGCGCTTTGGTTCCCCCATAGTGGCCTGCTGTCATGCGCCCCCCCCCACACTCCTTACCTGCCTTCCACATTTATTGCGCACTCAAATGCCTTTGTGTGCTCCTTTTATGCTTTACCTGCAACTCACATTCTCTGTTGTGCACTCATTCACAACAATCCACCACACCAGTTGCGCTGTGCATCGTGGCTTCCATCTTACTGGTGCATTTATTTGAGGTGCACTGTGATTCCAACATGAGCAAACTGCACATTCTTACATAATCGGGGGTGCTTTGCACCTATTTGGCATTGGACTGTGTGCACTTGGGCGCTTTCATGTAATCCAGGTGCTTTGGCAGTATTTGGTCTTTCACAGCATCTCCTTATAGTTCTTCCGCATTTACAATCAGCACCACCTTATCTGGTAACCAGCACAGGTTGATCACATCATTATTACTAAGGCGCAGCACGTGGCACATAACACCGAAGCAGATTAATTGGAAAGAGCGCATGAGACTTAGAGTGCATCAAAAATAGTGCATCACACCAGAACAGTTGGATATTGAGCTATAGGTGTGCAAATCTTATTGGCTGAGGCAGCAGCATAGTGCGGTCAGGTTTAGATGGGCAAATGGATGCGCTTGTGGGTAGCACATGGCGCTTTCTATTTTTACACTTTATTTTACCATTTTTATCACATAAGCCATTTGTACATAGTAGGTGGACAGATAGAGAATCCAGAGGATCTTTCCCCCCCTCATAGTTCATAGCTCAGTCAGCATCGCACGTAGTCTGTGCACCAGCATCCAGTCCATGCGCCTTTGTAGTGTGCCCTTCATATAGCCACGTTTGTGTATAGTTTGCATCCCCTCATTGTATTGTTGCATTTCGTCCTTGTTCAAGCACTCATACAGTGCACACTTCATATAGCCATGTTTGCACGCCATTTGTGCACTTATTTGTATAGCCGCGTTTTGCACACTATTTGCACACTTATTTGTATAGCCACGTTTTGCGCACCGTTTGCACCTTTTTCCACCCCTTGCACTTCCACCCCGTTTGTGTCTCCAACCTACGCACCACCTTCACAGCACACTCCAGTGTTGTCTTCATCCCACTACACCTCTCGTCTTCATCACCCTCATCGTTGTGCACTTTTGCGCTCCCATTGCACGTTTTTCTGCACTGTGCATTTTTGCCCCTTTGCATTGCACACTTTCCTGCCACTGTGCATATCTCCCCTTTAGCATACACAACTAGTGCACACATTGAAAACTGCTGTACCAGCCTCCCCATGGTCTTTGCGCCCTGAAGGACAATCCGAGGCCCTCTAAGTGAACTCCCCCCTCTGTTAGGGCGACACCCACTAACCTGCTAGCTGGACCATGCGGGTTCTCCTACAAGAAGGCGGCGGGGGGTGCACATGTGATGGGGGGATTTGATGGATTTGATGCAAGGGTTAAAAATAGAACAGTTGGCTGAAATAGGCCTTTCGCACCACTAATGTGGATGGAATACCTAAGAGAACACAACTGAGGTCTCCTAGTATTTATTTTAGAGTTATATACTATGTTACACATATTGTAGTATGTTATTATGGATGTGCACACACATGCGCATAGATATTGATGCGTATAAATAAAGAATTCCCATGCTGACAAATAATGTGTATATAGGCATTTTGTAGTGTATTTTTTGGTGAAATAAAATAAAATAAAATAAAATAAAATAAAATAAAATAAAAATAGTATTAGGTAATAGGCATGTTAGGAGACTGTTTCCTAACACCCTCACTCTGAGCACGCCTGCAGTTGTAGGTTAAGTGTTCACCCCTTCCATTGAGACTCTGCACTGAGTACCAACTGAACACATCAACGCCCTTACCACCCACCCCCTATTCCTGGTCAACAAACTACTCCACAGCCTCCAATAATGGTAGAAGGTGCTCCAGAATATATTGTGGAAGAAGTTTTGGACTCATGTCTTCGATGAAATAAATTGGAGTTCTTAATCAAGTGGATGAACTAAACCAACGAAAATAATTCATGGGAACTTGAGGAGAATTGTAAGTGAGCACATAATGCAATTGCCCAATTCTTCAAACATAATCCAAATGCTCTGCGTCACATTGCTAGAATGGTGTATGAAGGGATGAATTTCTGGCCTTACCAGAATTTCACAGAGGGGACAAATACAATATTTTCTCACCTAAAAGTCGAGGCATAAAAGGGGGGTAATGTTAGGAAACAGTCTCCTAACATGCCTATTACATAATACTATTTTTATTTTATTTTATTTCATTTTATTTTATTTTATTTCACCAAAATACACTACCAAATGCCTATACATGCATTATTTGTCAGCATGGGGATTTTGTATTTACATGCATCAATATGTATGTGCATGCATGTGTGCATCCATAACAACATAGTACAATATATGTAACATAGTATATAGTCATAAAATAAATACTAGGAGACCTTGGTTGAGTTCTCTTAGGTATTCCATCCACAATAGTGGTGCGAAATACCTATTTCAGCCAACTAATCTATTTTTAACTCCTTGCATTAAATCCATCAAATTCCCCCATCATGCGTGCGCGCCCCACTGCCTTCTTGTAGAAGAGCCCGCTGATGATACTCAATCTGGAAACCCAAACAAAACCTACTAAATGGCTTCAGATGGTATAACGCAAGTCAGAGGAAGGGTGCGAGTTGGTACTAAATATCACCACTGAGACCAATATGATGTGTTTAGTGATGCGAAATAATAAGTGATGGTTCGAATAATCTGTAAGAGCATACGAAGTTGTTTGAAAGAGTTTGAAAGAGGTTTGAAGATGTGCGAAATAGTTCGAAGTAGGCCTGAAGAAGTTTGAGATAGGTTCGAGGTATATCAAAGAATGAGTTTAGTGAATGTGTAGTGGTGTCAAAAGGCGATAGGTGATATGCAATAAAATGAGGAGCGAATATGATAGTTTCAAAGAAGTTCATGATATTTCGCAGAACTTAGAGATACAACATGAAGATATGACTCAAGAGATAGACTCTTAAATCTGACAATAGTGAGAGGGTAACTTTTGCTGTTCCCCATTGCTTGTATTTTGTTATTCTAACTAATACAAGTCTATGTACAATTTGAAGAAATAGTACTAAAAAGGAAATAATAACAATTGTAGAACATGAGGCAATGTGCACAGCAAATAAAGGTATTGTAAAACATGAAACAAAATGAAAGATGATAATAAGTGAAACATTCGGTGTTGCCATATAGTAAGAGTACTTCTCTTGTTGTTTCAATAGGTCATTGAAACCCCAAAACTGCCATTATCGTACCCTAATTCTTTTATCGTCTCTCCTTACATCCAGTAGTGTTTGATAAGCGATGCAGTGGCTTATGCCAGATGTTTTGTGTGTGTCGAAAGGGCTTTAGAGTATTTCTATGGTGGCTGATGTTCTTCTAAGTAGTGCAAAGTCGTTCGAAAGCATTCGAAGTGTCGCAAAATAGTTCGAAGTCATTCGGAGTCATCCAAAATAGTGCAAAATAGTTCGAAAGGTGTTCAAAGTCGATTTCGTGGCATTTGTAGTGCATGTCATGATGTGTAGATACAATTAGACTCTTTTTCAGACCTTATAGCATGCAGTGGACCTATCACTGCATGGTCCAGCTAGCAGAACAGTGGGTGTTGCCCTAACATTGCTGTGGAATGGAGTTTGGGTTCGAGGATGCTATAACAGATTTTGCAGCATTGTGGATGTCGTTCAGAGTGTATGGGTCATCAGAATAATGATTAGGGAACTTCACTTCAAGATGATCTGCAATTTGAGTCCATAAGTCCATTTGAAAGCCTTGAACAAAAGCTCAGCTTTGTTCAGCTTCTGAAAGTCTGTGTTGTTAGTCAAGAAAGTTTGTAACATTGTAGAATGACCTATAATAAATTCCTAAATTGTTTGAGTCACAAATACTGATGCGAAGCTGTTCGCCAATGAGTGTATCCATGTCCAAAATGCTGTATTTTCATTCATCTTCTGATTTGGGATAGAACATGTGTGCTGTGATGCAAAATGTGTTAAACGAGGTGCCAGGCTGGTACTCTGGAAGCGATTTCCAGAGTTCGCAAGAATTGATGTCGACATATCTGCAAGCATGCTTCTTCTTTAGGTCCTGATCTGTAATACCACAAGTTGTGAACAGAAATTTGAGCTCTTCAAAATATTTTTAAAGTTCTTTAGGCTGTTTTGAATCAAATTTCAGAGATGTGGAATGACCATGAGCTGGCATAAAGGATATTGACATGTTCAATGTGGATTTCGGAGGTTGCAAGGTCAAAATTTGTGCAATATCGGGTTTCATATGTTTTTGAAGTTGAAGATGGTAGCAAAATAGCAAAAGTGAAGGGCGAAAGAGAGCAAAAGTAATATTATCAATGGTTGGGATACTGTATCGAGATCTCCTGGTTGTTCAGGAGGGTTGGAGGCACTGTGAGTTCAATGCAAAATCAAAATCATTAAGCCCCCTTAAGTGAAATAAGCAGTAGAAAGAAGGGAAGGTTCAACAATCAAATAATTTAGAAACCCCTCGCGGTGGGCTCCAAACACCATTCACGCAAGCCAGGATGTATTCGCCAAAGACTGCAAGGTCTTCAAAGCTGTATGCATAGTAATCGCCAGATTCACGTAGGGGATTGGATCAATTAAGAAGAACTCCAAACTTCAAAGGTGGTGTTCACAAGAGTGAGTGTCGTGGAAAATTACTGAGCGGAGAGATATTTCCCAGGACTAGACATGATGAAGAATGCAGAAGGGCACTCGAGCATGCCGCTTACTATGCTTCCCGAGCCATTAGCCGAGGTGAATGCAACCCTGCCCTCAGTATCTAGACTGTCATGGCAAACATGACAGGCCCGATGTATTGGACCGCAGTTCTCTTCCTGAATCTTGGTGGACTCTCCTACGCTGCTTCGAACTTTTTATAGTTGATATCAAAGCCTCTTTCAGCCGACATAAGAGGCTCGATCGATGAGAAAGCCGCACGTTTCGCAACGGGTACCATACAACCTGACCGCTGAGTTTCTTCGCGCCACGGGCCGCAGGCCTCCGCCGCAGCCTACATGAAAATACCCAATAGCTTCTCGTGTCGCATCTAGGGGGACGTGAAAGGAATCTTATTCCTTGCTCATTCCTGTGAACCTTCGAACATAGTATAGTTTTAGCTACAGTCTTCATGCTTTGAACACCTCAAAACGAATTGAGCATTATTTTTACTGGAACAAGGGCTCGATCGAAGCTCCGAGATCTTTCCGAGCATAACGGGCGCCAGAAAGTGCCTCTCATTATATCTGGGGCCGAAATGACCACTCCATCATGCACATGGTCCACGTCAACACGATACGCAATAACGGTATCTTGGTCACCAGTGTCCATAATGTTGTGGAATACCAGCACTGTTTCTGCACTTTTCGAAGGATAATAATTACAAGACGCTCGCCAATATCGACATGTTTAGAGGGCAGAGGTTTGGAGAACCTACCATCTTCACACAGTCGGACTGTATAAAAAGGGTGTTCCAATTTCTGGATCATCGGAATCATCTTTACTGATGAATAGAGTTAGATTGAGGTGCACTAGTAGTGCACTCCTTCGGCTCATACGATCAAAATGAACTTCGCTGTGTTTCAAACGCTGAGAGCAACTGAGGAACTCCGATTGTTACCGTTGATTACCTACTAGGCACACAGGGCCATGTTGCAGCATGTTGCCCCCCTATATGATCTTCGGAGAACACAAATGCAGCCGCACTTACCGCACGTTGAGAGAAGCAGTACCTCAAGAAGTTATCTCTCGCCTTCCCCAGGAAGAACATGGCCTTCGGCTACTCCTACTTCGCGCCAACAACCAGCAGCGATCCAGTCCTAGATCGGTTTCTGTATCACCCTCAAGGTAAGTTACATCCAGTCAGTCCTTTGGAAGTGCGTAAACACGGGTCAGAAGATCCCAGGAGTAGTTGATAGCTTCCTTTGGAAGCGCGATATCCATGAGCCAGCAGATCTTCTCAAAGGACGGACGGATAGTAACCAGCAAACCTTGAAATAGTCGCCAAATGACTCGGCAGTCTCCCAACATCTGAGGAGAGATGTGATGATGTAAATCTGGTCAACATATTCCAAATCTTATCGGAAGGTTTGTGAGCATATGCACGGGCCCTAGGGGCTGGGAGCGCACCGCTAGGTTTTGCCAGGTTCGATATATTTTTGAGAATGAATGCGTGCTTTACTGTTGACGCTTTCGATTGTTGGCACCCGAAAAGATCGAGTTAAACTGGATGGAAATCTAGATAAGGAAAATATAAATAACTGGACAACGCTCACCTGGTTCATGCCGAAACGGTGGAGTTCTCAACCAAGATGAGTGAATTAAAGCGGGTTTTTATGGCGGACTTCGACATTGGCAGCGCCTGGCCTCTAGAGTGTTAAGATCTGTCTGATGAGTAGATATCCGATTAGATAGCGGTACGGAAAGTCAAACGGACACCCATCCCGTCATCATCCATGAACGTTGCTGAACGTGTCTTGTCGGCGGAGCTCCTTGTCGATATACAAAAGCCAAGTACAGGCTACATAGTACAGGAAGTTCGAGCAAGAAGCAATTATTTATCATTTGATTTATCAAATAATAATAACAAATTATTTGCGTGAGAATATGGACCCAAAATTTCAACCTCTCACCTCATCGTTCGCGACGATGAAGGCCAGCTCGTCGTCAGCATCAACGTCGGCTCCAGTGGCCCACAATGCACTTCCGCCTCCTTCAGGATCGTCTGCTGGTAGATCATCCCGGATTGCACCTCATTCTCACATAAAAGGGCTTGGTCTTACTTCTGAAGGATTTGCCAACGTTGACGGTGCTGGATTCGTTGGACAGACAAATGCACGCGAGGTAAACACACTCCTCATTCCATGTAATGATGCTAAAAATAGTGGAATAGGCTTGTGGAGTGACTGTAGATCTTATCAAGTCGCGAAAATTTTCCGGTCGCGCATTATTGCTTGTTGGTGCACCCGGGACTGGGAAAACTGCCCTAGCATTGGCAGTAGCGCAAGAGCTAGGGGCAAAGGTTCCCTTCTGTCCAATGGTGGGGTCTGAAGTGTACAGTACGGAAGTTAAAAAAACGGAGGTTTTGGCAGAGGCGTTTCGAAGAGCCATTGGTGAGATTATCTTCGCAAGTATTTGTCTTCTGTGGATTTCGGCATCATGGTTCACAAGAAGGCTTAATTCTATCCCGAGTACAATTTGGGTCTAGACTGTGCCCTTGGTCAGCTGTGTACACGGACTTCTGCGTTACATGCTGGGGTAATTCCTTGCGAAGTTACCCGCGTTCATCTCTCGGGGTGGGGATGCGGAAATCGCTTCTGAGCGGGACCCTGACGATTTCTTTCTATTGTCCTATCTTTCTATGGTCCTATCTTTCTCCGTGTCCTGTCCTTATATCTGACCATCGGCTAACAACATCCGTTTCACAGGACTTCGGATAAAGGAGACAAAAGAAGTCTACGAAGGTGAAGTCACGGAGCTGACGCCTACGGAAGCTGAGAACCCTCTCAGTGGCTACGGGAAGACGATATCGCACGTCGTAGTAGGTCTGAAGACGGTAAAAGGCACAAAGCAACTCCGACTAGACCCGACTATCTACGAAGCAATTCTGAAAGAAAAAATCGTCGTTGGAGATGTTATCTACATTGAAGCGAATACTGGCGCCGTAAAAGTATGACTTGCCATCTCTGACCTATTAGCTCACATTAATTTGGTCACGCAGCGCGTGGGCCGCTCAGATGCCTACGCCTCATCATACGACCTTGAATCAGAGACATATGTACCTCTTCCAAAAGGAGATGTGCACAAACGGAAGGAACTCGTGCAGGATGTGACGCTAGGGGACCTGGATGCGGCAAATGCAAGGCCCCAGGGCGGACAGGACATCATGAGCGTAATGGGCAGCCTTGTGAAGAGTGGACGGACAGAGATCACAGACAAGCTACGAAGGGAGGTGAACAAAATTGTTAAAGGTTATGTCGATCAGGGGGTGGCGGAAGTCGTGCCTGGGGTGGTCTTCATCGATGAGGTATGTTTGTCTTCAAGCGTTCCTGGCATATAATGCTTGGCTAACGTGTCTCACGCGGCGCTGGAAGGTACACATGTTAGATATCGAGTGCTTTACATATCTAAACGCACTACTTGAATCTCCAATGGCACCGACTGTTATATTCGCTACCAACCGAGGTAATGCTCTCGTGCGTGGGACTAATGACATTATTTCACCTCATGGCATTCCGGTGGATTTACTTGACCGGTATTTTTTTTGTTCTATTTTCGTTATTTTCGGTTATGCCTGATACACTGAGTTCCGCAGATGCATGATCGTCAAAACACAGAGTTACACGCGTGTGGAAGTTGGGAAGGTCGTACAACTGCGTGCTGTTGTCGAAGGATTGAGATTAGGCTCTGGAGTGCTGGAACGGCTAGCCTCCGAAGGGGAGAAGTCATCGCTGAGGTTCGTGCTTTATTCAGCCATATTTCTGTGTACCCTCTGCTGAAACTTATCCATCTGTTTATGTGTGTATATAGATATGCATTGCAGCTGCTTACGCCAGCTTCAATCCTTGCTGGCCTCTCTGGGCGAGCTCAGATAGAAGAAGAGGATATCGGTGAGATGAATGAGCTGTTCTTGGACGCGAAGACGTCCGCGGCTATGATTGGACAGGGTGGCTTTGATGGAGGGAAGATGTGGTAGTTTTTAGGCTGTAGGTTCGTGGGGGAAGTTCTGATCTTGAGTGTAGGTGAGTGTGTTCCTTGTTCATGAGTTCAACCGGAAAAGTTTGTTTTACCGTTCTCTACCGAAGGCCGAGATGTGTATTGTGTATAGTATGCTTTGACATGCATAATGGACTATGATGTTGCAAATACAGATGTAGTCTTGTGTTGTCATTCGTATTCTAAGTGACGTTTTGTGGAATCTAGCCTTGGCGGTTGCTTTTGTCCCTGTCATGCAGGTGCAATCACAACGCCCCTCTCATTTTGTTCCTTTCAATTATGAATCGTCGCACTGTGGTTGGTTCATAGGAAATCCTATGCTGGTGCCCGGTGAGTACTCTCATGACTGACAGCGACTTTTGGTCCGCCGTGGCGCTTGTGAAATCTAGACCCATCACAGATCATTTCCTTTCAGGATGGCTCTTTTGGGTGACGCCTGTCAGTGATGGCGCTATTATGAATACGGCTTGTACTGTTAAGCCTAAACCTTTATTCAGGAGGACTTGTCATGTATTGCAGCAACTACCCATGTCCGCTTTACCGGTGCCATAATTATACCACAGCTCGTCAGATTGGTGTGTTACTCAGCAATTCTACTTGGAGGTGTTCGTTCGTCCCGGCTATGTCGGACCACACATACTAGTGCCTCGAGTCTTGTGGATATACAATGCAGGTAATTGGACCTATTCGGTGAGTTCCTCACTAACACTTCAACGTGCTTATTACAGCGTAGGTTCCTCACATAACGGATTGCTGTCGAACTGCTTTCTTAATATCTCATGCACCCTAACCGTATTTGGTCTTCTTTTTCAAAAAAAAAGCAATTGTATTTACTATTTTCTACTCCGTTTTGTCACCATCCATGGCATGGCCGGTACCTAGCTGTACACACTCAAGACCAAAAAGCACCCGAATTGTCGTCATAGTGCTATATGGAATAGTGCTATATGGGATAGTATATTACCTTATGGGTTATCATCACGATCTGTTGGTGATCGATACATCAACTTGGTTTATTTAGGAATTATGTTACATAGCACTTACATAGCCCTTAAATTTTAAACTCGGCCCTGCACCTAATCAGAAGCACAGGTGCCTGCGCTGGAGTCGTTGCTCCTTCCGACTACATATGTATGTACATCCGTTACTGTGGACAAGTTTCGATCGTCTTCTGCTGATGCCTTTCCCATTCAGTTCTTGGATCGAAGCAATCACTCATAGATCTAAATCCTTATAATGGACCGTTATGCCATTTGGTGAATCTCCCGCACCTTGCAGATCATCAGTGACTAGTGAGTTCTCAGCAGTGGCGTAGGTTGTTCGACCGAAGAGACTTACTCTTAGCGCCTTTGTAAACATCTCCGATTCACGGCTTAGTCCTTCTGGAAACTCAGAAGAATCGGACAACCTTCTGAAGCACTGTAACCTTTTTTTGATTGTTTTCGTGTGTACATTTTATAATCTGGGTCTATAAAGGGTCCTCGCATTCTCAAGACATTCACTTCTGCATACCCACCATCTATTTTTCGATGCCTTCAATACCTCCTTACATCCTAGAGGACCGCACAGGTGTCAACTCTGCGTCCGACTTCGATGACTTGTACGACCGAATTTTTTTTCGCATCGCCCGCCCGCCGCAGCGAACGACGACCATGGTCTATAGTATGAACATTCGAGGTTCACGCCACCGAGACTCTTTGCCTTTCACTCAACAACCTGTAGCTATGCTTGAGTTTGGTCCAGACGAGTCATTGGGCAATGTCTCCTGGGTTCGCGCGCGCAACAATAATGTAACGATACCGATGAACCGGTACCTGCGGAAGTTGTCTCTTTTTGGCGGGTATATGATACATCCATGACTATCCGATACTATCTAATCTTGAACCGCTAAGGTCTCTGTTGAGAAAATTTATGGCTTCTGATGGAAAAGAATATAAGTGGGGATATCGCATTATTGAAGGACAAGAGTGGTCTGTGAGTGGCTGTAATATGCTTACCGATTCGATGCCTCCCTGATATTTCATGCTCGCTCCCGAAAGTGTACCACAATGGATAACCTTCTTGTAGCGCACTATGACCTCAAACTTCCAGGCGTGCGGACATTTGATGTATCTGGGAATACGCTGACGATATACCAACAATTTTTTCATTTGACACTTGGTATGGTATCTTCGCCTCATTCGTTTGAGTTACTGACGCGTCCTGCCTTATCTGCATCAGAACTTCTTGTGTCACTGACTATAATGCGCCACATCGCTCAACATAACTCATGACATTTGTTAGATTATGTCCTCTCTGTTCATAGTAGTTATCTAATAGTAGTCGATGTATTTAGGGTTAGGGTTACCATGAAACACAGCCTTTCGTTTCCAAGGATTGATTTTCTTATCGCATTATTGACAACGCCCTCAAAATGTCGACCCAACCATTCGTGCAGCCTGGAGAGCCACTAAATGACTTCTTACGGTCATTTTGGCAGCGTCAAGTCGACACAGCGGAGCAAGAAACGCCGGACTATCGACATCCAGCTTTACCGCTTGCCAGAATCAAGAAAGTCATGAAAAGCGATCCGGATGTCAAAGTGAGGCTTCCAATGATTTTTGTCGAACGTAACCTGAACAATCATTCGGAAAGAT
Source organism: Tricholoma bakamatsutake (assembly GCA_029959215.1). Classification (NCBI taxonomy): domain Eukaryota; kingdom Fungi; phylum Basidiomycota; class Agaricomycetes; order Agaricales; family Tricholomataceae; genus Tricholoma; species Tricholoma bakamatsutake. The sequence goes on along the minus strand of CP114860.1, from coordinate 12,535,744 downwards.
GATTGCTGCTGACGGTATGACCTTTCGTACGGCTTTGCTTCCTTCGGCTTAGGTGACATCGCTTAGCTCCTATCCTCTTCTGCAAAGCTTGTGAAAGTGCGTATCAATGCATCTGTTTGAGATATGGCTGGTTTAAAATACACAACCGCGTTAGTATTCATTTCGGAAATAACGGCACGAGCGTTCATTATCGCGGATTCCAACAAACGGCGTACCCTATCCCGGTCGGATATCGCGAAAGCCTTGAGTAAATCAGACCAGTTCGACTTCCTCATTGACATTGTTCCAAGAGAAGAATTACCGTTTCCCACCACAAGTACGACATCGAACGGAGCTGGAAAGAAAGGCAGCACGTCCACACAACCGGACCAGGTTAGTGTCGTCTATTCCATTAATGTCTCAAAACACCCTTCACGAGCCATCGTTAACAGGGGGAGAGTACAACTGCACCTACAAATAACAACGAGAGATCGGAAGCACTGGATCAGGTAAAGTCGCCCATATATTTTCTATCTGGTGTGATCCCATAGATCCATGGCTGCATAGCTCGAAACGCTGTTGAACTCTGGTCCCCCGGAACGAGGTACCCTCTCGTGACCTCTTCTGCCTTCTTTCAATGTTGCCGTGTATTTATCCAGTCTTGTACATCGTCACAAGCCATCAATTATTCTCAGGATTTTATCTGATTTACAAGCACTGGCGCACGGCAGCTGACTCTGTAGTAAGTGACGCAACGCAACAATGACATCAACGGAAATCCACGCCAAGAAAGGTCGACTGCCAAGTAGCTGCTTCATGCTCAAAACACTTATGGCTCCGAGGTGTCACGCCATGTCTCCCTGACAAATCTTGAATCTTCCAGAAAGTCACCCGTGTTTGTATTGCGAAAAACCATGCGGTTGTTTTCAATTCTTGTTGTGTGTCGGGTTTAAGGCGGAAGTCAAGGAAGGGGGAAGTCATTCGTAATGACACGCTTGTCGTCGCTCATCGGCCTCAGCTAACCCCGGAGAAACCAGAAACTGACATAACGTGAGGAAACTCTTCAACAACGATCTTTCTGTGCACTTGTTTGATTTACATATCAGTCTAATATAAAATTCGGGAGGATCACTTCCCATGAGAATTGAGAGACGAAAGCGTGCCCTCCTTTGCTCATCACCGGGCTTGTGTTGTTGCGGATAGAGCAGACATGTGATGCCGACGTTACGATCATAAAAGAAATGACCCGTGTACATGTGCATTATTCTTATTTGTTCCTTCACACGCGTGTCTTTCACTTGCCAAATCCTCGTCGCAAAAATAGTTGTTTTGCAGTTGATCGACAATGCCTAGTATATATGTTACGTAGATAGGTTGATGCTACTAGATCGTCAAAGCATCAGCTGAAATGACTTATCACAAACCACGAGCAATAGACAGCTTCTATATTACAGACTTGTCATTGATGACTATTTAACAAAAAGGAACGTTCACACGGAATTCTCTCTGGATTCTGTAAGATTCTGTATCATTTCAAAGAAATTGGTTCTGGTGAAGTATTGCCGTATCTGTTCATTCGCAGAGCGAAAAAATCCTCAGACCAAAGACAAGAAGATATATCTAGGGCGTAAACACTTCCACTCAACTTTCAATCAACATTTACTTGCATCAAGGAAACCAAGTTTATGCAGATGGAGGAGCAAAACAAAGGCGCAGAAAATGTTTCCCCGGCGGTAGGTCTCGGGTGATGTCCTGTAATTAATAATCAGGAGATACCATTGAGAAAACTCTGCCATGATTTCCTGTGTTCAGGATACAATTCGAATTCGAAGATGGCTGACGCACGAACAAGAATTGGGACTGGTCGGCACAACGGACCGCATAATGTGGATGTAGGAATCAGGTTTGACGGCTTCACCATTTCAACCCTCGAATGTCTGGTTCTCTCCCTTCCATATGTAATGCCGGATACTATCGGCCGACTCGTGTAGAGGTTTAATTTCGTTATCAATACACATTGGTGATCTGCCTGCAGGCGTATATTGATCATCTCACAAGGGCAGGGGGAATGGTATTGAACTTTATTTATGTAAAAAGTCAAATGGGTTGGTATGACCGGGCAGATATTAACTTACAGTTGTGATACTCCACGCCGGCAGGTCATGATCATGGACGAGATTGGTACCGTGGAAATCTCTGACATGCAGCACCGTTTTGCTGAAAGATTCAACGGTCTTTGCGAAGATGGTGTTGGACAGTGTGACGAGCTCTGGTACAAATCCAGATGCTTGGAGTACACGGATGGTTTTTAACGACGTGTAGGTTTAACTGTAAGGTAGCGAAGCAAAAGTCGACACATGATTCCACCGAACTAATCCAAGACGTACCGAAAGTCGCGTGACTAAACCTCCCTTTCAAAAACGCAGCGAGTGGCCGCTGGAGGCGTATATAAAGTTTGTACCCGATCAGGAAGTCAAATGGCTTGAGGACTGTCTTCAGGTCCCGCGAAACGCAATCAGACCACTGATAACCTACTCAACGGCGAATGAGGGCGGAGTACCGAAGATGATCTGGATACGGGGGCAGAAATGAGCTCCGGTGATCCCGTTACTGTAAATTGTCTCAAAATATTCCAAATAGAATATACACTTATCAGGCCTAGAACACATCTTATCGGGGATATTCCTCACCTAGATTTATCACGTATCCCTTTCACCGAATCAGGTTCCTAGGCACAACCAAGAAGCAGCGTGGGCATGTTGTAGAGTGGATAATCACCATTTTAATATTATACGATTCCCGACTAGCCTATTTCGAGAGCATCCATATCACCACTTTGCCTTGTGGTTGTCCCTAACCCCCTGATTCGAACCATGGTGAAACACAGTAGAACAGGTGGTAAGGCGCTTATCAATGTAGCTGCTGTGTCTTGCGTTCACTCGGGGAGGAATAGCCGACCAACCTACGAAGCGAGGTTAGCAGTCAATCTAAAACCAATACCCTGAATTGATCAGAACAATTACCGCGAAGCTCCAAAGAAAGAAAATTGCTCGCGCAGTCCAACCACATGTACATAGTTGCTCTACGCGGAATTTAGCATAGCTTCCCCTAGGCACTGTCAGCACTGCATCCGTACATAAATGTGCCAAAGGTAGAAAAAATGACAGGCGAAGGAAATCAGGAAAGCCGGTACAATGTCGCTTCCAACCTACGCCTCCACCAAGCAGCTAAACGCCGCGAAGCGTGCATTTATGTTAACCCGGCAAAGAATAGGAAGTATAAAATTGACAAACCCTGAATCAAGCACCTCGTGAGAGGTAAAGATATATGTGGAAGGTAGATGGAGTCGCCAGACAAATGGGGATGGAAAGCGTTTGTTCCAAGTGAGTCGAAGGGATAGAACTTGACGTAGTGGGCGCCGGGAACAGTGAGAATGCTTCCTCTTCCTGTTCTTTCGACTGGCAGTTGGGAACACTTTAACTAATGGGAAATGTTGTCATCACCGGAATCCGCACCGAGATTGAAATTTGAAAGCTGGAGAGAGGTCGAAGTCATTCGGATACCTCAGAAGCTGATGTTACCCATCTTCAAGGCAAACATACGAATGATCTCGTCTCAGAGATGCTGACCAGCATCGGAATGATGGCAAGCGGAAGCCAGTCCTTGTTCGGAAATATTCAATAGACACGCAAATAATACGTAACGCCATATTCATTCCATTGATCTTCCTTGCTCCTTCACACTAGTCACGCATGCTGCGTGCGTCAGAATCTGGGAGCGTAAGAGGATAAAACCCTGGTAGTGAGCAAACTAGAAAATACGAATGAGTGGAAGGTAATTAATAGATGCATACAGGTACGACATCACCGGTGACGGGTCAGCTGTGTCTCTGGGTCCGCGTGCCGCACAGACAACGTGTGCGACTTGGGGGGGTGATGTATGCACTTCTTGGAACTGGGAATAACGGTTGTGAAAACGGGGTGGTGGTATTAGTTCATCCCGCCGCTGCAGATCAGATCTTAGGCTGGTGTGGTTATCAGGTGAGGATGAGTCACGGGATGAAGTGTGCCGTAACATTTATGCTCGCTCTTTCGAAGTGACATCAGTAATCCGCTGGATGAAATTTAACTCTTTGTTAGGGTGCCTTCCAGTGTATCTGATATACTTACTTACCCCGTGGTGATGTGGCGAGCGGGTGCCATAGAATAGATCCACCGTATTGACGTGTGGCTCCAGGGCATTAGGCTAGTAAGTAGTCACAAGGTGCCTGAGCAGTGGCGTGATCAGGTATGAAAGCCACTAGCAGCAACGCAAAAGTTTGAAGATAGAAAGGTTTTCACCCCACCCCGCTGAGATCGCCACCTACTAAGCGAAATGGATGAAATAAACCTTGCAGACGACGTAATTTTCAAACTCTCGTAACCTTTTATGTTGATTGAGTGCCAATAATGCAGCTCGGGCGCCGGCGGGCGCTGGCCGAGTCATCATAACAGCAAAAGTTGTGGGGCGGATAATTATGAGGAAGGCGTAAAAGGTCCGGGGCGAGTAATTTGCGACGATTTTCATCCGCACCATTATGTCTCCGAGTCGGAGCCGCGCGTCAGTAAGCACATGATTGATGCATGATCGATGATCAGATATCATATTAAATCTCAAAACAACACTTCTTGGTCGATGTAGAGGCCCCCTTTAACTCTTCAGTTGAGTATCATTTGGATGTCAACGCAGAACAAGTCAACTTCAAGTTGATCTTTGAGGAAATTTGTCAGAAGTCTCATAACTGATGGGTGTCATCGTGTGACGTGTGACCGATTACAATGACGGATGGTACTTTACCTTTACTGGCCTCTGACTCGGAATATATGGCAAGTAGCGGTCAAAGTAGGGCGATTATCTGCGGGATTTTTTGAACACAGATAATCGCAGAATCGTCGAATCCCCGATGATTATTTGACGTGCTTAGTTGGACTGTCAAAATAATCATGTCCCATAATCGTCCGGTAATCGCCCTCGATAATCGTCACGGTCAATGTGACCCAGATTTTTGACACGATTTTTGATTCATAATCAATAATTGTACAGTTAATCATCTAACGAGCTTATGACCCATGCCTTTGTCATGGTGTTCACTCGCTTTGCTTGCTCCACCAGCATGGGCCAGCTCACATATATTACACAATGTTTAATCCTATTACAGTCACTCCACTCTAACTTAACTCATTATTGATGTATTGGCTTTATTACAAACTTGTATTGAGTTGGTATTGATATTACAAACTTGTATTGACTTTGTATTAACTCATTATTGATGTATTGACAATATTACAAACTTGACATCATTACAAACTTGTATTGACCCATTATTGAAGACTTGTATTGACCTGTTATTGACATCATTACAAACTTTTATTGACTTGTTATTGACATTATTACAAACTTGTATTGAACTGTTATTAACTTTATTACAAACTTTTATTGACTTGTTATTGACTTTATTACAAACTTGTATTGACCTGTTATTGACATCATTACAAACTTGCATTGACTTGTTATTGAATACACTCCAAGGATTAGTAACCTGCCCTCAAGGCTTCTCACAATAAATTTTTCAATCCTTTGATTCAATCCAAGTACAATCCAAAATCCAATTCTAATTCTAATTCTAAATCTAATTCTAAAAGTCTATCTTGATATCTATATTGGTTTCCAATTACTGTAAATAATCTCTCAAGTGACTCACCTTTACTAAACAACTTGTTCTGTTATTTCCATTGTTTTCATTTAGCAGCACCTTGATCCTTTCTCCAGATGTACACCTTGACAGTGCAACATATAGCTGCCCATGTGAGAACACTGGTGTCTATAAGTCCAACCCAACATGGGATACAGATTGGCCTTGTGACTTGTTGATAGTCATGGAAAATGCCAAGCAAACTGGAAATTGATATTGTCAGAGTGGTAATGGCAAGGTCTCTGCTGATGGCTCCAATGTGATCTGAGGAATGAAAACAATGTTTCCTGCAAACTGTGCATCTCCACTGATGACCCTGCACTTCAAAACATGTGGTCTGGCTTCAAGGAGAATGAGTTGAGTTCCATTGCAAAGACCCATGGTGACATCCAGATTGTGTAGAAGCATGAGAGGACAGCCTATCTTGAGTGCCAGCCTGGAGAGAGGAATTCCACTTGCTTTGATAGAGGTTAGATACTCTGCTAAATATGGCTGGTAGTTGTTTAGCTCCAGCACTGTTGAACACCTGCTCTGGTTCAGGAAATCTGCTAAGGAGAAGAGAGTTGATGACATCAACATTGCAATTGTGCAGGAGAGAATTGTTTGGATATGTAGAGTTGATAAGGTTATCCATGGTATTTCCATGGCAGAGCATGTTCTGTGGAATCTGTATAGTGTCTGCAGCATCCACTGTTGTGCCTGCACCAATGTGCAACAGCTAGACAGCATATGCAATTTTTTCTAAAGTTCTGTCGAGTTGCATATTCTTATTCAAGTGATAGACAGTAATGCATTGCCAGAGAGTGCTTCTTTTGATGGATGAAGCTATAATCTGTTCTCTAGTGCCCATAGCAATGACAGGTAGGGTCTGTCTAAAGTCACCTCCAAACAAAATGGTGATTCCACCAAATAAAACATTTTTCTTGAGATCATGCAAAGTGCAGTCCACTGCATCTGTGGCATATTTGTGCTGCATATAAACTTCATTACAGATGATGATGGTAGTTTGATCAAGGACCTGGTGCAATTCTGAACCTTAAAGTATCCTGCAAGTAGAGGCCTCATCGATTTCGATTGGGATTTTGAGCATGGAATGTGCTATGTGACCCCCCCTCTAGAAGCAATGCAGCAATTATTGATGATGCTACACAGAGAGCAATTTTCCCTTGAGCACAAACAGCTGGTGTGATGTGTTGCAGACAAAGGTCTTTCCACAACCTCCAGCACTATGCAAGAACATGAGGCTTCTCTTGTTATTGTTCACGGAATCCATTGCAGCATCATAAACCTGTCTCTGCCTGTGATTGAAAAGCTGGAGATTGTGAGCGACAGTGATGGCCGACTCTTCAACATTGTAATCCCTTTGTTCCTGCAAAAGCATATTGGCAGGAACAGCAATGTGCCAGTTTCCTTCAATGACAGGCATCTTTGGATAATCAGAAAGTTGTTTGTTTGATCTGATGAAAATCTGGTTGATGAGATGCAAGCCATACATGTAAACTTGATCATCTGTAAAGTCTGTATCTGGATAGACTGAAAGAAGCTTGACTTTGAGGTCATTACAAATGTGATGTCTGAACTGGTTCCACAGGATATCAAAACATGTTAGATTCCAATGAAGAAGAATGGTGGCAAAGGAGCAATCTGAGAGATGAACCAAGCTGCATCTTGGCTGCCTCTGTAAGATACTGGACCCACTCTTGGTCATTTTGCAAAGATGCAATGCAACACAGGCCTGCTTGGATGTATTATGGACCACACCATTGACAGTGCACAAGTGCTGGAATGATGTTGCCCCTGTGACAACAGTAAGGAGCAGCCTGAGGTAGAACCTTTTCCCCTGGGCAGGAGAAGCAAAGTACATTCTGCCAATGGCAGAATGGCAGGCTCACCCTGCTTTCTTGGGTTCCACTGCTTCTTGGTTTCATTGTAGACCCATGCTTGAGGAAAGTTCTGGTAGCTGACAGTACATGCTGCTTCATATCTTCTGTTGGCTTCAAACTGTTAGGAAACAGCACCATTACCTAGTAGAATTTTACTTTATTTTATTATGTTGAATTATGCTATATTATGCTGAAAGATGCTACACTTTGATAGCATGAGAATTTTATTTTGCACACATCAATATGTATGTGCATGTACAAGCATGTCAGTAACAATACTGTACAATATATGCAACATAGTATATAAACCCTAAGTATACACCTGGGGGACCCCACTTGTGTTCTCTTAGGTATTCCACCTACACTTGTAATGTGAAACACCTTTCTCAACCAACTTATCTATTAATAACCCCTCACATCAAAATCATCAATTCCCCCATCATGCATGCACATCTCACCTCTAGCTTATAGAGAACTTTGAACCTGCATGGTCTTAGCTAGCAGATAGTGGGTGTTGCCCTAACAGAAGAACACAACTTCCCAATCAGTGCACCTTCTCTTACTTGCACATACATCATTGTTTCACTGTGCCACATCAGATTACTCATCCTTTCAGCATGAGCTGGAAGTACTTGTATATATATAATCTACCTTTTCTTTCATAAGCCAATGCCAGGCCTTGCCTTACATTGCGACCACCAGTGATCGAGAGGCAGCACTCATCATTAGGACAGCTGCAACCAGACAACTGATTGAATCTGGTTTAGTTATGATTTACCTTACTCTATTTGGATGACATTTTAGTTACAAGCTAAATTCAATACTATCCCTGAGATCAGGCACTGTTGGAAGGAATATTGATTTGAAGTGCTTGATGAACTAGACAACAACCCACAGGTTTTGCTGAGTTCGGTACCCAAGTTACCAAATCACATGACCCATAAACATTTGGACTCAAAGAACAAGGTTTGAGTCTGCTAAAGAAGTGATTTATCACAGCTCTAACTGTAATGTCCAAACCCTCAACTTCTAATCCTGGTTATAATCCTGTTCCCACACCAGTGCTAGAGGTGAAAATTGATGCACTTATAGTGCAAATGTTACAATTAGTGTTGGTGTTGGCAGCATCACAGCCCAGAAAAGCAGAAGTACAGCCAGAGACAATAGAAGATAAAGATTATGAGATGGTGGAGATGGTGGAGTAGATGTTACAGGATGAAGTGCAGGTGGCAGAGAAATTTGAAAATAGAAAAGTGCACTTACCTAAGTATGCACCCCCACCAATTTTTGACAGTACCAAATACAAAATCATTTATCAGCTCGGTAGTATTGTACATCCATGGGAGGAAGCCAGAGTTCTGTACAACTGAGTATAGAATTGTGTTTGCTCTCTCATGCATTCAGAGGGGAACAGTATAGTTCTGGAGAAATGAGGCTATTAATCAAATTGCCATGGGAAAGAAACTAGTTGCAACCTTCAAAAAATTTCTGAAAAGACTGGAAGCACAGTTTGAGGACTAATCCAAAGGCAACAGCCAATGGTAACTTAAAAACCATGCACCAAGGTTCTCTAATAGTAGATAAATTCATTTTGCAGTTCAAAGCAGAAGCTTCACAGATAGATATGGGAGAAGTGGCATTAGTAGAATTTTTGAAAGCAGGACTAAATCCTTCTTTATTCAAGTCTATCTACTGACTATCTTCTATGCCAGAGAGGTTGGATGACTGGTATAATTGGGCAATGTGCCTTGATCAACAATATTAGCAGGAACAGGTGAAATCAAAGTTGATGTATGAAAGTAGTAAATTTGGAAAGCCATCAGGAGGAAAGTCCAAGAAAGGAAAGGCAGCTCAGGCACAAACTCTGAGGGCACAGCCACTGGCCATGGCAGTGACACCTATAGTTATAGAGTCAGCAGCACCAGCAGATGCAATGGAGGTTGACCAAGCAAGGAGATGAGCCTCACTTAAATGTTTTAACTTTGGACAGTTAGGACATATTGCTAGAAATTGTAGGCAGAAAAGAAAGATTAGGGAAGCTACAATTGAGGAAATGAAGCCAGAGAAAGACAGGCAGAAGAATTTTGTGGAAGAGTCCTAGTGAGGTTTCTCCATTGGTGACCCAGAATTATTGTAATATATTAGTATCCAAGGAAACCCACAGTAAACCAGAAAAGGAAATTGGGGAGGAGTACAACTATTGTCAATCACACACAAGCTGTCACAACCTATAATGGTGTTGTATAATATTGATAGAACAGTTAATCGTGAAGGAACTATTAAGGTGGAGGTGACTACAGTACTAAAGTATGCATCAGGAGCATCAGGAATGAGCCATATTTGAAGTGTGTGATGATGGAAAAACCAATCTAATAATGGGATGTCTGTGGTTAATAAGCATAATCCTGAAAGTGATTGGAAAACTGGGCAAGTACACATGACTCATTGTCCTAAGGAATATAATGTATATGGAAGGAAGGTAAAGAAGAAGAAGAAAAGAAAAGAGGAAGAATGTCCAAGAAAGTATTCTGTTATAATGGAGGAAGTGGAGGATAAAGAAATGCCAAAGGGGGAAGTTCTGATCATGATCAACAAGGAAGAACAGAAGCAAACCTTTAGAGAAATTTGTGGAGGACAGTCATGAGATAAAAATATTGTGAAGGTGGAGAAGCTAGTGGAGAAGTGGGTACCAAAAGCATATCATAAATATCTCTCAGTCTTTCAGAAGAAGGAGTTTGAGTGAATGCTAGTATGGAAGCCATGGGACCATGCAATTGAGATGAAGCCAGGACTTGTGCTAAAGAAATTGAAGGTACAGTGAGAGAGACAAAACCTTTCAAATGATTTTTAAAGTTGAACTATTTCTTGAATAACTCAAGAACAACTCCACCAAACAAATCCAAATTTGGGATAGTGGTAGAGTATCATGTGACTAATAAGTTGCAATTTGTTTTATTACATAATCTTGATTTGTTCCCATGTTATCAATATTTTACTGGCACAAGTTCATTTGAAAGGTTTTGTCCCTCTGGTATATCAGGCACATGACTTTGTTTAATCAAAGCAAATACACATACTCTGTGTCCAACTTTCTGTCATTTCCCACACCAAATCCCCCCACATACACTCATGTGATCACTTACTCCTGCTCAACACACTCATGTTCTTGAACTGCTTGACAAAGGGCAGTCTTATCCTGCTATCTCCTCTATCACTGGTATAAGTGTTGGTTCTGTATCCAATATTTGCTCCAAACATTGTTCAACACTTTCCAAATCTGTTGGTGGCCATCCACGGAAGCTTTCACCTGCTGATACCTACTATGCCATTCACCTCATCACTTCTCAGAAGGCTGAAAATGCCACTGAGGTCACCAAAACCTTACAAGACATGACCAATACATAATTTACTGTGAAGACAGTATGAAGAGCACTCAGAGGCACTGGAATGAAGGCTATAACCAAGCAAAAATGACCTTTTCTCTTCAAGAAGCATAGGAGGCTTAGGATAGACTTTGCAGAAGCACACAAAGACTGGACAGTAGAGGACTGAAAGAGGGATATATGGTCAGATGAGACCAAAATCAATTGTTTGGGGTCAGATGGGAAGAAATGGGTGTGAAAAAAGCCAGAAGAGGGGTTGAGTAATAGGCTGGTGCAGGGGACAGTCAAGTTTGGAGGGGGTTCTCTGATGATCTGGGGCTATATGTTCTGGGAAGGGCCTGGATTCAAGAATCAATCAGATATTACCAGAAAAACCCAACAGATGTTCTTTTTCAGCAGGACAATGACCACAAACACAAGAGCAAAAAGGCCCCAAAATGGCTTCAAGACAGTGAATTAGAGGTCATGCAGTGGCCCCCTCAATCAGCAGACCTCAACTCCATTGAACACCTTTGGCATCACCTCAAGGTTAGACTTGGAGAGTATGATACTCCAGCATCTGGAATTGTGGAGTTGTGGGAGAGAGTACAGAAGGAGTGGAATGATATTCCAGCATCTGTCTGTCATAATCTGATAGAGTGTATGCCTAGAAGGGTTCAGGCTGTGTTACAGGCAAAGGGGGGCTATACCAAGTACTAGAATATTAGGATAATATTTTATAATACCAGAGGGACAAAACCTTTCAAATGGACTTGTGCCAGTAAAATATTGATAACATGGGAACAAATCAAGATTATGTAATAAAACAATTTGCAACTTATTAGCCACATATACTCTACCACTATCCAAAATTTGGACTTGTCTGGTTGAGTTGTTCTTGAGTTATTCAAGAAATAGTTCAACTTCAAAAATCATTTGAAAGGTTTTGTCCCTCACTGTATATCCATTATCTCCAATGGAACAAGACCAATATTCTTTATGCCAAAGAAAGATCAGAGGAAGAGGATGTGTACAGATTATAGGTATCTGAATGAGTGGACAGTGAAGAATGCATATCCCTTGCCATTGATCTCAGAAATAATTAACAAGGTGGGAAAAGCCAAAGTCTTTACAAAATTGAATTTACAATGGGGATACAATAACATATGAATAAGGCAGGGAGATGAACGGAAGGCCACATTTGCCATGCATTGATGATTTTTTGAGCCACTTGTCATGTTTTTTGGATGACCAATAGTCCCCCAACTTTCCAACATATAATGAGTGACATTTTCAAGGATGTAATAGACAAAGGCATGGCAATAATATTTATTGATGACATTCTGATATTCACAGAGGATAAAGAAAACTATGAAGCAATAGTGCAGGAGATGCTATAAAGATTAGCAGAAAATGATCTATTTTTGAAACTGGAGAAGTGTGTGTTTGGCAAGCAAAATTAAGTTTCTAGGATTATTGATCAGCTCTGATGGCATCAAAATGAATCTGATCAAGGTACAGGTGATTACTGACTGGCCTGTGCCCACTCATGTCAAGGAGGTTCAAGCCTTCTTGGGACTCACAAATTACTATTGTTGCTTTGTACATAATTCCTCCAAAATTGTAGCACCCTTACACAACCTTATGTGCAAGGGAGTAGTATGGAGGTGGGAGAACAGCAGTAGACAGTGTTTGAGGAGTTGAAGAGGAAGTTTGTAGAGGGACCAATATTAGCCCCAGTAGGTTTCATGTGTCTCTTATGAGTAGAATCAGATGCATCTGACTTTCCTACTAGAGCAGTATTATCAATGCTGTGCAAAGATGACAAATGGCATCCTTGTGCATATTTGTCCCAAGGGTTGAATGATGTAGAAAGGAATTATAATGTGCATGACAAAGAGATGTTGAGAGTAATATGAGCATTGGAGGCATGGAGACATTATTTGGAGGGATGTATGCATCAGATTGAGATCTGGATGGATCATTAAAATCTGCAATACTTCATGTCTGCTAAAAAGCTTAACCACTGGCAAGCACATTGGGCATTATTCTTATCACATTTTAATTTTTACTTGGTCCATAAAGCAGAAAGCTTAATGAGGAAAGCAGATGCATTATCCAGACATATTGATCACAAAAGGAAGGTAGAGGAGGACAATAAGAATGTTACCTTGAATACTTTTACATTTGTGCTATGTGTCAAAGGCATCTATTTGTCAAAGTTCAAGATTGCTACTACCAAGGTTGGAACTTGGTCAGGAATACACCAGACTTCTGGTTGGACCAAGTCATTAGTGGTTGGAGGTGTTCAGGGGTTCTGGGCAGAATCCACTGGGCTGTAGTGTGCCAGATGAAAGAGGCCAGAGAGAACTTGACTTCAATTTATAAGAAGTTGCACCCTTCTCCTTGTCAGTTGTCCAATTTCAGGTGGATAGCATATGGATGTTCAGCAGGGTTCCAGATGGAGGGCAAAGATAGAATAAATCAGAAATTATGGAGTGAAATGAAGTCAAGAGGAGTTCAGAGATTAAAGGTTTAGTTTAGGAATAAGTCAAGGGTGAATGAAGGGTTGATATTAGGAAGAGGATAAGTAATACCAGCAATTTACAAGTAATTCACAAGTTAATTTGCAAACTGGAGACTAAGGCTAAGCTATGGGCACTTAAATAATGAAGGCCAGAAGAATAACGGAAAGCACAGAAGTTTCCTAACAGGTCTTTGTAAGTGTCTGTGACCAGAATTAATAAGATGTATCAGGAATAAAGTGAGTAAGCAAATGATTACTAAGGCATGTGACAATTTCTCTGATGACTAAAAGGTGCTGTGGCCAGGATGCTGATGGACAAGGTCAGAAAAGAATCGGAAAAGAATTGGGAGTTATTGGAAATTTGATTGGGTAAAATGGGTTTTGACAGTATTTCCCCCTTAGGGCTGAGTCTACAAGGCACATGAGGGTACAAAGATCTGACTTAAAAGCTGGGTCTGTGGTCAAAAAAATTTCAATTTCCTGCCTAACTCTAAAACATAATCCTGCCCTCACAAACTACCATGCAATGGTTGGCCACCCTCAAGGCCCAGCAAGAAGAGCTAGTCCAGGAGGGGCTATGGCTAGAGGAAGAAGTGCAATGTGAGGAGGAGCATTGGACAGAGGAGGAGCAACAGGCAGAGACAGCATGGAAGGCCAAGGAGGAGTGGAAGAAGGTGGCAGCCACAAAGTGGGTGGGCAAGAGGAAGGTGGTGGAAGAGGAGGCAAAGACAGAGGGAAACAGGTTGCCTGCTAAGGTCAAGGGGCAGCAGGATGAAGAGTCTGAGGGGGTCATGCGGGTGGAAGCCACTTGGCCCTGCAAAAGGTGAGTGATGGTGTCCTTGCTGCTGAGTATAATGCTGACAATCCCCCAGATGTTCTCGTCAACATTTAGCATGCTTCAGGATAGGTGCATGGGGCTGGGCAAAGCACAAGTGTGAGGAGGTGGTGTGGGACTAGAAGGCAATTAGTTAACTTCAGGTGTCAGGTATAGTTGTTGAAGGGAATCCATTGAAGATGTTTACAAAATTGTATAAAAGCTACTGGGCTGAACCAACCTAGTTTTCATGTAATGCATAATAAGGGGTGGTAAAGAGAAGAGATTATGGGTTGTAACACATAACAAATCTCTCTGAAGAACATTACAAACCAAAGTTTCCCTAGGCTAAAAATGCAATTTTTCTTCTATGCCAAGGAAGGTACATTGATATCAAGAGTTACTATCATAGTTCAAGTTGTCAGTCCACCAAGTGGGTGAATAAAGTACATTTTTCCTTTTCTTCCATAGGCCATGACCATGAGGAATGGCATCAACCATTATATTGTTAACTGACTCAGTGAAAACTGTCTCAGCATCTGCATTAGAGATCAAGCCACCCCTCTTCAAGAGTATGGTCACGATCATCGACCTCTATCCCAATATCAATGTTTTTAATAAGTGGCTTGATGTGAACCTTAAAAACTTTTCTCAGTGGTACCTCACTGTCATCCCCAAACATGTTGAGGTTGCTTTCCTTAAGATCTGTGGATTCCTCTTCCTCAGCACTCAATGAAGGTGCCTTTTGTTGGGACCATTGTCAGCTCAGCATAAAATTCTGGGTCAGAAACAGTGATATGTCCATTGCATGCTCTAAGGTCTGGGAATGGACCCAATCATATTGAGACATCATGACACACACTCTGAACCTCTCTGAACTGCTACAAATGCCACAAACTCAATTTTGAACCCTTTTTGAACTATTTCAGATGACTTTAAACAACTTTGAACAATTTTGACAGAGAAGGTGGAGCTTCTGTGGGAGCTGGCATCTGCCATCAAGGGGCTGAAGTGGGAGGTGAGGAAACTCTGGAGGGTGCAGGAGGACATCTGGGA
This sequence comes from Tricholoma bakamatsutake, assembly GCA_029959215.1. Lineage (NCBI taxonomy): Eukaryota > Fungi > Basidiomycota > Agaricomycetes > Agaricales > Tricholomataceae > Tricholoma > Tricholoma bakamatsutake. The sequence goes on along the minus strand of CP114860.1, from coordinate 12,520,392 downwards.
TCCATACGATCTGGAGTGGGCTTGGGCAGGGAAAGTGGAGGAGCATGAGGGAGAGGAAAAAGAAAGCTGGAGTGAAGGAGAGGTGGCAGCAGAGCTAGCTGAGGAAGCAGCACAGATAATCTGGGTGGAGCCCATGAAAGGGGATGATGGGGAGGTTTAGGGGCCCAGTCAGGGCCCACTAAAAAATTATTTTGTTTAATTTTTCTTTTTCTTTGAATTAAAAATGTGTCTCGTACTGCCATATAATGAGTGAGTTAAGTTTGAAGTAGTCCATGTTTGTCCAGGTAATGGGTGTAGAAATCTGTAACCAACTCCTGAGCATGATCAAGCTCTATGGCAGAAAGCCAAGAGTTTTCTTCATCAGTCCCCTGGTATCCTTTTCAATGGACAAAGTAGAGTAACTTGCAATGACAGCAGTTATCGATCTTTGAGTCCAGGATTTCTGCAATTTCATATTCAAGTTCATCATCGATAATGACCAGAGGGGGCAGAGGCTGAGTATAATTAGGAATGGTGTTCAGAGTATCTTCTTCCAGCTGTGAGATGTGGAACACAGAATGAACTGCCTGGAGATGGTCCAGAATCCAGAAGGTAACTGCATGGGTGCCTAGGCAGGTGATGATTTCAAATGGATCATAGTATTTCTCTGAGAGTTTTTTGGAAGGTCGAGTAGTGCATAAGTGTTCTCCTTTGACATAGGCATAGTCCCTGATATTGAAGCCAGGAACAGGAATCTGGCACTTGTCCACTGGACCTTGATAATACTTCTGTGCTTTAGAGAGCTGTTTCTGGAGTTCCTGGTGGAGTTCATTGAGGTCCACCATGAGGTTACAAGCACACTGGGAAGCTAGCTTGCATTTGGAGAAGATAGTGATGTTTGGGTGGTAGCCCTTATTGGCAAAAAAGGGTGAAACCCCAGTGGAAGCTGATGGGGCATTGTTGTAAACAAATTCACTTAAGGGCAACACTAAGACCAGTTGTTCTGTTGGTAATTGCAGAAGATCCATAGGTATTGTTCAATGGTCTGATTAAAGCATTTAGTTTGTCCATCACCTTCTGGGTGATAACCTGAAGTGAAGTGAATCCTTATGTCCAAAGCTTGACCAAGAAACCAGAAAAAGTGGGAGATAAACTTGGATCCCTGGTCACAAGTGATGTGTGATGGAACTCTGTGCTTGGAGAAGACATGCATGATGAACAGGTTGGCAAGTTCTGCTGTGATTTTGCTGACTGTGGGAATAAAGATGCCTTGCTTGAAGAGTTGGTCTATGAAGACCAGGATGGCAGTGTGGCTGTTGGAGTCTGGTAGCTGTTCGATGAAGTCCATCAAGATTGAGTCCCAAGGATGTTCCAGGACCAGGAGTTGCTTTGAAACTGTAGGGTTTGTGTTGGGGTGACTTAAAGCATTTGCATGTAGTGCATGATTTGCAGAAGTCTTGAATGAAGGTCCATAGGTTGGGCCAGACATGATCACATCAGACCAGTTGTAGGGTCTTGTTTTTTTAAAATGACCAGAAAAAATATGGTTGTACTTGTACTGCAGAACCTTGAGGCAGAAATCTGCTATATCCAGGATGTAGATCTGGTTGAAGTGGCAGAGGAGTCCACTGTCATCTACAGTCCAATTGGGAGCAGAAGGGGCCAGGAGATAGGCAGATGAGATGGGGTTAAGAGTAAGAGATGATTGGATATCATTGTGGAGCTTCTTGATGTCTATAAGGACTGCTTGTTGAATGACTCGCATGGTGAAGCATGTGGCTCGAAGTGAGGAGGTGAGTTGTTTTTGGGTGAAGATGGGTTACAATTGCTCAGGTTTGCTGAGACAAAGTCGCCATTTCCCCCTTTGCAGTGGACATCCCAACATCTAGTGAGTGCATTGGGTTTTGCCCCTAGTTTTCCAGGGTGGAAATGGATGACCAAGCTGAACTGTGAGAGGTACTCAGACCATCTGGCTTGGCGGTGGGTGAGGAGCTTCGTGGTACTGAAGTACTTCAAATTTTTGTGATCAGTGACCACATCGATCGGGTTTCCAGAGCCCTCCAGATAATGTTGCCAATGCTTGAATGCCTTGAAGATGGCCAGAAGTTCTTTGTTATGGGTGTTGTAGTTCAGCTCAGCAGAATTGAAAAAGTGGGAGTGGAAGGCAACAGGGTGAATGTTGCCATCAGAAGTATGGGTGGAAAGGATTGCTGCTAGGGCATAGTCAGAGGCATCCATTTCAAGGACCAAGCTAGAATCTGGTGATGATACTCAACCCAGAAACCCAAACAAAACCTACTAAATGGCTTTGGATGGTATAACATGAGTCAGAGGAAGGGTGCAAGTTGGTACTAAATATCACCACTAAGACCAAAATGTTGTGTTTAGTAATGCGAATTGATGAAGTGCATTGCAAATAGTCTTTAGAGGCATACAAAGATGTTCAAAGGTGTGTGAAATAGTTTGAAAGATGTTCAAAAGTGTGTGAAATAGTTCGAAGTAGTTTTGAGGAATGTTGAAGTGGTTCGAGGTATATCGAGAAGTGAGTATAATGAATGTGAAGTGTTTTTCGAATGGCGATAGGCAATATGCAATAAGTCGAGAGACTAATATGAAAGTTTGAAGAAGTTCATGATATTTTGCAGAACTTAGTGATATGATGTGAAGATAAGACCCAAGAGAACAGCTCTTAAATTAGACGATAAATGAGAGGGTAACTTGTGCTCTGTTCCCCATTGGTATTCTTTTATTCCAAGTAACTAATACAAGTATATATACAAATTGAAGAGATAGTACTAAAAAGGAAATAATAACATGTGTAAAACATGAGGCAATGTGCACAGCAATAAAGGTATTGTAAAACATAAAACAAATGAAAAATGATAATAAGTGAAATGTACATTGTCACAGTATGGTAAAAGTTCTTGTTCTATTGCTTTAATATATCAATGAAACATAAAACCACACTTATCATATTCTAAGTCTCTTGTAGTCTCTCCTTGTGTCTGGTGGCACTTGATATGTGATGAAATGGTTTGTTCTAGATGTGCAGCATGTATTGAAAGTGTTTCAAGACAGCTATACAGTAGCCAATATCGTTTGAAATGCTGCAAAGTCATTTGAAGTGTCACAAAATAGTTCGAAAGCATTTGAAATGTCTTGAAGTCATCTGAAATAATGCAAAATAGTTCAAAAAGCGTTCGAAATTAATTTTGTGGCATTAGTGATTTGGAGTGCGTGTCATAATGTATAGATACAATTAGAATCTTCTCCAGACCTTAGTGCATGCAGTGGACCTATCACTGGTACCCACTGAGAGAGGACTGGAGCGTGGGTGAATTCTTTCTTAAGCCTGTCAAAGGCTTCTTGGCACTTCATGTGGAAGTCCCAAGGAAAGTTCTTCTGCATCAAGCAGGTAAGAGGCATGATGATGTCAGAGTAACCATAAATGAACCTGTGATAAAAGTTGCAGAATCTGAGGAAAGACTGGATATCCTTGACTTTCTGGGGTACTGGCCAGTCCAGGATAGTTTTTACTTTATCTTTGGACATCCAGAGTCTATTTGGTGACAAGATGAACCTGAGATTTTTAACTGTATCTTTGTGGAACTTACATTTCTGTAGAGAGGCATAAAGTCCATGTTTCCAGAGTCTCTGGAGGCCTTCTTTATTTAACATGGGCCTCGTGTTTTGACATGTCATCAGAAAAAATGAGGATATCGTCGAGATAGATGATGATGCAGACATTGAGCAATGTCACTGAAAATGTCATTCATGAGGTGCTGGAAAGCTGTGGGTGCATTAGTGAGTTTAAAGGGAACCACCAGCCACTTAAAGGACTTGTAACAGGTCCAGAATATTGTTTCCCATTCATCACCATTGGTGATGCAAACTAAGTGGTAAGTGTGTTGGAAATCGATCTTTGTGAAGATGCAGGATTTGCAGGGCACATCAAGGAGGTCAGAGATTAGTGGGAGCAGGTAGCATCCTTCTTTGAGATGTGGTTGAGGCCTTGGTCATTGAAACATAACCAAAGCATACCGTTCTTCTTCTTGACAAAGAGTATAGGAGCACCATGATGTGATTTGAAGGGTCGAATGAAGCCAGAATAGATGTTCTCTTCAATAAACATTTTCAGGGCTTTGAGTTTGGATAGGGAGAGGGAGTACATATGGCCTGGAGGTGGGAGCACATTATAGTGGCTCAAAAAACTGTTCCAATGTTTTGCTATTTTAAAGAGGTTGGCTCACAATACAACACCATCACTCTATTATATTCTGTAAAAATATATATATATAATAGTGTATCATCATAGCTTTCAGAATATGCAAGAATCATGTGATTCTAATTGAAACTGATGAAATAATAAATAAAACAAAATAATCAATCATTGGGACAGTTTTTTGACTTTCAATTCTTTTATCCATAACCATGCTGTAGTCATCTGAATCTTGGTGGGATTACTTGTAATGACAATAAAAAATGTCATGTAAGTTTGTTTATTATAGTTTGACATGTTGAAACTGGTTCAACCATCTTCTTTCTTTTCAACCACCACATGAAGCCCTTATCCTCTGCCTAACACTTTACTATCATCTCTCTTCTCCAGGAGGGGTATTATTTGCATCAAATCCAGTCAAAAACCAATGTTGGGAAGTCAACAATTGGCAGAATCAAAGAGGAGATAGATTGGAAAAAGGAAAACAACATGAGAGGTCGTCCTTCCAAGCTCTCTTCTTGTAACAAGCAATCCATCATTCAACAAATCACTACTGGAAAGCTTGACAATGCTATCCAGGCCACCAATTTTATTAACAACATTATTCCCAGTCCTGTCACTCCTCAGACTGTCAGAAATGCACTAAAGAAGAATAATTTTAGCCATTACCAAGAAGGAGTGCGCCCTTCTTAAAAAAGCTCATTGAAAGGCTCATCTCAAGTTTGCCAGATACCATAAAAATTGAACTTCAAAGGATTGGAAAAGGGTATTATGGCCATATGAGAGTAAAATTAACAGGATTGGGTCAGATGGGAAGGTTTAGACTTAAAAAAAAAAAAAAAGAGAGGAACCATTTTCAGATAGAACCACCACACCTACTGTCAAGCATGGAGGGGGAATAACCTTATGGTGGGGTTGTATGGGGTGGAATGGAGTAGGGAAGCTCACAGAGTTTCAGGGGATCATGGATTCACAACAATACTGTGATATTTTGGAGGATGGAGTGGTAGAAAGCTTTGAAAAGCTGGAGATGGCAGAAGGGAGAGGATCTTTCAGCAGGACCATGACCCCAAGCACATCTCCTACAAGGCTACAAAATGGTTTAAAGACAATGTCATTCAAGTGCTTGTCTGGCCTGCACAATCCTCTGACATTAATCCCATAGAAGACCTGTGAGTCAACCTCAAGCATGCCATGCAGCAATACCCAAGACCACCAACTGGAGTGCATGAGTTGTGGGATAGAGTAGTTGAGGAGTGAAACAAAATTCCACCAGAAGCATGCCAAAGGCTTATGTAAAACATGCCCAAGAGGATAGAAGCAGTTATTGAGGCAAAAGGAGGCCATACCAAATATTAATTAATTAGAAAATTGAGGGTCAAAAAACTGTCCCAATAATTGATTATTTTGTTTTATTTATTAGTCTATCGATTTTAATCAGAATCACATGATTCTTGCATATTCTAAAAGCTATGATAATAATTATTATATATAATTTTTTATAAAATATAATAGAATGATGGTGTTGTGTTGTGAGCCAACCTCTTTAAAATAGCAAAACATTGGGACAGTTTTTTGAGCCACTGCATCTTCTATCTCTATCTTTAGGTTGTAAAAGTGGTGAGGAGGAAGGGTGTTCACCTTCTGTTTATTGAAGATGTTGGTGAACTCATGATACTCTTCAGGGATATCTGAAAGGTCCACCAGATTTCTGGTGACAGCCGAGGATTTGGCTGTGAGGCCTTTCAGGGAAAAGATCATCTGAAAGACAATAGCCCCAGGAAGTTTGCTAGCATGCATGTATGTGGCAGCATTAATGAATGAGATTGCAGGAGGTGTGCAGGTATCTGCTGGAAGGTTCAGAGGTGACTCAGAAGTTGGAGGGTCAGAAGACATCAGGGATGCTGGACCTCTATGATCTGCAAAATGACAAGTTATTTGGCCAGAAGACTAGTCAATCAATGAATTGTATTGCTTTAGCCAGTTGTGACCAAGGACTGCAGAACAGGAAGAGTCAAGCAGGGTTACATAAAATGTCAGATTCAATACTTCACCAAACATAAAAGTGACTGGGAGCTTCACGACTTATGTGATAATGGAGTTGCAAGTTCCATCAAACAGTCAGAGTCCGATTAGCAAAATAGTTTCCATGCTGAAATGATTTTCCAGCATAAAAGTGGAGTTGAGGAAACAGTAAGATGAGCAAGAGTTGATAAGGGTTCAGGTTGGTACAGAGTTGTTGGAAATGGATAGGAGGATGGTCAGTAAATCAGGGTCAGAAAGAGCAGACTAGTTGAGATGAACATAGGCAGCCAGCTGGGAAAGGTCAATGCAACCCTTAGCCCCATTGGCATATTCCTAAGGGTTGTTTTTTGAGTCTGTGGAATCTGGCATGGATTCAAAGACTGTGGCTGTGCAGGCTTTCATGGCTTTGGACTTGCTGCAATTGCCAGCTAGGTGTCCTTCTTCACCACAATAAAGGCAAAGACCTTCCTTCATGGCACTCATTGGTAGGGTTGGGTTGTCTGTTGTCCCCCATGTAGTCAAGTGTAGTCAGAATCTGAGGGAGTTCCAAAGGCAAGTGTGTAGACATGATATTGGTGCTAATGGATGGTGCACTGGGGCTGACTCATCAAAATATGTTTGATGGTTGGACTGAGGCACTGAAAGTAGAAGTGGGTCTAGAAGCTGGGAGTACTGATTGTTGGACAGCTGATAAGACTGGAAGAGTGCCTACACAGTGGGAGTTTCTTGTTGTTCACTGAGAATGTAATTCTGTGTGGGACATAGAATAAGGTTCAGATTAGTGTGCATTGATGAGAGAAGTGTGAGTTTGCAAATACTATCAAAGTTCAAGATTGCTACTACCAACAACTACTGTCAAAGTTCAAGATTGCTACTACCAAGCAACTACTGTCAAAGTTCAAGATTGCTACTACCAAGGTTGGAACTTGGTCAGGAATACACCAGACTTCCAGTTGGACCTAGTTGTCAGCGGTTGGATGTGTTCAGGAGTTCTGGGCAGAATCCACTGGGCTATAGTGTGCCAGGTGAAAGAGGCCAGAAAGGACTTGGCTTCAACTTATAAGAAGTTGCACCCTTCTCCTCGTCAGTTGTCCAATTTCAGGCGGATAGCATGTGGATGTTCAGCAGATTTCCAGACAGAGGGCAAAGATAAAATAAATCAGAAATTATGGGGTGAAATGAAGTCAAGAGGAGTTCAGAGATTAAAGGTTTAGTTTAGGAATAAGTCAAGGGTGGATGAAGGGTTGATATTAGGAAGAGGATAAGTAATACCAGCAATTTACAAGTAATTCACAAGTTAATTTGCAAACTGGAGACTAAGGCTAAGCTATGGGCACTTAAATAATGAAGGCCAGAAGAATAACAGAAAGTATAGAAGTTTACTAACAGGTCTTGGTAAGTGTCCATGACCAGAATTGGTAAGACTGTATTAGGAATAAAGTGAGTAAGCAAATGATTACTATGGCATGTGACAACTTCTCTGATGACTAAAAGGTACTGTGGCCAGGATGCCAACAGACAAGGTCAGAAAAGAATCAGGAAAGAATCAGGAATTATCAGAAATCTGATTGGGTGAAATGGGTCTTGACACTATTAATAGATAGCTCAGAAATTGAAATATTGTCTAAAATTAGACAATGTTTGAAAATGGATGATGAAGTAGTAGAAGCTGTGAAAGCTCTGAAGAGAGAAAAGAAAGGTAATATTAAAGGAGATGAATAGGTGTACTGAAGGATCAGAATTTGTGAAGGGAGATTATTTGGTTACATCACAATACACCATCTGCTGGACATTCAGAAAGGTGGAATACATTGGAGTTAGTGATGAGAAATTATTGGTGGCCCAGAATTTCAAAATATGTGTTGGGGTATGTGGATGGATGTAATATGTGCATGAGGGGGAAGAAGTTTCCAGAGAAACCTGGAGGGAAATTAATACTGAACCCTATATTTAAAGTGCTGATAGGTCCATTGCATGCTATAAGGTCTGGAATGGCTCCCAATCATATTGACACATTATGACAGATGCTCCAAACTGCTGTGAATGCCACTAAATTGACTTTGAACCATTTTCAAACAACTTCACATGATTTTGAATGACTTTGAACCATTTTGAACCTTTTTGCAACACTTCAAACACTTTTGAATGACTTTGCACTACTTTGAATGACATCAAGCACCACATTTGTTATCTATATGGTGAAATACCATGTGCCAGGAAGGATTCCAACTCATGGCCAAACCTGCTGATCATCGGTCAATGTTGTTCCAAGTCCCTATTGCATACAGAACCTGCTGGATGGATTATTGTGAGACTTAGCATGGTTTATACATAAAGGACAGTCTCTTTTTAGTTCTTTCCCTTTATTACTCCTCCATCATATGATACATCTCTGTCTTCTTCAGATTCCAGTCTCCTTTTTGGCCTTGTGCCTTAACTCACATATTTTGCCTCATGTACTACACCTGTTTTATTTTCTTTTTAGTACTATCTCTTCAAAATGTATATAGACTTGTACTAGTTACTTAGAAAATCAGAGAATAAGTTACCCTCTCCACTATTGTCAGATTTAAAAGCTGTTCTCTTGTGTCTTATCTTCATATCATATCTATAAGTTCTGCAAAATAATGTGAACTTCTTTGAACCTTCATATTAGTTTCTTGACTCATCGCCTATCACCTATCACCATTCAAAAAACACTTCACATTTGCTATACTCATTTCTCAATATACCTCGAACCACTTTGAACCACTTCGACATTCCTCAAAACTTCTTCGAACTATTTCACAAACCTTCAAACATCTTTCGAACTATTTTGCACACCTTTGAACATCTTTTGAATCATTTTGAACTTCTTCATATGCCTCTAAAGACTATTTGCAACACGCTTCATCATTTTATGTCACTTACTATGACTTTTGGGTATCAGCAGTGATATTCAGTACCAACTCGCACCCTTCCTCTATCCTATGTTATACTTCCTAAGCCTTTTAACAGGTTTTTGTTAGGTTTCCAGGTTGAGTATTATCAGTGCCATGGTGAGATATATCTGTGGACTTTATCACAGGATTACCCAAAGCTCAGGGATATAATGCAATATTATAGTATGTGACCACTTCACAAAGGAGGTCCATATTATTCCTATGTTGTGCAGAATGCCTTTCTTAACCAACTCATCTATTAATAACCCCTCACATCAAAACCATCAATTCCCCCATCATGCATGCACATCTCACCCCCTTCTTGTAGAGAGAACCTGCATGGTCTTAGCTAGCAGATAGTGGGTGCTACCCTAACACAAACCAAGCAGCAAGATGTGTTGTCTTGGCAGCAGGCCTTTCCAAAACTTCATCAATCTTGTCATCTGCATTGAAGTAGACAGTTTGCTGGTCCTCCAGATGGACTGACAGATGATAAACAGGAGGAGACTTTGCATGCATTCCAAATTCATTCATATGCCAGCAGCTTTCCACAGACCCAATGCAATGTGCATCCAGATACACCTTGACTTCATCTCTGTCTTGATCCAGAATCTCAACCATGGTCCTGTCATGGCCTTTGTATATGTACTTGTAAATGTGCTTGACAGCCTCTACTGAAGAACAGATCTCAACATTGATGTGACAGTTGTATCTGACAAATGAACCAAGTTGTTAACCAATAAACATGTTCTCAGATAAATGTTTCTTACTTTGCAGCAGATTGTATGGGACCACATGTCTGTTATCATAGACATGGTTATGCTTTCTAACTGTTCTACCATTGTTGGGTCTGGCATAATCAGAATAATTGTTTACAGTAAAAATGCAGGTGGTTATAGTGTGTGTTAAGACAGAAAGATGATAAGACTGGGGATTGTACCCAGGACCAACTGGACATAACTAGATGCTCTACCAACTGAGCTATCAGGTCTTACTGGGTTCAATACAACAATGTGATATGAATCAGACACCATTGATGTAACCACCACTTAACCACTGTCAATATTACAGCAGAGGGGAATTAACTGCATCCAACTTGTCTGTTAAAGAGCAAGCCCCATATTACATAATCACCCAACAAAGTGTCAGATTACACAATCCAACAGTGTGATACAGCATTGGCTGTATGATGGATCAGGAATCTGAGCTGACATAAATGGAATCAATATCATGGGCTTCACAGATTTTGTTGGCTGGATCAAGAAATATAAGGAGGTGCATATGTGGAAGGCCTCTCCTTTGAAACTTTATGGTATGAATGTGTGCCACCGCTTTACCCAAAACATCATCCTTGTTATTCTTGATCAATGCTTTCTTCTTCATATAGCTATAGCTAGCGCTATAGTACATATATATGCACTGTTTGTAACCTATCATCACACCAATATCAACCTAATCAAAAAAGTAACCTATAATTTCTGGATGCTAGCCAATCACTAAATGACTGGTTAAAATCCAATATGCCATATGAACCTATATAATTAAATGTCTTGGAGACAACCTATGTGGTAACCTACTGTTTGTTGCAAAATGATTTTAAATGTAATATTAGTTCATCTTCCACCAAAGCAAGCTGCGATAGTGCACATAGGCAGTGAAAGGCATATGAATCAGATTTTCCAGGGTTCCATGGCCATTTGTCACTTTTTTGCAAGCCAGATTTCTTCCTCACCATGACTGCCAATCTACAGTGGCCAGAGATTTAGAAAGCTCTGCTGCAGGAGGAATCACCCAATCCACATTTTACCACACATAGGGAAGAGCAGAAAGCTATGACAGACCAGACATTGTTGCATGTGTCTTTGAACAGGGCTATGGAACCTTTCTTTCATGACATAGCATAGATATCTGTCTGACTTTGAATTCTTGACATCTATGTATAGATGTTTCTTGATTCTGTGGTCATTCATGATATCAGACTGATCACTGTGTGCACAATGTCAACATACTCCTCTGGACCCTCAAGCTCAGCAACCAGTTTTGCCTTCACAATAGAGGGGTTTTGTAAATCTGTCAGATGACAGAGAAAACTGATATGCTATTCCAGATGGCCTATGTGATTAAAATGATCAATCCCACAAGAAAAGCTTGATTGTGACCTTGTACTTATACTCACATTCTTCAGGCTTGTTCCAATCCTTAACAACAATCTTTAGCTTTTCCCTTTTCCTCTCATCCCTTAAGTGGGCAGACACAAGACCTATATGAGCAGAAATTTCTTGAGGAAGGATGACATCTAGTTCAAAGCATGCTGCTGATGAAGTGGTGGTCATTGCCAGTAGATCAGGTGAGTTATGCTGTGTTGTAATGATTGAAGACAAATCCATGAGGGGTGGTCCCCCACACGTAGCAGTGGTGAGGGTAACTGCCTTTAGAGATGATGGTGGTACTAGTGATGGACTCCCAGTCAGAAAGTTACTATGGGCTGACATTAGTACTGTAGATAGCACATATCAGTCAACTCATAGTGGACAGTTATGAATACTTGCATACACTGAGGATCTGCAGATGTGCCACCTTTTCTTGTGATGTTAACCATGAAACCCATGCAAAGATAAAAGAGTTCAAGATGGCTGTGCCAAACAGTGATCAAACCACTACTTCTATCTGAGATAGCCCAATGATGATCATTATGAGGATTTGCTATCTGGGCTACCACCAACTGTAAACAGGTGACATCCAGAATATGTGTTACCCCGAGTTCCCAGTAGAAGTGAAAGTGGGGTAAATGGGGGATTTTGACATGTTCATCAACCTTGTAAGTTTGAATAGCAACCATGATAATCATCACAGCCATGTAGGTTGAGTGCAGGGCAATTTTGTATGAAGCACACAATGTAGATCTGGTGTTGGCCAAAAAATGTCTTCAGAACTAGTTGATGTTGACAGTTGTGAGATCTTGCAAAAAGATTGACAAGCATCTCATACTAGAAGATTAATATTTTGTAAGTAAGAACAACAGCTAGAAGCATGCATGAATACACACATAGACAAAAGTTGCATTACATTTGTCATCCCGGGTGACACTGAGACTGGAGGACTACATTGTATTACCAGCTTCTGAATCAATTTGCTTTACCATTCCCCATTCTTCAAGTTCTGCCTCCTTAATCACAGCTTGGACAATTCCAACATGGCTATTGAACTGCATGACCAATGCATTAATGAGAGCTGCAAGCTCCATTGGAAGATGAGGAGATTTAGGGGGAAGAAGTCAACATGATGGGTCTGCAAATAATAATTAGCAAATTGTTCAAGCCAAAGAGAAAAAGTATGTATACAATCAGGGTTCTCTATGAGGGTTTGGTTTCTTAAGAGCAAGAGCACCTGCCTGATCATATATTGTCTTAATTTGTGTTAGTTGCACATCTTCTAGGACATGATGATCAAGGGATGCAAAAGGGAAGCAGCAATTATGGATGGCTGGCTGTAGCACCCCACAATAGTGCTCCATTGGGAAAGCCCAATAACACCAGACAGGTCCACTAGCTTTAATGCTTGCTGCGATGTGAAGAAGTGCATGAACTGTGATGAGGCATGTTGAAAGCCATTCTGGATCATGCTGGTGATAAATACTAAAAAATAACTATTAGGTGAGGGTTACTACCAACAGAATAAACTAGAACATACTCTTCATACTCTTTTACACACTGGATAAACCCATTGTGTAACACTTGAAGCTCAGTATCAGATATCTCGAATTGGAGGCAATCATTGAGCATGCAGACAAGTTGGATGAAGTGCTCATAGTACTTTTTATTTGTAAATTGATGATAAAGATGGACAGGACCAAGATGGGTTGTCCAAAATGACCACATTTCAGCAGAAATGCAGACACTATTTGTAGTGATGTTTGGAATGCAAACACTGTATGCAGAAGGAATGAAGTTACCTAACTTTCCTGTTATTTCCCTCCTCCAACTGGCTGCAGATAGTTGATACAACTCTCTACCATCATCCATTCCTTTGAATTTACCTGTCCAATAAAGGATCAGGTTTTTTAGAAGGGTTTCCCAGATTAGATGCATGAAGTCATACAGAAATAATAGTGGGAAATAAAGAGAATAAAGGTGGAATAATATAGGATGGCCTTTGATTCCATATTTGCAATATAAACTGTTGGCATTGACATTAGTCATTGTAGCATTGACCTCTTCTGCTTGTGCCATGAGCTTGTCATGAGTGTGCAAAGGAAGGTTATGTGGACTGTAGCATTTGATAGTGTTGTGATTATTGATGACATTAAGATGAGTCGAACAGTCAAGAGAAACATAATGAGTGGTGCTAGTTGAGTGTGGAATATGAAGGCCAGTAATCTCACACATCAGCATGGTGAATATCCATTGTGACCCTTCATCTGCATGAGCATGAAAACAGCAAGGATATCACCAAACACAAGAATAAGGAATGCATGCAAAGCAAAGCATGTTTATGAAAGGACATCAAATGCTGCCACATCTTTTGCAAGGCAAAGAAGCTCTTGAACAAGAGGCCATAGATACAAGTCCATATTTTTTGGTTTGTTTGGACCAGGAATGATGCCAAGAGACAAAATGTTCACAAGATGGAAATCTATCTCTGGAGAGAAATTGTGGTTAAAAATAATGAGTGGCCAGGCAGTCTGCTTCCACCTTTTGAAAGGAGAAAATCCATCTGTTGATAGATACAGTGCAACATCACAAACATCACTGAAATATTTGAAGAGCATGCACTCATCCCTGATCTGAATATACTTTGTGCATAGCTGTCAATAGCATGTGGAATCAAATACATCAGCTATTTTATTACACTGATGCTGGTACATTGATCTATACTGCCTGAGTTGAGCAAGACAATGATTTGAAGCAAATGCATAGAGGTAGGGTGTAAGGGGGATGTACATGAATCACTTTCTGGGCTTCCTATCAGCATGAAATCAGGCTTCTTTGCAGTAAGGACATGACTGTAAAGTCACATTCAGACCAGTATAACAGACACAAGAATTGGACAGCAGTCATACAGTTCCAGTTTAAAACCAGAAAGAAAGGCAACATGAGATCACATCTGATCAAGTGGTGGAAGTGGCAGATCTTGAGAGAATGCAAAATAAGTCTTAGGCCAATCTCAATCTGTAATTTGTGTCAAGATTTTGAAAGCAAATGCCTTGCATATTGCAAGATCATATGCCACCAGCTTTTCACCTGTAATCAAAGTATTAGAGTAGTCATAACACTGTAGAGTTAAAATATGCATACTGATGCTGGTGAACTCATTGTCATAGCCAGCCCCCAGCTGATTCCAAGTTGATAATTGTCCATTTTTGTCAACCTCAAATCTTGCCCAATCAATTTGTCCAAACTCTCCTTCATCATCATCACTGTCTTCATTCCCTTGAACATCATCAGCATCATCAACCTCCTCATCAAGCTAGTGCTTCACATGGTGGACTCAAGTCCAAATTCATGATCCCTTGCTTCACCTTCTCCAGTACCTCCCTCCATTGCATCTTGTAGGCCATTGGGTGCACCAGTACTCACACCAGAAACAGACACTGTATCTGTTGAATTAAATCTGCATGTGGCACCTATTCTGTGCCTCAGTGTAAACACATATACATGTAAATACATGTATACAAATATGTCATAATGACATGTGGACAGGAACCATGTGGTACACCGCCCTTTTCTCCACCCCACTGAGCCTCACATGACCTGAGCCTCATGTGACCATGTGGGCGCTCTAGGTATATAAGTACGCTGTACCTCTACCTAGCAATACAGAGAGTTCTATGCCCTCTAACCTAAGTTACTTAGCACACTAACCAACTCAACAGGTAAATAGTAAGATCTGTGAGCACTCTACACTGTGCATAGCGTGCTGCTCAACAGGTTATGGGCCCTGTGGGCGATGTTGCACAGCTATGAGCTCCTCAGAGCTCTAGTTGGAAGGAGTTGTATTGTAGCCTCTTGGGGCTCCAACTCACACGTTGTGCACAGGTCTTACTACTGACGTGCTTCACTGCGCTGAGCACCTCGTTGCTTTTGTAACAGGTTAGCCTCTTTCTGACATGACATCATGGAGCGATGATGCGCCCGTTTGGCACTCATCATGTGCTAAAACAAAAGTACTCTGACGGAGTGCTAAGTTTTGCATCTGGCATTTCTAATTTAAGAGCAAGTGACTGATTTGGTGCTTTCAACAGCTCAAATCTTAAAAATGTCCTCCTCGCTCGATAAACTCGTCTCCTTGTTTGATGGCTCTGGCTACAAGGCCTGGGCCGAAAGTATGAAGGCGTGGCTTATGTCACAAGGCCTTTGGCAAGTTGCCTCTAGCGCTGAAACAGTGCCAGTGGCAGCTGATGTTGCCGCATGTAAGGTGTGGAATCGGGAGAATGATCAGGCATATGGAGCTATCTCGCTCTGCCTATCTCCTTCCATCAGATCCAGATCTGGATCTGCAACAGGACTTGCTAGTGCCCTGTGGCAAGCCCTGCAGGCCGATTTTGGCCAAGAAGGGCCTTCTCAGATATTTGCAGACTTTAAATCTGCGATCTCAATCAGAGTCCTGGTGTAAAACCCTGTGCCGACAATGGCTCAGATCTCTGAGAGATACCAGCGGCTAACTGCCAATGGTGTTGAAATCCCTGAGATAGTTCAGGCCTTATTACTCCTTTCGGCATTGCCAAAGAAGTACAATTCTTTATCTTCCACCATCTTATCCACAACCGGTATGACTGGACTCTCCTATGCTGTAGTGAGGGACCATGTGATGGCAGAAGCCTCCCGACAAGCTGCCTTTGCATGCTCTGGGGAAACAGCAAAGAAGCTGTCAGCTGTCAAGAGAAAGGGCAGTGACCCTAAGTGGAAAGGGAAGGGATTGGAGAAATCTGGTGAGAAGTCATCTGAGCCTTTGGGCTCTGACTCGAAAAAGAAGCATAGGTCTGGCAAGGCTGCCAGGAAAAAGCATGAGAAAAAGGAATCTCACAGCCACCTTGCCTCCACCAGTATGGTGGAACCCATCATGGTGCCTAGTGCACCTTATGCGGGTGCAATACACTCTGCCCATGTTGCTACGACCATTAACGGTCAAGGTGTCATTTCGAATGGACTGGCACAGGCCAGCCCCTCTCGCCTCCCACTGATGTTTGACCAAAGTGTTCAAATGTCATGGCTACATGGGAAATCCATGTATTTCCACACCACTGACCCAAGAAAGCGGCCTAATCAGCCCGAGTCAAAGGTCACCGGAACTGTCTCCCCCAGCCCCTCTGTGTACAAAGACTACCAGGCGGCCTGGGACCTGCTCACAGACATCGAAGTGCCTAAAACGGCCAAGAATCTTTGAATCATCGAAGAAAATCAGATGAGTAAGTGGGAAGGTAAGCGCCGCCGGGTGGAAACCCCCGAGCCATCAGCTCAGATCGAGGAGGTTCCTGAAATAGAACCTGAGCCTGAGGATGATGATGATGAAGTCTCCCTCGGCTCCAAAATGACGGTCCCGGATCAGTCGATCTGGGAAAGCATGGATAACATGCTCATGGATGAGCTAATAGTCCCTTTTATGGGGGCTTACGATGAAATGTCAGTCCTTTTCCCTGACCATTGCATCATTGCTAACAATAGCTTGACAGGGATGAACTATTCGGGCCATTCCCATAATATTGAGCATCCTATAGAATTTTTAATAAATTATATTGTCACTTGTGATGCAAAGGCCCTAATCAGGCCATGTGTGATGTGTGCTGGAAAGGAATGCAAACATGGTGCCCCTTGGATCTTAGATTCAGGCGCATCATTGCACTTCACTGGTGAGATGAAAGACTTCACCTCCTATGAGGATTTGCCTATGTCTGAGAAATGGCAGGTCAAGACTGCTACCAGCGTGACTTTGATCAAAGGCAAAGGCGCTGTCCTGATTCGTCATCAGGTAAAAGTTAATAGGAAGACAGAGTCGTGCATCACGCGCTTATCCCCCAGTTTCTATCTCCCAGATTTGACAAGTCGGCTTATGTCAATGGGAGTGTTCCTCGTTGCTGAGGAATATACTGTAAAAGGAAACAGTAAAATAATTTCCTTTGTCGCTTTGTCAACAAAAAGAGAAAACCCCAGCTCGATGCGATGCCAATAATATGTGGCAAAACCATCTATGTGTGTGATTCACACATTCAGAGCACTAAGAGATTAGAAGTTGCGACTATCTACGTTGCTGACTATGACATTTGGCACAAGTGGCTTGGCCACCTGAGCGAAGCTGCCATGCGACAGATGCCAAAACACACCCATAAGTTTCCCAAAGATCTAAAAATTCCAAGGGACAGGCACATTTGTCCAGGGTGCGCCAAGGGAAAAATGACATCAAAGTCATTCCCTGGATCTGAGTCTTGGGCCGAAGAGGCCTTCGAGCTGATCCATTCTGATCTGAAGGAATTACCAACACTCAGTTATCACAAGTACAAATATTTTATCATATTTGTTGATGATCGAACTTCACACATATGGAGTCAGTGCCTGAGAAAAAAGTCCGATGCTGCTGAGTCAATCAGACAGTTCGAGGCGATGGCCAAAACGCAATATGATGCAAAAATCAAGCGTTGGCATTTCGATCCTGGGGGGGAATTCTGTGATTGGGAACTCATAACCCAGCTCAAAGAGGCTGGGATTAAAATTGAGATGTCGGCATACCACGTCCACCAACAAAATGGTTGTGCTGAATGTGCGATCAGGACACTAATGGAGAAAGCACAAACATTGCGCTTTACTGCCTGCCTACCACAATCATGGTGGGAATTTTGTGTAGAGCATGCTACGTATCTCTACAACCAAACACCAATAAACTGCCTAAAATGGCGAACTCCGATCGAAGATCTTGATGGCAAAAAGCCCGATCTGAGTGATGAGAAGGTATTCGGATGTGGTGCCTATGTTTACCTGCCGAAAGAGAAGCGTCCTAATAAGTTAGCTGCAAGATCAGAGCTCATGACGTACATTGGCCTGGCAGATGGCATCAAAGGTTGGCACTTTATGCGCCCATCAGGGTCAATATTTGTCGGTGCTACAGCACTCTTCGATGAGATTCTGTTCCCTCATTGTCCCAGAACCAAGACCCTGGCAAAAACTGATCTCGGGGATATACCCCCTTCTGGAGATGATGACCACTCTGGGGGATCAGGGGATGATAGCGATAGAGGAAGTGATGACAGCTTCTATCCGGGCCATGGGCATTATGCTCCACCGGCGCCGAATCCTCCTCCATGAGCTCCGTCCCCACCACCTTCACAATCAGGGTCTGGAACCCCTAAAATCTCTAGAGACCCGCTGTTCGGCTCCTTTGGCGATCCACCTCAGGGTGCTGATCCGTTTGTGCCGGCAGGTGCACCAGGTCCATCGTCCCAGCCTAGTCCAGCACTGCCAGCAGTAGAGGCCCCCATACCTCCACTAAGGCGATAAAACAGGCAACGATGAGTCCCAACTCGTCTGGGCAATATCTATGGTGAAAATCGTGACCCCATTCAAATCGAACGAGACATTGCATGGGAGCGCCAATGGTGGGAACCAGTGGGACAAGGCAGGAGTCGCGCTCCAGCCCTCCCTCAGGTTGAAGAAGAGGTGCCAGCTGGGCCCTCTCAACCACCAGTGGCAAGTAGAACTTCTCCTGCACAGACCCCGGATAATTTGGGATTAGAGTACGTGACAACCCCTCAACCTCAGGAGTCTGAGGTGCCATGGATTTGGCACCAGAATCCCAATGAGGAGCAAGGATGGTGGTTACCCAATTCGGGTACCCCATCATATTGGGGCCCTAGAAGGGATAATTATGTTGCCGAAGGTGGAACAGATCTGATGCACCTTCTGCTTAGCAAAGCAGTTGCACCATCTACAGTGTCAGATCCTGTCCCGATCCAGTATCGCGACATTGCATGCTTACCCAAGCCTGTGCAATCAGAGTGGAGAAGTGCATGCCTGGAGGAACTAGAGGCCCTTTGTAAACGGCATGTCTATGACATCGTAGATCTCCCTGCTGGCCGAAAGGCCATCAAAAATAGATGGGTTTTCTCCATAAAATCTGATGGACAAAAATGGGCCAGACTCGTGGCCAAAGGCTTCTCGCAAGTCAAAGGTGTCGATTACAATGAGATATTCTCTCCAGTGGTCCGCTACGAGACAGTGTGCCTCATGTTTGCCCTGAGTGCCCTGGAAGGCATGTACATGATGGGACTTGACATAAAAACCACATTCCTGTATGGCAAACTAGATGAGGAAATTTACATGCATCAACCCGAGGGATTTGTCATCCCAGGTAAAGAGCGCAAAGTCATGTGCTTACACCGAGCATTGTATGGCCTTAAACAGGCCGCCCTAGCATAGTGGAGAGAGCTAGAGATGTTCATGCGATCCATTGGATTTGAACGTGCCAGCTCAGATGCCGGCATTTTTATCTACAAAAATGGTAAAGACATTGTCATCACAATAATATATGTCAATGACGGTGTGTTCTTGGGGAAGAACAAACACCTTGTAGAGAAAAAGAAAAATGCATGTCTCAAGCATTGGGAGTGTCGGGATACTGGTCATGTTACTGAATTCCTTGGTATGTGCATAACACAAGGCGCATCAAGAATCACTCTGAACCAAACAACCTACCTAGCCACTGTGCTAGCTCGGTTTGGAATGATAAATGCCAAGGCATCCCCCACTCCACTTCCCATGGGATATGTCCCTATGGAAAACCCTGATGAGCCTAATCCAGCTCTCAGAACTGAGTTTCAATCAGTAATTGGGTCTTTATTGTACCTGATGCTCAGAACTCACCCTCATATCGCCTTCGCGGTAATAAAGATGTCACAATTCTCGGCTAATCCGAGTAAAGAACATCTTGATAAGGTACATTACATAATGCGCTACCTAGTCGGTACTCAATCATATGAGCTTATCTATGATGGCCACAGCAAACAGGGCCTCCAAGCCATTACTGATTCAGACTGGGCATCCGATGTCATGAAATGCAAGTCCACAATGGGTTACTTTGCCACCTTAGCAGGAGGCATCGTGTGCTGGCAGTCCCATATGCAAAAAACTGTAGCACTTAGTTCCACAGAAGCCGAATTCATGGCTCTCTCTGACACTTGTCGGCAGATAGTGTGGATCACATCCTTATTTTCCGAATTGGGATATCCCTTGAGTAAGGTGCCTATCTGTGCCGATAATCAGGGGTTGATCTTCATTGGATCTAACCCCGTTCAGGAAAGAAGGACTAAACATATCGACATCCGCTATCATTATACACGCGAATGTATCGAAGACGGCAAGGTCACAGTCGTCTTCATCCCGGGAACTGAAAACCCAGCAGATATGTTTACTAAAAATCTCGGAAGGCAGCTCTTCGAGAAATTTAAAAGCTCCCTCAGAATTAAATTTGAGGTTCAAACTTAGTACCTATACATGGCACCTTGGATTGTAAAGCCCCTCCAGGTCGATGCCGGTACAGTTTGTGGGGGGGTGTTGAATTAAATCTGCATGTGGCACCTATTCTGTGCCTCAGTGTAAACACATATACATGTAAATACATGTATACAAATATGTCATAATGACATGTGGACAGGAATTATGTGGTACACCACCCTTTTCTCCACCCCACTGAGCCTCACGTGACCTGAGCCTCATGTGACCATGTGGGCACTCTAGGTATATAAGTACGCTGTACCTCTACCTAGCAATACAGAGAATTCTATGCCCTCTAACCTAAGTTACTTAGCACACTAACCAACTCAACAGGTGAGTAGTAAGATCTGTGAGCACTCTACACTGCGCATAGCGCACTGCTCAACAGTATCATCATCTGAATCAGCAGACACAATCACCCGCACTTTAGAAGGTCCAGGTACTGGAAGATGTGGCAGATTTGCTTGGAGATGATGTTCTTATTTTCATTGTCAAGACACTTTAGTGCCATCGCAGTGCCAGCAATTACAGATAACATAATTCTTGCTGGTGCTAGCCATAATTTTAAAGCTCTGGGGGACAGGGAAAGAGTAGCATCTAATTGTCTGAGTAAAACAAGACTTGGAATGAAATTGAAAAATAGCACTAATCCATCCAGTGAAGCACATGGCATGGATTGTGGGTGGTCATGTTGATTAACATCTGCACACAACCTTATCTATTACCTGACCCTTCCCAAATTCCCTCAGCTTATCAAAAGCCATGCCTGCTCTTCAGAAGTCCACTGCAAACCATGCCAACAATATCAGAAAGCCAGAGGCCACCAGCAAAGCAAAGAACCAATTGCAACACCCACAACCATCTGGAAAAGAAAACAAGGTGCCAGTCATTAAAAAAAGTGAGATGGCTGCAAAGGTAGCTGAGTTGCAAGATTATCATCATGTTCTCCAGGAAATTGAACACTCACTGATATTTTATGGCATCCACACAGCCCAGGAGACTACAGGTACTAAAGCTCCTGGAAACAACCAAACTGAAGGTACAGCAAACCCACATTCACATACAGGAGAGAATAGAGGAAACAGATCTGGATCTGGAGCTAGTATGTAAATGAAATGTCCATGATATTCCACTCTAAATTTATGCACCTTGTTGGGCATTTCAAACACAGAAAAGAAGACAGCACAGTTTAGCAATAGTCCTGAGGAAACATCTGATGAAGAAGATGAAGGAAGAGTATGTTCTTGTACTGCTGCATCAGAAAACACACATCATGTCACTGAGCAAGCTGAAGGCGAGGGGGGCATAGTAATCAACATGCCCATACCACCACATCACACCCCACCACAGGGCAAGCCAAGAACAATCACCATGCATATATATTAGGGCAATACCCACTGTTCTGCTAGCTGGACTGTGTGGGCTCTCCTACAAGAATGCAGCGGGGCACACACGCGTGATGGGGGGTTTGATGGATTTGATGCAAGGGGTTAAAAATAGAACAGTTGGCTGAAATAGGCTTTTTGCACCACAATTGTGGATGGAATACCTAAGAGAACACAACTGAGGTCTCCTAGTATTTATTTTAGGATTATATACTATGTTACATATATTGTAGTATGTTGTTACAGATGTGCGCATACATGCACATACATATTGATGCATGTAAATAGAAAATTCCCACACTAACAAATAATGCGTGTATAGGCATTTGGTAGTGTATTTTGGTGAAATAAAATGAAATAAAATAAAATAAAAATAGTATTATGTAATAGGCATGTTAGGAGACTGTTTCCTAACATTACCCACTTTTTATGCCTCAACTTCCAGGTGAGAAAATATTGCATCTGTCCCCTCTGTGAAATTCTGGTAAGGCTGGAAATTCATTCCCTCATACACCATTCTAGCAATGTGATGCAGAGCATTTGGATTACGTTTAAGGAATTGGGCAATTGCATTATGTGCTCACTTACAATTTTCCTCAGGTTCCCATGAATTATTTTCATCAGTGTAGTTCTTCCACTTGATTAAACACTCCAATTTATTTTGTCGAAGATGTGAGTCCAAAACTTCTTCAACAATATATTCTGGAGCACCTTCTACCATTATTGGAGGCTGTGGAGTAGTTTGTTGACTGGGAATAGTGGGTGGATGGTAAGGGCGTAAACAGGAAATGTTAATTTCAGGATCAATCTTGAATGACTGAGGTAATTTTAACACTACCACATTGGGTGAAATTATTTTAGAAATTGGATATGGGCCAACTTGCTTCTCCGTAAGCTTTCTTGAAGGTCGTGGAATATTCAGATCCTTGGTACTTAGCCATACCAAGTCACCAACTTTATACTCTGGAGCATCAGCTCGAGTACGATCTGCATGTCACATCATATCATCACGTGCTTTCATCAATGCCACCTCAGCTTCCTCCTGCACCTTTCACATTTTTGATACAAAGTCCTCCACTGACTGTATCTTGACTTCTCTTTGTAATTCTACTCCCGTTCTGGAATGATACTCATAATTAGCAAAGAAGGGTGACAAGTGAGTAGCTGAATAGAATTTATTATTGTGGGAAAATTCTGCAATTGCCAACCATTCAGGCCAGTCAGTTTGTCAGTGATTGACAAACATGGGTAGGTACTGCTCCAACTCCTGATTCATTCTTTCTGTCTGCCCATCAGTTTGTGGGTGATATGCCATAGATAATTTGGTTTGAATCCCCAATATGTTATTTAACTCTCGCATAAATGCAGAAGCAAATTGTGATCCATGATTAGAGATAACCATATCAGGTAATCCATGTAATTGCCATACCTGATTTGGATAGAGGCGCGCCAAGCCCAACGATGAGGTTTCTGCAGTAGTAGGAATGATATGGACTTCCTTTGTGAAGCAGTCACATACTACAAATTTTGCATCATATCCCTGAGCTTCAGGTAATCCTGTGATAAAGTCCACAAATATGTCTTGCCATGGCACTTTGGGTATAGGATTCGGCATTAATTTCCCAGCAGGCTTTTCTGGAAATTTCTTCCCCCTCATGCACATATCACATCCATCCACATACCCCAACACATACTTTAAAATTCTGGGCCACCAATAATTTCTCATCACCAACTCCAATGTCTTCCACCTTCCTGGATGTCCAGCAGCTGGCATGTTATGATGTAACTGTATGATCTCCCTTCGTAAATCTTGATCCTTTGGTACATACACCTTTCCTCTGAACAACACTAACCCTTGTTCTTCAATCCATTCATCTCCTTTAATATTACCTTTCTTCTCTCCCCTCAAAGCTTTCACAGCTTCCACCACTTCATCATCCATCTCTGAACATTGCCTAATTTTAGACAACATTTCCATCTCTGAGCTATCCACCAATAAATGCCCTTGATGCATAGCACAAATACAAAAGTATTCAGGTTTGAGTAGGGTAATATTTTTATTGTCCTCCTCTACCCCCCTTTGATGATCTGTACATCTGGATAATAACTGAGTTAAGGTAATTGCATCATCATGCACAAAGATCAAGCTGTGTGATAGGATCATGGATATAGAACTGTGCATAGGCTGCAGGCTATCCAGAAGGAGGCAGAAGTGCTCTGGAAAGATGATGAAGATTCTTATGAATACAAAAGCTGTATACCCTGATGTACCTGTGACAGAACAGTCCACCTTGACACCCAAAGAAGTAAATGCAAATGCAGCATTGTACTGTTGGATGTTTGTTTTAATTTTTTTGGAAAGAAAACTTTTGCCACACAACAGATCTTGCAATGTGGGCAGGTAAGAAAGATGGCAGATAAATTTGTTCTTGCAAGCAGCAACTTCCAACCTTTGATACAGCCCAGGTAGACTTGGACAACTTTTCACAGTCAAAATGCAAGGCATGGCAGTGTGGACACTCCACATTCATGGGTCCAAAATGTCTGGGAATTGGCTTCTGATAAGGTGCATGACCCAGTGGTAATGGCCTTGCAGGTTGAAGTCGAGGTGTAGGTAAAGGCATAGGTGGAGGCAAAAGTGGCAGTATTGGGAGATGCAGAAATGAAGCAGGCTGCAGTGGTGAAGGAGATTGCATGGGAGAAGGTGGTGATGATGGGACATGGAATATTGGATCAGACAGTACTGGTGATGAAGACTGTGGAGGAGAACATGGAAATTGCAGAGGAGACACCCTTCCAAACTCATCATAATAATCTGATGGCATAGGAGAAGATGGAAATTGCAAAGAAGAAATTCTTCCAAATGCATCATAAGGGGACTTGCTACCATCATCATCATCAGATTTCTCATTTTCCATTTCCCTCCTCAAAGCAATCTCAATTATTCCTCTGTTCTTCATACTCAGCAGCCAGCAATGCAGCCATTTCCCTATCCATCTGAATCTGTTCTGCTCATGCATTCACTTGAGCTCAATATTGATCAATTGGATCCCCAGACATATTGATTGATCCAACCTCATCATTTGTAAATGCAAACTCCTATCTGCAATAGATAGACATTGGAGCTCCTCTGGAGCTTCTCTGCCTCATCCATCTGTACCTGCTCATCTGCACACTGTTCATTTCTCCACATCTGATGCATCTTGAGAGCCCATTTCTAATCACACCTATTATGCTCCTGCAATGCTGCTTATATATTGATATGTCTTGGTGGATCATGCATGGCTCAGCAGCTAAAGCAGCTTGCTGTGCAGCTGCTTGCCTGTCTCTTTTTTGTTCAGCCAGCTGCTGCAATCGTTGATTGGCTGCTTCAGCTTTAGCAGCTTGCCTGTTCCTTTCCTGTTCAGCCAGCTGCTGCAATTGCCAAGTATGCTGCCTAGCTGCTTCAGCTTCAACAGCTTGTCTTTGTGCATACTCTTCAGCTTTAGCAGCTTGCCTCTGCTGCTCTTGTTCAGCCAGCTGCTGCAATTGCCAATTGTGCCACCTAGCTGCTTCCACTTCAGTGGCTTGCCACTGCTCATTCACCTGCTGCAATTGCAGATTATGCTGCCTACTCATTTTGGCCACCTGCTGTAATATCCTCTCTCTGGCAGCAATAGCCTTAGCAGTTCTCCTTCCTCAGCAACCTTCTGTAATAATTCCTGCTGATGCTGATGCTGCCTAGCTGCCTCTGGTTGTAGCTCCTGAACACATGCATCATAATCTGCAGTTCTTTCCCTCAATGCAATATGTCCCCTATGCAGATTATTAAGTGCAGGATCTGCTTGACCATCTGAAATATTATGCAATGGTCCCAGTCCCCTTCTTCTCTCTCTCCCTCTGCCCCTCCTTGTTTGTAACTGAGGTGCAGGTAGAACCACAGGAATGGGATTGGCCAAAGGTGCATTCCATTTTGCTAGCAGCTGAACTTGTGGTATAGTAGAAGCTATACATATTTGCTACTAGTCCATTGTTTGCCAAAACAAGTCCAGATGGTATCACAGGAGCATTTCTCCTATGTAATACAGGAGCAGGTGGAACCACAGGAATAGATTGGCCAAAGGTGCATCCCAATCAGCAGGCATCTGCACCTGTGGTATGTGAGAAGCTAATGTAGCTCCATAGTTCAGTAGAACAATTCTCTCAGAAAAGGCAGTCACTCTGACTCTGCCTCTTCTCTCATCAGCATTGGTCATCTGCAACCTTTCCAAATGGTCTGCATCTCTAATTCTAGTCCTTTCTACCTCTGGAGTAGAAGGTCTACTTTGATTCCTGCAAACACTCTAATCAGCCATCATTGTAGCCAGTTGTCACAATGCTCACTATAATCCAACTGTTTTCTAGTTTCAATAGCCAATTCCAACACTTTTGTAATGACAACCACAAATTTGCTATTTGATAATAGGTAACAATTGCAATAATATCACTATTATAGGCACAAATCTGGTGTGAAGAGAGGTGCCCAATTGATTGTTGTGCATTTTCTCTCCACATGTATGGAAAAGCCATCTGTTTGGACATATTGTGCCAGAAATGGGCGAGGCATAAAAGTAGGTGTCCACTATATCGCAACCTAAATGTTACATAATCACACCTGCCTTTTGGGTAATTGGGTACTATACATATAGGATGATGACATTTAAACCCAGCTATATTAAGCAGAACTGACCAATTTGTAGTCAGCTCTGACTAATGCCATTATTTCTGACAAATTTTGCACAGCTCTGATCAAGCCTGACAAATTTTACATAATCCCATCAAAAATTGCTTCCATCATTCCCACAAAATGACTATCCCATATGTTATAGACATTGTCCCATTAACCATCAAGATTCTCAGCCAAAAAATTCCCCCTTTTAGTTGATCCCATCATGCCATCACTCCCACAAAATGACTATAGCATATGTAATGGATGAGCTTATGACCCATAGCTCACGTATACATAACACAATGATTGATCCCACTACAGTTACTCAACTCTTCAGTTGTCTTTGGACCTTCAACCCAAAATCAATGTTTGGGGGTTCATGGTGGCACAACTCTTTATTTGACTTCTAGATACAGTAGTACATAATGAGTCAATGTGGGGGGGTTGTGGGGTTCATCCTCTTTTTCATCTCCCCATCCTCATCTCCATCCCCATCTCCCCCATCCCCATCCCCATCTCCCCCATCCCCATCCCCATCCCCATCCCCATCCCCATCCCCCCCTTCCCTCTCCATCTTTCCTCCTCCTCCTCTCCCCCTTCTCCATCCCCATTCCCACCTACCCCATCCCCAGATCCCATATCCCCACCTGCCCCATCCCCATCCCCACCTCTCTCTTCCTTGTCTCCCCCTCCCCCTTTCTCATCTCCCCCTCCTCCATCTCCTCCATCTCTATCCCCATCTCCCCCATGTCCATCTCCCCCTTTCCATTTCCATCTCCTCCTTCTTCATTGCTATCCACACCTCTCCCTTCCCCCTCCCCATCTCCCTCTCACTCTCCTATGTCCCCCTTCCCCCTCTACACCCCCTCATACCCTCCCCACCCCTCATACCTCTTCTCCATTCCTACCCCCTCCTACCCCCTCACACCCCCACCCCACCCCTCACACTCCCCTCACACTCCCTCACACTCCCCTCCACACTCAGCTCACTTGTGAAGTTTCAAACTCCACTTCAAACTCAGCCACAGCTCACCTCTACATATGCGACAACCACATTTTGAAGCCCAGCTATATGACTAATTTTTAGTCAGCTCTGACTAATGCGATCATTTCTGATTAATCTTGCACAGCTCTGACCAAGCCTGACAAAGCCTGACAAATTTTAGATAATCCCATCAACCCATCATTCCCACAAAACAACCATAGCATATGTTGTGCACGTCGTCCCCATCAATCACCGATCTTAGCCAAAAAATTCCCCCCTTTAGCTGATGCCATCATGCCATCACTCCCACAAAACAACTGTAACATATGTAATAGACGAGCTTATGACCCATGCCTTTGTCATGGTGTTCGCTTGCTTTGCTCACTCAGCCTGACACTGGCATGGGCCAGCTCATGTATATGTAACACAATGCTTAATCCCACTACAGTTACTCAACTCTTCAGTTGCCTTTGGACCTTCAGCCCAAAGTCAACATTTAGGGGTTTGTGGTGACACAACTCTTTATTTGACTTTTAGATACAGTAGTACACAACTCTTCAGTTCACTTGGGACCCTTGGCCCCAAGTCAACGTGGGGGGGTTGTGGTGTTTATCCCCATTCCAATCTCTATCTCTCTCTCCATCTCCATCTCTCCCTTTCCCTTTCTCTTTCCCATACCCATACCCATACCCATACCCATACCCATACCCATACCCATACCCATACCCATACCCATACCCATACCCATACCCATACCCATACCCATACCCATACCCATACCCATACCCATACCCATACCCATACCCATACCCATACCCATACCCATACCCATCCCCACCCTCATCCCCAACTCTCTCCCCCTCATCTCCCCCTCTCCCATCCTCATCTCCCCCTCTCCCATCCTCATCTCCCCCTCCCCCTTCCTCATCTCCCCCATCTCCCCCATCTCTATCCCCATCTCCCCCTTCTCCATCTCCCCCTTCCCTATCTCCATCTCCTCCATCTCCACCTCCCCTTCCCCCTCCCCTTCCCCCTCTCACTTTCCCATGTCCCCCTCCCCCCCTGAAGGCTCCAATGTGATCCGAGGAATGAAAACAATATTTCCTGCAAACTGTGCATCTCCACTGATGATCCTGCACTTCAATACACGTGGTCTGGCTTCAAGGAGGATAAGTCAAGTTCCATTGCAAAGACCCATGGTGACATCCAGATTGCGTAGAAGCATGAGAAGACAGCCTATCTTAAGTGCCAGCCTGGAGAGGGGAAGGCCACTTGCTTTGATAGAGTTTAGATACTCTGCAGGATATGGCTGGTAGTTGTTTAAGTCCTGCTCTCTGAATGAAACTGTATCAGCACTGTTGAATATATGCTCTGGTCCAGGAAATCTGGCAAGAAGAAGAGAGTTGATGACATCAACATTGTCATTTGTGCAGGAGAAAATGGTTTTATCCAGATAGTACTGATCTGGCTTGTTCCCCTGCTCTATGCCTGGATATGTAGAGTTGATAAGGTGATCCATGGTATTTCCATGGCAGAGCATGTTTTGTGGAATTTGTATAGTGTCTGCAGCATCCACTGTTGTACCTGCACCGATGTGCAAAAGCCAGGCAGCATGTGCAGTGTTCTCTGGAGTTCTGTTGAGTCACATATTCTTGGTCAAGTGATAGACAGTAATGTGTTGCCAGAGAGTGCTCCTTTTGATGGATGAAGCTATAATTTGTTCTCTAGTGCCCCTAGGAATCACAGGTGGGGTTTGTCTAAAGTCACCTCCAAACAAAATGGTGATTCCACCAAATGAAACATTCTTCTTCTTGAGATCATGCAAAGTGCGGTCTACTGCATCTGTGCCATATTTGTGCTGCATAGGAACTTCATCCCAGATGATGATGGAAGTTTGATCAAGGACCTGGTGCAGATCTGAACCTCGAAGTATTCTGCAAGTAGAGGCCTCATCGATTTCAATTGGGATTCTGAACATGGAATGTGCTGTGCAACCACCTTCTAGAAGCAATGCAGCGATTCCAGATGATGCCACACAAAGAGTGATGTTTCCTTGAGCACAAACAGCAGCTGCGATGGTGTTGCAGACAAAGGTCTCTCCACAACCTCCAGCACTATGCAAGAACATGAGTTTTCCCTTGTTATTGTTGACAGAATCCATTGCAGCATCAAAAACCTGTCTCTGCCTGTGATTGAAAAGCTGGAGATTGTGAGCGACAGTGATGGCCAACTCTTCAACATTGTAATTCCTCTGTTCCTGCAAAAGCCTATTGGCAGGAACATCAATGTGCCAGTTTCCTTCAATGGCAGGCATCTCTGGATAATCAGAAAGTTGTTTGCCTGATCTGATAAGAATCTGATTGATGAGATGCAAGCCATACATGTAGACTTGATCATCTGTAAAGTCTGTATCTGGATAGATGGAAAGAAGCTTGACTCTGAGGTCATCACAAATGATGTTTGAACTGGTTCCACAGGATGTCAGGTGATGTTGGATTGCAATGAAGAAGAATGGTGGCAAAGAGCAATCTGAGAGAGGAACCAAGCTGCATCTGAGCTGCCTCTGTAAGACACTGGACCCATTCCTGGTCATCCTGCAAAAGACCCAATGCAACACAGGCCTGCTTAAATGTATTATGGATGACACCATTGACAGTGCGCAAGTGCTGGAATGATGTTGCCCCTGTAACAACAGTAAGAAGCAGCCTGAGGTAGAACCTTTCCCCCTGGGCAGGAGAAGCAAAGTACATTCTGCCAATAGCAGGGTCACACTGCTTCCTTGGGTTCCACTGCTTCTTGGTTGGATTGTAGACCCATGCTTGAGGAAAGTTCTGGTAGGTGACAGTACATGCTGCTTCATATCTTCTGTTGGCATCAAACCAAGCAGTGAGATGTGTGGTCTTGGCAGCAGGCCTTTCCAAAACCTCATTGATATTGTCATCTGCATTGAAGTAGACAGTTTGCTGGTCCTCCAGATGGACAGGCAGACGATAAACATGAGGAGACTCTGCATGCATCCCAAATTCATTTATATGCCAGCAGCTTTCCACAGATCCAATGTAACGTGCATCCAGATACTCCTTGACCTCATCTCTGTCTTGGTCGAGAATCTCAATCATGGTTCTGTCATGGCCTTTGTATATGTACTTGTGGATGTACTTGACAGCCTCTACTGAAGAACAGATCTCGACATTGATGTGACAGTTGTACCTAACAAATGAATTACATTGTTAACCAATAAATATAATGTCAGATAAATGTTCCTTACTTTGCAGCCAAATAAGGATTGTGTGGGACGACATGTCTGTTATCATAGACATAATTACGCTTCCTCACTGTTCTACCATTGTTGGGTCTGGCATGATCAGGATAATTGTTTGCAGTAAAGGAAGTTTGTTCTCTGAAGTCCTTGGGATACCTTTTGCTGCACTTATTGTCGACCATGCATGAAGCCTTGGGTTCGTCATGACTGCAAGGACCATGAAGCATGCAGGTAGTTATAGTGTGATAGAGCATTGGCTGTGTGACAGGGTCAGGAATCTGAGCAGACACAATGGAATCAACATCATGAGCATCACGGATTTTGTCAGCTGGATCGAGAAATATAAGGAGGTGCATATGTGGAAGGCCTCTCTTTTGAAACTCGATGGTATGGATGTGTGCCACTACTTTACCCAAAACACCATCCTTGATATCCTTGAGCAATGCTTTCTTTTTCTGTTCAAAAACACGTGCAACAATGTCTGGCCTGTCATAGGCTTCCTGCTTTTTCCCACATGTGGTAAAATATGGATTGGGTGATTCCTCCTGCAACAAAGCTTCCTGAATCTCTGGCCACTGTGGATTGGCAGTCATGGTGAGAAAGAGATCTGGCTTGCCGAAAAAGTGACAAATGGCCATGGAATCCTGTAAAAGCTGATTCATATGCCTTTCGCTGCCTATATGAGTTGATGGAAGAATGATACGACTCCCATGATCCTCTAGATTGATATTTTCATCCTGGTCATCCATGGCAGCATCTCTCAATCCAGCATACACATCAGCCCTAAGCTCCTTCTGGTGATGGTGGACCCAGTTTAACATATTCTGTTCGATAGATGCCCAAGCATCTACAACATACTGCTGCAAAAGATTTCCTCCCCACAACAATGGTGGCTGCTCTCCTGGCCTTGGATGCAACCAATAAGCATGGTAGCATCTCTGACTGACATCGGGAACTCTTCTGGCTCCATCTGCACCTTGGTGTGCAGGTATATCTGGGTGCCATCCATCTTCACCATGAGGGAAAAGCAAAACATAGTAGAGTTGAATAGGATGGATGCAACTGGCTGATACACCTAAGCCCTCCCCCTCTCAGCCTGAGAACAATATCTCTGTGGTTGGACTGTTTCTCAGAGCCATCACCTGGAATAATAGCTGCCACTTCATCATTGGCTGTAGGGAGATTATAGTGATGTAAATCTCAGGTTCTATCTGATCGCAGCCATATGGAGACATTGTCCTGCTCTTCTGGAGGCTTTCCCCTCATGATCTGAAATGCCTGCTTGAATAAAGGCACATAAGGATGGGTATTATTTAGCATGGCCTGCAGCTCTGTCATGATAACTGAGTTGAGATTATTGTTTTGCCACTCATGAATATAGAGCTGTGCATAGGCTGCAGGCTGTCCAGGAGGTGGGAGAAATGCTCCAGAAAGATGATGAAGATCGCCATGAATATGAAAGCTGTATAGACCTGATGTACCTGTGACAGAATAGTCCACCTTGACACCCAAAGATGTGAATGCAAATGCAGCATTGTATTGTCAGATGTTTGTTTTAAATTCTTTGGAAAGAGGACTTTTGCCACACAACAAATCCTGCAATGTGGCAGGAGCAGGTCAGAAAGATGGTAGACGAATTTGTCCCTGCAAACAGCAACTTCCAAACTTTGGCACAGCTCTGGTAGACTTGGACAACTTTTCACAGTCAAAATGCAAGGCATGGCAGTGTGGACACTCCACATTCATGGGTCCAAGTGAATGTCTGGGAATTGGCTCCTGATAAGGTGCACGACCAAGGTAATGGCCTTGCAGGTTGATGTGGAGGTAGAGGTACAGGCATAGATGGAGGCAAAGCTGGCAACATTGGAGGATTCAGGAATGAAGCAGGCAGCAATGGTGAAGGAGATTGTGTAGGAGATGGTGGCAATGATGGAACATGGAATTTTGGGTCAGGCAGCAGTGGTGATGAAGATTGTGGAGGAGAAGATGGAAATTGTAGATGAGACACCCTTCCAAACTCATCATAATAATCTGATGGCATAGGAGATGGTGGAAATTGCAAAGTGGTCACCCTTCCAAATTCATCATAATAATCTGATGGCAGGGGAGAAGGTGGAAATTGCAAAGGAGACTGGCTTCCATCATCATCATCAGATTCCTCATTCTCCATTTCCCTCCTGAAAGCAATCTCATTATTCCTCTGTTCTTCATACTCAGCAGCCAACAATGCAGCCATTTCCCTATCCATCTGAATTTGTTCCGCCTGTGCATCCACTTGAGCTTGATATTGATCAATCTGATCACCAGACATATTGTTAGCCAATTGATCCAACCTCATCATTCGTTGATGCAAGTTTCTGTCTGCAATGGATAGACATTGGAGCTCCTTAGCCTCATCCATCTGTGCCTGCTCATCTGCAAGCTGTTCATTTCTCCACATCTGATGCATCCTGAGAGCCCATTCCTGATCACGCCTGTTACGTTCTTGCAATACAGCCTCTATATTAATATGTCTGGGTGGATCATGATATCGTGGCTCAGCAGCTAAAGCAGCTTGCTGGGCAGCTGTCTGCCTCTCCCTTTCCTGTTCAGCCAGCTGCTCCAATTATTGATTGGTTACTTCAGCTGCAGCTGCTTGCTGCTCCATGTGCTCTTCAGCCAGCTGCAGCAATTGTTGATTGGCTGCTTCAGCTGCAGCAGCTTGCCTGTTCCTTTCCTGCTCAGTCAGCTGCTGCAATTGCCTAGCTGCTTCAGCTTCAGCAACTTGTCTTTGTGCATGCTCTTGAGCTTCAGCTGCTTCCCTCTGCTTTTCTAGTTCAGCCAGCTGCTGCAATTGCCAGGTATGCTGCCTAGCTGCTTCAGCTTCAGCAGCTTGTCTTTGTGCGAGTTCTTCAGCTTCAGCAGCTTGCCTTTGCTGCTCTTGTTCAGCCAACTGCTGCAATTGTCAATTATGCCACCTAGCTGCTTCCACTTCAGCAGCTTGCCTCTGTTCAATCACCTCCTGCAATTGCAGATTATGCTGCCTACTCATTTCAGCCACCTGCTGTGATATCCTCTCTCTGGCAGCAACAGCCTCAGCAATTCTTTTTTCCTCAGCAACCTTCTGTAATAATTCCTGCTGATCCTGATACTCCTTAGCTGCCTCAGCTTGTTGTAACTCCTGAAGATGTGCATCATAATCTGCAGTTCTTTCTCTCAATGCAATATGTCCCCTATGCAGATTATTGAGTGCAGGATCTGCTTGACCACCTGAAATATTATGCAATGGTCCCAGTCCCCTCCCTCTCCCTCTCCCTCTTCCCCTTCTTGTTTGTAACTGAGGTGCAGGTGGAACCACAGGAATAGGATTGGCCAAAGGTGCATTCCACCCTGCTGGCAGTTGAACCTGTGGTATAGTAGAAGCTATATTTGCCCCTACTCCATGGTTTGTCAAAACAGGTCCAGATGGCATCACAGGGGCCCCTCTCCTATGTAATACAGGAGCAGGAGGTACAACAGGCAATTCAAACTGCCTTGGAGCATCCCAATCAGCAGGCATCTGCACCTGTGGTATCTGAGCTGCCAATGCAGCTCCATAGTTCAGTGGAACAATTCCCTCAGCAGGGGCAGTCACTCTGACTCTGCTTCTCCTCTCATCAGGATTGGTCATCTGCAACCTTTCCAGATGGTCTGCATCTCTAATTCTAGCCCTTTCCACTTCTGGTGTAGAAGGTCTACTTTGATTCCTGCAAATACTCTCATAAGCCATTATTATTGCAACATATGCCAACACCACTCACATATTTAGTAATGGTAAAGCCCAATAATAGTTTGGTTCAATAGCCAACAATCCAGCACAGCTGAAGTAAGGTCAGCAACAACTTCCTTTAACAGCCAGTTGTCA
Organism: Tricholoma bakamatsutake; assembly: GCA_029959215.1. Lineage (NCBI taxonomy): Eukaryota > Fungi > Basidiomycota > Agaricomycetes > Agaricales > Tricholomataceae > Tricholoma > Tricholoma bakamatsutake. The sequence goes on along the minus strand of CP114860.1, from coordinate 12,485,569 downwards.
CAACACTCACTGTAATTCAACTGTTTTCAAGTTTCAATAGCCAATTCCAACACTTACGTAATGACAATCCCAATTTTGCTATTTGATAAAAGATAGCAATTGCAATAGTGTCACTATTATAGCCCCAAATGTTGTGTGAAGAGAGGTACTCAACTGATTGTCATGCACTCTCTCTCCACATGTAAGGAAATGTCAGCTGTTTGGTCATGTTGTGCATGTTCCGGAAGAGGCATGAAAGTAGGTGTCCACTATATCGCAACCAAAATTTTGTGCATGCAAATCTCCCTTTTTGGTATCTGACTTGTTACTGACCTCATTATACATTTCTATTGACATGTTACTGACTTCATTAAATTTGTATTGACCTGTTACTGACTCAAACTTTTTACTGACCTCGTTACAAATTTGTATTGACCTGTTATTACAAATTTGTATTGTCATGTTACTGACCTTGTTACAAATCACAAATTTGTATTGACTTGTTACTGACCTCATTACAAATTTGTATTGTCATGTTACTGACCTTGTTACAAATCACAAATTTGTATTGACTTGTTACTGACCTCACTACACATTTGTATTGACTTGTTACTGACCGGTACTATTACATATGCTACGATCACATTTTGAAGCCCAGTTATATTAGTCAGCTCTGACTAATGCCATCATTTCTGACAAATTTTAGTCAGCTCTGACTAATGCCATCATTTCTGACAAATTTTGCACAGCTCTGACAAATTTTGCACAGCTCTGACAAATTTTGCACAGCTCTGACCAAGCCTGACAAAGCCTGACAAATTTTAGATAATCCTATCAACCCATCATTCCCACAAAACAACCATAGCATATGTTGTGCACGTCATCCTCATCAATCACCGATCTTAGCCAAAAAATTCCCCCCTTTAGCTGATGCCATCATGCCATCACTCCCACAAAACAACTGTAACATATGTAATAGACGAGCTTATGACCCATGCCTTTGTCATGGTGTTCGCTTGCTTTGCTCACTCAGCCTGACACTGGCATGGGCCAGCTCATGTATATGTAACACAATGCTTAATCCCACTACAGTTACTCAACTCTTCAGTTGCCTTTGGACCTTCGGCCCAAAGTCAACGTTTAGGGGTTTGTGGTGACACAACTCTTTATTTGACTTTTAGATACAGTAGTACACAACTCTTTAGTTCACTTGGGACCATTGGCTCCAAGTCAACATGGGGGGGTCATGGTGTTTATCTCCATCCCCATCCCCATCTCTATCTCTCTCTCCATCTCCATCTCTCCCTTTCCCTTTCTCTTTCCCATACCCATACCCATACCCATACCCATCCCCACCCTCATCCCCACCTCTCTCTTCCTCATCCCCACCTCTCTCTTCCTCATCTCCCCCTCCCCCTTCCTCATCCCCCCCTCCCCCTTCCTCATCTCCCCCATCTCCCCCATCTCTATCCCCATCTCCCCCATCTCCATCTCCCCCTTACCCATCTTCATCTCCTCCTTCTCCACCTCCCCCTTCCCCCTCCCCATCCCCCTCTCACTTTCCCATGTCCCCCTCCCCCCTCTACACCCTCTCATACCCCCTCCCCACCCCTCATACCTCTCCTCCATCCCCTTCTTGCCCACCCCCTCACACCCCCTCACACCCCACCCCACCCCTCACACTCCCCTCATACTCCTCTCCACACTCAGCTCACTTGCGAAGTTTCAAACTCCACTTCAAACTCAGCTGCAGCTCACCTCTACATATGCTATGACCACATTTTGAAGCCCAGCTATATTAGTCAGAGCTGACCAATTCTTACCAAGCCTGCCAAATTTTACACAGCTCTGACCAAGCCTGACAAAGCCTGACAAATTTTAGATAATCCCATCAATCCATCATTCCCACAAAATGACTGTAGCATATGTTGTGCGCATCATCCCCATCAATCACCAATCTTAGCTGAAAAATTCCCACCTTTAGCTGATGCCATCATGCCATCACTCCCCCAAAATAACTGTAACATATGTAATAGATAGTCATTTATATTGATTGCTACTGTCAAGGAGCTTCCAGAATTAGAATGCTGAACCAGGGGCCAGTTAGTTAGTCCTGCCACAGGCCACAAAAAAAAAGGAAGCTTTTAGAATGCATTCTCAAAACATGAATTTGAGGCATTTCAAAACTCACAAATTACATACCAGTCATATACATACACAGTATGTTTAGTAGTAGAGCCAGAAGAAACAGTATAATTTTAATTTCAAAAAGCAATATGGGTCAGATTTCTGAATCCAAATAGCACATTTGAAAAGCCAACAATGAATGTTCTGGATGCTTCATACAAAAGCAAATGAAAAGTACTGCAATTACAGAAGTATGTCTACACATCATCATATCAACTGCCTTTGACATATGTACAGTATAGCCCAGAATACCACACTGGGCATTCTTGATGCTGAAGGATGCACAATATGTCCTAATTGCCTGACATGCATAAACTGTGGTACAGTTGGGCTCACAAATCTTAAAAAATGTCATTGTGGAAAGAAAGTATGTCAGGAGAACAAGGTGAAGCAGGCTAAGGAAGAACTTCACAGTCAGAAGCAAAAGAGGAACAGATTGCTACTCAACTTCTTCAAGAAACCAAAAAACACACATATTCCCTTGATAGTCAGCAATCCAGAGCCCATTCACAGCAATGGCATGGCCCCAGAAAAGGTTACCAACACTGGAGCTGTCACTGCAACAAAGGTTCAGAGTGAGGGAGCAGTATCACCATCAAAACCTGAAGGCAAGCTAACTTTCAGCAGCTTTCTTGAGAGGTTCCAGTATCTTATCAACAACCTACCAGAAACCATTTCTGAGGCCTCAGATTATGATGCACCCACCATATTCAGTGCAAGACCAAGTGATTTCGATGATACAAGTATTCTGAGTGGTGAGCTATAGGAGGAGGTAGTCAATAAAATCTTGAAGTCAGCATTTAAATGGGGAATGGAAGGGAACATATGTAGATAATATCATTCGTCAAGAAAAAAAAGGACATGATGGACTAGCAGATTTTGTCAAGTACTTCATTGTGAAATGAGGGGTAGATGAAGCACTGTTTGAGGGCAAGCTATCATATCTAATGATGGCTCTTGAAGAAAAGTAAGCATCATCTATTTTATGATGTTACTATGGTTTCAAGTGTCATGGTGACAGCCAAACAGGATATGGAACTCGCATCTGACATTAACACATCACAACATGGGACAAATGATGAATGACTATATGTCATTGATGTAAATCTGTTTGAACTCAAGGATACTTTGCAAGGGAAGAGTTTGTCAGATGGCACATGTAAGAGATATACACTTGACCTACCAGTTAAAAAGTCACCCTATTTCTGTTATCCATTTGTGCTACACAACACACTTGTGCTTCCATAGGACTTGATGGTGAAAAATGGCAAGATGATGCTCTTTGCATGATGCTGCCCTGGATGGATTAAGCAGGGACTGGTTTCTGTTATGCATGCCAACACCTGATCAAAAACAAGACACTTGAGGGGATACTTTTAAGAAACAGTCTCCTAACATGCCTATTATTTAATAATATTTTTATTTTACTTTATTTTATTTCACCAAAATACACTACCAAACACTTATAAATGCTTTATTTGTCAGCATGGGAATTTTGTATTTACATGCATCAATATGTACGCATGCATCAGTAGCAACATACTACAATATATATAACCTAGTATATAACTATAAAATAAATACTGGGAGACCTCAGTTGGGTTCTCTTAGGTATTCCATCCACAATAGTGGTGCGAAAAGCCTATTTCAACCAACTATTCTATGTTTAACCCCTTGCATCAAAACCATCAAATCCCCCATCATGTGCGCATGCCCTGCCGCCTTCTTGTCAGAGGGCCTGCATGGTCCAGCTAGCAGAGAAGTGGGTGTCACCCTAACAGAACTCAACTGAGGTCTCCTAGTATTTATTTTATGGTTATATACTATGTTACATATATTGTAGTATATTGCTACTGATGCATGCATACATGCACATACATATCGATGTGTGTAAATACCAAATTCCCATGCTGACAAATAAAGCATTTATAAGTGTTTGGTAGCATATTTTGGTGAAATAAAATAAAATAAAATAAAATAAAATAAAATAAAATAAAATAAAATAAAAATATTATCAGGTAATAGGCATGTTAGGAGACTGTTTCCTAACATTACCCCCCTTTTATGCCTTGACTTCCAGGTGAGAAAATATCGTATTTGTCCCCTCTGTGAAATTCTGGTAAGGCCAAAAATTCATCCCCTCATACACTATTCTAGCAATGCGATGCAGAGCATTTGGATTACGTTTAAAGAATTGGGCAATTGCATTATATGCTCGCTTACAATTCTCCTCAGGTTCCCATGAATTATTTTTCTTGGTGTAGTTCTTAATCAAGTTCCCATGAATTATTTTTCTTGGTGTAGTTCTTCCACTTGATTAAGAACTCCAATTTATTTTGTCGAAGACGAGAGTCCAAAACCTCTTCCACAATATATTCTGGAGCACCTTATACCATTATTGGAGGCTGCAGAGTAGTTTGTTGACTGGGAATAGTGGGTGGGCAGTAAGGGTGTAAATGGGAAATGTTAATTTCAGGATCAATCTTGAATGACTGAGGTAATTTTAACACTACTGCATTGGGTGAAATTATTTTAGAAATCGGATATGGGCCAACTTACTTCTCCATGAGTTTTCTTGAAGGTCATGGAATATTCAGATCCTTGGTACTTAGCCATACCAAGTCACCAACTTTATATTCCAAAGCATCAGCTCGAGTATGATCTGCATGTCGCATCATATCATCACGTGCTTTCATCAATGCTGCCTCTGCTTCCTTCTGCACCTTTCACATTTTTGATAAAAGTCCTCCACTGACTGTACCTTGACTTCCCTTCGAGGTTCTACTCCCATTCTGGGATGATACCCATAATTAGTGAAGAAGGATGACATGTGAGTAGCTGAATGGAATTTATTATTGTGGGAAAATTCTGCAATTGTGCCAACCATTCAGGCCAGTCAGTTTGTCAGTGATTGACAAACATGGGTAGGTACTGCTCCAACTCCTGATTCATTCTTTCTGTCTGCCCATCAGTTTGTGGGTGATATGCCGTAGATAATTTCGTTTGAATCCCCAATATATTATTTAACTCTCACATAAATGCAGAAGCAAATTGTGATCCACGATTGGAGATAACCATATTAGGTAATCCATGTAATTGCCATACCTGATTTAGATAGAGGCATGCCAAGCCCAACGATGAGGTTTCTGCAGTAGTAGGAATGATATGGACTTCCTTTGTGAAGCGGTCGCATACTACAAATTTTGCATCATATCCCTGAGCTTCAGGTAATCCTGTTTTGGGCTTTCTCCCATGAATATACAAGACTATGGAGCTGATAAAGGATTTGGTGTTCTCCATGGTACCATCAAATATTTGTGGGGGCGCATATTTAGGTAAACACATTTTTCCACTCTCAGACCTCTCCTCTGCATGCTCACCCTCCTGAGACATCCACTCCACCATCTCCTCCATCTCATCATCTTTATCTTCTACTGTCTCTGCTTTTGTTTCTGCTTGTTTGGGCTGGGAGGCTGCTAATACTGACACTAATTGGGACATTTGTGCTGTTAGAGCATCAATTTTGGCTTTAAGAATGGGCATGGGAACAGGATTGTGTCCAGGATTTGAAGTTGCTTGTTCTGACATGATTATGTAATCTGTGATGAGTCACTTCTTCAGCTGAGTCAAGATTTGGCCGTAGAATCTTTTCACAAAATTTCGAGTCATGTGACCCAGCTATTTCAGGTACCAAACACGGCAAAACATGTGATTTCAGCTATTTGTCGACAATTAGGCACTTTGGATCAATAACCCTTCCAACAGTGCCTGATCTCAGGGCTATTACTGAATTTGGCTAGTAACTACCTAAAATAGTCATCCAAATTGAGTAATGTAAATCTCGACTAAACCAGATCCAATCGGTTGTCTGGTTGCAGCTATTCTAATGATGAGTGCTGCCTTTCAATCACTGGCAGTCACAATGTAAGGCAAGGCCTGGCATTGGCTTACAAAGGCAAGGTAAATATGTATATACAATTAATTCCAGCTCTTGCCAAAATAATGAGTAAGCGGATGTGGCGCACTGAGACAAATGACGTATGCGCATGTAAGAGAAGGTGCACTGATGGGATAGTTGAGTTCTTCTGTTAGGGCAACACCCACTAATCTGCTAGCTGGACCATGCAGGCTCTCCTACAAGAAGGCAGCAGTGTGCTGATGATACTCAACCTAGAAACCCAAACAAAACCTACTAAATGGCTTCAGATGGTATAACACGAGTCAGAGGAAGGGTGCAAGTTGGTACTAAATATCACTGCTGAGACCTAATGTTGTTGTTAGTGAGGCGAATTGATGAGGGATGGTGCAAATAGTTGGTGTAGGCATACAAAGGTGTTCGAAAGAGTTTGAAATAGGTTCAAAAATGTGTGAAATAGGTTCAAAAAAGGTTTGAAGAGGTTCAAAGTCATGCAAAGTAGTCCAAATAAGTTTGAATAAGTTCGAAAAGGTTCAAGATATATCGAAGAGCGAGTTTAACGAATGTGAAGTGCTTGTCAAATGACAATAGGTGATGGGCGATAAAACGTGGAGTGAATACAATAGTTTTGAAGAAGTTCACAATATTTTGTAGAACTTAGAGATATGATGTGAAGATGTGACTCAAGAGAACGACTCTTAAATCTGATGATAGCAAGAGGGTAACTTATGCTGTGTTCCCCATTGGTTGTTATTTTTTTGTTCTAACTAACTAATACAAGTCTATATACAAAATGAAGAGATAGTACTAAAAAGGAAGTAAGAACATGTGTAAACATGAGGCAAATATATCAAACAATGAGGACTTGTAGATCATGAAACAAATGAGAAATAATAAATAATGAAACATATAGTGTTCCCATATAGTAAAAGTACTTCAATATATCAATGAAACACAAAAACACACTTATCACATTCTAACTCTCTCTTGTACTCTCTCCTTGTGTCCAGTAGTGCTTGATATGCGATGAATTGGCTTGTTCCAGTTGTGCAGCATGTATCAAAAGTGTTTCACAACAGCTATACGGTGGCCAAAGTCATTCGAAATGCTGCAAAGTCATTCGAAGTATCACAAAATAGTTCGAAATAGTTCGAAGTCATCCGAAATAGTGCGAAATAGTTCAAAAATAATTCAAAGTCGATTTCATGGTGTTTGTTAGCAATTCAGAGTGTGTCATAATGTCTCAATACGAGTGGAAATGTTCTCCAGACCTTAAAGTGCATAGTGGATCTATCAGCATGCACACATGATGGGGGGTTTGATGGTTTTGATGTGAGGGGTTAAAAATAGAACAGTTGGCTGAAATAGGCTTTTCACACCACTAATGTGAATACCTAAGAGAACTCAACTGAGGTCTCCTAGTATTTATTTTAGGGTTATGTACTATGTTACATATATTGTAGTATGTTGTTATGGATGTGCATACATATTGATGCATGTAAATAGAAAATTCCCATGCTGACAAATAATGCATGTATAGGTGTTTTGTAGTGTATTTTGGTATAATAAAATAAAATAAAATAAAATAAAAATAGTATTATGTAATAGGCATGTTAGGAGACTGTTTCCTAACAGTATCATACCTAAGGGCCCACTTGACTGTTCCACCAGTTGTTCCTTCTCCTAAACAGCTGACAATCAATGAGGTTAAGAGAAATGTTGAAGCAACATTTGGCAGTGTGCTGGATGTAGTCCATTGTTAGGGTGACACCCACTAATCTGCTAGCTGGACCATGCAGGTTCTCCTACAAGAAGGCAGCGGGGGTGCACGCGTGATGGGGGGGTTTCGATGGATTTGATGTGAGGGGTTAAAAATAGAATAGTTGGCTGAATTAGGCCTTTCGCACCACTATTGTGGATGGAATACCTAAGAGAACTCAACTGAGGTCTATTTTAGAATTATATACTATGTTACACATATTGTAGTATGTTATTACAGATGCACGCACACATGGGCACACATGCACATACATGTGCATACATATTGATGTGTGTAAATAGAGAATTCCCATGCTGACATATAATGTATATATAGGCATTTTGTAGCGTATTTTGGTGAAATAAAATAAAATAAAATAAAATAAAAATACTATTATGTAATAGGCATGTTAGGAGACTGTTTTCTAACATCCATGAGTTAAAAGCTGTTCATGCTGTCATCAGGTTTGATGAACTTGCCACAGAAAAGAGGATCTGTTGGGATCCAAAGTCGAATTCTTTTCTTGGGATCTGCAGAGAGCATGCACACAAGGCTTCAATAGAATTCATAAATGAAGGGGACATGGAGAAATTGTTCAAGAAGCTAGATGATGGCAAGATTCACTACCTGCAGAGATGAGAATGTTTCAATTTTTAACTCTGTGGAAGCATTTGGTTCTGCTTTGGGCTTACTCAAATCCATTGTATGCAGCCATTAGTGCTGTGGTTATCCTTTGCAAAGACAATTGGATATATCCTGCTTGACCTTTCTTGAAATCCAGTGACTGCAAGCATGAGACAGGCAAGGAACATTTGAAGCTTGTCCAGACAGTCCTCAATGGTGTGAACAATGTTCAAGAGAAAATAAACCTCCAAAATGTTCCGATAGCATCAGATGGTGAAACTCACTGTGGATCTGCATTCATTCAACTCACATTCAAGCATAAATTATCACCACTTTCACTACTTTTCCCATTGCTCCAGAATCTCAAGTTTTTAAACCTCCATGTTGGCGACAATAACCTCACATGTGACAAGGACTGGAAACATATCTTCAAGAGGTGGCACAATTTTATTATTCAGCCAAATTATGGCATTGTAATCAATGGCCACCAGATCACAGTGGATATCTCAATGGATCAGTTTCTCTCTAAAGGTTTGACAGCAGACCATATTAGATCCTTATTTAATCTGGAGGATCAGCAAAATGTCAAACTGTCCCATGATATGTTGAAAGATATTTGGACTTTACCTCGCAATACCAACAACCATAATTCAGGGTTCATGAAATCTTGAGAGGCATTGGAAGCTCTTATTTTACATGGTCTTTCCTTACATCTGCCTTGAGCTGTCACTGTCTAAGCAGATTGAGCATCTGATTGCAGCTGCACACCTTGCACCTGCACTCTACAAATTGGGTGGAAAGCAATTTATTCTGACAAATCTCTACATTGATCTCATGATAATAATCAAAAACATTATCTTCTGTGTTTCCAAAGCCAAGATAGACAACCTGAATGGCAAATTCTTCATTATCCTCCTGGGAACAGACAGACTTGAGGAGCTGTTTGGAATTCTCAGAACAATGGTTGAAAATGATGCAAATTTGGACATCTTGCAACTAATTTTCCATTTGACTGAAGTATCCAACATCTTTGCAAAATATCCTCATTGGGAGCATTCACATCCTGGCTGACAGTCATAGGATGAGGGATTTTTGTATCAGGCTAGAGTATTTGGATTTCTGTCTGATATTTGTCATCAAGTAAGTTAAACAGCTGGTGATGCTTTGCACAGCAAAGAGCAATAAGTGCATGATGAGCTGCCTCAGAATATGGAGGACCAGATTTTGAAACCTGGGTGCCCAAGATCCCATAACACTTATTATACTGAGCCACATCAAGCTGGAGTTTGCTTGTTCTCCCAGATGTTTTGCTCCATTCACAGCTATGGGAGTGAGTTGTTGAATACATTTTACAAGTAAATATGAAGTTGATATGAGATGGGGAGCCATCCTCAGCACATTAACAGATCAGAGAAACATTATAGTGGTCATAGACCTCAGACCTCTACACTGCCCTTGAAGCAGCTAATAAAAATTGTAACATAATGACAAGAGATAGGGCATAAAGAAACTTACCAATAATATTGTCATCTGGTAACTCCCAAACCTCTAGATCAGTCTGTGCATGAATTCCAGGAGCCTCCCTCCATTGATGACAATGGACAGGGGATGCAACTACAGCAGGGTGGCTGTAAGATTTTGAATCTGAGTGCTCTGGAGTTGCCAATGGCATGTGAGAAAGGGATCCAGGTGTCATTTCTCAGCTTCTTGAGGTTGTACTATGAATACCAGAGATATTTCCATGGCTAACAGGTGTTGGTCATCGACTAGAACCTCAACCACACTGACTAGAACTCCTGGGTGGCATGGGAGGAGGAAGAAAGAAGGTATCATTGAACATCAGTGAAGTGTCAAAAAAATCTATATATAGCCTTACCCACACATATGCATGGACTTACAACACCCTACAGGCAATGATGCAGGTAATGAACTTCATACCTGCAGGCCACAACCCATGGGACCTGAGTCATGAGCCAGTCATTACAGATACAGGTCATCAAGCCTTTCACCAACAGCTCCTGTGTCTGAGAGGACCCACAATGGTGGCCTCCCTTGAGCACAGGAGCTATGAGTGCCAGAAAATGATGACAATGACACCAAGTCATCGTATCTAGCCTGCGAGCAGTGGCTCACAGCAGTGGGTGTTGTCTTGCAGATGCTGGAGTAGAGGATCCACCACCCCATGAGCAGTGGCTCATGGCAGTGGGTGTTGTCCAATAAGTGCCAGCCAGGGTAAGGGATATGCCACCCCACAAGTAGTGACTCGCAGGCATGGGTGTCATCTCATAGGTGCTGGGGTAGGAAATCCACCACACCATGAGCAGTCGCTTGTGGCGTGGGTGTTGTTAGTGTGTGATGTTGGTTAGTTTACATCCTAAAGAAAGAAAATATACTGTTAGTCGATGAAACAAAGAGAATAAGGGGAAAAAACATACCTGGGGCCCACATGATGTGAATGAACATTGTTTGGGCTCCACAAGTAGTGGATTGCAGTGGTGGTGTCATCTCATAGGTGATGAGATAGGAAATCTACCACCCCACAAGCAGTGGCTCACAGCAGTGGGTGTCATCTTGCAGGTGCCAGGGTAGGGTATCCACCACTCCACAAGTAGTGTGGCAGTATCATCTCACAAACATAAAAACAGAAGAAGACAACTTACTTGGGGGCCAAACAATGATGAATATCATTTGGCCCCATCTTTCCCCATGTTTTGTGTGTGGGTTTCAGTTATTGGGATAAAAAGTAATGAAATAACAATGAGTCAATTCATATCACCAAGGAAAAAAATGAACAAAAAACTCACCTAGGGCCCAAACAACATCGTTTGGGCATGCATTGCATCTGAGTTTGCAGCTGTTTGTAGCCAATTGGCATGGTGTTGATGGAGTGGTAGTGGTGGTAGAGGAGGGTGGAGGGAGGGTGGTAGAGGTGTGAGGAGGGAGGAGGGTGGGTGGCAGCTGCCATGTCATCGCCAATGTGGGTGGTTGGTGGTGATGAGCTGGCAGGCCTAATATCTGTGTCCAGCAACATCAGGTTTACCCATACTGGTGGTAGATCTGGATATCTGTCCCGATCTATCTGTGTCTGATCCAGATTTGTAATATGGTTATTATCCAGTTATGTAACTGGATAAGCCATATCCATGGTAGTCCTTAGCCATTGCAGAGGAGAGTAGAGGTGCAGGGGAGTTAGAAGTGGTTGTCATTGATGCGATAGCGCAAAACACCAAGGATGATGAGAAAGACATTGGACAGATGGTGATGGATGACAGCATGAGTTTTTTTGCTCCAAATGAGGTAAGTTGTGAAGCTCACTGGGAATGAACAGAATGAGCTGGCAGAGCCACTCATTTATGTGGGTGCAGAAAACTCAGGTGCCACTTGTAAGGAAGAACTTGGTCAAGGACTCAATGTCCACAAGTTGCACAACAGGGGAAATCAACTCCAAAAGTACAGTGCAGTCTATGTGGAAGTGAGCAAGGGATCATGTCGTTGGTAAGTTAAACCTGAACTCATGCCTTTGTGGGTCAGTGGTCAATCCGTCAATGGAGGGCATTGTCAAATGTAAACAAACATCCTGTGAGACACAATGGGTAAGTAAATTTGACATGGTAGATGAATTGTAACAATTGACACCATATAGTATGCCTGACAGAAATGCAACTCCCTCAAAACTGGATTTGTGAGGCTTGCGAGGCATGTGGTCCATCACAAGCAGGAAAGTGTGCATGTAGATGATGTCATATTGCTATATCTAGAAGTGTACCTTGTTACATAAGTTAGTTAGTTCTCAGGCATACCACTGGATATTCATATTACTTACACTGGCACATGCATGTCATAGGTTGGACTTCCATCTCTGTACGCAGGACATTTGATGTTCCTCTGTAGATACACAACTTAAAGCCTCTGTACTGGTTCTTGAAGCATTCAACGCAGACAGTATAAGGCCTAATATGAGACATTGATGATACTCGACCTGGAAACCTAGCAAAAACCTGTTAAAAGCCTTACATAGTATAGCTCAGGCTAGAGGAAGGGTGCAAGTCGGTACTAAATATCACCACTAATACCAAAACATTGTTTTAGTGATGCAAAATGGTAAGGATGTGACAAATAGCCTTTTTTAAAGTGTATGAAGATGTTCGAAATTGGTCCGAAGATGTGTGAAGTAGTTCAAAATAGATTTGAATGGGTTCAAGGTTGTTCGGGTGAGTTCGAGGGGGTTCGAAGGTGTTTGACTGGTGTCAATATATGTTTTGACAAATGAATATAGCAGTTATGAGCTGGGTTTTCAGTGATGATAGGCGATGATGAGTTGAGAATGAATACGAAAGTTCAAGGAAGTTCGCAATATTTTGCAGAACTTCAGAGATACGATGCGAGGTAAGACTCAAGAGAACTGCTCTTAAATTCAACTATAGTGGAGAGAGTAACTGGTTCTCTGTTTTTCCAAGTAACTAGTACAAGTTTATATACAGTTTTGAAGAGATAGTACTGAAAAGGGAAGTAAAACATGTGTAAAACATGAGGCAATATATCATACAATGAGAACTTTGTAGATCAAAAATAAATGAGAAATAATAAATAATTGAAACATACATGTCCCCATATGGTAAAAGTACTTATCTTTTGCTGCAATATATCATCGAAACATAAAAAATGCTATTATCACATCCTAAATCTTTTGTGTCTCTCCTCGTGTCTGGTAGTGCTTGATATGTGATGGAATAACCTGTTCCAGTTGTGCAGCATGTATCAAAAGTGTTTCACGACAGCTATATGGCAGCTGAAGTCATTCGAAATACTGCAAAGTTGCTCAAAGTGTCACGAAATGATTTGAAAGCATTCGAAATAGTTTGAAGTCGTCCGAAATAGTGTGAAATAGTGTGAAAATGATTCAACGTCAATTTTGTGGCATTCATAGTGATTTCGGAGTGCATGTCATAATGTGTTGATATGAGTAGAAAGCTTCTCCAGAGCTTATAGTGCATAGTGGACCTATCAACATATGATTGTGTAGCTCTGTGAGGTAGAAAAAAACAATGCCTCCAGGCAACGAAGTGGCAGAAATGTCTGATTCAGGTACTACACCAGATATTCTGACTACCATAGTGTTAGGGCGACACCCACTAATCTGCTAGCTGGACTGTGCAGGTTCTCCTACAAGAAGGCAGCGGGGGGTGCACGCATGATGGGGGGATTTGATGGATTTGATGTGAGGGTTAAAAATAGAACAGTTGGCTGAAATAGGCCTTTTGCACCACTAATGTGGATGGAATACCTAAGAGAACTCAACTGAGGTCTCCTAGTATTTATTTTAGGGTTATATACTATGTTACACATATTGTAGTATGTTATTACAGACGGGTGCACACATGCGCGTACATGCGCATACATATTGATGTGTGTAAATAAAGAATTTCCACGCTGACAAATAATGTGTATATAGGCATTTTGTAGTGTATTTTGGTGAAATAAAATCATATAAAATAAAATAAAAATAGTATTAGGTAATAGGCATGTTAGGAAACTGTTTCCTAACACATAGCAAGGGGATGGTCTGCCAAGAGCAGGAGATGTGTCATTTGCATTTTGATACTCAGAAATAACTGGAGCTTTGTATTACATTGGCACATCTATTACATATGCTATGATGGTTTTGTGGGAGTGATGGCATGATGGGATCAGGGCTAAAAATAGGTGATGCACTGCATAACAAGGCTACAGTCATTTTGTGGGAATGATGGGACTGATGGTTGATGCGATTATCTAAAATTTGTCAGGCTTGGTCAGAAATGATGGCATTAGTCAGAGCTGACTAAAAATTAGTCATATAACTGGGTTTGAAATGTTGTTGTCCCATATGTATAGCACCAATAGTGCTGGTCAGTAACAAGTCAATACAAATTTGTAATGTGGTCAGTAACAAGTCAATACAAAGTTGTAACAAGGTCAGTAACAAGTCAATACAAATTTGTGATTTGTAACAAAGTCAGTAACATGACAATACAAATTTGTAATGAGGTCAGTAAAAAGTCTGAAGTCAGTAACAGGTCAATACAAATTTAATGAAGTCAGTAACATGTCGATAGAGATGTGTAATGAGGTCAGTAACAAGTCAAATACTGAAAAGGCAGATTTGCATGCATAAAATTTCGGTTGCTATATAGTGGACACCTACTTTCACGCCTCTTCCAGAACATGCACAACATGACCAAACAGCTGACATTTCCTTACATGTGGAGAGAGAGTGCATGACAATCAGTTGAGTACCTCTCTTCACACAACATTTGGGGCTATAATAGTGACACTATTGCAATTGCTATCTTTTATCAAATAGCAAAATTGGGATTGTCATTACGTAAGTGTTGGAATTGGCTATTGAAACTTGAAAACAGTTGAATTACAGTGAGTGTTGTGACAACTGGCTGTTAAAGGAAGTTGTTGCTGACCTTACTTCAGCTGTGCTGGATTGTTGGCTATTGAACCAAACTATTATTGGGCTTTACCATTACTAAATATGTGAGTGGTGTTGGCATATGTTGCAATAATAATGGCTTATGAGAGTATTTGCAGGAATCAAAGTAGACCTTCTACACCAGAAGTGGAAAGGGCTAGAATTAGAGATGCAGACCATCTGGAAAGGTTGCAGATGACCAATCCTGATGAGAGGAGAAGCAGAGTCAGAGTGACTGCCCCTGCTGAGGGAATTGTTCCACTGAACTATGGAGCTGCATTGGCAGCTCAGATACCACAGGTGCAGATGCCTGCTGATTGGGATGCTCCAAGGCAGTTTGAATTGCCTGTTGTACCTCCTGCTCCTGTATTACATAGGAGAGGGGCCCCTGTGATGCCATCTGGACCTGTTTTGACAAACCATGGAGTAGGGGCAAATATAGCTTCTACTATACCACAGGTTCAACTGCCAGCAGGGTGGAATGCACCTTTGGCCAATCCTATTCCTGTGGTTCCACCTGCACCTCAGTTACAAACAAGAAGGGGAAGAGGGAGAGGGAGAGGGAGGGGACTGGGACCATTGCATAATATTTCAGGTGGTCAAGCAGATCCTGCACTCAATAATCTGCATAGGGGACATATTGCATTGAGAGAAAGAACTGCAGATTATGATGCACATCTTCAGGAGTTACAACAAGCTGAGGCAGCTAAGGAGTATCAGGATCAGCAGGAATTATTACAGAAGGTTGCTGAGGAAAAAAGAATTGCTGAGGCTGTTGCTGCCAGAGAGAGGATATCACAGCAGGTGGCTGAAATGAGTAGGCAGCATAATCTGCAATTGCAGGAGGTGATTGAACAGAGGCAAGCTGCTGAAGTGGAAGCAGCTAGGTGGCATAATTGACAATTGCAGCAGTTGGCTGAACAAGAGCAGCAAAGGCAAGCTGCTGAAGCTGAAGAACTCGCACAAAGACAAGCTGCTGAAGCTGAAGCAGCTAGGCAGCATACCTGGCAATTGCAGCAGCTGGCTGAACTAGAAAAGCAGAGGGAAGCAGCTGAAGCTCAAGAGCATGCACAAAGACAAGTTGCTGAAGCTGAAGCAGCTAGGCAATTGCAGCAGCTGACTGAGCAGGAAAGGAACAGGCAAGCTGCTGCAGCTGAAGCAGCCAATCAACAATTGCTGCAGCTGGCTGAAGAGCACATGGAGCAGCAAGCAGCTGCAGCTGAAGTAACCAATCAATAATTGGAGCAGCTGGCTGAACAGGAAAGGGAGAGGCAGACAGCTGCCCAGCAAGCTGCTTTAGCTGCTGAGCCACGATATCATGATCCACCCAGACATATTAATATAGAGGCTGTATTGCAAGAACGTAACAGGCATGATCAGGAATGGGCTCTCAGGATGCATCAGATGTGGAGAAATGAACAGCTTGAAGATGAGCAGGCACAGATGGATGAGGCTAAGGAGCTCCAACGTCTATCCATTGCAGACAGAAACTTGCATCAACGAATGATGAGGTTGGATCAATTGGCTAACAATATGTCTGGTGATCAGATTGATCAATATCAAGCTCAAGTGGATGCACAGGTGGAACAAATTCAGATGGATAGGGAAATGGCTGCATTGTTGGCTGCTGAGTATGAAGAACAGAGGAATAATGAGATTGCTTTCAGGAGGGAAATGGAGAATGAGGAATCTGATGATGATGATGGAAGCCAGTCTCCTTTGCAATTTCCACCTCCTCCCCTGCCATCAGATTATTATGATGAATTTGGAAGGGTGACCACTTTGCAATTTCCACCATCTCCTATGCCATCAGATTATTATAATGAGTTTGGAAGGGTGTCTCCTCTACAATTTCCATCTTCTCCTTCACAATCTTCATCACAACTGCTGCCTGACCCAATATTCCATGTTCCATCATTGCCACCTTCTCCCATGCAATCTCCTTCACTGCTGCTGCCTGCTTCATTCTTGAATCCCCCAATGTTGCCACCTTTGCCTCCACCTATGCCTGTACCTCTACCTCCACATCAACCTGCAAGGCCATTACCACTTGGCTGTGCACCTTATCAGGAGCCAATTCCCAGACATTCACTTGGACCCATGAATGTGGAGTGGCCACACTGCCATACCTTGCATTTTGACTGTGAAAAGCTGTCCAGGTCTACCCGAGCTATACCAAAGTTTGGAAGTTGCTGCTTGCAGGGACAAATTTGTCTGCCATCCTTCCGACCTGCTCCTGCCACATTGCGAGATCTGTTGTATGGGAAAAGCCCCCCTTCTAAGGAATTTAAAACAAACATCTGACAGTATAATGCTGCATTTGCATTCACTTCTTTGGCTGTCAAGGTGGACCATTCTGTCACAGGTACATCAGGTGTATACAGCTTTTGTATTCATGGCGATCTTCATCATCTTTCTGGAGCACTTTTGCCACCTCCTGGACAACCTGTAGTATATGCACAGCTCTATTCATGATCCTATCGCACAGCTTGATCTTCGTGAGCGATGGAATAATAACCTCAACTCAGTTATCATGACAGAGCTGCAGGCTATGTTAAATGACACCCATCCTTATGTGCCTTTATTCAAGCAGGCATTCCAGATCATGAGGAAAAAGCCTCCAGAGGAGCAGAATAATGTCTCCATATGGCTATGATCAGATAGAACCCAAGATATATGTTAGTATAATCTACCTACAGCTAATGATGAGGTGGCAGCTATTATTCCAGGTGATGGCTCTGAGGAACGGTCTAACCACAGAGATATTGTTCTCAGGCTACGAGGGGGAGGACTCAAGCGCATCAGCCAGTTGCATCCATCCTATTCACCTCTGCACTATGTCTTGCTTTTCCCTCATGGTGAAGATGGATGGCACCCAGATATACCTGCACACCAAGGTGAAAATGGAGCCAGAAGGGCACCCAATGTCAGTCAGAGATGCTACCATGCTTATCGATTGCATCCAAGGCCAGGAGAGCAGCTGCAATAATTTTGGGGTGGAAATCTCTTGCAACAGTATGTTGTAGATGCTTGGGCATCTATTGAACAGAATATGTTGAACTGTGTTCAACATCACCAGAAGGAGCTTAGGGCTGATGTGTATGCTGGATTGAGGGATGCTGCCATGGGTGACCAGGATCAAAATATTAATCTAGAGAATCATGGGAGTCGCATCATTCTTCCATCAACCCATATAAGCAGTGAAAGGCATATGAATCAGCTTTTCCAGGATTCCATGGCCATTTGTCGCTTTTTCAGCAAGCCAGATCTCTTTCTCACCATGACTGCCAATCCACAGTGGCCAGAGATCCAGGAAGCTCTGTTGCAGGAGGAATCACCCAATCCACATTTTACTACAAATAGAAAAAAGCAGGAAGCCTATGACAGGCCAGACATTGTTGCATGTGTCTTTGAACAGAAAAAGAATGCATTGCTCAAGGATATCAAAGATGGTGTTTTGGGTAAAGTGGTGGCACACATCCATACCATCGAGTTTCAAAAGAGAGGCCTTCCACATATGCACCTCCTCATATTTCTTGATCCAGCCGATAAAATCTGTGATGCCCATGATGTTGATTCCATTGTGTCAGCACAGATTCCTGATCCCATCACACAGCCAATGCTCTATCACACTATAACTACCTGCATGCTTCATGGTCCTTGTGGTCATGACAAACCCAAGGCTTCATGCATGGTCAACAACAAGTGCAGCAAGAGATATCTAAAGGAGTTCAGAGAACAAACCTCTTTTACCGTAAACAATTATCCTAAGTATTCAGGCCCAACAATGGTAGAACAGTGAGAAAGCATAACCATGTCTATGATAACAGACATGTGGACCCACACAATCCTTATTTGGCTGCAAAGTAAGGAACATTTATCTGACATCATGTTTATTGGTTAACAATTTGGTTCATTTGTCAGATACAACTGTCACATCAATGTTGAGATCTGTTCTTCAATCGAGGCTGTCAAGTACATCCACAAGTACATATACAAAGGCCATGACAGAACCATGATTGAGATTCTCGACCAAGATAGAGACGAGGTCAAGGAGTATCTTGATGCATGTTACATTGGATCTGTGGAAAGCTGCTGGCACATAAATGAATTTGGAATGCACTCAGAGTCTCCTCATGTTTATCATCTGCCCGTCCATCTGGAGAACCAGCAAACAGTCTACTTCAATGCAGATGAGAATATTGATGAGGTTTTGGAGAGGCCTGCTGCCAAGACCACATGTCTCACTGCTTGGTTCAAAGCCAACAGAAGATATGAAGCAGCATGTACTGTCACCTACCAGAACTTTCCTCAAGCATGGGTTTACAATGCAACCAAGAAGTAGTGGAACCCAAGAAGGCGTGGCGAGCCTGCTATTGGCAGAATGTACTTTGCTTCTCCTGCCCAGGGGGAAAGGTTCTACCTCAGGCTGCTTCTTACTGTTGTCACAGGGGCAACATCATTTTAGCACTTGCACACTGTCAATGGTGTCATCCATAATACATTTAAGCAGGCCTGTATTGCATTGGGTCTTTTGCAGGATGACCAGGAATGGGTCCAGTGTCTTGCAGAGCCAGCTCAGATGCAGCTCAGTTCCTCTCTCAGATTGCTCTTTGCCACCATTCTTCTTCATTGCAATCCAACATCACCTGACATCCTGTGGAACCAGTTCAAACATCACATTTGTGATGACCTCAGAGTCAAGCTTTTTTCCATCTATCCAGATACAGACTTTACAGATGATCAAGTCTACATGTATGGCTTGCATCTCATCAATCAGATTCTTATCAGATCAGGCAAACAACTTTCTGATTATCCAGAGATGCCTGCCATTGAAGGAAACTGGCACATTGATGTTCCTGCCAATAGGCTTTTGCAGGAACAGAGGGATTACAATGTTGAAGAGTTGGCCATCACTGTCGCTCACAATCTCCAGCTTTTCAATCACAGACAGAGATGGGTTTTTGATGCTGCAATGGATTCTGTCAACAATAACAAGGGAAAACTCATGTTCTTGCATAGTGCTGGAGGTTGTGGAAAGACCTTTGTCTGCAACACCATCACAGCTGCTGTTCATGCTCAAGGAAAAATTGCTCTCTGTGTGGCATCATCTGGAATTGCTGCATTGCTTCTAGAAGGTGGTCGCACAGCACATTCCATGTTCAGAATCCCAATCAAAATCAATGAGGCCTCTACTTGCAGGATACTTCGAGTTCAGGTCTGCACCAGGTCCTTGATCAAACTTCCATCATCATCTGGGATAAAGTTCCTATGCAGCACAAATATGGCACAGATGCAGTAGACCACACTTTGTGTGATCTCAAGAAGAAGAATGTTCCATTTGGTGGAATCACCATTTTGTTTGGAGGTGACTTTAGACAGACCCTACCTGTCATTCCTAGGGGCACTAGAGAACAAATTATAGCTTCATCCATCAAAAGGAGCACTCTCTGGCAATGCATTACTGTCTATCACTTGACCAAGAATATGCGACTCGACAGAACTCCAGAGAATACTGCACATGCTGCCTGGCTCTTGCACATCGGTGCAGGCACAACAGTGGATGCTGCAGACACTATACAGATTCCACAGAACATGCTCTGCCATGGAAATACCATGGATCACCTTATCAACTCCACATATCCAGGCATAGAGCAGGGGAACAAGCCAGATCAGTACTATTTGGATAGGACCATTCTCTCCTGCACAAATGACAATGTTGATGACATCAACTCTCTTCTCCTTAGCAGATTTCCTGGACCAGAGCATGTCTTCAACAGTGCTAATGCAGTCTCATGCAGAGAGCAGGAGTTAAACAACTACCAGCCATATCCTGCAGAGTATCTAAACTCTATCAAAGCAAGTGGCCTTCCCCTCTCCAGGCTGGCACTTAAGATAGGCTGTCTTCTCATGCTTCTATGCAATCTGGATGTCACCATGGGTCTTTGCAATGGAACTCGACTTATCCTTCTTGAAGCCAGATCACATGTATTGAAGTGCAGGATCATCAGTGGAGATGCACAGTTTGCAGGAAATATTGTTTTCATTTGTCGGATCACATTTCAGCAGAGACCTTGCCATTACCACTTTGTCGACATCAATTTCCAGTTTGCTTGGCATTTGCTATAACAATCAACAAGTCACAAGGCCAATCAGTATCCCATGTTGGGTTGGACTTGCAGACACCAGTGTTCTCACATGGGCAGCTATATGTGGCACTATCAAGGTGTACATCTGGAGAAAGGATCAAGGTGCTGTTGAATGAAAACAATGGAAATAACAGAACTGCCAATGTGGTATACAAGGAAGTGTTGAATGGAATTGTTTAGCAAAGGTGAGTAACTTGAAAGATTATTTACAGGAATTGGAAACTAATATAGATATCAAGATAGACTTGGATTTAGATGTAGAATTAGAATTAGAATTAGAATTAGATTTGGATTGTACTGGGATTGAATCAAATGGTTGAAAAATTGATTGTGAGAAAACTTTAGGGCAGGTTAGTAAACCTTAGTGTGTATTCAATAACAAGTCAATAAAAGTTTGTAATAATGTCAATAACAGATCAATACAAGTTTGTAATGATGTCAATAACAAGTCAATAACAAGTGAATACAAATTTGGAATAAAGTCAATAACAAGTCAATAAAAGTTTGTAATGATATTAGCAACAAGTTTGTAGTAAAGTTGATATAACAAGTCAATACAACTTTGTAATAATGTCAATAACACCTTAATACAAGTCAATACCAAGTCAATCAAGAAGATCAAAAGAATCTCTCTTTGAAGATGAGGAAGAAATAAAAGCAGGGCGAGTTTGGTTCAAAATGGATAGAATTAGAATTAGATTTGGATTGTACTTGGATCGAATCAAATGGTTGAAAAATTTATTGTGAGAAGACTTTAGGGCAAGTTACTTAACCTTGGTGTGTATTCAATAACAAGTTAATAAAAGTTTCTAATAATGTCAATAACAGGTCAATAGAAGTTTGTAATAATGTCAATAACAAGTCAATACAAGTTTGTCATGATGTCAATAACAAGTTAATACCAAGTTAATATTAAGTCAATACAAGTTTGTACTAAAGTCAACACAAGTTTGTTACGAGTTTGTAATGAAGTCAATACATCAATAATGTGTTAGTTTGAACCAAGTTAGACTTGAGTAACTGTAGTGGGATTAAGCATTGTGTTACATGTACACGAGCTGGCCCATGCCGGTGTCAGGCTGAGCGAGCAAAGCGAGCGAACACCATGACAAAGGCATGGGTCATAAGCTCGTATATACCATAGGCTGCAGCATACTCCATATCTGTACGTGTGACATTTAATATAGCGGTTTGTGCGGCTCTCCTGTGGCACACTGAGGCTCAGAACGAGATGTATGATCGTGCCAGTGTACCCCTGATGTGTAACTGTTGAAAGTGCGATCGACCCGGGCAGCCTGAGGGCCAGCACGAGAGGCTGTACGCATGATTGTCTACCTTTGCGAGGTGGAGAGAGCGACTCCTTCAGGCAACGTTCCAAGGGTTTGTTCGGCGACAGATACGACCAAGTCAGATAGTACCCAGATATTCTGACTACACAGGACAAGTCAGCAGCCGAAGCAAGCAAGGAGCGAGAGCCTGAGATCATCTGATACATCGCCAGATTCCTCACATCCACAGGTCGGGCATCTGAGCCGCACTCCCTGCTTAAAAGCTATACAGCGTACAAGTTGCATGGCAGCAAAATCCTTGGTTCAAATTTTGTTAGTTTCGGTGTTGTGCAATGGTCACTCCAAGGTCACTTGGTGTTTGTAACTCGTTGGATAATGACGGAGAGGCCCTTGAACAACTTGACCAAACAACTTCGAGTCGGATTCAATCAGTGACCCCGACGTCGACCGTCGAGCTCACTAATCGTAATGCCTCCACGGCTGAACAAGCGCCAACAGCGTGAGACAGAAGAACTCCAATCACTCACGATCACCGGCGGCCAAACCCCAAACGAAGACTCGGATGAAGCACCGATCAAACCAGGACTCGTCGGATTAGCAGCACGCGTGAGCACGGGCGATTCAGGTATTTTCGGTGTGATTGACGGTTTGACTTTGTGTGGTTTAGTTTCTTGTTGAGGAGGATGTGGGTGAAGGGGATGGGGATGGGGACGGGGGGGAGAGCGGGGAAGGGGAAGGGGAAGGGGAAGGGTTAATCAAGTCTGCCAACTTGAAGTCACGTACTAGGAAGGTAAGTTTGAACGTTCCACGTATGTTCGATCAAACGCGCTTAACGATATGATTTGAGTAGAAGAAAAAGAAGAAAAAGACGCCAGGGGCAGATGTCGACGTAGATCCTCACCCGCCTCCTCAGCCCATCGTGAAGATTGAGAAAACTGAAAGGAAGGCGTTGAAAAAAGCGAGAGCGAAAGAAAAGAAAGGAGGAATGGATGAATTAGATTCTGCGTTGGCTGAACTATCATCAAAGTAAGCTCATCCTCGTTGTTAAGGGCCAACTTTCAATATAACACAGATACCCAACCGCGAGCACCAACACCACCAACACCACCAACAACACGCACGCACGCACCCTCGCCTATCTCCTCTCCATCTCCGTCGCAAACCTCAACCCCGAAACTGAACTCCGCAAATTTTTCGGATCCAAAGTCGTTCAAGCGCACAAACCGAAACATCACTCTCCCGGACCAGGGCGGAGTAGTAACCCACCGGGAGGACATTATAGATCGCATTTGACGCGTCCAAAGGAGACGTGGGGGAGTCCTAAGCTGCGTGAGGGGTTGTCGTTGAGGGGGTTGACGGAGGAGGAGGTAAGTGGGAAGGAGGGGAGGAATAGGTGGGTGAACAGTGGAGGTGAAGGGGGAGGGGGAGGAGGGGAAGAGAGGTGGTGGACGGTCGTTTATAGCAAGAGGTATATGAGCGTGACCAAGGCGTTTTTGCAGGGTGTTATGGCTGGAGGTAGGAATTGGTTTTTCTATCCGGGTGACACTTGAATATGTGTTTTGTAGATCCTGAGATGTTTTGGGACCTTTTGAAGAAACTTCCTTGGCATGCGGATACTCTCCTCCAGCTTGCCGAAGTGTACCGCCATCGTGAAGGTTTTTTTTATTTTTCCTTCTCAACTCCCACCATATGTTCATACTTCCTACCAGAATACGCGCAAGCCGTAGATTTCGTTGACCGCGCTCTGTTTACTTACGAGCGCAACTTCCTAGGCACCTTCACCTTCACAAGCGGGACGAACCGACTTGACTTTGACCACGTCGAGAACCGACCCTTCTTCCTCGCCATCCACCGACAAATAACGTACGTCCTTCCTCCTTCCCCTTCCCCCCCACCCTTTCCTAACTGTCTTCCAGAGACCTCCAGCGGCGCGGCTGCGTACGGACCGCGTTCGAGTTTGCAAAACTGTTGTACTCCCTAGACCCATGGGCAGATCCGCACGGCGCGTTGTTGCACCTCGACCTGCTAGCGCTGAAAGCAGGGATGCACGAGTGGTTGCTGGATTTGTATGATTGGTTTGCGAAGAGGCGGCGGGGAGGGCCTGGGAAAGTGGATGGGAGGATGGATCCGAGTGTGTTGCCTGGGTGGGCATATGCTAGGGCACTTGCTTTGAGGATGGGGGAAGATGCGCGGAAAGACAAGGTAAGTCTTTGTGAGTGGGTGTACGGAAAGTGACAATGGGTGTAGGAACATGAGGAGAGCACAAAGGCGCTGAAGGAGGCAATAGCGGGGTTCCCGTCAGTTGTACCCCTTCTGGCGGATAAACTCGATCTATCGATATCGGTATCTATCAGGGGACACCGCGATTTCAGAATCGAGACTGACGCAAGGTAATCTTTTATCCTACTCGTTGACGAGCACACATATGCATCTACATACACAGTTCCCTATCCGCACCCGACGCCGCGCTGCATCTCCTCTCACACCTCTACGTCCAGCGATCCTTCAGTATCTGGAAAGACCCCACATACTCTTCATGGTTCCTTCAAACCCTCGCAGCGTTATACCTTTCCTCCATATCCTCCTCGCTTCCGCAAACAGCTCAACACGCCGCCTTCTTCACCCTCTTCACCCACGCCACACCCCAAGCTTCTGCGCACCGCCATATCCTCGTCCTCGAAGCCACGTGTAGGCGTCTCTTCGTTTTCGTGCCGCGGAGAACGTTGGGAGGCTTCACGGCGAGCAGTTCATTGGCGTGCGATCCGTTGCCGCCCGTCACCGCGGTGAGTAGGTACGACGACGTGTTCTTCGAGGGGGTAGAAGATGCGTTTACGGAGGGCAGGAGACGTGCACGGACGAGGAGGGAACAGGCGCTAGATGAGAGAAGGTTAGCGCAGCTGATCCCTGATGCGGCGTTCAGACGACAGTTACAGGTTGCTTTTTATCATATTTACTATGTATGTGATTAACTGACGTTGGGTTGTGTTAGGGGTTCTTTGAAGCTAATCCGGCGTTTGCGAATCAGTTTCCTGGGGGGATTGTGCAGTTTGCGCAGGTGGCGGGGCAGATGCCTGAGGGTGTTTTGGAGGATATGATGGCGATGCATTTGGCTGAGGGTGTAGTACCGGAGCAGGGGGGGATGCCGGGGCAAATGCCTGGTGTTGAGTTTTTAGGAGAGGAAGTGCCTGACCATGGGGAATTGCGGGAAGAGGAGGAGGAGGAGGAGGAGGAGGAGGAGGAGGAAGAGGAAGAATATATTTCTGTGAGTTTTCGTGCAAACCGGATATTACATAATTATTAACGCATTATTTTAGCCAATGCCACGTGTTTTGAGGAATCTTATTGGAAGGTTTTGGGGCAGAGCACCGGTGGACGAGGATTCATCTGAAGAAGACTGACCACGTTTTATAAATAATATATTGCGTCTACTCCTACAGCCCTTGCAGCATCCCTTCCTCACCCCCATTCGCATCAAACACACGTCCACCAGGAACCTCCTTCAATCCAAGTGACGGCCTTCCTTCTTCCCTCAAAAATCCCCCTTCATCAACGTACATCAACGGATACTTTCTCGGCTCTTGTACTATGTCATCAATCACAAGCCTCAACCATTCCAACACTGGTTTCGTCGTCCATCTATCAACGTACCCCGGTCCAGCCTGGAACCATCCAAGATGTCCACCCCCCGTCGTAAGTCCCATAACCACCAATCCATTCCCAGCACTGTCCATAGGAGAACTACGCACAACTGGGTCATCCCCAGCATTGATAGCGAGAAACGGAACCGTAAGATCTTGGACAACGTTATGACTTGATCCCCACCGGTAATAATCGTGCGCTGTGGCGAAGGGGAAGGTGGGCTCGCCACCGCCTGCTACTCGTGTGAATGTGTCGTCGAATTTTTCGAGAGTGGGGTTGTCGAGAGCTAGTGTGAGGGGGACGGCTTTGCCCACGCGGTGCTCGGGATCTGCGGTGAGCGCTTTCATGTGCCGCTTCACGAGATTCGTTAGGTTTCCACTAAGGGCTTTCGAGTAGACGTGCTTGCCGATAAACGTGCTTAGTAGACTGGTCATGTAGAGATTAGGAAAACGTTCGCTGTTGAATGGTTTCATGCATACCCGATATTATTCTTTTCGAGGTCCCAAGGCTTTCATTTTCATCGTCAGATAGTGGTCGAATAACTTGAGGTAGCAAGTTGACTTACGCAGCCGAGAGCGCAGGCTGATTGGAGTCTGGTTTGCATACCTTCTTCAGCAATGTATTTCGTCATCACACCTGCACCAAGTGAAAAACCGAGTCCGTGAAGAGGTGCCTTGGGGTACTGGTGTCTAATAAACATCATGGCCTGCCGTAGATCGTCCGTTGTACCGGCAGAGTATAGTTGTTGACTGGTAATAGGAACACCCGCACCTACATATTTTTATTTCAGTTGACACGCCATGGAAGGAGATTAATATTCCTTACATCCGCGGAAGTTGACAACCACAGCCCGGTAGCCGAAACCACCTTCTTCCACAGGTGTACACGTCCTATGCAGGATTGCTCTAATATAAGGCTCATACGAGCCTACATTAAAAACGTCAAATCAGCCTCCCAAACGACAGCACTTTTTCTGCTCACCTCCAGTCAAGCCATGTGTAACAACGATGATGGGCGTGTCGTCCTTTAGGTGGGAGGTATTCACAGGCGCAAAATCAAGCCCTCTGAATGACGATCAGGAAGGGGGGGGGATAAACATCGATAGAGAGATCTCACAGAGTTCCACCATCTAATAGACGAAGATACTTCCTGATTAAAAACTTTGTATCCGTCTTTATAGATGGATGAGACACAAGTTGTGAAACTTACCTTTCGTACCACATAGGGTCCGTCTTTGAAAAATCGCCAAACACACAATACATGGTTTGTAAGTGACCACTTTGAACTAATGCGTCAGTTCACAATCTTATCACCAAAAAATCAAAGTAAACGTACTTGAAGAGATACCACAGTGGGCGAAATTCAGTAAACAGACTCGGACATCTCGTCTCTACAAGCTCTCGCAAGGATCTACCCTCGACCCCGCTGGCATCGTCCGAATCCGAATGAGCCTCTTTTCTTTCCTTCCTGACGGCAATCATAGCGGGTTTGGATGGGAAATGTAGAGTAGGCAATCGATCTTCCAACACGGTGGTGCCAAAAGTGAGCGCTGCGCCCATGAAACCCAGTCCAACGACGCTAAAGAGCGAATCCATACCGGATTCTGAAGAGATAAAGAGTCCGTTGTACTCTCAAAACGCGTCCGAAGCCACTAGAAAAGTCAGCTGCCCCCCTCCAATATATGTTTAATTTGTTTGTGGGTCCTGTGGGCCTGAACACCGAGTCTGTGAAATTGGCCCCGGAGAGAACGATAGCAACAAAAAAAGTTTACTCGGGTTCCATCACCACTCAAACTCCCGATTGGAACTTGGAACCGGTCTCACCGGAAGTCAGTCGATAGGGGGGGGTGGGAAACGCGGGTAATGCTATGGATACACGTTCATCGATAGACGCGAAGACGACCCAGTACAGTAGCATTCAAAAAAATCATGCATTTTTTCATGGTTTCTGCAGCGAGTCCATTATCGGTCGTTCGTCCACATTCTTCTCTTCCTCACGTTGAACCACCACCTTAGGCTGAACCCCATCTCCCGCCGCCCCATGCCCAGATCCAGGACCGCTACCACCAACGAACAACTCTCCGGACGAAGGTGGTGGTAAGCCGGTCGTTCCTAACAAACCACCACGAGCTTCCCCGTTGCCATTCGCATTCCGATTCCTCTGACGCGCACTACTCTTCGAAGACGACCTACCCTCGAACCGCCTAACAAACTCACCCCAACACGCACTCTCATCACTCCCCATCGCCTCAAACTGTTCTCTCAACGGTCCTTGTGCTTTCCTCCACACCCCCCGATGACGACACATGGTACTCTTCACGTATCGGCTTCCGAATACGCGCTCGAACGCTGCGCGCTGGGTTAGCGAATCCCCCGTGGGAGATTGCGCGATGAGTGTTTCCATGGCGTGGAAGCCAGCTGTTAGTTCTGATACTGTGTAATCGTTTGGCCAGCGCTTGAGTGGGGGATGGGGGTGGTACGGGATGGTTGTTGTGGAGGATTGGGGGTTTATTAGGTATTGTGGTAGATCGGAGGGTTTGGGGTGGTAGAATGTTGGTGCGTGTTGGAAGGGGACTATGGGATTGGTTGGGGGTGGTGGCTGGTTGGTCGTTGGGGATTGTGCGTCGCTGGTGGCGTCGAAAGAATGGGTTGGGGAGGGCGCTGGGGTCGAAGAGCTCCCAGCGGAGGCAGACGAGGATGGTAAACTAGGGGAAGTCATATAGTGATTGTGAGGGATATGAACTTTCCCCGGTGGAGTCAATTGTTCAGGTGCGGCCCGCTTTAATGAATCGTTCTTCGGAACATCGCCTCGTGGTGGAGACAGAACGGGAGAGCGCCTCGGGGGAGACTGGGATTGCACTTCCTCAGAAAGACTCAGGCAATCCGTCTCTGGTATACCTTCGAAGAGGCTTTTGCGAATGCGATACAAGAGTCTTTGTTGACCCTCGACAACACGCACTGTGTTTATGGTATGTTGTTCCCATTTTCCAGACCGTGGATCGTATGTATCGAGGTACGATCCCGCTGTTAACCCGAGATCTGTTACTAGAGATGCGAGACGTAGTAATTGGAAGTAAGGAAATGTCGGAATCATCTGTTGAAGTCGGATAGGTTCTAGCCCAGCCTATTCTAGGGGTCGGTGAGAAATCGTGTTATAACGGTCGCTTTGTTCACCTTGTACCATAGGATAATCGTTATAGTTCGATTGAATTCTTCGACCTGTCGTTGCATATCCTAGTTTGAAAAACAAAACAAAGTTAGATGTCGTGCCTTTGGATGGTTAGTAGTTAAGCGACCAGATTTGGGTTGCTCTCTACCAAAATGCGATTCGTCGCTTCAGACTCGTGAAGAGAAGCTTGCCTAGGCGCCGTCGTCATAGATGAAATCGTATCACGATACTGCGCAGCACCGGCGCCGTTGTTCATGTCTCTAATTTAGAGGTAGTAAAAAAAAAATACATATTGTCAATTTTCAACTGTGTAATGTAGAAGAATCAAGATGAAAGGCTTTCTCACTAAGTACTAAAACGTAGGGGACGTCGGTCTTTGAAACTGGCGATGTACCGCGGACGATGACGAGTTGGATGAACACGTTCGGCGGGACCTCCCGGGTCCGCCTTTCCTGATCGCGAGACCCTAACATGACTAAACATGGTCCACAAATATATCGCTGGCTTTCAATACACCTGTGTGACACCATCAAACCTACTACTTAGTAATGGAACCGGGGTGCCTGCTTCGTTACTAATTAGTAAGGTTTAGCTACTGCTGACCGATTCAAAGTGTTCAGCTGTCCTCGTCCCCGACATCGAGCATACTGTTCCACTCATTCTTGACCTTTTCCCTTCGCTTTTTTTGCTATATAAGGTGTATGCATGTATGTGTAGTCATAATGAAGCTCTATTCATGCTTCAACACCAATATTAAGCATGGCTTGTGACATCTCTATTGATCACTGGCAGGGGAGAGTCTCTTCTCTTCATAAAAAGGGCTCAACTATATTAAAAGGGCTAGGTATATACAGCCATATACAAGACTGGGGATGGTCATAGATGAGTAGGGAATAGGGGAAATAGAGAGAAGTGAGAGGGGTGGAAGGTAGGGTATCATCCAATGGGCTTGTGCATCCTCTTAAGCAAAGATAGTGTATGTGGAGGGTGTATACATGTATGTAAAGATGGGTGATGACATTGAGAGAGCTGAAATCAAGGTGTTCTCTGTCAATGCACCTGTGTAGGAAGGGGGAGAGATTGTAACTTACCTGTATTCCTGTGCCTTCCCCTGCTAAAGTGCAAATTGAAGTAGAGTATAGTGGTCATAATAAATTAAATAATAGGCCTCCTGAAGCTTCTGCAGTCTTTAGTAAAGCCAGAAAAGTGAATATGAGGGCAGGAGAAGATATGCTTACCCTGTGAGATCCGTGTCCCCAAAATGGTTGCTTTCTTCAATTCCTAGGCCTAATGGTAAAGTATAATGAGGGTCAGTAAAGGGGATAGCAGGGAGGAAGGGTCCTAGCTTATCAGGGCATGAGTACCCCATCAACAGAGTTGAACTTTACTCCAAGGGGGGGTCAGGTTTCTAATTAAGAACCAGACGTCGGTTTATTTTTTAAGCCACTTGCCATTCCCCCCCCCCTCTCCCCCTCCTTCCATATAAGGTAAGTTCTGATTATCAATCCTTGTAGAACATTGTGGACCAACAGCAGGTCATATTTTTATGCAAAACTACACTATGAAATGATATATATACTGTTCAAAATGGACAAGAGCAACTATGGGAGGGTCATGCCCTCCTACCACGCTTTGCTGCCATGCAAACCGGGCAACTCCAATTTTTGGGGCTAAAGTCGTAATCCATGCAATCACGATGGAACTGGTGGGTGCATAAGCAACAAAGCGAAAGGAATTTGTAGTTTGCTTACCTGGATAGTCTTACAGCCGGGAACCCTGCATTGCATCACCATATCGCCTGCACTGATGTTGCTGGACCAGTGGAGGCACCATTACTCTTGGTCGAATGAGTGCATCTCGCAGCACAAAAAAGGTCACAAGGGAGCCATCATGCCTTTGCCTTGTTTTTTTCTGACCTGCAAACGAGGATTCACACCATGCCTTACAAGCTTTGGACAATGTGCGATGGATGTCTAAGTTTTTCAGGCCACCTGTGCCAACACGTACTTGTTTGCCACAGTCGGGACAAAGAAGCGTACTATCTGGTGTGTATTCTGATTCATCCACCGCTCTGATTCTCATGATTTAACTTAGAGCTTATGTGTCATTTTGAGGTACTAACCTTTTCTTCTTAGCCATTTTACTTGGATGGTGGGTGTGAGGATGAAAATTATGGTTCAACGTAGCTGGGACTGCTTCTGTAGCTACTGAGCAACATTTTACATAGTCCTGTCCATTCCCTGAGCCAATATGCTTTGATGTCATAATTTTTTTTAGTGGGCCCTCCCCCCCACGTGATGTGTGGGATTCGGGTGCCGACACCCCCTTGCTTTACTCACCATGGATCACACACCATTCCAGTTGTCCAAAATTCCTTCCAGTCATTGTTAGTAGTCATGTGCCCCTTGGATGTAGCCTACAGACAGTCCATATGATCAATACTTCATCCTACAAGGTAGGCTCTTCACCTACTCACCCATTCTGCTTGTTGTTCCATGCCAGCTCATAGGGCCAATTATTGGCAGTACATACTAGTGTAATAAGGTATTTTTAGCATTTTTAGCACTTGAAAATGGGCCATTTGTCTATAGAAGAGAGGAGGAGAGTCAATACATTGAGGTGGGTTACAGTCACTCACTCAAGGCCTACAGTACTTTGCATGCTTGATGGAGTGCAAAGCTTGGTACATAATATCTTGGTAAATATTCCCTTTAGCTATAGACCATATAGACAGCAGGAGAAGCCATGGTATTGACCAGAGATACAATGATTGAACCAGGTGTTCCAAAAAAGGCAATAATCTTTTGCAAAAATTGCTAAACCGGCAGTTAAAACAGCTGGTAGCCAACATCCCTCCTCCGTCAACATCAAGGGCAAGGGCAAAGCTGTGACTCCTCTGGCTGATCCTTTGAACAGGAACAAGCGTAGTGCTGGTACATCTGTGGACCAGCCTGAGACCAAGAAAAAATGTGGAAGAGCTGCTGGTGTCATAAATTACTCTACTGAAGATGTTGATGGTCTTTTGGACGTTGGTGAGGAGATCCTGGCAAGGAATGGAATACTGTCTCTGCTGAATTTGGTGCATGGGCGGAAGAGAATGGCAGACCTGCCCAAACAGCAAAGTCTCTTGAGGCCAAGTACAAGCAGGTATGTGAATACTCTCTTAAACATCTTATATTATCTAATTTCTGGGTTTGGTTTCAAGCTTGTCAAGACCACAAAACCTACTGGTAATGCTGAGTGTCCACCTCAGGTCAAGTGTGCACATGAGATCGAAGATTTAATTAATGAGAAGGTTAGCATGAGAGATTTTGATGATGCTGAGATTGTAGATGGTGCTGAGGATGTTATCGGACTCAGGTAAACATTTTCATCAGTGGAATGTGGAAGTGTGCTTATATAAGTATGCACACAAATCTTTGACGGTACCATGGAGAATACAAAATCATTCATCAGCTCTATAGTATTGTACATCCATGGGAGGAAGCCAGAGTTTTGTGCAACTGGGTTAAGAATTTTGTTTGCTCTCTTGTACATTCAGGGAGAAAAAGCACAGTTCTGGAGAAATGAGGAATTGCTGCAGGATATAAACCATTTGCAACTTTCAAGGAATTTCTGGAGAGACTGGATGCACAGTTTGAAGACCCTAATCTAAAGGTGACAGATAATGCTAAATTAAAAATTATGCGCGAAGGTTCTCTGATGGCAGGCAAATTTATTTTTGCAAGGGAGAAGCTTCACAGACAGATATGGGAGAAGCTGCATTGGTAGAATTTTTGAAAGCAGGATTAAATCCCTCTTTATTCAAGTCTATCTATCAACTACCTTTCATGCCAGAGAGGTTGGATGAGTGGTACAATTGGGCAATGCACCTTGATCAGCAATACTGACAGGAACAGGTGGAGTCAAAGTTGATGTATGGAAATGCCAAATTTGGAAAGTCATCAGGAGGAAGTCATCAGGAGGAAAGTCTGAGAAAGGAAGGGTGCCTCAGGTACAAACTCTGAGGGCACAGCCACTGGCCATGGCAGTGACACCTAAAGTTATGGAGTCAGCAGTATCAGCAGATGCAATGGACATTGATCAAGCAGGAAAACAAGCCCCACTTAAATGTTTTAACTGTGGGCAACTAGGGGATATGGCTAGGAATTGTAGGCAGAAAAGGAAGATTAGGGAAGCTACAATTGAGGATGTGAAGTCAGAGGAAGACAAGCAGAAGAATTTTGTGGAAGAGTCCCAGTGAAGATTTCCCCATTGGTGACCCAGATCATTATAATGTACTAGTATCTGAGGAAACCCAGAATGAACCAAAAAAGGAAATTGAGGAGTACAATTGTAGTCAGTCACACATGACAAATAGGACAAGTACAACTGTTGTAAATCACATGACAAAACAGATGACCAAGCATTGGAGGAGTACAACCATTGTCAATCATATGATAAGGAAAATTCCCAGGCATTATTTCTGAAAACCCCTAAATTCTTTATTCACTCTGCATGAATAGAGCCTGAAATTACCTTGACTGTAGGATTGAAGACAGTGGACATGCATGCAGCTATTGATGTGGAGACATTACTTGATAGTGGTGTTACAGGATCACATAGGTAAGCTACAATGTGTCAAATGATATGGTCTATCGAACATATACAGTGTATCGAATGATATGGGTTTGGTGGATGCTGTTGAATGTTCTAATATATATATGTGTACCTCCTATAGTAACAAATGAATACACTATTACAATAGTTGCTAGACCAAAGAGTAATACATTTAATACAGACATCAGTAACCTATAAAATAGTTTCAGGCAGCAGCAATAGCAATGGGAATGGCAGCAGCAGTGGTCCCATCAGGATCAGGATTGGCATTGGCATTACAGGTATGGCTGATTGGAAATTAATCTCATTTATATAGTAATTCATGTGTAATCTGCATGGATTCTGCATGCAAATTGGTGTATGATAAATTCAATAAAAGCCATATTTATGCAATAATTCATTTATTGCAGTGTGCAGGCCTGCAAAATTGGATTGGCATGCTGGTCAGCAACCCAATAGGGCTGCAGTGGCATCAGCATAAAGCAGTGACATCAGCATCAGCATTAGGCACCTGGGATTGCACTGTTTCATCAATACAACATGGTACAGATGGTAACCAATGAATTGGCAAACACAGGCATCAGTGTTGGTCAATGGCATCAGCATCAGCATAAAGCTGCATCAGTATTGGCATAAAGCAGCAGCAGCATTGGCATTAGACAGCAGCAGCGGCATTGGCATTAGGCAGCAGCAGTGGCCTTGGCATTAGGCAGCTGGAATTGCACCATTTTATCAATACAACATGTAAGTTGTTGTACAGACATGGTAACCAATGAATTGGCCAACACAGGCATTGGCATTGGTCAGCGGCATTGGCATTGGCATAAAGCAGTGGCAGCAGCATTGGCATTAGGCAGCTGGGATTGCACTATGTGATCAACATTGCACAGGCATGGTTCAGTGGACAACTCTCTATATATATATATATATACTACAGTAACAAATGAATGCACTATT
Organism: Tricholoma bakamatsutake; assembly: GCA_029959215.1. Taxonomy (NCBI): domain Eukaryota; kingdom Fungi; phylum Basidiomycota; class Agaricomycetes; order Agaricales; family Tricholomataceae; genus Tricholoma; species Tricholoma bakamatsutake. Next base: position 12,450,843 of record CP114860.1, on the reverse strand, counting down.
CAATTCTTGCTGTACCACACTAGACATATTCATATTAAGAATGTGGTGTACAGATTGGTGACCTATGAGACAGCATCAGACACATGCATCAGCATCAGCATATGTATCAGGGCTGGGGCTGGGGTCAGCAATTGGTATGAATATTGGCCTTAAAGGTATATATTATTGGTCTACCAATTAAAGCACCATATATCTATAGGAAGAAAGCTATCACTCATTGTCACTAGTGTCCATCATATCATCAGAGCCAGGCAACCAAGTGTCATTAACATAACTGAAGTCTGCATGACTATAGATCAGGAGTGTGATGCAAGAAGGAGTGGGGTTCTCTATCTGTGAGGTGCTGGGGGACCTGGTTCAAAAACTATCCTCATCCGAATTGCCATTGGGGCCAGTTGAATCAGCCTCTGAATGGGTCTCTGACAATGAGAGGAAAACATCAGCCACATCAGATGAGGTGGGAAAAGCAGTTGAAAGGGGAAGTGCAGGGGGAGATAAAGAGGGAGAAATAGAATCTTCAAGGTAAAAGGTGGCAGCATCAAAGCCAGTGGGAGAACCAGTATGGGAAGATGCTGATGATGAATGATAAACCTGCCAAGCCATGGCTGCCTGAAATGTGGTAGGCTGATCAGTGTCTTCTGATGCATCATCCTCCCCTTCCCATAACATAGCAGCATAAGAGGCAGTGGGCTAACCGAGGGCAGTGTGTGCATCAGCATCAACATTATCAGCTTCATCATCGGCATTGGGAGTGACATTGGCATCAGGCTTGGCAGCAGAATGTGACAAATCATCAGATCCAGCATCTGAAAAATAAAAGCCAGAATCTATACCAGTTACAGTGGGTGGTGAACTGTAGGCACCAGAAACAGAGGTTGGGAAACTGGCTGTGATCCACCACTCCTTATTTTTGTTGTATGCACCATCAGCCAGAGACTGAGCATACCCAGAATAATATTTGCTCTTTAGTGTCAGGTTAGATGCCAAAACATCACTCTCTGTGATGTCAACACCCCAGGTCCACTTGTGGGAGGGGGGAAGAGCCTTCAGGTGCTCAAGTTCAGCCTGTGCATGTGCAGATACCAGTTCTGATTGTCTCCTTGTGGCTGATTGCCTTGACCATCTCCCAGCATGTTCATGGTTGTTTTTTGATGCCAATGCCACTGCCACTGCTGCTGGCAGTGCCATTGTTAACTTATGTGGTTTAGACTGAAGCTTCTTGAGCAGGGCTAGCTCATGAAGCCATTCAAATCCTGCTGCTTTCCAGACATTCACATTCATCACAGCCTCTGCTGACAATTCACAGCCATCTACCAAGTTATGGATCCCATGTGCTTCATCAAACATATCCTCAATGAGAGCTCACAGGTCGATGCAAGATTGGCAGTCAGCTTGGCCATCGGCAGCATTGTCTGCTGATTGGCTATCATTGGGTGGTAGCCAGTGATCACAGGGGAAGGGATATACTGCTGATAGCTATCGAGGCATTTATTCATAGTGTCACTGGCAAAAATTTGCCCCAGTGCCAGTTCACTATTGTGTCTCCACCAATCACATACATATGAATCTACCAGATAGCTAGGACTGTTACTAGCAACACCATCATCCAATGAGGCCAAGAGGGATGGATGGAATTTGAGGGGTAGGTGGTCCAAATTCACATTGGCGAGACTGTCAGCCAAGAACTGAAGAAGGATCAGCACCTCCATCATAAGGCTGATGGAGGTGCCAATGCCTATGCACGACATGACATACATATGTCATACTTGTCAGTGATGTATACTTACTTCCTTTAGGAAAGATCACAACATACAAGCTCAGCATAGAGAACTTTCTGCATTCAACATTGTTTTACAAAGTTTGCCTGGTCTAACTGCAACAAAACTTGATGGAATTGGGACTCTGAACAATCTCTTGTGTCTGCATTTGGTGTTAGAGTCGAAGCTCTTAGTTCATGAAGCGAGTTGAGGCTCGTAAGCATCAACCTTCAATAAAGAGTTCAAGATCACCGAAGCTCGTAAGCGACGGTTTGAGAATGACTTAGATCACTAAGATCATAAGAGTGTAAAAGAGACCAGGTCAAGCTGAGCTTGACTAGTCATTGTATTACTGCTTAAATACTACACAGAGTTGTGCACAGAAATGTAAGGACAATAGAAAGAGACAATAGTGTGAGAGCATTTGTAGACTATCACAATAGTGAGAGAAACGAGGATAAGAAAGACAATAGTAGGTAGGCGCTGTCATATGTAGGTAAGATGTCTGGAAACAATAATGTGAGAGTGCACTCGTAGAAGACAATAGAAACAATAGAAAAAGAATTTGATTCCCCCACCATTCGTAACATTAGCTCCTCCTCAAGATTTTGAGTTCCATCCGAAATCAGCCCCTCACCATTCTCATGGGATCAAAAGTGACTACACCTTCGCCAGTTGTCACTGTGAAAGTGCTGAATGTTGTCGCAGTCGGCGCGTCGTGGGCGTAGACTCTCGTTGGTAGTTCGATCTCGTCTGCCCCCACAAATCGTACAGAAGTGCCAGTGAAGATCATCGTCAATCAGGGTAGGGGTAGGGAGGTGAGGATCTTGAGCCAGATGAGAATGTAGAATGATAACATAAAGAAAATTGTTATGCCGAAAATGGCGCCGAGGGCGATAACGATGTTTAAGTTAGAGATCATAGTGGTTATGGCTTAAGTCATGCGGTGACATGGCAGGTTGTCACGCGATGGGTTACTTGGACAGAACAGTGTGGAATGTTCTGGTTGCCAACGTCGGCAGTGTGGGCATTACTCCGGGCAGTGCGATAAAAAATGACCAATTCTTGTGCAGGTGAAGCATACAGAGTTTCGCATCCATGCTGGTGCGGGCGCGTGTTTGGGGGTGGTCTGCCTGGGGTAAGGGGTGGGCGCTCGTGGTGGTGGTGGCAGCGATGGATGTGGGAGTGGGCAAATGGGTGATGGGGGTGATGATGTAGACTGTTCTGGCACAGTTCCAAAATCCTCTTTTTTATCGTCCAATGGTTCTATAATAAAAATTTGTTGTGGTGTGGGGACCCAATCTCCGGGTCTGTAATTTAGGGCTTGTTCATCCAGGCTCCTCATAAGCGGGAGGAGATCAAGATGGTAGGCTTCTTCTGTCAGCCATTGGAATACCTGTTCGAGGGCAGAGATAGCGTGGTACGTCTCGAAGAGGTTTTGTGCAGTTCCGTGCAGAAGTGCCTGGTCTTGGGTGACGGACAGCAATCTTTCTTCATTTTGTGAGTTGTTAGTATCACAGACAAAACTGAGGATCAGCTCGAAGGTTCTGATGGGGTCGGGGTCAGAAGTGATGTTCATGTAGAAGTGGAGAGGGCGGCTCATGTTGGTAGTAGGTTGTGGGTAGCTTTGTACTCACCCAATATTTCTGCAGCATTTTTTAAATGAGCTTCAGGCTCCCAGATATTTTCTGCTGTGCTGTAGCCCTTCCATTTCACTAGAAATCGGGTCCTCTGGCCCATCCTTTTGTGAGCCAAAATAGCCTCAACCTCATGCTCCAATTCTCCTTCGATCAGATTGGGAGGTGGAGGGAGAAGATTTGGTCCATGGGTTTCATTCTCCTTGAAACATGAGGGAAGGGAAGCATGGAAGATGGGGTGTATTCTCCACTGCAAAGGGAGCCTCAACTCGTAGGCATGGGAAGAGATTACTCGTGTGATAGGAAATGGCCCTTCACGCTTAGGTGCGAGCTTCCTGGTCAGGTATCCCAACTTCAAGTTTTTTGAGTCGAGCCAAACTTTCTCTCCCACCATGAATGGGCGGAAACCTCGTCCGTTTCGTCCGATCATCACCTGTCGGGATAGTTTGTGTGCCGCCAAGGCTTCCTGCCATACATTTTCTAGTTTGGCTATCCTCTGCTTGGTAGCTGGCATGTTTGTTTTCTCATAGATCGTGGGGATGGCCTTAGGGTGTGTTCCCATCATTACATAAAATGGAGTGTTTTTAATCACCGAGTGGTACTTTTGATTGTGTGTGAACTCAGCGGTAGTAAGGTGTCTCTTCCACTGCGATGGCTTGTTTGTGCAGACGATCCAGAGATAGATTTCGAGCTCCTGATTTACTTGTTCCATTTCCCCATCGGTCTGTGGGTGGTAGGCTGTGCTCATTGCTAGTCTTATTCCTAGGAGCCTTCCCAGTTCTTGGAATGCATTTGAGGCAAAGCGTGGGTCGCAATCAGATATGATCTTGTCTGGGAGGCCAAATCTCCTAAATACATTGTGCAGATAAAGGTCTGCCGCTCCTAGCACATCGACGGTCTTGTTGCAAGGGATAAAAATTACCCCCTTAGTAAGACCATGGTCTACCACGACCATGATGGTATCACACCCATCGTTCATTGGTAGATCAGTGATAAAGTCTATCATGATGAGTGCAAATGGTCGTGTGGCTTCTGATTTGATCAGCGATAGCAGCAGTGTTGTTGGGTGTGTGTTTACCTTCATCTGTTGACATGTGGCGCAACCATCAATGTAGTTTTGGATAAAGATTGTCATTCCCGGCCACCAGTAATCTCTTCGTACCAGTTCCAGCATCTGGAATCAGCCGGAGTGTCCTGTAAGTAAATTATCGTGGTATTTTTCCACAATTTTCCTCCTCAACTCCTTGTCGTCTGGGACATAGCATCGGTCTTTAAAAAAGACTGTCCCATCATTCTCCATCCTCCAGTCTTCTACCGCTGACTTGATCGGTGGTGTTCCTCCTTCTTTGATGGCCCTTACTATCTCCTTTAGTAGGTCATCGCACATCATGCTTTCTGCCAGTACGTCCTTCAATTCAGTGTCAATTGTTCGTGCGAAGATTTCATCCTTTAACAGTGTGATGTCATCATTGTCATCGTTGATATCAGGTATGTGATCTCCTCATCTTGATAAGGCATCGGATTGCACCATCATTTTTCCTGGCACGTGTACTAATTGGAGGTTAAACTGTGACAGGAAAAGACTCCATCTAGCCTGTCATTGGTTCAGTTTATGCACCGATTTGAAGTACATGAGATTCTTGTGATCCGATAGGATCATTGTTGGGTGTTCAGATCCCTGGAGGTAATGTCTCCAGGTCTCCAGCGCTCGTATTATTCCCAGGAGCTCTCGATCATAGATTTCATAATTCCATTCAGTTGCTGTTAAGGAATGGGAGATGTAGCCACAGGGGTGCCAATCTCCGTTAGTGTCAGTTTGCTTCAGCACAGCCCCCATCGCATATTTTGAGGTGTCGCTTTCGATTATGAATGGCTTTTCTGTGTTAGGCATCAGCAGCACTGGTGCCTCGGAGAATTTCCTTTTTAGTGTGTCAAATGCCTCTTGGCATTCATTCGTCCAATTGAAGGGCTGATCCTTCTTCATCAAGTCATTGAGTGGCTTTGTAATTGTGGCAAAGTTGCCGATGAATCTCCGATAGAAATTTCCAAAGCCCAGGAATGATCTAACCCCTTTGACGTTGGTTGGGGGCAGCCAGTCCTTAATTCCGCTTAATTTAGTTGGGTCCATGGCTAGCTGGTTCAGTCGCAGAATCAGTCCAAGAAACTTGACTTCTTGTATGTCAAATCTCGACTTCTTGGGTTTGAGGTAGAGGTCATTCTCTCTAAGCCTCACTAGGACCCTCCTTGTTCTCTCCTCATGTTCCTCTCTGTTTTTTTATTAGATAAGAATGTCATCCATGTAGATTACCAGCCACCCCTCGTTTAGCATGTCCCAGAGGATATCATTCATCATTGCCTGGAAAGTCACCAGGGAGTTACAGAGGCCGAAAAACATGACCTTGGGCTCAAACAGCCCCTTATTGGTCTTGAACACTGCTTTCCACTCATCTCCCTTCTTAATTCTGACGTTGTGATATCCCCATCTGATGTCTAATTTAGTGAACCATCTTGCCCCTTTCAGCTTGTCAAGTAGATCTCCAATCAGCGGAAGGGGGTAAGAATTTTTGATGGTTCCTTCATTCAGATACCGGTAATCTTGGCAGGGCCAAAGTGCATCAGAGTCCTTTTTTTGCCATGAAGAAGAATGGTGATGCCATGGGGGACTTGGATGGGATGATGTATCCCTTTCTTAGGTTATCATCAATGAATTCATCTAACTTCTTCTGTTCTGCTGGGGTAATGGGGTAGACCTTACAGTCTTGCAGAATGAAGTCCAGTTTGAGGTCAATCGCGTGGTCCCACAGTCTAGACTCAGGAAATCTCTCCGATGCTGCCTTCTCAAACACACTCCGGTATTCCTTGTATTTATCAGGGAGCAACTCATCGAGCAACTGTGTTTCCTTGACATCCTCCCTTTCGTGGGTGAGCCTCTGCGAGACAGAGGTCTTCGCTTGAATATGGGTCATGTTGGAGTAAGCGATTCTGCCGGTCAGCCGAGATCGGGTGAGATGTGAGATCTGTTGGAGCTTCTGGTAGTTCGGTGGTAGATAGTTGTTTTCGATGGTGAGGGGTGACTCCTCAGCCCTGAATATTCCTATCATTGGTTCTCCCCAAACATAAGCAAATAGCGCATCAGTCCCGTCATGATTTCTTTCTGAGTCAAGTGATAAGCCGATGTCTGAGTCGTCCAGTACAGAGATCTGTGGGTTGATCTCAGGATGGATGTCCGTTGCCATGTCCATTGCCAGGTGTGATCCATCCTTATTGAGTTCATCCGTGGTGCAAAGTCCTTTTGTGAGATGAACCGTCCTGAGCCTACTCTTCACGTGCTCAGCAGCGGCAAGGTGGGTTTCCCCAAAGGTCTCCCCAGCACTCCTTTTGGGTAGCCTCCCAAGAGTTGGGCTCAATGTTACTCTTGGTACAATTGGCCCCTTGTCATCTATAGTGAGACTTTGCTTACCATTTGTGGTTCGTGTCCGCTCAATCATGGTTCGGATTTTCCCCATAAGGGACCTTTTGGTCTGCCTGTCAGTAAGAGTCCCCCTTTCCCAATCAATGATGGGGTTGCGTTCCGGAGCCATGTGTACCTAGGATCATCCTCTCCTTTCCCAGCCCCATTATCAGCATTCTAATCTCTTCTTCTTTCCCTCCAATCTCCGTGTTGATATAAATGTAGTGCAAAATGGTTCCATTTTTGTTAAGGATTCCATCGACGTTTTTTGCAAGGATTTTTTTGACGAGTGGGATCTTTCTTAGTCTGAGCTTCTCGACTACTCAGTGATCAATAAATGTTTCACCTGCCCCTGAGTCGATCAGGGTGGGGATTTCGGCTTTCTTGTCTCCTAGCAAATAATAAACTGGAAGGCACATTGATTGATGGCTTACTTGCACTACCATTACGGTTGAGACAACTAATCTGGTGGGCTCCACTGCCGATGTGGGCCACCATTTTAAAAACCCTCCACCACCATAAGATCCAGCACCTCCTCCTTTTCCTTCTCTTCCAACTCATTGATAAGTGCACAGATCTTGGTGTAATGGTCGCGCGGCGTCTTCTTCATCTCGACTTTCTTCTCTTCTTTTGCAGGTGGTTCCTTCCCTCCCTTGTGATCACTGGCTCTATGCCCTGATTTATGGCAGATGAAGCACTTTCCTTTCTTAATATATTCGAGCCTCTCTGCATAAGAGAGGCATGTCGCATCGATGTCCATGGTGTTTGGGTCCTTCAAGGAGCCTCCTATTCCTCCTCCTCCTCCCGCCTTACTGTAAGTTCTTTCTTTTATCGCCTTTGCCTGTCTCAGATGCCCCTCTGCCCTTGCTGCATGAGTATACCATCCTTCAATGGTGTCAGACAGGTTCTCCATTCCAAATACCTTGTCCAGGACTCGATTGTTGAGTCCATCTATGAAATATTCGATTAGCACAGCATCTTCTTTGATCTTCATGTGATAAGCAAGCATTTTGAATTGTGCGATATATTCATCTACCCCCTTTCCTCCCTGTGAGAGCACTTGGAGTTGGGTGCGTGCATTCCCTGCATTGTCGATTGGCGAAAATGCCATGTGTACCTTCGCAATAAATTCTTGGAACATATCTCAAGGTTTAGACTCGATGTACCTCTCCTCCAGATATGCCTGCTTCCATGGCCCTGCTGTCCCTCCGTTCATATAAGAAAGCATGAATAGGATTTTATGATGATCATCCAGGAACACGGTCACATTTGCATCGACGTAGGCCCCACATTCGAGGAGGAAGAGCATAGTCTTCGCTTTATCCCTGGAGTAGTCAGTCAGCAGCCTCATCTTGATTTCAGTGGGACGAGTGGTAGGGGCAGTGGGTGCTGTGGGGATGGTGGGAGTGGCTGGAGCTGCCATGTCTTTTCTTTGTCGGGTGGGGTAAGGTTGGGTGGTTCTTGTAAGAATGGTGTCGTAGTGTAAGTGCTGCCTAGACTGAGGTTAGTCAGCAGAGTTTCGATGCAGCTTGACCTTTTGTTAGAGTTGAAGCTCTTAGTTCGTGAAGTGAATTGAGGCTCATAAGCATCAACCTTCAATAAAGAGTTCAAGATCGCCGAAGCTCGTAAGCGACGGTTTGAGAATGACTTAGATCGCTAAGATCATAAGAGCATAAAAGAGACTAGGTCAAGCTGAGCTTGATTGGTCATTGTATTACTGCTTAAATACTACAGAGTTGTGCACAGAAATGTAAGGACAATAGAAAGAGACAATAGTGTGAGAGCATTTGTAGACTATCACAATAGTGAGAGAAACGAGGATAAGAAAGACAATAGTAGGTAGGCACTGTCATACATAGGTAAGATGTCTGGAAACAATAACGTGAGAGTGCACTCGTAGAAGACAATAGAAACAATAGAATTTGATTCCCCTGCCGTTCATAACATTTGGAGTTGCCATTTTGGGCCTGATTGCAAAAAAAAAGGGTTGAAGATTGAGAGAGTTTTGTTTGACATAGTGTTACTGGTTGTGGTTGGTGATCAAGATAATCATGTTTAGATGAATCATGTTTACATAATACAGGCCCTTTTCAGTCACAGAGGGGAGATATAATCAGCATTTGCTGATCTAAATGCATTTTATATGTGACCAGTAGAAATTCCTCTTTCCATCAATTTCTCTGAGCCCGTGAATGAAGCCAATGTAGTCACCTGACTATGAAAAATGTTAGTACATGCAAAATATATTTACATTCCCAGAATCAGTCAGCATCAAGATCTGCAGTGGCATCGGCAATAGCAATGGCATTACCAATATCAGCAATGGGAACACCAATATTCAGCAATGGCAACAGTGGGACTGGCAATGGTAACACCAGAATTGGTAGCAGCTGGTGCCTACCATATCCCCTCTGCACTGTATCTCAACAGATGACTCCACCATCATCTCAAAATCCATCAGCCTTGGCACAGGCATGGCCTATCCAAAGGACAGCTGATGACCTTGCACAGCAGGAAACTAGGCTGTTGTAAGGAGACAGAGAGTTAAAAAAGTAAGAGTAGATTTACAAATAAATTGCTATGTAATGTGAAAAAAAACATTAATACAACTTTTATGTACATGCTGAATAACATCTATTCTTTTCTGCCTTGCTTTGTCTCCCATCTGTCCTCAGGTGTGGCTGCTCTCTTCCTTGGGTTAGGCTCAGGGGTAGTACTTCTGGAAGGTAGTCCAGATGGACCAGGGGTCAGCCCATGTGGGGATTGGTGCAGCTGTGCAGGGGGAGGGGATGGCCAGGGTGAGGTGACTACATTGACTACCAATGCTGGGGCAGCAGGCTCAGGCTCAGTGAGCAACATTGGGGGGAAGAGTAGAGGGAGTAGTGGGGCCATCAGTGTTGTGGACTGGACAATTTTTTGAAAATCCTGTGGCATGGCAGGAATAATTTGGATGGGGGGGGGGGATCAGCCAAGGATTCTTCCCCAGCAACCTCTTCAGGCATGGCCAGGCCCTCTTCATCATCAGGCTCAGCCATCTCTTCACCTTTCTCATTGGCAGCAGGAACAGGACCAGGAGTGGGACCAGGAATGGGACCGGGAGTGGGACCAGGAATGGGAGTGGGAACTGTAGCAGGAGCAGGAGTGGGAGTGGGACCAGGAGTGGAAGTGGCATTGACTTCCTCAGCATCCATCTATCCTTCCCAATCCACCTCTGCCCTCCTGCTTGGAGTCCTCTCGAGGTGACCCACCTGCCCAGCCATGTAACCATTGTATAACATAATGTGCTGTGCACTGGCCTGCAATCCAAGATATCCTTCAATGTTGTTTACCCTGTTTTAAAGCAAGTCAACTGCATCCCAGAGTTCTCATACATGGAGTTGGGACTCTTGCAATGACTCTTCATTCCATTGTGCATGCTGGTACATGTCTTCCTCCAGTTGGTGTAGACATCCAGTGAGGGTGGCATAGTCAACGGGGGAGGGGTTGGCTATCAGGGCAGAGGGGGCAGTCAGCTTGGGATCAGCCATGTCGATATCCTCTTTCAAAGCTATGGGTATACATGTTAGTTAGTGGTTTTAGGTGTCATGATATGGAAGAACTCACCTTTGGATTTTCCTTTTTGTCTTGCAGTAAACCACCTAGATGATTCCTCTCCACTGTCTTCACTGGAAAATTGTGCCTTCTTTGCTTTTTGTCTTACCAATCCTTTTGCTTTCTTTGTTCTTGGCACTCGATCCACATCCTCTGGATCACACTGAACTTTCCCTTTCCCACAGAAGTAGCATGTGGTTTTTCCATTCACCTGCTCCCAACACTGACACCTAAGTCTGACGCATCATGCACATGGTATCGTTCACAAACTCCCTTGCTGGGGTGCTCCTTATTCCTCCCTTGCTGCATTGTGCCACTTCCACTCCATCCTGGGATTGGCACTGGCATCACTCTCCATCTCCTCATCCAAATCCTTGTCTGATCCCTTGCTACTGTCCACCTCTCGCAACCTGCATGTCACTGTGATGGCTGGCAGTATTGGACACTGGGCTGGGGCTGGAATTCTGGATCCTGATGCTTCTGGTTGGGCTCGCATCTTGGCTGGTGCCACTGCTGCTTCTATCCTTCTTGGCATTGGCATTGCTACTGCTGCTCCTCATGCCTTTGCTGCTGCCATTCCTCATTTCTTGGCCACTGCCGTTGATAATACTTGACCTGGAAACCTAACAAAAACCTGTTAAAAGGCCTAAGAAGTATAACACAGGCTAGAGGAAGAGTGCAAGTTGGTACTAAACATCACTGCTGATACCCAAAGGTTGTAGTTAGAGACATGAAATGCTAAGACATGTTGTGAATAGTCCTTTAGAAGCATACAAAGATGCAAAAATCCTGGAATGAAGTACCGGTGTCATATTCTGGAATCGATTCCCAAAGTTCAAAGGTGTTGATGTTGACATACTGGCAGGTGTGCTTCTTCATAACTTCCAAATTTGTGATATTGCAATCTATAAAAAGTATTTTGATTTTGTTAAAATATTAATGAAGTTCTCGAGGCTGAGTGGATCAAATTTTGGGGCTGTGGAGTGGCCACAATCTGGCATAGTGGCTTGTGTAGTCATGAATGCGATGACTCTTGGAGTAGGAGTTAAAATTTGGGTGAAGGATGGTAGAGGTATCAAAGTTGTTGGGAGGATAAATAAAGAGGTAGATGATGAGGATGAAGAAGAGGATGATGATGAAGATGATGAGATGGGCGAAGGGAATAGTCATTGATGAGTAGATTCTGCTTCGGAAACTGAGATTAGAATATCTCCTGATGATTCAAAAGATTCAAAGGTGTGGCAAGTCTCAATTTGAAGGTTTCTAGCTTGTGTTGGCCTAAGCTGGGAGATTCGAGATAGATCAGGCAATGAAATGATTTAGAAACTCCTTGTGGTGATACAGCTCCCTATCACCCTGCACTCATACTATGGCATTTTTCGGAATTGTGTGCACCTCTTGGATGACTTTTACTCACTTTGTGCAGTGCGCTTTTGCATGCCTTCATGTGCTTCAGTGCACTTTCATGTGCTTCCCTGTGCTCTCATGCACTTTCATGCACTTTGACCACATAGGTGCACTTTTGCATGCCTTTTACATTTCTACTGCACCTTTAGACCCTCTTTAGCTGCCTTTTATCATGCGCCTTAAGTGTGCCTTGTTATGCTTCAAACTGCCTTCACGTGCCCCATGCACTCATTATCTGCCTTTCACAGTTACCATGTGCTCGATGCACCATTATGCACTCTCTTATGCTTTACCCAGCAATTCACATGCTTCACTGTGCACTCCTTGCACTGTTCATTTATCACACACACACCAATCCTTCACCACATCTGTTGCACTGTGCATCATGGCCTCATGCTTACTAGGCAACTTATTCAAGGTGCACCATGATTGCATCATGTGCCAACTGCACATTCTCACATAATCTGGGCACTTTGCATCTATTTGGTGCTGCACTATGCACATTGGGCACTTTCACATAATTCAGGTGCTTTGGCACTATTTGGCATTGCACAGCACCTGCTTATAGTTCTTCCACATTTCCAATTGGCATTGCTTTATCTGGTAACTAGCACAGGTCAATCACATCACTATTACTAAGATGCAGCACACGATATGTAACACCAAAGTGGGACTAATTGGGGCAGAGCACATGGGACCTAAAGTGCACCCAAAATAGAACATCACACTGGAACAGTTGGGTATTGGGCTATAGCGTGCACAAATCTTATTGGCTAAGGTAGCAGCATTGTGCAGCCGGGTTCAGATGAGCCAATGGATAAACTTGTGGGTAGCGCATGGTGCTTTCTATTTTTATACTTTATTTTACCATTTCTATCACATAAGCCATTTGTACATAGTATCTAGCTACATAGAGAATCCAGAGGATCTTTCCCCCCACAGTTCACGAGTTTCATTCTGCATTGCATATAGTCTGTGCATTATCATCTACAGTGGCTCAAAAAACTGTCCCAATGTTTTGCTATTTTGAAGAGGTTGGCTGACAACACAACACCATCATTCTATTATATTCTGTAAAAAATTTATATACATAATAGTGTATCATCATACCTTTCAGAATATGCAAGAATCATGTGATTCTAATCAAAACTGATGAGGTAATAAATAGAACAAAATAATCAATTATTGGGACAGTTTTTTGACCCTCAATTTTCTAACTAATTAATCCTTGGTATGGCCTTCTTTTGCCTTAATAACTGCTTGTATCCTCCTGAGCATGCTTTCTATAAGCCTTTGGCATGCTTCTGATGGGATTTTGTTCCACTCCTCAACTACTCTATCCCACAACTCATGCACTCCAGTTGGTGGTCTTGGGTATTGCTGCATGGCATGCTTGAGGTTGACCCACAGGTATTCTATGGGGTTAATGTCAGGGGATTGTGCAGGCCAGACAAGCACTTAAATATCATTGTCTTCAAACCATTTTGTAGCCTTGTTGGAGGTGTGCTTGGGGTCATTGTCCTGCTGGAAGCTTTTCTCCCCTTCTGCCTTTCAAAGCCTTCTACCACTCCATCCTCCAAAATATCACAGTATTGCTGTGAATCCATGATCCCCTGAACCTCTGTGAGCTTCCCTACTCCATTCCACCCCATACAACCCCATACCATGAGGTTATTCCCCCCTTCATGCTTGACAGTAGGTGTGGTGGTTCTGTCTGAAAGTAGTTCCCCTCTTTTTTCCAAGTGTAAACCTTCCCATCTGACCCAATCCTGTTAATTTTAGTCTCATCTGACCATAGAACCCTTTTCCAATCCTCCAAAGTCAAATTTTCATGGTATCTGGCAAACTTGAGATGAGCCATTTGATGGAGTTTTTTGAGAAGGGAACATTTTTTCTTGGTAATAGCTTGAAAATCATTCTTCTTTAGTGCATTTCTGATGGTCTGAGGAGTGACAGGACTGGGAATCATGTTGTTGATTAAATTGGTGGCCTGGACAGCATTGTCAAGCCTTCCAATAGTGATTTGTCAAATGATGCATTGCTTGTCATGAGAAGAGAGCTTGGAAGGACAACCTCCCATGTTGTTTTCCTCATTCCAATCCATCTCCCATTTGATTCTGCCAATTGTTGACTTCCCAACATTGGTTTTTGACTGGATCTGATGCAAGGAATACCCCTCCTGGAGAAGAGAGATGATAGTAAAGTGTTGGGCAGAGGATAAGGGCTTCATGTGGTGGTTGAAAGAAAAGAAGATGGTTGAACCAATTTCAACATGTCAAACTATAATAAACAAAGTCACATGACATTGTTTATTGTTATTACAAGTAATCACAACAAGATTCAGATGGCAAACAGCATGGTTATGGATAAAAAAATTGACAGTCAAAAAACTGTCCCAATGATTGATTATTTTGTTCTATTTATTATTTTATCAGTTTTAATGAGAATCACATGATTTTTGTGTATTCTGAAAGCTATGATGATACCCTATTATATATATATATTTTTACAGAATATAGTAGAATGGTGGTGTTGTGTTGTGAGCCAACCTCTTTAAAATAACAAAACATTGGGACAATTTTTTGAGCCACTGTAGTTTGTGTGCCTTTGTAGTGCACCTCTCATATAGCTGCTGATAGGTCCATTGTGCACTTCAAGGTCTGGAGAATGCTTCCAATCATATTGAGACATTATGAAAAATGCTCCAAACTGCTACAAATGCCACAAAATTGACTTCGAACCCTTTTCGAACTATTTTGGATGATTTCTGACAACTTCAAATAACTTCAAACATTTCAAACAATTTTGTGACACTTCGAATGCTTTCGAATGACTTCACACCACTTCAAATGACATCAGCCTCCATATAGCTGTTCCAAAACCCTTTCGATACATGCTGCACAACCAGAATGAGCCATTTTGTTGCAAATTGAGTACCACCAGACACGAGGAGAGACAACAAGAGACTTAGGATGCGATAATAGTGCTTAGAAACTTCAATGATATATTGAAGCAAAGAGATAAATACTTTTACTATATGGGGACACTGTACATTTCAATTATTTATCATTTCTCATTTGTTTTATGATTTACAAAGTCCTCATTGCTGCACATATTGCCTCATGTACTACACATGTTATTGTTTTCTTTTTAGTACTATCTCTTCAAATTGTATATAGACTTGTACTAGTTATTTAGAAAAACAAGAAAAGGGGACATAGACAAAGTTACCCTCTCCCTCATCATTTAATTTAAGAGCCATTCTCTTGAGTCTTATCTTTGTTCAAACCTTCATATTAGTCTCTTGACTCATTGCCTATTGCCTATCGCCATTCGAAAACCATTTCTTATTCACTATATTCATTTCTTGATAAATCTCAACACCAGCCCAACATCTCTGAACTTCTTTGAAACTACTTTGAACCTCTTCGAACCCCTTCAAACCTTCTTTGAACTATTTCACATGTCTTCAAATTTATTTTGAACTCTTTTGAACAACTTTGTATGCTCCCACCAACTATTTGCAACATTTCTTACCATTTTGTGTCCCTAAACACAACCTTGGGTATCAGCAGTGATATTTAGTACCAACTCGCACCCTTCCTCTAGCCTGTGTTATACTTCCTAAGCCTTTTAGGTTTCCAGGTTGAGTATTATCACCGCATTTGTGCATCATTTGTGCCCTTCATTGTATAGCTGTGTTTTGTCCTTTGTTTGCATCCTTCATCTTCATTTGTGCACTTTTCCAGTGCACCCTTCATATAGCTGCATTTGTGCATCATTTGCACCCCTCATTGTATAGCTGCATTTTGCATGCCATTTGCACATTTTCCCCCTAGTTGCATTCCCATCTCACCTGTGTGCCTAGTCCATGCATTGCCCCTTCAACACATTCTGGCATTGTCCTTGTCCCACTGATGTGTTCAGTTGGTACTCGGTGCAGAGTCTCAACAGAAGGAGTGAACACTAAACCTACAGCTGCAGGTGTACTCAGGGTGAGGAGGTTTGCTTAGAGGGCCTCGGATCATCCTTCAAGGTGCAAAGACTATGAAGAGGCTGGTACAATGGTTTTCAATGTGCACACTAAGTTGTGTATACAAAAAGGAAGGTATGCACAATGGTGAGAAAGTGCGCAATGTAAAGGGGCAAAAATGCACAATGAGGGAGATGAAAGTGGGAGGTTTGGTGAGACAAGGACAGCACTGGAGTGTGCTGAAAGGCAGATACACAGACTAGGGATGCAAGCAGGGTGTGAGCACAACTGGTGGGAAAATGCGCAAATGGTGCACAAAATGTGGCTATTTATGAGGGTGTGCAAATGATGCACAAATTTGGCTATATGAGGGGCACACTGCAAAAGTGCACTAATAAGGACGAAGGACACAAATGAAAGGACGAAACACAGCAATATTATGAGGGATCCAAACAATATGCAAATGTGGCTATACAAAGGGGTGCACTAAAGGCACATGCACTGGATGACAGGGCACAGACTATGTGCAATGCTGAATGAACTATGAACTGTGTGGGGGGAAAGATCCTCTGGATTCTCTATCTTTCTGCCTACTATGTACAAATGGCTTATGTGATAAAAGTGGCAAAATAAAGTATAGAAATAGAAAGCGCCATGTGCTACCTATAAGCCCATTCATTGGCCCATATAAACCTGACCACACAATGCTGCTGATAGGTCCACTGCATGCTCTAAGGTCTGGAGAAAGTTTCCAATCGTGTCGACACACTATAACAGATCCTCCAAACCACTACAAACACTATGAAATTGACTTCAAATTCTTTTTGACTTATTTTGCACTACTTCAAACAACTTCAAACAACTTCAAACAACTTCAAACAACTTTGTACTACTTTGAATAACATCAGCTGCCACATAGCTGTTCCTAAAACCCTTTCGATACATGCTGCACAACCAGAATGAGTTATTCCATTGCATATCAAGCACTACCGGACACAAGGAGAGATTACAAGAGATTTAGAATGCAATAATAGCATTTTTATGTTTCAATAATATATTGAAGCAAAAGATAAGTACTTTTACCATATGGGGACATGTATGTTTCAATTATTTATCATTTTTCATTTATTTTATGATCTACAAAGTCCTCATTGTTTGATATATTGCCTCATGTTTTACACATGTTTTATTTCCCTTTTTAGTACTATCTCTTCAAAAATGTATGTAGACTTGTACTAGTTACTTAGAAAAACAGAGAATAAGTTACCCTCTCCACTACCATCAGATTTAAAAGCAGTTCTCTTGAGTCTTAGCTCGCATTGTATCTCTGAAGTTCTGCAAAATATCATGAACTTCCTCAAACTTTTGTATTTGCTCTCAACTCATCATTGCCTATCACCACTCAAAAACCACTTCTTATTTGCTATATTCATTTGTCGACATATCTTGACACCAGTCAAACACCTTCGAACCCCCTCAAACTCACCCAAACAACTTCGAACCCATTCAAACCTATTTCGAACTACTTCGCATGTCTTCGAACCTATTTCGAACTTTTTTGAACATCGTACACTTTTAAAGACTATTCGTCACATCCCTTACCATTTCACATCACTAAAAACAACATTTTGGTATTAGCAATGATATTTAGTACTGACTCGCACCCTTCCTCTAGCCTGAGTTATACTTCATAAGTCTTTTAACAGGTTTTTGCTAGGTTTCCAGGTCGATTATCATCACTGCTGCCTTAGCCAATAAGATTTGTGCACACTATAGCCCAATACCCAACTGCTCCAGTGCTATGTTCTATCTTTGGTGTGCTTTAGGTCCCATGCACTCTTCCCAATTAATCTGCTTCAGTGTTATGTGTCACATGCTGCACCTTAGTAATAGTGCCATGATCGACCTGTGCCAGTTACCAGATAAAGTGATGCTGATTGGAAATGCAGAAGAACTATAAGGAGATGCTGTGCCAGGCCAAATAGCACCAAAGTGCCTGGATTACATGAAAGTGCCCAAGTGCACACAGTCCAATGCCAAATAGGTGCAAAGCACTTGGATTATGTGAGAATGCACAGTTGACTTGTGCTGCAATTGTGCTGCACCTTGAATAAGCACCCCAGTAAGCTGGAAGCCATGACACACAGCGCAATAGGTGTGGTGGTGGATTGTTGTGTGTGATAAATGGATAGTGCAATGAGTGCACAGCAAAGAATGTGAGTTGCTGGTAAAGCATAAAAGAGGCGCATAAAGGCGCATCGAGCATGCAGTAACTGTGAAAGGTGGATAAGGAGTGTGGGAGGTGCACGAAGGCACTTTGAAGCATAACAAGGTGCATTCAAGGTGCACAATTGGAGGCAGCTAAGGAGGATCCAAAGGTGCAGTGGAAATGTAAAAGGCACACAAAAGTGCACTTAAGTGGTCAAATGCATGTGAAAGCATACAAAAGCACACTGGAGCACACAAAAGCACACTGGAGCACACAAAAGCATACTGAAGCATACAAAAGTGCACAAAGGCATACAGAGGCACACAAAGCTGCATGGAAGTGCACAAAAGTGCATGAAAGCACACAAAGGTGCATGAAGGCATGCAAAAGCATGCTGTGCAAAGTGAGTAGAAGGTGTCCAAGTGGTGTGCACAATTGCAAAAAATGGTGGAGTATGAGTGCAGGGTGATAGGGAGCCATATCACTGCTAAACCTCCTACCTTTCACCTCCATTGTCATTGCACATTTTTGTGCTCCTGTTGCATGTTTTTCTGCACTTTGCATTTTTGGTCTTTTATGTTGCACACTTTTTTGCCATTGTGCATACTTTTCATTCTGTGTACACAACTTAGTGTGCACATTGCAACCCATTGAACCAGCCTCTTTGACAGTCTTTGCACCATGAGGATCAAGTGCCTTTTGAGTTCACTAGGAGGCAGTTTCCAGTGCAGCTCTCCTTTGCAATGACAATCAACAAGTCACAGGGCTAGTCTGTCAGACATGTTGGTCTTTACCTGCAAACTCCAGGTTTTACACATGGGCAGTTCTATGTGGCAATCTCCCAGGTGACATTGGTTCACAATATCAAAGCAATCTGGGCAAGAACAAATGAGGAGGCTATAACAAAAAATATTGTATATAATGAAGTGCTATTGGATGAGATTGTAGATAATGTAGCATAGCATAGCATGTATATAAATACCATAAATATAAATATTACCCATCAAGCTTGTTTTATTCAAAATTGATTGTGTAATCAATCAAACGGATGACAAAATATATGTAAGTATGTACAACTAAAATGGACATTGATCAGTCACTCATAACATCTATTGACAAAGGTTTGATGCCAGGCCCTCTGGAAGACTTATAAAAAAAGTTTTGGACAATGAAACTGAGAATGAAAACTACAGTGAGTTCACTCTTCCAGAGGGCATGGGTAGGAGGCAGTTTTTAGCAGCCCTAACATGCTGGTGTGACCATTTTAATATAGATTCTAGATCAAATTTAAAACATTTAGATACAAATAAAGCATTACATTTCTGTGTATGTAGCTCCAAGTCTAGATATTATACTTAATTCGTGAATACTCTTCCGTGCAATTCCAATGCCACAATCCAAATTCAAAAATTTCAAAGCTGTGTACAAGTTAGAGGGAAAACTGGAGAAAATGAAACACGTGACTTACCCTAAACAAAAACGAAAGCTCCGCGTGTCGAGTAAGGATCATGTACGTTAGTTACCAACAATCAACTCACATCTTCAGGCGTCAATCTTCCCATTGCCTACACATCGACCCGAACAATGTTAGCAACCGCAATCAGATATGGAGCGAAAGCACGCACGGAATCGTCAGTGGATAACGTCGCATCCACCATGGCAGACTTCTTTTCTTGCAATTGGACAATCCGGCTCTCAATACTGTCTTCCACGACCAATTTGATCGCTTTAACTGGCCTATGTTGTCCGAGACGGTGGATACGGTCCATAGCCTCTGTCACAGGACGCTAGCACTCAATTGAACACCACCCAAAAATGAGTTAACGTACGGAATTCCACTGCCGGATTCCACCAACTGTCCATGAGGTACACGCGAGACGCCTCGGTCAAGTTGAGCGCAACACCCCCAGCTTTCAGACTGACGAGGAACACAGTCACGTCGACATTATTCACTATTTGGAAACAAAGTTGTTTGTAATCACGACATGCAGCACGAACGAACGCGAGGGACTCACTGAAATGCTGGATCGTAGCGTCACGAGCTTGAGGACTCATCGTGCCTTCGAGGCGACAAACCTGCAACAGACATGGATTAAAAACGACTCCAACACGATTTGAACAATAAACACCGACCGTGAACCCTGCTTTTTGCAATCTATACGCAATCAAGTCCAAAAAGTTCACAAACTGGCTAAATACAATGCTCTTCGTCGTCGCATCCTGCAGCCTCAAGTTACTCAATTCCTCGACGAGTGCCTCGATCTTCGACGATGACCTCCATGCGGCCAGGTTGAGTCTCCCGAGGATGCCTTGTCGCGCATTCGGCACATTTGCCTCCAACTCGAGTGCAGGCGCTTCGAGATCGATTGTCAGAAGGATATGGCAAACGGGGCAGGCAGGCTATATGTTAGAGGGCAGCTATTGTATCTCGTTATGGTAATGTGGGAAAGGAAAACATACGTCAGACTCGATAGCAGTCTCCAGGTACTGTTTGATACACTCGCGGTCGAATATATGGTGACATTTCGATTGTATGGCGTCCTCGGCGATGTCATTGCAAATTCTGCAGACGGTGGCTTCGCCATCATCGGGTATAAATTTTGATGCATTATTCTTGCTTCGAATCACGAGGTCTGGGTGGCAAGCCATTTGTCGCATGCGGGTAAGGCTATGTGGTGAAGGGGTGAGATGGCCACCCGTTATAGGATATCTCGACTTACAGACTAAAAATGTTAGAGTAATCTAAATCAAAGGTCAGTGTAAGCCACATAACAAGGAAAACACGTACTGTTCAAAACGGTTCCATAGTGAAGATAAGTGCTAAATTGTCTCTTCGCGTCAGAAAACAAGGAGAGATAGAGTTCTTTTTCCTCGGGACTGAAATAGTCCCTACGGACGATGACCGTCCGTGGTGGCAAGCCGAGGTCGTCCGCTCGTTGTAGCTAAACAAGATAACAGCTAAACTGAGGAAATATTCAGTCATAACATAAAACAGACCTTTGTTCTACGAAGCATCATTCTATCGAGAATGATCTTGAGTTTTTTGAAAGCGGGCTTCCCAGGGCCCACCATCCCATGTTTTTGAATTGGAGTCAGAATCTCATTGTTCCAGAAACAAGTCTTCTCGAGGATGATCAGTGATTATCAACACATAAATATGCTTGTATCACTTACGTGCTGCATCGGACTGTGACCGCAATCTTCGACAATCATGAGCAAAATTCTACGTAAGCGAACTGCCGATAACACGTACCATCACAAGTACGCTTGTCACTAAACTTCCAGTGTAAGGATTTACAATCACATCTCTTACCTGGCGACAAATTTCAGTCACGAGAGTCACAGTCAGTCGAGGGTCGAGAACGTACAGAAGTAGTAAGAGAACGGATCACCACCTAAGAACCGGACTAGACTGTATAGTTCGCCAACACGGTTTTGAAGGGGAGTGCCCGATAGACACCATTTATAGTTGCTCACGAGCTCAAAGGCGGCTTTTGCTGTATTCGTCGAGCGCTCCTTGATGTTGTGCGCTTCGTCCAGCTGACGGACAATGAATCAGAGGATATACGAACTACTAGAGAAGGCTGGGACGCACGACGATTCGATTCCATCGAATTTGGTGGACGGGGGATTTTTCCTTGACGATCATGCCTTTGCGTTTGAAACCACTTTGCTGCTTGCGGAAAGAACTGGCCGAAGAGGATGATTAACATATCAAGTGATGTAGGAATTACCGACCTTTCTAAGACAGAATAAGTGGTCAAAATCTGTCCCGTAATCAGACAGGTGATAGACGAGGAAGGGTGATTAACATACCACGTCATACTTTTCCATCTCATTAACATCAGATTCACGGGAGGAACCGTGCCAGATAAGAACCTTTAAACCATCCGTGTGCACTGCAATTTCGTTCCTCCATTGCATAATTGCGACGGTAGGTCTACGAGAAAGTCGTCAATTGAACGAACGTTCCATATTCTGACTGACGTACGCGACGACAAGATTAGGTTTGACATTGTCAGAAACGAACAGAGCGATAACCTGTATAGTTTTCCCCATTCTGCAAGCATAGTCAGACACATCGACGTATGTAATCAGTGGGAGGCTTGCCCCATCTCATCCTGATTAATTTCGAAACAGTCAATCAAGATGGATACAGGAACAACGACTCCACGTACAGCCAGCATGCCACCATGCCAGGTGCCTTTCTCCTGATTGCGCATCCAAAAAAGACTTTCTTTCTGGAAAGGTAAAAGGGTCAACTTCAAGTTCTTCGGCTGCTCAGCCTCCTGAGGAACGACAATCGGGATGTTATCTTCTAGATCACCCCAGGCATCCTTAAGTTCCGCGTGATGTCTATGTAAAGCGAGAGTGGATTTCTCGGCCTTGGAGAAGGTTCCATGACAGCTTGGTGAAAAAATAGGGAGGCACCTACATAAGTAAGCGGTCGCCCAAGCTCTCTTCGCAGGGCCTTTTCTTCTGCCTTGAGTTCCTTGCGTGCAGCATTAGACCGTTGACGCTCCTCCCTCTTCGCTTTACGCAATTGGGCTAGAGTCATATGTTTCTTCTTCGTAGTATCATAGACTCTGACACTTTTTTTTACGTTCTTCACCGCACCAATGCCCTTGCTCTTGGAAAGTGGTACATCCGACTCGGAGTCAGACGGTGAAACGTTATCATCGCCGTCTATGGGGTGGTCATCGACATCGATGTCTTTGTTTGGGCGGTTGAGGCGGAGCTCAGCAGCTGCAGCGCGTAAAACAGCATCCGGATTGGGTGAGACGAGCTGTGTCGCTGACGAACTAGCGGCATTGCGGTTTGTTTCGAAAGAAATGCGAATAGCAGCATCTAGCATGAGCGCTTCCGCTTCGCTGGCGTCATCCGGTGCGCTCTCATCGTCATTAGAGACTACAAACTCAGACCCACTGCCATCTGATTCTCCAAGGAATGGATCTTCGTCATATTCCAGGCCTGATTCTGACTGAACATCGTCGTCTTCTGCAGGAGATGAGCTTCTAATAGGCGCTTTTCCTTTTCCTAGTCCTTTGTCTTTGTGTGGAAGGAGTGTTGTCTTGGGTGTTCTTTGAGTGTCTGTTTGAGAGTTTCAAACAGGATAAGCTCACCCAAGCCTGCTTTGTCCCTGTGATGGACTTGGAGGATATCTCAACATATGCTCTGTTAGCAGTAGTTCGACGCTTTGCTGCAGGCCGCTTGGTAGGAGCCTCTTCAGCCCCAGAAGTATCAAGGTCGCTTGAGGGTGGACGCTTCTTACTTGTAAGTAAGCGAGTCTTTGTTGTACGAGCTCTTGTTGCACGTTTCTTTGGTGGCTCTTCGTCAATGTCAGACATGGGTGTTGATTCATTCTCTTTGACAGAAGCTGGAGTACTGGAGATGGGGGACACATTGGTGGATACAGTGCGAGAGGTTGAGGACGGCGACGCAAGGTTGCGCGCAGACCATCTTGTTACTCGAGGCATTGTTGTGCTGGCACAAAGAAACGGAAAGGAAGGAAATTTTATGGCGTGGGTAGCAACGCCACTCTCTAAATTGGTGATAGTCACGTAATCACGTGTGCGCATCGCACCACACTTAGGTTAGGGTTATGAGGGGTCTTAACCAGCCTTTACTGCGCTTTGCATAAATAGGGGAATTCAATATTGACGCAACGGCCGTTTTGATGACCGTTGCAAAATCAACTGCAACGATTCCCACGTTGCAGGAACGAGCCCAAGGTTGTGGAACCGACCCGTTTCGATTTTCCTGGATGGTGGTTTGTAACGGAGCTTGAAATAAAGTACGCGATACGCGAGTGAATCGTTGTCTGCGTCGTCATTGATTCGTCAAGGCTATCATCCTAATATACCTTCCGTATACACTCTTTCAAGTTTATTTCCAATTAATCACTTTTTATCATATGTCTACATCTGGACTCATATGCATGTAGGAGTGGAAAATGTCAGGGAATTGAATCTTGTATACATCAAGTAAGTTGCAGACATTTGCAACAGTTTTGGGTATGTTCCTGCGATCATCCTGGTACTGAGTATAATAGAGCTCAGCCAGGGTCTCCAGAAGCACATCAGTTACTCCATCATCCACTTCCATAGAATTGGAGGTTGAGGAGGTATCTGATGTTGATGACTCTGAGGAGGAATCAGAGTCTGAGTCACTCCCAGAATCACAGTCATGGTAAGCAGCAATTTCTGCCTCTGCAATCAGTTGGACAATGAAAGCATCAAGAATGGCATCAGCCTCTTGTTGGTGGTCAGTCTTGCAAGGCATAGTGGAAGAGTGTCAAGGATTCCTGACAATCCCCAATTCCTTTCCAACTCTTTTCCAACCTTGTCCATTGGCATTCTGGTGATAATAATTGACCTGGAAACCAAACAAAAACCTGCTAAAAGGTCTAAGAAGTGTAACACAGGTGATAGGAAGGGTACGAGGTGGTACTAAATATCACTGCTGTTACCCAAGGATTGTGGTGAGAGGTATGAAATAGTGAGAAGCATTGCAAATAGTTTCAAGAGCATACAAATGTTTTCAAAGAGGTTTGAAGAGGGTTCGAGGACATTCAAAGATGTTCGAGGAGTTTTGGTTTCGAGAGATATCAAGAAAGGAATATAGTGAATTGGAAGGATTTTCGAGAGATAGTAGGTGATAGATGATTGGTCAAGAGGCTAGTACAAGAATTCGAAGAAGTTCACAATAATTCACAGAACTTAGAAATATGATGTGAGGCTTGGACTCAAGAGGACGGCTCTTAAATCAGACAATAAAATGGGAGAGGGCGACTTCTTCTCTGTTGTTCTAAGTAACTAGTACAAGTGTATATACATTTTGAAGAGATGGTACTTAAAAAGGAAATATAACATGTGGAGAACATGAGGCAATATGCACAGCAATAAAGGACTTTGCAAATCATGAAACAAATAAGAAATGATGATAAATGAAATGTACAGAGTTGCAGTATATCAAAAGTACTTGTCCTATTGTTTCAATATATCATTGAAACACCAAAGACACCACAATCGAGTCCTACAAGTCCTTTGTTGTATCTTCTCATGTCTGGTAGTGGTCATCATATGATGCAATAGCTCATACCAGATGTGCTGTGTATCAGAAGGGTGTTGGGATAGCCATATGGTGGCCAACATTGTTCAAAGTGCTACAAAGTTATTTGAAGTCATTCAAATTGTTGTAAAGTCATTCAAAGTCATTTGAAATAGTTTGAAATAGTTTGAAATTGGTTTTGTGAGGTTTGTAAGGGTTGGGAGCATGTGTTGTGATATGTCAAGACTTGTTTCACCTGATCGGATTCCCAATAATTTCTGATTCTTTTCCAGTTCTTTTTTTTCCAACCTTGTCCATTGGCATCCCAGCTGCAGCATCTTTTAGTCATCAGACAAGTTGTCATGTGCTTTAGTAATCATTTGCTTACTTACTTTATTTCTAATACAGTCTTACCAATTCTGGTCATGGACACTTACCAAGACCCAATAGTAAACTTCCACATTTTCAATTATTCTTCTGGCCTTCATTATTTAAGTGCCCATAGCTTAGCCTTAGTCTTCAGTTTGCAAATTACTCGTACATGTCTATACGTATCTTTCTCTTATCTAAAGGGATCAGCACTCAGCTGGTTTGAACCCAGCCTCAATGACCTGACAAATTCTGCCTACTGGATGTGGAACTATGAGGTATTCCTCAGGAAGCTAGAGAGCAATTTCAGCTTTCACGATCCTTTGGGGGATGCCAAGAAGACTCTCTCCAAACTCACTATGAAGAAAGGAGGCTGTATAGTCAAGTATAAGGTACACATCCTCTTCCTCTGATATTTTTTTGGTACAAAGAATACTGGTGATGTCTGTGGTGATTTCGAAGGTCGTATGTATCCCTTGCACAACTGTTCATTAAGGAATGCATCCACTTCTTCTTGTTCCTTTGGAGATAATGGGTAGACTTTTGACTTCTTCGGCACAATCCCAGCTTCATCTCAATAGCATGATCCCATGGCTTTCATACTGGCATCCACTCCGATTCCTTCTTCTGAAAAACTGACAAATATTTATGGTGGGCTTTTGGCACCCACTTCTCCAAGGGCTTCTCCAATTTCTCCACATTTTTATCCCATGACTGTCCTCCATGAATTTCCCTAAAGGTTTGCTTCTGTTTTTCTTTACTTGTCATGACTGGAACTTCCCTGTTTGGTATATCCTCATCCTCCACTTCCTCCATCGTAATGGAATACTTCCTCAGACATTCTTTCTCTTTCTTTTCCTTCTTCTCCTTTTTTACTTTCCTCCCATATACATTACATTCTTTAGGACAATGAGTCATGTGTACCTTCCCAGTTTTCCAATCAATTTCCCGGTTATGCTTTCATAACCATGGACATCCAATTATCAGATTGGTTTTCCCAAGGTCACACACCTCAAATACAGCTTGTTCCTGATGATCCTGATACCTCAATATCATTGTCACCTCCTCCTTAATAGTTCCTCCATGATTGATCATACCATCAATATTGTACACCATTATAGGTTGTGGCAGTTTACGTGTGCAAATACCATTTCCAGTAATTAGGGATCGATTAATAAATAATCCGGTAGCACCACTGTCAAGCAATGCCTCCACATTAATTGCTGCATGCGTGTCCACTGTCTTCAATCCTACTGTCAAGCTGATTTCGGGTTCTATCCATGCTGAGCGAATAAAGAATTTAGGGGTCTTCAGACATAAGGCTGGGCATTTTTCTTTGTCGCATAAGTGATGATGGCTGTACTCTTCAATTTCTCTTTCGGGTTCACTCTGGGTTTCCTCAGATACTAATACATTATATTGATTCTGGGTCACCAATGGGGAAACCTTCACTGGGACTCTTCCACAAAATTCTTCTGCTTATCTTCCTCCAACTTCACTTCCTCGATTGTTGCTTCCCTAATCTTCCTTTTCTGCCTACAATTCCGAGCCATATGCCCTAATTCCCCACAGCTAAAACATTTAAGTGGAGCTCGTCTTCCTACTCGATCAACATCCATTGCATCCATCGATGCTGCTAACTCCTTAACGATAGATGTCACTGCCATGGCTGGTGGCTGTGCCCTCGGAGTTTGTATCTGAGGTGTCCTTCCTTTCTTGGACTTTCCTCCTGATGACTTTCCAAATCTGGCATTTCCATATATCAATTTTGATTCTGCCTGTTTCTGTCGATATTGCCAATCAAGACACATTGCCCAATTATACCACTCGTCCAACCTCTCCAGCATAGAAGGTAGTCAATAGATAGACTTGAATAATGAGGGATTTAATCCTGCCTTCAAAATTATACCAATGCAGCTTCTCCCATATCGGTTTGTGATGCTTCTGCCTTGAACTGCAAAATAAATTCATCTGCTGTCAGAGAACCTTGGTGCATAGTTTTTAATTTTGCATTAGCTGTTGCCTTTGGGTTAGGGTCTCCAAACTGTGCCTCCAATCTCTCCAAAAACTCCCTGAAGGTCGCAAATGGTGATAGGTCCACTGCACACACTAAGGTCTGGAGAGGGATTCAACTTGTATCGACACATTACGACATGCACTCCGAATCACTATGAACGCCATGAAATCAACTTTGAACACTTTTTGATTAATTTCGCACTATTTCAGATGACTTCGAACTATTTCGAATGCATTCGAACAATTTTGTAATTGTATAGATCATTCCAATAGAACAGCCTGCCATTAGAGTGAGTTCACAGTACGTCATTTCTCTTTCTATCTGCCATTTGACAATGCGATCACAGAGGTCTTTGGAAAGATGAGGAGCCATTGAAGAGACTAGCAATTGAGGCTGATTGGGCATGATGATAAGCATGATTGGTCACACTATTTGGCCAGCCAAATAAAAACAAAAAATTGCTGTGTTCAGTTATTTATGCAAAGTGCAGTATTCTAGTTAGGGCCTTTTTGGTAACTGGTTAGGGTAGGGCAGGTTAAGCTGGGAACAAATTTTGGAAAGTCCCAAAACCAACTGAAACCTGATTCCCAATGAAAAGTCCATATCTGGGTATCCCTGTGGATCCCTTGGATTCCTTTGAGATCTTTTTTGAACCCTTATTGGAGGGATGCTAATGACATCACAGTAAAGATTGTGCTTGTGAATGGAAAGAACTTGAGACCTTATTCAACCTTGACCTAATCTCAACTTAATCTCTTAATCTCATCACTCTTCTTAATTTCAAAATCATTAACAAACCTCTGCTTAATCTATCCTCACCCTCTGTCTGGAAACCCTCCAGAAACCTAAACCTCCTCCACCTTGAAATTGGACAACTGACAAGGAGAAAGGTGCAACTTCTTACAAGTTGAAGCCAAGTCCTCTCTGGCCCCTTTTCACCTGGCCTACTACAGCCTGGTGGATTCTGCCCAGAACCTCTGAACCCTCCAACCACTAATGACCAGATCCAACTGGAAGTCCAGTGCTTTTCCTGCCCAAGTCCTGACCTTGGTAGTAGTGATCTGAACTTTGACAATTGTGCCAGTAGGACTTGGATGTAGAGTAGAGTATATGACCATATTTTTGTTTAGCATCTGATGAGTTAAGGATTGATTATTGGCTGGAGGTAATTAAACACAAGCCAATTACAATGTATAGATGAATATAATTTGCAAACTAAGGTGCAAGGCTAAGCTATGGGTGCTTAAATAATGAAGGTGGGAGAATCATGGAAAAGGCAGAAGTTTCCTAACAGGTCTTGGTAAGTGTTCATGACCATAATTGGTATGACTGTATTAGGAATAAAGTGAGTAAGCAAATGATTACTAAGGCATGTGAGGACTTGTCTGATGACTAAAAAGTACTGTGGCCAGAATGCTGGTGGAGAAGGTCAGAAAAGAGTCAGAAAGGAGTTGGTAATTATCAGGAATCTGATCGGGTGAAATGGGTCTCGACAGTAATACACTGATTTACCTTTTATAAAACTCAAATGGTCTTATGCACCCACCCCCTTCCACCGATTCCAGCAAAACTAAGATGTGCAAGTATTTAAAATACTGTGCTAGAGGAACTTGGGTTACACCAAGGCAGCTGCGATATCATGCTAATGAAGCAGCAGCCATCCCAGCAACCCAGGCTTCTCAATCTGTAAATGACGCTCCTCTGCATAGCTTGGCAATCTCGACTTGTGCTTTTGTGTTCTCTAGGCTGCATCCGAAGCAGGTGTTGGTAAGGTGCAAATCAGATGTGTTATCAAAATTGCAAAACCATGGCCATCCATAAATATTTATCAGTCTTTCAGAAGAAAGAGTCTGAGTAAATCCTGGTGCAAAAGCCATGGGATCATGCCATTGAGATGAAGCCAGGATTTGTGCTGAAGAAGTCAAAAGTCTATCCATCATCTCCAATGGAGCAAGAAGAAGTCAATGCATTCCTGAATAAACAATTGTGCAAGGGATACATATGACCTTCAAAATCTCTGCAGACATCATTAATATTCTTTATTCTTTGTACCAAAGAAAGATCAGAGGGAGAGGATGTGTACAGATCATAGGTATTTGAAAGAGTGGACAGTGAAGAATGCATAATCTTGCCATTGATATAATTGACAAGGTGGGAAAAGCCAAGGTCTTTACAAAACTGGATCTATGATGGGGGTACAATAATGTATGAATAAAGAAAGGAGATGAGTGGAAAGCCACATTTGCCACGCATTGAGGATTCTTCAAGCTGCTTCTCATGTTTCTTGGGATGATCAATAGTCCCCCAACTTTCCAAAATATGATGAACAACATTTTCAAGGATGTAATGGACAAATGCATAATAATAATATTTATTGACAATATTCTGATATTCACAGAGGATGAAGAAAACCATGAAGCGATAGTACAAGAGGTGCTATGACGATTGGCAAAAAATGATCTATTTGTGAAACTGGAGAAATGTGTGTTTGGGGCAAGTGAGATCGAGTTCTTGGGATTAATGATCAGTCCTGATGGAATCAAAATGGATCCTATCAAGGTACAAGCAATTGTTGATTGGCCTGTGCCCACCCATATCAAGGAGGTTCAAGCTTTCTTGGGACTTGCAAATTATTATCATTGCTTTGTACATAATTTTTCCAAAATTGCTGCACTCTTACACAACCTTATGCAAAAAGGAGTAGTGTGGAGATGGGGGGAGCAACAGCAGACTGCATTTGAGAAATTGAAGAGGAAGTTTGTGGAGGAACCAATATTAGCCCCAGTAAATTTTATGTGTCCCTTATGAGTGGAATCAGATGCATCCAACTTTGCTACTGGAGCAGTATTATCAATGCTATGTGATGATGACAAATGGCATTCTTGGGAAGATTTGTCCCAAGGATTGAATGATATGGAAAGAATTATGATGTGCATGACAAAGAGATGTTGGGAATAATATGAGCATTGGAGGCATGGAGATATCATTTGAAGGGATATACACATCAGATCGAAATCTGGACAGATCATCAAAATTTGCAATACTTTATGTCCACTAAAAAGCTTAACCATTGGCAAGCATGTTGGGCATTATTCCTGTTGCATTTTAATTTTCACTTAGTCCACAAAGTGGGAAGCTTTTTGAGGAAAGCAGATGCCTTATCCAGACATACAGATCATAAAAGGGGGGTGGAGGAGGACAATAAAAATATTACCCTACTCAAACCTAAATATTTTCACATTTGCACTATGCATCAAGGGTATCTAGTAATAAATAGCTCAGAAACAGAAATGTTGTCTAAAACTAGACAATGTTCAGAGATGGACAATGCAGTAGTGGAAGCTGTGAAAGCTCTGAAGGGAGAGAAGAATGGCAATATTGAAGGAGATGAATGGGTTGAGGAGCAAGGGTTGGTGTTGTTCAAAGGAAAGGTGTATGTACTGAAGGATCAAGATTTGTGAAGGGAGATCATCTGATTACATCACAATATGCCAACTGCTGGACATCCAGGAAGATGGAAAATGTTGGAGTTAGTAATGAGAAATTATTGGTGGCCTGGAATTTCAAAATATGTGTTGGGGTATGTGGATGGTTGTGATACATGCATGAGGGGAAAGAAATTTCCAGAAAAACCTGCAGGGAAATTAATGCTGAACCCTATACCTAAAGTGCCATGGCGAGATATATCTGTGGACTTTATCACAGGATTACCCAAAACTTAAGGATATGATGCAATATTTGTAGTATGTGACCTCTTTACAAAGGAGGTCTATATTATACCTACCACTGCAGAAACCTCATCATTAAGCTTGGCAGGCCTCTATCTAAATCAGGTATGGCAGTTACATGGATTACCTGATACCATTATCTCTGATCATGGAACCCAATTTGCTTCCATGTTTATGTGAGAATTAAACAGTATATTGAAAATCCAAGCCAAAATTATCTATGGCATATCACCCACAAACTGATGGGCAGACAGAGAGAATGAATCAGGAGTTGGAGCAGTACCTATGCATGTTTTTCAACTACCAACAAACCAACTGGCCCAAGTGGTTGGCAATTGCTGAATTTTCCTGCAATAATCAATTCCATTTGGCTATTTGCATGTCACCCTTCTTCACCAATTATGGGTATCATCCCCATATGGGAATAAAACTTCAAAGGGAAATCAAGGTACAGTCAGTAGAAGACTTTGTATCTAAGATGTGAAAGGTACAGAAAGAAGCAGAGGCAGCATTGATGAAAGCACATGGTGATATGATGTGACATGTGAATCATACCTGAGCTGTTGCTCCAGAGTACAAAATTGGTGACTTGGTATGGCTAAGTACAAAGGATCTAAATATTTCACAACCTTCAAGGAAATTGACAGAGAAACAAGTTGGCCCATGCATGATTTCTAAAGTAATTTTGCCCAATGCAGTAGTGCTTAAGATTACCTTGATCATTCAAGATTGATCCTGAGATTAATGTTTCCCACCTACACCCTTACTGCCCACCCACTATTCCCAGTCAACAAACTACTCTGCAACCTCCAATAATGGTAGAAGGTGCTCCAGAATATGTAGTTGAAGAAATTCTAGGCTTACATCTTTGACAAAATAAATTGGAGTTCTTAATAAAGTGGAAGAACTACCCCAATAAAAATAACTTGTGGGAACCTGAAGAGAATTGTAAGTGAGCACATAATGCAATTGCCCAATTCTTTGACCTTAATCCAAATGCTCTGTGTCACATTGCTAGAAAAGTATATGAAGGGATGAATTTCTGGCCTTACCAAAATTTCACAGAGGGGACAGATACAATATTTTCTTACCTGGAAGTCAAGGTATAAAAGGAGGGTAATGTTAGGAAACAGCCCCATTACCTAATTGAGTTAAATTTTATCTTATTATGTCAAACAAGGTTGGGAATGTGCCTCCGGCATGCGTTAACATGTTTAATAAGTAATATATTCAATATTTTTGGTTTTTGCACTTCCACTGTCATGACTTCATTTCTATGTTAGTCTGATAGTACTTCATTATTTTGGTTTTTGCACTTTCACTGTCATGTGTTAACATGTTTAATAAGTATGCACTTCATTTCTATGTTACTCTAATAGTACTTCATTATATACAATATTTTTGGTTTTTGCACTTCCACTGTCACTTGGCCATATTGCCTTGATGTTGTGCACAGACCTTACTCGTGATATCGCTACATAGAACTGCCCATGAGTG
Source organism: Tricholoma bakamatsutake (assembly GCA_029959215.1). NCBI lineage: Eukaryota > Fungi > Basidiomycota > Agaricomycetes > Agaricales > Tricholomataceae > Tricholoma > Tricholoma bakamatsutake. The sequence goes on along the minus strand of CP114860.1, from coordinate 12,418,157 downwards.
AAGACAGGACTCCTGAAATCTAATCCCACATGCTGCACTGACTGTCCCTGGGATTTGTTGATCGACATTGAAAAGCATAGTCGAACAGGAAATTGGAGTCGAGACAGAGTGAAAGGGAGTTGTCCTTCGATTGGCTGCAGTCGCATCCGTGGAATAAACACCTTCTCTCCAGCATGATCTCCAGTAATCAACCGAACCTCCAACACTCTGTTCCGAATCCGAGTCAAAATCCCTCGAGAACCATTGCAGACCCCTCCAGCAATATTGAGATTGCGAAGTATCATCACAGGGATGCCAACCTTGAGTGCCAAGTGTGCCAAAGGTAGACCGGAGCAGTTGATTGAGTTGAGGTATTCAGGTGGATACAGAAGTTCATTGTTTGCAATAGAGTCTGCACTGTGAAACACTTGCTCCTCTCCAGGGAACCTCTGAAGAATGTAATGGTTCAAATCATCCACATCATCATTTTTGCTTGCCAGGACAATCCGCTCTGAGAAGTATTGATCAGGATGCTGAGCATGATTATAGATGCCAGGATAGATGGTGTCGATGAGGGAAGCCAGAGTGTTTTCAGGACACTTGAAATGGTTGGGAAGTTCGATGTTGCCACCCTCATCTGTATGATCACCCTTTCCAACCTCCAGCTGCCACTTTGCAAACTGTCGCTCTTCAAGATCATCCATGTTCAATCGCATGTTGATTTTGAGATGAAGAACTTTAATATGTTGCCAAAGAACAGAGCGCTGCAAGGAAGCACCAACAATCTGAGGCCATGAACCCCTCTCGATAACAGGCAGGATCTGGTGAAAGTCGCCCCCAAAAATAATAGGAATGCCACCAAAGGGTTGATCAGATTGGAGAATGTCTTTGAGAGTGCGGTTGACAGCTTCATGGAGATGACGATGCTGCATGAGTGCCTCATCCCAAATGATCAAGTCAGTCTCCTGCAACAGCTTTGCCCGAATTGAACCTCTGGAGATAGAGCAGGTGGATGACTCATTGATGATGAGAGGGATCTGGAGACATGAATGAGAAGTGGAGCCACCTTTGAGCAGGAGTGCAGCAATGCCGGATGATGCTATACAGAGGATGATTTTGCCCTGAGAACGAAGCTGATGGGCCAGAGTGTTGTATACAAAGGTTTTGCCTGTGCCACCGGGACCATGGAGGAAAAAGGTCTGGCTGGTCTTGTTGTCAACAGCATGCATGATCTCCTCAAAGACAGCTCTCTGGTCTGGATTGAAAGTATCCAAGTTCTGTGCAGCCAACTCAGCCTGCTCCACAACATCATATCTGCGCTGCTCTGCAATCAACCGGTTTTCGAGGTTGGCTTCCCAATTCTGAGTGATCTGAGGCATGTATGGCCAATCCTTGCTGAGAGATTTGCCAGAGGATAAGAGAAGCTGGTTGATCAAGTAGAGGCCATAATCCTGCACATCGTCATTGGTAGGGTTGAGATGGATATTGTTGTGCTGGAGCTGATACCGCAGGTTATCGCAAATGTGGAGCCAGTATGTGTTCCAAAGCTGGACAGGATCAGAGGGTGCACAATCACAAAGAATAGTGACAAAGAGTTGCCGGAGCTGACGACCTGTTGCCATGGACTTTGCTTCCTCCAAACACTGCACCCACTCTTGGTCATCCTCCAAAAGGCCACGTGCCAGACATGCTTCTCTGAATGAGAGATAGACATTTCCCTGAAAAGTGCACAGATGTTCATATGATGTTGCACCCTTGACAGCTGTCAGAAGAAGCCTGAGGTAGAAGCATTCACCTGCAGTAAGCTGAGTGTAGTACATCCTCCCAATAGCGAACCCTCTCTGTCTGGGCTTCCACTTGTGGGCTTTCTGATCCCACACGAATTTGGAGGGAAAGTCCTGATAGAGAAGATCCTGTGCAAGCTCTGGATACTGCTGATTGGCTTTGAAATAGCCAGTGAGGGTGGTGTCACGCTGTGCAGCATGCTGGACGATTTCTTGGATAGACCGTGGACCGTTCTGATTCCAAGTGACATACTGCTGGCCAGGGAGGTGGATCTGAAGTCGGACGACATTGGGAGAAGCAGAGTGCATAGGTAAATGAAAGAGGCACCAAATGCTCTCGCAGGCAGAAATGTAGCGAGCATCCAGATACTGTTTCACTTCATTGTTGCAAGTCCCAAACTGCATGGTGATGTGATCATGACCTTTGTACACATATTTGTAGATGTATTTGACAGCTTTGATGGAGGCAATGGACTCGATGTTGATGTGGCAGCGGTACTTCCAGAGGAGATAGGGTGAATAAGTGACGACCCAGCGATTGTCGACCTGCTTTCCCCGAACCTGATATGTCTTTCCAGTGTTCCGACGCCTGGTGGAGGCATAGGCATCCTCAGAGATGGTTGTCTGATCCCTGAATGGCTTGGGGAAATTTTTGGAGCACTGTCCATTCACCATGCAAGGAGCTGTAGGGTTCTCTGCACCACAGGGTTTATGGACCATGAACTTCTTGACCAACTCGAGCAGCTCAGGATTGTCGTCAGGAAACTCTGAGCACATGAGGCTGTCTATCTGCTCAGGAGTGCGAAGCTTGGACTCCCCATCAAGAAAGATAATGCAGTGCATGTGAGGCAGGCCACGCTTCTGAAACTCGATCACAAACACATAAGAGAGTGCCTTGCCAAAGATCCCAGCCTCGATGTCTTTGATCATCTCCTTCTGCTTTGCATGGAATGCACGAACAACCAAGTCAGGGCGATCGGCAGCAGTCTGCCCAGGCTTGAGCTCATCCTGAATCTCTGGCCAAGCGGGGTTTGCAGTCATGGTCAGAAAGAGATCACCACCCTTGAAGTAGCGATTGATAGCCAAGGCATTCTGAAGAAGCTGCTGCATATGACATGTGCTTCCTGCAAATGAAGAAGGCAGGATGATTCTTTGACCGAGAGACTCTGTGTCTGCATCCACATTTGCAGCCACAGCATCAGCCAAGCCCATATAGACTTCACCACGAATAGTGTCCTGATTCATCATGATAAAGTGCAACCGATCCTGCTCTGAAGTTGCCCACTGGTCACAAACAAACTCCTGAAAGAGCTTTCCACTCAAGAATATATGCTGAGGCTCGATAGCAGGCGGTCGGGGGTGGAGACGATAGCAGTAGAAATCTGATTTGGACACATGCTTGCGAACCCTTGCACCGCCTTCATTAGCAGCTGCAAACTCGATTTGAGGATGCCATTGGAGCTGGCCAGTAGGAAAAAGGAGGACATAGTGAAGAGCAGGATAGAGGGGATGGACATCGGTGATGCGCTGAAGGGGAGGGCCATGCCTGCGGTAGAGAATGATATCACGTGTGCTCTGTGGCTGATCACCATCACCTGGAAGAATGACCGTGATCTCATTGTTGGTGGCATCAGGAAGATTGTAACGGCGATGGTCACAGGATTGATCAAAGCACAAAGCTATCTTGCACTGCTGGTGTGGAGGCAAGTTCCTGGTGAGCTCATGGGCCTGCTTGTACATCTGAACTGCAGGATGGAGATGGTGGAGCATGTCCTGGAAGGTGAGCAAAGTGTGGTGATCGAGGTGAGTATTCCAGGCATTGGCCATGCGAAAGTTGGCTGCATCGGCTGGATCATAAATGTAAAGCTGAGCATACACTGGAGATTCACCCTCTTGTGGAAGAAGAGAGCCAATTTTGTGGGACAGCTCGCCATGCAGTTTGAAGACATAGGGGCCAACACCATCATTCACAGCCTCTTCACCTTCATTAACAGACTCATCGATTTTGCGCTCAATGGAAGTCATGGCAAGAGCATTGTTGTATGTGCGGATATGATCACGAAACGACTTGCCAATGTGATCCTGAGCAGTGAGCAACTGGAGAAGCTCAGGTGGGACAGGGTGGAGAGGAGGCAAAATGATTTTTCCACTCAAGCAGCACATGCCAAATCTGGGATTTATATTGGAGGACGCAGTGAGACACTCGGCCATCCAGTGCAATGCATGACAATTGGGACACTGAATATCCATTTTTCCCAGATAATGAACAGGCCAGTCAGGACTAAAAGGACGGCGTGCAGGAGGGAGGGGCCCAAGTGGAACAGGTGCAGGATGAATATGTTGAGCCACCTGGGATAATCGAGTCAGTCACAAAATAAAGACATGAACAAAAAGGACATAAGCATACATGTGGAGGAATATCAACAACAGGGACAACAGGTGCAGGAATGGGAGGAACAGGTGCAGGGGGATCAAAAAAAGGGATAGCAGATGCAGAAACAGGAGGAACAGGAGCAGGGGGATCAAAAACAGGGATAGCAGGTGCAGGAACAGGAGGAACAGGTGCAGGGAGATCAAAAACAGGAGGAGCAGGAGCAGGATGCTACATCATCATTGTTGTCAGTTAATATACTCAAAAGAACATATATAAGCCTACATGGAGAGGGATATTGGCAAGAGGGACAATAGGAGCAGGAACAGCAGGAACAGCAGGAGGAGGATCAAAAACAGGAGGAGGAGGAGGAGGAGGAAAAGGAGGGGGAGGCTAGATCATGATATTGTCAGATAACATACATCATGTGAAAGATAAACCAACATACAGCAGAAAATAGAGGTGGAATTGCAGCATGCTGAAAACCATGTTCAGTCCAGGCCATTGCAGGAGCTGCCACAGGAATGGGAGGTGCAGGAATTGGAGGTGCAGGAACAGGAGGGTCAAAAACTGGAGGTGCAGGAGGGGCATTAAAATAATATGGGAAAGCTGCATTGTATAAAGGAGCAACAACAGGCTCAGGTGGAGCTGCATGACTTGAGCCTCTTCCCCTCCCTCTTCCCCTCCCTCTGCCCCTGCCTCTTGCAATCTGTGGAAGAGGAGGAAGTGCTGCCAGCTGCTGTGCCAAATGAGGAGGAAGGTGATTGTATTGAGGAGGTGGTGGAGGAGCAGCAATAAAAGGATCAGCATTCAGCAAGGCAATATTATGGGCTGGCGGCAATGGCAGCAGTGGCTGGGCAATGTGCATAGTGCGAGCATGGTGTGGAGTCCGGTGGCGAGTAGGGCTATCCAAGGTCCATTGGTCCCGTTCAGTTTGCTGTGTGGCCATTCGAACACGTCGAGGAGTGTTGGGCGGAGATGGGTCCATGGGAATCGGAGAGCTCTCTTACTGTAGCAGAGGAGGTGAGATTCTTGTAGGAGGCTGTGAAATCGGTGCAAACAGTGGCAGTTGATAGTGGAGTGACTTCCAAAAATGGAAGGGGAGGCAACTGCAAACCCGCCAGCCCAGTCTCCCTGCACACTGTGCCCTGAGAGAGGTCCAAAAAACAACTGGCAGACACTCTTTTTGTTGAAAAAAGAGAAGCCAGGGAGGTAGGACTTCACAGAGCTTCACCTTGGTCTACAGATACCCCAAGAATGCAAAAACAACCCCACTGGAAAAGAGCCCAGAGCCAGAAAGAGAGCAGAAAAGCTAGAAGTGGCCAAAACTCAGCCAAAAATTTGGTTTCTACACCCAGTAAGCCAAAAATTAGCCGAAAAAATTGTTCCTACACTCAGTTATTAGATTTGTCATGATAGGAACACCTTCTTATATTTTATTTGTCAACAGGCCACCAAGTAGCCGAAAATTTGGTTACTACAGTCAGTTATAAGATTTGTCATCATATAAACACCATATTATATTTGTCATCAGGCCAACACTGTAGCCAAAAATGTTGTTGCTAATTATATTTGTCATCATAGCAACACCCAGTAATTATATTTGTCATCAGGTACCAAAAAAGAAATTAGCCGAAAATTTTGATCCCACACTGTAGCCGAAAATGTTGTTCCTACATAAAGTTATTATATTTGTCATCATAGCAACACCCAGTAATTATATGTCATCAGGCCCCCAAAAAAACAATTAGCTCGAAAATTCTGATCCCCCAATTATTATATTTGTCATCATAGCACCCAGTAATTATATTTGTCATCAGGTCCCAAAAAAAAAAAAATTAGTTGAAAATTTTGATGTAGCCGAAAATGTTGTTCCTGCATTATTATATTATTGTAGCCGAAATTGATCCCACACTGTAGCCGAAAAAATACTGTTTCCACACATTATTACTTAGTATATTTGTGATCCAGCCCCAAATTAGCTGAAATTTTGTTCCCATCTTTCACTTATATTTGTCATCATGTCTCACGACCCTCAAAGTAGGTCATCACTTTCCCATCCACTCAGAGCAACTCCCACGGCCTCTTCACTTCCCACGGCCTAGTCACCTGACCATCCTCCTTTTATTATTGACAAGGTTTTTAAATGTGCCTTCAGCACACGTGGTTCACTGTGTTCATTATGAACACCTCACTGCATTTTATTCATGGATGCACAGCTTTTTATTTGACTTTTAGATGGTACGCAACTCTTCAGTTGACTTGGGACCGTTGGCCCCAAGTCAACGTGGGGGGGTTGTGGTGTTTATCCCCTTCCCCATCCCCATCACATGTCCATCTACCCCATCCCCTCCCCCATCCCATGCCTACCTACCCCATCCCCTCGCCCATCTCCCCCATCCCCTCCTCCATCTCCCCCATCCCCTCCTCCATCTCCCCCATCCCCTCCTCCATCTCCCCCATCCCCTCCCCCATCTCCCTCATCCCCCTCTCCCCCATCCCCTTTCTCTCCTTCCCTTTCCCCCCCTCCCCTCCCTCCTCTCCCCTCTCCCCCATCCCCTTCCTCTCCCCCCCTCTCCCCCCCTCCCCTCTCCCCTCACCCCCTTATGCACCCTCCCCCCTCACCCCCTTATGCACCCTCCATTCTTCCCCCCTCCTCTCTCTCATCTCTCTCCCCCTTCTTCCTCACCCCCTCCTCTCACCCCCCCCCTCTCACCTTCTCCCACTCTCTTATCCTCACCCACTCTCCACTTTTCCTCTCATTTCCCATTCCCCCCTTCACTCCCTCCCCTCCTCTCTCCCTCTCTCCCTCACCCCCTCACTCCCTCCCCCCCTCACTACTTCACCCCCTCCCCCCTCTCCATCCATCCTCCTCCTCCCCTCTCCCCCCTCCCCTACTCCCTCACCCCCTCACTACTTCACCCCCTCACCCTCTCACTACTTCACCCCCTCACCCCTGCTCTCCTCCCTCTCCTCTCTTTAAATTTTGTAAAAAATCTCCAACTTCACTTTGTCAGTATTAAAGTAATATTTATGGACTTTACATTATAACAAACTCAAATTATAACTTGTTAGTAAGTCTGCATAATGACTTTGTATTGAACTAATTTTTATTGAGTTGACTTCATAATGGTAACTGTAATTTTATTTTATATCAAATGCCTTATTTCGAAGATCATTTTACAGACTTATTTTTTACTGACTCATTTTCAAACTTGACTTATTTCTAGACTAATTTTCATAGACTTTACTTCATAATGAGCTCATTTGTAACTGTTATTTTGCTGACTTTACTTTGTAATGAACTCAATTTTTAAACATACTGTATTCAAGTAATTTTTATTTCCTTTACTTCATAATGAACTCAATTGTAACTCTTATATTTTACTGATCTGAACTCAATTTTCAATTCAAACTTATTTCAATACTGACCTGACTTTGTAATGACCTCATTTATAAATTGTAACCATATTTTATTGAGCCAACCACCTTGCTACTGACTAATACAGTGATGTGTCTAAATCATTTTATTTGGGTCATGTGCCGAGGTCATGATCAGGTTTTTGCATTTTGTTCAGCCCGTGAGGTTTGCTTAGTCAGCTTTCACAGCATAGTAAATGGAATGACAGTTGCTCCTCAGTCAAATTTTATTTAGCAAACACTGCAATATAGCTCCTTACATGCTATTCATTCTACATAGCCAATGAGCCCAGAGCCAAAAAAAAAAGTTCGAGGTGGTGAAAAATTAGCCAAGAAAAAAGTTCCCACCTTTGAGTTATATTTGTCATACTTTCTCACCATTCTCCCATTCCCACACCTCTGCAGAGTCTCACGGCGTGATGCCATTCCCACCCCTTCAGAGTTTGTCATCATTCGCACGACCCCTTCACGTGACCATGCTCGCTTTATTATGGATTATGCTACCCTATGCCAAAGAACACTACACTTTATTAGCATGAGAATTTTATTTCACATGCATCAATATGTATGTGCATGTATGAGCACATTGGTGACAACATTGTACAATACAGGTAACATAGTATATAAACCTTAAATATACACCTAGGGGACCCCAGTTGTGTTCTGTTAGGTATTCCATCCACACTTGTGGTGCAAAAAGCCTTTCTCAACCAACTCATCTAATAATAACCCTATCCATCAAAATTATCAATTTCCCCATCACACATGCACATCCTGCCCCCTTCTTGTAGAGAGAACCCACACAGTCCAGCTAGCAGATAGTGGGTGTCGCCCTAACAGTACTATTCTAAAGTCATGCATTATATATTATTCTTCTCTGGAATGGATCCCTATCTCTCTATATTTATTCTACCCTTTTTACTTCATTAATACAATTCAAATAATGCCATATACACTTTTCCAATTTTATTTCAAACAAATTCTTAATAATTCTGCCAATATTACTCAGACGTAATTCTATTAATTTTCAAACTTACATTCAGCATAACATTACTCTATATCTCTGGAAGTTATCTGCATGTTATCCTAAATGCATTTGAAACATTGTTTAGACCATCAAACTTATACTTGTTATATTCCTCTCAAATGATTCTCCTCCTATCATGCTGATTTTACTGATGTAATATATTAGCATAAATCTGTACATTTTACATCAAGGTTATTATAATATTACACTGATCTTTATCTTGAATGCCATTAGCATAATTTTTATATGATTTTAGAATATTGTTCAAGCCATTAGGGGAATTCAATATTGACGCAACGGCTATTTTAATGACCCATTTTGACATTAAAATGCCCTTGTTGCACCGATTCAATTTTGATTGATATGAGCTCCCATCTAATTTGAACTGTTTCAACTCTGATTATGGCTAGTGGAGTTTGAAATCTCATCAGCCTTCGGAGATCATAGTGCATTCAAGACAATCAGCACTACTGACCATACATTATATATACTGACACTAATGATAGTTGTAAGGGCTCATATTTTCTCCCCTCTCCCACTATGCCATGCAAGACTGACCACCAACAAGAGACTGATGCCATTCTCAATGCTTTCATTGTCCAACTGATTGCAGAGGCCGAAATTGCTGCTTACCATGACTGTGATTCTGGGAGTGACTCAGACTCTGATTCCTCCTCAGAGTCATCAACATCAGATACCTCCTCAACCTCCAATTCTATGGAAGTGGATGATGGAGTAATTGATGTGCTTCTGGAGATCCTGGCTGAGCTCTATCATACTCAGTACCAGGATGATCACAGGAACATACCCAAAACTGTTGCAAATGTCTGTTGACATATACAGTGTTGTCACTGACTGGTAAATATGTTTGTGACCTTACCCAGGTCAGTGGGTAATTATGGTCAGTCATTTCAATTGAGGAATATCTGAGGGGTCAGTGGGTCATTGGGCTAATGCTGGGTTGCCATCAAACCTTACTTTTGAACTGCCAAATGAATATGACAACCCATTTTTTTGGGTGTGTTTCACTCTTCTTGTAAGGTCCCAATCAAATCCCAATGGGATGAGAGAAGTCCTGGCTCTGGGAACATTTTCATCAAGACAAGGACAAGGACAACTCAACACTCTATGGTGTGCATTGCTCATATTGTATGAAGAATAAACTGAGGGTACTTCAAGATAAGGATGACAAGGCTGTTAGAGACAGTTTAGTTGAAGCAGCTCATCCAACTAATTTACTTTGGCTGAAGGTAAGTCTGTGCTGCTCATATGTTCTTGAATGCATGGAAACAAAGTACTCTCTAGCAAGAGAGACAGTCAAATGTGTCACAAGAAAAGGACCAGTCATGGTCAACCATCTACTTGAATGTGACTATTGCCCTGATAATGTCAAGAAGAAAGTGCACACTTTTAAGGATGGCAAGGAAGTAGATTCTGATCCTGAATCCAATCATCCTGTTGATGTTGCACCTCATATGTCGAAGAAAAATGGGAAAAGACTGTCAGTATCTGGGGGTTGTGCAAGGAATGCAAAGAAGAAAAAGCAGGCATCTTTTACAGTGGTAACTGTGATTCTGCGGGTTGGTCATTCAATGTGCTCAATGACCCTGAGGTCCACAAGTGGTTTGCTGCATTTATTCCAGGTGCAGTTATACTGGATCATAGAAAGCTTTTAACTTCTATCCTCAAATGTGAGGTTATCAAAGTTGAAGGTTCAGTTAAAGAAGCTGTGAAAGGACACTATGCAATACTGCAGGCTGATGGGTGGAAGAATATTTTGAAGAAGCACCTCCTAGCTTTCATGGTCACAACCAATCATGAGGTGCAGTGTCTAGAAACTCTCTGACTCAGTCTCAGCCTAATCCTTGACTGTGTTAGGCTCATTTGATGCATGTTCATGACCAGTCTTCTGAGCAAAAAACTGGATAAAATATCTTTAAGTATATCAAGGAGATTGAGCATCTGCACAGTCTTGGAGTGAAGGTGATAGGAGTAGCTGGAGATGCTGGCAGGGATGAATGTAAAGGCTGATGATTGACCATGAAAGAGTACCTGTCCATGCTTATAGCAGATTATTGGGGTCACCAAGTACATTGACAAAACACTGGCCCCATATCTAAGATTGAAAATTTACATGACAGGTTCCTCTGATCCTCATAGACTATTGGACAGGAAATCCAGAGGTTACAAAAGTAATGGATAGATGTAGCGAGGTTGCAAAATGGTTCAACAATCACTCATATGCGCTGTAAGAGCAACCTCAAAGCCTCACTTAATAGTGAGCTAACAGAGAAGAATCCAAAGTTGACATTATACTACATAATACAAACACTTCAGGTGCACATAACAGAGGGGAATCCAAAAAGAAAACTCTAAGGACCCATCTCTCGAGGCCCAGTATATGTGATAGAGCCAAAAATCAAATAGTAAGCTAAAATAGCAAAAAGGTGGAGATAGGTGGATCAAGCTGTGGGATGATGTCACCTTGATGGGTAAACATCCAGAAGGGGTCCTGCCTCTAAAAATATAACTGTCAACAGGTACCACCATGGAAAAAACTGAAATATAATAATAAAATAGGGATAAATCATAGAAAATCATAGAAAAGGCAGAATAGGGTAAAATAAAATATGGGACAAATGCAGAAAATTGCCCAGATGCCTTGGGCACCTTCCTTTCCCATTACATGTGCTAGGAAAGTTTAATGAAGAGCAGAAGGATATCTACAAAGGAAAAGTCCATGCTCTGATCACTCCCACTGTCACCAGATGGACTGCTCACTGTTGTGTCTTGACACATTTGCTGGAGACTTATAAAGCATTGGAAGTGACATCAGTGAAGCATGGTGACAAGATCATTCCAACTGTCAGTCCCAAGGAAAAGGCAAAAAGGAAGGCACAGAAGATCTTGCAATGTGTCCAGATGACCCATGATGGGATAAGGTTGTCATATAAGCCCACACTTTTGATTAGCACTCAAATCTCGCTAAACGATGATTGGCACGGCATCAAAACTCACATTGAGCCTCTCACTCCAAGGTGCAAATACTCAATGTGATCATGTCATTCTCACTCTTGGCAACTTATACCATATATATACCAAGTTCAGAATTGAGGATTGCAGTCATCCCAACAGAGCTGAAGAAGATGCCAATCACTCTGTGACATCTATTTTGGACAGCATAGAGAAGCAACATGCAAATGTTTGAATCACTGGAGTGCCCTAGTGATCTCATGTCTCAAGTTTACAACTACCAAACATGCGAGGGAGTTTTTTTGGATGCAAAATGGCCTATTTCAGAGCTCAAGGAGTCTCTGAAAGAACTGGTATGTTGAAACCGGTATGTAGCTTCTAGTTGATGTGCATGCAGATATTCAATGCATTTTATCAGGATGGCTAAAAGTCAGCCTCACAATTCTTATTCTCAGCTTTGTTCCCAATTCTGTGTCAACAGAATGACTATTCTCCAGCATGGAAGATATCAAAACCAAGAAGTGGAACAGGCTTGGTATTCAGAAGTTACAGGATTGTGCTTTGGTTAAAGATAAGATATGATGACTACATGCAGCAGAAAGCACAGCCCTTATTCAACTCAAATGCAAGTTTGGCAATTCCAGGCCTACTGTTGCCAATACTGACAAATCTGGCAGTCGTGTCGAAGATGAAGATATTGTTCAAGCAGCTGAACAAAATGCTGCCAATGGAGTAAATGAAGATGAGAGTAATACTGATAAGGACTCAGAGGATGAGGGTAGAGGAGGAAGTTGTTCATTTGCTGCAGTTATCTGCCAGTTTAAGAAGGATTCTGAAGCAGATTCTGGGTCTGAGTCTGATCATGAAGATGCTCAATTTGGTGAAGGATCCTTGCTCAACAACCAACCTTCCACTCAAACCACACATCGGGTAGGCACTTCTCATTGCTATATCTATAATCTAACTTAATGTTATTAATAGGTGATAGTATATTTTGGTCAGAAGATGCCAATTACCATTGCAGACATGTTCAACTCATTTTTTTTTTTGTTGAAGCTGGGTGGGACACATTGTGGATACAGGGAGTAAGAAACTACTGCAAGGAGCTGGAATTCTATGAGATGCTGAGTCAGCTGGGCCCAGATGTGGAGAACGATGGACCTAGCCATGCTACTGATAATTCTGGACCATCTCCAGACCCTTTAGAAGTTGATGATGATGGTTAGAGTCACTAGATCCAGCAATAATATTTTTTTCTGTTTTTCAGTCAAATTACCCCATTGATCTATGGTAATAAAAATATATGGATGTCAGATAATTACCCAAAAAGTAACTACCTGGGTCATTGACAACACTGGACGTATACAAGATTCAATTCTCTGACATTTTCCACTCCTACATGTGTATGAGTCCAGATGTAGACATATGATAAAAGGTGATTAATTGGAAATAAACTTGAAAGAGTATATATGGTAGGTATATTAGGATGATAGCCTCGATGAGTCAATGATGATGCAGACAACGATTCACTTGCATATCATATACTTTCATTTCAAGCTCCACTACAAACCACCATCCAGGAAAATTGAAATGGGTCAGTCCCATGGCCCTTGGTTCATTCCTGCAACATGGGAACTGTTGCAGTTGATTTTTCAATGGTCATCAAAATGGCTGTTGTGTCAATATTGAATTCCCTTATTATTTTAAAGCTTTTGCAAAAGTTATCTTAATAATCATTTTTTTTCCATAAGGTACTGAACATTATGTTAAAGTCAATCAAAACAACATTTGAAACACTTTTTGAATATCTTTACAATAGTGACATTTGTATTATGTTAAAGACATTTACTATACATTTAACATATTTCATGCACAAATTCTTGAAAATTTTCAAGCATAATTCACAAATTACTTTCAAATAACTTCAAATGAATTATCCCCAATGTCAATGGATGTGCATCACACTCACAGTAGGGTAAGGCATAAATGGCACCTTCAGTGACCCATTGGGTCAACCAGAAAGGCTGTCTGACATTCAAATCTTCAAGGTACACCTAAAGTCCTAGTCAAGAGAGGTGGAAAGTAGGTAGAGAAAAAGAAAGATGAGAGTAGTGATGTGAGGAGTGAAGATACATAAAATAAAGTGCTTGAGTATCCAGAACACTGTCTGTTGATAAATGAAAAAGTGGCACAAGAATATATGCACCTCTTGCACGCCTCCTGATGTCAACATTGCTTTGTGATTTTGCAGTGGGAAAATAATGCTGGCATGTTAAGCATGCAACATAGCTTGGAGGGGAATGGGGTGTTTGCAGATGTAGATCTGCCATGCAGAAGATGCCCATTGTTCGATTCCTTGGATGATATGTGGTGCAACCCCATTTTCAGCCAATGATGTAGTGCCACCTGCACACATTGACTGGCCACCAATGTCCCTGTCAAAGAAGTGACGGAGGTGAGAGATAAAGAGAGACTGAGTTGGTATGCTGCCATCCTGTCTGAGCCAAAGTGGGGATGAGAGAGGGAAGAAATGATTGCATGATTTCAAATAAGTTTGAAACAGCATAGTTGCATTGCAGATGAGGTGATTGTCATGCAAAATGATTAAGTTCCCTTCAAAGAATCTGTCAGCCTTATGGCCAGGCAAGAAGAATTGAATTGTTGACTGTTGCAGCACAACAGACATTCATTGGGATAGTTTGTGGGGATCTCGTAGAGAGTGATTGTCTGAGAAAGTTAGCTCTCTGAGGTCCATCAGCACAAAGAAACCTACACACAACTGAGTGCAGAAAAGGATATCGTCATGTGTGGGGGATTGAACATAGGCATGACATACAGTGGTGAGGTCATCAATGGTCAGGGCATGTTTATGGGTTGCAAAAGTCTCTTGCAGGCATTTGCACCCTTGCAAAGTGCGATGCACCAAGCGAGACTTGTGGATTTCACAGACTGAGGGGAAGTAGGGTTCCAATTGCTGACAGATGCTGGAGAGATAGGTATCCACAGACCCAGGTTTGATATGGTGGCACATGTAGATGGTGTAAAGGCTCAGAGTGTCAGCTGTCAGTTCCACAGGCATGTCATGCAAATAGACAAAGGAGAGATAAGAGTTAAGTGCCGAGCCATAGTTGCTCCAAGTGCTGATATCAATGGCCTGGCCAAGGGTGATTGCACATTCTCAAACCAGATGCTTTCATGACCATGCCTCCCGATGTGGCTGCTGGGCACAGACATGAGAGGTAATCGTTTTTTGCTGCTCCCAATGTGTGCAGATGCGGGGGGTGAAAAGTTGAGATTTGGAGGTGCAGGACTAGAGCACAGGCCTTGTCAAACTGGCTGTAAGAGATTGCATTACCGATGGTGTTTTGTTCCCTGGGAACATGGAGCACCTAGATTTGAAATTCTTTCTTGATTATGATGTCGACAATATTCACAGTGTTCATGCTGTTGGTGTAGATGACAATTTTTGAGCAATGTTCCATCGTCCTGTTGACATCATTGCAGGCACTTGCAACTGTGAGAGCTTCATAGAAGAAAATGATGTCGTGTGCATTGTTGCTTGGAATGGGTGCTTAAAAACTGGTTGCATGATGTGGATACCAGAAACCCAGTCCTTGTAATGATGCATCACAGAAAATGATTGCATCTGCATCTTCAACCTCCCATTGCATGCGAAAGAGCCAGAGAATCTTCCCTTAGAGCGCTTGTGATCCTGTTGGGCATGCAAGAAATCTGCTTCTTCCTGCTTGTGAGGCATGCCGAGTGACTTGTCAACTATCGAAGGACATTCATCATATCGGATATCTGCCCAAGGCCAAAAACCTTCATGTAGCCCACAACAGACTGATTCTACAAATGGGCAGTTAGGGTGCGTCTTCAACAAATCTTCAAAATGGTCCACGTCAATAGGTGTCACTATCTTGAAAAGGTCTGGTCATGCTTTGATGATCTCCATTGCATCATTGTTCTCAAATTTGGAAGCTGGTACTCCTGGCAAGGGCTTTGCAAACTCCATCCAATCTGCTAGACAAGGCTTCAACTTCACTCTCTCCTTGTTCAAATCTTCACTCTCATCTCCTTCTGACCAGACATTGTATCGGAGATACTTCGGCATCATCCTGTGAAGTGCATCAAGCTTGCTGACTGCAGCTTTTTTTGCCATGTCCAGGTTGTCAACATTGCTTGCAGATATGGCGGTATCGACAGGTCCCTGTCGCACTCTTACATCCTCCAAGACTGTTGGGACATTTCGAAGTGTCCTCGGTTCGGGTTGTCTCGTCGATAGTTCTTCTCCGGTTCCTCCGCCTCCCTCTGGGAGAACGTGAGGTCGTGATTGTCCAAAGTAATCAATGTGCTCATTGCCTGACATATGAGGTACGATGGTTTAAAAAAATGAAAGAGATATGTAGTACTGAGAGTTGGCTGAGAGAGAAAGTGAGAGACAGAGAGAGCCCCGGAAAAGGGGTTATCTCAGACAGTTCACCTTTCTCCCGAGAAATAGGGGAAAAACATAAGTACGAAATATTAGTGCACGCAGTGCTACGTCACAACGTGTAAGACGAGGAGTTTGCACGCGGTGGCGTGTCATAGCGTGCATAGCGTGCAAAGACGAGGAACGCACGCGGTGCATGGTCGTAGTATCCGTGTGACAAGTCATGGCTTGACCTTTCCATTGGACTTGCGTAAACACTCTTTAAACTCGATTAAGCTGGTCCAGTGTAATTATAACTTAAGGGTCAGCTGACATCTCGACGCGAAACAAATTAACGCCGTCGCCCTTCCTCTTAGGATCCTCCATGTCCAAACCAACTTTGCTACAAGCTCTGCTTAACAGACCATCTCAGTCCTACTCGTTTCCACAAGAAAAGGTTTACTTTTCTACAAAGCGAGACATGGTTCGTATTGCTGCCGAGACCCACGGGGGCGATGGACCGCATTCTGTGCTTTCCAGGACTATTGCGGAAACCGCAGTGGTTCGAGTGGTGAGTTATCCGCTTGTAGTTCCTCATGGGAAAAAGATAATCCATGCCACGCCAGGTGATGCCTGATGACGTCTACCAAGGTGTCACGTCGCAGCAGAACCTTACACTCACCGACGTCCACGACGATAACGAAGACTCGAATAACCATAATTCTGATTCTGATTCTGAGCCGGACGTGTTCTACACTCCAAGCACTTCCCCGTGTAATTCAATCATCGCGCCTGCAATTCTTTCTACAACAACGCCTACGATGAACTCTAATAATTCTACGACCTCCTTTTCTTCAACCTTTGACGCGCCTTCTCCTTTCTCCCTCCCAGCCTCAGACTCTACACGTGTCACCACTCCCGTGCATTCTGAGGCAGGACATATTGCAAAGCAAACCCCTGACTGGGCTAAAGACGTTCGATGGCTAGTTCCCGATCGCGATTCCGTCCCGGATGCTATAACGCCAAGCCCGACCCATCGCCGGCGACGCCACTCATATGAAACACACTCACAACATCCACAACTACAACAATTACAACCCCCGCTACCACCAAAGTCTCAATCTCTCTCACAGACGCGCTCAAAACCTAATACATCAATCCCAAAATCTATATCCAAAACCAACCCCAGCATTATGAGTAGCATGGCAGCCCTCCTTGAAGAGGACGAGTCTCACGCCTGTGAACAGAATCCCAGAAGCAGTGTTCTTATCTCCAGGTCGACGTCTCTGAAACAGAGTCCTCATTCTTCGAAAAATGGTACACCCATTTTTACTCCTATTTCAAGGTCAAGGTCGCCCTCCCCGCACAACCTCTCACACAAGCGTTCGAGGTCCCTAGGACACGCTTCTGCTCCTCGTTTCAATCACTCCTCCACAACACCCTCATCATCCAACCACAGCCACAGCTCGCATTCCCACCCACGATCCGGATTCTCATCATCCTCAAGTGACCCCTTCCGCCCCTCTTCCACCTCTCTCCCCACATTCACTCCAGGCAACCTTCCTTCCCACGGCACCCGCGGGTTTACATCCCTCGTTCTTCCACGCGCTCCTGTACCTTTTTCCCAATCGTCGAATCGCCCGAGAATAGGAGTTGGACTGATGGACTCTATAGGGGTAGGGGGCAGTGCAGATGGCAAGGTGGATTTGACGAGAAGTGGGGTGGCACAGACGACGATGGCGAGTGTGGAGGTCGTCTATGGGCTCAGTGGGGATATGGATGGCGAGGGGAGTGGGGGTCGGATTTTGGGGAAGGGGAAGGTGTTGGGGAATGGTGGGGCGAAAAGTGTGATGGGGCTGTTTAAGGGAGGTGGGAGTGTTTCACCTTCGACGGGCCCATCGTCGGCGTTTGGGATGAGACGTCCTGGTCAGTTTCAGAGGAAGAGAAGTCAGAGTGAGAACGGTATGGTTCTTGGGGATGGGCATGCTAGCGTACACATCCACAGAGGTGGGCCGGAACGGCCGCTTGCGTTCACGAGTTATAGAAAGCCCCCAGGATATGTCCCGAGCGGCAGCGTGCTTGTGCAGGTGTGGGCTGTGGGTGTGGATAGTGTGGATGCAAAGTTGGTGTTGGGGGGTGTGAGTGGGATGAAGGAAAGATCACAAGCTTTGCTTTCGCCAAGTATGATGTCCCCTGACGCTGAGGTTGAGCTATCGCGCTCAACGACGCCAATGCCGCTCCTTTCGGGGGATGAGAAGGAGAAGAGTTCACCGCTTTCACCTGTGACGCTGTCGCCGAAGAGGACAATGAGTCTGCGCTCGACGTTGGGGCGGTTCTCGGGATCGAGTAGTAATCCCAGTTACAGTCCAACAAACACGAATAATATGGCAAATGGAAGTGGGAGTAATGGAAGCGGCGGTGGACAGCCGACGCCACCAGCAGGTGTAGGGTATATCCCCGGAAGGAGCTTTGTGGGGCGAGTTCTGGAGTGCGGGTGGGAGGTTGGGGAGGAAGTGGGGAAGAGGGGGGATTGGGTTGCAGGGCTTTTGGATGTCAAGAAGGTTAGTTCAGGCGGATTTTCATTTTTAGCTTTGCGGGATTCGTCGCGTCTTCGTAGTCGTGACGGCATGATCTCGTTTCCGTCTTTCTTTCCAAGCCCAAGTTCTAACGTGATATGATATATGTTCCTACAGTGCGGTGCTCTCACAGAGTTCGTGGTTGTCGACCGCCGTCGGGTACATCGTGTTCCATATCCAAGAATGGACCAAGAGTCACCAAATCCGTTTCTCGCCCAAGGCGAGGAAGACCACGGGTCGACTCTCGGCCCTTCACGCACCTCCTCCACGTGCTTAACATCTACCTCACGACGGTCGTCTCTCCCCTCCCCCTCCCCTTTCCCCTCCCCATCACCCTCACGCCATGCAAGTGTGAATACAAAATACGGCCAGACCCGACCCTCAATATCATCCCCGTTGAATGCTCATTCGCCTCGCCAGCTGCAGAAACCACACCCACTCCAGTTGACGTTGGAAGAGATGGCGCTGCTCCCGGTGTGTGGCATCCCTGCCTACCGTGCCGTGAGGACATTTGCGTTTGAGTTTGCGGCGGCGGGAGAGAGGGACGAGGGGGGCGCTGTAGATGGGGGTTTCAATTTTGGGAGTGTGGATGCGGTGGCGGGGGGTCGTGGGGGTGGGAGTTCGGTATCTGCGGGAAGTGGGAGGGAGAAAGATGGTGTGATTGGGAGGGATCATGAGAGGGGTGGGAGGAGGCGGCGTGCATTGGTGGTGAGGGGACATGATGGGGCTGGAGCGATGGCGGTGCAGATGCTGGTGCGTAGAGGCTGGAGGGTGTGTGTACATGTGCCTTTTGGGTGTGTGAGGGACGAGGAGGAGGCACTGGAAAGGAGGTGTACGACGAATGAAGATGGGGAGGAGGAAGAAGACAAGAAGGAGGGGAGGTATCAGTACTGCATGCGGATGGTGGAGGAGAGGGTGCGTGCGTGGGGTGGAGAGGAAGTGATATTTGACGATGGTGAGGAGTTGGATGGGGATGATGGGAGGAGTGCGGCAGTGAGGGCTATCGACCGGCTCCATATGGAAGGAGACATGTTCGATGCGGTCCTGGATACTATCGGTGGGAAGGAGGTGTGGGAGGCGTCTGAGCGGCTGTTAAGGTCGTTTGGCCGTGACCGCGATGCCAAGACGAAGAAGGACGGGAAGAAGAGCGGCATGTATGTCAAGCAATTTACCACGCTCGTTGGTGACTCGCCTGGTCGTGTGATACCCAGTGTGAAGGATAACCTCAAGGCGGGGTTCCGGTCACTGAATATCGGTGTTGGGAGGGGAGTGGGAGACGGGAAGAAGCAGGAGGGTGGGGGGAAGGTCGGGTATGCGTGGGTGAGCGTTGCACATGATGTGGATTGGGAGGGAGAGGATGTGAGTGAGAGCTTGGATCCCGTGTTGAGGCTTGCGGTGGAGGATGGGGTGCGGCCGTGGGTTGGGCAGAGTGGGACGGAGTTGGGAAGTTCGAAGGGGAAGGGGAAAATGAAGACTGCAACTGTAGTAGGGAGGAGGGTGGTGCCGTTTGAGAAGGTTCCCGACGTGTTTGTGCCTGGGAGTAGGGCTCTTGCGGACGGTGGGACAGTGGTGGTTAAGGTTGTTGCATGATACTTAAACTTTGGGATATTGGCAAGTAAAACTATCTACACCACACTGATCTGTTCATATAAACAATTGATTTGTGTACGGTATTGTTGCTTAATTTCTCGTAGTTAGACGAATGCTAGCGGGTAATATTCAATACCTAGTAGATTGGTTCTTTCATCCTTCCTTGCTTCTCCGGATGGATAAAGGGTAAAATATGCGCTAGGGTACGGTGCACGAGCAGGGCCAGGTCAGTTTGGACAGTATACTGATGACGACGTGATAGCTCGATCTGTAGCTAATAGATAATCCAAAATGTTTTGAATTCCTGTGTATTTGCCCCAAGCAAAAGCCACAGAATCTTGTCGCATATAATCACGGACATCCTAGAGACTATATGCAGTGCCATAAGGCCGGGTCTGTGAGAAGCTCTCTGAAATCTGTCCTAGAAATTCAGTGTTGATATCCTTGAACTGAACAGTTCAATTCCTTGCATTGTCTTGCCATATATTGTATAGGATAGACATGACTGCATCAAATGCACAGCTATTGTTACTCCACTGAGACCCCTGTGGACTACTAACTGGCATGTGTTGATCAGTAATAATGCTTGATACTGTTTTGTTCCTTTTCATCCTAGGTTCAGTTACCATATGATTAAATTCTGCACTTAACTTATGCTTTCTAAGATTGACTGTCTCAGACATTGTGACCTTTGCTGGTACAAACTGCAGTTCTTTTGGGGTGTGAAGGAGGGGCTGGCTTAGAAGAGTCTACAATCCATAGGGTTAATGCCATGGGCTACCCTGGGGTTTTCCAGAGTAACCCGCGCCCGCACCTGTCAAAACCCATACCTGTGTCCACGGGCGTGGGTTTTCGCGGGTACGGGTAGTGGGTTTACAAAAACCCAGGGGTACCCCAACCTGCATGGGGTATACCTCCAGAAATGACCAATGAACCTTGCAAGAGGAGTGCAAGTGTCAATCGACACTGCCGTGCAGCCTTGCAAGGATCGGAAAGTCAGGGGAATGGTAATCGGGGTGCAGAGCATGCGCCCCAGTGTTCGACGATGTGGCAGTTGATGCTGGAGATTGTTGACAGGCTCGTCAACGTGGCCTTGATTGGTTCTGCTGATGTGGCATCAATGTGGCATTGGTTCCCATCATGGGCATTCACGTGGGTTTGGCAAAGGCAGTGGGGTACAATGGAGTTGACAATGAAGGGGCAGTCTCGGAATTGGAACACAATGAGGAGGGACATACCCTTCCTCAGCTCATGTCACAATTCTGTTGGTTTTGTGTAGTGAGCTTGCAAAAAAAAAGAAAAAAATGGGTGCAACTTGTGTGTTGCGTCAATACTCCTCCTCTTGGTGGTTGAGTTCTTGCACTTGGGGCATTGTGTTGTGTTGTGTGGCAATGAGGAACCGTGTGTGACTCGATTAAACTGATCATGTCAAGGTGGCGTTGATCTGCGAGGTGCGGTCCATTGGTGGGGGTCGATATTGTGGGGAATGACGTGGCAAGTTGCCTCGAGTCATGGTACTGTTGTAATAGCCAGTAGATGAAAAGAAAAGAAAACTTTGTGAGTGCACAATGTATTCCTGCCCTCTGGTTGTGGCTATCCCCCCCACATGTTCCATCATGTGTTTTGAATTTTTGTTCTCACGTTTGATGTGGTTGTAAACAACCACATGTGACTCAATCACACTAACTGGCAAAACCCACGAACCCATGTCACATGTATGGGTTGGGCTGGGGTTACAAATGCCCAACCCGCACTCGCACCCGCTGCCACCCATGGCGCCAACCTGTGACATTCCCTACTTTTCATCCTAGGTTCAGTTACCATATAATTAAATTCTGCACTTAACTTATGCTTTCTAAGATTGACTGTCTCAAACATTGTGACCTTTGTTAGTACAAATCGAGAAACTGCAGTTCTTTTGGGGTGTGAAGGAGGGGCTGGCTTAGAAGAGTCTACAACCCATATGGTCTCGATGCCATCTGACAAGTCAAATGGATCACTATCTTTCCAATGTATTGCTCAATGAACCTTTGGAGGTACATATTTCTCTCCTCTAACTGTGCGAAAGGCAGAAATGAGATCATTCCTACATTCACCCACTACAGAAACTGGCAACTTTCCATTATAACACAGTGTGGTTATGTCATCTAGCATCTCAAGCTCCCTAAACTCCTGTCATAGTGCACCTGAAGCACCCCCTGTAATTTTATATGCATCAAACCCCTGCAGAATCACTGCACCTGCTGCTGATGCACTCCTAGAAAGTGCTGTGTATTATGACTGGTGGCTTCTTGCACCAGGAAGATCAACAACATTGAATTGCCTTGTCTTGCCTTGGGAGGTATAATCTGTTATAGCAAAGTTTGGAAGTACCTCAACTTGACTCCTGGATATATTAATAGTTGCATCATTTGGAAGATTGCATTGGGTGTTGGTGATTGTTCTTGTAAGTGGTACAACATTGTCAGGTAAGTTATCCAGTTGCACAGTCTGTGGTGGATTCACAAGCTTGACAAATAGTGTATCATGAATACATTGACCCCTAGACCCCCTAGTTGTCTGCCAATCAAATACTGTAGCATCCTGACCTTTAGTCATACACAGTTCTGTTGCACTATTCAACCAAATAATCACAGGTAGTCCCTGACAAAGTGACAGTTTTCCAGGTATATTTTTTGTATTACTGGAAGGTATCAAATTCCAAAGGGTCTGTTGAAGGGCTAATGACAGTGAAGGTTTCTGGACTTGTTTATTTTCTAATTTCCTAAATGACTTTTGCTTGCTTGAAGTTTGTGCCCAATCATCTGTTGAACTGACTGTGTCTTCAGAATAGAAATGAACCAGATCTTGACCAGTCTCAGCTGCAAATCTTTGTGAACCTAGATTATTGATGACATCTTTTGGCAAATTCAAAGGAGTGATCATTGACACATTATGGAATTGTTTGTCATTTACAGATGATTGAACATCAAGCTCACTGGATATACAAATGCAAGAATGCAATGTTGTCAGGTGTGCATGCTTTGTACCACATATTGCTCAATGTCTCATGCAGCCTTGCATCATCAGGTGTCTGGGTCTTTTGACACATGTTTTGATGAAGAATGACAACAGTGGTTATTTGATGTCATAATGCCTTTCCAATTGCAGCTTCCTAATTATGAAGATTCTGTGGATTTGACCCCACTATTCTGCTATACAAGGATGCATGCTCTTGCCCAATTGCAGGAGGGAGTTGTGGAAAATCACCAGCAAAAATCATGTTCAATCCTCCAAATGGTTCCCCAGTATTATTCATTACCCATGCAAGTCTCTCACTAATCCTGTAAATGTCCTTGCAGGACAACATTGACACCTCATCCATAAAAATGTAATCAACACCTTGCAGTCTGTTTTACTTCTGCCAGCTGCAAATTCACAGATTTTCCAGTTGAAAAGTCATTTATGCAAAACATATAGTGGTAAGTTGAACCTCCAAGTAATGCAGCTGCACTGCCAGTTGGTGCAACATTGATGAATTGATGTGACTCATTCTTTGCTTGAATAATTCCATTAGTGCTTTCAACACCTGGGATTTACCTGTTCCTGCCATTCCACCAATATGCATCCTCAATCTTTTGAAAATTGGATGACATAAATGATTGGTAACTATACAAAATGCACATTCCTGCTCAGTGTTCAGATGGAAGGCCATTGCCATAGAGTCCATTTCATTTTGCCACTTGGGTCTAACACACTTTTTTTCTAGATAACTTTTGTCAACGATTTTGACACCTTCAAAGATGTTTTTGCTGTTCAACTGAGGAACATTGGTTCTACTTTGCTGGTAACTTTGCAATCAGCTCTCAAAAATGCTTTGCCTTTTAGATGTGACCACATTCTTCCATTCACTTCCAATACATATGCCTGAAACAAATGTATGAGATGTCAAGTCATAATTGTCTGGAAGGGTTTCTGGTTTGCATGCAGTCCAACCAAGCCTAGTCATGATAAGTTTTGTAATAGACATTGATTTCATTTGCTGCTTATACTTTTTACTTTGCTGATCATCAACCTCAATCTCATCAGGGAACAAGTCATTGACTGAATTCTCATCCAAGCTATGCAAAACATCTGAATGACTTTGAACCTCTTTGAACCTATTTCGAACTACTTTGCATGCAACGACTTCTTTGCTATAATCGATGATTGCTTCGGCATGATCCTTATATTATAAAAAAGGAAACACAACATTAATCATGGAGGGTCAGATGTTCAAAGCCATCTATGGAACAAGGTGAGTCGTGTAACAACAAACGAGAAGTTTTGTTACTACTAACTGATAAAGCCAAAGGCGGCGGCGAAGAAATATGACACTGAGAATGCCAACAAATAAGATGAGGGCCCCGTGGGTCATTTGATAGATAGAAACAGGAGTATAGAGAAGGCCAACATTCATTTTATGGACAATAGCATCATCATTCATCCAACCAGGAACAGCAGTTTTGATTCAGACATTCATATCGGATATTAAAGTTTTTTATTATTTTTCTTTACAATCAGTAAATGTATGTGCAACAAATGATTCATCCCAAGAGGCATCTTTTGCTTTGAGAGTAGAACCAGATTGCCATGGCTTGAACAAAGTCAACATTGTTGTACAATAAAACTCTCTGTCACCTTGGTCATGACGAGGAAGTGTTTTTCCTCAAAATTGGATACAAATGGAGAGGGAAAACACTTCAAGCCATGAGTAGTAGCCAATGGGTGTAATCTTGAAAATTGTAGTATGTTATTTGGCATATTACAGTGGTTATCTGCTGGAAAATCATTCTCAGCAGTATCCTGGTCAGCTTCTTGAACTTGCTGTATGTCATCATGGTCACCAACAGATGGATCAAGTGGCAGAGATGCAGATTTTTTTGAGGGTTTGGTTGGAAACTTGACACATTTATAATTTGATATCAGTGACAAATCTTTAAGCTCTGCTGATCAGCAGACATAATCATCTACATTTGATATTCCAACAATTCTTCCACCATGCTTCAATATGGCACAACCTTTTGGGTTTGTTCTCCAGCAAGATCCTCATCTCATGCCTTTCTAACCTCATGGACAAAAGATTGCCAATATAATGGCACAAATTTATGGCTTGTGTAATGATCTGGATTACCAAGCAAGTACAAACAGATCATAGGTGAACCTAATTCTAATTTTGCACACATTGTATTAACCATCTTTGTCATAAGTTTTCTGGCCTTCACATGCTTACTTTCACATCCATCTAGCATTTCTGTATTCTTTTGGAATATGGAGCAGATAGATTCAAATACTACATGTGTTTTCAAACTCATTTTGGTGATATAGTCTGACACATGCAACAGGGTTCCCTTTATGACAGTTCCAGACCTGAGGCTGGTAATATCAGTGTTGCAATGGAACAGATAGGAAATCACAGTTGAGAAAGTGTTTATCCAAGGCTCTTTTTTTTTTAGGTTGAGTGCACCAGTCAATGGGTCAACCTCTGTTACTTTAAAGGTCTCATGGGGAAAGTGGGACTTGCATCTACCCCACTTGTTGTCAAGACAACCTTTGTAAGATTGTCCCTTGTTCTGAGTACCATTCATATTAATGTTGGTACTGCATGTATGTATATTAGATTTTGACACCACATCATCAACATCACATGCAAATCTTTCCCACCAGGCCTTTAGATTTTGGCACTTCATACAACTGTTACACTCAGATGTTGTGCATGGTGCAGGTGGAGGCTCAGGCAATGTTTCTGTTGGATCAAGATAATTGCACTTTGTGTAGCATTAAACACATTAGAAAACACCTCTGCTTGTGTGCCTGTCAAAAAATCACCTTGTGAAGCACTTTCAAGATAATCAACCATCTGCTGCTGGAAATCAGATGTGGGGTCCATTATATGATCTCTTATCTCATCTGGAGTCAGGCCACCTTTAATCCAAAGCAAAAGATGAATATGAAGTGTAAGCTGACCTTGCTGTTCAACAGTACCATAGTATGCAGATGTTTCTCCATAAGTCCAGGATGATGAGTCAATTCATGTTTGATGAACTGTTCTACCATAAAATGGAAAAAGCGAGCACAGGCTATAGGATTATTTGCAATAAGTCAATATTGGTCCTCTGGAAGTGTTATGTCTTGGTCAGCATAGTACAGAGCAATCAGATTCTTGACATCAGCAGGTGAAAGAGTTATATACCAGAGTGGAGCACCTTGATCAGCTATTAGTGACCATATTTCATTTCTCATGTACTTTTTGCTAGTGACTGAGCCAGAAACCTTTCCACCTATATGGTTTAAGTCTCAAATAACTTGGAAGCATTCCTTCTCCTCTTGAGTAGATGGCTTGATAATATCTTCCTTTGACATACAATTAGCCATTGATGACAGAACATCTTGATCAAGGTTAAGAAGATATTGTGCTATATCATCAAATTTTTTTGTTTCAGCTAGCAGAAAACCACCTGTGGTACTAGCCTTTATCTGCTCATGACTGAAAGCTATGAATGGGAAACTAAAATCTCACTGAAAGTGCTTATCATGGTACATGAGGAGATGTCTCTTGTGCTCTTTATCAGACAGTGATGCAGACCCAATTCCTCCTTGGCCATAGGGAAAGAGCCAAGGAAATAATTGTGGGTATAATCCAGGATTTTCATAAATTGATTCAGCATATGGGCTTGTAAGAGCCTTTCCTCTATTTGACCAGTGCTGAAGAGCAATTGCCTTTTGCTCATCAACCAATTTTGTATCGAGTTGTGTGCCTGTCAAGCCATGAACAATAAAAGCGCACTCTCCTGTCTCAACACCATCCTCAGCTCCATTATCAAATGTACTTGTACCATCAGGAACCTTGTTGGAGACCTCCTGATGATATTCTACAAACACAGGAGGAGAATCTTCTAGATAGCTATTTAGATTTTTATGTAAGATGTCCAAATCCTTGTAATCAACATGGTTCAGTTTTAGCCATTCAAGTGCATTTGCTACATAGTTTCTTCTTACTAAAAGTGGTATGTGTGACAGGTCCTGTTCAGTGGGTTTCGAAGGTCCTGTGAATAGAATGGCAAGAACATCATCCATTTTTTTAACTGGAGGAGGCAAGGTGTGGTATGTGGTATACCTTTGGGAGAGGAGAGTCAAATGCAATTACATGAGCAACCATTTTTCTGAGACCACTAGAGGCTACCTTGACAAAACAACAGTTGTGATGAATGTGAGCAATGAGAAGTCTTTCCATGAAGTTTAGATCTGACAGCACTTTGGGAACCTTACCAATCCAAAGGTTGTTAGCTAAAGCAAGACATGGCACTTTCCCCTTTCTTATGCTCTTGTGGCAATTATCACATACTTTGTCACACTGATAGTCAAGGAAAGGACTGGACCTTTGAACTCAGAAACTGGTTGATAAGCAGTTTTGCATTCAGTTTGAGTTACACCTGGAGCTTTTAAGACTCCAAGCATTGTTTTTATGGTTTTGAGGCAACTTAACTGAGCAATAGGCACTAACTCTCCACATACAGCACATCCAGATTCTTCAAGAGATGATGGCTTTAAATCTTTGCACCAATCTCTAACTATTATTTCCTTCAAGGCCTCTGTTAATGGAAGAGGAGGAAAGGGAACAGATGGGTCAATTTTCACATTGTCGACATTAGAATTTGGCTGCATTAATTTCTTTTTTTTATGGTTTACAGCTTTTTGACATTTCATTCATCCTTTTTCTCTTTTGAGAGGTTTGCAAATGTCTTACTAGAAGATATATATTTTTTTCGATTGAGGAGACATCTGTGCTTCCAAAACAGAAGTGTAATGATTGCAATTGACACAGTCATGACCTTCAAAGGTACAAGTTGATCCTTAGTAAGACACCAGTGAGAGCTAAGAGGGATTTTATGTATTTGTGCAATTTTTTGCACCATCTTCTTAGAAAGATGCAGAACAATGTCAGTAAGGGACAAGTTTGCATACACATATCCATGCTCAACAGCATATGCAAGGCAACCTATTTCATCTGCATGGTCTGTGTATCAAAACCTCTGAACTCCAGACAATTGATCATTACCTTTCTTAATAAATGAGGTGACAGATGCATGTAAAAATAAATATGGCCTCCCTCCACCTATGGGAATTGAAGCACGATTACAAGTAGACAACCCAGATGGAAAACTTAATGGAGGTCCATTAGAACTGCATGGCATACATGGACATTGAAATGAAAATGAGCTATCACACATCATTTGAGTGGTGCCAAGAAAGGGAGTTTACACCTGAGCATGAGCCATTGTACAGGATGTGGTTAACAAAATTGCCTTGCATGCTCGAATGTATAACCATTGCTGAAGCCAACTGGTGGCACTAAATTGTGATGCTGAGACATCAAGTATGTTTTAGCAGTTAACGAAGGATGACCTCAATACTAGCACAGCTATTCTGAAGCCAAATGCACCAGGCTCCACTAATCTTTGCCTGTCCTGGATTTGGCATAATGGCCACAATCGAACTAGTGTTATTACTGAACAGCACAGTGAGGTTGATGCTGATGCCACTTGATTCTGGGAATGTAAATGTATTTTGTGGCCATCCATATTCATTACACTAACAGTTTTATTAGTCAGGAGAGTACACTGGCTTTGATCATGGGCTCAGAGAAATAGATGGAGGAAGGAATTTCTACTGGTCACATATGAGATGCAGTGGACTGTGCAATATTTCATCTATCACAGCCAACAGTGGCAGTCAGCCTCACAGTCCGAGAATACCCTTCCTGGCCCACTAGCCTATGCTAATCACCAGCAGGCTTTCTGGCAGAAATTAGCATTGAGGGCTGACAATGCATTTAGATCAGCAAATGCCAATTATATCTCCCCTATATGACCAAAACATTCTGTAGTATGTAAACACAATTATCTTGATCACAATCCACCATCTTGCACGGGCAAGGGAAAAAGCATTAGCAGTGGGATCAGCAACAGTGGAATCAGCAACAGTGGAATCAGCAACAGTGGAATTGGCAATGTGGGAATTGGCAACAGGGGGATCAGCAATGGGGGGATCAGCAACAGCGAGATTGGCAATGGGGGCCAAATATTGCCAAATAAATAATCTCTCATTGATAGATCTCTGATCACTGATTAAACACGATAGTGTTATCATCTCTCTTCCTACATCCATCCCTCTACAATGAGCAATCAGGAAGAAAGCTGGGCAGATATTCCTGATGGCTATGTCCCTATCCAAAGCGACAATGGGCAGCACTTATTTGTGCCCCATGGTATGATTCCAGCTACTCACCAGGTGATGGAGGCCTATTGAAAGAAAGTAGAATTCAAAGTGCATATGGCACATGGGGGGGTAAGCTTCAGTTCAAATGTCATTGCCTTTGGCCGATGCCATGTCTTTGGCCAATTCTGTGTCTCTGGCCAATGCTGTATTTCCTTCTGATGCTCTATCATCTCACTAATCATTATTTTGCAGTCTGAAAACATGACTGATCAACCATACTATCTGTTGGCCTGAAACCAGCTCATGCTACTGGCCAACCCAGTAAGTGTCATGGTCCTCATTTGTGTGACTATAGTTGATTCTGTTGCAGACATTGACAGTCAGGGAGCTGCTGCACTGCCATGCTGAAGTGAAAGCCCTGCAAAACCAGCTTGGCACATCGTATAAGAATGCCAGTCATTGTCTCTACATGGCTGAGGTCAAAAAGCTGGAACAGAAGGATGTAACCTTGAAGACATATGCAACCTTGAAGGAAAGGATGGAGTTTAATCTGGAATCATTTGAATGCAGGTTTCCAGAGATTTCAATCAGACCGTCATTGTAAGGGCAACCTCAAAGCCTTACTTAGAAGTGAGCTAACAGAGGGGAATACAAAGTTAATATTATACTACATTATACAGACACTCCAGATGCACCTAACAGAGGGGAATTTAAAAAGAAAACTCTAAGGATTCATCTGTCGATCCCCAGTATATGTGATAGAGCTGAAAATCAAATAGTAAGCTATAAATAGCAAAAAGGCAGAGATAGGCAGATCAGGCTGTGGGATGACATCACCTTGATGGGTAAACATCCAGCAGGGGTCCTGCTTCTAAGAATAGAACTGTCAACATGTACCAACATGGAAAAAACTGAGATATAATAAAATAGGAATAAATCATAGAAAATCATAGAAAAGGCAGAATAGGGTGAAATAAAATATAAAAAAATATGGGACAAATGCAGAAAATTGCCCAGATGCCCTGGGACATCTTCCTTTCCTCTTGCAGTCATCCCATGAGCATGACAATGATGCTGATCCCCCTGCCGATTCTCACTGATGTGATGCCAAGGCCATGATATTCTTATTGTATCTACATTGAACATTGCTTTGTGTGCTGTATCTAATAATTAAATATTGCTGGTACCTATTTGCCAATGCTGGAATGCTCAATGCTGACCCTGTCCCTGATGTTTGCTGATGCTGATGCACTTTTTGTGCTAATGCCCTGTTCAAGGCCTATGCCTATTCTGATGCCCAATGCTGCCAATGCTGATGCTGTTGACCAATGCTGATGCCTGTGTTGGCCAATCAATTAATTGGTTAAGATGTCTGTACAACAACTTACCTTTTCATATTGATGAAATAGTGCAATTCCAGGTGCCTAATGCCAATGCTGCTGCTGCTGCTTTATGCTGATGCCACTGCAGCCCTATTGGGTTGCTCACCAGCATGCTGACCCAATTTTGCAGGCCTGCACACTGCAATAAATGAATTATTGCATAAAAACATGGCTTTTACTGAATTTATCATACACCAATTTGTATGCAGAATCCATGCAGACTACACATGAATTACTACATAAATGAAATTAATTTCCAATCGGCCATACCTGTAATGCTGATCTTGATCCCGATCCTGGTAAGGCCACTGCCACTGCCATCCCCATTGCTGTTGCCACTGCCTGAAGCTATTTCATAGGTTACTGATGTCTGTATTAAATGAATTACTCTTTGGTCTAGCAACCATTGTAATAATGTATTCATTTGTTACTATAGTAGATACACATATATATATTAGAGCATTCGACAGCATCCACCAAACCCATATCATTTGATACACTGTATATGCTTGATAGACTGTATCATTCAACACATTGTAGCATACCTATGTGAATATTCTTAATGTTGAACACATATCATTGCATCAAGGTTTGGTAGAATATAAAACTCAATTCTCTTGAGGTTCAAGTGAGTCAACAATCAATTTAATAAGAAGAAAGCAGGTATGTAAAAAGGAGGAACAGGAAAATTGCAAATGAAGTGAGGAATGTTACTGTGGTGACAGTTCTCAAAAGAAATGCATCAGAATGGGAAAGTCGATGGATGGATCAACATTCCTTTCCACACTGGTCTACCCTGTGAGAAAATGCTTGGAGTGGTGGGGAACAAATGCTGCACTGCCATTTCCTGGTTGTCATCATTGTTCCACCCACCATCCACCCCATGAGCAATTGCTTGTGAGGCTGGGGTGGGTCATGGATCATTTCATCATCATCATCCCTGCAGCATGGTGGTAGTGGTGGTGGCATTGCCCTGTTGTCCTCTCACTGTTCATCATCTCCTCCCCCTCTCCCCATCTTTGTAAGGGGAAAGAAAGGTGTCCCAGGTGTCTGGGCAATTTTCTGCATTTGTCCCATATTTTTTTATATTTTATTTCACCCTATTCTGCATTTTCTATGGTTTTCTACAATTTATTTCTATTTTATTATTATATTTCCGTTATTTTCCATGTTGGTACATGTTGACAGTTCTATTCTTAGAGGTGGGACACCTTCTGGACATTTACCCATCAAGGTGACATCATCCCACAGCCTGATCTGCCTATCTCCACCTTTTTGCTATTTTTAGTTTACTATTTGATTTTTGGCTCTATCACATATACTGGGCATCGACAGATGGGTCCTTAGAGTTTTCTCTTTAGATTCCCCTCTGTTAGCTCACTATTAAGTGAGGCTTTGAGGTTGCCCTTACAGTAGAAAATTCTCTTCTAAGGCTCAAAACCTTGGACACTTTGCCAAGATAGGCAGGTACAGAGTAGAAGATGACTCCCAAAGCTCCACAGACTCCTGGCACACCATTCCAGACACTCCCACCTTTAGTGCGCACCATTTTTCACCTGACCCCCTGCCTAGCACCATGGACACCCTGGAGCACATTGATGCACTTGAAGGCGACATTGCTGGAATTCATGCACAAATTGATACACTCACATCTACTATTGAGACCTTTGTTAGAACCCTCCAATTGAACCCTACACTGCCCATTTTGACCCCTAGTGCACCAAGTGTGCATGCGCCACCCAATGCATGCCCAAGCAAAGATGTGCATATTAAACCTGCACCTCCTGCCGAATTCAATGGCGCATGTTCCCAGGGATGTGCCTTCCTCAATTCCTCCAAGTTGTACATCAGTCTACACTCAAACCAATTTGTGGATGATGCCACTAAAATTTATTGGGCCCTCACATACATGAAATCTGAATGTGCCTATCTCTACATCAATGTTAGGAAACAGTCTCCTAGCATTCCTATTACATAATAATATTTTATTTTTATTTTATTTTATTACATCACATTATGCCTACAAATGCTACATTTGTCAGCATGGGAATTTTATATTTGCATGCATCAATATGTATGTATGCGTCAGTAACAACATATTACAATACATGTAACATAGTATATAAATATTGAATATACACCTGGGGGACCTCAGTTGAGTTCTCTTAGGTATTCCATCCACATTTGTGGTGTGAAAAGCCTTTTTCAGCCAACTCATCTATTTTTAACCCCTCACATCAAAACCATCAAAACCCCCCATCACACACATGCGCCCTGTCACCTTCTTATAGGAGAGCCTGCATGGTCTAGCTAGCAGCTTGTGGGTGTCACTGTAACAGTCAACCATATATAATGCCAGACCAAGGAGTGTGGCTTCCTTCCATTTTCCACCTGGGGGGACTTTTGTGATGAGTTCATATAACACTTCTGCCCCCTCAATGAGTGCCAACAAGCTGTAATGCACCTGGAATCCACTTCCTACTACCAAGCACATTGATCTGTGGATGACTACATCGATGAATCTCAAGACTTGGTGGACATGGCGAGGTATGGGAGTGGGTTGCCAGTAGTGGTGAAGTTTCATTGAGGTCTTAATCAGGAAATTCAAGACCAGATTGCACAGATGTTGGAGGGATGTTCAGCAGATGATGATATAAATGCTTGGTACAAGGCTGCTTTGCTCTGCAATGAGAACTAACTCACAAATGTGGCATTTACTGCAGCCTTTCACACTACTACCACCACCCATGCACCTCACACCTTTAATCAAGCACTCCCTTGCCCTAATCCCATCCCTATGCACCAACCCACTGCATTGAGCTCCAACACCCCTGCTCCAATGGATGTCGATGCAGCCTGTAGTCGAGCTTGCAGACTAGACCTCTGCTACCATTGTAGGGAAACTGGACACATGGCTCAAAATTGCCCCCACCACCAAGACATCCATAAACTCACACCTGAGAGATGAGACAAGCTCCTCCAGGACCTGCTGGCACTGGCAGATGTTGAAGAAGGCCTGGAGAAAGAGGAAGATAAAGAGGAAGAGGTGGAGGAACAGAATTTTTCTGCCCACAATGAGTGAAAGTATGCCCTCATTGCCTGTCCATAACCACTTTGAAGTTCTGTCTGTTGATTCACTAAAGGATGAATCTTATGCTATGACCACTCCTTCTCCAGACCCCTCTGAAGTGGCTAAAGACATATCTACCCTTTTCTCCATCTTCCTCCCTCTACCCAGACTGAAGTCTTGGGAGCGTAAGCTACCATGCAAGTACATTGTAGTGTCCACTCCCTCCCAACGATCCCTAGCATTGAAAATTGAGCTACAGACCATGGATATGGGGCAAGTACTTGGTGTTTCTGCTCTTCTGGACTTGGGTGTCATGGGCCTTTTTATTGATTTGCACCTGGTTCAACAAAAACAACTTAATACCCACTCACTATCTTGACCCATACCTGTCTACAATGTGGATGGCTCCTCAAATGAAGCTGGGGTGATTCAAGAGGTTGTTGACCTAGCCCTCTAGTACAAGGATCATAGTGAACAGGCTCTCTTTGCAGTGACCCAGCTGGGGAAGCAGGAGGCAATTTTGGGCTACCCATGGCTTCATGACCATAATACCAAGGTCGATTGGGTGATAGGTGAAGTCATGATGAGTCATTGTCCCTCTCACTGTTGTACTTGCTTCACTGAAGGCAGACAGGAATGTTGAGAGCAAAAGGTCCTCTTACAGCACACTCGAAAGTATTGTGCTAGTCCAATGCCTGTGGCTGATGTAGACTTAGAAGACATCTCAGATCTTGCACCTG
Organism: Tricholoma bakamatsutake; assembly: GCA_029959215.1. Classification (NCBI taxonomy): domain Eukaryota; kingdom Fungi; phylum Basidiomycota; class Agaricomycetes; order Agaricales; family Tricholomataceae; genus Tricholoma; species Tricholoma bakamatsutake. The sequence goes on along the minus strand of CP114860.1, from coordinate 12,383,597 downwards.
ACTCTGATGATGATGAAGAGGAGGTGAAGGAGATCAAGGAAGGTGACCAAATTCTCTACACTGCCATTAACCCTTCACATGAGGTGCATGCCACCTCAAACATATCCCAGCTCCTCGTGGAGACCTTCCATAAGAACACTGCATCCAAATCTTTCACTGACTCCATGCTTCCTCACCTGCATGACTTCAAGGACATTTTCTCCAAGGAGTCCTTTGACTCACTTCCTAATGGTAAACCATGGGATCATGCAATTGAGCTCACACCGGGTGCCACACCCTCTTCCTGCAAGGTCCATCCTCTCTCCCCTGAAGAACAGTGACAATTTGACAAGTTCATCAATGAACACTTGGCTTCAGGTCGTATCTGCCCCTCTCAATTGCCCATGGCCTTACCCTTCTTTTTTGTCAAGAAAAAGGATGGGTCCCTTCAACCAGTTAAAGATTATCAATGCCTCAATGACATCACAGTCAAAAACCATTATCCACTACCCCCATATCTGAACTCGTTAACCAACTCCATGGAGCATGTTACTTCACCAAGTTCAACGTCCATTGTGGTTACAACAATGTCTGGATAAAGAAAGGCAATGAGTGGAAGGCAGCTTTTCACATGAACCATGGTCTTTTTGAACTGCTTGTCATGTTCTTTGGTCTCACTAATAGTCCTGCCACCTTTCAGACCATGATGAATGATATCTTCCATGATTTCATACTGGAAGGTGTGGTCTGTGTCTACCTCAACAACATCCTCATCTTCACTCGAGACCTCGATGAACATCGCCGAGTCACATGCCTGGTACTGGAATGACTTTGGCAGCACAAACTCTACCTTCATCATGACAAGTGTGAGTTTGAGAAGACAAAAATCGAGTACTTGGGCCTGATCATCTCAGATGGACAGGTGGAGATGGACCCAGTCAAGGTTGCTGGCATTACAACCTGGCCCACACCCACAAACAAGAAAGAGATGCAGTCTTTTCTAGGCTTCATCAATTTCTATTGGTGCTTTATTAAAAAAAATTTCCACTATGCCCACCTGCTATTCAACCTCACTGGCAAGGAGGAATGGAAATGGGAGAATGTGCAGCAGGAAGCGTTCAAGAAGCTCAAAGAGATGGTCACTTCCACTCCAATCCTCACCTTTGCTGATGACTTGTGCTCCTTCCATGTAGAAGCTGACAGTTCAGACTTTGCAATAGGCACAGTACTATTCCAACAGTCTTTCGAGGACCAGAAATGGCACCCCATCACCTTCTACTCAAGGTCTCAGTGCTGTGGAATGCAATTATGAGATCCACAACAAGGAGATGCTGGCAATAATGCAGGTGTTGGAGAAGTAGTGACATTTCCTGGAGGGTGCTCAACATAAGATCAAGATCTGGATGGACCACAAGAACCTCAAGTACTTCATGACCATCAAGAAACTTAATCATCACCAAGCCCGCTGGTCCCTTTATCTCTCCAGATTCGATTTCTCCCTGCATCATTGCCCAGGATGCAGCATGGGGAAGACTGATGCCCTCTCCCATCATCCAGACCATGGGGATGGAAGCAATGACAATCAAGATATTGTGTTGTTGCAACCTGATCTGTTTACAGTCCATGCACTAGAAGGTGTTGCCTTGGAGGGTGAGGAGCGCAGTGTCCTAATGACATTCATCATGCGAACCATAGCATTTTACACGAGGATTGTTATGAGCGCAAAATCAACATTTTACATTATCTTATCTAATCATATCAGATCATCTTAGTAGATTACATACAGCATGGTTAGAGGCAGGCACTGTGCAACAGCATGGATGTAGCATGGCAAGAGAGGCTTACTGATCCAACACATGGGGTAAGCATGGCCAAACCTCATGGATGCAGCATGTATAGTAGTATATAAGATGCAATATTATACCAAGAGGCTCTAGTCGAGTTCTCTTAAGATTCCACCATAACAAGTGCAAATGTTTGAGACTGCAAGACAACCTTTCTATCAAATGATGACTTCTTGTGAGAGCCCACCTAGCAGTCCACTCAGTATAACTTCAGTTGAAGTAATGGTTGCAATTGGTGTTGCCTTAACAAGGATGCTGTGGCTCTGGCAGTGAAGGAGCTGAGGAAGGGATCCATTCCTTCGCCTTGTGCAGCAGAGTGGACAGAAAAGAATGAAATCCTATACTTCTGTGACCACATCTAACTGTATGTCCCTAATAATCCCCAACTTCGATGATGACTCATCTCTCAGCACCACAACTCGCTCATTGTGGGTCACCCTGGATATTGGAAGATGTTGGAACTCATATCATGGAATTATTTGTGGCCCCAAATGTCTCAACTCATTGGTCAGTACTGTTGTACCTGTGATCTCTGCTTATGCATCAAGACTCCACAATGCAAGCCCATGGGCAAGTTATACCCTCTTCCAGTCCCAGAGAATCGCTCAGATATCATTAGCATAGACTTTGTGGTGGAACTACCAGAGTCCAATGGGTTTGATGTGGTAATGTGCACAGTCAACTTTGCTGGAAAGCAAGCTCATTTTATCCCCACTCATATGACTGTCACTGCATTTGGAGCAGCTCGACTCTACCTGCATCATGTGTGGAAGCTTTATAGACTGCCTGGTGCATTCCTCTGTGATCGAGGACCACAATTCATTGCAGACTTCACCCGAGAGCTGTGCCACCTGCTGGGAATCAAACTCCTCACCTCGACTGCCTACTACCCACAGACAGATGGACAGATGGAATGAGTCAATCAAGAACTTGAGCAGTACATGCATGTCTTTGTCAACAAGCAGCAGGACAACTGGGAAGATCTTCTCCCCATGGCCAAGTTTGGATACAACAATAATGTCCACTCTTCCACCCAACAAACTCCCTTCCTCCTCGACACAGGGCAACATCCACACATGGGCTTTGAACCTCAACAAGCACCCTCGCACTTGGAGATGGTGAATGAGTTCACAGAGCAGATGAAGGACACCTTGGAGGAGGCAAAGGATGACATGGCACACTTCTACAACCAGCATCACTCACCCACACCCATATATAAGGTTGGTGATTGTGTCTATCTTGACTCTAGTGACATTTCCACCACATGCCCATCCAAGCAACTCACCCACAATTTTTTTGGACTGTTCCTTATCACTAGATACATTGGGTCGCATGCCTACCATCTATGGCTACCACAATCCATGTCCAGACTCCACCCCATCTTCCATGTTGTAAACCTGCTGCCTGCACCCACAGATCCATTTTCTGGACACATGACATGACCTCCCCCACCACCTACAGTTATTGAAGGTGAACCTCAGTATGAAGTCGAGTCCATCTTAGACAGCTGTTTACATTGGGGTAAACTCAGATACCTGGTGCACTGGAAGGGTTATTGGTATGGGGAGAACTCCTGGGTCACAGAGTCTGATGTGAATGCCCTCACAACTGGTCAGGGAGTTCCACCAGCGATATTCCTCTGTGCCTCAGTGCATCCAAGCATCTGACTTTGGGCAAATACAGTTTCAAATGCATTGGGGCAATGCATCATAGAAGGGGGGTGATGTAAGTGCAAAGGAAGGCATCTCAGGCATCTGGGAAATTTTCTGCATTTGTCCCATATTTTTTTATATTTTATTTCACCCTATTCTGCCTTTTCTATGATTTTCTATGATTTATTCCTATTTTACTATTATATTTCAGTTTGTACATGTTAATACATGTTGACAGTTCTATTCTTAGAAGCAGGACCCCTGCTGGATGTTTACCCATCAAGGTGACATCATCCTGCAGCCTGATCTGCCTATCTCTGCCTTTTTGCTATCTTTAGCTTACTATTTGATATTCAGCTCTATCACATATGCTGGTACAGTGCACTGCTGCATTCTGCACTCCTATTACTACCCATGTCCCCCACACCTTCAATCAAATACCTCCTCACTCCAATCCCATCCCTATGCACCAGACCATGGCATTGAACCCCAACACCCCAGCACCAATGGATTTGAATGCAGCCCATAGTCAAGTCTGCAGACTGGATCTCTGCTGCTGCTGTGTGAAACAGGACATATAGCTCAAAACTGCCTCCACCATCAAGATATCCATAAACTCATGCCTGAGGAATGAGATGAACTCCTCCAAGACCTGTTGGTGTTTGCAGACATCGAAGAGTTGAGGGAGAAGGGAAATGAGGGAGTTAAAGCAGAAGAGGTGGAGAGACAGAATTTTTCCACCCTTGATAAGTGAACAGTACACCCTTGTTGCCTGTCCATAACCACTTTGAAGTTCTGTCTGTTGATTCACTAGAGGATGAATCTTATTCTATGACTGTCCCCTCTCTGGACTTTCTTGAAGTGGCTAAAGACATACCTACCTCCTCTCCATCTCCTCCAGCCCAACCCTGATTGAAATCTTGGGAGCGCAAGCTACCACACAAGTACATTGTGGCATCCACACCCTTCCAATGTTCACTAGAATTGAAGATCAAGCTGCAGACTACAGATATGGGGCAAGTACTCAATGTCTCTGTTCTCTTATACTTGGGTGCCATGGGTCTTTTCATTGACTCTCACCTAGTCCAACAAAAATGATGTAACACCTGTATGCTATCTTGACCCATACCTGTCTATAATGTGGATGGCTCTCCAAATGATGCTGGGGTGATTCAGGAGGTTGTGGACCTAGTTCTCTGCTACAAGGACCATAATGAGTGGGCTCTTTTCCCTGTGACCCAGTCAGGAAAACAGGAGGCAATTCTGGGCTACACATGGCTTCATGATTACAATCCCAAGGTTGACTGGGTGATAGGCAAAGTCATTATGAGTCATTGCCCCTCTTGTTGTCATACATGTACTTGCTTCACTGAAGGCAGACAGGAATGTCAAGGGTGAGAGATAATAATGCAATGCACTCAAAAATGTCATGCTAGACTGATTTCCACACCTGATGTGGACTTGGAAGATGTTCCAGACCTTGCACCAGACTCTGACAATGATGAAGAAGAGGTGGAATGGATTGAGGAAGGTGATTGAATTTTCTACACTGCTATTAACCCTCCACATGAGGTACATGTCACCTTTAATGTCTCCCAACATCTTGTGGAGGCCTTCCATAAGAACAGTACACTGAAATCCTTCACTGATTCTGTGTTTCCTCACCTGCATAATTTTGAGGATGTTTTTTCCAAGGAATCCTTCAACTCACTTGCTAACCATGAGCCATGGGATCATGCAATTGAGATGATGCTGGTTACTACACCCTCCTCCTGCAAGATCTATCCTCTCTCCCTGAAGAACAACAACAACTTGACAAGTTCATTGATGAACACTTGGCTTCTGGTTGCATTCACCCTTTAAAGTTCCTCATGGCCTCCCTGTTCTTCTTCATCAAAAAGAAGGATGGCTCCCTCCAACCAGTCCAAGACTATCGATGGCTCAATGACATCATGGTTAAAAATTGTTATCCACTACCTCTCATATCTGAACTTGTGAACCAACTCCATGGGATGTGCTACTCCACTAAGCTCAATGTCCATTGGGGTTATAACAATGTGTGGATAAAGGAGAGAGATGAATGGAAGGCAGCATTTTGCACCAATCATGGTCTTTTTGAACCCCTTGTCAAGTTCTTTGGTCTTACTAACAGCCCTGCAACTTTTCAGACCATGATAGATGATATCTTCTGTGAACTCATACTGGAAGGTGTTGTCTGTGTCTACCTCGATGACATCCTCATCTTCACTCAAGACCTCAATGAGCATTGTTGAATTATGTGCCTGGTGCTGGAGAGACTTTGGTTGCACAAACTCTACCTCTGTCATGACAAGTGCGAGTTTGAGAAGACTCAGATCAAATACTTGGGCTTGATTATTTTGGATGGACAGGTGGAGATGTACCCCATCAAGGTTGCTGGTGTTACAATGTGGCCCACACCTATGAACAAGAAAGGAGTGCAGTCTTTCTTAGGCTTCATCAATTTCTATTGGTGCTTTATTAAGGACCATGCATGCCCACTATTCGATCTCATGGGCAAGGGAGTATGGAGCTGGGGTAATGTGCAGCAGGAGGCATTCAAGAAGCTCAAAGAGATGGTCATTTCCACTCCCATCCTCACAGCACTGTATAATGTATGGCTGTAACCATGATATGGGTGCACAGCCCTATCAGTGACAATGCCCTATTCCTTGCTGACTGTAATTTTACACATTACTTGACGACGAGCCGGACTACGTCTTTTTAGTGTCCGATTTCCCCGATTTTCTACGTATATAAGCGACCCGTTTTGTACCTCGTAGTAAGAGTTTATGTGCTAGAACTGTGACAAGTCACGCTTCTATCACATCATCTTACATAAGCATAAAACTTGATTTACAACACATCGCGTCTTTTGATAGAAACCTTCCCTGACACAAAGCTGGCTCAATCAACGAAGAACTAGCTCAAATTCTGCCATAAATGAACTCTCAGGCTGGGTCGCTTGCCAACGATCAGAACGACTCACAAGCCAGCGCCACCCATCAATCAGATCATTTACATTCTTATGTTCATGCCTATGCGTCTAACGTGACTCATCACTATTCAAATTCTGGTTATAAGTATCAGGCAGTCGTACCCCAGACGCATCCCCATCAGAATTATCACCGTGTTCCTTACAACTACGTATCTACCTCGGTCCACAGAACGTCAAACCTGCATCTTAACATTCCACCAAATCCCCCACAACCACAACATGTACAGAAGCCTGCATCCACACATGTTCCGAACCAGGCGTCTCACCATGACTCAGTTGTACAGACTAAACATCATTCTACGGATAATCCTAGCGTTACCGAGACACAGAATCAAGTCGAGCGCGGGGTAGCTCGTACACACCCCTACCATGAGCGGATTACAGCTGAGGAGCGAGCAAGCACTGCAGAGCAGCTGCAGATGGTTACCGTTCAAGCCAACAATGCAAAGCGGTTTCTGATGTTGTCACGGGAACAAAATGATAAATTGGTCGCAGAAATCAAGGAGTTGCGTGGTGAGATTAGGAAGGTGAAGCAGAAGGAGAAGGTGCAGGCGGAGAACAGGAATCGGACGCTGGTAAAAGTTATGCAGAAGCAGACGGAGGAGATAGAGAAGTTAAAGGATGAGTGGAATGTTGGGCAGGCGGTAAGGATGAAGCTACATGGGGAGAACCAGAGGCTGGCGAACCAATTGGAGGAGGCGAAGGAAAGGCTGAAGATGGTTCGTTGGTTAATATTTCAATTTGCGTTCTTTCAGCGATGGTCTGAGAGAAAAATTTTCATTGTAGATTGAAGAGAAGGTACGGGCGGAGTTCGAGGTTCGGCTTGCGAAATGTGCATTTTTATCATTCGGCAATTTGTGGCCCTTATTGATGATATCCCTAGTCTTTGCAGGTGAGCAACGTCGAAAAATCGGACGCGGTAGTAATTTACCTCTGCAAGAGCAAATAGCCAGTTCCTCCGTCTTCTTCCATTTTTGTTCCCCTAATTTGGTATTTTTTAGATCGTCAAAAAAATGGAAGATGTCAATCCTGCCATTAAAACCAAGGATTTTGCACCGAAATGAAATATGGGTTGCCTCGTGACATGCTAGAAGGTTGTATAGCTAGGAATAATACAGATATAAATATAGGTAGACGTACTAAGGAAATGGGAGCGGGAGCGACTTAGTGGGATCGAGGATCCGGAATCTATGGTTACGGAACAACGATGAGCTGAGAGCATGACTACGGAAACCCCAGACTCCAAACCACTCACGAGGCGCGGTAAAACTCCGCGCCTCGCGAGTGGTTTGGAGTCTGCGGAAACCCATAATTATACCTCTGCTCATTAGTCTGAGTACTTAGATTTGGCTGTATGATTCTTGTCTGTTTCTCAAGAATTGCCTATAACATGCCGTCACTGTAATTGAATTTAATTGCGTCACCAACCTCGAAGGACTAATGCGTAGAGGTCATCCAAGGTAGCGAGTGGGTGGGCAAAAATAGTGGTTTGGAAAGAAAGGAAAGCAAGTGCGATGAAATGGGCAGCGATGAGCGAGTGGAGAACGAATCTACGTGGTAAGAGGAAGAAGAGTGAACATGTCACATGATCACGATGCGTCATATTTCTATGTAGCTCTCTAAACGGCGGGTTTCTGTGAGGCGCAGTTTCATTCCACGGCATTGGATCAATCTTTAGCATATGTAGATGCATAGCTTGCTAGCTTCTGTGACTTTCGAGCAATCTCTTCCCATGCTACTTACTCGATTACACAATACAGCAGACGGGGCGAAATATGTACTACTTAAGTTAAAGGCCAGAGTCCTCGTGATCATAAAGTCATTACAAACTACTGTCTTCAGGGTTTGTCATCGGGGTTTGTCATGAAGTCATGGGAACTAGTGTCTCCTGGCATTTTCATGAAGTCAGGCGGACTAGCATGACCCTAGGGTTTAGCAATGCGCTGAGCAATGTAAACATTTTGGAAGGTTTTCGAAAAGAAGGTGGTGAATTCCAAGCCATATTCTCCTCCTCGAGCATTTCTGCCTGATTAACACCATAAGAATTCAGCACTGACAACAGGGCCGCACGTCAAGTAAACTCACAGTCGTTTCACGAGAAGGGGGTGGTCGGTATCCCCCATCCATGTACATCACCAACGTCTCTTCTGAGGGCTATCTTTCAGATCAGTATCTACCCTCGGCAGGAAAATGACGAGCTACATACGGAAAAGGGTATGGATACAAGTGAGGGGGCAGAATCTTTTCCCCCTTTGCATGTGGATATTGACTTGGAGTCAACATCTGTCGTTCGCTAGAAAAAGGACGATGGTTGAGCAGTCCGTCTGGTTGTGATTGTATGAGTGGATCGAACCTTGGATGCTCGGCGCTTGAATGATGAAGGCATGAAGGTAGTAATAATGAATAGTGCTTTGTTGGCCGCCAGCCTATTTAAGAACAAATCGACTTGCGTCACGTAGTTGTTCACGAGGACTGATAGAATATTGCAGTACGGTGTTCCATCCGGGACCCCGGATTACATATTGCTTTGTTCCCATGCCGTCTTGATCGGGCAGTATGCTCCGATCATGATATGTGCGGCACGAGGCACTGAAGAGAGATTCCTGCTTAGAAGCTGTTAGAAGTCGACTCTCGTACGTTATGACGTATGTTCACGAGAAACTGGACTTTATGAGGACTAGACTGCTACAATTGGTCGACGTCACATCACACATCAAGTTGGCTCCACTAGCTCATCTCCTGACCACGCCGAACCTAGAATCCTTGTCGTATTCTGTCCTGCTGCCTTAATCGGGTAAGTTCCGCACCCCGCTATTGTGAATGCCGAGGCTCGGACTTTTAGGCGAAAAGTGACAGGTCCAAAGGCGCCGAATACTTAGCACAGTGGTTGGCGGGCGAGTTGCGCGTGCTCTCGGTGGAATTCCATCGTCATCGGTGCTGTTCAGTTAGTATCACCTGTTCGGTTTCAGGTACTATCCCCACATCGTGAATGTTGATTATGATTGTGTCATGATCCCTGCCTGTCAAAATTACAAAATTGGTTCCTTCTGCAGCGGGACCCGAAAACCCGCCAAAATGCCTCCTACACTTGACGTTCCTACACAAATGAAATTTTCGAATACCTTGTCTTGAGGCCTGGTTGAGCGAAGGAAATGTGAACTATAGCACCGGATCGAGGAGAGCTGGAGTACGTCCTATCTATAGTAATATTGCCTCCTGAAGCAATAAAAATACCACGAAATAAAAAAATTTTACCCGCACGAAAAGTTTGGGACAAGACAATTTGGGGTCCTGTTTGAGATCTGTTCAAATTCGTTACATTCGGTGGCAGTAGCATCATGTATACGAAACGAGAGCATGAATGAATGCGACCATATTTTGTACTTGACGCGTTGCGTCAGCCAGGTTAGGACTTATCGCATTGTGAAAGGATAACACTCGTGAGCTCGGAGGAGCTCGGGAGAAGCTGTTATTTTGAGTAACCACATGTTGGTCCCAACTTCCAGCGTGTCCAGATATTCGCCCCGCTGACAGCAACCGGATACTGACATGACAGCAAAGTTGTATATCCCGGACCGGAAGACTAATCCGAGCCCCCAGAACGTCACGAAGCAATATAGTTCACGACATACACCTTAGTTATATAATTGATCGTTACTTGAAGGACGCGACTGACGTAGGCTCGCGACCAAGGGGGTTCCGGGATCTGAACCCGGCACATAAGGTCGGATTTTTTCTTCAGCCATTTGTCGACGGACTAACTAACTACGTAATCAGGCACCCTATCCTAATAAGGAAATAGGACATCATCGCCGTGCCACCTTTCCCCGAGACGAGCACGAGCATCGCAAACCCATTTTCTGGGCACCTGGTTGAGTTCTACACAGGCTAGATGATACTAGATTACAGGTAAATGTATCACATAGAAGTTGCCAAAAATTGAATCAGATACTTACCCATCATGTCTCACAGCTGGTCTGTTTGCACTCCAGCACCAAGCCTGAGGCCAGATTTGGTGTGTCTCCACAAAGGCACTGATTCAGGATGACAAAAATCTTACGTTTAGGTCTTCCTGATGTTTTGTTTCATGTATTTTCAGTTGGTTGTGCCACAAGACCAGTCACTGTAAGTCCAGACAAGGATGGGACTTCTGGAGAAACTACCCCAGTGCTTGAATTATTGTCCTTCAGAGGGATTTAGGTCATTGTCAACATTTCAATACATAAGATGACTTGCCATTTCATTAATCAATGCAGCATCAGTTCGAAGAGGTCCAAAGGCAGGGGTGATCTCCTTGGGGATTGGTGTGGCATCAGATGTCAAGTTGACTTGGGAGTCGCTGCTGCCCACATAAACACTGGTGTCACCATTGTTTCTCTCTCCACTGCCCTCAATAACTGAAATTCTTCCTCTGCTGCTGACAACTGCTCGACTTCAACCTTATCTACTCCATATTGAAGATTAGTCTCTCTGGCATTGTATTTTAGGTATGGATACATCACAATGCATGTTCTGAGTAGCCTGAGCATGAAACAATGGTTATAGAGGACTTTTTAAGGTATATTAAATGAATGTTCAGTTTTTTTTTGCAACCTTTGGCTGGACTAACTAACCGACTGTCAAGATTCAAGATCCTACTACCAAGGTCAGGACTTGGTCAGAAATACACTGGACTTCTGGTCAGACACAGTGGTCAGTGGTCAGAGGTGTTCAGGGGTTCCAGGAAGAATCCACCAGGCTGTAGCATGCCAGGTGAAAAGGGGCCAGAGAGGACTTGGCTTCAACTTGTAAGAAGTTGCACCCTTCTCCTCATTGGTTGTCCAATTTTAGGTGGAAGGCATGCAGATGTCCGGTGGGTTTCCAGATGGAGGGCAAAGATAGAATGAAGCAGAGATTATGGAGTAAAATGAAGTCGAGAGGAGTTCAGAGATTAAAGGTTTAGTTCAGGAATAAGTCGAGGATGATTAAGGGGTTGATATTAGGCAAAAGATGATACAAAGGCAAGATACAATGCAATAGACAATGTAGGACACAATATAATTGACAATGTAATTTGCAAACTGGAGACTAAGGCTAAGCTATGGGCACTTAAATAATGAAGGCCAAAAGAATAATGGATGATGTGGAAGTTTACTAATGGGTCTTGGTAAGTGTCTGTGACCAGAATTGGTAAGACTGTATTAGGAATAAAGTGAGTAAGCAAATGTTTACTAAAGCACGTGACAACTTGACTGAAGACTAAAAGATGTTGTGGCCAGGATGCCGATGGACAAGGTCAGAAAAGAGTCAGAAAAGAATTGGGAGTTATCGGGAATCTGATCAGGTGAAATGGGTCTTGACACTAACTCCTGGCCCAGGATTCTGATCCTGGAACCCCCTTGCTCATGACCAGTATGCAATCCCAGAAGCGACAATCCATTCCCAATAGGTACCCAAAAAAGGAAGATAGGATAATTCTTGGCATTCTTTCTGATCACACACTTCACTGTTGAGAAAATAAACAGAACTACTTAACACAATGTTGTACCTAAGGCTTGGAATCATTCTAAGGCTTAGTATCAATTGAGGATAATAATAAGGGTTAATTAAGTCTTAGAAACAATGACCCTACTTACTGTAATAACATAGTTGAGATTACTTTGGTGAAAATTCAAAATGTCCTACCTTTTACTCAACTTTCAATGGGCCTGGTGCCAAAGATGGCTGGTGGTGTGCTACATTTTTGTTCTACAGATCTTTCTGTGCAAGGAAGATCTAACAGGGGAATAGAATAGGTATGATGGTTTAGCAAAAGCAAGGATAGCCAGAGCACACATATTTTTTTTTTCTTCCTGTACATGCTCATGTCACCACCACTACAGGTCAGGTGTGTAGTACAGAAACCAGTTGTTTGTTTACATAACCATGCTGGTGAATCTATTCCATGCTGTCCTAAAAGTAATATATGACAGTGATGCATGATTGTCAAGACCTGTTCCACCTGATCAGATTCCCAATAACTCCCAACTCTTTTCTGACCTTCTCCATCAGCATTCCAGCCACAGCACTTTTTAGTCATCAGACAAGTTGTCATGTGCCTTAGTGATCATTTGCTTACTCACTTTATTCCTAATACAGTCTTACCAATTCTGGTCATGGACACTTACCAGGACCTGTTGATAGGTCCATTGCATGCTCTAGAGTCAGGAAAAAGGTTCCAAATGTATTGAGATGTTACAATTCATGATCCCAACCCCTACAAATGCCATGAATTCAATTTTGAACCTATTTCAAACCATTTTTAATGACTTCAAATAATTTTGAACAGTTTCAAATGACTTCACAACATTTTGAATGCCTTTGAACAACTTTGCACTACTTCAAATGATGTCAGCCACCATATAGCTGTTTCAAAACCCTTTTGACTTACATGACACATCCAGAATGAACCATTTCGTTGCATGTTGAGCACTACCAGACATGAGGAGAGATGACAAAAGATTTAAAATGTGATAAATGCAGTTTTGTGTTTCAATGATATATTAAAGCAATAAGATAAGTATTTTTACTATACTGGGACAATGTATGTTTCAATTATTATCATTTCATTTGTTTTATGTTTTACAAGAACTCCTTTATTATTGTGTATATTACCTCATGTTTTCCACATGTTATATTTCCTTTTTAAGTACTATCTCTTCAAAATGTATATAGACTTGTACTAGTTACTTAGAATGACAGACAAGGGAACAGAGAAGAAATTACCCTCTCCCTTATCATTTGATTTAAGAGCTGTTCTCTTGAGTCCAAGTCTCGCCTCGTATCTCTAAGTTCTGTAAAATATCATGAACGTCTTTGAACTTTCATATTCGCTCTTTGACTTATCACATATCACCTATCGTCTCTCAAAAAAAATTCTCATTCACTATATTCCCTCCTTGATATACCTTGACACCAGTCTGACTCTTTCAGAACTCCTCAAACCACTTTGAACATCTTTCAAACATCTTTCAAACATCTTTCGAACCTTTTTGAATGCTCCTAAAGTTTATTTGCAATGCATCTCACCATTTTACACTTCTAACCACAACCTTGGGTGACAGCGGTGACATTTAGTACCAACTCGCACCCTTCCTCTAGCCTGTGTTATACTTCTTAGACCTTTTAACAGGTTTTTGTTAGGTTTCCAGGTTGAGCATTATCACTGTTAGTGAACTTCCACATTTTCCATTATTCTTCCAGCCTTCATTATTTAAGTGCCTGTAGCTTAGCCTTGTAAGTTTGCAAATTATATTCATCTACACATTGTAATTTGCTTGTGTTTAATCACCCGCAGTCAATAATCAATCCTTAATTCATCCTTATTCAACCTCAACCTAATCTTGACTTAATCATTTAATCTCATCACTCTTCTTGACCTCTAATCGCTCCTAAACCTCTGCTTAATCTATCCTTGCCCTCTGTCCAGAAACCCTCCAGAAACCTGAACTCCCTCTGCCCTGAAATTGGACAACTGACAAGAAGAAGGGTGCAACTTTTTACAAGTTGAAGCCAAGTCCTCTCTGGCCCCTTTCACCTGGCCTGCTACAGCCTGGTGGATTTTGCCAAAACCCCAGAACCCTCCAACCACCAACGACCAGGTTTGGTGTCTTTCCTGATTAAGTCCTGACCTTGGTAGTAGCAATCTGAATCCTGACACCCTCTTCATGAATGCCAACGAGCTGCAATGCACCTCAAGAAGTCATTCTTGTACTACCAAGCACACTGGTCTATGGACAACTACATCAATGAATTCAGGGACTTAGTGGATATGGCAGGATATGAAATTGGGCTACCAGTGCTGGTTAAATTTTGTTATGGTCTCAGTTGAAAGGTTCAGGATTAGATTGCACAGATTTTGAAGGGGTGCTGTTAGAGCGACACCCACTAATCTGCTAGCTGGACTGTGCAGGCTCTCCTACAAGAAGGCGGCAGGGTGTGTGCGCATGATAAGGGGTTCTGATGGATTTGATGCAAGAGGTTAAAAATAGATGAGTTGGCTGAAAAAGGTGTTTCGCACCACAAATGTGGATGGAATACCTAAGAGAACTCAACTGAGGTCCCCCAGGCATATATTTAACATTTATATACTATGTTGCTACTGATGCATGTGTACATGTGCATACATATTGATGTGTGAAAATATAAAATTCCCACACTGACAAATATAGCATTTGTAGGCATTTGGTAGTGTATTTTGATGTAATAAAATAAAATAAAATGAAATAAAAAAATTATTATGTAATAGGGATGCTAGGAGACTGTTTTCTAACATTACCCCCCTTTTATGCCTCGACTTCCAGGCGAGAAAATATTGTATCTGTCCCCTTTGTGAAATTTTGGTAAGGCCAGAAATTTATCCTCTCATACACCATTCTAGCAATGTGACATGGAGCATTTGAATTATGTTCAAAAAATTGGGTGATTGCATTACATGCTCACTTACAATTCTTTTTGGGTTCCCATGAGTTATTTTCATTGGTGTAGTTCTTCCACTTGATTAAGAACTCCAATTTATTTCATTGAAGATGTTGATAATACTCAACCCAGAAACCCAAATAAAACTCATTAAATAGCTTTGGATGGTATAACACGAGTAAGAGGAAGGGTACAAGTTGGTACTAGATATCACTGCTGATATCCAAATGTTGTGTTTAGTGATGCAAAATGGTAAGGAATGTTGTGAATAGTCTTTAAAGGCATATGAAGATGTTTGAAAGAGTTCAAAATGGAGTTCAAAGATGCATGAAGTAGTTCAAAGAAAGTTTGGAGAGATTTAAAGAGGTTCGAAGTGAGTTCAAGGAAGTTTGAAAGAGTCGGACTAATGTCGAGGTATGTTGAAAAGCGAATATAACAAATAAGAAGTGTTTGTTGAGAGGTGCTAGGCAATTTGTGATAAAATGAGGAGTGAATATGATAGTTCGAAGAAGTTTGCAATATTTTGCAGAACTTAGAGATATGATGCGAGCTAAGACTCAAGAGAACTGCTCTTAAATCTGACAATAGTGGAGAGAGTAACTTGTTCTCTGTTCCCTTTTGCTTTTCCTATCTCTCTAAGTAACTAATATAAATCTATATACAATTTGAAGAGATAGTACTTAAAAAGGAAATAAAACATGTGTAGTACATGAGGCAAAAGATGTGAGTTAAGGCACAAGGCCAAAAAGGAGACTGGAATCCGAAGACGAAAGAGGTGTATCATATGATGGAGGAGTAATAAAGGGAAAGAACTAAAAAAAGACTATCCTTTGTGTATAAACTGTGCTAAGTCTCACAATAATCCATCCAGCAGGTTCTGTACATGATAGGGACTTGGAATGAGGCTGACTGATGATCAGCAGGTTTGGGCATGAGTTGGAATCCTTCCTGGCACATGGTATTCCACCATATAGATAATGAATGCAGTGCCTGATGTTGTTTGAAATAGTGCAAAGTTATTTGAAAGCATTCGAAGTGTCGTGAAATGGTTTGAAATGGTTCAAAGTCATTCAAAATCATGTGAAGTTGTTTAAAAAGCATTCAAAGTCGATTTTGTGGCATTTGTAGCAGTTTGGAGCATTTATCATAATGTCTTGATATGGTTGGAAGTGTTCTCCAGACCTTAAAGCATGCAGTGGACCTATCAATGTGTCTAAAACCTCTTCCACTACATATTCTGGAGCACCTTCTACCATTATTGGAGGTTGCAGAGTAGTTTGTTGACCAGGAATAGTGGGTGGGCAGTAAGGGCATAAGCGGGAAATGTTAATTTCAGGATCAATGTTGAATGATTGAGGTAATTTTAACACTACTGCATTGGATGAAATTATTTTAAAAATCACATATGGGCCAACATGCTTCTCTGTAAGCTTTTTTGAAGGTCATGGAATATTTAGATCTTTGGTACTTAGCCATACCAAGTCACCAACTTTGTACTTAGGAGCAACAGCTCGAGTACGATCTGCATGTCGCATCATATCATCATGTGCTTTCATCAATGCCACCTCTGCTTCCTTCTGTACCTTTCACATTTTGGATACAAAGTCCTCCACTGACTGTACCTTGACTTCTCTTTGAGGTTCTATTCCCATTCTGGAATGATACCCATAATTAGCAAAGATGTTAAAGTCAATACTCCTAGATCAAAGATAGATCGTTACTCGTAAGTGATGATGTTCGATAGTGAGTAGAATCGCCGAGGCTCGTAAGTGACGGTTGAGCTGAGACTAGAGATTGCACCAGTATAGGAGTGTAGAAGTGACTAGGTCAAGCTGAGTTGACCAGTCATGTATTCACCATATAAATACTACAGGTGTGGATCGAAGATACGAGTCAAGTTAATAGAACAATAGAGAAAGTAAGAATAGAAAGACAATAAGAACAATAGGCGTCCGCGGTACACTATAATAGCGTGAGAAGGTAAGAGTGTAAAGTAAAGATGCGCGTTGTCGAGACAAAAGAGAATGAACAATAGTGTGGGACATACATTGTACAGAACAATAGAGACAAAAGAAAAATTGATTCCCAGCTCCCTCGTAGCCTTCCCGTAACACTAGCTTCCCCCTAAGGTTTCGAGTTCCACCCGAAACTAAGGCCTCATCGTTCGCATTGGGTCGAAGGGCGGCGCGTCGCCGGTCGTTGTAGAGAACGTAGAAAACGACGTGGGGGTAGGTGTATCATGAGCGTAAACTCGAGTGGGCAAATCGATGTTTTCTTCTCTGGCGAACTGCACAGAGGTGCCAGTGATGAAGGTGACGAGTCGTGGGGGGTGGGGGGTGGAGATGATTTTGAAAAGAATTAGCATATAGTAGAGTGTCATAATAAGAATGCACGCGCCAAAAATGGCGCTGAGGATGATAGTGACATAGAAGTTGTAAGTCATCGTGGTTGGATTCTAAGTGGTGCGATGATGTGGCGGCACATCTTGTGTTGGGTTGTTTGGACAAAAGAGCATGGAGTGCTCTGGTCTCCATCGTCGGCAGTGGGGGCATTGATATTCAGGACAGTGAGACGAAAAATGACCTACTTGAGCGCAGGTGAAGCAGACTGAGTTTCGCATCCAAGGTGGTGCGGGTGCATGCTCGGTGGTAGTTTCGGTAGGATAGGGGGTAGGTGCTTGTCTGGGTGGAGATTGTGGCACATACGGTGGAAGAGGTGGGTGTGGGGATGTGGTCATCGGTGTCTCTTCTTCTTCTTCGTCACTCAGTGGTTCGATGATAAAGACTTGTTGAGGTGTCGGGACCCGCTCTCCAGGTCCATAGCAGAGCGCTTGTTCGTCCAGGCTCCTCATGAGTGGGAGTAGATCGAGGTAGTACGCTTCCTCAGTTAATCATCGGAATACGCGCTGCAGGTGTGAGATGGCTCTATATGTCTCAAAGAGGTTTTGCATGGTGCTGTGGAGCAGCGCGCGGTCTTGGGTTACCGATAACAGTCTTTCTTCATTTCTGATGCCGTCTGTGTCTCAGACAAAGCTAAGGATAAGTTCAAAGGTCCTGACTGGGTCAGGGTCGGGTGTGACATTCATAAAGATGTGCAGAGGGCGGCTCATGATTGTGAGAGGTTGTGGGTGGTCTTGTATTCTCCCAACAGTTCAGCAGCATTTTTTAAATGGATCGCTGGTTCCCAGGTGTTTTCCGCTGTGCTGTATCCCTTCCACTTCACCAGGAATCGAATTCTCTTGCCTGCCCCCCTATGTGCTAAAATAGCCTCAACCTCGTGTTCTTGTTCTCCTTCAATCAGATCCAGTGGCAGGGCAAGGAAGTTTGGTCCGTGGGTCTCGTTTTCCTTGAAGTGTGAGAGAAGAGAGGCGTGGAATACTGGGTGAATTTTCCATTGGGAGGGAAGCCTCAGTTCATAGGCGTGGGGTGAAATTACCCACGTGATAAGGAAGGGTCCTTCGCGTTTGGGGGCGAGTTTTCTAGTCGGGTACCCTAATTTTAGGTTTTTTGAGTCGAGCCAGACCTTTTCTCCCACTGTGAATGGACGGAATCCCCGTCCGTTTCGTCCGATCATCACCTGTCGGGAGAGTTCATGAGCTGCTAGGGCTTCCCGCTGTACATTTCCTAGTTCGGCTATCCACTGTTCGGTAGCCGGCACGTTCGTTTTCGGGTAAGTCATGGGGATAGCTCTGGGGTGTACTCCCATCATCACATAAAACGGGGTGTTCTTGATAGCCGAATGGTGCTTTTGATTGTGTGTGAATTTGACGGTGGTAAGGTGGCTCTTCCATTGCGAAGGTTTGTTCGCGCAGAAGATCCGGAGATAGATTTCGAGCTCCTGATTCACCCTCTCCGTTTCCCCATCAGTCTGTGGGTGGTAAGCCGTGCTCATCGCCAATCTTATCCCCAGGAGTCTCCCCAGCTCCTGGAAGGCGTTTGACGTGAATCGTGGGTCTCGGTCAGAGATAATCTTATCTGGGAGGCCAAATCTCTTAAATACATTATGTAAGTAAAGGTCGGCTGCTCCCAGTGCATCGACGTTCTTGTTGCAGGGGATAAAAATTACCCCCTTAGTAAGGCCATGGTCTACCACGACCATGATGGTGTCAAATCCGTCACTTATCAGCAGATCAGTGATGAAGTCCATGGTTACCAGTGCAAATGGTCAAGTGGTGTTGGATCTGATTGGAGATAGTCCGGGTGTTGTCGGGTGGGTGTTTACCTTCATTTGCTGGCAGGTGGCGCAGCCATCGACGTAGTTTCGAATGAAGATGGTCATCCCTGGCCACCAATAGTCCCTCTATACCAGTTCCAGGGTTTGAAATTGGCCAGGGTGTCCGGTTAGTATATTGTCGTGGTATTTTTCCACGATTTTCCTCCTTAATTCTCTGTTATCGGGGACGTAGCATCGGTCCTTGAAGAAGACCGTCCCATCATCTTCCATCCTCCAATCTTCTACCGCCGACTTGATCGGTGGCGTTCCTCCTTCTTTGATTGCTCTTACTATTTCCTTTAGTAAGTCATCTTTCATTATGCTTTTCGCTAGCACTTCTTTTAGCTCGGTATTGATCGATCGTGCGAAGATCTCGTCCTTTAATAGGGTGATATCATCATTATCATTGTCGATATCTGGTATGTGATCCCCCCTTCGCGATAGGGCGTCTGATTGGATCATCATTTTCCCTGGGATGTGTACTAATTTCAGGTTGAATTGTGACAGGAAGAGACTCCATCTAGCCTGTCTTCGAATTAATTTCTGTGCCGTCCTGAAGTACATCAGGTTCTTGTGATCCAATAGGATCGTTGTTGCGTGTTCTGATCCCTGGAGATAGTGTCTCCAGGTTTCTAGTGCCCGTATAATTCCTAATAGCTCCCGGTTGTAGATCTCATAATTTCGTTCGGTCGCAGTCAGGGAGTGGGAGATATACCCGCAAGGGTGCCAGTCTCCGTTGCTGTCAGTCTGTTTTAGGACGGCGCCTGTCGCGTATTTTGAGGCGTCACTCTCGATTACGAATGGTTTCCCTGCGTCGGGCATCAGTAGCACTGGCGCCTCAGAGAACCTTTTCTTTAGAGAGTCGAATGCCGTTTGGCATTCGTTCATCCAGTTGAAAGGTTGGTCCTTTCTCGTCAGGTCGTTTAGTGGTTTAGTGATTGCAGCGAAGTTGCCGATGAATCTTCTGTAAAAGTTCCCAAAACCCAGGAACGATCTAACCCCCTTTACATTGGTAGGGGCCGGCCAATCTCTTATTCCACTCAACTTGGTGGGATCCATGGCTAATTGGTTCGGGCGTAGGATCAGACCGAGGAATTTGACTTCTTGTACGTCAAATCTAGATTTCTCCAGCTTTAGGTACAGATCGTTCTCCCTAAGTCTTGCCAAGACTCTCTTTGTTCTTTCCTCGTGTTCTTTTCTGTCCTTAGAGAAGATGAGGATGTCATCCATGTATATTACTAGCCATCCCTCATTCAGCATGTCCCGGAAGATGTCGTTCATCATAGCTTGGAAAGTCGCCGGGGAGTTGCAGAGGCCGAAGAACATGACCTTGGGCTCAAACAGCCCCTTATTGGTCTTAAATGCCGCCTTCCACTCGTCTCCCTTTCTAATCCTGACGTTATGGTACCCCCATCTGATGTCCAGTTTGGTGAACCATTTCGCCCCTTTCAGCTTATCGAGCAGATCGCCGATCAGTGGAAGTGGGTACGAGTTTTTGATGGTTCCTTCATTTAAGTACCGGTAGTCTTGGCACGGTCTGAGTGTGTCGGAATCCTTCTTCGCTACAAAGAAAAATGGCGATGCCATCGGGGACTTGGACGGGGTGATATATCCTTTCCTTAGATTGTCGTTGATGAACTCGTCCAATTTCTTCTGTTCTGCCGGGGTGATGGGGTAGACTTTGCAATCTTTTGGGATAAAATCAGGTTTGAGTTCGATCGCATGGTCCCACGGTCTCGATTTGGGAAACCTTTCTGATGCCGCCTTCTCGAATATGCTCCGATATTCCCTGTACTTCTCGGGGAGTAGGTCATCGAGTGATTGCTTTTCTCCGTCGTCCTCCCTCTCATGAGCAAGCCTTTGCGAGACGGAGGTCTTGGCTCGGATGTGGGTAGTGTGAGAGAAGGCGAATCTTCCGGTCGATCGGGATCAGGTGATATGCGCGATGTGCCTGAGTTTCTGATAATTCGGGGGGATGTAGTCGTGTTCGATAGTAAGGGGGGATTCCTCGGTCCTGAATATCCCGATCATCGGTTCCCCCCAGATGTAGGCGAATAGAGCATCCGTTCCATCATTGTTCCCATTGAGTGATGAGCTGAAATCAGATCCGTCTGAAAGAGAGATCTGAGGGTCGGTTTTGGGTTGGGCACCCGTTACCATGTCCGTTGCCGTGTCTGTGTCCGTTGCCTGGTGAGATCCGTTTCCCTCAGGTTCGTTCGTAGCACAGAGTCCTCTTGCGAGATGAACTGCCCCGAGCCTACTCTTCACGTGCTCGGTGACGGCGAGGTGGGTTTTCCCAAAGGTCTCCCCAGCACTCCTTTTAGGTAGCCTCTCGAGAGTCGGGCTCAACGTTACTCTCGATACAAGCGGCCCCTTGTCATCTATAGTAAGACTCTGCTTACCGATTGTGGTCCGAGTTCGCTCGATCATTGTCTGGATCTTTCCCATGATGGACCTTTCAGTCTGTCTGTCTGTAAGAGTCCCTTCTCTCCAATTGATGGCGGGGTTTCGTCGTTGGAGCCATGTGTATCCTAAGATCATCATCTCGTTTCCCAGCCCTGTTATTAACATCCTGATCTTCTCCCCCTTCCCTGCGATCTCGGTGTCGATGATGACATAATGTGAGATTGTTCCATTTTTGTTTAGCATTCCGTCGACGTTTTTGGCGAGGATTTTCCTGCTGAGTGGGTGTTTCTGTAATCCGAGTTTTTGGACTACTCGGTGGTCAATGAAGGTTTCTCCCACCCCTGAGTCGATTAGGGCGGGTATTTCGGCTTTCTGGTTATCTAACAAGCAGTAAACTGGGACGTGCATAGATTGTTTGCTCATGTCAGCTACCAGTACACTCGAGACGACTATTCTGGCGGGCTCTGCTGCCGACGCAGGCCGCCGCTTCAAAAACCCTCCTCCACCATTAAGTCTAATACCTCCTCTTTCTGCTTTTCCTCCAGCTCATTGATGAGTGCTCGGATTTTGGCATAGTGTTCTCGAGATGTCTTTTTCGTCTCGGTCTTCTTTTCTTCTTTGGCGGGTGGCTCTTTCCCGCCTCTGTGTTCGCTAGCTCTGTGTCCCGTTCTGTGGCAAATAAAACATTTTCCTTCTTTCATATGCTTTACCCTCTCTGCGTAGGAGAGGCGCGTCGCATCGATGTTCATGGCGTTGGGGTCTTTGGAGCCGCTTGCTCCCCCCCCTCCTTCCTTACTATAGGTTCTCTCTTTTATTGCCTTCACCCTTCTGAGATGCCCTTCTGCCCTTGCTGCATGGGTATACCACCCCTCGATCGTGTCGGGTGGGTTCTCCATGCCGAAGACCTTGTCGAGGACTCGGTTGTTGAGCCCGTCGGCGAAATACTCGATCAGTGCGGCGTCTTCCTTAATCTTTGTTCGGTAGGCCAGTGTCTTGAACTGGGTGATATATTCATCAACTCCCTTTGCTCCTTGTGAGAGCGCTCTGAGTTGGGTTCGCGCGTTTCCTGCGTCGTCGATGGGTGAAAATGCTGCACGTACTTTAGCGATAAACTCCTGGAATGTGTCCCAGGGTTTCGATTCGATGTACCTCTCCTCTAAGTATGCCTGCTTCCACGGCCCTGCCGTCCCCCCATTCATGTAAGATAGCATGAATAAAATTTTGTGGCAGTCGTCTGGGAAAGCGGCCACGTTGGCGTCTACGTATGCTCTGCACTCGAGTAAAAAGAGCATGGTTTTTGCTCTATCTCCCGAGAAATCGGTTGGCGACCTCATTTTGATCTCGGCAGGTCTGGCGGCAAGAGTAGCGGGTGCGGTGGGAGCGGTGGGAGTAGATGGGGCAGCCATTATTCTTCTGGTGGGGAGCGGTCGGGTGATTCGTAGGAATGGTGTCGCAGTATGTGTGGGCTGCCTAGACTGTGGTTAGTCGGCAGAGGTTTTAATGCAGCTTGACCTTTTGTTAAAGTCAATACTCCTAGATCAAAGATAGATCATTACTTGTAAGTGACGATGTTCGATAGTGAGTAGAATCGCCGAGGCTCGTAAGCGACGGTTGAGCTGAGACTAGAGATCGCACCGGTATAGGAGTGTAGAAGTGACTAGGTCAAGCTGAGTTGACCAGTCGTGTATTCACCATATAAATACTACAGGTGTGGATCGAAGATACGAGTCAAGTTAATAGAACAATAGAGAAAGTAAGAATAGAAAGACAATAAGAACAATAGGCATCCATGGTACACTATAATAGCGTGAGAAGGTAAGAGTGTAAAGTAAAGACATGCGTTGTCGAGACAAAAGAGAATGAACAATAGTGTGGGACATACGTTGTACAGAACAATAGAGACAAAAGAAAAATTGATTCCCAGCTCCCTCGTAGCCTTCCCGTAACAAAAGAAGGGTGACATGCAAGTAGCTGAATGAAATTTATTATTGTGAGAAAATTGCCAGCCATTCAGGCCAGTCAGTTTGTAGGTGATTGACAAACATGCATAGGTACTGCTCCAACTCCTGATTCATCCTCTCTGTTTGCCCATCAGTTTGTGGGTGATATGTGTTAGGGTGACACCCACTGTTCTGCTAGCTGGACCATGTGGGCTCTCCTACAAGAAGGTGGCGGGGCATGTGTACATGATGGGGGGTTTTGATGGTTTCGATGCAATGGGTTAAAAATAGATCAGTTGGCTGAAATAAGCATTTCGCACCACAAATGTGGATGGAATACCTAAGAGAACTCAACTGAGGTCTCCTAGTATATATTTTAAGTTTATATACAATATTACATATATTGTACTATGTTGCTACTGACGTGCACATATATGCACATACATATTGAGGCATATAAATAGAAAATTCCCATGCTGACAAATAAAGCATTTATAGGCATTTGGTAGCATATTTTGGTGTAATAAAATAAAATAAAATAAAATAAAATAAAAATATTACTATGTAATAGGCATGTTAGGAGACTATTTCCTAATATTCCCCCCCTATTATGACACGACTTCCAGGTGAGAAAATATTGTATCTGTCCCCTCTGTAAAATTTTGGTAAGGCCAGAAATTCATCCTCTCATACACCATTCTAACAATGCGACATGGAGCATTTGGATTATGTTTAAAGAATTGGGTGATTGCATTACATGCTCCCTTACAATTCTCTTTGGGTTCCCATGAGTTATTTTCATCAGTGTAGTTCTTCCACTTGGTTAAAAACTCCAATTTATTTTGTCGAAGACATGAGTCCAAAATCTCTTCCACTACATACTCTGGAGCACCTTCTACCATTATTGGAGGTTGCAGAGTAGTTTGTTGACCAGGAATAGTGGGTGGGCAGTAAGGGCATAAGCAGGAAATGTTAATTTCAGGATCAATGTTGAATGATTGAGGTAATTTTAACACTACTGCATTGGATGAAATTATTTTAGAAATTGAATATGGGCCAACTTGCTTCTCTGTAAGCTTTTTTGAAGGTCATGGAATATTTAGATCCTTGGTACTTAACCATACCAAGTCACAAACTTTGTACTCAGGAGCAACAGCTTGAGTATGATCTGCGTGTCGCATCATGTCATCACATGCTTTCATCAATGCTGCCTCTGCCTCCTCCTGTACCTTTCACATTTTTGATACAAAGGCCTCGACTGACTGTACCTTGGCTTCCTTTCGAGGTTCTACTTGGGATGATACCCATAATTAGCAAAGAAGGGTGACATGCAAGTAGCCGAATGGAATTTATTATTGTGAGAAAATTTGGCAATTGCTAACTATTCGGGGCCAGTTGGTTTGTCAGTGATTGACAAACATGCATAGGTACTACTCCAACTCCTGATTCATTCTCTCTGTCTGCTCATCGGTTTGTGGGTGATATGCTGTAGATAACTTGGTTTGAATCCCCAATATGTTATTCAACTCTCGCATAAATGCAGAAGCAAATTGTGATCCATGATCAGAGATAACTGTATTGGGTAATCCATGTAACTGCCATACCTGATTTAGATAGAGGCATGCCAAGCCCAATGATGAGGTTTCTGCAGTAGTAGGAATGATATGGACTTCCTTTGTAAAGTAGTCGCATACTACAAATATGGCATTGTATCCTTGAACTTCAGGTAATCCTGTGATAAATTCCACAGATATATCTCGCCTTGGCGCTTTAGGTATAGGGTTCAGCATCAATTTCCCTGCAGGCTTTTCTGAAAATTTCTTTCCCCTCATGCACATATCACACCCATCCATATACCCCAACACATACTTTGAAATTCTGGGCCACCAATAATTTCTCATCATCAACTCCAATGTCTTCCACCTTCCTGGATGTCCAGCAGCTGGCATATTATGATGTAATCGTATGATCTCCCTTCATAAATCTCGATCCTGTGGTACATAGACCTTTCCTCTGAACAACACTAACCCTTGTTCTTCAACCCATTCATCTCCTTTAATATTATCTTTCTTCTCTCCCCTCAAAGCTTTCACAGCTTCCACTACTTCATCATCCATCTCTGAACATTGCCTAATTTTAGATAACAGTTTTATCTCTGAGCTATCCACCAATAGATGCCCTTGATGCATAGTGCAAATACAAAAGTATTCAGGTTTGAGTAGGATAATATGTATTTTTATTGTCCTTCTCCACTCCCCTTTCATGATCTGTACATCTGGATAATGCATCTGCTTTCCTCATCAAGCTTCCCACTTTGTGGACTAAATGAAAATTAAAACACGATAGAAATAATTCCCAACATTGATGATACTCAACCCGGAAACCCAAACAAAACCTACTAAATGGCTTCAGATGGTATAACACAAGTCAGAGGAAGGGTGCAAGTTGGTACTAAATATCACCGCTGAGACCAAACATTGTTTTTAGTGAGGTGAATTGATGAGGGATGATGCAAATAGTCTGTAATAGCATACGAAGAAGTTCGAAATAGTTTGAAATAGGTTCGAAGATGTGCAAAATAGTTTGAATAAGTTCAAAGATGCGCAAAATAGTTCAAATAAATTCGAAGAGGTTTGAGGTATATCGAGGGATGAGTTTAGCAAATGTGAAGTGTTTGTCGAAAGGTGATAGGCGATGGGCAATAAAACAAGCAGCAAATATGATAGTTTTGAAGAAGTTCACGATATTTCGCAGAACTTAGTGATACGACACAAAGATAAGACTCAAGAGAATGGCTCTTAAATCTGATGATGAGTGAGAGGGTAACTTGTGCTGTGTTCCCCATTGGTATTCTTCTCTTCTAAGTAACTAATACAAGTCTATATACAATTTGAAAGAATAGTACTAAAAAGGAAATAATAACAATTGCAGAACAAGGGGCAATATATCAAACAATAAAGGTATTGTAAAACATAAAACAAATGAAAAATGATAATAAGTGAAATGTACATTGTCCCAATATAGTAAGAGTTCTTGTTCTATTGCTTTAATATATCAATGAAACATAAAGATGCACTTATCACATTTTAAGTCTCTTGTAGTCTCTCCTCATGTCTGGTAGTGCTCGATATGCAGCGAATTGGCTTATTCCAAATGTGCAGCATGTATCGAAAGTGTTTCAAGACAGCTATACAGTGGCCAATGTCATTCAAAATGCTGCGAAGTCATTCAAAGTGTCACAAAATGTTGCAAAATGGTTCAAAATAGTTCAAAGTCATCCAAAATAGTGCAAAATAGTTCGAAAATAATTCGAAGTCAATTTTGTGGTGTTCATAGTGATTCAGAGTGTATGTCATAATGTGTCGATATGGTTAGATCCTTCTCCAGACCTTATAGTGTGCAGTGGACCTATCAACATGCTTGTCAATCATTAAGCTTTTTAGCAGACATGAAGTACTGCAGATTTTGATGATCCATCCAGATTTTGATCTGATGTGTACATCCCTCCAAATAATGTCTCCATGCTTCCAATGCTCATATTATTACCAACATCTCTTTATCATGCACATCATAATTTCTCTCCACATCATTCAACCCTCGAGACAAATATGCACAAGGATTCCATTTGTCATCTTCACATAACATTGATAATACCACTCCAGTAGCAAAGTCTGATGCATCTGATTCCACTCATAAGGGACATGTGAAATCTACTGGGGCTAATATTGGCTCTTCCACAAACTTCCTCTTCAACTCCTCAAATGCTGTCTGCTGCTGTTCTCCCCATCTCCACACTACTTCCTCTCATGTAAGGTTGTGTAATGGTGTGGCAATTTTGGAAAAATTATGAACAAAGTGATGATAACAATTGGTGAGTCCCAAGAAAGCCTGAACTTCCTTGATATGGGTAGGCATGGGCCAATTGACAATTGCCTGTACCTTGATAGGATCCATCTTGATTCCATCAGGACCAATCTTTAATCCCAAGAACTCGATCTTGCTTGCCACAAACACACACTTCTCCAGTTTAACAAATAAATCATTCTCTGCCAATCTCTTCAACACCTCCTGCACTATTGCCTCATGATTTTCTTCATCCTGCATGAATATCAAAATGTCATCAATGAATATTATTACCATGCCTTTGTCTATCACGTTGATAGGTCCACTATGCGCTTTAAAGTCTGGAGAAGTATTCCCACTCGTATTGACACATTACAACACATGCTCCGAACCACTACGAATGCCACTAAATCGACTTTAAATTATTTTCGAACTATTTCACATGATTTCACACTACTTCAAACCTTTTTGAACTATTTCACAACATTTCGCAACATTTTGAATGACTTCGCAGCACTTCGAACAATATCAGCCAATGTATAGTTGTCTTGAAACACTTTTGATACATGCTGCACATCCGGAACAAGCTATTCCATCACATATCAAGCACTACTGGACATGAGGAGAGAGTACAAGAGAGTTAGAATGTGATAAGTGCATTTTTGTGTTTCATTGAAGTACTTTTACTATATGGGAACACTGTATGTTTCATCATTTATCATTTATCATTTATTTTTGATCTACAAAGTCCTCATTGTATGATATATTTGCCTCATGTTTTACACATGTTCTTATTTTCTTTTTAGTACTATCTCTTCATTTTGTATATAGACTTGTATTAGTTAGTTAGAACAGAAAAACAGATCAACGGGGAACACCACAAGTTACCCTCACACTTATCGTCTGACTTAAGAGCCATTCTCTTGTGCCTTAGTTTGCATCGTATCTCTAAGTTCTGCAAAATATCGCGAACTTCTTCTAAACTATCATATTCGCTCTCCATTTTATCGCCCATTGCCTATCGCCATTCGACAAACACTTCATATTCATTAAACTCGCCCTTCGATACACGTCGAACCCCTTTGAACTTATTTGAACTTATTCAGACTACTTCGCATGACTTCGAACCTCTTTGAACCTATTTCGAACTACTTCGCACGACTTCGAACTGATTTCGAACTATTTCGAACACCTTCATATGCCTATACAGACTATTCGCCACAGCCCTTACCATTTCGCATTACTAAACACAATGTTCTGGTCTCAGCAGTGATATTTAGTACCACCTTGCACCCTTCCTCTGACTTGTGTTATACCATCTGAAGCCAATTAGTGGTTTTGTTTGGGTTTCTGGGTTGAGTATCATCATTTTAGAGCCCACCACAAGGTGTTTCTAGATTATTTCATCGTTGAACCTCCACTCTTTCCACCACTCATTTTACCATTTAGGGGCTCAATTATCTCGACTTCGAACTGAACTTGTTTTGCCTCCAACCCTCCTGAACAACCAGGAGATCTCGATACACTTTTTCGACCTCGATAAAATTATTTCACATTATATCGCCTTTCACATGTACAACCTCGCTACCATCCTTGACTTTGAAACATACAAACTATGACACCACACAAATTTCGACCTCGCGACCTTCGAAATCTACCTTGAACATGTCGACATTCTTTATGCCAGCTCCCGGTCATTCGACAGCTCCAAAATTCGATTCGAGACAACCTAAAGATCTTCAAAATTACTTTGAAGACCTCAAATTTTTGTTTATAACTTGCGGTATTACAGATCACAACCTAAAGAAATGACACGCCTGCAGATACATCAATTTCGATGCTTACGACCTCTGGGAATCGCTTCCAGAGTACGAAAATGGCACTTCATTCGATGAATTTTGCATCGCAATATTCAAGTTCTATCCCGAAATAGAAGACAAATGAAAATACAGCATTTCGGACATGGATTCACTCGTTGACAAGCAGCTTCACACTGGTATTTTCGACGAAAATGATTTAGCAGTCTATTACAGGTCATTCTACAGGGTTACAAACTTTCTTCGCTCGAAACGCAGACTTTCAGAACCCGAACAAAGTAGAGCTTTTCTTCAAGGCTTTCAAATGAAGTTATGGAATAGAATTGTGGACCGTCTCAAAGTAAAGTTCCCTGATCACTATCCCGATGACCCACATATGCTGAACGACATTTACAATGCTGTGAAATTTGCTATAGCATCCTCGAACTCGTATTCTATCCCCCAGCAATCGATTTCGACCTCGAATATATCGCAGTCTAGCACATCGATCGATTCTGAAGACATTTCGCACATCCTTGAAAATTTTGCATCCAACTTTGCATCAATTATTGCAGCCTCAAATTCGACCAGATCAGCACCCAAAGTTTCCATCTCAACTTTGTTTATCGCCAAAATTGCACCATCGACTACATTGAACCAAGCATCGAACAGTATACCAAACAGCTCGAATAATTTAAAAGACTTCGAAGCTTGTATTGCAGCCCTTGAACAGGAACTAGCACTCAAAAAACAGCTTACGCTTGAACGAGAAAATGTTGCAGCTCAAAATCATTATGTCGCACCTCCTGGTCTTCATCACATCACCCCAGCTTTGTCACCTATGTTTATTCCAATTCCATCGTCTTTGCCTTCGGTAGCTCCAGCCCTGTCCACTTCGATAGTTGCACCTTCATCATTTTCGAACTTGATCTTGCCTCTGACATCCTTGTCGCATTCACCACCCCCATTCCCTATTTCAACCTCGACTTGCTGTTCACCACTTCCAATATTTTCATCTTTGATCTCGACAACCACATTATCTTCCGAATTAAAATCTATTTCAATATCGCCTTCACCCTCGACACTAGATTCACATTTGAATTTACCTTTGAAGTCTAGTATAGCACTCGAAACTTTATTCCCATTGTATATCTCCAATTATTGCCTCAAAATTCGCTTTCCCCTTATCCTCAAAAATTTGCTTACATCCATCGCCAACAAAAATCTTCTTGACCTCGTTTTCGCCCCCTCAATTTCGCATCCTATTTCGATTCGACCAGTCGCTCGACTCGAGTATTACGATTATGGTTAGAACCGTTGACATCAATCAATTTGCATATTTCATTTCTCATTTTCGCATCCTGATCTCGTTCTATTTATCTAAAGCATTTTATTATCCTCAACATTCTTCAAAACAGCTTCGACAGCTTTTGCCTTTATGCACCCACGTATGCCTTCGCTAACCTTGATCTCGACTTTGATCACCCTCAAAAGTACCCTATGACCATTTACACTTTGCCGAATCTCTTCAAAATTAACTTCAAACACATCGAAAATCCTCGAATATCCTCGAACCTCAGCGATTATACTTTCAAAGACTTCCTGGGCTTCAAAAATGAACAACTATGTCTTCCCTTATTCTCTTATTTCTTTCACTTTTTTTATCACTACTATTCGAGACTTAGAAAATTCGACTTTCAAATTTAAGAAGATATACATCAAAAAAAAAAGAAAAACATTTCTACTCCTCCAACATCTCCTTTAACAGCTCGATTTCCCTCCCCAACACTTCCATCTCCACCTTCTTCTACACCAGTTTTTCAGCGATAATTCATCGCTGCACCTCCCAATCTTCCTCGGTATCTTCAACGTCCTCGACCCTTCGAACCGCCCTCGCCTTTGCCTTCCCCTTCAATGATGTTTTCTTCTCCTTCGATGCCTTCAAAGGCCCTGCTACTCGCTCGACGCCTTTGAATGGGCCCACAACCTGAATTTGATGTACTACAAAATTTTCGAAAACAAGTTAGCAGTCGCTTCAAAACGATTTCAAATAAACATCGTACCTGGTTTTGTGCACAAATCTTGTTTTGCTGATAGGTCCACTGCACACTTTAAGGTCTGGAAAAGGATCCCACTTGTATCGAAACATTACAAGACGCACTCCTAATCACTACGAATGCCACAAAATTAACTTCGAATTGTTTTTGCATTATTTTGCATTATTTCGGATGACTTCGAACAACTTCGAACCATTTCACGACATTTCGAACTACTTCACAGTACTTTGAACGACTTCAGCGGCTGTATAGCTGTGTTGAAACACTTTCGATACACACTGCACATCTGGAACAAGCTATTCCATTGCATATCGAGCATTACCAGACATGAGGAGAGAGTACAAGAGAGTTAGAATGCGATAAGTGTGTTTTTGTGTTTCTTTAATATATTGAAGCACAGGATAAGTACTTTTACTATATGGGAACACTGTATGTTTCATCATTTATCATTTATCATCTATTTTTGATCTACAAAGTCCTCATTGTATGATATATTTGCCTCATGTTTTACACATGTTCTTATTTCCTTTTTAGTACTATCTCTTCATTTTGTATATAGACTTGTATTAGTTAGTTAGAACAGAACAATAGATCAACGGGGAACAGCACAAGTTACCCTCTCGCTATTATCAGATTTAAAAATCGTTCTCTTTAGTCTTATCTTCGCATCACATCTCTAAGTTCTGCGAAATTTCATGAACTTCTTCGAAACTATCGTATTCGCTCTCCGTTTTATCGCCCATCGCCTACCGCCATTCAACAAACACTTCACATTCGTTAAACTCACTCTTCGATATACCTCGAACCTTTTCGAACTTATTTGAACTACTTCACATGACTTCGAACTTCTTTGGACCTTTTTCGAACCTATTTCACACATCTTTGAACCTATTTCAAACTATTTCGAACACCTTCATATGCCTATACAGACTATTTGCCACAGCCCTTACCATCTTGCATCACTAAACACAACGTTCTGGTCTCAGCGGTGATATTTAGTACCAACTTGCACCCTTCCTCTGACTCGTGTTATACCATCTGAAGCCATTTAGTAGGTTTTGTTTGGGTTTCCAGGTTGAGTATCATCATCGTGCCCCTGAACGTCTTTGCCTCACCTTTTCAAAGCCCTCGCCTTGACACCCCTCCCCAATAACACCCCTGCACCTCCTGGACACACTTCATACACTTTGCAGCACCATTCCTGATGATGCAATGTGGCTGGGACTTGAACCCAGTGCATCTATCGCACTAAGAAACATTTAGTAGCTCAAAAACCTTTCAAAAATAAGTAAAGGACTTACTGGGCCCTCAAAATCGAGCAGCCCTCCCATTTCCATGTGCATCCGCTTTGCCGACCCTGCGCCCTCGAGCTCATCTTGCCCATCCTCCTCCTCGTCAACCTCTACTGTCTTTTGCTTTGCCACCCATGCTAGGGGCAGCTCCTCTCCGCCCTCATCCTCGTCCTCATCTTCGTCACCATTGCCAGCCTCCACCCTTTCAATTGCCCTCACCTCTGCCTCAAACTCAACATTTCATTGCTGCAACTCCTCCTTCAAAATTGTTTTCGCACGAAATGCAGCAAGAGCCGCATTTCACGCCTCTGCCAGTGTGGTCTTCTGCCCCTCGATATTTGCCTGCTTTGCCAGCTTCTTCTCCTCTTGAGCTTGTTTCGCATTTTTCTCCCTCTTCTCCCATTCGATCTGTTCTGCTAGATCCACAAATAGCAAGCCTCTGCCCCATGAAAGCCATTCGCAATGAGCCATTGGATTATACAGTTCGAAGACCTCATCAATGACCTTTTGGATGGCCAGGTCATGTTCTTCCACCAGGTCATCTGCAAGCTCGTCATATTCTGCCTATGAAACACAAAAATAGCACACTAAACACAAGTATGAACACAAAACATACCATTTTCTTGGAAACCCAAACAAAACCTACTAATTGGCTTCAGATGGTATAACACAAGTCAGAGGAAGGGTGCAAGGTGGTACTAAATATCACTGCTGAGACCAGAACATTGTGTTTAGTAATGCGAAATGGTAAGGGCTGTGGCGAATAGTCTGTATAGGCATATGAAGGTGTTCAAAATAGTTCGAAATCAGTTCGAAGTCGTGCGAAGTAGTTCGAAATAGGTTCAAAGAGGTTCGAAGTCATGCGAAGTAGTCTGAATAAGTTCGAATAAGTTCAAAGGGGTTTGAGGTGTATCGAAGGGCGAGTTTAATGAATATGAAGTGTTTGTCGAATGGCAATAGGCAATGGGCGACAAAATGGAGAGCGAATATGATAGTTTAGAAGAAGTTCACGATATTTCGCAGAACTTAGAGATACGATGCAAACTAAGGCTCAAGAGAATGGCTCTTAAGTCAGATGATAAGTGTGAGGGTAACTTGTGGTGTTCCCCGTTGATCTGTTTTTCTGTTCTAACTAACTAATACAAGTCTGTATACAAAATGAAGAGATAGTACTAAAAAGGAAATAAGAACATGTGTAAAACATGAGGCAAATATATCATACAATGAGGACTTTGTAGATCAAAAATAAATGAGAAATGATAAATGATGAAACATACAGTGTTCCCATATAGTAAAAGTACTTCAATGAAACACAAAAATGCACTTATCGCATTCTAACTCTCTTGTACTCTCTCCTCGTGTCCAGTAGTGCTCGATATGCAATG
This sequence comes from Tricholoma bakamatsutake, assembly GCA_029959215.1. NCBI lineage: Eukaryota > Fungi > Basidiomycota > Agaricomycetes > Agaricales > Tricholomataceae > Tricholoma > Tricholoma bakamatsutake. Next base: position 12,349,739 of record CP114860.1, on the reverse strand, counting down.
GAATAGCTTGTTCTGGATGTGCAGCGTGTGTCGAAAGTGTTTCAAGACAACTATATGGCAGCCAATATTGTTCGAAGTGCTGCGAAGTCATTCGAAATGTTGCAAAATGTTGTGAAATAGTTCGAAAAGGTTCAAAGTAGTGCAAAATTGTGCAAAATAGTTCAAAAAGGTTTAAAGTAGTGCAAAATTGTGCGAAATAGTTCGAAAATAATTTGAAGTCCATTTAGTGGCATTTATAGTAGTTCGGAGCATGTGTCATAATGTGTCAATACAAGTGGGAATACTTCTCCAGACTTTAAAGTGTGTAGTGGACCTATCACCGCTCCAATTTCTTCTTCTGAAAAACTGATAAATATTTATGGTAGGCTTTTGGCACCTACTCCTCCATTGGTTTCTCCACTTTCACAGCATTTTTATTCCATGACTGTCCTCCACGAATTTCCCTAAAGGTCTGCTTCTGTTCTTCTTTACTGGTCATAATTGGAACTTCCCCATTTGGCATATCTTCATCCTCCACTTCCTCCATTGTAACAGAATACTTCCTCGGACATTCTTTTTCTTTCTTTTCCTTCTTCTCCTTTTTTACTTTTCTCCCATACACATTACATTCTTTGGGACAGCGAGTCATGTGTACCTTCCCAGTTTTCCAATCAATTTCCAGATTATGTTTTCGTAACCATGGACATCCAATTATCAGATTGGTTTTCCCAAGGTCGCACACTTCAAATACGGCTCGCTCCTGATGATCCTGATACTTCAGTATCATCGTCACCTCCTCCTTAATAGTTCCTCCATGATTGATCATACTGTCAATATGGTACACCATTATAGGTTGTGGCAGTGTATGCATGCAAATACCATTTCCAGTAATTAAGGATCAATTAACGAATAATCTGGTAGCACCGCTGTCAAGCAATGCCTCCACATTAATTGCTGCATGCGTGTCCACTGTCTTCAATCCTACTGTCAAGCTGATTTCGGGTTCTATCTGCACTGAGCAAAGAAAAAATTTAGGGGTCTTCGGAAATAAAGCTGGGCATTTTTCTTCATCGCATAAGTGATGATGGTTGTACTCTTCAATTTCTCTTTTGGGTTCACTCTTGGTTTCCTCGGATACTAATACATTATATTGATTCTGGGTCACCAATGGGGAAACCTTCACTGGGACTCTTCCACAAAATTCTTCTGCTTATCTTCCTCCAACTTCACTTCCTCGATTGTCACTTCCCTAATCTTCCTTTTCTGCCTACAATTCTGCACCATATGCCCTAATTGCCCACAATTGATACATTTAAGTGGAGCTCATCTCTCTACTTGATCAACATCCATTGCATCTGTCAATGCTGCTGACTCCTTAACAATAGGTGTCACTGCCATGGCCAGTGGCTGTGCCCTCGGAGCTTGTACCTGAGGTGTCCTTCCTTTCTCGGACTTTCCTCCTGATGACTTTCCAAATCTGGCATTCCCATACATCAATTTCGACTCTGCCTGTGTTAGGGTGACACCCACTAATCTGCTAGCTAGACCATCTGGGTTCTCCTACAAGAAGGTGGTGGGGCATGCGCGCATGATGGGGGAATTGATGGTTTTGATGCAACAGGTTAAAAATAGAACAGTTGGCTGAATTAGGCCTTTCGCACCACTATTGTGAATGGAATACCTAAGAGAATACAACTGAGGTCTCCTAGTATTTATTTTAGGGTTATATACTATGTTACACATATTATAGTATGTTATTATGGACACACGTGCACATGCGCATACATGTGCATACATATTGATGCGTGTAAATAAGGAATTCCCATGCTGACAAATAATGTGTATATAGGCATTTTGTAGTGTATTTTGGTGAAATAAAATAAAATAAAATAAAATAAAAATAATATTAGGTAATAGGCATGTTAGGAGACTGTTTCCTAACAGCCTGTTCCTGTCGATATTGCCGATCAAGATGCATTGCCCAATTATACCACTCATCCAACCTCTCCAGCATAGAAGGTAGTTGATAGATAGACTTAAATAATGAGGGATTTAATCCTGCCTTCAAAAATTCTACCAATGCAGCTTCTCACATATCTGTCTGTGACGCTTCTGCCTTGAACTGCAAAATAAATTTATCTGCTGTCAGAGAATCTTGGCGCATGGTTTTCAATTTTGCATTAGCTGTCACCTTTGGGTGAGGGTCTCCAAACTGTGCCTCCAATCTCTCCAAAAATTCCCTAAAGGTTGCAAACAGTTTATATCCTGCAGCAATTTGATTAATGGCTTCATTTCTCCAGAACTGTGCTTTTTCTCCCTGAATGTATGAGAGAGCAAACATAATCCTAGACTTGGTCATATGAAATTTGGGCTTTCTCCCATGAATATACAACACTATAGAGCTGATGAAGGATTTTGTATTCTCCATGGTACTGTCAAATATTTGCAGGGGTGCATATTTAGGTAAACACATTTTTCCACTCTCAGATCTCTCCTCTGCATACACATCCTCCTGAGACATCCACTCCACCATCTCTTTCATCTCATCATCTTTATCTTCTACTGTCTCTCCTTTTATTTCTGCTTGTTTGGGCTGTGATGCTGCCAAAACTGACACTAATTGGGACATTTGTGCTGTAAGAGCATCAATTTTGGCTTCTAGAGCTGGCATGGGAACAGGATTGTGACCAGGATTCGAAGTTGATTGTTCTGTCATAATGATGTAAGCTGTGATGAGTCACTTTTTCAGCTGAGTCAAGATTTGGCTTCAGAATTTTTTCACAAAATTTCAAGTCACGTGACCCAGCTATTCAAGTACCAAACATGGCAAAACACATGATTTCAGCTATTTGTCAACAATTGGGCACTTCAGATCAATAACTCTTCCAACAGTGCCTGATCTTGGGGTTATTACTGAATTCAGCTAGTAACTACCTAAAATAGTCATCCAAATAGAGTAATGTAAATCTCAGCTAAACCAGATCCGATTGGTTGTCTGGTTGCAGCTGTCCTAATTATGAGCACTGCCTCTCAATCACTGGCAGTCGCAATGTAAGGTGAGGCATGGCATCGGCTTATGAAAACAAGGTAAATATGTATATACAATTAATTCCAGCTCTTGCCAAAATGATGAGTAAGTGGTTGTGGCGCACTGAGACAATGATGTATGCACATGTAAGAGAAGGCACACTGATGGGGTAGTTGAGTTCTTCTGTTAGGGTGACACCCACTGTTCTGCTAGCTGGATCATGCGGGCTCTCCTACAAGAAGGCAGCAGGGCATGCGCGCATGATGGGGGGTTTGATGGGTTTGATGCAACAGGTTAAAAATAGATTAGTTGGCTGAAATAGGTGTTTTGCACCACAATTGTAGATGGAATACCTAAGAGACCTCAACTGAGGTCCCCAGGTATATATTTAACATTTATATACTATGTTACATGTATTGTAATATGTTGCTACTGATGCACATGTACATGCACATACATATTGATGCGTGTAAATACAAAATTCCCATGCTGACAAATAAAGCATTTATAGGCATTTGGTAGCATATTTTGATGAAAAATAAAATAAAATAAAATAAAATAAAATAAAAATAAAATATTATTATGTAATAGGCATATCAGGAGACTGTTTCCTAACATGCCCTCGGAGTTTGTACCTGAGGTGTCCTTCCTTTCTCAGACTTTCCTCCTGATGACTTTCCAAATTTGGCATTCCCATACATCAATTTCGACTCTGCCTGTTCCTGTCAATATTGCCGATCAAGATGCATTGCCCAATTATACCACTCATCCAACCTCTCTGACATAGAAGGTAGTCAATAGATAGACTTGGATAACAAGGTGTTAGGAAACAGTCTCCTAACATGCCTATTACCTAATACTATTTTTATTTTATTTTATTTCATTTTATTTCACCAAAATATGCTACAGAATGCCTATATACGCATTATTTGTCAGTGTGGGAATTCTTTATTTACATGCATCAATATGTACACACATGTATGCGCATGTGTGTGCATGTCTGTAATAACATACTACAATATGTGTAACATAGTATATACATAACCCTAAAATAAATACTAGGAGACCTCAGTTGAGTTCTCTTAGGTATTCCATCCACATTAGTGGTGCAAAAGGCCTATCTCAGCCAACTGTTCTATTTTTAACCCTCGCATCAAATCCATCAAATTTCCCCATCGTGCATGCGCCCCCCGCCGCCTTCTTGTAGGAGAACCCGTGGTCCAGCTAGCAGATTAGTGGGTGTTGCCCTAACACAAGGGATTTAATCCTGCCTTCAAAAATTCTACCAACACAGCTTCTCCCATATCCATTTGTGACGCTTCTGCCTTGAACTGCAAAATAAATTTGTCTGCTGTCAGAGAACCTTGGCACATGTTGGAGACTATGCTCCATGGCTGTTGAATTGAGATAATGTAACACTAAACCCAATGCTCTATTGACATCAAGAGACCTTTACCCAAGCTGTGGGCTGTTAGATGAGCCAGTATCATCATAGGGAATTGGTGTGAGTCCCATAGTTTACTGAACCCTGAATCAATGATGAAATTGAAAGTTTCCACATCAAAACCCATCATTGTGATGAATGCCCAATTATTTTGGCATTCAAACACAGGTGTCCATGCCATGCCACAGTGTTGGTTTGCTGGAATATCAGGTCAGGTCAGGTAGTTCCAGGTTGGCCTACGATGTTCATTTCGAAAAAGTTGTGCAGCATCTGCTGCAGTCATGATTAGTGTGGCTGTGGTTATGATACAAAGATGTTCTTTATTGACTTCATCATTATCATCAATACTCATGAGTACCACAGGGATTGAAGCATCCATGGTTAATATCAATCACAAGATGTTGAACACCAAGCACACACATATTGCCATTTAAGGATTTGAAATTTATTTAGAATCTGGAGACGTTGTGAATAAAATCTTTGTCCTTACAATTCTCCAACTCCAAACTCTGAATGCATTTCCACCAACTTAAAAGTCTGCAAACTAAGGTTTGGAGATATAAAATAAAGTTAGCATTATGGAAAGTCATCCAATTATGACTAAAATATTGATGGACCTTTGTTGCCAGATCACCTTGATGCCTGTTGAGCCACTGAGCCAGATCAATTTTGTTCTGCACATCTGTTGAGATCTCATAGTGTTGATGAGGCAAACTTGATGGTAAAATCTCTGATTCCCTGAAACATACATGTAGATTGAGCACAGCCTTATCCATGAGATCCCCGCATTTCTACTTTTGATTCAGTTTGCTCATAGATGGGGGGGCTTGACCATTCATCTTGTGTAGAACTCACTCACAATGCTGTTGTTTAATGATACCTTGGGTGTACTGGCCTTTATGGATCCATGGATAAAACCTTTTTACTCAACAATGCTCAAGCTCACCCTGAATTTATTGAAAGTGTGAGACTAATTTGCATGTTTTAAATACACATATTTATTACCAACTGGGTTGAATAGTTGTCCATTGTACCATACATGTGAATGAATTTGACATAACCTCTGAGTGCATGTACCTTGTATGTCACAAAGTTGGACTTTTGATGATTGGCCTTGCATTTCATTATGTAAGGCATGAGGTCTTCCATTCCATCCTCCACTGCAATACTTTGTTTTGCAGCAGCAGCAGCTTTCTGATGTCCCTGAGATGCCTGTTTGAAAGGAAGTTCTTGTGTTACATATGCTTCACAAGTCACTGTTTGAAAGTGCCAAAGGTTGGAGCCAACTCAGGTTGTTGAGAAATTGAGACCCTGTAGAGTGGACTCAGTGTGGAGACGAAATTTTGCAAAACCATGCCACATTGCAAGCTCAAATAAGAGATCCATGATAATTCCATTATGCTGATCTGGGAAAAGGCCTTTGAAAATGGCCATTGCACACTATAGAAGATTTATCAGTGTAATTGTAAAGAAGAAATATTGAGACATGCACCTGTAAGAGATTGTCAAAGCTCAAGATCACTACTACCAAGGTCAGGACTTGGTCAGGAATACACTGGACTTCCAGTCAGAGCCAGTCATTGGTGATTGGAGGGTTTCAGGGGTTTCTAGGCAGAATACACCAGGCTGCAATGGGGCAGAGAGGACTTCTTCAACTTATAAGTTGTGCCCTTCTCCTCATCAGTTGTCCAATTTCAGGTGGAGGGGTTTAGATGTTTGGCAGGTTTCCAGACAGAGGGCAAGGATAGATTAAGCAGAGGTTATGGAGTGAATTGAAGTCAAGAGGAGCCAAAGGGATTAAGAGTTTGAGTCAATATTAAGTCAAGGATGATTTAAGGGTTGATATTAGACTTGAAGATGAATAGACAAAGATATCTGCCTTTTGTAGTGCAACTGATGAAGACTGTGCAATGTTTCATGCCATAATCAACCCAGTGCTGACATTTGAGGAGGTTCTACTGAAGTTTGTAGATGATACTGGGTTGCTAGGCGAGTTCATTGCAAAACTGAGTTACTATATGCACTTTGAATTGTCTCTCAGACTCATCTGCCTGAATACATATGTAGCTCAGCTCAGCAGCAGACTCAGCATGACAAGAATATTCAGGCAGCATCCGATATGCTGCCCTAGCCTACATCTTGCATAATCCTGCAAGTGACATGCTCACTCCTCTGATCACAAAGCAACATGAAAAAAGTTTGCACAGGTTCAACTGTCCAGCTACTGCATGACTTCTTTGTCCCATCAAAAGGCTGAAGGACTTTGACAACAATCCAATGTAAGAATGTTGCAATTTGACCTCAGAAACTGATGAGTTATTCTCTTACAGGGATTTTATGATGAATGTGAATGATGGCCAGATTACCATCAAGGCATCTGTGTGGCCATCCTTCATGTATAACTGTTAGGGCGACACCCACTAATCTGCTAGCTGGACCATGTGGGTTCTCCTACAAGAAGGCGGCGGGGGGCATGCGCGTGATAGGAAATTTGATGGATTTGATGTGAGGGTTAAAAATAGAACAGTTGGCTGAATTAGGCCTTTCGCACCACTAATGTGGATGGAATACCTAAGAGAACTCAACTGAGGCCTCCTAGTATTTATTTTAGGGTTATATACTATGTTACACATATTGTAGTATGTTATTATGGACGCGTGCACACATGCGCGCACATATTGATGCGTGTAAATAAAGAATTCCCACGCTGACAAATAATGTGTATATAGGCATTTTGTAGTGTATTTTAGTGAAATAAAATGAAATAAAATAAAATAAAAATAGTATTAGGTAATAGGCATGTTAGGAGACTGTTTCCTAACATTACCCCCCTTTTAGGCCTCGACTTCCAGGTGAGAAAATATTGTATCTGTCCCCTCTGTGAAATTTTGGTAAGGCCGGAAATTCATCCCCTCATACACCATTCTAGCAATGCAACGTGGAGCATTTGGATTATATTTAAAGAATTGGGGGATTGCCTTGCGTGCTTGCTTACAATTCTCTTCTGGCTCCCATGAATTATTTTTGTCAGTGTAGTTCTTCCACTTGATTAAGAACTCCAATTTGTTTCGTCAAAGACGTGAGTCCAAAACCTCTTCCACAATATATTCTGGAGCACCTTCTACCATTATTGGAGGCTGTGGAGTAGTTTGTTGACCAGGAATAGTGGGTGGGCGGTAAGGGCATAAATGGGAAATGTTAATCTCAGGATCAATCTTGAATGACTGAGGTAATTTTAACACTACCACATTGGGTGAAATTATTTTAGAAATCAGATATGGGCCAACTTGCTTCTCCATAAGCTTTCTTGAAGGTCGTGGAATATTCAGATCCTTGGTACTTAGCCATACCAAGTCACCAACGTCATACTCTGGAGCAACAGCTCGAGTACGATCCACGTGTCACATCATATCATCACGTGCTTTCATCAACACTGCCTCTGCTTTCTCCTGCACCTTTCACATTTTTGACACAAAGTCCTCCACTGATTGTACCTTGACTTCCCTTCATGGTTCTACTGCCATTCTGGGATGATACCCATAATTAGCAAAGAAGGGTGACATGCAAGTAGCCGAATGGAATTTATTATTGTGAGAAAATTTGGCAATTGCTAACTATTCGGGGCCAGTTGGTTTGTCAGTGATTGACAAACATGCATAGGTATTGCTCCAACTCCTGATTCATTCTCTCTGTCTGCCCATTGGTTTGTGGGTAATATGCCATAGACAATTTGGTTTGAATCCCCAATATGTTATTTAACTCTCGCATAAATGCAGAAGCAAATTGTGATCCACGATCAGAGATAACTGTATCAGGTAATCCATGTAACCCCCATACCTGATTTAGATAGAGGCACGCCAAGCCCAACGATGAGGTTTCTGCAGTAGTAGGAATGATATGGACTTCCTTTGTGAAGCGGTCGCATACTACAAATATTGCATCATATCCTTGAGCTTCAGGTAATCCTGTGATCAAGTCCACAGATATATCTCGCCATGGTGCTTTAGGTATAGGGTTCGGCATTAATTTCCCTGCAGGCTTTTCTGGAAATTTCTTTCCCCTCATGCATGTGTCACACCCATTCACATACCCCAACACATACTTTGAAATTCCGGGCCACCAATAATTTCTCATCACCAACTCCAATGTCTTCCACCTTCCTGGATGTCCAGCAGCTGGCGTGTTATGATATAACCATAGGATCTCCCTTCGTAAATCTTGATCTTTTGGTACATAGACCTTTCCTCTGAATAATACTAACCCTTGTTCTTCAACCCATTCATCTCCTTTAATATTACTTTTCTTCTCTCCCCTCAAAGCTTTCACAGCTTCCACCACTTCATCATCCATCTCTGAACATTGCCTGATTTTAGACAACATTTCCATCTTTGAGCTATCCACCAATAGGTGTCCTTGATGCATAGCACAAATATGAAAGTATTCAGGTTTGAGTAGGGTAGTATTTTTATTGTCCTCCTCCACTCCCCTTTTATGATCTGTACGTCTGGATAATGCATCTGCTTTCCTCATCAAGCTTCCTGCTTTGTGGACCAAGTGAAAATTAAAGTGCGATAGGAATAATGCCCAACATGCTTGTTGACGGTTAAGCTTTTTAGCGGACATGAAATACTGCAGATTTTGATGGTCTGTCCAGATCTCGATCTGATGCATACATCCCTCCAAATAATGTCTCCATGCCTCCAAAGCTCGTATTATTCACAACATCTCTTTATTATGCATATCATAATTCCTCTCCACATCATTCAACCCTTTAGACAAATATGCACAAGGATGCCATTTGTCATCTTCACATAGCATTGATAATACTGCTCCAGTAGCAAAGTCTGATGCATCTGATTCCACTCGTAAGGGACATGTGAAATCTACTGGGACCAATATTGGCTCTTCCACAAACTTCCTCTTTAACTCCTCAAATGCTGTCTGCTGTTGTTCTCCCCATCTCCACACTACTCCCTTTCGCGTAAGGTTGTGTAATGGTGTGGCAATTTTGGAAAAATTATGCACAAAGCGATGATAAAAATTGGCAAGTCCCAAGAAAGCCTGAACTTCCTTGATACAGGTAGGCACGGGCCAATCAACAATTGCCTGTACCTTGATAGGATCCATCTTGATTCCATCAGGACCAATCTTTAATTCCAAGAACTCAATTTCGCTTGCTCCAAATACACACTTCTCCGGTTTAATGAATAAATCATTCTCTGCCAACCTTTTCAACACCTCCTGCACTATCGCCTCATGATTTTCTTCATCCTCCATGAATATCAAAATGTCGTCAATAAATATTATCACCACGCCTTTGTCTATCACATCCTTGAAAATATTGTTCATCATATTTTGGAAAGTTGGGGGACTATTGGTCATCCCAAAAAACATGACTAGCGGCTCGAAGGATCCTCGACGCGTGGCAAATGCTGCTTTCCACTCATCTCCTTTCTTTATTTGTACATTGTTGTACCCCCAGCATAAATCCAATTTTGTAAAGACCTTGGCCTTTCCCACCTTGTCAATTATCTCTGAAATCAATGGCAAAGGGTACGCATTCTTCACTGTCCAATCGTTCAAATACCTATAATCTGTACACATCCTCTTCCTGTGATCTTTTTTTGGTACAAAGAATACTGGTGATGTCTGCGGTGATTTTGAAGGTCGTATGTATCCCTTGCACAACTGTTTATTAAGGAATGCATCCAGTTTTTCTTGTTCCTTCAGAGATAATGGATAGACTTTTGACTTCTTCGGCACAAATCCCGGCTTCATTTCAATAGCATGATCCCATGGCTTTTGCACTGGCATCCGCTCCAATTCCTTCTTCTGAAAAACTGACAAATATTTATGGTAGGCTTTTGGCACCCACTCCTCCACTGGCTTCTCCACTTTCTCCACCATTTTATTCCATGACTGTCCTCCACGAATTTCCCTAAAGGTCTGCTTCTGTTCTTCTTTACTGGTCATAATTGGAACTTCCCCATTTGGCATATCTTCATCCTCCACTTCCTCCATTGTAACAGAATACTTCCTCGGACATTCTTTTTCTTTCTTTTCCTTCTTCTCCTTTTTTACTTTTCTCCCATACACATTACATTCTTTGGGACAGCGAGTCATGTGTACCTTCCCAGTTTTCCAATCAATTTCCAGATTATGTTTTCGTAACCATGGACATCCAATTATCAGATTGGTTTTCCCAAGGTCGCACACTTCAAATACGGCTCGCTCCTGATGATTCTGATATTTCAATATCATCATCACTTCCTCCTTAATAGTTCCTCCACAATTGATCATACCATCAATATTGTACATCATTATAGGTTGTGGCAGTTTATGCATGCGAATACCATTTCTGGTAATTAGGGATCGATTAATAAATAATCCGGTAGCACCACTGTCAAGCAATGCCTCCACATTAATTGCTGCATGCATGTCCACTGTCTTCAATCCTACTGTCAAGCTGATTTCGGGTTCTATCCGCGCTAAGCGAATAAAAAATTTAGGAGTCTTCAGAAATAAGGCTGGGCATTTTTCTTTGTCAGATAAATGATGATGGTCATACTCTTCAATTTCTCCTTCGGGTTCACTCTCGGTTTCCTTGGATACTAATACATTGTATTGATTCCGGGTCACCAATGGGAAAACCTTCACTAGGACTCTTCCATGACAATCTTCTGCTTATCTTCCTCCAACTTCACTTCCTCAATTGTTGCTTCCCTAATCTTCCTTTTCTGCCTACAGTTTCGAGCCATATGCCCTAATTGCCCGCAGTTAAAACATTTAACTGGAGCTCGTCTCCCTACTTGATCAACATCCATTGCATCCATCGATGCTGCTGACTCCTTAACAATAGGTGTCACTGCCATGGCCGGTGGCTGTGCCCTCGGAGTTTGTACCTGAGGTGTCCTTCCTTTCTCGGACTTTCCTCCCAATGACTTTCCAAATCTGGCATTCCCATACATCAATTTCGATTCTGCCTGTTCCTGTCGATATTGCAGATCAAGATGCATTACCCAATTATACCACTCGTCCAACCACTCCAGCATAGAAGGTAGTCAATAGATAGACTTGATTAACGAGGGATTTAATCCTGCCTTCAAATATTCCACCAACGCTGCTTCTCCCATATTGGTCTGTGATGCTTCTGCTTTAAACTGCAAAATAAATTTGTCTGCAGTCAGAGAACCTTGGCGCATGGTTTTTAATTTTGCATTAGCTGTCACCTTTGGGTTAGGGTCTCCAAACTGTGCCTCCAACCTCTCCAAAAATTCCCTGAAGGTCGCAAATGGTTTATATCCCATGGCAATTTGATTAATGGCTTCGTTTCTCCAGAACTGTGCTTTCCCTCCCTGGATGTATGAGAGAGCAAACATAATTCTAGACTCGGTCGTATGAAATTCGGGCTTTCTCCCATGAATATACAACACTATAGAGCTGATGAAGGATTTTGTGTTCTCCATGGTACCGTCAAATATTTGCAGGGGCGTGTATTTAGGTAAACACATTTTTCCACTCTCAGATCTCTCCTCTGCATGCTCACCTGCCTGAGACATCCACTCCACCATCTCCTCCATCTCATCATCTTTATCTTCCACTGTTTCTGCATTTGTTTGTACTTGTTTGGGTGGGGATGCTGCTAATACTGACACTAATTGGGACACTTGTGCTGTTAGAGCATCAATTTTGGCTTCAAGAATGGGCGTGGGAACAGGATTGTGACCAGGATTCGAAGTTGATTGTTCTGTCATAATTATGTAATCTGTGATGAGTCACTTCTTCGGCTGTGTAGAGATTCGGCTGTAGAATGTTTTCGCAAAATTTCGAGTCACGTGATCCGGCTATTTTGGGTACCAAACACGGCAAAACACGTGATTTCGGCTATTGGGCACTTCGGATCAATAACCCTTCCAACAGTGCCTGATCTCGGGGCTATTACTGAATTTGGCTAGTAACTACCCAAAATAGTTGTCCAAATTGAGTAATGTAAATCTTAGCTAAACCAGATCCGATCGGTTGTCTGGTTGCAGCTGTCCTAATGACGAGTGCTGCCTTTCGATCACTGGTGGTCGCAATGTAAGGCGAGGCCTGGCGTCGGCTTACAAAAGCAAAGGTAAATACATATATACAATTAATTCCGGCTCTTGCCGAAATGATGCATAAGCGGATGTGGCGCGCTGAGACAAATGACGTATGCGCGTGAGTTAGAGAAGGCGCACTGATGGGGTAGTTGAGTTCTTCTGTTAGGGCGACACCCACTAATCTGCTAGCTGGACCGTGCGGGTTCTCCTACAAGAAGGCGGCGGGGGGCGCGCGCGTGATGGGGGGATTTGATGGATTTGATGCGAGGGTTAAAAATAGAACAGTTGGCTGAATTAGGCCTTTCGCACCACTAATGTGGATGGAATACCTAAGAGAACTCAACTGAGGCTCCTAGTATTTATTTTTGGGTTATATACTATGTTACACATATTGTAGTATGTTATTACGGACGCGCGCACACATGCGCGTACATATTGATGCGTGTAAATAAAGAATTCCCACGCTGACAAATAATGTGTATATAGGCGTTTTGTAGTGTATTTTAGTGAAATAAAATCAAATAAAATGAAATAAAATAAAATCAAAATAGTATTAGGTAATAGGCATGTTAGGAGACTGTTTCCTAACAATAACATGGATCAATTTGAAGAGGGACATGTTGATAAAGGTTTATGCAGGGAATACTTTCTCATTCGAGTAAGTGCAATATTTGCATTGAAGTGTATATCCTACAAATTTTTCAGGTATTCTGGCATATCTTCATGGGACCATCCTCAGCTATTGTGACAGAAACTCAAGCATCCAAACCCTCGAAGGCACAATTACATGGCCTTACAAAAGTCACCTGGTGAACAATTGCCTATGTGGCTATGCAAGTACATTTCTACTTTTGAATGTGATATATCTACTTATTGTTGTGTTAGGCCCATTTCATGCTCTGCACAATTGATCAATGGAAGTGCCATGATGGTAATTTTGACCAGGAGGCTTTTTATAAGAACAATGTCAGCTTGTTCAAGTACAAACCAAACGGCGAGAAACCTGAGTCACCTCCACCAAAGCAAGCAGGTTGATTGTACAAGAGGATATTATGATTCCTTCTTGAGCAGTATGACTGATTCATTCTTCATTCTGCAGAATTTGCTTGGGTCTGGTTCGATGCTTTCCTCTGACTGGCTGGTCTATCTGCAGACTTCACTTGTTATGGTCAATACTCCTAATCAAACGTTTAGTCGATACTCGTAAGTGTCGATGTTCAATAGAGGTTCGAGTCACCAAAGCTCGTAAGCAACGGTCTGAGCAAGAGACTTTAGATCGCACCGGTTAGGAGTGTAAGAAAAGACTAGGTCAAGCTGGATTGACCAGTCGTGCATTCATCGTATAAATACTACAAGCATAGATCGAGGATACGAGTCGTGCTATCAGAACAATAGAGATAACAAGAATGAAAAGACAATAAGAAAGGGGGTGTCCGTAGTACGTTACAATGGTGTGAGAAAGTAGGTGGGCGCGTGTTGTACAAGACAAAAAGAAAAGAGACAATAATGTGGGACGTACGGTAGTAGAACAATAGAAACAAAAGAAAATTGAATTCCCGTGCCTTCTCATAACACTAGCTCCTCCCCAAGGTTTCGAGTCCCATCCAAAACTAAGCCCTCATCGTTCGCATCGGGTCAAAGGACGGTGCGTCGCTGGTCATTGTGGAGAACGTGGAGAAGGATGTAGGGGTCGGGGTGTCGTCGGCATAAACCTGAGTGGGCAATTCAATGTTCTCTTCCCCGGCGAAGCGCATGGAGGTGCCGGTGATGAAAGTAATGAGTTGTGGGAGGTGAGGGGCGGAGATGATTTTGAACAAAATGAGTATATAGCAGAGTAGCATAATAAAGATGGACGCACCAAAAATGGTGCCGAGAGCGATGACGATATAGACATTGTAGGTCATTGTGGTTTGCTTCAGGTGGTGCAATGACATGGCAGAACGTCACGTGTCGGGTTGCTTGGGCAGAAGAGCACGGAGTGCTCGGGTCGCCATCGTCGACAGTGCGGACACTGGTATTCGGGGCAGTGTGACGAAAAGTGCCCCACCTGAGCGCAGGTGAAGCAGACCGAGTTCCTCATCCATGCTGGTGTGGGCGCGTGCTCGGGGGCGGCGGTCTGGGTGGGGTAAGGTGTGGGGGCTCATCTTGGTGGAGATTGCGAGACGTATGGTGGGAGTGGAGGGTGTGGGGATGTCGTCAGCGGCGTCTCTTCATCTTCCTCGTCATCAAGTGGTTCTATTATGAAAATTCGTTGTGGCATGGGGACCCGCTCTCTGGGTCCGTAACGGAGTGCCTGCTTGTCTAGGCTCCTCATGAGCAGGAGCAGGTCGAGATAATAAGCTTCTTCAGTTAGTCTTCAGAATACCCGCTGAAGGCGGGAGATGGCTCTGTATGTTTCGAAAAGATTCTGTGTAGTGCTGTGGAGGAGGGCGCGGTCTTGGGTTACGGACAGTAGTCTTTCTTCATTTCAGATGTTGTCCGTGTCTCGGACGAAGCTGAGGATGAGTTCGAAAGTCCTGAGGGGGTCAGGGTCGGGTGTAACGTTCATGAAAAAGTGCAGAGGGCGGCTCATATTTAGGAGAGGTTGTGGGTAGATCTGTATTCACCCAATATCTCAGCAGCGTTCTTTAAATGAGTTGCTGGTTCCCAGGTGTTTTCTGCCATGTTGTATCCTTTCCATTTTACCAAGAATCGAGTTCTTTTGCCTGTCCCCCTATGTGCCAAAATAGCTTCTACCTCGTGTTCAAGTTCCCCTTCGATCAGATCGGGTGGTGGAGGAAGGAGGTTTGGTCCGTGAGTTTCATTTTCTCTGAAGCGTGAGAGAAGTGAAGCATGGAACACAGGGTGAATTCTCCACTGAGGGGGGAGCTTCAATTCATAGGCATGGGATGAGATTACTCACGTGACGGGGAAGGGTCCTTCGCATCTAGGGGCAAGCTTTTTCATTGGGTACCCTAGCTTCAAATTCTTGGAGTCGAGCCAGACCTTCTCCCCCACTGTGAATGGACGGAACCCTCGTCCGTTTCACCGGATCATCACCTGTTGGGAGAGTTCGTGAGCCTCCAGGGCTTCCCGCCGTATGTTTCCCAGTTCGGCTATCTGCTGTTCGGTAGCCCGCACGTTCGTTTTCAGGTAAGTCGTGGGGATAGCCCTAGGGTGCGCTCCCATCATTACATAAAACGGGGTGTTCTTAATAGCCGAATGATGCTTCTGATTGTGTGTGAATTCGGCGGTGGTGAGGTGGCTTTTCCACTGCGAGGGTTTGTTTGCACAGAAGATCCGGAGGTAGATCTTGAGTTCTTGATTTACTCTCTCAGTTTCCCCATCGGTCTGTGGGTGGTAAGCCGTGCTCATTGCTAGCCTTATTCCCAGGAGCCTCCCTAGTTCTTGAAAGGTGTTTGAGGCGAAGCGCGGATCTCGGTCAGATATGATCTTATCCGGGAGGCCAAATCTCCTGAATACGTTATGTAGATAGAGGTCGGCCGCCCCTAGCGCATCGACGCTCTTGTTGCAGGGGATGAAAATTACCCCCTTGGTAAGACCATGGTCTACCACGACCATGATGTTGTCAGATCCGTCGCTTATCGGGAGATCAGTGATGAAGTCCATGGTCACTAGTGCGAATGGTCGAGTGGCATTAGATTTGATCAGAGATAATCCCGGTGTTGTCGGGTGAGTGTTCACCTTCATCTGCTGGCAGGTGGCGCAGCCATCAATGTAATTCCAAATGAAAATGGTCATCCCTGGCCACCAGTAGTCCCTTTGTACTAGTTCTAGGGTTTGAAATCGGCCAGGGTGTCCTGTAAGTATGTTGTCGTGGTACTTTTCCACAATTTTTCTTCTTAATTCTTTGTCATCTGGGACATAGCATCGGTCTTTGAAGAAGACCGTCCCATCATCTTCCATCTTCCAATCTTCTACCGCCGACTTGATTGGTGGCGTTCCTCCTTCTTTGATCGCTCTTACTATCTCCTTTAGTAAGTCGTCTCTCATCATGCTTTCTGCTAGTACTTCTTTCAGCTCGGTGTCAATCGTTCGTGTGAAGATCTCGTCCTTCAGCAAGGTGATATCGTCGTTATCGTTGTCGATATCGGGTATGTGATCTCCTCTTCGTGATAAGGCGTCTGATTGGATCATCATCTTCCCCAGGACGTGTACCAGTTGTAAATTGAATTGTGACAGGAATAGGCTCCACCTAGCCTGTCGCCGATTTAATTTCCGTGCTGTTCTGAAATACATCAGATTCTTGTGATCCGATAGGATCGTTGTTGGATGTTCGGATCCCTGGAGATAGTGTCTCCAGGTCTCCAGCGCTCGTATTATTCCTAACAGCTCCCGATCGTAGATCTCATAGTTCCGTTCGGTTGCCGTCAGGGAGTGGGAGATATACCTGCAAGGGTGCCAGTCTCCATTGGTATTGGTTTGCTTTAGGATGGCGCCTGTCGCGTACTTTGAGGCATCGCTTTCGATTACAAAAGGTTTCTCTGCATCGGGCATCAGCAGTACTGGCGCCTCAGAGAACTTCTTTTTTAGTGAGTCGAATGCCCCTTGGCACTCGTTCGTCCAGCTGAAGGGCTGGTCCTTTCTCATCAAGTCATTGAGTGGCTTAGTAATTGCGGTGAAGTTGCCAATGAATCTCCTGTAGAAGTTTCCGAAACCCAGGAATGATCTAACTCCTTTTACGTTGGTTGGGGCTGGCCAATCTCTTATTCTGCTTAGCTTAGTGGGGTCCATAGCTAGCTGGTTTGGTCGCAGGATAAAACCGAGGAATTCGACTTCCTGTATGTCAAATTTAGACTTTTCCGGTTTTAGGTACAGGTCGTTCTCCCTGAGCCTTGCCAGGACTCTTTTTGTTCTCTCCTCGTGTTCTTTCTTGTCTTTGGAGAAGATGAGAATGTCATCCATGTAAATTACTAACCACCCCTCATTCAGCATGTCTCGGAAGATGTCGTTCACCATCACCTGGAAGGTTGCCGGGGAGTTGCAGAGGCCAAAAAACATGACCTTGGGCTCGAACAACCCCTTATTGGTTTTAAATGCCGCCTTCCATTCATCTCCCTTTTTAATCCTGACGTTGTGGTACCCCCATCTGATGTCTAATTTGGTGAACCATTTCGCCCCTTTCAGCTTATCTAGTAGATCGCCGATCAATGGAAGTGGGTATGAGTTTTTGATGGTTCCTTCATTTAGATATCGGTAGTCTTGGCATGGTCTGAGCACGTCAGAGTCCTTCTTCGCTACGAAGAAAAATGGCGATGCCATAGGGGACTTGGATGGAGTAATGTATCCTTTCCTCAGGTTGTCGTTGATGAATTCGTCCAACTTCTTCTGTTCCGCCGGGGTGATCGGGTAGACCTTGCAGTCTTTCAGGATGAAGTCCGGTTTGAGTTCGATCGCATGGTCCCATGGTCTCGATTCGGGAAACCTCTCTGAGGCCGCCTTTTCGAATATGCTTCGATACTCCTTGTATTTATCGGGGAGCAGATCATCGAGTGATAGTTTTTCCTTGACGCTTTCCTTCTCATGAGCAAGCCTCTGCGAGACGGAGGTCTTTGCTCGGATATGAGTAGTGTGGGAGAACGCGAATCTGCCGGTTGATCGAGATCGAGTGATGCGTGAGATGTGCCTGAGTGCCTGGTAATTTGGGGGGATATAGTCATGTTCGATCGTGAGGGGGGATTCCTTGGTTCTGAATACCCCGATCATCGGTTCCCCTCGGATGTAGGCAAATAGTGCATCAGTTCCATTGTTATTTCCTTCGGTGCCAAGTGATAAGCTGCTATTGGAGTCGTCTGGTGTAGAGATCTGTGGATCGATCTTGGGATGAGTTTCTGTTGCCGTGTCCGTTGCCAGGTGTGATCCGTTTCCATTAAGTTTGTCCGCGGTGCAAAGCCCTCTTGCGAGATGAACCGCCCCGAGTCTACTCTTCATGTACTCGGCGGCGGCGAGGTGGGTTTCCCCGAAGGTCTCCCCAGCACTCCTTATAGGTAGCCTCCCGAGAGTCGGACTCAATGTTACTCTCGGTTCGAACGGCCCCTTGTCATCTATAGTAAGGCTTTGCTTACCGATTATGGTCCATGTCCGTTCGATCATGGTCCGGATCTTCCTCATAAGAGACCTTTCGGTCTGCCTATCTGTGAGAGTTCCCTTTTCCCAATCGATGGCAGGGTTGCACTTCTGGAGCCACGTGTACCCCAAGATCATCATCTCCTTTCCCAGCCCCATTATCAGCATCATGATCTCCTCTTCTTTTCCCCCGATCTCGGTGTTAATACGGACGTAGTGTGAGATCGTCCCATTCTTGTTTAGGGTCCTGTCGACGTTTTTGGCGAGGATTTTCCGGGCGAGTGGGAGTTTTTTCAATCCGAGTTTTTGGATGACTCGGTGGTCGATAAAGGTTTTGCCCGCCCCTGAGCCGATCAGGGCAGGGATTTCGGCTTTTCCGTTGTCTAACAAGCAGTGAACGGGGACACGCATGGATTGATTGCTTACGTCAGCTATAAGTACACTTGAGACAATGATTCTGGCAAGCTCTGCTGCCGATGCAGGCCACTGCTTCAAAAACCCTCTTCTACCATGAGATCCAGTACCTCCTCCTTCTGTTTCTCCTCCAGCTCGTTGATGAGGGTTCGGATTTTCATATAATGTTCGCGAGATGTTTTCTTCGTCTCGTTCTTCTTTTCTTCTTTGGGGGGTGGTTCCTTCCCTCCCTTGTGGTCGCTAGCTCTGTGCCCTGTTTTATGACAAACAAAGCACTTTCCTTTTTTCATGTGTTCGAGCCTCTCTGCATAAGAGAGGCGTGTCGCGTCAATATCCATGGCATTGGGGTCTCTTGAAGAGCCGCTTGCTCCTCCTCCTCCCCCTGCCTTGCTGTAAGTTCTTTCTTTTATCGCCTTCGCCCTTCTGAGATGCCCCTCGGCCCTTGCTGCATGGGTGTACCACCCCTCGATCGTGTTGGGCGGGTTCTCCATGCCAAAGACCTTGTCGAGGACTCAGTTGTTGAGTCCGTCGACGAAATATTTGATTAGGGCGGCATCTTCTTTAATCTTCGTCCGGTAGGCCAGTGTTTTGAACTGGGCGATGTATTCGTCTACTCCTTTCGCTCCTTGTGAGAGCGCTCTTAGTTGGGTTCGTGCATTTCCTGCGTCGTCAATCGGCGAAAATGCTGCACATACTTTCGCGATGAACTCCTGGAGCGTATCCCAGGGTTTTGATTCAATGTACCTTTCTTCTAGGTATGCCTGCTTCCACGGCCCTGCCGTCCCCCCGTTCATGTATGACAGCATGAATAGAATCTTGTGGTGATCATCAGGGAAAGCGGTAGAGTTGGCGTCAATGTACGCTCCGCACTCGAGTAAGAAGAGCATGGTTCTAGCTCTGTCTCCCGAGTAATCGGTCGGCGCCCTCATCTTGATCTCGGCGGGTCTAGCAGCGAGAGCAGCGGGTGCAGTGGGAGTGGTAGGAGTGAATGGGGCTGCCATTATTCTCTTGGTGGGAAGTGGTCAGATGATTCTCGTAAGAATGGTGTCATAGTGTGTGTGAGCTGCCTAGACTGTGGTTAGTCAGCAGAGGTTTAGAACAGCTTGACCTTTTGTTATGGTCAATACTCCTAATCAAATGTTTAGTCGCACCGGTTAGGAGTGTAAGAAAAGACTAGGTCAAGCTGGATTGACCAGTTGTGCATTCATCGTATAAATACTACAAGCGTAGATCGAGGATACGAGTCGTGCTATCAGAACAATAGAGATAACAAGAATGAAAAGACAATAAGAAAGGGGGCATCCGTAGTACATTACAATGGTGTGAGAAAGTAGGTGGGCGCGTGTTGTACAAGACAAAAAGAAAAGAGACAATAACGTGGGACGTACGGTAGTAGAACAATAGAAACAAAAGAAAATTGAATTCCCGTGCCTTCTCGTAACATCACTCACTGTTTTGCTCTCTTGGCTGCTGCTCATCACTCATGTTTCTTATCTCTCAACATTGCCTGTTGCTCACATTCTGGTCTTGACTCTTACTATTGCTCAGTTTTCATTCAATTTCTCTGTTGTTGTACCCATCTGTATTTGTTAGTAGAATAAAATTCATTGCTCAGATTGGAATCCTTGTAAAGATTATTACTGGCTACTATTGAGATGTAAGTCAGCTATGTTTACTACCTGGAATGGCATCACTAGGTGATACAAGGCTTGGAAGCTTTGTTTTGATATGAGCTGTGTATTCTCTATGTATGTAGCATAGTATCGCTAATGTTATGAAGAAGTGTAGGGAAAATCAAATTCTTTTTGTCCTTATTGTTCTACATTCTTGTCTCATGCCATTGTTCTTTGCTTTATTGTCTCGCGACCACGAACCCTTATTCTTACAACTCCATCATCCCACCTTATTGTAGTGTACACCGCGGACGCCTCTTTGCTATTGTCTTTTCACCTTTATTGTCTTTATTGTTCTCGTAGCATGACTCGTCATCTACGATCTACAATTGTACTATTTAAATAATGAATACAGGACTGGTCGAGCTTAGCTTGACCTAGTCTTTCTTATGCTTCTAACAAGCTGCAATCTAAGTCTCTCGCTCAACCGTTGCTTACGAGCTTTGGAGATCTGAACCTCTGCTGAACGTTGTCACTTACGAGCATCGACTTACATTTGATTTAGGAGCTTTGACTATAACATGAAGAGTGATCTGGAAGAAAGCATGAAGATGCAAGGTGCAGAGGGGTTGCTTTCATTGAATAGGGTTAGCACAGAGTTTTTGTGATCCATGGATGGTGGTTTTTACTAGTTGGCTGTTAAGGTTGGCATCAAAGTTAGGAAACAGGACTTGAAGGTAATAATGCACTCTTGAAAGGTAATATGGCCCCAAAGCAATGAATTTGGATGTGTAAGCAATATAGTGGGCTAGAGTTAAAGGAGTTGGCTTAAGTGGGAGATGATGCTGTAGGCAGAAATAGAAGTAGTCTCAGGCTCCAATAGCATATCCATGTAGGAGATTGGTCAAGCGCTGATGTGTTCAGTTGGTACTCAGTGCAGAGTCTCAACAGAAGAGATGAACACTTAACCTACAACTGCAGGCATGCTCAAGGTGAAGGGGTTCACTTAGAGGGCCTCAGATCATCCTTTGGGGCGCAGAGACTACAAAGAGGCTGGTACAGTGGTTTTCAATGTGTGCCCTAGTTGTATATGCTAAAGGGAAAATATGCACAATAGTGGAGAAGTGCACAACGCAAAGGGGCAAAAATGCACAGTGCAGAAAAATGTGCAACGGGAGCGAAAAGTGCACAACAATGAGGAAGATAAAAGTGGGAGGTGTAGTGGGATGAGAACGGCACTGGGATGTGCTGAAAGGGTCATGCACAGGTTGGGGGCACAAACGGGATGAGAGTGCAATGGGCAGAAAAAGGTGCAAATGGTGCGCAAAACACAGCTATACAAATAAAAGGCACAAATGGTGTGCAAACATGGCTATATGAAGGGCACACTGCAAGAGTGCACAAATGAAGATGAAGGATGCAACACAGGGATGAAATGCAGCAATACGATGAGGGGATGCAAATGATATGCAAATGTGGCTATATGAAGGGCACACTGCAAGAGTGCACAAACAAGGATGAAGGATGCAACGCAGGGATGAAACGCAGCAATATGACGAGGGGATGCAAACAATATGCAAATGCAGCTATACGAGAGGCACACTACAAAGGTGCACAGACTGAATGCTGGTGCACAGACTATGTGCGACACTGACTGAGCTATGAACTATGAGGGGGGGAAAGATCCTCTGGATTCTCTATCTGTTTGCCTACTATGTACAAATGGCCTATGTGATAAAAATGGTAAAATAAAGTGTAAAAATACAAAGTGCCATGCACTACCCACAAGTGCATCCATTCGCCCATCTAAACCCAACTGCACTATGCCGCTGCCTCAGCCAATAAGATTTGTGCACCTATAGCCCAATACCCAACTGTTCCAGTGTGATGCACTATTTTTGGTGCACTCTAGGTCCTGTGTGCTCTTCCCAATTAATCTGCTTTGGTATTATGTGTCGCATGCTGCACCTTAGTAATAATGACATGATCAACCTGTGCCAGTTACCAGATAAGGCAATGCTGATTGAAAATGTGGAAGAACTATAAGGAGATGCTGTGTGAGGCCAAATAGCACCACAAATAGGTGCAAAGCACCCAGATTATGTGAAAATGCACAGTTTGCTCATGTTGGAATCGTGGTGTGCCTCAAAATAAATGTGCCAGTAAGCTGGAAGCTGCGATGCACATCGCAACTGCTGTGGTGGATTGTTGTGTGTGTGATAGGGATTGTGCAATGAGTGTGCAGCAGATAACGTGAGTTGCAGGTAAGGCATAAAAGGAGCACGTAAAGGCACATCGAGTGTGCAATAACTGTGAATGGCAGATAAGGAATGGGGGGGCATGCAGAGGCAGTTTGAAGCATAACAGGGCGCATTTAGGGCTCATGACAGAAGGCAGCTATGGAGGATCCAAAAGCACAGTAGAAATGTAAAAGGTGCACTTTTGTGCATCTAGATGATCAAAGGCATGCAAAAGTGCATGAAAGTGCATGAAGGCATGCAAAGTGTGCAGAAGCCATCTAGGAGGTGCGAACAATCACAAAAAATGCCGTAGTATGCGTGCAGGGCGATAGGGAGCCATATCAGTGCATTAGCATGTAGGAGTGCAAGTTGATTGTCAAGTGACTGGAGATCAACTAGTGGGTGGGAGTGATGGAGAATGCCATCATTCCCACCCAAGAGATTCAAAAGCACTCTCTCCATTGCACTGGCAATAGGTCTCATGGTGGCAAGAATGTGCAGAGGTGGTCAGCCAGAAAATGGTGATGCTATTCATCAAAGAGTAAGCACAGTAATATATCAGCATGAACATTTATCTTTCCTTCAATATGCCTCACTCAGAGGTCAATGCCAGATTTGAGAAGAAGTCCAGTGACCCCAATGAGGACAGAGTTGTGTACTGGTTCTGAAGCTCATAAGGAGTTAAACATAGCTACAGAGTTGAGACTGTCAGTGAACACAAGAAGTTGATGAAGTAGTTTAGTGAGGTTTGTGATGTAGTGAACATCAGAAAGAATAGCCAGGAGCTTGAGGAAGAAGATGTCAATAGAGGGAGAACTTGATAAAGTTGGTAAACAAAACCATTACCTGCAATTCACACTCCAGCACATGTTCACAGCAATAGCTTGACACCAGAAAAGGCTACAGACACTGGACCTGTCACTCCAACAAACACTTAGTGTGATGGAGCAATATCACCATTGAAAGTCATCCTGGAGCCAGCTTTCAGCAGGTTTCTCAAAAAGATCCAGTATTGCATCAATGACCTGCCAGAAACTATTCCTGAAGCCTCAGATTATAATTTGATGGCCATAATCAGTGCAAGGCCATGCGATTTCAATGATGCAAGTATTCCAAGTGTTGAACTATGGGAGGAGGTAGTCAACAAGATCCTGAAGGAGAATGGAAGGGAACATGGATGATATTATTTGTTGAAAAAGGAAAGGCCTTGATGGACTTGCAGATTTTGTGGAGTACTTCATTGTAAAAAAAGGGGTAGATAAAGCATTGTTCAAGGGCAAGCTATCATATCTATTGACTGCTCTTGAAGAAAGTAAGCATCTCCTATTCTACATAGCCTTAAAACACACACAAGCTGTTGAATTCTAGAGGACTCAATAGAGTATAGAACACTTCATTAGATTTAATAATCTATTTACAATGAATATTTATACTAGCATGAGACACCACCCTGTAATTAAGTCTAAAACAAGAAGGCCATGTTACTAATAACTGTGGCTATGCACCACAGCTGTTTGTTTGGTATTGGCATCAGTGTCACCTAATGCGCCTACCGCCACCCAATTTCAACAGAAGCAGTGCTACAGAGGCTCAAATATTCACATCCCCATGGTTTGAGTGTGACTCAGACAGCTGAACATGAACTGGATATTGTATCTGATGTTAGCATATTACAAGATTCACAGCACAGAAGATGGCCTGGGCCCATTCATGCACCTACAAATAATGAAGAACAAGGTGTCATTGATGTGGATCTGTTTGAATTTGAGGACACTCTGCAAGAGAAGAGCTTGTCAGGTGGCACTTATGAGGGATATACACTCAACCTACCAGTTGAAGAGTTGACCTACAGTGGCTCAAAAAACTGTCCCAATGTTTTGCTATTTTAAAGAGGTTGGCTCACAACACAACACAATCATTCTATCATATTCTGTGAAAAATAGATGTAACAGTGTATCATCATAGCTTTCAGAATATGCAAAAATCATGTGATTCTAATCAAAATTAATAAAATAATAAATAGAACAAAATAATCAATTATTGGGACAGTTTTTGACCCTCAATTTTCTAACTAATTAATACTTGGTATGGCCTCCTTTTGCCTTGATAACTTGTATCCTCCTAGGCAATATATAATAATTATTATCATAGCTTTTAGAATATGCAAGAATCATGTGATTCTGATTAAAATCGATAGACTAATAAATAAAACAAAATAATCAATTATTGAAACAGTTTTTTGACCCTCAATTTTCTAACTAATTAATCCTTGGTATGGCCTCCTTTTGCCTTAATAACTGCTTGTATCCTCCTGGGCATGCTTTCTATAAGCCTTTGGCATGCTTCTGGTGGAATTTTGTTCCACTCCTCAACTACTCTATCCCACAACTCATGCACTCCAGTTGGTGGTCTTGGGTATTACTGCATGGCATGCTTCAGGTTGACCCACAGGTGTTCTATTGGGTTAATGTCAAGGCATTGTGCAGGCCAGACAAGCACTTGGATGTCATTGTCTTCAAACCATTTTGTGGCATTGTTGGAGATGTGATTGGGGTCATTGTCCTGCTGGAAGGCCCTCTCCATTTCCAAATTTTCAAAGCTTTCTACCACTCCATCCTCCAAAATATCACAGTATTGCTGTGAATCCATGATCCCCTGAACCTCTGTGAGCTTCCCTACTCCATTCCACCCCATACAACCCCATACCATAAGGTTATTCCTCCCTCCATGCTTGATAGTAGGTGTGGTGCTTCTGTTTGAAAGTAGTTCCCCTTTTTTTTTCCAAGTGTAAACCCTCCCATCTGACCCAATCCTGTTAATTTTAGTCTCATCTTACCATAGGACCTTTTTCAATTTTCCAAAGTCCAATTTGATGGTATCTGGCACACTTGAGATGACCCATTTGATGGGCTTTTTTGAGAAGGGGGCATTTCTTCTTGGTAATGGCTTGAAAATTATTCTTCTTTAGTGCATTTCTGACAGTCTGAGGAGTGACAGGACTGGGAATGATGTTGTTTATCAAATTGGTGGCCTGGACAGCATTGTCAAGCTTTCCAGTAGTGATTTCTCAAATGATGGATGGCTTGTCATAAGAAAAGAGCTTGAAAGGACAACCTCCCATGTTGTTTTTCTTGTTCCAATCCATCTCCCCTTTGATTCTGCCAATTTTTGACTTCCCAACATTGGTTTTTGACTGGATCTGATGCAAGGAATACCCCTCCTGGAGAAGAGAGATAATAGTAAAGTGTTGGGCAGAAGATAAGGGCTGCATGCAGTGGTTGAAAGGAAAACAGATGGTTGAACCAATTTCAACATGTCAAACTATATTAAACAAAGTCACATGACATTGTTTATTGTCATTAGAAGTAATCCCACCAAGATTCAGATGGCTACAGCATGGTTATGGATAAAAAAAATTGAGAATCAAAAAACTGTCCCAATGATTGATTATTTTGTTCTATTTATTATTTTATCAATTTTAATCAGAATCACATGATTTTTGCATATTCTGAAAGCTATGATAATACACTGTTACATGTATGTTTTACAGAATATAATAGAATGATGGTGTTGTATTGTGAGCCAACCTCTTTAAAATAGCAAAACATTGGGACGGTTTTTTAAGCCACTGTATTAATGTCATTTGTTTGTGGTACACAATACTTCCAGGGGACTTCAAGGTGAAAAATGGTGTAATGACAATCTTTGTGCAAAGTTGCTCCAGACAGGTTGAAGCAGGGATGGGATCCTGTTACACATGTCAATGCCTGGTCAAAAACAAAACCTGGTCAAAAACAAGACATTCAAGGGAGTTTTTTTTTTCTGGTCATTTCAATGACCTCTCAGGGCATGCTCTATAATGGTATTTACATGTTATAGTATCTACTTTAAGGCCCCTTTGCCTTCCCCTCACCCTAGTCCCTGCCCCTCAGATGGCATGCTCTAGGCAATCTGTTATGATCAAGGTTCTTAGTTCGTAGATCACTGAAGCTCGTGAGCAACAGTTGAGAGTGACTTATCATAGTTCGTTATGAATGTAGGAATGACCAGGTCAAGCTGAGCTTGACTGGTCTGTACATTTCAGTTTAAATACTACAGGCATGAGATGTATATAGATGAGTTGCACATAGAGAGATGTCAAAGACAATAGAAATGTTCTGTGGATACTACAATAGCATGGGATATGTGATCTGTAAGATTAGGAGGTTCACGGGCATTCACAGTAAAGACAATAAGAAAGAGAACAATAGTGTGAGCAGTAGTTCGATGAAGACAATAGAAACAATAGAGACAATAGACATGCCAAAAGAAAACGAAATTTCCCGCTGTAACATTAGCTCCCCCTCAACGTTTCGAGTCCCATCCAAAACTAGCTTCGAAATGTCCACATTGGGTCGAATGTCGTCACCCATTCTTCATCAGCTGTGAACGTGCTGATCATAGTCACTGTGGGTGCATCGTGGGAGTAGACTCTGGTGGGTAATTCGATGTCATTTGCCTGAGCCCCTGCAAATCATACTGAGGTGCCAGTTACGAACATGGTGATGTGAGGTAGGGGCACTCCGGTGAGGATTCTGAGTGAGACAAGGACATAAAAGATGGACATAGTAATAATGGTGGCGCCAAATGTGGTGCTGAGCACAATAATGAGGGCGAGGTTTTTGATCATGATGGTTATTGGCTAGGTAGTGCAGTGATGCAGTGGATTGTCACATGATGGGTTATTTGGACAGAAAATCACCGAATGCTCTGGGCACCAGTGATGACAGTGAGGACATTGGTAATGTGGACAATGAGATGAGAAGTGCGTGATTTGGGCACATGTGAAGCACACTGAGTTATGCATCCACGGAGGTGCAGGGGGGTACTCGGGTGTCGGTTGTCTTGGATAGGGTGTCTGTTCGTGTGGCAGCGATGGTGGCAGTGGCGATGGCGATGGTAGTGATGGCTGTTCTGGCACAGTTTCGAATGCTTCTTCTTCTTCATCATCAGAGCTTTCTATGATGAATACATGATGGGGTGTGGGGACCCATTCTCTGAGTCTGTATCTTAGCGACTGCTCATCCAAGTCCCTCATCAGGGGAAGTAGTTCTAGATGATAAGCTTCTTCGGAAAGGCACTGGAATACTCATTCGAGAGTGGAGATTGCTCGATATGTTTCGAACAAATTGTGTATGGTTCCGTTGAGTAAAGCTCAGTCACGGGTGACAAAAAGCAGTTTTCTTCATTCCGTGAGTCGTCCACATCTCGGACGAAGCTCAGGATCAACTTGAAGGTTTGTGTCAGGTCGGGGTTGGGTGTGACGTTCATCATGAAGTGTAAGGGGCAACTCATGTTGAAAGTAGGTTATTGGTGGACTTGTACTCTCTCAAGATTTCTGAGGCATTCTTTAAATGTGCTTCGGGCTCCCAAGTATTTTCGGCTGTGCTGTAGCCTTTCCATTTCACTAAGAATCGGGTTCTTCAGCCCATCTTTTTGTGAGCTAAAATTGCTTCGACCTCGTGTTCCAGTTCTCCTTCAATCAGCTCGAGGGGTGGAGGAAGAAGGTTGGGTCCATGTGTTTCATTTTCCTTGAAACACAAAAGAAGTGAAGCATGGAAAACAGGGTGAATCCTTCATTGTGAAGGGAGTTTTAACTCATACGCATGGGAGGATATTATCCTGGTGATGGGAAATGGTCCCTCGTGCCTCGGGGCGAGTTTTCTGGTTGGGTAACCTAACTTCAAGTTCTTGGAGTCTAACCAGACCCTTTCTCCTACCATGAACGGGCAGAAATTTTGACTGGTTCATCCAATCATGACTTGTTGGGATAGCTCATGTGCCGCTAAGGCCTCTCATCATGCATTTCCTAATTCAGCTATCCTTTGTTCAGTGGCTGGTACATTTGTCTTCTCATATGTTGTGGGTATGGCCTTGGGGTGGGCTCCCATCATTATGTAAAAGGGCGTATTCTTGATTTCTGAGTGGTGTTTCTGGTTGTGGGTGAACTTGGCAGAAGTGAGGTATTTTTTTCATTGTGAAGGCCTGTTTGCGCAGAAGATCTGGGATAGATTTCTAGCTCCTGGTTGACCCATTCTGTTTCCCCATCGGTTTGTGGGTGGTAGGCTGTACTCATGGCTAGTTTAATTTCCAGGAGTCTTCCCAGCTCTTGGAATGCATGAGAGGTGAATCGTGGGTCACGATCAGATATAATTTTGTCAGGTAGGCCAAATCTTTTAAACACATTATGGAGGTAGAGGTCTTCCGCTCCCAGCACATCGATAGTTTTATTACAGGGGATGAAAATTACCCCCTTCGTAAGCCCATGGTCTACCACGACCATGATGGTGTCACATCCATCGTTCATTGGTAGATCTGTAATAAAATCCATCATTACCAATGCAAATGGTTGCGTTGCTTCCAACTTGATTGGGAGCAGTGGCGGTGTCATGGGATGTGTATTAACCTTCATCTGTTGGCAGGTGGCACATCCATCTACATAGTTCCTAATGGAAGATTGAACTGCAACAGGAAGAGGCTCCATCTGGCCTGTTGTCAGTTCAGTTTTTGTGCTGTCCTAAAGTACATGAGGTTTTTGTGGTCGGATAGGATGGTGGTCAGGTGTTTGGATCCCTGGAGGTAGTGTCTCCAGGTTTCCAGGGCCCATATTATCCCCAGTAGTTCCTGATTGTAGATCTCATAGTTCCACTCAGTAGCCATCAGGGAGTGGGAAATGTAGCCACAGGGGTGCCAGTCTCCATTTGTATCAGTCTGTTTCAGGACAGCCCCCATTGTGTACTTCGAAGCATTGCTTTCTACTACGAACAGCTTTTCAGTGTTCAGCATTAGCAGAACTGGTGCCTCAGAGAATTTATGTTTTAGTGTTTCAAATGTGTTCTGGCATTCACTTGTCCAGTTGAAGGGCTGATCTTTCCTTGTTAGGTCATTCAGTAGTTTTGTTATTGTGGCGAAGTTGCCGATGAATCTTCGATAGAAGTTTCCAAAGCCCAAGAATGATCTAACTCCTTTGACATTAGTTGGAGGTGGCCAGTCTCTGATCCCACTAAGCTTAGTCGGGTCCATAGCCAATTGATTGGGCCTCAGGATCAATCCGAGGAGTTTGACTTCTTGTACATCAAATCTGGACTTTTCGGGTTTTAGGAAGAGATTGTTTTCTCTCAATCTTGCCAAGACCCTCTTCATCCTTTCTTCATGTTCCTTTCGATCCTTCAAGATCAGGATGTCGTCCATGTAGATTACTAGCCAGCCTTCATTCAGCATGTCATGGAAGGTGTCGTTTATCATGGCCTGAAAAGTGGCGGAAGATTGCAGAGACCAAAGAACATGACCTTGGGCTTGAACAGTCCCTTGTTGGTCTTGAATGTGGCCTTCCATTCATCCCCCTTCCTGATTCTCACGCTGTGATATCCCCATCTGATGTCAAGTTTCGTGAACCATCTTGCCCCTTTCAGCTTATTGAGCAGATTGCTGATCAGTGGTAAGGGGTAAGAATTCTTGATGGTTCCTTCATTTAGGTATCAGTAGTCTTGACAGAGTCGCAGCACATCAGAGTCCTTCTTTGCTATGAAGAAAAATGGGGATGCCATGGGTGATTTGGAAGGGACAATGTACCCCTTCTTTAGGTTCTCGTCGATGAATTCGTCCAGTTTCTTTTGTTCGGCTGGGGTGATAGGATAGACTTTACAGTTCCTGGGGATGAAGTCCAGTTTTAACTCGATTGCATGATCCCATGGTCTCAACTCGGGGAACCTCCCCGATGCTGCCTTCTCAAACACACTTCAATACTGCTTATATTTGTCAGGAAGTAGATCGTTGAGCGACCGTTTTTCCTCCTTGCCTTCATCTCCATGAGCAAGTTTTTGCGAGATAGAGGTCTTCGCTCGGATATATGTGGTATTAGAGTAGGCTACTCTGCTGGTTAATCGAGATCGAGTGATGTGTGTGATGTGCCTGAGTTTGTGGTAATTCAGGGGAATGTAGTTGTGTTCAATCATAAGGGGGGATTCCTCAGTTCTGAACACCCTGATCATCGATTCCCCATAAATGTAGGCAAATAGTGCATCTGTGCCATCCTGATCTCTCCCAATGTGGAGTGGTATGTCGGTGTCTGCAGCGTCTAGTACCGGTCTCAGCAGGTTGATCTTGGGTTGGGTGTCTGTTGCCAGGTGTGATCCATCGTGCTTGGGTTTGTCCTCAGTGCAAGGTCCTGTTGTGAGATAAACCATCCCGAGCCTACTCTTCACATGCTCGGCGGCGGCGAGGTGGGTTTTCCCGAAGATCTCCCCAGCACTCCTTGTAGGTAGCCTCCCAAGAGTCAGGCTCAACATTACTCTCGGTGCAGACAGCCCCTTGTCATCTATAGTGGGACCTTGCTTACCATAGATAGTGCATGCTCATTTAACCATGGTCTGGATTTTCTTCATAAGGAGTCTCTCAGTTGGTTTGTCGGTGAGGGTCCCCTTTTCCCAATCGATTATGGGGTTGCATTTCTGAAGCCAGGAATAGCCCAGAATAATCCTTTCCTTTCCTAGCCCTGTTATCAGCATCCTCATCTTCTTCTCCCTTCCCCCTATCTCAGTGTCGACATGAACGTAGTGGAAGATCATACCATTTTTGTTTAGGGTTCTGTCAATGTTTTTCGCGAGGATTTTTCTCATGAGCAGGATTTTCTTCAGTCCGAGTTTTTTGACAACTCGGTGATCAATGAACGTTTCTCCCACCCCAGAGTCAATTAAGGTGGGCAGTTCGGCTTTCATGTCTCCTAATATGCAGTAAATGGGAATGTGCATAGATTGATGGCTCACTTGCGCTATCATTACAGTTGAGACAATTATCCTGGCAGGCTCCACTGCTGACGTGGACCACCATTTTAAAAACCCTCAGCTACCATAAGATCCAGTACCTCCTCTTTCTCCTTTTCTTCCAACTCGTTGATGAGGGCACAGATCTTCATATAATGGTCGCGGGGTGTTTTCTTCATTTCTATCTTTTCTCCTTTTGCAGGCAGCTCTTTCCCTCCTTTGTGATCGCTAGCCCTGTGTCCTGCTTTGTGACAAATAAAGCACTTTCCTTTTTTAATGTGTTCAAGCCTCTCTGCATAGGAGAGGCGTGTCACATCAATGTCCATAGTGTTTGGGTCTTTGGAAGAACTTCCTGTTCCTCCTCCTCCCATCTTATTATATGTCCTCTCTTTAATTGCCTTTGCCCTTCTCAGATGTCCTTCTGCCCCTGCCGCATGAGTATACCATCCCTCGATCGTGTCTTTTGGTGCGGTATGCCAGTGTCTTGAATTGAGCGATATACTCATCTACCCCCTTCACCCCTTGTGTGAGCACCCTCAGTTGTGTTTGGGCATTCCCTGCATCATCAATGGGGGAGAAGGCAAGTCTGACCTTCATTATGAACTCCTGGAACGTGTCCCAGGGCTTTTCTTCAACATACTTCTCCTCCAAATATGCCTGCTTCCAGGGCCCTGCTGTCCCTCAGTTCATGTAAGATAGCATAAACAGAATCTTGTGTCTGTCATCGGGGAAGGCAGCAGCATTGGCATCAACATATGCTCCGCATTCCAAAAGAAAGAGCATGGTCTTGGAGTGGTCCCCAGCGTAGTCAGTGGGTGCTCTTATCTTGGGTCATCCATCATTATTGTGGAGAGCCAGGTACTGGACTGTTCATTGTCACTGTGGGCCCTGGAGCTTGTTTTTGTTATTATATGCTGGTTATCTGTTGTTGTGGTTGGGCATGGGGCCATTGATGCCACAACATGTGTATAACCTAAAACTAATGAAAACAGTTAGTTGGCTGAAAGAAACAAGGAACATAAACTTACCTAGGGCCCAAATAATGTCTATCATCACTTGGGCCCATTTTGGGTGTGATGGCTCATTTGCAAGCCTAGGTGTCATTTTCTGGTGTGGTGGCAGAGTGAACATTCTGTTTGGTCATCAAAACTCAACCAAGTTCATCAGCATTTCTATTTTTGGGAGGTCACCTGATTTGTCAGAGCTACATATGTAAGTGGGCTGTGCAATTGAATGCTATCCACCCAGCAGATTTGTCAATCATGTGACTGTCAGCAGTTTGCGACACCCTGCCAAATCTGTGCTGCTCCAGTGATCAAACAGGCCTTGGAAGTTGAAATCAAGTCAAAATGAGCAAGAGACAGGTGAAACAGAAGAAAAAGATGGTGTTGGAAAACAGAGCAAAACTGGGATGCAACAAAAAATAAAAAATGTGTGTAGAATAGAATGAATTTCATTCCCTGCCTGCAGAACATCTTCCAAAGGAGTAACACCCCAAAATGGATATCCCTGATGTCAAGTGGCATTGTTCATGCTGCCAAAAAAAGAAAGCACTCAATTCCACAGTCTTTAAGCCCTGCATGTCAGAGGAGTTCTCGAAGACATACCATGATTGTTCTGAGTACTGAGCCTGTGCATGTGCAGAAATGAAGTGCCATGATGACAAAGAAAATGACAACCCTTGTGATGCTGAGGCCAAAGAAGATGATGATGCAACAGATCTCAATGGGCTTTTCAATTTAAGCCTGGAAACATTTCTGAGCATGATTTCTGAAATGAATGATGTAAAATCCATTCACACATGTGTTGATGTGTCTTGTTTCCATGGATTTGTCCATGAGAAAGCAGATAAACTAGCTGAGTTGATCTGGAAATATCAGAAATATCATTTTGTGTATGTTTGCCAAAGTTATTCTTATTTATGCTGTTATAGTTATCACAGTAAATATGAGGCCCAACAAGACTGCTGGATCCATTTTCAACTATTGCTGTTCCCCATACAGCAAGCATCAACATGCTCCAGAGAAAAGCAATGCTGGAGGAGTCAAACACTGTGACAAGGGATCTATGGCCAGTTTCAAATGCAACAGTTGGCTGTTTATCACCATGAATGCCCTAGAAATAGGTGAAAATATGGCCCTTGTGAAGGTCAAGCATGAAAAAGATCATATTCCATATTGGCACATTGATGTTCCTGCAGACATCCAGCAATTTGTTCAGAAAGGAGTTCAAGTCAATCACCATCACAAGTATGATTTCAAAAAGAATATTTTTTTATTACAATGTTCTCATGTTTTTCTAGCTGTGGAACAGAATTTTAGAGAAATATCCAGCTCTACATTTTTCAAGAAAGGCCATATACCATATCTGGGCATCTGAAAATAGCAAGCAGTAGAAATGGGATGAAGACAAAGTCAAATCTGCACAGAAACTCATTGATAAAGCATCACAGGCTTTATCTAGCCTTTCTTCCTTCCCTGCTATTCAGAATGTGCCTTTGCACAATGAGCCTGGATTCACTGCCATGACTTTTGCACTTTCTGAGCATATTCATCAATGGGGAGGAAAAATTTGAGAAATTGCTCATGACTCAGCTTGTATTTAATATCATCTCTTTTATTATAATTCACCTACTAATAATAGTTGTTAGGGAATATGAACAAGTCCCATTTTGAAGTATATGCACTGCTCAGAGAGGTTTATGGATCTGGTTGTCCTCTCAGTTACCTTCTCTTGCAGTCACCAGGAAGCAACAATCTTGAGTCTGGATCCCCAGCTGGAGGCAAACAATGGTATCTTGAAGATCTATTAAAGTATTTCTGTGATGCTTGGAAGTGTAAGGGCACCCTCAAAGCCTCCCTTAGGAGTGAGCTAACAGAGGGGAATCCAAAGTTAATATTACACTACATAATACAGACACTTTAGGTGCACCTAACAGAGGGGAATTCAAAGAGAAAACTCTAAGGACCCATCTGTCAATGCCCAGTATATGTGATAGAGCTGAAAATCAAATAGTAAGCTAAAAATAGCAAAAAGGTGGAAATAGGCAGATCAAGCTGTGGGATGATGTCACCTTGATGGGTAAACATCCAGAAAAGGTCCTGCTTCTAAGAATAGAACTGTCAACATGTACCAACATGGAAAAAACCGAAATATAATAATAAAATAGGAATAAATCATAGGAAATCATAGAAAAGGCAGAATAGGGTGAAATAAAATATATAAAAATATGGGACAAATGCAGAAAATTGCCCAGATGCCTGGGGTGCCTTCCTTTCCCCTTACAGGAAGGCCCACCCTGCCTTCACATTGACAGACAAAGATCTGTCAGAAATCAATGTATGTCTCTATGTTTTTGGCATTATCTCCAAGCCATTAAAACTCGACTTTCTATCTTGAATTGCTGCTTTTGCCATTATGATGTTCTGGAGGCTAAAAAAGAGTTTGACTGGATTGATACTAAATTTGTACTTATTGCTCAGTCAAAGGAGCCAGTTGTAAGTTAATTTACTTTCTTATATATGATATATTCCTGATAAAATGTCAGAATACCAATGTTGCACAGAAGCACATTCCACAATTAACAGTTCATCTCAATGGACAGTTGCAAAGTCTTGCTCCAGAACCCACCCAGCAACCTCCTCACCTCACAATCAGATTCAATGGACATGTTCATGCCATTGCATCATTGTCCCACAGTGCAAAAGAAATCCTTGAATTTCCAAACAGTGATTACAATGGTATGTCTGATGTGGGTATGAACAATGACAATGATGAAG
This sequence comes from Tricholoma bakamatsutake, assembly GCA_029959215.1. Classification (NCBI taxonomy): domain Eukaryota; kingdom Fungi; phylum Basidiomycota; class Agaricomycetes; order Agaricales; family Tricholomataceae; genus Tricholoma; species Tricholoma bakamatsutake. Next base: position 12,314,291 of record CP114860.1, on the reverse strand, counting down.
AGAACAGAAGACTATTGGATGAAGTCGATCAATATATTTTGAACAAAGGTGAAACAGACATGCTCGATGCACCTGATTGGATGGTTGAAGATGGTGAAGTCAGTGTAAATGACCACTACTATGTTTTCTGCCCTGTGTCCCATCATCATCAACTTCTTCATCTGTTCACTAAACATTTCTTTCAACATCCAATCTTTCTCCAGAGTGCCTTAACGATGGCAATTGTAGTCACAAGCAAATCCACTGCAATGATGTTTGGGAGATGTATTAGTTTTGCCTGCAAAGAGACCTTCATGAGGTGTGGGGGTATACATGGGCCAATTGGTACTCAGCAAAAAAATGGAGGTTGTGGGCCCAATCAACTTCAGAACATTTTTCATGACTATGAACAACAATGAGTGTCGAAAACTTCTGAAAACAATTGAAACATGATTATCTACACCATCATGTCCACCCCTGCCTCAACCAGCTTGTGTGAATTCTCATACATTGCATTATTCCAGCCTATTTTGCATGGATTGAGTTCTTGAAGACACCTACCAATTGGGATGCACTAAGCAACTATGAATGTATCAAAAATATCAGAAGAATTCTTGGCTGAAATTGTTAGAATGACCAGTTCTGACAAAGAGCAAGAAATATATTACCAATGTGGAGGAATGGACATGCAACTGTGGACAACAGAAGTATGACTGTCATAACTTGTGCAAGCATCTTGTCCAAGCTGTTGGATGACCATTGCTTGCCTTCTGGGGTCAAATTGCCTGCCAGCACACTAAAACAGTGTATATCCATCCTGAGCTAATCTGTAAAGATTGAACTGAAGATGGCAGCTCACCTGAGGCATTCATGCAAACAGTTGTTGAACCTTCCCAATCTGGTAGTATTACTGATGGTGATGATGGTGAGTGGTCAGGTGATTCAAACTTGTTAGCTGGCAATGGAGGATGGTGTGAGCTGTTGGAAGAGGATGCAGGTGTTAATAAGCAGAAATGGCAGCAAATTGGTGACAATGTACCAGAAGATTGTGCAGCTAAACAGCAAACCCAAGGACCTAGTACTAGCAGCATGTAATCCACCCAATCCAAATTAATTGACCTCACCATCAAGTCATCGGATGAAGATAGGTCTGCTGGTAATGGTATCTCAATTTGTGGTTCATCACCTGCATATGGGAGTGAGGGAGAGGAAGAGGAGGTTAGCCTTTTAATTTTCATGATCTCAGTCAATTCAAACTCCACATACCTTTGTCAGATAGATCAAGTTGTCAAAGAATTAATAAACCATGCAGAAATTGCACAAGAATGGGCTGATATGATTGATGGCCAAATCCCACACTGAAACTGGCTAGCATTGAAGGAGTATAAAAAACAGATCCAAAGCTTGGAGAAAGTCCTTGGGAATTGCATGGCAGACATTCATCAAGTGGAGAGCACTAGGTGAGTGTGTGGCAATACATGGGTGAAAGAGGTAAATCATATTGCTAGGTGACAAATGAGAAATACAATGGGCTATCAAACGGGGGTGGGTCAGAGTGAAAAAGACTGAGGGTTGGGATTTTGACTTATGAACATTGAGGATGCAGAACTTAGCATTTTTGCATAGTTATCAAAGTGATATCATATCGAGTTGGTGTTTCAACTGTTCAGTGTCCTTGAAAGATCAAATTTGATATTGGGATGGAGTACAGTGGCATCAATTCAGCAGGGTGTCACAAACTGCTGACAGTCACATGATTGACAAATCTGTTGGGTGGATAGAGCTGACCCACCTCTCTCCCACACTGACATTTCCATACAAGGCAACACTTTCCCAGTCACCATTCCAACCAAACAATGGATATTCCCACTGTCTCAACATTCAATCCCAGTTAACAATCAGTTTTTGCAAGAAATTAAGAGCAATTGTCAGACCTCAAGTGACTGAAAATGTGGGACAAAAAAAATCCTGCTCAATAGTAAATCAGGAGAAATTAAAGGAAATTATGTATACTTGTCTGACACTTGAAGCTCTCAGAATTAATGGCAAAAGTGAGATTTATTTATGTTCCATTGGTTATTGGGTCAAGAAATTGTTGATACTGTACACTGCGCTCATATCTATCCCAGTGCTTGTGGCCATCCCCTGCACTCATACTCATTCCACTAGCACCATACTCCAAATCATCACCACCTGTTTCTGCAGTCATATTATTCATATCCACCCATGTGATTGGCATAGTCAGTCTTCAGCAAGTTGTTTGGTTCCTAGGAGAACATGAGTAAAAATGGGGGAGCACATGTTATAAACATACTGGTCTTCTTTGCATTATGCAATGCCTTTCGCTGCATGCATGGTAATGGTAACTATATGAGCAAGCAGTCCATCCACAGAAATGTGACCTTACAGCTGCAGATGCCAGATCCTTATATTCCTATAAAAACATTGCACAGAGTGAGTGGAGCACATGCCAATGTAATGACAGTCACTATACCTTTTTAGCCTCATGTGTGTCTCGAATGCATCCTTCAAACCATTGGGATGTTGCTCTAACCACTCTTTCATGCAAAAATTCCTAGTTATACATCAATCAACAGTCAAAAAAGGAGTTGACAGAAAAACAAACTTATCTGTCAAGCCCTTTCCTATAATGGCAGGCAAGGCTAACTTGGCACATTTCATGGATGTCATGGGGCAGATATCTTAATTATTACTGGTGGTCGCAATCAGAGGCTGTGGTAGTGATGTCAACATGCCACAGGGTACATTCAGTGCTCCTATGACAGCTGCAGTAATGATTGCAGTGGCAGTGGTCATTGTCAAGGTGTCGGCAGTGCATTGCATGGAATTTGAAAACATTGTTCCCATGACATCCCCAGGCACTGCAATGGAAATGACTGTCTTGCCTGTAGAAATGGCTTTGGATATGGCAGCAGCAGCAGAAATTGCGGTAGTGATGGCAGTGGTGGTTGAGGAAGTTGAGCTCAAGGAAGCTGTGATGAGGGGATCTGAAATCATGGGCATGGCCAGTGTCGGAGTGTTGTCCAGTTCACCATAAATTTTACCCCCATTTATCATGAAACATTATCAAAGCAGATCTGGAAAGCTCTTGTTCACAAAAGATGCTTACAGCAGATCAGAAAATGAGGTGGTTGCTTGTTGCTGGGATAGCTCAGTTCTAGCAGATATGCATGACAAGGGCAAAGACAGACAGTCTTTGCATTTACAGAAATATTTGAGGATGATACTTTGCTTGTCCCTGGAGAAGCAAGAGGATGTACAGGCATAACTTTGTCACTGTTCGAGCTATCGCAATTCTCATCCTCACTGACCTGAAAGAGGGCCAGGTCATCGAGGACTTCCCATTTTTGTTTCAGGCTGTGCACAGCCTTGCAATCACCCCCATCATGATTAGCTATCTTGAGGTGATTGTGTTTCCATGATGCATATGCTTTTGTAGCCCATTGGTTGATTTTCCAGTTTCTCTTACAGTACCTGAAGAACTCAAAATTGGGCTCGTTCAGCATCTGACTATTAAAGTAACTATATGCCACCTTGCTGGCCTTTCCCCATGATGCTGGTGCAAGATCTGCAGTATTCAGTGCTTGCCATAGTTGGTGGGCCTTTTGTCCAACTTTGACAAGGATCTCCTGGGCAACAGAGACACCATTGACAGTTTCAAGATAGGGGTATTGATCTGCATCCTCATTCTCTTTTGGGTGTTAGCCCCCCTTCTTGTGTCTAGTTGCCAGTCCATCGTTCTTGCCAATCAAATTCTTGCAGTAAGCCTCAAAAGATTTTGCAGTCCAAAATTGAACATCCTGGAAATGCTTCAGATGCAGAGGTGGAGGGAGATCTTTGGTGGGAGGTAATGCTTTTGGGTGTCCAGATGTGATGCCACCCAGTTCAGGAACCTTTTGGATTAACTTCTCAAGCATTTCTCTGTTAAAAGTACTGTCAATGTTACATCTTGTCACATGTAAGAAGTATACATACTGGGTATTGATGAACTTGGTCTTCTAAGTTTGAGCCAGAGAATATTACATATGAAGGTGATATTTGTGAAAATCCAGCAAGTCCAATGGGACAACTAAGAGCCATGTGTAATACTCAGAAACCAGGCACCACAACAAAGCAAACCAGTAAAAGAGTGTAGGGAACAATGAATGGCTTTGTGAGAGCAGACAGTGACTATGAAAGAAAGATGGGGAGATGGTTATGATGAGAAGGTGGTTGCCGCTAGTGACATCACATCATCACATTTTGGCTTCACTTTATATCAACCAACAGGCCTCAGCTGCTCATCTGTCTACTCTCAATAGCTGAAATCCTCACTTTTGCCCGCAATGACACATGCCTCTCACTTTTGCACATGGCAAATGAGCAAATGTTACATGATAGTGGCAATTGTGTCTATCTCAAGATGGAAGCAGAGTTGCAGCAACTTCAGTAAATTTGTGTATGGTTTTCCAACAGAGTTGATCTACTCACTGGCATCATGATGGATTTTTGCTTCTGACAGTCTGCAGTAAGCCTCCAGCTACTGAAAACTGTCCAACTTTCCTGGATGATCATCCTGTCTTGGCAATTCAAACTTTGTGATCTGGAGCATGGCTTGTCCACCATGTCCACTATCCTCTTGCTGTAGTTTTCTGAATGTGCTGAGATTCATATTTTTCACTGAAGTGCAATCCCTTCAGTCTCATCAGGCCTTGGAGGATGTGAAGCAACCTGTTATTGACAACTTGGAATTGGATGATGTTACACTCATGAATATCGTGCATGATTCAAAATTTCCTGAAACATAGATATCACTGTGGTCTGTTACATGTATTCCTAGTGCTGTACTATTGCTGTCAATAACTGTGTAATTATTCATTATCATTGTTGCTGATATCATTACCATTTTCATTATCCTTTTCATTGTTGCCCAACAATCCATGCAATGAGACTAACTTGAGCAATGGTGCATCCATCAGCACATATTGGTTCTCTGGTGTGATGATTTCCCTCTCTCAAGTGACTTGAAAATCTGGGAACATGGAAACCACAGCAGTGATAGCCTTGACATCCACAATCCTTAGGGCAGAATCTCCATTGTAGTGGCATACATGTGTGGTGTGATGGAATTTTACAAGCAGCTCATGGTCCAGTTGACCAAAGAGGAATATTAGCACAAGAGAAAAAATCTCATGGTGGAATTGTAATTGAAAGAAGTATTGAACTTCAGCAAGCTCAAATGTTCCATTTATGTTCAACTGAGGAATGGCATTAGAGTATGTAGGAGCAGTCAGCAATGCTACATTACCTTTACACATGTTGTCTTTCAGAGTGGTTGAGTAGAACATGATTCATACCAATGTGAGCATGCAATTTGTCCATTTGGGAGCTGAAGTTGAGTCCAGCGGTTGACTGCTTTTGGCCACATATTTTGATTTGGCCAGTGTTGTTGAGCCTAATAAGTTATAATAACTAGGGCTTCCATGTCAGTGACCAGTTTTGCAGCATCATCACAGGCACATAGAAGTGTGTAGCCCTCTCTCAGATCCTTCACACCATATGGCAGGACAGAATCTGTCTCTCCCATCTTTAATTCTGGCATCATTGCCATGACAGAATTGAGCTGAGCACGTAGAACCCCACACTGTGCAATATTTGCATATTGGTCAATGATCTTGGCAGATTTCCTCTCCAAGGTTCCCAATGGCCATTTCCATAGTCCACTGGGCATAGCATGCTAATGGACCAGCACAAATGGTCTCCGAGGCAATGTGGGTGAGTAGCTGGATGGATTGTCAGACAAAGTGGATGCAATCCTCACATTGTTAATAGTAGAGCTTCTAAAACTTCTTTTTAACTGAATTCAACTGCATCCAGATAATCATGGCCAGATGTTGTATCACTGTATTCCTTCACCTTGCCACCATGCATGCAAGCATATTCTAGAATCTTTAGAATCTCATCTGTTGTTTGCTCATGGTAATGCAGCTGGGCTGTTTCAGGGGAGCTGTACAATGCTTGAATCACAGGGCCCAAGGGGATCATGATGAATTGTCAATAAGGTTCTGTTGTACCAGGCTGATAGTGGGGCTTCGAACAGACAGGATAGTGGTTATAGTCATGGAACAGTCCAGTGAAGGTGATGCAAGTATCTTAACACATGTCATGATAAATTGGAATGACACCACTGAGTTGTTCAACATGTCATCTCATCTGGTCATAGGAGAGGAATGGATCATCAGGGTAGCACTCAAGCATGGTTGAATGGATGTTATTGTATGTGAACTGAGAGCTATTGGTAGTTGAGAAGAAGGTATTAAGTGCTTCGACAAAATGTTTATCAGTGACATCAACAACAGGGTTCAGATCAGCAGCACAAAGTCACTCAATGTCTTCTGGCTGCATATTGCTTTGCTCCAAAGTAGCACCTTTCAATACCTTGATAAACTCTGTCATCATCTTCAGCTCATCAATCAGAGAATCGAGCCCAGGTACATTTCCATCTGGAGGTGGCATGCTTGGTTCCATTTCATGGTTGTGTGGGCCTGTGTGAGATGGAGGGAGCAGGATCATATTTGGAGAATCCAGGGGCTGGAAGTTGTCAGATGCAGAATTAAATCCCTCATTGTTCTGTCTCACATTCCATCCAATAAGATTTGGTGAAGGTTACTATCAACAATGTACACTCTGAGCTGCTTCCTGTTCATGCAATTCAACCCATGGTCATTTGCTGCTTTGCAAAGGTCCAGGACATGCTTGCAGCACTTGTTTCAATGTGCTGGGAACAGATTGTTTGTGCTGGGATAGATGATTTGCTGGAGCTTCATTGTGTTCAGCTTGGCTGTAGGGATTGCAACCAGCTCATTGAGAAGGACCTTGTGTCGAGTCAGACATAATGCGAGATTACAAGATTAAGTCAATGTGTGTGAACTAAGGCTCCAACCATATAGTATATGTATAGGGCTGGCAGTGTAAATATACATGTACAATTGTCTACTGTCTGTATACACTATATATACAGTTATACAGTTGTTATATACAGTTGTTATATCAAGAAGTTTCTGAGATGAACCATGGGGAGGTAATGACTCAGTTATGTCCAAGAGTCCAGCAAGAGTGTGTCCTAGCAGATCTAAACCTTCAACAAGTATATTTCAGGCATAGTGCAGACATAGTGTCAGTTTCTCCTATCCCTGTTGTCTGTTTCTATCAGCGACTAGCAGCAACCTACCATCCACTCAGCTCACAACAGTGGCAGTGGTCTCATAGGTGGTGGCAAGGTGGTGGTTAGAAAGTGTGTTGTCTAGGGGCCATTATTATATGATGATGTTTAGAACATAAATCGCCAAAAATGCATGAGAGAAGTGAGATGGTCAAAGAAATGAGGAAGAAACACACAGGTGAACATACCTCCAGGTCCAGTCTTATCACTTGTGTGTGATGTCATCATTTGTTAAAGTCTTAAGGAGCAGTCTCCTTGTGGTGAGTGTGAAATTCAGGGTTGTGGGTGTTGAAATGTTGACAAGGGGTAATGATGATAGAGTCAATGACATGTGAAGGAGGTGATGATGATGAGCTGGCCACAGATATGCACAACTTAATGTGCCCAAATTCTGCTTCAAAAATATGCAACTGCTATTAATCATATCCTATCCATCCATAACTCTAAGCACTCACTCTGAGAGAAGGCAGTCACAAAGTCTGAGACTTTCAGAGGATTGAATGAAATTTGGATTCTAAGTGCAGCTCATGACAAACTCATGCTCATTGATACTTGTGCAAGGCATCTATGCATGCCTGTACAGCAGCATCATGAATATATGTAGTCACAGGTATAATTGTGGCTCAAAATATTGCAGGCAACTGTGATCAAGGGCATGAATTGGGTGACCAACTTCAATATTTATTACCTAATACTATTAACTGAGTTGGTGAGCGAGTGTGAAATTACAGAGAAACAAATGGATTTAAATTGACATTTTTACTGACTGATTGACTACTGAGCTGAAAAACTATATAACTACCTATATGCAGTATATTTACTGTATACTTGATTCACAGCTTTGAGGGTATACATATACATATACATATACAGTAAGTAGGTAATACAGTTGGAGCCTTAGCATGAACATGAAAACTTAGACAGCTTTTTTGAAAATGATCTTATCAATAATGTTACAAACTTACAATTGGTGATAATGGAGTACAATGGATATAAAGGTAGACAATTTCTCCCAAAAACCAAATTTTTCACTGGGGTTCAATATTCAATGTTCGTTGGTCAACCACCACTCTTGATGTGGCTGCCTCCCACTTTCCTCTATTGCCACCACCACCCTGTCAACCCCCATCCACACTCCTCCAATGCTTCTTGCAACAACAGCAACAGCAACCTCATGCAACAAATGGGTCCAGGTAAGTTTTCTTCCTTTTGTTTCATTTTATCCCTTTCGACTAACATAACTTTTATTGTATTCTAGGTATTTCTATTGTACTAACTAACATCATGAAAGGTACCATGGCCCCCATGATGGCAACACCACTATCACAGAAATTCTACACACAATGAGAGTAATGGTGATAGGTCCACTGTGCACTATAAGGTCTGGAAAAGGATCTAATCATATCAACACATTATGACAAATGCTTTGAACCACTACGAATGCCACGATATTGATTTTGAACACTTTTTGAACAATTTCACATGATGTTGAATAGCTTCAAATGATTTGCGACACTTTGAACACTTTTGAATGACTTCACACTACTTAGAATGACATTGGCTGCCATAGGGATATTCTAAAACCCTTTCGACACACACAAAACATCTGGCATGAGCCACTGCATCACATATCGAACACTACCGGACACAAGGAGAGACAATAAAAGAATTAGAATATGATAGGGCAGTTTTGGGGTTTCAACAATCTATTGAAACAATGTTAGGAAACAGTCTCCTAACATGCCTATTACATAATAATATTTTTATTTTATTTTATTTCATTTTACTTCACCAAAATACGCTACCAAATGCCTATACATGCTTTATTTGTCAGCATGGGAATTTTCTATTTACATGCATCAATATGTATGCACATGTATGTGCGCATCCATAGCAACATAGTACAATATATGTAACATAGTATATAACCATAAAATAAATACTAAGGGACCTCAGTTGAGTTCTCTTAGGTATTCCATCCACATTTGTGGTGTGAAACACCTATTTCAGCCAACTAATCTATTTTTAACCCATCACATCAAAACCATCAAACCCCCCATCATGCACGCATGCCCCACCGCCTTCTTGTAGGAGAGCCTGCACGGTCCAGCTAGCAGAACAGTATGTGTCACCCTAACAAACAATAACACTGAACATTTCAATTATCATTGTTTATTATTTGTTTTTATGTTTTACAATACCTTTATTGCTGTGCATACTGCCTCGTGTTCTACACTTGTTATATTTCCTTTTTAGTACTTACCTCTTCGAAATGTATATAGACTTGTACTAGTTACTTAGAACAACAGAGAAAAAGTTACCCTCTCCACCACCATCAGATTTAAAAGCAGTTCTCTTGAGTCTTAGCTTGTGTCATACCTCTAAAGTTCTGCGAAATATCGCGAACTTCTTCGAACTTTGGTATTCGCTCTCAACTTGTCGCCCATCGCTTATCATCACTCGAAAACCACTTCCTATCTGCTATATTTATTTTCGACATATCTTGCCACCAGTTGGACATCTTCAAACCTCCTCAAACTTACTTCGAACAACTTTGAACATCTTCAAACCTACTTCGAACAACTTTGCACACCTTCAAACCTATTTTGAACTTTTTCGAACATCTTCGTACGCCTTTAAAAACTACTCGCCACATCCCTTACCATTTCGCGTCACTAAACACAATGTTTTGGTCTCAGCAGTGATATTTAGTACCAACTCACACTCTTCCTCTAGCCTGAGTTATACTTCCTAAGCCTTTTAACAGGTTTTGTTAGGTTTCCAGGTCGAGTAGCATCAATGGGACAAGACCAGGAAACATGAGAATGATGGCACCAGGATGATAGGGGCACCCATGATGGGGGCAGCAGCAGCAGCAACATCAGAGAACAACTAGTTGAGGGCAACGTCAATGCCAAGGACCCACCACCACCATGGCTGCTGCCACAATTAGGGCTGCGCACCGTCCGTCTGACAGGTGACGGCCGTTCACTAGACGGTTAGATGACGGATACAGCTCAACCGTCTACCGTCCATCTAGTCTGGTTTGCAGAAGCCCAACGGAGATGGATGGGTACGGAGACGGCTGTTATATGGTAGATGGTATTATACGGTAGTAGTTTCGATGCTAAAATGACCATTATAGATACATAGACAACTAAATGCTAACAACTGAGGGCAGTATTTGCCTTGGCACGCGCAAGATGCAAACATTTCTTGACTAGCATGAGAATACGAATAGTATCAGGATGAAGACTAGCACACCGAAGGGAGATAGTGTCCCGACCACCTGAAAAGATCCTCTCGACAGCCACAGCTGAACCTAGAGGCCACGTATACCATGAGTCCACGAGTCAAATTGCGCCAATTAACTTTGTGAAACAGCTCACCAGGAATGCATAGAATGTCGCGGGCCAGCTGGAAGAGGCGTGGAAATTGACTTCGTCCTAGGCTATATGAAGGAATATGAATGACAGAATATATTGATAAAATGATCGCAAGACGGCAGTCAACGTGAACGTCGGGGACATTCATGGCCTTGGTGCGAATCGGTGTGGCGTGGAAACAGAATTAGAGTTTGTTAAAGTTTGCACCCTACAAACCGTCTATTGCCGTTGACGGCCGTAACGGGACGGTCAGTTGAGGAGAGCTCGAACGGTGACGGGTACGGTGCGCAGCCCTAGCCACAATGACAGAGATGACAATGATGACAAGACCACCTCCACCACCAACACAGCAACCACAAATCCCTGAGCCAGCTCCAGACGATGCCAGAGAGGATGAGAACCAGGGGAACGACAAGAATAACACCAGAGCCAACAAGAACAACAGCAGCGACACCAACAACAACGGGAGCAGCAGCAGCAGTCACAACCAGGCAAACCAGGAATGGGGCCAGAAAACGAGGCCAGAAAATGAGGGGGGAGGGTGACGATGACAACGATGAACCCAATGAGGTATGACACAGATGACAGAAGCCACCGGGATGACCAATGACCGACGCGAGGGGGGGGGGGGGGGGGGGGGGGGCCACAAACCAGGGACAATGACAACGACAATGAGGAGGGACCACCACCACCACCACGAGGGTTGACGATGACGATGATGAATGGGGCACGAACGAGAAGCGGGACACCGACAAGAAGCCCACCAGCAAGGAGTGGCTCACACGATGGCGCCAAGGGAAGGGACGACAAGGATGAAGGACACCGACGCGGCAGGTCAAAGACAGAAACACGAGACGACCAACAACGCAGACAGGGACGGGGATGACGACAGCAGGACACCCTCCCCGTGTTTTGCGTAGGGTGAGTTTTTCTTTCTTTTTTTTTTTCGGCTTTAGTTAATATTGCTGTCCCTCCCCCACTCACATTTGCGTGAGGCAGTGGTTAGTTTTTTATGTATATAATTGTTTAGGTTAGCTAAACTCAAAATGATAGTTGACCAGATTATGTTGAGCTCGCCTCAGAAACTTATTCATCTGACTGTGTGGATAACCTTCCATTTTTAAATTTCGGTGTGGGGAGAGTGTGGATAGCGCCCAGCGCTAACATCCTTATCTGTGTACCATCGCCATCCTTCCAGCACAACATGCCATTCTTCACCGAGGCAGAGAATGTCGGTATCCATGGAGAGCTCACCGATGTTGCCGGTGACTACAATCATAGTCGGCATCTCACTATTTGGAACACACCTAGTATGGTTTTGCAAGGGTCTAGCGGTGAGAGAGGTGGCGGTTCTCCTAATACCAACATCCGCAACACCGACGCAGGTAATCAGCATGAGCGGGAAGGGTCGGATTCATCAGTATGTGCATGTTAAGCTCCGTATGTCTCGTCGTCATGCATATTCTATAGGTCATCTATCGTGACAACGTCAATACCATGGCGGCTGAACAATCCCCTAGTGACCTTTATGCCAGGCTTCTCCTTCCCAAGAAACAAGGGTATCCTTTGTGGTTTCCTGAACCGGATGAAGATCTTCCTTCTGAGTATCGCTCCGTTGGCGTGGATATCGGCGATGTGGGTATCGTGACATACGATGGCGCGTTCGACTTTCTCTTCAACATTTGTCATGCTGCCGATGACCCCGTTAACTGGTTGGGTGTGCCCGATGGTTTCGTGCCGCTTACTCTAGGTCCTGGAGATGTTCGCCGAGTCACAAAGATGTATAATGCCGGAACCCACATTTCCAGCGCTGGCATCTTGAAAACAAGGCTTAGTGAGGAGAAATCTGGAAGTGTGCCGTAAGTGTTGGTCGGTGGCAGCGACTTTTGTCTGATTCCATTCTGTCTTGCTTGGATAGAGGAACACCGCCAGGATTTGGTGGCGGATTCAAGTTCAGGTGCTCGGGTTCGACGGGAGCCGTCCTGATGCTGCCTGAAGGAGGCTCTCGTATGGATTTACGAAATCGAAAACTATTTTACCAGCATGCCGCACGTAATGCCATAGCATGGTATCAGTTCAGCAACTGCATCCTTGGTCGTTGGGCTGAAAATGGATCTTTGTATCTGGTCACCGGTTGCGACAAGAGTCCGGCCTGGGGCGTCGCCTCCTACGCTAATCCCTTTGGCGACGAAGTCTCTTTGAAATTCACAGCCGTCGGGGCCGGCACTTCTGGGAAATACAGTTGGGAGGATTTCAGTTGTGCCACAGTTCGCACCGGCCGTCAGCAGGATCAGATTGAATCCTTGAACCAGTGTGTATTCATTCGAGGACTCAGAATATCGCTCGAGCCGCGATTATTCCCCATGCTTTTCGGCCACAGAGTGAAAGTGGAAGACGGCATTAATCCCTTATTCGAGGCGAAACGTCGTATTATTCCATTTCCATTTCCGTCAACTATGGATTCTTCCTCATCTCTGTCCTTTGTTCGCCGTGCTTTGCCTGACTATGGCCATCGATTGAACAGGGAGATCGGTCGTGTGACCGAGGATCATGTTGCGCTTGAACATGTTTCCGATGTGTCCAATGTAAGTTCCCATTTCTTCGGGTGCTCAGGAATTTAGCTAATCCTCACAAGCCTTACCACCCACTGGTTGCAATAAATAATTACCTCCTGGAATCCGTAAGTCTCCATTCCATGATGCGGTCCTTCTGTGGAGTTATATAGCTGCTTGTAGGTCGAAGGCAGTAAGGTAGCCATCACGCATGATGACGATTGGCATGCATTACTGGAAGAGGTGCGAGCGATCTCTGTAAAATTGAAAGGACTAAATTGTTATTGTTGATTCATCAATACAGTGGGAGGTTGGAATTCCTGAAGATGCAGAGCTAATACGACGTCTATCAATGGAAAAAATCCGGCAGGATGGTGGTGAGTGTAATTTCTGGTTTTAAGATGCACACCGAGAATTGGTCATGTCAGATGCAGTTTACCTGGACTTTACAGAACCCAGCTTGAAAATTCTTAATCATGAATCAGAGGTAAGAAATAAAGAACAAGGTATGGAAATGCCAACTTTGCCTTAAGAACTGCATCTTTCAAGCTGCTGATAGAGAAGGGGGCAGATGTCAATGCACAAAGAGGGGAATATGGCAATGCACTCCAAGCTGATTCATCTAGGGGAGATCAGGAGATTGTCAAGCTGCTAATAGAGAATGGGGCAGATGTCAATGCAGAAGAAGAGTTCTATGGTAATGCACTCCAAGCTGCATCATATAAGGGAAATTTGGAGATTGTCAAGCTGCTGATAGAGAATGGGGCTGATGTCAATGCACAAGGAGGGAGTTATGGCAATGCACTCCAAGCTGCATCACTTAATGGATATCAGGAGATTGTCAAGCTGCTGATAGAGAAGGGGGCAGATATCAATGCACAAGGAGGGGAATATGGCAATGCACTCCAAGCTGCATCATCTATGGGAGATCAGGAGATTGTCAAGCTGCTGATAGAGAATGGGGCTGATGTCAATGCACAAGGAGGGAGTTATGGCAATGCACTCCAAGCTGCATTATTTAATGAATATCAGGAGATTGTCAAGCTGCTGATAGAGAAGGGGGCTGATGTCAATGCACAAGGAAGGAGTTATGGCAATGCACTCCAAGCTGCATCATATAAGGGAAATTTGGAGATTGTCAAGCTGCTGATAGAAAATGGGGCTGATGTCAATGCACAAGAAGAGTTCTATGGTAATGCACTCCAAGTTGCATCATATAAGGGAAATTTGGAGATTGTCAAGCTGCTGATAGAGAAGGGGGCAGATGTCAATGCACAAGGAGGGTTCTATGGTATTGCACTCCAAGCTGCATCACTTGAAGATCATCATGAGATAAAGTTGTAGTTACTAACATCCATGTGGTTTTTGTAGAATTAGAACAGGGTAGCTTTGGGTCTAGAGGAACTGGATCATTAGTCACTATATTATTTGGTCTCCTTAAAGAAAGCCAAGCATGTATGTGTGTTATGCTACACCTCCAAAACATCAAGAGCTTCTGTCATGACCTGATTCTTTGGACCAGATTTGAATATTTTCTGCTGACCTTTCCAGCCACCTCATAGTGCTAGTTACCATATAGTTAGAACACAGCATGGTCACTTTGTTATCACTTAGTTACCTCATTTCCATTACATTGAGGCAGTTCCAGTTTGCTGCCTCAAAGGCCTGGTTACTCAGTACCACTGCCTCAGAAAACCTGGTTGCTTCTGGACTTCAGTATTTAGCTTGGTGAAGTTTTGGTTGTTTTCCTTAGCTTATAAATCAATCAAGTTCACCAACAAAGTTATCTTTGCTCAACTTAGCTCTCCACACCCAGTTCTACATTCCCTCAGTCAGACAATTTGGGATTTTTGTCCACATAAAGGTGCTATTAGCAAAAGATGCATGTCATTAATAATGAACATCAACATGTCAACAAAAGTTTAATGGCTTTTAGAATATTGCAAAAACAAGAATTTGAGCTACACCAGTCTCTAGATGTAGTTGATAACCACAAATTAGTACAGCCCAAATTGTAATTTATGTCCACATCAATGTGCCATTAATAAGATATGCATGTTGCATTACAGACTCTGTGAGGCATGGTAAAAGCTTTTCCCACATTTTCAAAGACCACAACTTCAATACACTATTACCATGCCTCAATGACTGGCAAAACTCCTAAATGTGGGTGTGTCAGCAGCTTGGCACAACTTGATCATTTATGTACTGTATTACAATATATCAATAGTATACCAACAAGGAGATGGTGCAGCATCTGCAAGGCATCAATTGTATATCTTTTGACAATGACACAAAATTGTCTACCACTGAGGTCTGATGGATTTAACACAACATTCAAACTTATTTGCAAGATAATGGCTTTACTACAGTCACAGACAACTCAAGTCCACATTTTTTACTGCACCTAAAGGAAAGAAAATTGATTCAAACTGACCTCAGATTCAGACTTGGAGAGGCTGGTAATCAGAAAATGATTTTTTCATATTTTTCCCATGGATTTTGGGGGCTGCCAAAATTTAGGCAGACCTGAATGTGTACTTTATTTAGGTGTGCTAAGTATGTGTATTTACATTTTCCATTGCAACCATAGCCCTCTCTGACACTGCACAGTGTTGTTTTACAGCCCAAGCAGCTGCTTTACTGATAAGGCCAGAATGATAAGCTTCCACAAACCACCTAGAACAATTAATAAACTGCCGTATGACTTCAACTGGGCACACATCAAGCACCTCAAGAGCTCACTCCTTGGCTGCTGCAAAATTTACCTTCAGATGTTCTCTATACCTGTATTTACACCATCCGCAGTACTGAATAGAATGATCAGCAGAATTTGTCAAACCTATTAAATGATTGCTTACCATTTCAATTGGGTTCAATTCACAATGAAACTCCAGTAAAAATACACACTCATGGCCAGTACCCTTGATGCATTGATGGCTAATTGATAAAGTTTTCCTGCTGAAAAAGAAGCCAAGCAAAACAGCAATTTTGGCTCTTGAAAGGACAAACAGGTAAAAATTTAGCTTTTAGTTCTAAGACATTAAATTCTCACTCTTCAAGGACTTGTTTCAGTCCTTTTTCTTCATCAACTGGTGTCATTATGCTCTGTGGCTGTCCATGATAAAGGGGATCTGGATTTGATTGTCGGATAATTGTGTCTCACTTCTGGCACTGCTTTCCACCATTGGATTTGTTCATGTTGAATGCCTGAAGAGCATCTGGAGGAAGTGATGCATGAGCTGAGGACTGATCAAAAATGAAAAGAGCTTGACAATCTGGGTGAGCCACTTCGAAGATCTTAATTACAGATTTGATCTGCACAATTAACTGCTCAGTGTCTACTGTGCATCTCTGTTTGTGCCAGGAAATATTATCTTTCTGGCATCTTGAATGATCTCCCCATCTTGATGCACAGAATAAGTCAGCTAGTTTTGCTGCAAATAAAGTCAGAAACATGAATAAGTCTTCCTCAGCCTTTCTTTGAAGTGGCTGTTCCCCTTCATGAAGCCTAAGAATTTATAATTGAATGAGAAACATTGGATGAGGTGTGTTAAATTGAAATTGCACTTGCCACAGATTCTGAGCCTTATCATTTGCATGAAAGCAGCATTCATCATGAAATAAAGCAATAATCTGCTTTTCCCCATCTTTGAGAACAGGATCAACCTGCTTCAAGTCCAAACCATCAAATGTTACCATTGCAGGAAGAAAGACTTCATTTTGACATTTCATGATGTCTTCTCACTTGTGCCCATCCATATAAACTTCTTTTTGGACAACTTTCCAATGTTAACCAAGCTTGATCAGCCACCATCTTGCTGTTCACTCACTCAATGGAGATTATTGAGATTAGGGAAAATAACTTCACTAAGTGCTTGCTGTAAATGGCATGGAGTGACTTTGCCAGTCTCCTGTGATGTGAGCCAATCACAGGTTTGGCTTTGAACTGCTTTGTCCTGAAGCCATGAACATGCATTCTTTCCCCCCTTTCTTCTCTACTGGCAGTTCCTCAAATGCCTGATAATGCCATGCAAGCCTATCGCCTATTGTCACTCGAAAACACTTCCAATTTACTATATTTGCTCCTTGATATCCCTTGAGGCTATTTCTATTCTCCCTGAACCCTTTGAACATCTTTGATCTCCCCTTGAACCTTTTTCTAACCTCTTCAAACCTCCTTCAAACCTACTTTGAACATCTTCATACACTCCTAAAGTTCATTCGCAACATGTCTCACCATCCCACACCTCTAACTACAACCTTTGGGTAACAGCAGTAATATTTAATACCAACTCGCACCCTTCCTCTAGCCTATGTTACACTTCTTAGGCCTTTTAACAGGTTTTTGTTTGGTTTCCAGATCAAGTATTATCAGTGGTAGACATCCCATTGTCTAGTGAGTGCATCGGGTTTGACCCCTAATTTCCCAGGGTAGAAGCAGATGACCAAGTTTAATTGTGAGAGGTACTTAGACCATCTGGCCTGGCGCTGGATGAGGAGCTTTGTAGTGCTGAAGTACTCCAGATTCTTGTGATCAGTGACCATGTCAATCAGGTTTCTGGAGCCTTCCAGATATTGCTGCCAGTGTTTGAAGGCTTCAAAAGTGGCCAGAAGTTTTTTGTCATGAGTGTTGTAGTTTAGCTCCATGGAATTGAAGGAGCAGGAGTGAAACAAAATAGGGTGAATGTTGCCATCTGTGGTGTGGATGAAAAGGATTGTTGCTAGGGCATAGTCAGAAGCATCCATTTCAAGGACCATGCAGGAATCTAGCACCCATTGAGAGAGAACCAGAGCATGAGTGAATTCTTCCTTAAGCCTGTCAAAAGCTTCTTGGCACTTCGAGTTGAAGTCCCAGGGGAAGTTCTTCCACATCAAGCGGGTAAGAGGAATGACGATGTTGAAATATCCATGAATGAACCTGTGGTAGAAATTGCAAAATTCAAGGACAGACTGAATATCCTTGACTTTCCAGGGTACTGGCCAGTCCAGAATGGTTTTTACTTTGTCTTCAGACATCCATAGTCCATCTGGTGATAGGATGAACCCAGGATATTCAACTGTATCTTTGTGGAACTCACATTTCTGTGGGGAAGTGTAAAGTCCATGCTTCCAGAGTCTCCAGAGGACTTCTTTAATGTGAGCCTTATGTTTTGACATGTCGTCAGAGAAAATGAGGATATTGTTGAGATAGATGATTATGCAGACATCGAGCATATTGCTGAAGATGTTGTTCATGAAGCATTGGAAAGCCATGGGTGCATTAGTGAGTCCAAAAGGAACCACCAGCCACTCGAAAGACCTGTAATGGGTCTGGAATGTTGTTTTCCATTCATTACCATTAGTGTTCAAGGGTCCAGTCCATAGGACCAAAAAAAAACTGAAATTGGACTGAATTGGACTGGAAAAGACCAGACCAGAGGTCTATTTATGGACTGGTCTTTTGCAGTCCAGTTAGCAGTCTTTTGTTTTTGAGAATTATTATAAAACCAAAAAAGACTGGTTTTAACCAGTGAAGACTGGTCTTATCATGGGAATGTATATTGTACCATTTTCCCACATATAATGTGGTAAATTTGATCTTGGGTTCATCAAAAATGGCTAAGCATTGAGCAAGATGTAACCAAATACACTTTTGTACAAGTTTTGTTTTGTACCAGATTGACTTTCATTGTATCTCACTCATATTTTGATCCATTTCTTTATTCAATTGGTGAATATGGGGTAAATATGTAGTAGAATATTTCCACCATCAATCAATGCAGGGTATGCATCACATGATTTATGGTTGTCACATTACATTTTGCCCCAGTCTTTAGGATATGTAACTCAGTTTTGGTCATATCTACATCAAATCTTCATCAAATCTCTTAAAAGTCAGATTAGGAGCTGGGTATTTACAATACCTATCTTATCTTATTAATTATTTAAAGTTATGAGTGATGCTAGTTACAAAATACATGCATATATTGTTATGACAAATTTCATGACAAAAAACTGGTCTAAACTGGTCTTTTTCCAGTTTATTAACTGAAAAAGACTGGTCCTAGGAGGTCCAGTTCAGTCTCCCCAATATTAGAAACAGTCTCCTAGACCAGTTTAGGTTGCGGTCTTTTAATTTCTGGTCAAAAAACCAGACTGGACTGGACCCTTTAACACTAATCACCATCAGCAATGCACACCAAGTGGTAAGCGTGTCAAAGATCAATTTTAGTGAAGATGCAGGATTTCTGTGGCACATCGAGGAGGTCAGAGATTAACGGGAGCAGACAGTGATCCTTCTTTGGAATGTGGTTGAGACCCCAGTAGTCGATGCATACCTGGTAATTTAGAGGGTCAGATAAAGCTGGAATGAACATTCTCTTCAATAAACACTCACAAGGCTTCGGGTTTGGATGGGGAGAGGGAGTACGTGCAGCCTGGAGGTGGGGGTGCATTATCTTCCATCTCTATCTTTAGGTCATAAGGGCAATGTGGAGAAAGAGTGTCCATCTTTTGTTCATTGAAGATGTCAGCAAACTTGTGGTACTCTTCAGAGATATCCATGAGATCCACTGGATTTCCCCTGATGGCCAAGGATTTGGCTGTGAGACCTTCCAGGAAAAAGATCATCCAAAAAGCAATAGCTCCAGGAAGTTTGCCAGTGTGCATGTAAGCAGCAGCATTGATGAAGGAGATTTCAGGAGGTAAGCAGGTTTCCGCTGGAAGGTTTGGAGGTGACTTGGAAGTTGGGGTGTCAGAAGACATTGGGGGTACTGGACCTCTATGTTCTGCAAAGCAAAGAGTTATTTAGCCAGAAGACCAGTCAATCAATGGATTGTATTGCTTCAGCCAGTTATGACCAAGGACTGCAGAACAGAGAGAGTTGAGTGGGGTTACAAAAAATGTCAGATTGAACACTTCACCAGATGGAAAAGTGACTGGGAGCTTTGCGACTTGTGTAATAATCCATTGAATAGTTGGAGTCCAATCAGCATAATGGCTTATGTGCTGAAATGATTTTCCAGCATGAAGGAGGAGTCGAGGAAACAATGGGATGAGTTGGAGTCAATAAGGGTTTAGGTTTGTACAGAGTTGTCAGAAACAGATAGAAGGATGGTAAGGGATTTGTGATCAGAAAGAGCGGATGCATTGAGATGGACATCAGCAGCCAGCTGGGAAAGGTCAATGCAATCCTCAGCCCCATTGGCATATTCATGAGGGTTGCAGACAATTTTTTTGAGTCCACAGAATCTGGCTTTGATTCAGTGACTATGGTTGTGCAGGCTTTCACAGCTTTGGACTTGCCACAATTACCAGCTAGGTGTCCCTCTTCACTGCAATAAAGGCAAAGACCTTCCTTCATCTGGTGCTTGCGCTCTTCTCCAGTTAGTTTACCATTCTTCTCCAACTTGTCAGAGCTGATTGCTGGAGCTGGAGTTGGAATTGAGTTTGGGGAACTTTTGGAGTCCTTCTTCCTGCTTGAGGCTTTCAAACAGATTTATGGACTCAAATTGCAGATTGTCTCAAAGTGAAGTTTCCTGATCATTATCCTGATGACCCATACACTCTGAACAACATCCATGATAGTTTCTGGGATTTCTGGAAGTCTTGGTGTCAAGGCAATTCTCTTCTTCCTGCATCCAATAGATGTTGTCAGCATCTTGGGCCTTAAGCCACAATGCTGCTAAAGTGTTGGGCTTTCCTCCCCATAATACTTCTATACAGAGGCAGAGTAGAAGACTGCAGAAATACTGGTCACAAAGAGCGGCTTCATTCCAGTCAATCCAGGAGGCTAGTTCCCAAAAGTCCACATTATACTTGACTATATGGCCTCCTTTCTTCATTGTGAGCTCAGAAAGAGCTTTTTTGGTGTCTCCCAAGGGGTCGTGAGAGCAGAAATTGCTCTCTAGCTCCCCAAGGAATACCTCATAATTCCACATCCAGTGGGCAGAATCTGTCAGGTCATTGAGGCCAGGTTCAAACCAGCTGAGCACTGATCCATTGAGGGAAGAAATGATAAATAACACTCCTTTCGTCAGAAGCAAAGACATGAGGGCAATCTCAGAAGTGGAGGTTGCAAGTGACTAGAAAGTCCCAAAGTTTCTGGGGGTTGGAACTATCAAATGTGTTGGGTTTCCAAACTTTGATCTTTTCAGGCTTAGGGGCTTGGTTCTGGTGGAGTGTGGAGACTGTCTGAGAGGTCGAGGTCAAACAGAGCATCAACAAATCTGTTGTTTGGGTCTGGGTTTCCACCTGCAGGAGGCCGATCTCCAGGGTCATCAGGACTGCTAGGGTCTTTGGGTCCACCAGGAAGTCCATCCTCTTCACCTGTAGTGTCCTTGTTGGCAGGGTTAGGTTGTTTTTTGTCCCCTATGTAGTTGAGTGGAGTCAGAATCCAAGGGGGTTCTGAAGGCAAATGAGTAGACATGATGTTGGTGCTAATGGATAGTGCATTGGAGCTGACTCATCAAAATATGTTTGATGGTCAGCTGAGGCACCAAAAGTAGAGAGCTGGGAGTACTGATTGTCAGATAGCTGATAAGCCTGGTAATGTGCCTGCACAGTGGGAGTTTCTGTTAGGAAACAGTCCCATTACCTAATAATATTTCATTTCATTTTATTTTATTTTATTACATCAAATTATGCTACCAAATGCCCAAGAACACTGCATTTGTTAGCATGAGAATTTTATATTCACATGCATCAATATGTACATGCATGTATGCACACATCAGTAACAACATATGTAATATAGTATATAAACCTTAAATATACTGTATACTTAGAGAACAGTAGTTGAGTTTTCTTAGGTATTCCATCCACAATAGTGGTGTGAAAAGCCTTTTTCAGCCAACTCATCTATTAATAACTGTTCACATCAAAACCATCAAAACCCCCATCATGTGCACACATCCTGCCCCCTTTTTGTAGAGAGAACCCGCATAGTCTAGCTAGCAGATAGTGGGTGTTGCCCTAACAGTTTCTTGTTGTCTGCTGAGTCTGTGATTCTGTACAGGACATAGAATAAGGTTCAGAATAGTGTGATGATTGATGAGAGAAGTGTGAGTTTTCAAATACTGTCAGAGTTCAAGATCGCTACTACCAAAGTCAGGACTTGGTCAGGAAAACACCAGACTTCCAGTCAGACCAAGTCATCAGTGGTCAGAGGGTTTAGAGGTTTCCAGGCAGAATCCACTGGGCTGTAGCAGGCCAGGTGAAAAGGGGCCAGAGAGGACTCGGCTTTAACTTGTAAGAAGTTGCACTCTTCTCCTTGTCAGTTGTCCAATTTCAGGGTGGAGGTAGTTTGGATTTCTGGAGGGTTTCTTGATGGAGGGCAAGGATAGACTAAACAGAGTTTTGGAGTTGATTTGAAGTCAAGAAGAGTCAAGGGATTAAGAGATTAAGTGAATAATGGGTCAAGGATGATTAAGGTTGAGTTAAGGATTGATATTAGACTGGAGGTGATCAGACACAAGCGATGATAGGTCCACTTCACTCATCAAACACTGGAACCATATATACATTATTCCTCATACTCTTATTCGACCTCTATGACTCTCCAAACCTTCATGAACACCTGCAAAACCTTGGGAAATGACTTCAAATCTATTTCAAGATGTTTCGAACAACTTTGATAACTTTGCATCACTTTGCACACACTTGGCCATCTAAGCACCTTGGACAAAGCTTGACAGGACAAGTTATGGTTTAGGACACAATGAGGTATTTTGACATTTCTGTGATTTATTAGAACAATAAAACCAGGTACCACTTTATATGTTACCACCTTATATTTTATCCTTTGTCCACTTCTTACTTATGTGATGTCAAAAGGACTTTTGTTTTACCCTTTATCTCTGCCTCATGTAGGCCTCATGTTCTATTTTTTTTTTAGTACTACCCTTTTCAAAACTTATTTAAACTTGTGCTACTTACCATTTCAAACAAGAAATCCATCGTCTATCATTCCATATCATCAGATTTAAAAGTCTAAACTTTGTATCTAAGTCTCTCATCCATATACCAAAAGTTCTGCAAAACTTCATGAACTTCTTCAAACTTTGTATTTCCTCAAAACAACTTTGCACTACATATCTTGAAACTGTTCATAACCCTTCAGAAACCTTTGTATGCTTTTGAAACCTTTTTCAACCCTTCTCACTATTTTGTACCTCTCTCTACAATCCCTGGTTAAGTGTGGTGATCTTTAGTACCACCTCGCACCCTTCTTCTAGCCTGTGTAACACTTCTTAGACCTCATTTAGTAGGTTTTAGTTTGGTTTCCAGGTCGAGTTTCATCATTTTGGAGCCCACCATGAGGGGCTTCTAAATCATTTCATCACCTAATCCATCTCGAATCTCCTGGCTTAGACCAACACAAGCTAGAAACCTTTGAATTGACACTCACCCCACCTTCAAATCTCTCAAACAATCAGGAGATATTCTGATCCCAGTTATCTACTCATTGTTGACTATTCCTTTCGCCTATCTCATTGTCATCATCATCCCCTTCTTCTTCATCCTCATTGTCTACCTCTTCATTCATCCTTCCAACAAATTTGACACCTCCACTATCCTTCACCCAAGTTTTAACCCCTACTCCAAGACTCATCACATTCATGACTACACAAGCCACTATGCCAGCTCATGGTCATTCCACAGCTCTGAAATTTGATCCCACCCAGCCTCGAGAACTTTGTCAATATTTTAATGAAATTGAAATACTTTTCATCAATTGCAATAATACAGATTTGGAAGTTATGAAGAAGCACACCTGCTGGTATATCAACATTGACACCTCCAAACTTTGGGATTCGATTCCAGAATACACTGTCAGCAGTTCATTCAATAATTTTTGCATCACAGTCCACAAACTCTACCCAGGATTGGAACATGATCACAAGTGGTCAATTGCAGACAAATTGCAGACATGGACAAACTCTTCAGCGAACAACTTCACATGGGGATTTCAATGTGAATGATTTATGGTTGTATTATCAATCATTCTATAACATCACAAAGTTTCTGCACACCAAAGGGTAGCTGACAACACTTCTGTGATTTATTAGAATAATAAAACCAGGTACCACTCCATATGTTACCACCTTATATTTTATCCTTCATCCATTTCTTACTTATGCAATGTCAAAAGGACTTTCATTTTACCCTTTATCTCTGCCTCATGTAGGCCTCATGTTCCATTTCCTTTTTAGTACTACCCTTTTCAAAACTTATTTAAACTTGTGCTACATACCATCTCAAACAATAAATCCATTGTCCATCATTCCATATCATCAGATTTAAAACTCTAAACTTTGTATTTAAGCCTCTCATCCATATACTAAAAGTTCTGTGAAACTTTGTGAACTTCTTCAAACTTTGTATTTCCTTGAAACAACTTTGCACTATCTTGAAACTGTTCATAATCCTTTGGAAACATTTGTATGCTCCTAAAACCTTTCGCAACCCTTCTCACTACTTTGTACCTCTCTCTACAATCCCTGGTTAAGTGTGGTAATCCTTAGTACCACCTCACACCCTTCCTCTAGCCTGTGTAACACTTCTTATACCTCTTTTAGTAGGTTTTAGTTTGGTTTCCAGCTTGAGTTTCATCAGCAAATTACAATGTGAAGACAAATATAATTTGCAAACTAAAGTTCAAGGCTAAGCTATGGGCACTTAAATAATGAAGACTGGAAGAATAACAGAAAAGGCAGAAGTTTACTAACGGGTCTTGGTAAGTGTCCATGACCAAAATTGGTAAGACTGTATTAGGAATAAAATGAGTAAGCAAATGATTACTAAGGCATATGTCAACTTGTCTGATGACTGAAAAGTGCTGTGGCCAGAATGCTGATGGAGGAGGTCAGAAAAGAAGTCAGGAGTTATTGGGAATCCAATCAGGTAAAATGGGTCTTGACAATGCATAACCTTTCCAAGCTACTAGGTACTGCAGCTTGTTGTGTAGAATCCAGCTATCTTTGATTTGCTTGACTTTGTATTTGAGAGCCCCATCTATGATTCTGGCAGGCATTGCCTGTGTCAGCCTGGGATAGGGTCTTGTGGTGCAGGTAGTAGCTTCACCACATGGAAGACAGGATGTATAAGGTGCATGGAGTAAGGGAATTTGAGATGGTATGCATAGCTTCCAGCAGTGTGGACCACTGAGAAAGGGCCTGGATAATGATGGGCCAATTTCTGGGAAGGGCAGGTAGTCTTAATGTCACTACAGTCTAGAAACCTTATCTTCTGGAGAGTACACAGGAGCTGGGATTCTGCACTGGTTGTAGTATCTTGCCATGTCTTCCTTAGCCTTAGTCAACACAGCCTTGGCCTCATTCAGTGTATCTTTTATGTGGTCAACAAACTCGTAAACTGTTTTTACATGGGAAACTTATGGATTTGACTTGAATCCCATGCATGACATGCATCTAGTATCTAATAGGAATGGCATATGCTGCATCAAAGTGTGGATATAATTATTGTATTGGAATTCCCCAAGTGTCAATAGTTCATCCCAGTTGTCCTGCCTCTCACTCACAAAGAATCAGATGTATTGTTCCAACTCCTGATTGATGTGCTTGGTTTGCCCATTGGATTGTGTTTTCAACTAGTTTTTGAGTCTAATTATATAGTAAATTAAATTATTTACATCTACATCCTGTGAGCAGGTGCTTGCAGCAGTGGGGTATAGCTGGAGAATGAACAAATGAAAAAGAAAATGAGAATGAAGAGAGAAAAAAACAGCCCCACCCTCTAGCATTTGTAGCAACGGTGGGGGTTCTGTCTTGCTGCTGTTTGTTGGTGCCATTCATCCCCACTGTTCATTTCCCCACTGTTTGTCATCCCTGCTGTTTGTCATCATTGCACCCTCCCATCCACCCTGTGAACAGGGGCTCACAGCAGTGGCTCAGGATGGAGTGCTGGGGTTGGGCATGGTGCTGTTACAAGAAATGTAAAGCCTAAGAACAAAGAAAAAACCATTAGTTAGTTAAAAGGAATGTTCAAGCTGACATCTGTATACCCAACAAGTGGTAGAGTTCCTTTATGAATTTGGTGACAAACTGCAGGCCTCTGTTGCTGAGCACATTGAGCAGAAGCCTGTGAAGTTTCCACACATTGTTCAAAAAGTTCCATGCAGTTCTGAGGGCAGTAATAGTCATGTGCATCAGAATGAAGTGCATGTGTTTTCCAATGGAATCTACCACAATCATTACTGCATCAAACCTGTGGGCCTCTGGGAGTTTGACAATGAAGTCAACTCACACTGTGTCCCATCTGCCTTTGGGAACAAGCAATGGGTGTAGTTCACCCATTGGGGTCATCACTGTGCCTTGGTTCAGAGACAAAGGCTGCAAGTGCTACAATATTTGCTGATGTAGCAGGACATCTGTGGCCACCAGTACAATCTGGAGACTAGCTGTAGTTGTTGAAATTAAACTCTGATGCATGCTGCATACATGAGGCAATGCATGCAGCACACACATGTTACTGCACTTACTGCGCATACATGTGGTAAACACATTCCTGAGTCATGTGACATCCTTACTATTATGTATATAAGGAGAACCTGTACCCTAGTAGATATACAGTGTTCTTATCTCTGCTAAACCCTAGCTCTAAGACTTACTAAACCCCAGGTAGGTTATAAGGAATGTGTTGTCTCTTCCTCTGTGCAGCGTATGCAGTCTGCTCCAACAGGTTATGGGCCCTGCTGGGCACATCGTGAATGTGCTTTAACTGGCTGTGAATGACGTTGACTTCATTGTCTCCAAATTATAATCTTGCACTCTTTGTGAGCTGCATTGTGCTCCCTGTGAGCTGTACTTAAAAACCTAGGTTGACTGGGGTTAACCACTCTGAAGGAGTGTTTTTGCCTGAGATTATGGAACGTGTTTTCTTGGATAGAAGACTGATTGAGCACTTTTACCAGCTGCCACCACAGAATCATGTCTTCAACCCTTGAAAAACTCGTACAAACTTTCAATGGCTCCAATTACATTCAATGGGCTGACTCCATGAAGGTGTGGCTCAGGTCTCAGGGCCTCTGGCAAATAACTAGCGGGATGGAACTAAAACTGCCTCCTTTGATGGAGATGAATGCTGCACTTGTAGCAGATGCTACTGCCAAGCTCCAGACCTGGAGCAACAAAAATGACCAGGCTATTGGTAGTCTAGTGCTCTGCCTGGCCCCCTCTATTTGGCAGCATGCCAACACCAAGGACACTGCTAAGGAGGTATGGGATTTCATTCGCACCGATTATGGTGTCGATGACCCCTCCCAAGTCTTTGCAGACTTTAGGTCTGCAATCGCAATCAAAATTCCGGCTGCAAATCCCACACCAGAGATTGCCAAGATGGCTGATAAATTTGAGCGCCTTACGGCTGCCAATGTTGCCATCCCTGAACTAGTACAGGCAATGATTCTACTTGCTGCAATGCCGCATGAGTACAATTCTTTATCCGCCACAGTCCTTAACACAACCGCTACTAGAGCCTTGACGTTTAAACATGTCAAGGACTCCATTGTCACTGAGGCCTCACAGTGCATGGCAGTTGGAAAGCCCATTGGCCCACCTCAGGCCACCAAGCTTTCTGCTGTCAAGCGCAAAGGAGGAAACCCCAAATGGCAATCTCAGGGCAACAATGGAGAATCGTCCCAAAAGCGTGGACGACGTGGGGACAAAAAGACTAAAGAGGAAAAACCAAAGGAGAAACATACCCACCTCGCCTCCAAAGCCTTTACTACCATAAATGGTAATGGCACCATCATACTGCCAATGCCGCTCATTCAGCGCATCGAGAAGCGCAAACATACTCCCACAAGGGATCCTCACCGCCGACCACCTGCACAGGCATATACGGGTGCAGCCTCTACCTCTCATTCGGTCTACACCAAATATCAGCAAGCTCGAGACATCCTCGAGCAAATGAATCTCCCACGCAGCACAAAAAATCTGTGACTGCTGGAAGAGCGCCTAATGGTGCAAGAAGGTAAGAGGAGGAGGATTGAACCAGAGCTGAGGATCATGGAGGTAGAAGACGATAGCGTCTCCCTCAGATCAGAACCTGCAGTTTCTGATGAGGAAGTATGGAAAGCCATCAATGAAATGCTCATTGATAAACTGCTTGAAACAGGAGCATATGATGAAAGGTCAGTCCTTTTCTCTGCCACAAGCACAAAGATTAATATTCCAATGATCACAGCGAACTTTTCATGTGAAATTTTACCGCTACTAAATGTATCATGGAACAATTTACATCTTAATATATGTGTTATGTGTGCAAATGGAAATTGTAAGAAAGGTGCCAACTGGATCATGGATTCAGGCACATCAAAACACTTCACTGGTGAAATAAAAGATTTTGCTTCTTACAAGCCTTTACCGAGAAAGGACTCTACCCTGGTTCAAACAGCCATGGGTACTACTCATATAGTAGGGAAAGGAGCAGTCTTCATTAGACATCAGGTAGTATGTCACGGGAAGTCAGAGATGCGTGAAACGCGATTATATCCTGTCTACTACATACCTGACTGTAATGCTCGATTACTGTCAATGGGCATCTTCTTACAAGACAGAAGTGACGTGCATGGTTCCTCTGCACACATTTCATTTTTCAAGCAAGAAAACCCAATTATGGATTGCATCCCTCTTATGAATGTGACACGATTTATTGGGCTCGGACTCATATATTGAGCACCAAAAGAATCAATGTCGCAATGATGTACATTGCAGACTACTTGACTTGGCATAGGTGACTTGGACACCCATCCAAAGAAGCGCTAAGGAAAATGCCTAATAGCACCATAAAATTCCCAAGGAATTTAATTATTCCTAAAGACAAAATTATATGTCCAGGCTGTGCTGTGGGGAAATGACCTCAAAATCTTTTCCTGAATCAGATTCACGTGCAGAAAAACCCTTTGAATTAATACATTCTGATCTAAAGGAACTCCCAGTACTATCGTACCACAAATATAAATACTTTATTGTATTTCTGGATGACAAGACATCACATATCTGGGTCCAATGCCTTAGAAAGAAGTCTGACGCTGCTGCAGCAATTAGACAATTTCAGGCAATGGCTTTAACCCAGTATGGCGCTACAATCAAGTGCTGGCATGTCAATCCAGGGGGGGAGTTCAAAGATCGTGAGCTACAAAATGTGCTCAAGGATTTTGGCATCAAAATAGAGATGTCTGCATCCCACATTCACCAACAGAATGGGTGCGCAGAGCGTGCCATAAGGACAATAATGGAAAAGTCACAAACCCTGCGATTTACCGCTTGTCTACCACAATCATGGTGGGAATTTTGCATTGAACATGCAACACACCTATACAACCGAACTCTGATAAGGCACCTGAGATGGCTGACACTGGTTGAGGACCTGACAAAGGTCCACCCAGATCTAAACAATCTGAAGGTTTTTGGTTGCAGTGCTTATGTCTATCTACCCAAGGAGAAATGTCCAAACACATTAACTCCTCGATCAAAGTTAATGACATACCTTGGATTAGAAGATGGCATTAAAGCATACTGTTCCATGCGACCTAGTGGCACAATATTCATTGGTACTACAGCACTATTTGATGAAACATTGTTCGCATGCTGTCCCAGAGCTAAAACTCCTGCCAAGACAGACCTTGGTGATTTTCCACCTCCAGAACCAGAAGATGATGACCACTCATCTGGAAAGGATGGCGATGATTCTATACCACCACAAAATCTGCCCCTTCCTCCATCATCAGAAAATGATAATGATGATGATGTACCAAGCGAGCAAAAGGCACATGACAATGTGACTGATGCTCCTCCTCTGCTGCCTCTAGTAATCACTGAGGACTTTTGCCCAAGACATGATGATCAACAGGAATGGCAGCAATTGCCCCATCGATCAGGCAGGCAGAGGAACATCCCAAACTGTCCCAGCAATACCTATGGAGAGAAGCGACTCCCCTCTGACATAGAGAGAGACATTGCACATGATCGATATTGGAAGAGATCTGTGGGTCAAGATTCAGATCATAACCGAACATGACCACAATCTCAACAGAAAGCACCAGTTGCTGGACCGAGTTCGGCACCCCACAAGAGTGTGCCCGATTCCAATGATCAAGAACATGTAGGGAATGGCACAGGTTTTACCCACGGGTTTCCCACACTTTTATTTTTCAATTTATTCAATGAGTTTTGCATGAAAAATCATAAAAAATTGATTTTCTGGTATCTATTCAATGGGTGCTTGTGATACATTGGACAAAATAATATATTTTCAACCTTGTCACATGAAGGTTATGACCCAAATATTGTTTTATGCATTGGATCACATAGAGCGAAGAAAAAGCTTCCAGAAAATCATTTTTTCATGATTTTTCATGCAAAAGTCATTGAATAAATTGCAAAATAAAAGCATGGAAAACCTGTGGGTAAAACCCATGCTATTCCCTAAGAACATGATCACCCAATGGAGGAACCAGGCGAAGCAGGTTATATTAAAAAGATAACCAAGGAAGGAGGAGATAAGCTTATTCGCTGGCTGTTGTCAAAAGCAGTCAAAACATCAAGCAAAATAAGCCAAGTTCCAAACCAATTTCGCGATATTGCATGCCTACCATGGCAGCAGCAACATGAGTGGAAACAAGCTTGTCATGAAGAATTAGAGGCTCTTTGTAAGTGACAAGTCTATGACATCATTGATCTTCCACATGATCAAAAAATGATCAAAAATAAATGGGTTTTCTCCATGAAATCAGATGGAAGAAAATGAGCCAGACTTGTGGCCAAAGGCTTTTCACAAGTCAAAGGTGTTGACTTTGATGAGATTTTCTCACCAGTAGTCTGCTACGAGACCGTACGCCTCATGTTTGCACTTGCATCTCTAGAAGGCATGTATATGACTGGTCTAGATGTAAAAACCGCATTCTTATATGGCAAACTAGAAGAAGAGATCTATATGGATCAACCCAAGGGTTTCAGACTCGAGGGAAAAGAGCGCAAAGTAATGTGCTTATGCCAAGCATTATATGGCCTTAAACAGGCCTCACTAGCATGGTGGAAAGAGCTAGAGGCATTTATGTGCACCATTGGGTTTGTGCACGCCAGCTCCGATGCCAGCATTTTCATACACAAAGATCCTAAGACAGGCAGCATTGTTATTGCACTGGTCTATGTTGATAATGGCTTGTTCATGGGGAAGAACAAGAAACTTGTGGATGAAAAGAAGAATGCTTGTCAAAAGCAATGGGAGTGCCATAGTACTGAAAAAGTCATAGAATTCTTAGGCATGCGCATCACTCAGACTACAAGCAAAGTCAAACTCGATCAAACTGAATATCTCGCCAAAGTGCTCGAGAGGTTTGAGATGACAAATGCCAAAGCAGCCCCCACTCCACTCCCAACTGGTTACAAACCATTGGAAAACACAGCGATGCCAGATGCAGCACTCAGATCAAAATATCAGTCTGTGATCAGATCTCTATTGTATCTGATGCTCGGAATGCGACCTGACATCGCTTATGTGGTAATCAAGATGTCACAATTCTCAGCTAATCCTAGCCAAGAACATCTAGACAAAGTGATGTACATCATGCACTATCTGGTGGGAACCCAGAAATATAACATAGTCTACGATGGAGAGAAATCTGAAGGGCTACAGGCCTTCACAGATTCTGATTGGGCAGCAAACGTCGATCTACAATGGGTTACTTTGCTACTCTAGCAAGTGGCATTGTGTGCTGGCAGTCCCGTTTACAAAAAACTGTAGCACTATCATCCACAGAAGCTGAATATATGGCTCTCTCCGACACTTGTCAACAGATAGTGTGGATAGAGTCCTTATTCCAGGAACTTGGATATATACTGAAGCACATACCAATCTGTGCTGATAATCAAGGATCCATCTTTATCAGATCAAATCCCATTCAGGAAAGAAGGACCAAACATATAGACATTTGCTACCACTATACCCGCGAATGCATAGAAAATGACAAAGTCACAGTCATTTTCATTCCTGGAAGTGATAATCCAGCTGACATGTTCACAAAGAACCTTGGCGCCATCCCATTCAGGAAATTTAGAGACTCTCTCAGAATTACTTTCGAGATTCAAACTTAGCTGCTTAGAGCGCTGTACAGTTTGAGGGGGGGGTGTTGAAATTAAACTCTGATGCATGCTGCATACATGAGGCAATGCATGCAGCACACACATGTTACTGTGCTTACTGTGCATACATGTGGTAAACACATTCCTGAGTCATGTGACATCCTTACTAATTATGTATATAAGGAGAACCTGTACCCTAGTAGATATACAGTGTTCTTACCTCTGCTAAACCCTAGCTCTAAGATTTACTAAACCCTAGGTAGGTTATAAGGAATGTGTTGTCTCTTCCTCTGTGCGGCGTATGTTGTCTGCTCCAACAGTAGTGTTTTCCAATGTCCCACATGTCCTGCAATCTTGGTGTCATGGTGTTGCTCCACAATTCTGCAGCACAACTCCACATTGTTTGACATATATATGCAATCTTGGAACAGCAGTAGACCTTCTGACTCCTTCTATTCAGCACTCCTATTTATGTTGCCAATGCACTCCATAATGTTGCTGCAAAAATGAATGCAGACTCAGAAAAAACTTTGGACCAGAAAACTTTTCAATGGTGGACCACAGCAATTTGTGTTGCAGCCAATGACCATGACCTCACTCATGCTCAGCAGCTTTAGATCTTGCACTTGTTTCATACTGATATGGCCACTACAGATGCTTACCTAGCCATTGAGGGTGTGGAACTTTGGACCAAGTATATCCTTGGGGCTATTTAGGCCATGCCTTCATATTATTTATTTATTTTACATGTTGTGCCCACAACTGATAACAGTCTTATATCCAATTTTGTATTACATATTTCACCAACAACTAACAACAGTTTTATATCTGATTTTATATCTACAAATTTTGTCTCTTTGTATGTATCTAATCACATATTATTAAGCTACTATGCCCACATCTCCTTTGCAATGACAACCCTTTTTGTGTTTGCCCTTGCTTTCTCCTGTGCAGAGACACCTTGGTGGCTCTCATCTTCTTGACTGCATCTTGGAGTATGCACTAAAAGTCCCTCCACTCCCATGTCCTCATCTGGGTTGTACACTTGAATGAAGTTGTGCAAGGGGCAGCAAGGCACAAAGTGCAGAAATCATTTTTGTTGGGTTTCAAGACTGTACTCTGGAGCACCAACCATTGAGCAAAACCATTGCTTTACCACACCAAAAATGTGTTCAACAACATTTTGAGCTTGTGAATGGCAGAGATTGTAGAGTTACTTGTAATTTCAAGGTCTGATAACAAAATCAGTGGTGATCACAAAATTATAAATACTTCTGGGGTGCCTTTCCCACACTCTTTGAGATGATACCTTTTTCCTTTGTAAGGTATCACAAGTCAGAAACATCTACCAGAAAGTATGTTCCTGATGAGATGGCAAGGGACTCCCACCATGCATTGTCAAATATATGCCCATCCGCAGCATTTCCAACTGGGAAGCACATAACAAAACTGCATGTCAAAAAAAAATGCATGTCAAAAGTACATGCAGCAAAGAACATTCTGTAAGAGGCTGCCTTTATGATTGCAACCAGCTTAGGCTTCTGGATCATTGCGTTCTATACCAATATGGAACAGAAAGTTGAGAACATCTCAGATGGAATCCGCATCGTCCTTCGATTTGACGTTAAAGTAAAAGGTGGGCAGGATGATGACTCATCATACGACCAAGACGAAGAGCTTTTTTCCCGCAGCATCCAACATCTCCGAGCCTCTCTTTCCTCCAGCGCTGGACACAAGCTGTGATGCAACTTTGGATGGAAGAACTCGTCAGGATGGTCAAGGAACTCCACACGGCATCTAATCCCGTCGATGAGGTCGTGTTTCCCCTAAGGCATTTGTACCGCCATACCAGCATCAAGCCAGAGTATCTGAAAGGCATGGATGTGTACTTGTACGAGGGACTGAAAAACGCGTTCAAAATCATCTGAAGCTCATTTTACTCATAAACCAAACGTATGGCGAAGGAACCTGGACTAGTGAGAATATTTTTTGCTTTCCGTTCGTTTCAGAAGGGGCCAAGACTCAGAGGCCAGTGAAGAAGGGGAAGGTAGAACGCAATCAATCGGAGATTCATGTCTCTGCACACGGTACGACTTGATGATGATTAGCCGTCAGGAGTACATTGAGCGTACGGGTAATGAAGCACAGAGTGGAGGGAATCGATATTTTGGAGGAGGAAATGTTCATTGCAGCGAAGGGGACTTACGTGGTCGCGGTCAAGTAACCGTTTATGCAATCCCAGTCAAAACCGTACTGCCCAGCGGAGTGTTAATCGTTAAGCCCGCCATGTTCCTGAGGCTTGACCCTCCGCACGTCAACACAAACTATAGTTGCTCTACAGTCTATGCTTTATTCCGTACGGCATCCCTTATCGTCAATGAGGAGCAGTGTCCTCCTCTATCATCTACCTGATCTATCCGAGACCTCGGTTCTTTCCCAGCTAGACCAGATGGCGTTTCTCCCAGTCATCAGGTCGTACCATCAACGAGGACATGGCAGTGAGGACAGTGTGGAGCATACGGAAGGATACTTCCTCTTTTGACGAAACGCAAATCTGGTATTGAGCAATCAATGGGAAAAACTGAAGTCAGGGTTACTACGGAGAAAAACGTCGTGAGATTCGAACTGATACCAGATGACTCGAGTTCGTGCGACCGTGGCTACACCTGAATTATCTCCAGGAATCCGTGGGCAGTTCTTCCGCCGACATGGGCATTCCCTTATTTTCTTTGACACGTGCCGAGAATAACTTTGGGCATCCAGCCACACACGAGCTTGTGGGTTCTTCCAATCCCTATGCAAGCACCGACCGGCAATAACTGGAACGATATTATAGGCCAAGCCCAATACGCACTCTTCTGACACGTCTCTCCACAATACCGAACCTCACTTGCGCATCGTACACAACGTCATCCCGTTACTCCCACGCGACCTTCTCGCACACACATTTTCTAGATCGAAGCACTGGGATTGCAAGGACGCAAAGAGCTGCCATGCACCGTTGTCCCAAAACTGGCGTATGATGTCGTGCTTCAGGATCGTGCCTATGATATGCCAACGAGGAAACTGGGTAGCGAGAAAACGGGCAAACGAAGGTGATGCTATCGCGAAGAGAGCGTGAATGACGAATATGAATCTACTAAGTTGCGCCTACGAGTGTTAGATCAATACATGAGGAGATTTTGTGAGGAAAGAAAGACTTACTAGGAATCGCCACGATCGATTCGATCAAGGGCACCCAACATTCCTTCCATCACCCAAATACCCATGACCCCCTCGCACTCCCTCGGTTTATCGAACGAAGCTGAACGCAGGATATTGATCCCCGTGCCCAGGAGGTCTACCACAATTCTCTTAACATTCCTTCGCATTTCTACATGTCTCATTCTTCTTCCTCTCCTCATCGGCCTCCTTCCTCATCTTTTTCATCAGCCGAAATACGCAAACTTCATCACTGTCTTCAAGAACGGAGGCTCATTATCATCCGTGCCTGCTTTTTAGCGAACATATCCACGTCGATCCGAGCAGTGGATTCGGGGAGTGGTCGGCAAATGTGGCGATGAGCGCTTTGGCTTGTCTTGCCGCTAAGGACGTAAGGGATGGGCCAACGCCCAGGACAAGGGCTTGGAGGAAGATGCGTCGCTGTGTGTGGGGTGGAGAAGCATGTAGAGGACCGCCGCATATGCCTGAGTGTCTGTTGGTGGAAAAGAAGAATACTTCCGGTGGCAAGCGAGCACTGGGATGGTCAGGCCCGATGGATCGAAGACGAGTCTAGAGATTAAGAGAGAGGAAAGGTTGGGAAAGGGCCTACGATAAAAAAGTGAGATCGATCGCATCGCCTGGCTCGAAAGTATTCGTAGGACGAAGCCATGCGGCCTCCCAGGGTATACTAACG
This sequence comes from Tricholoma bakamatsutake, assembly GCA_029959215.1. NCBI lineage: Eukaryota > Fungi > Basidiomycota > Agaricomycetes > Agaricales > Tricholomataceae > Tricholoma > Tricholoma bakamatsutake. Next base: position 12,278,169 of record CP114860.1, on the reverse strand, counting down.
CGTTTATCATCTGAGACCATTTTTTTTTTCTTTACAAGTCTTGGTGGGTATGTCTCGTGTCCCGTTACAAACTGCGAAACATAACGTGTCGAGCGGGTCAAAAGTACGGCGACCTCACGTACATACAAACACATTTATTGAACACATCAAAAAAACCCGCAAACGATTAACGGAAAGTACGCTCACACACCTCTTTTCTAGTCTTCTCCAGGAGCATATTGAGGAGGTGATGGAAAGAACACTACCATCTCGATTCTCCAATACATTTTTGTAAAGCATTTCTGCTGCTCCAGCCAGAATCAACCCATCCCATACTAGAGTAGCCCTCTCCCTCCCGAACTGAGAGACCTCTTCCCACGCAGAGGTATTCCCCGCTCTCAAAGCCATCACATCGTCATCTCCGGTTTTCTGATCGGGGAACTTGAAGCGCAAGTACGCGAACGAGGGCGAGACGGATTTTTTGGAAGTGCGGAGATCTCGCCAGTGTGCAAAATTTTTGCTCTGGCGTGTGAGTCATATATGATATAGCCGTCTTGTTAGACTTGGTGGAAGTCAACTGCCGTCTGCCATCTGCCATCTGTGCAAGCGTAGCAAAAATCAGCGTTAGCAGTGCTCAATGACGTCGAACCTCGTTCGACGCTCTGATCTGTGAACGAGGCTCGAGAATGTGGGACACTCGCATTCCTTTTCAGCTCTCGTTCATCCCAGTACCCAGTGTAACGAACCTTTATTTAGCGGACATAAATTCCATTCTCAGAGTCCGGATCAATTAAATTTACATCCATGCCACGATGCAAGAAGTAAGACTTGCAAAGTGCACTAACGGCGAAGCAGCGCTTGCAGACAAAGACAAGGTCAATGCCAGAGGTGAACCGGTGACACTTTGTATTTGCTTTGTAATGTAGATCCATGAATCCAATGATCCGTTAATTAGCTCGCCAATAGATCGCGGGAAAAATAATCTGATTCCAGTTCGGACTCCTCGATGCCTCTAGTCGAACGTTCGAACGCTCCCAATATTATATGGAACTTCGCAACATTACTTATTTTAAATGATTGTCTCATCTTAGATATACGTAATTTCCCATCGGCTGTGTATTCTGTCATAGGTTCGTCACTGACTCACTGACTCATAACAGCGGAGTGGAGTCGGCGATAGTCCGCTAACTAAAGACCGCTGATCATCTAATAATAGTAGCGGTCAATGTAGACGATTATTAGACGTCAGACGACTCAAACTGTATGGACGATTATGAATCAAAAATCGTGTTCAATAATCTGAGTCACTTTGACTGTGGACGACGATTACCGGATGATTATGGGGACAACGATTATTTTGATAGGATCCATAAGCACGTCAAATAATTCGCCTTGAGATCATCGTCCAAATAATCCTCCAGAGGCGATTCGACGATTCTGCGATTATCTGTGTCCAAAAAATCGTGAACGATAATCGCCCCCGCTACTAATTTGCATCATAACCACGTCATGTTCAATTTCCTACACATATATTTTAAAATTAACACACCCCAGCCATACACCCACCGCTCTAAATCGTATTATCCCCCCAAAAAACCAAAGAGTCGGATTATTAAACAACCCAAGAAGAAGCAGAAAAGCCCCCTGACAAATTCAGGTTCAACACATGATGAGAGAACACAAATAACCCTTGACAAACACGGAAACCTCGGATCGAATGATGCTGGATTCAAAGATTCAAGTCAAGTATGAAAAAAAACACCGTGAACGTGAACGTGAACATGGAATGGTGAATGGAAATTTATAATGAAAAAAAAAAAAAAAAAACAAAGGTGACACAAAGCGAGCGACTGGGAGCGAGTTTATCTCCAACTTAGAAACGAAGCCGAGGTATTAACAGGAGGAGACAGGGATGATTTTCCAAGTTTGGACTCAGCTCAATCCGAACATGACGGAGGGGGAGGGAGGGAAAGGGGGGGGCGTTTGTTGGCCGCGTGAGCAAGTTTAGACTTTCGTATACGGTTGTTTTTTTTTTTTTTTTTGGAGCGGCCGAACTGAGTATCATGGGCCCTTCCGAGTGGTTGTTGTTGTTCAGAGATGATAGTGGGTTACTTATTATCCGCGCCTGTTAACTCAAACCAAAACCCCCCCGGGCCCCGATCAGTGGCGCGCGGCGCTTATCCGAGTCGAGGTTCATATATATTCACGCACACGCCACCGGTGTACAGCCTTACAGGTTACTTGGACACAGGTTTTTTTTTTAAAAAAAAAAATCCAACGACGTACTTGTCGTCGGCCGTCGGCCGACACGAATGACATGCCGGACTTGTCTGATTTGAATGAGCGCTAGCGTACATTGAGCTTCTAAAATCTATACTTACAGGTGTACTTTACCCGGTGCTACCTGGTCTGACATGTGTGATTTTTGGATTCCGCCCAGTAAAAAGGCTAGGCTTTCCATTTCTACTACGAGAAAAGACTTGAGGAGTGGATTTTTGGATTGAATCCCACACCTGCTCTGCACGGTAATCGTGAGTAGTGAGGAGTGATATATATTTAGTCTTGTGGTGATCTCTCCCCCCCTTCCAGAGAGAGAGAGTTACAGATTTGGCCCACTTACTATATAAAATTGTCCTTCCTTGAGCTTGAATGTCAGTGTCAAGTGACTCGGACTTGAAACTTCTTAGAATCCAAACAAGAGGGTTGTTTTTGATTTTGTTGTTGGCGATCCATCCATGGCCGTTTACAAGTTGCTTTCCCGTTCCATACCGTGTAATGATACCGTTCACGACTAGTGCGAGAGAGGTCCGGGGAAAAAAAAAAAAAGACTTTGGAATTCAGAGGATAGGATCGAACGAAGAAGTACTTGCACTAGTCGAAGACGGGCAACTCAGCACCCACTGATAACTTCTCCGCTGCCAGCCTTAGTGTATAAACTACAATTCCTACTCCGAACGCCACTACTGCAATATATATATACTTACCCGGTGCCACCACGCGTCCGACACGTGCTAGCCAAGTCACTTTGGACGTAAACAGACTGAAAGAAATCAAGGATCAAGTTTAACGAACTTGTCAAACTGAATATATACGGCCCAGTCTTGTCTTGCCAGAGTCTGACATGACAGCGAGAATGGAAAACTGTACCGGTACGGTACGGTACATACTCAGACTTGAGTTGGCACTCGAGCTAGCATATACATGTATAGTATATACAAGCACATACTTGGGACTGCAGGATTGCGCACAAGTCCACGGCCATGGGTCGGAGTTAACTTGCTTGGGATCGCAAGCCAATGGGAGTCACAGCTATGTTTTTGCGAATCAGAAGGGAAAAAAACACACACACACACACAGATACACGCAACTTTTATTGAAACTTGAAAGACAGACACACCGCTGAGGATTAGAATTAGCAGTATAGTGGAATGGGGAAAAAAGCAAGAAGAATGAACATTGCCATAGAGGTTTTAACAGCGCCGTTAGTTAGAATTCTGATCAGGGCGGGTGAGGTCGATATGATCGGCGCTATCTGTCAATTATAAGAATACAGTCGCTGTCAGGTACCGAGCGCTAAGTCGCTGAATTAGTTTGAATATCCCGCGCTAAAAATAACATTCTCGCGTAATAAATAAAATGTTCTCATGCTATGTACTCCATGGAAGCAAACAACGTTAAGCGTGCTTGACAAGTTATGTTTTTTTGAATAGACTCTCATGAATGGAAGGATACGGCATGAATGCCACTTGGAGGAGAAATGGGAAAGGCATCCTGGTGTGATATTCCATGTGAATTCCGAACATTGGGCTTGAGGCTGAGGAATAGAGGGAGGTCTTGAGCATCCTGTTACGGTAGATCTTTGCCGTGTGAACCGTTTAGGAAAGGGCAAGGGTCTCGTGAAGGCTTATCGTGAGTAAGTAAGATGCTTTGGTTATCGCGCCGCAGCAAAAGTTGATAACGTTTGAAACGAGGCAGCAACGTGTTTCCCACTCATCAATTTTTTTTTATTTTGATCGGTTATATAAAGCACAAGAGACACGCCGCGTACGCGATTGCAATGGCTGACAGTCCTCAAGATTCCGTAACTATCTCTGTCCTTTCCCCTCGTCTCCTTTTCTAACCACAAGGCAACACAGCGCCGTCTTACCATCCCTACCTCGGTCGCAGCTGCCTACTCTCGTTCGCAACAACAACAACAGCAACAACAACAACCCGAAGGGTATCATCAACTAGCTCCTCTAATCAGACCAGCAAACCCTCCAGAACATCGCCCACAACAGCTACTTCATCCTCCACGCCGTCAATCCACTTCACTAGATTCACCCTCCGTCCACCCCGCAGTCTCAAAAGTAACAGCTACAGCTCTAACTCCCATCCAGAAGCTCTACGAACACGCTTGGTTCAAGACAGTCAACAATGTCCAAGCTGAGGTCGGACGTGTGCATACCGAGCTGACGTCGGTCATTGAGGCTGAGAGAGGGAGGCGCGTACAGGCCGAGGCGGCGGCCGAAGAGCTTAGGAGGGAGAATGCGGCGTTGAAAATGGAGTGTACGAGGTTGGAGAGGGAAGGGGTTGGGGAGGGAGCGAGAGAGGAGAGAGCGTTGAGAATCTCGGCTGAACAAAAGTTGATGGATGCTATGGAAAAACTTCGTGCAGTGGGTGTTGAGATTTTTTTTTTTTAAATTCTTTAACTAAGGTGTTAAACAGATTGCAGAAGGCATCTACCCAAACACGGCTAACCGCCCCTCTTCTTCTTATAGCGAACCAGCGACCCTCGTCGGTTCTGATTCAGAAGGTGATTATGGGCTGGCACTTGTGAAACGGGGTCTTACAGGGAACACGCACGAACACCGCGTATCAGTATCCTCGACAAACTCACCCCCTGTATTGTCCAATCCGTTCCCGCTCCATGATAACCCCCACACACGTACACCATCCCCAGCTTCCGAGTCGAAGAATGTAGATTCGAGCTTGGCGAACGCCATGTCAAGCTCGACCTTCAATCCGCCCCCCACAAGTCATGTCGTGATGGTGGGGGGTAGAGGACCAGAGCAATGGCAAGCTGCCCATCGCCACCGAAGTAACACACGTACAAGTACCATATCCCCAGATACAGAACGTGGAGAACGGGCAAGGCCTTCCCTCCCTTCGTCAGCCCGCTCTTCCTTATCCCACTCGCCCCCCGACAACCCAAGTTCCAGTTCCAGTTCCAGTTCCAGTTCCAACCACCCACCTCCTCCCCAACGCCCAGGCCTAGTCCTCCCACCTCTCTCCGACATGTACAACTACAGACTCCCACCCCACGGTCACTTGAAATTCGTCAATTCAGGCGAGGGGATCTGTGAATCCCCCGTTGATACCGAGGGTTCTCATCCTACTACTAAACGACCTTTGTCGTCTGCTTCAGCTTCAGCTCCGGGATCAGGATCGAGACCTAGATCAGCATCCACACTCCATCAGAGTTCGCATCGTGGATCCCCATCACGCGCCCAACCCCCGCCACCGCCACCGCCTCCGCCACAACACCAATTGCAGAGTACGTTCCGCCTGCCGTTGAGGCGGAATGGAGATGGGGGTGTTGAGGAACGGTGTTTGTTGAAGAAGAAGAGGGATCGGAGTGAGTTTGAGAGTGGAGGTGGGGGTGTTGAGGGGTGTGGGAGTGGTGCTGGGGAGGGGAGTGGAGGTCTCTGCGGGGAAAGTGGTGAGAGCACGGGTGGGGAGAGGAGCGTGAAGAGAAAATTGTCCGTGTCAGCGTCGAATGGGTATAATGAAGGGGAAGGGGAAGTGGAAGGTGAGAAGAGGGAGGGCGTTAAAGAAGGAGAGGCGGAGATGGAGGTGTGGCCGCGGTTGAGGCCTGTTCGTGATTTTGAAGAGAGGACTCGGAATCATGATCGTGGGGAAGATCCTGGGACTGGAGGGAGGGGATCCATGTCGATGCGGGAAGTGCTTCCGCTTTCGTTACCGCCTGCTCCTAGCCCTGTCGGTAATAGGGACCGTGTACGAGAGCAAGTGCAGGGTCAGAGTAAGGAAGAGAGGAGCATCTCGCCGTCGTCGTCGAGGCCTGGGACTGCGCTTCGTGTTGGAGTGTCTTCCTGGTCTGTGACTTCGCCTACATCGTCTGCGTCTGCATCTGCGTTGACGATGACAACGACAACGACAACGAAACCCACTCCTCCTGCTTCAGCACCCATCGTGTCGTCACCAACAATAGTAGAACTGACGCCACGAAAATCGCCTGCGACGCCGACGCCGACATCGGCATCGGCATCGGCATCGGTATCGATACCAGGACCCGACAGATCTCCGCTGAAGAACACCTCGACGAACGTCCGTGTGCGGAATAAATTAGGTATCAACCATATGGATTTGTTATATGAGACGAGGCAGGATAAGATGGTATGCCGGATGTGTAGGTATGTGTCCTTTTCTGTCGATGGGGGAGGAGTGTTTGGGTGTTGGGAGGGCTTATGATGTTGGTTTTTTTTTTTTTTTCTTTTCTTTGTAGGAGTGAAGCGAGGGATGGATCTTCGTTGTCTGTTGTGGACGGGACGAGCAGCAGTGCAATCACCTTGACCTCGCCCTCGAACACGAACACGAACACGAACATGAACACGAACCCCACAGGTACTCCGACTTTGAATCCCACGTCCTCAACGAGCAATAGCAGCGGCGGCAGTATTGTTGTACCCAAGAAGTTCCCATCCAAAGCGAGCTGGGCAGAGCTAATAGGGCATTGTCAGGAGGCACACCCGAAATCGTGTGAGGAGCTGGAGAAACTTAGTCCGAGCCAGGTTGCAGAGCTCCGGCAGCGCATGGCGAGTAGTAAGTCTCCTGGGTTCATGTTGAAGTGATGGCTTTTTTTTTTTTTTTGTTTGTTTGTTTGTTTTTTTTTTTCGTTTTTTCGTTTTTTCGTTTGTTTGTTTGTTTCTTATGTAATGTATGATGTGTATCATAGTACAAGTTGGGTGATTATGTATTGCAACCCAACCCTAGCTAAGTACTTGGCCATGTAATCCTTAGTTACTTATGTTCTTTAACGACTACGCTATTGTTTCCTGGACGCATATCAAGCTTGACAGGCTCGCGGGGGGGGGCAAACTTGGTGTTGGTGGATCTGTAGTTGCTTTGCATCAACAAAAAGCAAGATGCTTCGTAGACCGTAACCCTTTTTTTTTGTCTTTTGACATTCCTATTCCCAAGGTCTTATTGTCTCTTTTGTCTAGGGGGTATCCTCGTCTACCCGGACTCCGACCTCTTATTGTGATGATGGTACGCGTACGCTGGGCTGCTATAAACTTCTTGTCGGTCCATCCTTCCCCCTATCTATACATCCGCTGCTGGTACAGAGGCTCTGCTAGGTCCCTTTCACGGAACTTGGCTACTACCTCCTAACAACTGGCTATTCAACCATGAATCGCCCAAGCAGCACCCATAATGGTGGTGCTCGATCACCAGTAAGTGTTTGCAATTGCATCCCTCCAAATGTATTGACAACTCGTCCAGCTCATACGACTCGTCCCTGCACAAACAAATCTAGCAAAACCCCAACCCGATCTCCCTCCCACTCATCGCTCTACACCTCACACCACCATCTCCCCCCCACGCCGCGCACCTCCCCGCCAACTACCCTCCTCTCTCACCTTACACCAACACCAACACCAACACCAACCGCGTCCAGCTCCACCCCAACTCCCTATAGGCCAAGCAGCGCTCATGTCCTTCCTCGACACAACTTTCCGTTCCTACGCAGAACGCATCCAAGCAGAGCTAGCGAACCTCCGTACGGCGTGTACGCGTGCCATGTTCCGAGAACAGCAGGATAAGGAGAGGTGGAGGAGGCATTGTGTGGTGTTTAAGCAGGAGAGGGACCTTGCGAGGGAGACAGTAAGGGCGTTTATTGGGGAGAGGGAAGCGTATTTGGCGAAAGACGGTTTGCGGGCCAAGAGACCACGCGATGAAGATGGTCAAGTCGTCTCGGGGTCATCGTCGTCGTCGTCCTCTGAGCGTGTTGATGATGATGATGCTTCTAGGGACTTGTCGCCTTCGAATTCGTCGACCACTGCTGTTGGCGTCTCGGATCCCGATCCGGATGATGATTCTAATTTGTCTCCACTTCTTTCCCTATCACCGACATATTTACCGCTCCCACTCGACATCGACACGGATGTAGTATCTCGTTCTTCACCTCCTTGCCCTTCACCTCCTCAGCGGAGCAGAAGCGCTGATCCCGTCCTCTACTCTTCCACAAAGAAACGAGACGTGACTGCCTTTGACGTCACTGTGACGGAGAATCCAAATCCAGGGGGTGAAAGACGGATACGGACTGAGCCTGCGAAGAAGAGACGGAGAAAGGGGAGTACCTCCCATTCGTCCGATTCTGGTAACTCGAGTTCGACTGTGGTCGAGGACGAGACGCCCGCCCAGGTCAAAGGGGCCTGTGTTCTAGGAAAAGACGCTGTCGTCGTTCAAGTTGTCGAGGTGGGCGAGGTCGCGGTGCATGATATCACGAACAAGCTCAACTCGAACACACCACCTCCAGAACCCTCGTCGTCCCAAGGTGCTTCAACCTCCTCCTCCTCCTCCTCCTCGCTGCCGCCCAAACCTACCCCCATTCCCAAGATTGAACTGACACATGTTTATCTGATGTACGTACCGACGAACGGGAAGTTGGTCTGTCGAGCATGCTTGTACGTTTTTCCTTTTTTTTATTTTTTATTGGAGTGAGTTGATTGATTGATTTGTTGTGCTAGGTTACATTGTAACAAGCTACCTCAGGGCTCCCGTCCCCCATTGACGTCGTTCCCTACTAACGCAACGTGGGATGTGCTAAGGAACCATTGCACGACACAGCACCCGGCAGAGTGTGCGGAAGTTGCACGGTTACACCCTGTTGAGGTGTATGAACTCAGGAGGAGGCTTATGATGCGTTCGTGAAGTGTGGTGTCTTGGATGTCGGTGTTTTTTTTGCGTTTGAAGGTTTTTCGGGTTGTTTTTTTCCTCCCTTCTCATGATCATGATCTGTATGATGATGTACGATTGATCCATTGCTGTGGTGTATTGCATCTCTTTGTCACTGTTTTTTTTTTTTTTTTTTTTTGTTTAAATCTCGCACACCATACACTCTCCTAGTCATGCCAGAGTATAAGTAGTAGTATGTAGTATGTAGAAAATCAATTCTAAGTATGAACTAGTATGGACAAGAGGAAACAGTCTCTGTATAAGCGACTCACCTAGTAAGTATGAACAAGAGTAAACTATAAGCACAGCAAGTACTATCTATTCACATCTAAATGATAACACCTCCAGTCTGTTGAGGATACGGTCCGTGCAGTGACAAGTGGAGCACCTCGTAATATGAGACATTTCATATTGTATATAAATTGAGGTTGAAACATAATAATTAGAATCTTCTTACGCGCCTACTCCCTCAGTGCGAGAAGCCATCTAATTATTCCCGGCATACTATTACACGCGCGATCAGTGATCTACATCGTATACGTCAAGGGGGAACCGGGCCGCTGTTCCGTGACCCGAGTGGGATCTCGTCCAAAGGCCTTAAATTTTTTACTATGTTTAGCCCCAAACACAACACATTAGTGACTTCGTTGACATAGCTTCAACTTTGAACATCTTGCACATTCTGAACACAATAAAAATTCTTGGAGCAGACTACATATGCTGCACAGAGGAAGAGACAACACGTTGATGATACTCAACCCGGAAACCCAAACAAAGCCTACTAAATGGCTTCAGATGGTATAACACAGGCCAGAGGAAGGGTGCGAGGTGGTACTAAATATCACCGCTGAGATCAAAGCATAATGTTTAGTGATGCAAAATGGTAAGGGCTGTGGCGAATAGTCTGTATAGGCATACGAAGGTGTTTGAAATAGTTCGAAATCGGTTCAAAGTCGTGCAAAAGTAGTTCGAAGTAGGTTCAAAGAGGTTCAAAGTTGTGCGAAGTAGTCTGAATAAGTTCGAATAAGTTTGAAGGGGTTCGAGGTGTGTCGAAGGGCAAGTTTAACGAATGTGAAGTGTTTGTTGAATGGCGGTAGGCGATGGGCGATAAAATGGAGAGCAAATATGATAGTTTTGAAACAGTTCGTGATATTTCGCAGAACTTAGAGATGTGATGCCAAGATAAGACTAAAGAGAACGATTTTTAAATCTGATAATAGTGAGAGGGTAACTTGTGCTGTTCCCTCATTGTTCTAAGTAACTAGTACAAGTCTATATACATTTCAAAGAGGTAAGTACCAAAAGGGAAATATAACAGGTGTAGAACATGAGGCAGTATGCACAGCAATAAAGGTATTGTAAAACGTAAAACAAATGAGGAACGATGATAATTGAAACATTTGGTGTCGCCATATAGTAAAAGTGCTTCTCTTTGTTGTTTCAATAGATCATTGAAACCCCAAAACCGCCATTATCGTACCCTAATTCTTTTATCGTCTCTCCTTGCATGTCTGGTAGTGCTCGATATGCGACTAAATAGTTCACTCCGGTTGAGCATTGTGTATCAAAAGTGTTTTAAGACAACTATACGGCAGCCAAAGTTGTTTGAAGTGTCGCAAAATGGTTCAAAAGCATTCGAAATAGTTCGAAGTCGTCTGAAATAGTGCGAAATAAGTCGAAAATAGTTCAGAGTCAATTTCATAATGTTTGTAGTGGTTCAGAAGGTCTGTCGTAGTGTGTTAATACAATTGAAAACTTTCCTCAGACCTTAGAGCACACAGTGGACCTATCATTCTCCCCCTTACTGAAATCCTGACTGTCCCAGTCAGGCGATCAAAGTCACGTGCGAAATGCATGATCATGTTGAAAACTTAGCGAGGTTCGAAATACTTCTCGTTCTTTTTCTTCCATCCTTTCTACATCCAAACTCTAGCTTTTGTCATGTCTCTCCTGGCTGAACTTAATGTCGAAATACTCGAGTACACGAAATTGATGCCTGAGCGCGGCGTCGCAGAAGATCTCGACTTTGAAGTCTGGGGGTGGGCTTTCTGTGCAAAAATGGTATGTCTGCTGCTCATTTATTCGTGGTAAAAGGTACTAAAACATTTTGTTAGGCAGAATATGACGAACTTGCCGAAGATCTTGGTGAAGAGCACGATGTGACCGTTCCGAAGGTCGTGGATGAGGTTTTCGATGTTTTTAGCCCGATGGCCTGACGCGAATGGATTTCGTGGGGTGGAGAGCTGCTGTTTGTGGATTTGGTGGAAGAGGTCGAAAGTGAATGAAGGGAGGCAGAGGAAAGATGGGTTCGAGAGGAGGAGGAGGCAGTTTGTCAGGCGAAGGATGAAGCGCAGAAGGTGAATCTTGAGGTTCGAAGGACCACTCTGGCCAAGGCATGAAATGCAGCTCATGCTGCATTTCATGTGAAATTGTTATCAAAGGAAGAGCTGCAGCAAAAAAATGCACAGCTTGCAGCAGAGGCGAAAGCTATCGAGAGGGTCAAAGCCGGTGAAGGCAACGAGGAGGGTGATGAGGACCTGCCCATAGTGCGGGTGGCAAAGTGAAAGGCAGCAGAGGTCGAAGAGGAGGAAGATGGGGATGATGGGGAGGCAGAGATTGAGGGCACGGGGGATGCGAAGCGAGTGCAGGTTGAATTGAGCAGGCTCCTCGACTTTGAGGGCCCAGTGAGTTTTTACTTATGTACGAAGAATTTTCGAGCTACTAAATCTTTTGTAGTGCAATCGTTGCACTGGGTTTAAGTCCCAGCTGCACTGTATCGTTAAGGAGGGCACCCCAAAATGTACCCAGGAGGCACAGGGGTGCTACTGGGATGGGACATCAAGACGAGGGCTTCGCAAAGGCAAAGCAAAACACTTTGGGGGCACGAAATGAGATTCGCACCCAAGAAAAGGTATGACTTTCATTTGAAATCGTTTGAAGGTGATTGCTAACTTGTTTTCGAATTTCGTAGTATGTCAAATTCGGGTTGTGGGCCCATTGGAAGATGTCGAGCCAATTGCTGGGCCTTCGAAGGCATCGAAAGAGAAGAAAACATCATCGAAGGGGAAGGTGAAGGGAAGGCGAGGGAGTTGCGGGTGGTCAAAAACATCGAAGAAGATTGGGCGGTGCATCGTGGGACTATTGCTGGAAAACTGGCACAGAAGAAAGTCGAGATGGAGATATTGGGGAGGGAGATTGAGCTGTTAGAGGAGATGTTGGAGGAGTAGAAATGTTTTTCTTTTGTTGTATATCTGTTTTAATTTCAAATTTTCATTAAATGTCTTTGGAAAGTAAAGTAAAGAAAGAAAAAAATGAATATAATTTAATGAACAAAAAAAAAAAAAAAAAATATGACTTTTAGGGAAAGGCTCAGTAGTTCATCATAGCCGAAAAACCCTTTGGAGTTTGCATGACCACGCTATGATGTGATATCGCAGCTTGTATCGTACACTAGAGGCAATCGAAATCTTTGTAAGTAATTGCGAAAAGAAAAGGAAGGATAGTTATTTGTTTTCAATGTCCTGAAAATCTTCGAAAGTATCTTCATCGAAGTTCGAACTTGTTTGAAGTTGTTCAAGGTGCTTGGAGTCGATATCGAGGAAATTCAGTGGTAGGAAAATTGATTTTCGAGCAAGGTATGGTAGCAGATGAAATGCAGCAATGGGTCTATGTAGTACTGATCTGTCGAGTTCGCAGAGGATATAAGCCCCTCCGTAGTTTCGTTCAATAATGATAAGAGGGCCGACATATCATGGTTTCATCTTGCGATTGAGGGACTTCTCAATTTGCGTGTTTTGAAGTAGCACTAAATCTCCTTTCGCAAAGTTGTAGTTGCGCATCGTATGTTTGTGAGTAAGTTTGAAACGTTTTGCAGCTTTGATTCGAGATGCATAGACCTTTGAATATAATACTTCAAGGTCATTCGATCGTTTTTGTAATGCTATGGCTCGTTGAGCTATAAGATTGGTTGTCAATAAGACTGAATCGGGTGGCAGTTGTAAGTATGTTGCCTCAGAGATGTCGAGGAGTATTAGGGGATGTGCTCCTGTAACTGCGAAGTAGGGAGAACAACCCATGCGTTTACGAACCATGACTCGTTCTGCCCAAAATACTGAGTGCACCCCTGTTGACCATTTTGTTTGATCTCCATCGACAGCTTTAAATAATGATTGTCGAACATCAAAGTGGGCTCATTCGACGAGTCCATTGGCACATGAATTATAAATTTGAATATGGTTAATGTGATATCATTTCGAAAGATACTCCATAGCTGCAATAAATGCAGCGCCATTGTCGGTTACAATTTCGTATAGCGACCCCCATCGACAAATAATGTCTTCGAAGATCCAATCGCCAAGCAATGTGGCATTTTCGCATCAAAGTTTCTGCCATTCTGGATAGGTCATTAGTGAGCATTGACCTTGTACAATGTATTTAAATCCGTTTGAGGGTGGCATTTGCATCGTGTCAATATAAACTTTACCAAAAAGGGGTGCTGGAGTGGCAACTGTGGGCAGACTTAGAACATTTTGCATCTGTCGAATTTGGCATAGGTGGCAGGTGCGAATATACCATGCAATGTCAGCTTTCATGTTTGGCCACCAAAATCGAAGGGTGATAACTGATTTAGTAGCGAAAACCATTTTGTGTTCAATATCATCGTGAGCTGTGCAAATGATTTCGAAATGTCGTCCTGGAGGAGCGACAATTTTGTGAGCTCCTTGGGAGTCTTTTCTCCATAGTTTGCCCAAGTCTAAAAAGAATTCGGTGCAATATCGAATAAAGGTAGTGTATTCTGTGTCTGATAGATCAGGGGGTCGCACCAGGTCATGTAACCATTTTCAAATGTGGAGTAACCTCTCATTGTTTGTTTTTGCATTATTCGATCGTGGGACATGGTTATAGGTAAGATCCTCCCCCTTGCTAAAATTCGAAGAGAGGGAGAAGGTCAAAATTTGATGCGAAGTAAATGGTTGGATTGTAATAGGATTTATTTGATGTATGAAACCATGAAGGCGGTTGATCCAGTCTCCAAAATTATCTTCATTGTTGAGCTGAACATCTTTGTCTTGTGGGGGTCATCTCAAAAGTCCATCAGGACCATGGTGTGTCCCCGCAACGTGGACTAATGTAAAGTGAAAGGTTAGGATGGATACGATCCATCGATTGATGCTAGCACTTGCAATATCAGGATTCGAGAGCATGCCTTTAATATATCATGCATCGACTTCGACGATAAGCCTTCAAACTCCTATTAGGTACAATCATAGTGCTCCGAGAGTGCGATATAGACTGTAAAGTTCGAGTTTTGGCTGCAAAAATCGGAATTCATGGTTGTTAAGTGTAATCGATCTGAATCGACTATAATATCATTTTTGAGGGTTTTTGGGATCACACTGAGCAAGAAAGAAACCAATAGCAATGTTCGAAGTGTCGACCGATAGGATTACCAGGGCTGACAATGAGTAATCGATAGCTCAAATCGCTGGAGAATTGATTAGAGCTGCTTTCAAATCTCTTTGGGCTGCTATTTGTTCCACTCTGAATTTGAAAGGTACATCTTTTCGAGTGAGTTGAATTAGTGCTGCAGCTCATTGAGCAAAATTTTGGATAAATATACAACAAACTCCAATGGTTCCTAGGAACACTTTAACTTTGGTAAGGCTTCGACATGGTCCCCACTTGCTAACAGCAGCGATTTGAGTAGGGTCGGCCATACGACCTTCAATATTGCATCAATGCCATAAAACAATTATTTCGGGGATGCAAAGATAGAGCTTCAGACCTGAAAATGTTCCTCCGCAATACTTCATATGCTGGACTATTCAATTTAAATTTTCAAAATGCTCCCAGACAAAGCGTCGAATAGCTGGATTCTTGGGAATCATTTCGTAGGATCCGCCAATCGTTCTCTATTCTGATTTCGGACCCTTAACCGGTGGGTCGTCGATGTAAGGGATGGTGATATGAGGAATTTCGGGCTGTAGAATAAGGGTCACATCATCGTGTAAGATAGAGACAAAATTTGTCCAACCCATGGGTAGGATTATGATGTGAAGTGCTCCAAACAGTGTCTGAAATGTTGTCAGATCGCGAGATGATTCTGCGACTTTCCTTTCATCGAATGCCACATAGAAATCCAACATTCCTCCGTATGATCATCCCCCAAATTGTTCTGCTAAATGTTCGGGTATTGGTACAACCCCTGAGTGCTGGATCATTACTTGGTTAAGCGGTTCGAGACTGTGGATAATTTGAAGTGATTTTGCATCCTTTTTCACAATGCAAAACCATCGTGATCAGGACAAAGAGTTTGATGGTTCGTATACTCCTGCCTCTATCTTCTTTTTTAGCATTTCGCATATCTGTTCATACAGACCTGGAGGTATGGGAATGTTTTGCTCAACCCATGGAGTGTGAGGAACGACAGGGAACTCTATGGGAGGAAAAAAGTCAGAGCAAAAACTTCCTCGCTCTTGTTCTGTCCACGCAAAAGCTGTTTCCTGATTTCAAATAAAATCGTGCATAAGATTTCGTTCCTCTGGCCATAGGAAATCACCAGGATGATTCTTGTCCATGATAGCTTTACGTTCGAGTAAATATCGCGAAGTGGGGATAAACGATGGTGGATGAGGATTTAATTTTGGCATGTTTTCGAGAGGGTCGCCAGTAATTGCTTGAATAATGCGAAATTGGCTAGGCAGCTCGGTAATAACTGGGCGAATTTTTTGTGCAACAGGTTTGTATTTCTTTTTTGATGCTGCAAAAGTTGGATATGAGGAGTTGATAATAGGCGTAGAAGGCGTAGATGTTGCCATCAAGGTTGATAAATATGTTTCGTATTGGTGACTGGCTGTTAAATATAAATTCGCAAGGATCAAAGAATAAGAAATGGATTTCAAGGAGTTCGAGGACTCCATATCGGCAATATTTGCAGTGCATTCAATATTGATAGATAAATTAGAGGGGTCGAATAAGATAATGAAAGCGCACTGGTCAATATCCGAAATGTTGTCCTCTAGTTGCGAAAATCCTTTCGATGGTGATTAGAATGGGGAATCGTGGGGATAGCGCACGATTGTGTCGAATTAGGATTGTATATCATAATTGTCTGGGCTTCATTCCTATAGTTTTTGACGGTGCTTTCGGTGAGTACATCAAATGGTTGACCGAGTAAGATATCATAGGCTGGGTCACGAATTATGTGAATTTGCATGAACAGTGTGATACTCCCCACTTCACAAGGCACATTTCGTGCTAAACCCAAACTTTCGTCAATTCCTCTGTTAGCCAATTGGAGTGGGATGTGGATTGAAGGATCGTAAGCAAGGCCAAGTTCGTGGCAAACCTCTTTGGACATTGCGATAATTGAGGAACCAGGATCTACGACACTTTCCACTGGATTCCTTCCATTGACATTCATAATAATTGACCTAATCAAATGGAATTCCTTTGCTGTGATAAAGGGTTCTGGAATATGGCCAGGTCAAAGACTGTTAATATAAGTTTCGAATGGGTCATCAATCATAAAAATCTCATTGTTAAACAGATTCATGGTGTTATTCCCTTCGGACTGCTGAATTCGACGTGGAGTGACCTGTTCCTTCCATTTTGTATGAACTTCGGGTGATAGAGCCAACAATTCCTCAGGCGTTAGTGTAATAATTGGTGTCTTCATCGAACGAGCGAAAACATCTTCCGTGATTTTATCTTTTTGAATTGGCACTTGGGTATGGTGCAAAGGACCATCTTTGCCTTTACCTTTCACAGTTGATCCAAAGTTTCGTTCATGTGGTGGTAGGTACAAATTTTCTTTTGTAGCGGCATAAGGATGAATAACAGGCTGCAAAGTTGTTTCCAAAGTTGAAGATGATGCTGAAGTCAAGGTTGGTAGGTTTGTCACTGTGGATGAGATGATGATGCTGGTACATGTGGAGTCGATTGTTTGACTGCCGCAGTGCTTGGAGAAACTGAAGGTTGAGAGACGGGGACTGTTGGTATGCTCAGATTAGCTTTAGCAAAAGTCCTACCACTTTGCAAAGTGTATATCTCTTGTTCGAGCTTTGCGATGCGATCTTCGGGTGTTGCAGATTGTTCAGAAACCTGGTAGATGCCCCTAGGCGGTGTCGAAGTAGCCATTGCAGATGCGATGTTGTACATGAGTGATGATGCAGTTGTGTTCGAAGGATTTTGTCGAGTCCATTTGTCGATTCTGTCTTTGATAAAGTGACCAGGAATGTTTCGAGGGGTGAACCATCCATTTGGAAGCATGATTTTTCCTTCATTGTTCTTTTTACAATTTCCTTCATTGATATAGGCTTGGCAAACCAAGCAGTCGCTAATAAAATGACCTGTGTGTCCACAAAAGACACAAGCAAAGTTTTCGAGCTGGTCTGAGTAAAATCCACTGTTAGTTCGAGGAGGGTTAGTGGGTTTCGAACCTGCTAAAGCCGTGACGAGTGTGGTTGCAAATTTTTCAAAAATCGCTAATGAGTCTTCCGATTTAATCTGTGTCGAAGATGTCAAAGTCGATGCCAAGGTTTCTGAAGACTGTAACAATGCTGAATTTGAGCTAATTGACCCTGCTAAAACATATTTCGCTGCTGCATGAATGTCATCAAGTGAGTAGGCATCATCCGGATAGTGGTCGGGAAATTTAAGTTTGAGTTGTCGTGCAATTCGTGACCATAAACCTGGTTGAAAACCTCGAACGAATGCTCTACTTTGTTCTGCCTCTGAAACTCGGCCTTTAGAGAGTAGGAACTTCGTAATGTTGTAGAAAGACCTGTAATATAATCCTAAATCGCTCGCATTATAGATACCCATCTGAAGTTGTTCACCAACAAGTTTGTCCATGTCTGAAATCAACCATTTTCGATCATCTTCGGAACCAGGATATAGTCTGTGGATTGCGACGTGAAAATTGTGAAATGAAGTGCCAGTTTCATATTCAGAAATTGATTCCCAGAGTTTGGACATATCGATATTGACATATTGACAGGCGTGCTTCTTCATAAGTTTGGGATCTGTGATATTACAGTCGATGAAAAGTATTTCAAGCTCGTTAAAGTATCGACATAACTCTCGAGGTTGAGTAGGGTTGAATTTAGGTGCTGTAGAATGTCCTCGGGCTGGCATTGTTGCTTGGGTGGCCATAGATGTACCGATTCGAGAAGTTAGAACCTGAGCAAAAGATGGTAGATGTGTCGAAGTAGCTGGAATAATGAATGATGTGGTAGAGGATAAGGAAGAAGAGGAAGACGAAGTTGTAGATGAGGAAATAGGTGCAGGAAACAGATGACGATGTGTAGATTCAGCATCAGAGACAGGTATTAGAATATCCCCTGATTGTTCGAGAGATTCGAAGGCCTGGTGAGTCTTGATTCTAAGGTTTCGAGCTTGTGTTGGCCTAAGCCAAGAGATTTGAGGTAAATTAGGCCATGAAATGATTTAGAAACCCCTCATGGTGGCCTCCAAAATGATGATACTCAACCCGGAAACCCAAACAAAACCTACTAAATGGCTTCAGATGGTATAACACAGGCCAGAGGAAGGGTGCGAGGTGGTACTAAATATCACTGCTGAGATCAAAGCGTAATGTTTAGTGATGCAAAATGGTAAGGGCTGTGGTGAATAGTCTGTATAGGCATACAAAGGTGTTCGAAGTAGTTTGAAATTGGTTCGAAGTCATGCAAAAGTCGTTCGAAGTAGGTTTGAAGAGGTTCAAAGTCGTGCGAAGTAGTCTGAATAAGTTCGAATAAGTTCAAAGGGGTTCGAGGTGTGTCAAAGGGTGAGTTTAACGAATGTGAAGTGTTTGTCGAATGGCGGTAGGCGATGGGCGATAAAACGGAGAGCAAATATGATAGTTTTGAAACAGTTCGCGATATTTCACAGAACTTAGAGATGTGATGCCAAGATAAGACTAAAGAGAACGATTTTTAAATCTGATAATAGTGAGAGGGTAACTTGTGCTGTTCCCTCGTTGTTCTAAGTAACTAGTACAAGTCTATATACATTTCAAAGAGGTAAGTACCAAAAGGGAAATATAACAGGTGTAGAACACGAGGCAGTATGCACAGCAATAAAGGTATTGTAAAACGTAAAACAAATGAGGAATGATGATAATTGAAACATTCGGTGTCGCCATATAGTAAAAGTGCTTCTCTTTGTTGTTTCAATAGATCATTGAAACCCCAAAACCACCATTATTGTACCCTAATTCTTTTATCGTCTCTCCTTGCATGTCTGGTAGTGCTCGATATGTGACTAAATAGTTCACTCCAGTTGAGCATCGTGTATCGAAAGTGTTTTAAGACAACTATACGGCAGCCGAAGTCGTTCGAAGTGTCACAAAATGGTTCGAAAGCATTCGAAATAGTTCGAAGTCATCTGAAATAGTGCGAAATAAGTCAAAAATAGTTTGGAGTCAATTTCGTAATGTTTGTAGTGGTTCGGAAGGTCTGTCGTAGTGTGTTAATACAATTGAAAACTTTCCTCAGACCTTAGAGCACACAGTGGACCTATCATTCTCCCCCTTACTGAAATCCTGACTGTCCCAGTCCAGAGTGATATGTTGACGCCCATGGCATCTAGTACTGGTATCTGCAGGTTAATTTCAGGGTGAGTGTCTGTAGCCAGGTGTGATCCATCATGATCGGGTTCATCCTCAACACAAAGTCCTTTTGTGAGATGAACTGTCCTGAGCCTACTCTTCATGTGCTCGGTGGCAGCGAGGTGGGTTTCTCCAAAGGTCTCCCCAGCACTCCTTATAGGTAGCCTCCTGAGAGTCGGGCTCAACGTTACTCTTGGTACAAGCTGTTGGAGCAGACTACATATGCTACACAGAGGAAGAGATGACACGTTCCTTATAACCTACTTGGGGTTTAGTAAGTCTTAGAGCTAGGGTTTAGCAGAGGTAAGAACACTGTATATCTACTATGGTACAGGTTCTCCTTATATACATAATAGTAAGGATGTCACATGACTCAGGAATGTGTTTACCACATGTATGCGCAGTAAGTGCAGTAACATGTGTGTGCTGCATGCATTGCCTCATGTATGCAGCATGCATCGGAGTTTAATTTCAACAAAAATGATTTTTTTTGGCTCACTCTGACATGCTGGTATCAAAATGCAACATTTACATTGGTACCAGTGGTTCGATGATGAAGACAAAAGTAGGCTTTTAAAGGATCTCAACTATTTCAGACATGTAATGTGCTTTTTAAAAGAATAAAGGGCCTAAATATGATGTTGTTCAAACTATGTTCGACCCAGTAAGTATCAACATCAATAGAGGGACTCGAAAAATGATGTTTTTTTCTTACTAATTCTTAGTTCCAATAAAATTTGCTTGTGTTTTTTTGTGAGACTTTCTTTTTTGCAGCCTGACATTTCCTTTTTTGGGGGGTAGGGGGGGGTGGGGGTCAGGCTGCCACCCATTAAAAAATTTGCCTACCCCGGGCAATTGTTGCAATCCCAATTCCCCCTTGGTATATGTTGATAGGTCTATTGCACACTTTAAGGTCTGGAGAAGCTTTCCAATTGTATCGATGTAATCCTGGAGCTTACTAATCAGTTACAGTTATTTGCACAGCTGACACACATCATTCGGCTGGCTTCTCTTTTTCCCACTTATGTCTACCTACATCTATCATTGTACTCTCTGCCTTGTCTCTTGGTTGATTATATATACTGGTCCTGTTCTGTCTCGTCTGACCTAGTAAAGCTCTGCCCTCTCAAGGTGAGCTTACACTTTTTTTTTGAACACAAATCAGTACCAAAACTATCCCATCGTTACCATTCATCGCTGTTAGTTCCCTGTCATTTTTCAACATTCAAACTGTCATGGAACAGATCTGCCACCCCGTCGATGTGTGTATCAACATGCCTGCAGCCTACTGTTTCTGCTCCCAGCATGCCTGCATCATGTTGTCCAGCTGCTGGGCCTTCAGGTACTGCTTCCACACTGCCACAGTCACCTGTAACTGCATTACCATTGACTCCAATTGCTGAAAACGAGGAGAACAACCTGCAATCTCCTACTGTACAACCAACAAACACACATATAGTTACCCTGACTGCATCATCTCACCACTGTCAGATTGAATCCAATTCCTCATCAGACTTCGAATACCCCATCTCCAACACATATTGCATTTCATTCACTATGTCATTCATCCCCAATCAGCTGGCTGCTGTGGAACATATTCACCAGTCCAAGTTGCCCATACTTCTGGTTGGCGAGATCAACCCAGCGGTCATGTGCACATTTGAACTTGGCTGTTTGGATTTCTTCGACTGTGAAGAGATCAAAGAGGAGGACCAGGTTTGAAAAATCCTGGGGTGCTTCAGAGATACCTGGATCTGTGACTGGATCAGTGGTGACCACAATAGGCTTTTGATGCTTTCCTTCAGCGAGGTCATGGACGAGCTGCATGCAAATTACCTTGACCCTGACTGGGAACCAACCATCCGCCGCTGTATTCTTGCAGCAACCCTGAAGCAAAACCATTCGTTCTGGGACTGGTTCTCACACATGCAATTGCTCAATTCCCTTCTTGCAAACACCACCTCGCACTTCTCTGATACTTCCCTCCATGAAACGCTAGAAGCAGGCCTCGATCCTGAATTAACCCACTGCTGCAATGTGAATAAAGTGGACAAGATACTCATCTTGAGGCCATGGGCTCTCAAAGTCAAGCAACATGATGAGAACCATCGTGCTGACTTGAAATGTGCATGGGAGGTGACTGAAGAAGTCTTCAACTGACACGAGGACACCACCAAATGTCATCGTGGTGCAAATGGCACATCTAACACAGCTGCTTACACCGCAAATGCTGCAACTGCTACTACTGCTGCAATTGCAGGGACCATCCAACATTTGGAGGCCCTCATGAACACTGAGCATGAACAACTTGACAACAACAATGGGTGCTGCAAATGCTGTCATCTTAATATGTATCACATATCAAAGAACTATCCAAATGGCTTCCCTGATGCTGCAATGTATACTGGACTCATTAACCAGCCTCTTCACGCTCTGCCACCGTCTGCACCTAGTACATCAAATGCTACCATCAATGCCTTACCAGCCATTGCCACCAGTGCAGCCACCAGCAACAGCACCATGAAGAACAGATCCCAAGGTCAGCCTGTCATAGCTGTCAGATTGTGGGCAGATAAAACCACAGCGACCTTTCCAGCTGCCTCATCCGCACTGGGGGAAGGGTCTGACACTGAGGACGAGGTGAACGATGAGGTGAGTGCTCCCTTCCACATTCCACATCTGTGGTGGAAAGGTACCATTACTGGCCCTAAGACATTATTGCCCATTGCTGTTCCTATGCTGCTTGACAATGGTGCTCACATTGTACTCATTCACACAGACTTAGTCATGAAACTTGGCTTACGCCACTGCTTGCTACCTGAACCTGAAACTGTCGACATTGCTATAAAATCATCGAATGCATTGTCTCGCACCATGCTTACTGAGTGGATCAAACTGTCTGTAACTTCACTAGATGGCCAATGGACATCTCAAACTGTATGCTGATAGGTCCACTGTGCACTCTAAGGTCTGGAGAAGTTTTCAATCATATTGACACACTACGACAGACCCTCCAAACTGCTACAAACACTATGAAATCGACTTCGAATTCTTTTCAATGTATTTTGCACTACTTCGAATGACTTTGAACAACTTTGAATGACTTTGAATGATTTTGAACAATTTCGTGACACTTTGAACAACTTTGTACTACTTTGAATAACATCGGCCACTGCATAGCTGTTTCTAAGACCCTTTCGATACATGCTGCACAGCCGGAACAAGTTATTCCATTGCATATCAAGCACTACCGGACACAAGGAGAGATTACAAGAGATTTAGGATGCGATAAGTGTGGTTTTATGTTTCATTGATATATTGAAGCAAAAGATAAGTACTTTTACCATATGGGGGCATGTATGTTTCAATTATTTATCATTTCTCATTTATTTTATGATCTACAAAGTCCTCATTGTTTGATATATTGCCTCATGTTTTACACAGGTTTTAGTTCCCTTTTTAGTACTATCTCTTCAAAAATGTATATAAACTTGTACTAGTTACTTAGAAAAAGGGAGAATAAATTACCCTCTTTACTACAGTTGGATTTAAGAGCAGTTCTCTTGAGTCTTACCTCGCATCGTATCTCTGAAGTTCTGCAAAATTTCGTGAACTTCCTCAAACTTTCGTATTCGCTCTCAACTCATCATCGCCTATTGCCACTCGAAAACCACTTCTTAATTGCTATATTCATTTGTTGAACATATCTCAACACCAGTCGAACACCTTTGAACCTCCTCGAACTTACCCGAACAACTTTGAACCCATTTGAACCTAATTTGAACTACTTCACACATCTTCAGACCTGTTTCGAACTTTTTCAAACATCTTTGTATGCTTTTAAAAACTATTTGTCACATCCTTTTCCCATTTCGCATCACTAAAACCAACATTCTGGTATTAGCAGTGATATTTAGTACTGACTTGCACCCTTCCTCTAGCCTGAGTTATACTTCATAAGCCTCTTAACATGTTTTTGCTAGGTTTCCAGGTCGAGTATCATCATTTTGGAGCCCACTGCGAGGGGTTTCTAAATCATTTCATTACCTAATCCATCTTGAATCTCTCGGCTTAGGCCAATCCAAGCTCGAAACCTTAGAATCGAGACTCGCCACACCTTTAAATCTCTCGAACAATCAGGGGATATTCTAATTCCTGTCTCTGATGCTGAATCTATACATTGCCATGTGTTTCCTTCACCTATTTTCTCATCTTCCTCTTCTTTCTCATTGTCTACTACATCATTCATTATTCCAGCCACTTTGACATATCTACTGGCTTTCGCTCAGGTTCTAACTCCTAGAATTGGTACATCTATAGCCACCCAAGTGACAATGCCAGCTCATGGACATTCCACAGCACCTAAATTCGACCCTACTCAACCTTGAGAGCTACATTGATACTTTAACGAGCTCGAAATACTCTTTATCAACTGTAATGTTACAGATCCAGAACTTATGAAGAAGCACGCCTGTTGATATGTTGATATCGATATGTCCGAACTTCGGGAATCAATTCCCAAATATGAAACTGGCACTTCATTTCAAGATTTTCACATCACAATCCACAGACTATATCCTGGTTCTGAAGACGATCAAAAATGGTCAATTTCGGACATGGACAAACTCGTTGGCGAACAGCTTTGAATGGGTATCTTTAACGCGAGCGATTTAGGATTATATTACAGGTTGTTCTACAACATTACAAAGTTCCTACTCTCTAAAGGCTGAATTTCAGAGGCAGAACAAAGTAGAGCGTTCATTTGAGGTTTTCAACCGGGTTTATGGTCACGAATTGCATGATGACTCAAACTTAAATTTCCTGACCACTATCCAGATGATGCCTACCCACTCGATGACATTCATGCAGCAGCAAAATTTGTTTTAGCAGGGTCAATTAGTTCGAATTCAGCATCATTACAGTCTTCAGAAACCTTGGCATCGACTTCAACATCTTCGACACAGATTAAATCAGAAGACTTATCGGCGATTCTCAAAAAATTCACAATCACACTTGTTATAGCTCTAGCAGGTTCAAAACCCACTAATCCTCCTCGAACTAACAGTGGATTTTGCTTGGACCAGCTCGAAAATTTAGCTTGTGTCTTTTATGGACTCACCAGTCATTTCATTAGTGACTGCTTGGTTTGCCAATCCTATATCAATGAAGGAAAGTGTAAAAAGAACAATGAAGGAAAAATTGTCCTTCCAAATGGATGGTTCACCCCTTGAAACATTCCTGGTCGCTTTATCAAAGACAGAATCGATGAATGGACTCGATGAAATCCTTTGACTACAACTGCATCATCACTCATGTACAACATCACATCCTCAATGGCTACTTTGACACCACCTAGAGGCATCTACCAGGTTTCTGAACAATCCGCGACACCTGAAGATCGCATTGCAAAGCTCAAACAAGAGATATACACTTTGTGAAGTGGTAGGGCCTTTGCTAAAACTAATTTGAGCATACCAACAGTCCCTGTCTCTCAACCTTTGGTCTCCTCAAACATTGCAGCAGTCGAACAATCGACTCTGCAAGTATCCACATCATCCATCTTGTCCACAGCAACAAACCTACCAACCTCGACTTGGGCATCATCTTCAACTTTGGAAACAACTTCACAGCTGGACATTCATCCTTACGCCGCTACAAAAGAAAATTCGTACCTACCACCACATGAATGAAACTTCAGATCAACTGTGAAAGGTAAAGCCAAAGATGGTTCTTTGCACCATACCCAAGCCCCAATTCAAAAGGATAAAATCATGGAAGATGTTTTCGCTCATTCGATGAAAATTCCAATTATCACACTAACACCTAAGGAATTGTTCTCTCTATCACCCGAAGTTCATACAAAATGGAAGGAACAGGTCACTCCACATCAAATTCAGCAGTCTGAAGGAAATAATGCCACAAATCTGCTTAATGATGAGATTTTCATAATTGATGATCCATTTGAAACTTATATTAACAGTCTTTGACCTGGCGATATTCCAAAACCCTTCATTGCTGCGAAGGAATCCCATTTAATTAGGTTAATTATTATGAATGTCAATGGAAGGAATCCAGTCGAAAGTGTTGTAGACCCCAGCTCTTCGATTATTGCAATGCCTGAAGAAATTTGCCATGAACTTGGCCTCACTTACGATCCTTCAATCCACATTCCACTCCAATCAGCTAATGGAGGCATTGACAAAAGTTTGGGTTTAGCATGAAATGTGCCTTGTGAAGTGGGGAGTATCACACTATTCATGCAAATTCACATAATTCATGACCCAGCCTACGATATCTTACTTAGTTGACCATTCAATGTCCTCACTAAAAGCACCATTAAAAACTACAGGAATGAAGCTCAGACAATCATGATATACGATCCTAATTCGACACAATTGTGTGCAATCCCCATGATTCCCCATTCTAATCACCATCAAAAGGATTTTCGCAACTAAAGGACAAAATTTTGGACATTGACCAGTGCACTTTTGTTATCCTATTCGATCCCTCTAATTTATCTATCATCATTGAATGCACCATGAATATTCCTGATATGGAGTCCTCGAACTCCTTGAAATCCATTTCTTATTCTTCGATCCTTGCGAATTTATATTTAACAGCAAGTCATCAATACAAAACATATTTATCGACCTCGATGGCAATGTCTATGCCTTCTATGCCTATTATCGACTCATATCCAATTTTCGTGGCGTCGAAAAAGAAATACAAACCTGTTGCACAAAAAATTTGCCCAGTTATTACTGGGCTACCTGACCAATTTCACATTATTCGAACAGTTACTGGTGACCCTCTTGAAAACATGTCAAAATTAAATCCTCATCCACCATTGTTCATCCCCACTTCATGATATTCACTCGAACGTAAAGCTATCATGGACAAGAATCATCCTGGTGATTCCCTATGGCCAGAGGAACGAAATCTTATGCACGATGTTATTTGAAATCAGGAAACAGCTTTTGCGTGGACAGAACAAGAGCGAGGAAGTTTTTGCTCTGACTTTTTTCCTCCCATAGAGTTCCCTGTCATTCCTCACACTCCATGGGTTGAGCGAAACATTCCTATACCTCCAGGTCTGTATGAACAGATATGCGAAATGCTAAAAAAGAAGATAGAGGCAGGAGTATATGAACCATCAAACTCTTTGTACTGATCATGATGGTGTTGCATTGCGAAAAAGGATGTGAAATCACTTTGAATCATCCACAGTCTTGAACCGCTTAACCAGGTAATGATCCAGCACTCAGGCATCATACTGATACCCAAACATTTAGCAGAACAATTTGGGGGATGATCATGTGGAGAAATGTTGGATCTTTATGTGGCATTCGATGAAAGGAAAGTCGCAGAATCATCTCGTGATCTGACAATGTTTCAGACACTGTTCGGAGCACTTTGCATCATTACCCTACCCATGGGTTGAACAAATTCTGTCCCTATCTTATACGATGACATGATATTTATCCTACAGCCCGAAATTCCTCATATCACCATCCCTTACATTGATGACACACTGTTTAAGGGTCCAAAATCAGAATATAGAATGATCAGTGGATCCTACGAAATGATTCCTGACAATCCAGCTATTTGATGCTTCATCTGGGAACATTTCGAAAATTTAAATTGGATAGTTCAGCACATGAAGTATTGCAGAGGAACATTTTCAGGTCTGAAACTCTATCTTTGCATCCACAAAATAATTGTTTTAGGACATCGATGCAATATCGAAGGTCGTATGGCTGACCCTACTTAAATCACAGCTGTTAGCAAGTGGGGACCATGTCAAAGTTTCACCGAAGTCAAAGCATTCCTAGGAACCATTGGAGTTTGTCATATCTTTATCTGAAATTTTGCTCAACGAGCTGCAGCACTAATCCAACTCACTCGAAAAGATGTTCCTTTCAAATTCGGAGCAGAACAAATAGCAGCCCAAGAAGATTTGAAAGAAGCTCTAATAAATTCACCTGCAATTCGAGCTATCAATTACTCATCTTCAGCCTGGCTGAGAAAATCAGGATTCATGGTCGTTAAGCGTAATTGATCTGAATTGACTATAATATTGTTTTTGAGGGTTTTTGGGATCACATTGGGTGAGAAAGAAACCAACAGTGATGTTCAAAGTGTCAACCGATAGGATAACTGGAAAACTCGAACTTTATGGTCTATATCATGCTCTTGGAGCACTACAATTGTACCTAATAGGAGCTTGAAGGCTTATTGTTGGAGTTTACACATGATATATTAAAGGCATGCTTTCGAATTCTGATATTGCACCTAGCACTAGCATCAATCGATGGATCGTATCCATCCTAACCTTTCACTTTACATTAGTCCACGTCACAGGGACACACCATGGTCCTGATGGACTTTCGAGATGCCCCCCACAAGACGAAGATATTCAGCTTGACAACAAAGATAATTTTGGAGACTTGATCGACTGCCTTCATGGTTTTGTACATCAAATAAATCCTATTACAACCCGACCATTTACTTCGCATTGAATTTCGATCCTCTCCCTCTCTTCAAATTTCAGTAAGGGGGAGGACCTCACATATAATGATCTCCCATGAGCGAATAATGTGAAAGTAAATGACCAAAGATTACTTCGCATTCAAAAATGGTTACATGACTTGGTGTGACCCCCTGATCTATCAGATGCAGAATACACTACCTTTATTTGATATTGCATCAAATTCTTTTTAGACTCAGGCAAACTATGGAGAAAAGACTCCCATGGAGCTCACAAAATCATTGCTACTCCAGAATGTCATCTTGAAATCATTCGCGCAGCTCACGATGACATTGGACACAAAATGGTTTTTGCTACTAAATCAGTTATCGCCCTTCGATTTTGGTGGCTGAACATGAAAGCTGACATTGCATGGTATGATCGAACTGGCCACCTATGCCAAATTCAACAGACATGAAATGTTCTAATTCTGCCCACAGTTGCCACTCCAGCACCCCTTTTCAGCAAAGTCTATATTGACATGATGCAAATGCTACCTTCGAATGGATTTAAATACATCGTACAAGATCAATGCTCACTAATGACCTATCCAGAATGGTGAAAACTTTGATGTGAAAATGCCACGTCTCTGGGTGATTGGATCTTCAAAGACATTATTTGTTGATGGAGCTCGCTATACAAAATTGTAACCAACAATGGCACTGCATTTATCGCAGCTATGGAGTATCTTGTGAAATGATATCACATTAACCATATTCAAATTAGTGGTTATAATTTGTGTGCCAATGGACTCGTCGAATGAGCCCACTTCAACGTTCGACAATCCTTATTTAAAGCTGTCAATGGAGATCAAACAAAATGGTCAGCAGGGGTGCACTCAGTATTTTGGGCAGAACGAGTTATGGTTCATAGATGCATGGGTTGTTCTCCTTACTTCGCAGTTACAGGAGCACATCCTCTAATACCCCTCGACATCTCCAAGGCAACATACTTACAACTGCCACCTGATTCAATCTTATCGACAACCGATCTCATAGCTCAACAAGCTATAGCATTACAAAAACAATCGAATGACCTTGAAGTGTTATATTCGAAGGTCTATGCATCTCAAATCGAAGCTGCGAAATGCTTTGAACTTACTCACAAACATACGATGCGCAGCTACAACTTTGCAAAAGGAGATTTAGTGCTACTTTGAAACATGCAAATCGAGAAGTCCCTCAATTGCAAGATGAAACCACGATATGTTGGCCCTCTTATTGTTATTGAACAAAACTATGGAGGGGCTTATATTCTCTGTGAACTCGACAGGTCAGTACTACATAGACCTATTGCCGCATTTTGTCTGCTACCATACCTCACTTGAAAATCAATTTCCCTACCACCAAATTTCCTCGATATCGACTCTGAGCGCCTCAAACAACTTTAAACTTTGACGAAGATACCTTCAAAGATTTTCAGGACATTGAAAATGAATAACTATCCTTCCTTTTCTTTTTTGCAATTACTTACAAGGATTTAGATTGCCTCTAGTGTACAATACAAGTTGCAATATCACATCATAGTGTGGTCATGCAAACTCCAAAGGGTTTTTTGGCTATAATGAATGGGGAGATAACACAGTGGCAGATGCACTGTCACATTTGCCAGTTACACTGTCCTCATCCAGTGAAGCTGCCATACTACAGGCAAGGTTGCCTTATGAGTTCTGCCCTGATGACGATGATGATGGAATGACTGTAAATGCTGTACTGCCTGCAACATGTGCTTGCCCACTGTTTACTGCACATGCGCTGGCTGAAACTGACATTGCCACCACACAAGCCATCACCACAGTACTGTCCATATCCCAGGATCAAGAACTGTGAGCAGTGATGATTGAGGGTTACAAAACTGACAAGTGGTGTAAAAAACTGAAAGGAGCTGCACCTGGAATGCCATCGGTGCAGGTGCAGAATGAGTTGCTGTTCATTGCTGGGTGACTGGTCATCCCAGCGATGGGCAACATCCATGAATCTTTGTTCCAACTGGCGCATGACTATCTGGGACATTTTGGGTTCGAGAAATTGTATGGCGCACTATGCAACTCATATTACTGGCCAAACATGCGAAGGGACTTGGAGGATGTGTACATTCCAACCTGCAGTGAGTGCCAGTATAACAAGTCAAGAACCAGCAAACCAGCTGGGCTGTTGCACCCATTGCCCATTCTGGATCAGCATGGGGACTCTGTGGCAATGGACTTTATTGGGCCATTGCCAGAGGACAATGGTTACAACTGCATCCTCATGATGATGGACCAATTAAATGCCAATATTCAGATTGTGCTGACCAGGACAGACATCACAGCAACAGACCTTGCAGGTGTGTTTTTTGATCATTGGTACTGTGAAAATTGACTGCCACTAGAAATTGTATTGGACCATGACAAATTGTTTATGTCCAAATTCTGGGCAGTGCTCCACAAACTGACTGTTGTGAAATTGAAACTGTCTTCTGCCTACCACCCTCAAATGGATGGCACCAGCAAACATACCAATAAGACAGTGAATTAGGTGCTGCAATACCATGTGTTACAAAACCAAAAGGGATGGGCTCGAGCATTACCATGCATCAGATTTGACATCATGAACACCGTGAACAAATCGACTGGTTTCTCACCTTTCCAACTGCGACTCGGATGGAGTCCCCATCTGATCCCACCCATCCTCACACCAATGGTTCCGATGAGTCCTGAAGAAGAGCATGCACATGAACTGATAGACAGACTGCAACAGAATGT
Source organism: Tricholoma bakamatsutake (assembly GCA_029959215.1). NCBI lineage: Eukaryota > Fungi > Basidiomycota > Agaricomycetes > Agaricales > Tricholomataceae > Tricholoma > Tricholoma bakamatsutake. The sequence goes on along the minus strand of CP114860.1, from coordinate 12,247,350 downwards.
CTTCAAGGCCCAGGACAACCTGCTTAAGGCAAAGATATCACAGGCCACACATGCCAATGCCACAGGTGGTCCAGACCTGGATCTGGATGTTGGTGATTGTGTGTTACTTTCAACAGAAAACAGGAGATGTCAATATGCTGCTAAAGGTGAGAAACGGGTGGCTAAATTTATGCCCAGGTTCGACGGACTGTATCCTGTGGTGGATGTCAACCACGAAGTGTCAATGGTAACAATCAATCTGCTGGCTAGCTCAAAGATGTATTCCACCTTTCATAGCATGGAAGTGAAACCTTACAATGAGAATGATGGAGTGTGGTTCCCCTCACAGGAGCTATTATGACAGAAGATGGAATGCAAGAATACTTCATGGAGAAAATCATCGATGTGTGCAAATGTGGACGTGGCATGCAATATCTTGTGAGATGGTTGGGCTATGGCCCAGAAGAAGACCAATGGATTGCAGGCGCGGAACTCGCAGACAATGCTGCATTGGATGACTGGTTGGCAGGAACATGGTGATGGTGTCATGTACGGTTCAAGTTCATCATGTCCCTGCTGCCAGTAGCTTTTCCCTAAGGGGTTTTTGATGCACCCGATGAGCACTTTTACATACTCACCCATGATTTTTTTTACTTTGGTTGAATGGCTGAGATCGTGGAATTTTTTGGAGAGGGGGAGGGTGTAATCCTGGAGCTTATTAATTGGTTACAGTTATTTGCACAGCTGACACACATCATTTGGCGGGCTTCCCTTTTTCCCACTTATGTCTACCTACATCTATCATTGTACTCTCTGCTTTGTCTCTTGGTTGATTATATATACTGGTCCTGTTCTGTCTCATCTGACCTAGTGAAGCTCTGCCCTCTCAAGGTGAGCTTACAATTGACACATTATGACAGACACTCTAAACTGCTATGAACTCTATGAAATTGACTTCGAACCCTTTTTGAACAACTTTGCATGATTTTGAATGACTTTAAACCATTTCAAACCATTTTGTGACATTTCAAACACTTTCGAACAACTTTGCAGCACTTCAAACAAAGTCAGCTGCCACATAACTATTTCAAAACCCTTTCGATACATGCTGCACAACCAGAATGAGCCATTTCATCGCATATCGAACACCACTGGACACAAGGAGAGACAACAAGGAATTTAGAATGTGATAATGGCAGCTTTGTGTTTCAATGATATATTGAAGCAATAGGACTTTTACAATACTGGGACAATGTATGTTTCATTTATTATCATTTCTCATTTGTTTTATGTTTTACAATACCTTTATTTGTGTTAGGAAACAGTCTCCTAACATGCCTATTACATAATTATTTTTTATTTTTTTTTATTTTTTTTTATTACATCAAAATATGCTACCAAACACCTACAAATGCTTTATTTGTCAGCGTGGGAATTTTCTATTTACATGCATCAATATGTATGCATGCATCAGTAGCAACATATTACAATACATGTAACATAGTATATAAATGTTAAATATATACCTGGGGACCTCAGTTGAGTTCTCTTAGGTATTTCATCTAAATTTGTGGTGCGAAACACCTTTTTCAGCCAACTGATCTATTTTTAACCTGTCACATCAAAACCATCAAAACCCCCCATCACGTGCGCGCACCCCGCCATCTTGTAGGAGAGCCCACATGGTCCAGCTAGCAGAACAGTGGGTGTTGCCCTAACAGAAGAACTCAACTACCCCATCAGTGTGCCTTCTCTTATATGTGCATACATCATTGTTTCAGTGCACCACAACCACTTACTCATCATTTCGGCAAGAGCCAGAATTAATTGTATATATGTATTTACCTTGCTTTTATAAGCTGATGCCAAGCCTCGCCTTACATTGCGACTGCCAGTGATCAAGAGGCAGTGCTCATCATTAGGACAGCTGCAACCAGACAACTGATCAGATCTGGTTTAGCCGAGATTTACATTACTCTATTCAGATGACTATTTTAGGTAGTTACTAGCCAAATTAAGTAACAACCCCAAGATCAGGCACTGTTGGAAGGGTTATTGATTCAAAGTGCCCAAGTGTTGACAAATAGCTGGAATCATGTGTTTTGCCATGTTTGGTATCCAAATAGCTGGATCATGTGACTCGAAATTTTGCAAAAAAATTCTGAAGCCAAATCTTGACTCAGCCAAAGAAGTGACTCATCACAGCTTACATCATTATGTCAGAACAATCAACTTCGAATCCTGGTCACAATCCTGTTCCCATGCCAGCTCTAGAAGCCAAAATTGATGTGCTTACAGCACAAATGTCCCAATTAGTGTCAGTATTAGCAGCCTCACAGCTCAAACAAGCAGAAACAAAAGCAGAGACAGTAGAAGATAAAGACGATGAGATGGAGGAGATGGTGGAGTGGATGTCTCAGGAGGATGTGCATGCAGAGGAGAGATCTGAGAGTGGAAAAATGTGTTTACCTAAATATGTGCCCCCACAAATTTTTGATGGTACCATGGAGAATACAAAATCTTTCATCAGCTCTATAGTATTGTATATTCATGGGAGAAAGCCCAAGTTTCATATGACCAAGTCTAAGATTATGTTTGCTCTGTCATACATCCAGGGAGGAAAAGGACAGTTCTGGAGAAATGAAGCCATTAATCAAATTGCCACAAGATATAAACCATTTGCAACCTTCAGGGAATTTTTGGAGAGGTTGGAGGCACAGTTTGGAGACCCTAATCCAAAGGCAACAGCTAATGCAAAATTAAAAACCATGTGCCAAGGTTCTCTGACAGCAGATGAATTTATTTTGCAGTTCAAGGCAGAAGCATCACAGACTGATATGGGAGAAGCTGTCTTGGCAGAATTTTTGAAGGCAGGAGTAAATCCCTCATTATTCAAGTCAATCTATTGACTACCTTCTATGCTGGAGAGGTTGGACGAGTGGTATAATTGGGCAATGCATCTTGATCAGCAATACTGACAGGAACAGGTGGAGTCGAAATTGATGTATGGGAATGACAGATTTGGAAAGTCGTCAGGAGGAAAGTCCGAGAAAGGAAGGACACCTCAGGTACAAATTCCGAGGGCACAGCCACTGGCCATGGCAGTGACACCTATTGTTAAGGAGTCAGCAGCATCGGCAGATGCAATGGATGTTGATCGAGTAGGGAGATGAGCTCCACTTAAATGTTTTAAATGTGGGTAATTAGAGCATATGGCTCAAAATTGTAGGCAGAAAAGGAAGATTAGGGAAGTGACAATCGAGGAAGTGAAGTTGGAGGAAGATAAGCAGAAGAATTTTGTGGAAGAGTCCCAGTGAAGGTTTCCCCATTGGTGACCCAGAATCAATATAATGTATTAGTATCTGAGGAAACCCAGAGTGAACCCGAAAGAGAAATTGAGGAGTACGACCATCATCATTTATCTGACAAAGAAAAATGCCCAGCCTTATTTCTGAAAGCCCCTAAATTTTTTATTTGCTCAGCATGGATAGAACCCAAAATCAGCTTGAGAGTAGGATTGAAGACAGTGGACACGCATGCAGCAATTAATGTGGAGGCATTGCTTGACAGTGGTGCTACTGGATTATTCATTAATCGATCCTTAATTACTGGAAATGGTATTCGCATGCATAAACTGCCACAGCCTATAATGGTGTACAATATTGATGGTATGATCAATCATGGAGGAACTATTAAGGAGGAGGTGATGATGATACTGAAGTATCAGGATCATCAGGAACGAGCCATATTTGAAGTGTGCAACCTTGGGAAAACCAATCGGATAATTGGATGTCTGTGGTTACGAAAGCATAACCCAGAAATTGATTGGAAAACTAGGAAGGTACACATGACTTGTTGTCCTAAAGAATGTAATGTATATGGGAGGAAAGTAAAAAAGGAGAAGAAGGAAAAGAAAGAGAAAGAACTTCTGAGGAAGTATTCTGTTATGATAGAGAAAGTGGAAGATGAGGATATGCCAAATGGGGAAGCTCCAATCACGACCAGTAAGGAAGAACAGAAGCAAACCTTTAGGGAAATTCGTGGAGGACAGTCATGGAATAAAAATGCTGTGAAAGTGGAGAAGCCAGTGGAGGAGTGGGTGCCAAAAGCCTACTATAAATATTTGTCAGTTTTTTAGAAGAAGGAATCAGAGCGGATGCCAGTGTGAAAGCCATGGGATCATGCAATTGAGATGAAGCTGGGATTTGTGCCGAAGAAGTCAAAAGTCTACCCATTATCTCTGAAGGAACAAGAAGAAGTGGATGCATTCCTTAATGAACAATTGCGCAAGGGATACATATGACCTTCGAAATCACCACAGACATCACCAGTATTCTTTGTACTGAAAAAGGATCAGAGGAAGAGGATGTGTACAGATTATAGGTATCTGAATGAGTGGACAATGAAGAATGTGTACTCTTTGCCATTGATCTCAGAGATAATTGACAATGTGGGAAAGGCCAAGGTCTTTACACAATTGGATTTATGCCTGGGGGTACAATAATGTATGAATAAAGAAAGGAGATGAGTGGAAGGCTGCATTTGCCATGTGTTGAGGATCCTTCGAGCTGCTTGTCATGTTTTTTGGGATGACCAATAGTCCCCCAACTTTCCAAAATATGATGAACGATATTTTCAAGGACATAATAGACAAAGGCATGGTAATAATATTCATTGACGACATTTTGATATTCATGGAGGATGAAGAAAACTATGAGGCAATAGTGCAGGAGGTGTGGAGGAGATTGTCAGAGAATGATCTATTTGTTAAACTGGAGAAGTGTGTGTTTTGGGGCAAGCGAGATCAAGTTCTTGGGGTTAAAGATTGGTCCTGATAGAATCAAGATGGATCCTATCAAGGTACAGGTATTAGGGTGACACCCACTGTTCTGCTAGCTGGACTGTGTGGGCTCTCCTACAAGAAGGTGGCGGGGCATGCATGGATGATGGGGGGTTTTGATAGTTTTGATGTGATGGGTTAAAAATAGATTAGTTGGCTGAAATAGGCATTTTGCACCACAAATGTGGATGCAATACCTAAGAGAGCTCAACTGAGGTCCCCCAGTATATATTTTAGAGCTATATACTATGTTACATATATTGTACTATGTTGCTACCAATGCACATGTACATGCATGTACATATTGATGTGTGTAAATACAAAATTCCCATGCTGACAAATAAAGCATTTATAGGCATTTGGTAGCATATTTTGGATTAATCAAATAAAATAAAATAAAAATATTATTATGTAATAGGCATGTTAAGAGACTGTTTGCTAACAACAGGCAATTGTTGATTGGCCCATGCCCACCCGTATCAAGGAAGTTCAGGCTTTCTTGGGACTTGCCAATTTTTATTGTCGCTTTGTTCATAATTTTTCCAAAATTGCTGCACCTTTACACAACCTTACATGAAAGGGAGTAGTGTGGAGATGGGGAGAACAACAACAGACTGCATTTGAGGAGTTGAAGAGGAAGTTTGTGGAAGAGCCAATATTAGCCCCAGTAGATTTCATGCATCCCTTATGAGTGGAATCAGATTCATCCAACTTTGCTACTGGAGTGGTATGATCAATGTTATGTGAAGATGACAAATGGCATCCTTGTGCATATTTGTCTTGAGGGTTGAATGATGTGGAGAGAAATTATGATGTGCATGATAAAGAGATGTTGGGAATAATACGAGCATTGGAAGCATGGAGACATTATTTGGAGGGATGTACACATCAGATCAAAATCTGGACAGACCATCAAAATCTGCAGTACTTCATGTCCACTAAAAAGCTTAACTGTTGACAAGCACGTTGGGCATTATTCCTATTGCGTTTTAATTTTCACTTGGTCCACAAAGTGGGAAGCTTGATGAGGAAAGCAGATGCATTATCCAGATGTACAGATCATAAAAGGGGGGTAGAAGAGGACAATAAAAATATTACCCTACTCAAACCTGAACACTTTCGTATTTGCACTATGCATCAAGGGCATCTATTGGTGGATAGCTCAGAGATGGAGAAGAAAGGTAATATTAAAGGAGATGAATGGGTTGAAGAACAAGGGTTAGTGTTGTTCAGAGGAAAGGTGTATGTATCGAAGGATCAAGATTTATGAAGGGGGATCGTATGGTTACATCATAATATGCCAGCTGCTGGACATCCAGGAAGGTGGAAGACATTGGAGTTAGTGATGAGAAATTATTGGTGGCCAGAATTTCAAAGTATGTGTTGGGGTATGTGGATGAGTGTGATACATGCATGAGGGGGAAGAAGTTTCCAGAAAAGCCTGCAGGGAAATTAATGCTGAACCCTATACCTAAAGCACCATGGCAAGATATATCTGTGGACTTTATCACCGGATTACCTGAAGCTCAAGGATACGATGCAATATTTGTAGTATGCGACCACTTCACAAAGGAAGTCCATATTATTTCTACTACTGCAGAAACCTCATCGTTGGGCTTGGTGCACCTCTATCTAAATCAAGTATGGCAGTTACATGGATTGCTGGATACCATTATTTCCGATCGCAGATCACAATTTGCTTCTGCATTTATGCGAGAGTTAAATAACATATTGGTGATTCAAACCAAATTATCTATGCCATATCACCCACAAACTGATGGGCAGACAGAGAGAATAAATCAGGAGTTGGAGCAGTACCTATGCATGTTTGTCAATCACTGACAAACCAACTGGCCCAAATGGTTGGCAATTGCCAAATTTTCCCACAATAATAAATTCCATTCAGCTACTCGCATGTCACCCTTTGTTGCTAACTATGGGTATCATCCCAGAATGGGACTAGAACCTCAAAGGGAAGTCAAGGTACAGTCAGTGGAGGACTTCGTATCCAAAATGCAAAAGGTGCAGGAGAACACAGAGGTGGCATTGATGAAAGCATGTGATGATATGATGTGACATGCAGATCATACTCGAGCTGTTGCTCCAGAGTACAAAGTTGGTGACTTGGTATGGCTAAGTACCAAGGATCTAAATATTCCACGACCTTCAAGAAAGCTTACAGAGAAGCAAGTTGGGCCATATGCAATTTCTAAAATAATTTCACCCAATGCAGTAGTGTTAAAATTATTTCAATCATTCAAGATTGATCCTGAAATTAACATTTCCTGTCTATGCCCTTACTGCTCACCCACTATTCCTGGTCAACAAATAACTCTACAACCTCCAATAATGGTAGAAGGTGCTCCAGAATATATTGTGGAAGAGGTTTTGGACTCACGTCTTCGATGAAATAAATTGGAGTTCTTAATCAAGTGGAAGAACTACACTGACCAAAATAACTCATGGGAACCCAAAGAGAATTGTAAGTGAGCATGTAATGCAATCACCCAATTCTTTAAATTTTGATAGGTCCACTGCATGCTATAAGGTCTGGAGAAGCAATCTAATCATATCTACACATTATGACACGCACTCTGAATCACTACAAATGCCATGAAATTGACTTTGAACATTTTCAAACTATATTGCATTATTTTGGATGACTTTGAACCATTTTGAACCATTTCATGACATTTTGCAACACTTCGAACAACTTCGCAGCATTTTGAACAATATTGGCCACTGTATAGCTGTCTTAAAACACTATTGATACATGCTGCACATCTGGAACAAGCCAATTCGCTGCATATCGAGCACTACTGGACACAAGGAGAAACTACAAAAGACTTAGAACATGATAAGTGCATTTTTATGTTTCATTGATATATTAAAGCAAAAGATAAGTACTTTTACTATATGGGAACACTATATGTTTTATTATTTATCATTTTTCATTTGTTTCATAATCTACAAGTCCTTATTGTTTGATATATTGCCTCATGTTTTACACATGTTATTATTTCCTTTTTAGTACTATCTCTTCAATTTGTATATAGACTTGTGTTAGTTACTTAGAATAAAAAGAAAACCAATGGGGAACACAGAAAAGTTACTCTCTTGCTATCATCAGATTTAAGAGTCATTCTCTTGAGTCTTATCTTCACATCGTATCTCTAAGTTCTGCAAAATATTGCGAACTTCTTTGAAACTATCATATTTGCTCCTCATTTTATTACCCATCACCTATTGCCATTCAAAAAACACTTCACATTTGCTAAACTTGTTCCTCGATATACCTCAAACCTCTTTGAACTTATTCAAACTACTTTGCACATCTTCGAACTTATTCAAACTATTTTGCACATATTTGAACCTATTTCGAACTCATTTAAACAACTTTGTATGCTCTTACAGACTATTCACATTATCCCTTATTATTTCATGTCACTAAACACAATGTTTTGGTCTCAGTGGTGATATTTAGTACCAACTCGCACCCTTCCTCTGATTCGTGTTATACCATCTGAAGCCATTTAGTAGGTTTTGTTTGGGTTTCCAGGTTGAATACCATCAATGTAATTCAAATGCTCTGTGTTGCATTGCTAGAATGGTGTATGAGGGGATGTATTTCTGGCCTTACCAAAATTTCACAGAGGGGACAGATAGAATATTTTCTCGCCTGGAAGTCGAGGCATAAAAGGTGGGTGATGTTAGGAAACAGTCTTCTAACTTGCCTATTACATAAGAATATTTTATTTTTATTTTATTTTATTTTATTTTACTTTATTACATCAGAATATGCTATTAAATGCCTACAAATGCTTTATTTGTCAGCATGAAAATTTTCTATTTACATGCATCAATATGTATGTGCATATATGCATGCATCGATAGCAACATATTACAATACGTGTAACATAGTATATAAATGTTATATACCTGGGGACCTCAGTTGAGTGCTCCTAGATATTCCATCCACATTTGTGGTGCGAAACATCTTTTTCAGCCAACTGATCTATTTTTAACCTGTCACATCAAAACCATCAAAACCCCCCATCATGCACGCATGCCCTGCCACCTTCTTGTAGGAGAGCCCACATGGTCCAGCTAGCAGAACAGTGGGTGTTGCCCTAACAAAGAGAAGGCACACTGATGGAGTAGTTGAGTTCTTCTGTTAGGGTGACACTCACTAATCTGCTAGCTGGGTCATGCAGGCTCTCCTACAAGAAGGTGGCAGGGTGTGTGTGCATGATGGGGGGTTTCGATGGTTTTGATGTGAGTGGTTAAAAATAGATGAGTTGGCTGAAAAAGGCATTTTGCACCACTATTGTAGATGGAATACCTAAGAGAACTTAACTGAGGTCCCCAGGTATATACTATGTTACATATATTGTACTGTCTTGTTACCGATGCATGCATACATGTGCATACATATTGATGTGTGTAAATATAAAATTCCCATGCTGACAAATATAGCATTTGTATGCATTTTAGAGCATAATTTGACATAATAAAATAAAATAAAATAAAATAAAGTAAAAATAAAATATTATTATGTAATAGGGATGTTAGGAGACTGTTTCCTAACAGGAAGACAAGGCAAAGGAAACAGAGAAAAGTTACCCTCTCACTTATCATCTGATTTAAGAACCATTCTCATGAGTCTTAGCCTCGCATCATATCTCTAAGTTCTGCAAAATACTGCGAACTTCCTCAAACTTTTGTATTCATCCCTCGACTCATCACATATCGTGCATTGTCTCTCAGAAAACACTTTCCATTCACTATACTTGTTCCTTGACATACCTCGACACTAGTCTGACACCTTTGACCTTTCTCAAAACTTCTTTGAACTATTTTGCACACCTTCTTGAACTATTTTGCACATCTTCAAACCTATTTCAAACTCTTTCAAACTTCTTTGTATGCCTCTAAAGACCATTTGCAATGTGCCTCATCATTTTTTGTCACTCACTACAACTTTTGGGTATCAGCGGTGATATTTAGTACCAACTCACACCCTTGCTCTAGCCTGTGTTATACTTCTTAAGCCTTTTAACTTTCCAGGTCGAGTATCATCAATGTCATATATCAACAGGTTATGGGCCCTGATTGACCATATTAGTGCATTACAGAAATTGCTCATCTGAGACATTTACATTCACCCTACAAGTCTACTTCTGATGTCAGCCCAGCAAGCTGATAATGAATATATTAAACCTCTTGAATATGAAGACCTAGCTGAGCAAGAACCTTATCCTGACATCACTATGGATGAAGTTATGGACCCCCATGTTGCTCAGCCACAGTGGGCATTGAGTGTTCAACCATCCCAAGCTGTTCAAGTATCAACAGCCCAGTCTCCTACAATTACCCAAGAGTCCCTCACTCAAGCTGCCCAATGAGAACTTACTGATGTTAATTTGGGCAGACTTTCCACATGCAATATTGATCTGTTAAAGCTGGTAATTGGATATCATGAAAGACTCAGATCCACAAATTTTTCCAATTATTTGAGATCACTGATGTCGTCCATGATACAGAGCCAAAGCCCAAGGATCCTACTACAGCATGTAGATGGCTGGGGAAAGATGGCATAGCCCAAGCATTGATTACTAATAATATTGATGATTAACAAATGGATCACATCATCAAGGCTGATACCTCAGCAGAGATGTGGAAACATTTACAAGCTATTCATGAGACTGTAGGATCAATTGGTATTACCACAGCTAAACATCATCTCCTCACTACTCGAGCACAGCATGACATGAATATTATTGACCACATCAATAATCTCCAAGAACAGCAATATGCACTTATCAATATGGGTGAGCACATCTCAGATCAGGAATTCAAGTCTATCTTAATCATGTCACTTCCTGACACCTGGGAATCATTAAGTTCCTCATATCAAGAAAGTAACACTTAGTGGCTTCAAGGTGTACAGCAACCTCAAGCTCAGATGTCTCCCCAGGAACTGTCATCTGTTTTAATACAGGAGTACTACCGTCATTGACAAGACAATCAATCTAATAATATATCTTACTCTGCCCAGCAAGGGGGAATGACTAAGAAGAAGAGGAAAGCTGATTCCTCATCTAGTATTCTAAGCCGAAATGCAAAATATGCAGGCATCAGAATCATCTGACCAAGGATTGTCATTTCAAAGGGAAGCCCAAATGCGGCAAGTGTGGGAAGTTCAGTCATATGACCAACAAATGTTGGAGTGGGAAAAAGCCCAATAACAAACAGGAACATGCAAATGTTACATGCGACTCCCAAGAAGACAAACCTGTAGTGTCTACATCATATGTAATTAAAGGTGACAATAATGATCCCTTTAAAATTTATTTGTGGATTGTAGACTCAGCAATCACATCACATAGTACACATGACAAGTTGGCATTCACCAACTATACTTCTATGCAACCTATTCTCATAAAGGGATTAGGTAATGCTAAGGTTCCTGCATGTGGACGAGGAACCATTGAGCTCCAAACTTCTATGGGTCATGATGCCCACACTATAGTATTACATAATGTACTATATGTTCCTGACATGCAAGATAATCTTTTATCTATAGCACATGTCAATCATATTGGGGGACAGGTATGATTTTTGCATGGATGAGCTTTCCTATTGGATAAAAATGATCTACTGATTGCCAAAGCTCAGGCTATTAATCAGCTATATGTGTTAAATTTCTTTAGGAAAGCTGATCCAAGCAAACAGTCCAATATAATTCATGCATACAGAAATAGTTGGACTGAGTGGCATAAAAGATTCAGACATGTAGGAATTTCTGGACTAAAACACCTCAAACAGGCAAGTTTAGTTGATGGATTTGATATAAACATGGACTCACCTTTTACAGTATGTGAGCCATGTATGGCCACCAAACAGGTACATGTACCATTTCCAGATCATGCTAAGCCAAAAACTACTGTACCTGGAGAACTTACTCACACAGACTTATGGAGACCAACCAGAATTCAAGCACTAAATGGAGTGTACTATAATATGGTTCTTGTTGATGATAGTTCTCAGCACCTTACAACCAAACAAGCAAAAACAAAAGATGAAGCTTGTATACGGTGATGATACTCAACCCGAAAACCCAAACAAAACCTACTAAATGGCTTCAGATGGTATAACATGAGTCAGAGGAAGGGTGTGAGCTGGTACTAAATATCACCGCTGATACCCAAAAGTCATAGTGAGTGATGTAATATGCCGAAGTGTGTTGTGAATAATCTTTAGAAGCATACGAAGATGTTTGAAATAGTTTGAAATAGGTTCGAAGATGTGCAAAATAGTTTGAATAAGTTCAAAGATGTGCAAAGTAGTTTGGATAAGTTCAAAAAGGTTCGATGTATATCGAGGAATGAGGTTAGTGAGTGTGAAGTGTTATTCGAATGGCGATAGGTGATGGGCAATAAAATGAGTACGATAGTTTCAAAGAAGTTTGCAATATTTTGCAGAAATTAGAGATAAGATGATGCAAAGATAAAACTCAAGAGAATGGCTCTCAATTCTGATGATGATGAGAGGGTAACTTGTGCTCTGTTCCCCATTGGTATTATTTTTATTCTCAGTAACTAACACAAGTCTATATAAAAATTGAAGAGATAGTACTAAAAAGGAAATAAGAACATGTGTAAAATATGAGGCAATATATCAAACAATGAGAACTTTATAGTTCATGAAACAAATGAAAAATGATAAATAATGAAATGTATAGTGTTTCCATACAGTAAAAGTACTTATCTTGTGCTTCAATATATCAATGAAACATAAAAACTGCACTTATCATATCCTAAGTCTCTTGTAGTCTCTCCTCATGTCTGGTAGTGCTCGATATGCAGCGAGTTGGCTTGTTCCGGATGTGCAGCGTGTATCAAAAGTGTTTCAAAACAGCTATACAGCAGCTGATATTGTTCAAAATGCTGAAAAGTTGTTCAAAGTGTCACGAAATTGTTCAAAGTTGTCCAAAATAGTGCAAAATAGTGTGAAAAGTGTTTGAAGTCAATTTTGTGGTGTTCATAGCGATTTGGAGTGCATGTCATAGTGTATAGATATGATTAAATCCTTTTCCAGACCTTAGTGTGTGCAGTGGACCTATCAATGGTTACAAAATTATTTCATGTATATTGAGCAGCAATTCAATCACAAACTGAAAAGGGTAAGGTTTGATCAGGGATGAGAATTCCTAAACCAGAAATTTATTAACTGGTGTGCCAAAAGAGGCATAAAAATTGAAACTACTGCACCATACTCTCCTTTTCAAAATGGCAGGGCAGAAAGATATAATTGTACTATTGTGGAACTATCATGAGCCATGATAATTGCTCGTGATGTCCCTAAATTTCTTTGGCCTGAAGCCATCAATCATGCTGCATACATACATGATAAATCACTTACTTGTGCCATCAAAGGAAAAATCCCATATGAGGGTTTTATGGGGCAAAAACCAAATGTATCTCATCTCCAAGAATTTGGCGCCTTCATAAGGGTGCTCAATGAGGCATGCCAATCAAAGTTAGATCCAAAATCCCAAAAAATGATGTTCATGGAATTTATTGATGAAATACATGCTGTTAAATATTATAATACACATACCAGGCATATAGGTACTACATGTCAAGGTTCAAGATCACTACTACCAAGGTCAGGACTTGGTCAGGGATATACCAGACTTCCAGTCAGACCTGGTCATAGGTGGTCAGAGGTGTTCAGGGGTTCCAAGCAGAATCAACTGGGCTGTAGCATGCCAGGTGAAAGGGGCCAGAGAGGACTTGGCTTCAACTTATAAGAGGTTGCACTCTTCTCCTCATCAGTTGTCCAATTTCAGGTGGATTGCATGCAGATGTCCAGCGGGTTTCTGGATGGAGGGCAAGAATAGATTAAGCAGAGGTTATGAGGTGAAATGAAGTTATGAGGAGCTGAGAGATTAAGGGTTTAGGTCTAGAATAAGTCAATGGTGAATGAAAGGTTGATATTAAGCAGAGAATTTGACAAGGCAAGATATAATGCAAGGCACAAAGTAATTCACAAGTAATTGCATACAAGTAATTTACAAGTAATTTGCAAACTGGAGACTAAGGCTAAGCTATGGGCACTTGAATAACGAGGGCCAGAAGAATAACAGAAAGTGCAGAAGTTTACTAATGGGTCTTGGTAAGTGTCTGTGACCAGAATTGGTAAGACTGTATTAGGAATAAAGTGAGTAAGCAAATGATTACTAAGGCACATGACAACTTGTCTGATGACTAAAATGTGCTGTGGCCAGGATGACGATGGACAAGGTTGGAAAAGTGTCAGAAAGGAATCAGAAACTATCAGAAATCTGATTAGGTGAAATGGGTCTTGACAGTATTTTCCCCTTAGGGCCAAGCCTACGAGGCATGTGAGGGTTCGAAGGTCTGACTTAAAAGCTGCATCTGTGGTCAGAAAAATTCCAATTTCCTACCTTCCTCTAACAACATGACCCTGCCCTCTTAAACTGCTGTGCAATGGTTGGATGCTTTCAAGGCCCAGCAAGAGAAGCTAGTCTGGGAGGGACTAAGGCTTGAGGAGGAAGTGCGAGGGGTGGAGGAGGAGTGACAGGTGGAGGCAGCATGGAAGGCCAAGGAGGAGGAGCAGAAGAAGGTGGCAGTCATGAAGTGGGCAGGCAAGAGGAAGGTGGTGGTTGAGGAGGGAGAGGCAGAAGAAAGTGGGTTGCCCATTAAGAGGGTGAAGGGCAAGGGGTGGGTGGACATGGAGTCTGAGGGGGTCATGCAGGTGGAGGCCGCTGATAGGTCCATTGCATGCTCTAAGGTCTGGGAATGGTTCTAATCATATTGACACATCATGACACATGCTCCAAATTGCTACAAATGCCATGAATTCAGTTTTGAGCTCATTTTGTACCATTTTGAACACTTTGAGTGATTTCGAATGACTTCAAATGATTCATGACACTTCGAACACCTTTGAATCACTTCGCACCACTTTGAACAATGTTGGCCACCATATATCTATCCTAAAACCCTTTTGATACACATGGCACAACCAATATGAACTACAGCATCACAAATTGAGCACTACCAGACATGAGGAGAGATGACAAAAGACTTAGGACATGATAATAGCACTTAGAGGTTTCAATGATGTATTGAAGCAAAAAAATAAGTACTTTGCTATATGGGGACACTGTACATTTCAATTATTTATTATTTCTCATTTGTTTTATGATTTACAAAGTCCTCATTGTTGTATATATTGCCTCGTGTACTACACATGTTTTATTCCCCTTTTTAGTACTATCTCTTCAAAATGTATATAGACTTTTACTAGTTACTTGGCAGAAAACAGAGAAGAAGTTACCCTCTCCCTTATCATCTGATTTAAGAGCAATTCTCTTGAAGTCTTAGCCTCACGTCTGGTAGGGCGACACCCACAGTTCTGCTAGCTGGACTGTGCGGGCTCTCCTACAAGAAAGTGGCGGGGTGCATGTGCATGATGGGGGATTTGATGGCTTTGATGGGAGGGGCTAAAAATAGACTAGTTGGCTGAAATAGGCTTTTCGCACCACTAATGTGGATGGAATACCTAAGAGAACTCAACTGAGGTCTCCTAGTATTTATTTTATGGTTATATACAAGGTTACATATATTGTAGTATGTTGCTACTGATGCACGCATACATGCACATACATATTGATGCATGTAAATAGAAAATTCCCATGCTGACAAATAATGTGTGTATAGGCATTTGGTAGCATATTTTGGTGAAATAAAATAAAATAAAATAAAATAAAATAAAAATAGTATTATGTAATAGACATGTTAGGAGACTGTTTCCTAACAACGTTGTATCTCTGAGTTCTGTGAAATATCACAAACTCCTTCAAACTTTTGTATTTGCTCCTCGACTTATCACCCATCACCCATTGTCACTTGAAAAACACTTTCCTTTTGCTATATTCACTCCTCAATATACCTCAACACCAGCCTGACTCTTCAAAACTTCTCAAACTCTTTTGGACATCTTCAACCTTCTTCGAAACAACTTTGAACAACTTTGAACCCCTTCAAACACCTTTCAAACCTTTTTCAAGCATTTTTATATGCTCCTAAAGTTCATTTGCGATGTGTCTCACCATTTTACACTTGTAACCACAACCTTTGGGTGACAGCAGTGATATTTAGTACCAACTCACACCCTTCCTCTGACTCATGTTATACCATCTGAAGCCATTTAGTAGGTTTTGTTTGGGTTTCTGGGTTGAGTATTATCACTGGGTGATTACCTGAAGTGAAGTGAGTCTTCATGTCCAAAGCTTGATCAAGAGACCAGAAAAAGTGGGAGATGAACTTGGATCTCTGGTTGCAAGTGACATGTGATGGAACTCCATGCTTGGAGAAGACATGCATGATGAACAGGTTGGCAAGTTCTTGGGCTGTAATTTTGTTGACTGTGGGAATGAATATGCCTTGCTTGGAGAATTGGTCTATGATGACCAGGATAGCGGTGTGGCCATCGGAGTTCGATAGCTGTTCAATGAAGTCCATCGAGATTGAGTCCCAATCCAGGACTGGGAGTTGCTTCAGGAAACCATAGGGTTTGAGTTGGGGTGACTTGGAGCATTTGCACATAGTACACGATTTGCAGAAGTCTTGTACGAAGGTCTGTAGGTTGGGCCAAACATAATTACATTGGATGAATTGTAGGGTCTTGTTTTGTCCAAAATGACCAGAAATGATATGGTCATGCTTGTACTGCAGAATCTTGAGGTGGAGATCCACTACATCCTGGACATAAATCTGGTCGAAGTGGCGGAGAAGTCCACTATTGTCTACAGTCCAATCGGCCATGGAGGGGGTCGGGAGATGAGTGGATAGATGGGGTCAAGGGTAAGAGAGGATCAGATGTCATTGTGGAGCTTCTCAACATCCATAAGGACTGCTTGTCAGATGACTGGGATGGTAAAGTATGTGGCTTGAAGAGAGGAGGTGAGCTGTTCTTGGGTGAAGATGGGTCGGAAATTGCTTGGGTTTGCTGAGACAAAGTCACCATTTCCCCCTTTGCAGTAGACATCCCAACATCTAGTGAGCGCATCAGGTTTTGCCCCTAGTTTCACAGGGTGGAAGCAGATGACTAAATTGAACTGTGAGAGGTACTCAGACCATCTAGCTTGGCAGCAGGTGAGGAGCTTGGTGGTGCTGAAGTACTTTAGATTTTTGTGATCAGTGACCACAGTAATTTACACTGCCCCATATGTTCTGCATGGATCTGCATGGAACCATGCAGACTGCACGGACTCCATGTGGAGTCCAACAATCTGGTGACCAAAATGAAAAATTACACCCCCTTTGGCATGGACTCCACCCCAGTCCATGTGGAGTCCACATAAGTCTGCACAGTCTGCACAGATCTGCGTGGAGTCTGCATAAGTCCACATGGACTCTGACCATGTGTGTGCTAAATTCAGGTTTAAAGGGTCATTGCATAGACACTACTAACTAGCTTACAGATACAAGGATCAACTACATGTCACTATCATCATCAGTGTCATAGTCACCAGTGTTATCAAAATCAGAGTCACTACTACCATTATTGCCACCAGACCTTTGCTGCTGTTTTTCCATCACCACCAAACTGTGATAAGACAACATTGTATGTAAAAACCAGTTGAAATTCCTGACTGTCATTCTTCTCAAGATCAAATCAAACCCCCCAAGCCATGCATTCAACTGCTCACATGCCTGAGTATTAAATGCATGCTTGTAGTGAGGTATCCCATCAGTATCATGCTCAACAATTACCAGATTTGGTGCTGAACCATTGGTTCGAGCTGGATTACACCATTTGTGACACAGATAATCTGTTGTGCTATGATTGATATAGTGGTATGAGTCCACTATCATTCGGCTGGTTTTTTGCCAGGTGTTCCAAGTGCCATTTGCAATGCTATGACAAAGAGCATGGCAGGCTTTGTCAATACAGATATAAGCTGGTTGTGACTCCTATGTGGGATAGACAGTTTCCAACAACTGCAGAATGTGCTCTTCAGATTCTGCCTTTGCAAACTTTGCCCAAGCAATTACAACCCCACATGGTGCACAAATTGTTTCAACACAATAGAACCTGCAGGGAGTAAAATAATTTGAATGTTGTATCTCTGGCATCTCCTCATCATGGCATTGGATATTTGGTGCTGAAGCTGGCTCCTATGGTAAGCTTTCACCAGGTCTCCAAATCATTCTCCGAAATCCTGACAACTTCTGGCGAGATGAACTTGCATGGAATCTGTTCCAATTTCCCCAGTGTTGCTCACATGCCTGGATCCCACCAATCTTTGGATTTGAACACCCAACCACTCAGCATTTTTCTCCATATTGGGTTTTATGCAAAGCACAAAATACACCACCTCGTGCATTTGCAAGTTTAGCAGTGCAATCCCCATGTGCACAGTGCTAAAAACTTTATATAAGCCACCACATTCAAATGCCAGGACAGGGCACATACTGAAGGGCCCAGTTACTATCCCATCAAGGACAACTAATTGAACAAATGCCTTGTCAACCTCCATTTGGTCATCACCAATAGCTGAGCTGCTCTCTGCTGCAGTGTTTGGGCTGGGTATGACATCTGCAGTTGCCTTGTATATTTGTGTGCATTCAGAACATGAATGCTCTCCAGCAACTCTGATAACTCCATTTGCTCCCAAACTTAGAAGCCTCCTTTGTAACCTCATCAATAGAAAGCCTATCTTGAAGGATGAGATTAATATCTGATGCAGAGGTGATTGAATGCATTGATTCTTGAACAAATGCCTGCCAGACATGATGCCAAGTGACCTTCTTGAATTGAACAAGCTGTTTCCTAAAGCTGTTATTCCAGTATTCAGTGTATCCAGCAGCTGAGGCATGGAAGCTGTATAACCCATTCAAAACAGCTTGGGAAAATGATCGATCCACCCATAGCCCCTGCCCAACATTAAGGTATTTTGCAGAATTCAGATATAATCGACTGAATCTGTTTTACCCCTATTTTCAACCCCTCGCTCATGATTAGCCATGTATCTTGTGTTGCACACATTGCATAGTCCTGTCAAAACAGGGACATTATCATGTATAGTGGTGTTTTTGATTAAAGTGACATGTGGAATATCTCGAATAGGAGTGATTTGATGGAGGGAGTATGACTTGCATGCCAGAGTCTGGCATTCCATGGCATTGGGACAAATGACAAGTGCTGGTTGGATTGATTTGTTGGAAATGGATTGTAATTTGCCTGGATATTGTTCATTGGCATTGTAGGGGTGGAGATGTAAAAGCTTGGCCAAAGAGTCAAGTTTGAGACCCAATGCTATGATTTCCTCCTCCTCCTTGTCCACTCCTTTCTTCACATTTTTCATTTTCAAGGGCCCAACCTTGTGACTATCAACCTGTTTTTTTAAGTTTCAAATTCCTAAGTTTGCAAGTAAATTGCCAAATTCAAAATACATAAACTAAGTTACACAATTATATCTATTAGGTGAGGGAGTCGATGCGCAGGGCAGTGTGTTGCTGTGGTCCCCTCCTCTCATTCCCTCCATGCCCTATCCCACCCTCATGCCCGTACACTGACATAGCACCCCTTTCCACTCCACGAGCAATTGCTCATGGCAGTGATTGGGGGGTGCTTCATGGGGCAGGTATCATTGCGTCTCCTCCCTCTCGTCTTGTCTTGTCTCCCCCTCATTGTCTCCCCCTCATCATTCCACCCACCAACCACCTCACGAGCAGTTGCTTGTGAGGCTGGGGGTGGGTGGTGTGTCATTGCAGTCTCCTCTTCCTGCCCCAACCTGCAAACCACTCTGCGAGCAGATGCTTGTAGGCATGGCCTGTTCCCCATCCCCTGTCATCTCCCCTCCCTGTCATCTTCCCTCCCCATCATTGTTCCACCACCAATGACCCCATGAGCAGCTGCTCATGAGGCTAGAGGCACATGGGGCATCATCCATGGTAGGTGTGGTGGTGGTCTGCCATCTCAGCGCTGTGGTGTCTGGGTTGTCTTGCCTCTGTCCATCATTACCAGTAGATTAGAACCTAGACAACAAAAAAAGAAAATTAGTAAGTTTAAAAAAACAAGAAACAAATGAAAAAAAATTTCAAATGATGCAATTGTCATTTGGGCTGGGTTGTGTCCATTTGCTTTTTTGCAGCTGTTAGTGATGGTGTTTGAGGTGGGGGTGGACTTGGGGATGGTGGTAGTGGGTGTAGCTTGTTTCTATAAATTAGACTGTTAGTTTAAAAAGTAAAGCAGCTTGAAAAAGAAAAAAAAAAAACTTATTCTGCCAGGAGGCGATGCCCCTCCTAGCCCATCATCATTAGTATCCCACTCAGCACTGGTGGTGGTGCCGCCATTGCCACTGTTGGTGCTGGTGTCTTCTTCATGGCCATCCTCTCGCATTGGTGGTGTCTGGCCCATACTCGTTGTCATTGTCATCGCTCGGTGGTGATGGTGTTGGGGTCTTCTCCTTGCCAATCCCATGCCACCATTGGCAGTTGGTGGTGGTGGTGGTACATGGGATTGGTCCTGTTGGTGTAAAATGTTATTAAAATAAAAGTAAACAAAAAAAAATAAAGGGAGGGGGGCTTAGGTGAGCCCCTCCCCATCCTCATCCTTATAGCAGAGTTAGAACCTAAAAAACACAAGAAAACATTAATTAGTCAAAAAAAAAAGAGAACAGAACATGAAAAAAAATTACCTGGAGCCCAAACAACATTGTTTGGGCTTTTTGTGGTTCATTTGTGGCCGGTTTTGGCATTGTTCAATGTGGGAGTGGGTGTGGCAGTGGCAGTGGTGGCAGTTGACATAGTAGAGAAGGTGGTGGTGAGGTGAGTGGAGTGGAGGAAGCAATCCACACCACGAGTGGTTGCTCATGGGGCTGGGGGAAGGTTGTGGGGGTGCATTCCACATTTTTTATTTTGGCAGGTCGTCCCCAGTAGTATACAATCTAAAAAGTAGTAAAATGCAATTAGTTTATTGATAAAAACAAAAAGAAAAAAGGAAAAAAGTATCTATGGCCCAAACGACAGTTGGCATCGTTTGGGTGTGCGTTATGCATTTTCATTGTGGCAGGTCATCCCCAGTGGTATACAACCTAAAAAGTAGTAAAATTCAGCTAGTTCATTGATAAAAACAAAAAGAAAAAAGAGAAAAAATGTATCTATGGCCCAAACGACAGTTGGGTGCATGTTTTATCCAGTCAGCTCGTTTGAAGGCAGTGGTGATGGTGGGCATGGATGTGGGAGCAGTGGTGGCATGCATGCACACAGTGGTGGTGATAGTAGACTGGAGTGGAGGGAGGTGGTGGTGAGCTGGCATCGCCTGCCAGATTCTGTCCTATTTGCTTTTGTTTGGTCTCCTGCTAAAATTACAATTTTGTTTGCAAATCATTGCATCCTGGCTGTTAGACCTTCCTCAAACACCCTGCTCACCTTACAATATGTATGTCTTAGTATATTTACACAATATGTCAGTAGTATTAGACAAGTATGTAGCCTAGAAATTATATATACCCTGTCTACATAAGCCAGACAAAGTTTGGCATGTTTGTGCTTTGTCATACAAAGCCAAACAGTGGTATATAGTTGCATCAATGCCATCACACATCAATGGCTATGTAGTGTAATGGTAATATATGTCTGTAGGCTCTTAGTTAGTCATGAGGCTATGGGCTCAAATATCACTGGTGGCATTATTTTGCTATGTTCAAATAATCTGCTCGGATGAACGTGGACTGTCCTTGCTCATCTGACCTGGTTGATCATGGATGCAGACAGACAAAATCCATGGAATCCGAGTAAAATCTGCAGAGTCCATGTTAGTCTGCATGGATCCATATGGACTATCACACCTTGTTGCACAGCTAAAATGGGTGATTGTATGGATTGCAAATCTGCATGGAGTCCATGTAATTCCATGCAGATCCACATGGAACATATGAAGACCTCAGTGACCACATCGATCAGGTTTCCAGAGCCTTCCAGATAATGTCGCCAATGTTTGAATGCTTCAAAGATGGCCAGAGGTTCTTTGTCATGGGTGTCATAGTTTAGCTCAGTGGAATTGAAGGAGCAGGAGTGGAAGGCAACAGGGTGAATGTTGCCATCAAAAGTGTGGGTGGAAAGGATTGCTGCCAGGGTGTAGTCAGAGGCATTTATTTCAAGGACCAGGTGGGAATCCAGGACCCACTGAGAGAGGACTGGAGCATGGGTGAATTCTTTCTTAAGCCAGTCAAAGGCTTCTTGGCACTTTTTGTTGAAGTCCCAGGGGAAGTTCTTCCATGTCAAGCAGGTAAGAGGCACAATGATGTCAGAATATCCATGAATGAACCTGCAGTAAGAGTTGCAGAATCTGAGGAAAGACTGGATATCCTTGACTTTCCAGGGTACCAGCCAGTCCAGGATGGTCTTTCCTTTGTCTTCAGACATCTGGAGTCCATTTGGTGACAAGATGAGCTCAAGATATTTATATGTATCTTTGTGGAACTCACATTTCTGTGGAGAGAGGCATAAAGTCCATGTTTCTGGAGTCTCCAGAGGACTTTTTTTAATGTGAGCCTTGTGTTTTAACATGTTGTCAGAAAAAATGAGGTTATCATTGACATAGATGATGATGCAGACATTGAGCATGTCGCTAAAGATGTCATTCATGAAGCATTGGAAAGGTGCAGGTGCATTAGTGAGTCCAAAGAGAACCACCAGCCACTTGAAGGATTTGTAGCAGGTCTGGAATGTCATTTTCCATTCATCACCATCAGCGATGCAAACCAAGTGGTAAGTGTGTCAGAGGTCGATCTTTGTGAAGATGTGGGACTTGTGGGGCACATCAAGGAAGTCAGATATTTGCAGGAGCAGATAGCGATCCTTCTTTGAGATGTGGTTGAGGCCCCAGTAGTCAACACATAACTAGAGCATACCATCCTTCTTCTTGACAAAGAGTATAGGAGCACCATGAGGTGATTTGGAGGGTCAGATAAAGCTAGAGTGAATGTTCTCTTCAATGAACACTTGCAGGGCTTCGAGTTCAGATGGGGAGAGGGAGTACATACAGCCTGGAGGTGGGGGTGCATTATCTTCCATCTCTATCTTTAGTTTGTAAGGGCATTGTGGAGGAAGGGTGTTTGCCTTCTGTTTATTAAAGACATTGGTGAACTTGTGATATTCTTCCAGAATATCTGAAAGGTCCACCAGATTTCTAGTAACAGCCAAGGATTTGGCTGTAAGGCCTTCCAGGGAAAAGATCATCTGACAGGCAATAGCCCCATAAAGTTTGCTAGCATGCATGTAAGCAGCAGCATTAATAAATGAGATTGCAGGAGGTGCATGGGTATTGGCTGGAAGGTTCAGAGTTGACTTGGGAGTTGGGGGTCAGAAGACATCAGGGGTGCTGGACCTCTATGATCTGCAGAATGAAAAGTTATTTGGCCAGAAGACCAGTTAATCAATGGATTGTATTGCTTTAGCCAGTTGTGACCAAGGACTGCAGAACAGGAAGAGTCGAGTGGGGTTACATAAAATGTCAGATTGAACACTTCACCAGATGGAAAAGTAACCAGGAGCTTTGTGACTTGCATGATGATGGAGTTGCAAGTTCCATCAAATAGTCAGAGTCTGATCAGCAAAATAGTTTCTGTGCTGAAATGATCTTCCAGCATGAAAGTGGAGTCAAGGAAACAGTGGAATGAGCCAGAGTCGATAAGGATTAAGGTTGGTAAAGAGTTGTTGGAGATGGATAGGCAGATGGTCAGGGAATCAGGGTTGGAAAGAGCAGACACATTGAGACAAACATAGGCAGCCAGCTGGAAAAGGTCAATGCAACCCTCAGCCCCATTAGCATATTCCTGAGAGTTGTGGACTATTTTTTTGAGTCTGTGGAATCTGGCATGGATTCAGAGACTGTGGCTGCATGTGCTTTCATGGCTTTGGACTTGCTGAAATTACCAGCTATGTGTCCTTCTTTACCGCAATAAAGACAAAGACCTTTTTTCATCCAGCACTCGTGTTCTTCTCCAGTTAGTTTGCCATTCTTTCCCAACTTGTCAGAGATGGAGTCCTTTGGCTTGTTACTCTTGGATCTGGAGGAGCCACTGGTCAAGGGTTGATTACTGCAATTAGAGTTGGATGGATTCTGGGGCTTGGACTGATTATTAGAGTTAGAGCTAGAATTGGAATTGGAGTTTGGGGAACTCTTGGAGTCCTTCTTTCCAGAGTTTCCAGAAGTTCCAGAGGTCTTGGCATTAAGATGATTCTCTTCTTCCTGCATCCAGTAAATGTGGTCAGTGTCTTGGGCCTTAAGCCACAAGGCTGCCAGAGTGTCAGGTTTCCCACCTTGCAAAACTTCTATACAGAGGAAGAGCAGAAGTCCATGGAAGTACCAGTCATGAAGAGCAGCTTCATTCCAGTCGACCCAGGAGGCTAGTTTCCAAAAGTCCACATTATACTTGACTATATGGCTTCCTTTTTTTATAGTGAGCTCAGAAAGAGCCTTCTCAGTGATAGGTGCACTGCATGCTTTAAGGTCTGAAGAACACTTCCAATCATATCGACACATTATGACAGATGCTCCAAACTGCTATAAACACTATAAAATCCTTTTCGAACACTTTCAAACAATTTCACACTACTTCGAATGAGTTCCAACCATTTTGAACCATTTAGCAACATTTCAAATGCTTTTGAATGACTTTGCAGCACTTCGAATGAAGTTGGCTGCCACATAACTGTTTTGAAACCATTTCGATACATGCTGCACAACCAGAACAAGCTATTTTGTCACAAATCGAGTACTACTGGACACGAGGAGAGACAACAAGAGATTTAGAATGCGATATGTGTGGTTTTTATGTTTCAATGATATATTAAAGCAATAGGATAAGAACTTTTACTATACTGGGACAATGTATGTTTCACTTATTATCATTTTTTCATTTGTTTTATGCTTTACAATACCTTTATTTGCTGTGCATATTGCCTCGTGTTTTCCACATGTTATTGTTTCCTTTTTAGTAATATTTCTTCAAATTGTATATAGACTTGTATTAGTTACTTAGAATGACAGGAAAGAAAAAAGCAAAGGGAACAGAGAAGAAGTTACCCTCTCCCTTATTGTTTGATTTAAAAGCTGTTCTCTTGAGTCTTAGCCTCGTGTCATATCTCTAAGTTCTGTGAAATATCACAAACATCTTTGAACTATTGTATTCACTCCTCATTTTATTGCACATCGCCTATCGCCTCTCAACAAACACTTCTTATTTGTCATATTTGCTCCTTGATATACCTCAACATTAGTCTGACATCTTCAAATTTCCTCAAACTCACTTTGAACCTCTTCAAACTTCTTTGAACCTTATTTGAACTACTTTGCACATCTTCGAACCCATTTCGAACTCTTTCGAACAACTTCGTATGCTCCCACAGACAATTCGCAACCATTTTGCATCTTCAACCACAACCTTGGGTATCAGCAGTGATATTTAGTACCAACTTGCACCCTTTCTCTAGCCTGTGTTATACTTCTTAAGCCTTTTAACAGGTTTTTGTTAGGTTTCCAGGTCAAGTATTATCATTGGCATCCCCCAAAGGGTTGTGAGGGCCAAAATTGCTTTCTAGCTTTCCGAGAAATACCTCATAATTTCGCATACAGTGGGCAGAATCCATTAGGTCATTGAGGCCAGGTTTGAATGAGCTGAGCACTGATATCTTTAGGTAAGAGATGATGAATAAGATTTTCCTCTCATCAGATGTGAAGATGTGAGAGTGATCTCACAAATGGAGGTTGCATGCAACTAGGAAGTCCTAAAGTTTCCAGGGGTTGGAACTGTCAAATGTGTCAGATTCCCTAACTTTGCTCTTCTCAGGCTTCAGGGCTTGGTTCTGGCAGAGAGCACAGGGACTGTTTGAAAGGTCAAACAGGGCATCAACAAATCTGTTGTCTAGATCTGGGTTTTCACCTAAAGGAGGTTGATCTCCAGGGTCATCAGGATTGGAGTCATCCCCAGAGCTGTCAGGACTTCTAGGATCATTGGGTCCACCAGAAAGTCTGTCCTCTTCACCTGTAGCTTCCTTATTGGTAAGGTTGGGTTGCCTGTCATCCTCTACGTAGTCAAGTGGAGTTGGAATCTGAGGGGGTTCTGAAGGCAAGTTAAGTGCATAGACATGACATTGGTGTTAACAGATGGTATACCAGAGCTCACTCATCGAAATATGTTTGATGGTCAGACTCAGGCACCAAAGGTAGAAGTGGGTCTAGGAGCTGGGTGTACTGATTGTCAGATAGCTGATAAGCCTGGAAGAGTGCCTGAGCAGTGGGAGTTTTTTGTGGTCTGCTGAGAATGTGATTCTGTGTGGGACATAGAATAAGGTTCAGAATGGTGTAGGTTGACGAGAGAAGTGTGAGTTTGCAAATACTGTCAAAGTTCAAGATCGCTACTACCATGGTTGGGACTTGGTCAGGGATATACTGGACTTCCAGTTGGACCCAGTCATCAGTGGTCAGAGGTGTTCAGGGGTTCTGGGCAGAATCCACCAGGCTGTAGTGTGCCAGGTGAAAGGGGCCGGAGAGGACTTGGCTTCAACTTATAAGAAGTTGCACCCTTCTCTTCGTCAGTTGTCCAATTTCAGGCAGATTGCATGTGGATGTCCAGTGGGTTTCTGGACAGAGGGTGAGGATAGATTAAGCAGAGGTTATGAGGTGAAATGAAGTTAAGAGGAGCTGAGAGATTAAGGGTTTAGGTCTAGAATAAGTCAAGGGTGAATGAAGGGTTGATATTAAGCAGAGGATTTGACAAGGCAAGATATACCATAATGCAAGGCACAAAGTGATTCACAAGTAATTGCTTACAAGTAATTTACAAGTAATTTACAAGTAATTTGCAAACTGGAGACTAAGGCTAAGCTATGGGCGCTTAAATAATAAGGGCCAGAAGAATAACAGAAAGTATGGAAGTTTACTAATGGGTCTTGGTAAGTGTCTGTGACCAGAATTGTTAAGACTGTATTAGGAATAAAGTGAGTAAGCAAATGATTACTAAGGCACATGACAACTTGTCTGATGACTAAAAGGTGCTGTGGCCAGGATGCTGACAGACAAGGTCAGAAAAGTGTCAGAAAGGAATCAGGAACTATCGAAAATCTGATTGGGTGAAATGGGTCTTGACACTACACATGATTACCACTTCATGAATAATCCTCCTGATATTCAATTTGAGGGAGAGGAACAGCCTGTTGGAGAACAAATTGAATCAGTCGAGCCCCACCACAATCAAAAGAGAAAATGTCCAGATGATCACACTCCTCCTATAGTAAGGAATTTGAAACCTCGAAAGCAGATCAATTATTGACTATTAGATGATCCACTTCTAGCATATGATCCATCCCCAGAATTAACAGCATTACCTAATAGTGATTTAGAGGGAGAGGTAGTGGTCTTCTCACCTAATAAGGTAATAAGCACTGTTCTAGACCATGCCAATTTAGCATCAGAAGACCCACAGTCTTTAATTGAAGCACAAAAATTGTCTGAGTGGCTGGGATGGAAAAAATCGATCCAAATTGAGTTAGATCAACTCAAGGATTGACAGACTTGGAAACTTACCAATCCACCAGATGATCCCATTCCCATCAAAAATAAATGGGTATTCCTAAAGAAATATAACAAAGAAGGCACACTAACAAAATATAAGGCTAGATTAGTAGCCAAAGGATATTCCCAAATACTGGGAATGGATTTTGTAGATATGTTCTCACCTGTTGTAAGATTGGAAACCCTGCAAGCAATACTTGCATTAGCTGCTGTCAAAAATTGGGAAATATGTCACATGAATGTTAAGGGTGCATACCTAAATGGAATCCTAAAGGAGGAAATCTATATGGAGCAACCCGAGTGATTCACTGATGGCACAAAGAGTGTATGTGAATTGATCAAAATGCTCTATGGACTTAAGCAATCAGGATGCAAATGGAATATTCAGCTTAATACAAAGCTCACCAGTGTCAAGACCCAATTCACCCAATCAGATTTCTGATAATTCCTGAACTCTTTTCTGATTCCTTTCTGACCTTGTCCATTGGCATCCTGGCCACAGCAACTTTTAGTCATCAGACAAGTCATCACATGCCTTAGTAATCATTTGCTTACTCACTTTATTCCCAATACAGTCTTACCAATTCTGGTGATGGACACTTACCAAGACACATTAGTAAACTTCTGCATTACCCGTCATTCTTCCAGCCCTCATTATTTAAGTGCCTATAGCTTAGCCTTAGTCTTTAGTTTGCAAATTACTTGTACTTGTGATTGTACTTGTACTTGTGCATTACATTGTCTATTGCTTGTATCTTGCCTAATATCAACCCTTAATCATCCTCAACTCATTCCTAGTGTTTAAAAGTCCAGTGCATTGGACTGAAAAAAAACTGTGGACTCAACTGGACCGGACTGATGGCAACCAAACTTTTGGTTGCAGTTGTGCTAAGTTCTTCACATGTGCAGTTCATGGTTCATCAACATCGTAACATTTTAATAGATCATGCTTAGACTGACCACAACCAGTTGTGGACCGGACTTCGGTTCCAGCAACCATGCAAGCAATGATATATTCTACTAGTAGTATAGTTCTTGTACATGTATGTATGTCGTACAGGATACAAGAAAATTTAAATGTGTCTACCTATACAAATATAAGCACAAACAGGACCACTTTTCATTCATTGCAGTTACTATCTATCTATCACACAAAGTTCAACCATGAAATCTCAAAAGTCATCCATAGTGAATGCACCACCAAAGAGGAAACTGGCTGCAGCAAAAGCACATCATGCCCATGCTCCAAAAGGCAAGGTACCACTGAAGAAGACCAGTAACCAAAAAAGGCAAATATCTGATGAAAGTGGTGATTATGATGAGTCGTCTAGCGATGAAGAGCCTACACCACTGAGAAAATGTGCAAAACATGTCATAGAGGAAGTCACTGATGAAGAGCCAGAAGAAGATGTAGCTGGAGAAATCAATGATAATTTGGAAGAGGATGACGAGCAGCAGCCACCTGATACTGATAAGGTTCATGTCAGTATTATCATTCACATGACAGAGGTCTCACTTGCAAACTAACAGAATAATGATGGCAAACTCAATGAACAACATCACAGTGAAATCCCCATGGTACTGACAGTAAAGGCTAACTCCTCAAAAGATGTCACCTTACTGTTCTCAGACTGCATAACAGTGACATTCAAGAAATAAGATGGTAAGCATGAAAATCTGAAAGGGTGGTGGTGCACCACCTGCAGGTAAGTCTCAAGTATACAAAATAAGAAAATACTCACGAAAACACAAAAAATACACAGAATTGATTAAATGTGAGGGATTGCAAAAGGCATTCTTGGAAGAGAAGTAACTCCTCATGCTGCCAGCATGCATGGCAGCACTGGGAGTTGTATGAGAGGAAATGTAAGGAGACTGATATGCCTATTCACCACTGGGCAATTCCCCATGTAATGTGGAAGGCAATGGAAGCAGACAAGCAGATGAAGGGGAAGCAATCAAAGTTGGATGGAGCTTTCAAGAAGATAATGGGTCCAAAAGAATTCACGCATGATGGCACTCTGCATGCGGGGTCTCAGTTCATAGCAGGGCTATGCAATTGTGTGGGGATCTGTAATCAAGCTGAATCCAAGATGATGAACATTGCACATTATGATAAGATTAACTGATTGTTCACTCACTCTCAGCTTGGCACAGTAATACTAGACAATGCATTGACAAATGCTACCATTTGTTCAACAGTTGAGGATCTCCATCAGCACCAACAGCTCAACCCCTGGGACACTTTTACCAATCAACTACTGTAAGTATTTCACTGATATACTAAGGACTGCATATTCTAATGTCTTTCAGTTGTCTTGAACACATTGTTAATCTGGCTAACATTGATGTTATGGTGCACATTACCAAGATCATTGCTGTGGAGATGGCAATGGCAATATGGGGGTACGATCCCAGGATGCCTGCTAACTGCATGTTTAGCAGATCTTTAGATGTTATTGCCACAATCCATACTCTTGCTATGAAGGTAAAACTATACTTATGACTTTGAAAATTATCTTATGTATCTGATTTCATCCAGATCCAATTGTCTGGCCTGCACATCAAATGTTTCCAAAAACTTCAACTTGAATGCAATATCCTGCATCTGCATAAGATTCCTCTCCCCAGTAATGTTTGATGGGGTTCAGTGTTCCACATGTTAGATTGCTCTTACACCCTATGACAGGTGAGTATTGCTTTCAAAGTTTAATCTCTCCATATTACAATGGTTGATAGCCTATCAATCATTTTATCACATCTGCTGATGAACACTTCAGGAATATTACAACTGTCAGAAGAGATGGATGGGTTGTCAAGCACATTCCATGGTCAGTGTTCAAGTTATCAGACACCAACTGGAACTGAGTACATAATGCAAGGGACATCTTAGCAATGCACATTTATCTTTCTTCTTCTTCTCATTATTAACCATCAGTCCAGGATTCCAATGTGATCCAGCATTACTTCTCCCCCGAGCGCCAGCCCACTCTGTGGTGTGCACTTCCAGCAATTGAAGAACTACAGACAGCCTGGGAAGCCAAGTGCAACAATGTTTGATATGCCCCATACAAGACTGCACTCACTGATGGACTGAACAAACTTAATAAATATTATTCTCGGTTTGACAAAAAACCCAACTATGTACTCTTGCTAGATATGTGAACAATGTCCTGGTAACACTATACTTATTCCCTCTCACAGTTCTCTGTCCTTACTACAAACTCCATTACACCAAGTTGGCTTTGGGAGGAGAAAAGGAACAGACTGAGGAACATGCAGCAGGAAACTGGAATGCAAAGAACTGGAAAGATGAGGCACAGAAGATTCTCGAAGCAATGGTACAAGTAACATTTCAAACTTTTGCAATCTACTGACACCATTCTTTGCAGATGGAGATTTACTGGAAGACACATCCCAGAGCACCACGTATGGTGACACTGGCTGCTACCCCCAATGCTTCTGATACCAGCAGTTCGACCACATCATTTCTGTCTGAGTTCAACTGACATTGTCAAAGTCTTCTGATGCAGAAGGAGGATGAAGGGTGGGCTGCCGAACTATGATGATACCTCAAGAATGTTCCTGTGGATGTCACCAAGGATATGGACATCATTGAATATGGCAGGTTTGTGCCAGTTCATTGATTATCTAGATACTTATATAGCATAAGATTTCAGAATCAATGTCAGCTCTTTCCAATGCTTGCATGGATTGCTCTTGATGCCCTCCCCTGTAGGGCATTGTCAGTACCCTGTGAATACCTTTTCTCGGCAAGTAAACAAACTGCTGAGGACCACTGTTCATGTTTGGGAGCAGCACGATTTGAAGAACTTCAGGTAGTAAATTTGCATGGCATAATACAATCACTGACCTTGCTGCATGGAATTCAGCTGATGTGGAGGAGGTGGACCTTGGTTATTATGAAAAACTTTTAGAGACTGATGTGATGCTTGCTGAATTTGATGAGGAGGCAGAGGCAGACAAAATAGTGTTTGATTAGATTTGCATAAACTTCATTATGACTACATTAGATTAGAGTAGTAATGGTTCAAATGCTGATAGGTCCATCATGCACTTTAAGGTCTGGAGAAAATTTCCAATCGTATCGACACATTACAACAGATGCTCTGAACCACTATGAATGCTACAAAATCAACTTCGAACACTTTTTGAACATTTTCAAACTATTTTGCACTACTTCGAATGACTTTGCGACATTTCAAATGCTTTTGAATGACTTCACAGCACTTCAAACAAAGTTGGCCACCACATAACTGTCTTGAAACCTTTTCAATACATGCTGCACATCCAGAATAAACCTTTTCGTCACATATCAAGCACCACCAGACACAAGGAGAGACCACAAGGGACTTAGGATGCAATAATAGCACTTAGATGTTTCAATGATATATTGAAGCAAAATATAAGTACTTCTACTATATGGGAACACTATACATTTCAATTATTTATCATTTCTCATTTGTTTCATGATTTACAAAGTCCTCATTGTTGTATATATTGCCTCATGTACTACACATGTTATTATTTCCTTTTTAGTACTATCTCTTCAATTCTTGTATTAGTTACTTTGAATGAAAAAGAGAAGCGATGGGGAACAGAGAATAAGTTACCCTCTCCACTATCATCAGATTTAAGAGCCATTATCTTGAGTCTTAACTTGCATCATATCTATAAGTTCTGCAAAATATCGTGAACTTCTTCATACCTTCATATTAGTCTCTCGACTCATTGCCTATTGCCTATCGCCATTCGAAAAACACTTCACATTTGCTATACTCCCTTCTCAATATACCTCAAACCACTTTGAACCACTTCGACATTCCTCAAAACTTCTTTGAACTATTTTGCACACCTTTGAACATCTTCCAAACTATTTCGCACACCTTCAAACCTATTTTGAACTCTTTTGAACCTCTTTTGCACCTTTAAAGCCGATTTGCAACATGCCCCATCATTTCACATTGCTCACTACAACTTTTGGGTATTAGTGGTGATATTTAGTACCAACTCGCACCCTTCCTCTAGCATGTGTTATACTTCTTAAGCCTTTTAACAGGTTTTTGTTAGGTTCACAGGTTGAGTATCATCAATGCATTGAGTTAGATTAGAAGGCTGAGTTAGAGTAGGATGTATTCCAATATAATTAATGTCCATCTACTGGGTGTAACACACATAGATTGCTAATTTCATTGTTCATCATGATCACAAGTTACTATCCGGGTGGCTTCTTATGGACTTGAATTATGCTGCATGAAATGCCAATTCAAATGAGTGTATTGTGCCCATCTCACTAATTTAATCTCTTATTATTGTGCTTTTCAGGCGAAGATATCATGGTACAGTGTTTACTCACATGCAATGCCATATGGAATGTCAATCCACATGGCAGTTCTTTTCTATGTATCCTCTTTTCCCTTTAGTGTACATCTTGCTGGCCTACTCACTGTCTCTCTCAATTCTCAACTCAAACAGTTTTAATCTTACTTGGTCTTGCAAATGATTAGATATTGACAAGATAAGAAATTGAGGCAGCGCTTTCAGCGGTTAACTGAACTGTGTGATGTTTTCTTTTCTTTTCCTTACCACCCACTACAGCAATGTCAATGCTGTCAACTGCTACCTTTCCAATATCGGCTGCAGTTGCCCCTCTGTCAAATACTGCTTATCTTCACAGTGTTTCTTCCCAGGCGTCACTCTCACTCTCTTATGATTATCTTGTTCTAGCTCTCTGAACACCAAAGAATTAGATACCAGGGCAATAACATGGTGGCAGATAAGTCTTTCATTCAGAGGTTTACTTGCTGATGTTGCATAGTGAAATCAGCTCACATTTCCTACCCTTGAAAGAATGGCTATTCAGTACCATGATGTGAGGGTCATTACCATAGTGTAAAGATGGCAAGAGAGGTGTCATCTTGTCGAAAGTATGTGATGCATGCTATTCTGATGTTGTCTACTCTTTTCTAACTGTGATATATGATAGATCTGTCTCTACTTTCTATATGTTACCTTGCCTCTGGGTCCTACTGTCCTTGATGATCCCTATCTAGAGTAGTTTAGTTGATTTACTCTTAGTATTATTATGAAAGACCAGTCTAGACTGCTAGGGAACTAACCTAGACTGGTCCTGGACAGGTTGTGTGAGAAACCAGTGCAAACCGGTTGCTAGACTGAAAGTGAACTGTTGTAGACTGGTTCTATAAAGTCCAGTCTGCAGTTGTGAGTTATTTGACTTTACATAGACTGGTTGCCAGTCTGGTGATAGGCTCATTGCATGCTCTAAGGTCTGGGAATGGTCCCAATTGTATAGAGACATTATGACACATGCTCCGAACCACTACGAATGCCATGAAATTGATTTTGAACCATTTTGAACTATTTCAAGTGATTTTGAATAGTTTTGAATGACTTTGCAAGAGATTTCAAATGCCTTCAAACAACTTCGCACTACTTCAAATGATATTGGCTGCCATAGGGTTATTTTAAAACCCTTTTGATACATGCTGCACATTTGGAATGAGCCATTTCATCACATATCGAGCGCCACTGGACACGAAGAGAGACAACAAAAGGTTGAGAATGAGATAAATGAGGTTTTGTGTTTCAATTATATATTGAAGCAATAGGACAAGCCCTTATTACTATACTGGGACAATGTACATTTCATTTATTATCATTTTTTATTTGTTTTATGTTTTACAATACTTTTATTTGCTGTGCATACTGCCTCATGTTTTCCACATGTTATTGTTTCATTTTTAGTACTATCTCTTCAGATTGTATATAGACTTGTATCAGAAAAGCAAAGGAAACAGAGAAGAAGTCATCCTCTCCCTTATCATTTGATTTAAGAGCCATTCTCTTGAGTCTTAGTCTTGCATTGTATCTCTAAGGTCTGTGAAATATTGTGAACTTCCTCGAACTTTCATATTCATCCCTCAACTCATCGTATATCACCTATTGTCTCTCAAAAAACATATACTCATTCCTCAATATACCTTGAACCACTTTGAACATCTCTGAACTTCTTCGAAACTACTTTGAACCTCTTCGAATCCCTTCAAACCTTCTTCGAACTATTTTGCACACCTTTGAGCATCTTTTAAACTATTTTGCACATCTTTGAACCTACTTCAAACAGCTTTCAAACAACTTTGTATGCTCCCACAGACTATTCGCAACAGCTCTTATCATTTTGCATCTCTAAACACAACCTTTTGGGTATCAGCAGTAATATTTAGTACCAACTCGCACCCTTCCTCTGACTTGTGTTATACCATCCAAAGCCATTTAGTAGGTTTTGTTTGGCTCTCTGGGTTGAGTATTATCACCAGTTCACATGAAATGTGTTGAAAAAACCAGACCAGACTGGACTTTTAAACACTACTCATTCCTGAACCAAACCTTTAATCTTTTGACTCCTCTCGACTTAATCACTTCATAACCTCTGCTTCACTCTACCTTTGCCCTCCATCTGGAAACCTGCTAGACATCCACATGCTTCCTGCCTGAAATTGGACAACTGATGAGGAGAAGGGTGCAACTTCTTATAAGTTGAAGCCAAGCTACAGGTGAAGAGGACAGACTTCCTGGTGATCCCGATGACCCTAGTGGTCCTGATGGCCCCAGGGATGACCCCAATCCTAATGACCCTGGAGCATTCAACTTTGTTTTTCTGGTAAGCAGTCGAGTTAATTATATCCATTCTCCTTGTTAATAGCTTATGTGAATACTTTATGAAGAGCTGGAGGTCACTTTCCAAGCATGACAATTTTTCTGTTATACTGTATCCATGCCCTGCATAGAGGAGTTTTTCTCTCAGTACATCATCCAGTGAATCTGAATCAGCTATATTAACCACCCATCTCTTTAAGGTAGCTGGGTGCTTACATTCTTTTACACCAGAACCATTTTTTCCTGTTGGATTTGGCATTTGCTGGCATCAACCAATGTTGGTGTTTGTGTGCAGTTGAATTCTGATCATTTGAGCATGTAAAGTCTGGAACACTCCTTCATTTTCCAAACATGTTTGTGCCACCTAAGGCTAACTTTTATTCTTTCCATTTGTTTTGCTTTCTTTCATACATTACTCCTTAGTTGTCTCATTATGCCAAGTGCATCGCAGTCAGGCTGTGATGACTGTGGAGCCAGTTTTCCACTTGCATCAGAACATGGTGATCTGTACCACAAATGCAAGAGGCTTGCACCCCTCGCACTTAACTCTGAGAAGTATAAGAAAATCCTGGTATGTCTTTTGGACGCTTCACCTCATTTCAAGAGCTTATGGCTCAAATGACAGCAATGGCTTCAGTGTTGCATGTGTGGTGATACTCGATGAAATATGGTTTCATGTGGGTCTGGTGGGATTCAGACATGTGGAAGTGAAAAATGCCTTGTGGTAACCTCCAATGACAACTCTGGTGATGATACTGCTCAATCTAAGGGTGTGGCTGGTCCTCGAAGCAGTAAGTTCTCAGATCCTTGGTAAGGTCTCTGTAGTTAATAGAAGTAGATAATCCTCTTGGGCTCTCTACAATGCAGAATTCCACAATGAACATTAATGCAAGCATTGCTAAAACTCACCTTGCCCATGCAGCTCCTGTTCAAGATCATCTCAAGCTCTCAGGACCATCATGAAGCTTCACTCCCAGTCAGCTGACCATGAGTGTCTTGCTCCACCACGAACATGGTGGTGGCTTACCAGGTGAACAGAAAATCAATGTTGCTTGGCAGGTATGTAACTCCAGATGCACAGGTTATAAAGAAGTTTTCTGATGTAATTATCACATAATTAAGGTTCACTGTAGCAACCAGGCATCCAAGGTCAATCCTTGACTTGGGTCAGCATTTAAGAAGTGGGTGATGTCTGTCTACTTGCCAGGTATTTACTATTCATGTTCCTATGATCTTTGGGGCTGTTAGTAACACATTTAAAGATGTGAAGTCTGATATCATCAAGATGTTAAACATTGAGTGGGTAAGGAATTATACTGTACCTCTCTCTCCATTGGTATATATGTCTTCTGAGTTGGACCGGCTCTCACAATTCTTTGTAGCAATGAGGTTTCCTGCCTTTTCACAGGAAACAAGATCTTAGTGGACAGCACTTCTTCCTTGACATTGGGTGACTTTTGCAGCCGTTATTCAAGCCCAAGCAATGCACTGCTGTATCTTCAAACAGTACCCACAGTCTGGAAGCCTTATGTGAAGGGAAAGGTCCCACTTCTGTGCTTCAAGATGTACATCAACATCAAAATGGTATGCATTATGCTGCTGTATATTGCTCTATTGCATGTGCACTAATATTTATATTCAGTGGGATTTACATGCCAGCACAGATGAGAATGATGGCTCAATCTTACAAGCAGCCCTGAAGAACATAGTAAGTCACAAGTGTTCTCAAGCAGATACAATCTCGGGTATGATGTGAAGTGTTGTGCCTTGAATGACTGGTGTGTGGTGTCTTGTCTACTAGTAGAGGTCTGTGCACTGATGTAGCATTTCAAGCTCCTGTTGGATCAAGTTTCTGTCTTTCAAATCAGGAAGCCTCAGTTATCCACTCCAGCACTCAAGTTCACCTACAGAAGATTGTCTGTATAGTGGACCACATCACAGGGAGCTATTCATTTGAAGGGGTGGGTGACAGCCTGCATGGTCAGATTCGTAATGTGCCATTTAGCAAGGGAAGCATGAAAAGTGCCTATAATGTATGCCAGATTGTTATCACTCATCTATGACATCACTAACACTGTGTGCATGACCATTTTGGATAGCTTCTTACCAGTGATGGACAACAATTTTTTGTCAAGCATTTCTTCAAACTGGATAAAGACAATGCAAGGGTGATAACTGCTTCTCCTCACAACACACAGATCCAGGCCAAAATTGGGTGATAAGTGGTTTTTTGATGCATTCATCAAGCATTGTGCAATGTTATTATTGATGAAAGTGTGTAATTTCCAGCCATTTAACATTTGGTTTAGCTGTCAAAATATTTTTAGGCATTGTTATTGTGGATGCCTTTCTTGCTCAGAAAATTGGAAAATCAAGTCTGGCATCAGGTATTGAAGGCATAAGTGATGCTGACCATGGCATCGGGTGGCTTGCGGAGAAGTGAAGGCCCACAGCTGTCTACCACTATAGTGGGATTTTGTCTCATTGCTCACAGGGGAAGGATCAATGGAGTTCAACCATATATGCATTTAGTCACATTGTTTACAGACACAGTAATAATACCTTAGTCATTGCAGATTTACAAGATATGCTTCCGCTTTAATGATTCGGGACTTGACAGCTGATCCTATGTTATCTTCAGGAACCCCCACTTCTGTTAAGGGTAAGGATGGGCTAGTATTGTTTGATCCAATGACACACACATTAGATGGGTCAGTACACCCTTCAACATTCTGTGTCTTGTGTATAAACCTTCCAACAGAACCTCAGGCATCAGTGATTTTGGAATTGACAGTATCAAGACCTTCATTCAGGACCATCAGTGTGGCGACATCTGTCTTCATCTTGGGCTGTACAAAGCTATCATCTTGGGTGATCGGCCTCGCTCCCCTACACCCAACAGCAACTGCAGGCTTGACCATAGTGATTATGAACAGGATAATGATGCTTGATCATTGAATGGCTGCTCCTACATTATTCCATTGCCATATTTTTTTTGAAGTCATTTCATTCCCAACATACCCTGTTCATATTGTTGCCATTGGTTCCTTTTCCACATTCATTTTATTGCTACATGCATCCTCCTTTCAAGTTTGACGTATACACACTTTTACATCACATTTGCCTTAATCGTAGTACTGCCCATAAATTTAACTTCTCCATAATTGCCATCTGGTATGTCATAGCAGTCAAATTCATCACAACGTTGGACATTCTGCTTTGCTTGTCAAGCCTCAGGCATCAGGCATCAGGACTTTGGCATCATGATCAGTGTCAACAATCAAGTCACATGCATATGCACAACAGAGAATTGAATTACTTAAGATGGGGCGACCTTGTGACTGAAAATTGAACCACGGACAATCTGCCTACCATAGCCGTGCTTTCTGGGGGTTTCCTTTTGAAGAAAGATGTTAACTTAGGATTGGAAGAAACACTGTTGGCAGCCTCATTTTTGCGATGGGCTGCACTCTCTGTATGGCTAGTCCAGTCGGCCTCCCCTCCAAAGCCAATCTTCATGTGAATTTGGCATGAATCACAGTATCTCGTACTTGATGCTGTGAACTGATGGTTGCTAATGGTAAATGTTACAATGGATTTGGCGCCATCATGGGCATAAGTGAAGTGGACGATACCTTCTTTGATTTTGCCATCGGCGATAACCTGCGACGAGCTTATGACCCATGCCTTTGTCATGGCATTCGCTCGCTTTGCTTGCTCAGCCTGACACTGGCATGGGCCAGCTCGCATATGTGTAACACAATGCTTAATCCCAATACATTACTCAACTCTTCAGTTGCCTTTGGACCTTTGGCCCAAAGTCAATGTTTTGGGGTTTATAGTCATACAACTGTTTAGTTGACTTTTTGGATGGAGTGAGCCCTAATCTGGTATCTGTATAAATAATAATACACATTGAGTCAACATGGGGGGGTTGTGGTGTTTATCCCCATTCCAATATCTATCTCTCTCTCCATCTCCATATCCCATATCCCCACCTCTCCTATCCCCATGCCCATCTCCCTCTTCCCACTCTCCCCCTTCCTCATCTCCCCTATCTCCCCCATCTCCATCTCCATCTCCCCCATCTCCATCTCCCCCTTCCCTATCTCCATCTCCCCCTTCTCCACCTCCCCCTTCCCCCTCCCCATCCCCCTCTCACTCTTCCATGTCCCCCTCTCCCCTCTACACCCCCTCATACCCCCTCCCCACCCCTAATACCCCTCTCCACCCCTCATAAATCTTCTCCATCCCCCTCCTGCCCACCCCCTCACACTCCCCTCCACACTCAGCTCACTTGTGAAGTTTCAAACTCCACTTCAAACTCAGCCACAGCTCACCTCTACATATGCGATGATGATGTTTCAAACCCAGTTATATGACTAATTTTTAGTCAGCTCTGACTAATGCCATCATTTCTGACTAATGTTGCACAGCACTGACCAATTTTGCACAGCTCTGACAAATTTTAGATAATACCATCAACCCATCATTCCCACAAAATGACTATAGCATATGTTGTGCGCATCATCCCATCAATCCAGCTGGTTGATCACTGATCTTACCCAAAAAATTCCCCCCTTTAGCTGATCCCATCACACCATCACTCTCACAAAATGTCTGTACCATATGTAATAGACGAGCTTATGACCCATGCCTTTGTCATGGCATTCACTTGCCTTGCTCACTCAGCCTGACACCAGCATGGGCCAGCTCGCGTATATGTAACACAATGCTTAATCCCACTACCGTTACTCAATGACCGAAATGGTCATAGCATATGTAATAAATTACACTCCATTCCTTTCAGCTCCTCTAGACACTCTTTCTATACAAAACCATGTCCATTTTGAACCCAACTCACCCTGCTTTTATTTCTTCCTCATCTTCAAAGAGAGATTGTTTTGATCTTCTTGATTGACTTGGTATTGACTTGTATTAAGGTGTTATTGACATTATTACAAAGTTGTATTGACTTGTTATATTGAGTTTACTACAAACTTGTTGCTAATATCATTACAAACTTTTATTGACTTGTTATTGACTTTATTACAAATTTGTATTCACTTGTTATTGACATCATTAGAAACTTGTATTGATGTGTTATTGACATTATTACAAACTTTTATTGACTTGTTATTGAATACACACCAAGGTTTACTAACCTGCCCCAAAGTTTTCTCACAATAAATTTTTCAACCATTTGATTCAATCCCAGTACAATCCAAATCTAATTCTAATTCTAATTCTAAATCTAAATCTAAATCCAAGTCTATGTTGATATCTATATTAGTTTCCAATTCCTGTAAATAATCTCTCAAGTTACTCACCTTTGCTAAACCACTCCATTCAACACTTCCTTGTATACCACATTGGCAGTTCTGTTATTTCCATTGTTTTCATTCAACAGCACCTTGATCCTTTCTCCAGATGTACACCTTGATAGTGCCACATATAGCTGCCCATGTGAGAACACTGGTGTCTGCAAGTCCAAGCCAACATGGGATACTGATTGGCCTTGTGACTTGTTGATAGTTATGGCAAATGCCAAGCGAACTGGAAATTGATGTCGACGAAGTGGTAATGGCAAGGTCTCTGCTGAAGGCTCCAATGTGATCCGAGGAATGAAAACAATATTTCCTGCAAACTGTGCATCTCCACTGATGATCCTGCACTTCAATACATGTGGTCTGGCTTCAAGAAGGATAAGTCGAGTTCCATTGCAAAGACCCATGGTGACATCCAGATTGCATAGAAGCATGAGAGGACAGCCTATCTTAAGTGCCAGCCTGGAGCGAGGAAGGCCACTTGCTTTGATAGAGTTTAGATACTCTGCAGGATATGGCTGGTAGTTGTTTAACTCCTGCTCTCTGAATGAAACTGTATCAGCACTGTTAAAGACATGCTCTGGTCCAGGAAATCTGGCAAGGAGAAGAGAGTTGATGACATTGACATTGTCATTTGTGCAGGAGAGAATGGTCCTATCCAAATAGCACTGATCTGGCTTGTTCCCCTGCTCTATGCCTGGATATGTAGAGTTGATAAGGTGATCCATGGTATTTCCATGGCAGAGCATGTTCTGTGGAATCTGGATAGTCTCTGCAGCATCGACTGTTGTGCCTGCACCAATGTGCAAGAGCCAGGCAGCATGTGCAGTGTTCTCTGGAGTTCTGTCGAGTCGCATATTCTCAGTCAAGTGATAGACAGTAATGCATTGCCAGAGAGTGCTTCTTTTGATGGATGAAGCTATGATCTGTTCTCTAGTGCCCCTAGGAATGACAGGTAGGGTCTGTCTAAAGTCACCTCCAAACAAAACAGTGATTCCACCAATTGGAACATTCTTCTTCTTGAGATCATGCAAAGTGCAGTCTACTGCATCTGTGGCATATTTGTGCTGCATAGGAACTTCATCCCAGATGATGATAGAAGTTTGATCAAGGACCTGGTGCAAATCTGAACCTCGAAGTATTCTGCAAGTAGAGGTGTCATCAATTTTGATTGGGATTTTGAACATGGAATGTGCTGTGCGACCCCCTTCTAGAAGCAATGCAGCAATTCCAGATGATGCCACACAGAGAGCGATTTTTTCTTGAGCACGAACAGCAGCTGCGATGGTGTTGCAGACAAAGGTCTTTCCACAACCTCCAGCACTATGCAAGAACATGAGCTTTCCCTTGTTATTGTTGACAGAATCCATTGCAACATCAAAAACCTGTCTTTGCTTGTGATTGAAAAGCTGGAGATTGTGAGTGACAGTGATGGCCAACTCTTCAACATTGTGATCCCTTTGTTCCTGCAAAAGCCTATTGGCAGGAACATCAATGTGCCAGTTTCCTTCAATGGTGGGCATCTCTGGATAATCAGAAAGTTGTTTGCCTGATCTGATAAGGATCTGATTGATGGGATGCAAGCCATACATGTAGACTTGATCATCTGTAAAGTCTGCATCTGAATAGATGGAAAGAAGCTTGACTTTGAGGTCATCACAAATGTGAT
Organism: Tricholoma bakamatsutake; assembly: GCA_029959215.1. Taxonomy (NCBI): domain Eukaryota; kingdom Fungi; phylum Basidiomycota; class Agaricomycetes; order Agaricales; family Tricholomataceae; genus Tricholoma; species Tricholoma bakamatsutake. The sequence goes on along the minus strand of CP114860.1, from coordinate 12,205,217 downwards.
GTTTGAACTGGTTCCACAGGATGTCAGTAGATGTTGGATTGCAATGAAGAAGAATGGTGGCAAAGAGCAATCTGAGAGAGGAACCAAGCTGCATCTGGGATGCCTCTGTAAGACACTGGACCCATTCCTGGTCATCCTGCAAAAGACCCAATGCAACACAGGCCTGCTTGAATGTATTATGGATGACACCATTGACAGTGCACAAATGCTGGAATGATGTTGCCCCTGTGACAACAGTAAGGAGCAGCCTGAGGTAGAACCTTTCCCCCTGGGCAGGAGAAGCAAAGTACATTCTGCCAATGGCAGCCTCGCCACGTCTTCTTGGGTTCCACTGCTTCTTGGTTGGATTGTAGGCCCATGCTTGAGGAAAGTTTTCCTAGGTGACAGTATGTGTTGCTTCGTATCTTCTGTTTGCTTCAAACCAAGCAGTGAGATGTGTTGTCTTGGCAGCAGGCCTTTCCAAAACCTCATTGATGTTGTCATCTGCATTGAAGTAGACTGTTTGCTGGTCCTCCAGATGGACAGGCAGATGATAAACATGAGGAGACTCTGCATGCATTCCAAATTCATTCATGTGCCAGCAGCTTTCCACAGATCCAATGTAACATGCATCCAGATACTCCTTGACCTCATCTCTGTCTTGGTAAAGAATCTCAATCATGGTTCTGTCATGGCCTTTGTATATGTACTTGTGAATGTACTTGACAGCCTCGACTGAAGAACAGATCTCGACATTGATGTGACAGTTGTATCTGACAAATGAACCAAGTTGTTAACCAATAAACATGATGTCAGATAAATGTTCCTTACTTTGCAGCCAAATAAGGATTGTGTGGGATGACATGTCTGTTATCATAGACATAATTATGCTTCCTCACTGTTCTACCATTGTTGGGTCTGGCATAATCAGGATAATTGTTTGCAGTAAAGGAAGTTTGTTCTCTACACTCCTTGGGATACCGTTTGCTGCACCTATTGTCGATTATGCATAAAGCCTTGGGTTTGTCATGACTGCAAGGACCATGAAGCATGCAGGTAGTTATAGTGTGATAGAGCATTGGCTGTGTGACAGGGTCAGGAATCTGAGCAGACACAATGGAATCAACATCATGTGCATTATGGATTTTGTCAGCTGGATTGAGAAATATAAGAAGGTGCATATGTGGAAGGCCTCTCTTCTGAAACTCGATGGTATGGATGTGTGCCACCACTTTACCCAAAACACCATCCTTGACATCCTTGATCAATGCATTCTTTTTCTGTTCAAAGACATGTGCAACAATGTCTGGCCTGTCATAAGCTTCCTGCTTTTTTCCATGGGTGCTAAAATGTGGATTGGGTGATTCCTCCCGCAACAGAGCTTCCTGGATTTCTGGCCACTGTGGATTGGCAGTCATGGTGAGAAAGAGATCTGGCTTGCTGAAAAAGCGACAAATGGCCATGGAATCCTGGAACAGCTGCTTCATTTGCCTTTCACTGCCTATATGGGTTGATGGAAGAATGATGCGACTCCCATGATTCTCTAGATTGATATTTTCATCCTGGTCACCCATGGCAGCATCCCTCAATCCAGCATACACATCAGCCCTAAGCTCCTTCTGGTGATGTCGGACCCAGTTCAACATATTTTGTTCAATAGACGCCCAAGCATTTACAACATACTGCTGCAAAAGATTTCCACCCCAAAACAATGGTGGCTGCTCTCCTGGCCTTGGATGCAACCGATAAGCATGGTAGCATCTTTGACTGACATTGGGAACTCTTCTGGCTCCATATGCACCTTGGTGTGAAGGTATATCTGGGTGCCATCCATCTTCACCATGAGGAAAGAGCAAAACATAGTGCAGAGTTGAATAGAATGGATGCAACTGGCTGATATGCCTAAGCCCTCCCCCTCTCAGCCTGAGAACAATATCTCTGTGATTAGACCGTTCCTCAGAGCCATCACCTGGAATAATAGCTGCCACTTCATCATTGGCTGTAGGGAGATTATAGCAATGTAAATCCTGGGTTCTATCTGATCGCAGCCCTATGGAGACATTGTCCTGCTCTTCTGGAGGCTTTTCCCTCATGATCTGAAATGCCTGCTTGAATAAAGGCACATAAGGATGGGTATTATTTAGCATAGCCTGCAGGTCTGTCATGATAACTGAATTAAGATTATTGTTTTGCCGCTCCCGAATGTTGAGCTGTGCAATAGGATCATGAATATAGAGCTGTGCATAGGCTACAGGCCATCCGGGAGGTGGCAGAAGTGCTCCAGAAAGATGATGAAGATCACCATGAATACGAAAGCTGTATACTCCTGATGTACCTGTAACAGAATGGTCCACCTTGACACCTAAAGAAGTGAATGCAAATGCAGCATTGTACTGTCAGATATTTGTTTTAAATTCCTTAGAAAGAGGACTTTTGCCACACAACAGATCTCGCAATGTGGCAGGAGCAGGTCAGAAATATGGCAGACGAATTTGTCCCTGCAAGCAGCAACTTCCAAACTTTGGCACAGCTCTGGTAGACCTGGAAAGTTTTTCACAGTCAAATGCAAGGCATGGCAGTGTGGACACTCCACATTCATGGGTCCAAGTGAATGTCTGGGAATTGGCTCCTGATAAGGTGCACGACCAAGTGGTAATGGCCTTGCAGGTCAATGTGGAGGTAGAGGGACAGGCATAGGTGGAGGCAAAGGTGGCAACATTGGGGGATTCAAGAATGAAGCAGGTGGCAGCGGTGAAGGAGATTGTGTGGGAGATGGTGGCAATGAAGGAACATGGAATATTGGGTCAGGCAGCAGTAGTGATGAAGATTGCAGAGGAGAAGATGGAAATTGTAGAGGAGATACCCTTCCAAACTCATTATAATAATCTGATGGCATAGGAGATGGTGGAAATTGCAAAGTGGTTACCCTTCTGAATTCATCATAATAATCTGATGACAGGGGAGAAGGTGGAAATTGCAAAGAAGACTGGCTCCCATCATCATCATCAGATTCCTCATTCTCCATTTCCCTCCTCAAAGCAATCTCATTATTCCTCTGTTCTTCATACTCAGCAGCCAACAATGCAGCCATTTCCCTATCCATCTGAATTTGTTCTGCCTGTGCATCCACTTGAGCTCAATATTGATCAATCTGATCTCCAGACATATTGTTAGCCAATTGATCCAACCTCATCATTCATTGATGCAAGTTCCTGTCTGCAATGGATAGACATTGGAGCTCCTCAGCCTCATCCATCTGTGCCTGCTCATCTGCAAGCTGTTCATTTCTCCACATCTGATGCATCCTGAAAGCCCATTCCTGATTGTGCCTGTTATGTTCTTGCAATGCAGCCTCTATATTAATATGTCTGGGTGGATCATGATATCGTGGCTCAGCAGCCAAAGCAGCTTGCTGGGCAGCTGCCTGCCTCTCCAGCTCCTGTTTAGCCAGCTGCTGCAATTGTTGATTGTGCTGCCTAGCTGCTTCAGCTTCAGCAGCCTGTCTTTGGGCATGCTCCTCAGCTTCAGCAGCTTGCCTGTGCTGCTCTTGTTCAGCCAGCTGCTGCAATTGCCAATTATGCCACCTAGCTGCTTCCACTTCAGCAGCTTGCCTCTGTTCATTCACCTCCTGCAATTGCAGATTATGCTGCCTACTTACTTCAGCCACTTGCTGTGATATCCTTTCTCTGGCAGCAGTAGCCTCAGCAATTCTTCTTTCCTCAGCAACCTTCTGTAATAGCTCCTGCTGATGCTGATACTTCTTAGCTGCCTCAGCTTGTTGTAACTCCTGAAGATGTGCATCATAATCTGCAGTTCTTTCCCTCAATGCAATATGTCCCCTATGCAGATTATTGAGTGCAGGATCTGCTTGACCACCTGAAATATTATGCAATGGTCCCAGTCCTCTCCCTCTCCCTCTCCCTCTCCCCCTTCTTGTTTGTAACTGAGGTGCAGGTGGAACCACAGGAATAGGATTGGCCAAAGGTGCATTCCACCCTGCTGGCAGTTGAACCTGTGGTATAGTAGAAGCTATATTTGCCCCTACTCCATGGTTTGCCAAAACAGGTCCAGATGGCATCACAGGGGCTCCTCTCCTATGTAATACAGGAGCAGGAGGTACAACAGGCAATTCAAACTGCCTTGGAGCATCCCAATCAGCAGGCATCTGCACCTGTGGTATCTGAGCTGCCAATGCAGCTCCATAGTTCAGTGGAACAATTCCTTCAGCAGGGGCAGTCACTCTGACTCTGCTTCTCCTCTCATCAGGATTGGTCATCTGCAACCTTTCCAGATGGTCTGCATCTCTAATTCTAGCACTTTCCACTTCTGGTGTAGAAGGTCTACTTTGATTCCTGCAAACACTCTAATCAGCCATCATTATTGCAACATATGCCAACACCACTCACATGTTTAGTAATGGTAAAGCCCAATAATAATTTTGTTCAATAGCCAACAATGCAGCACAGCTGAAGTAAGGTCAGCAACAACTTCCTTTAACAGCCAGTTGTCACAACACTCACTGTAATTCAACTGTTTTCAAGTTTCAATAGCCAATTCCAACACTTATGTAATGACAATCCCAATTTTGCTATTTGATAATAGATAGCAATTGCAATAGTATCACTATTATAGCCCCAAATATTGTGTGAAGAGAGGTACTCAACTGATTGTCGTGCACTCTCTCTCCACATGTAAGGAATTGTCAGCTGTTTGGTCATGTTGTGCATGTTCCAGAAGAGGCATGAAAGTAGGTGTCCACTATATCACAACCGAAATTTTATGCACCCAAACCCCCCCTTTTGGTATTTGACTTGTTACTAACCTCATTACACATTTCTATTGACATGTTATTACTTCATTAAATTTGAATTGACCTGTTACTGACTTCAGACTTTTTACTGACCTCGTTACAAATTTGTATTGACCTGTTATTACAAATTTGTATTGTCATGTTACTGACATCAGTTACAAATCACAAATTTGTATTGACTTGTTACTGACCTCACTACAAATTTGTATTGACATGTTACTGACCTCATTACAAATTTGTATTGTCATGTTACACACTTCGTTACCAATTACAAATTTGTATTGACTTGTTACTGACTGGTACTATTACATATTGGATGACCACATTTCAAACCCAGTTGTATTTGTCAAAGCTGACAAATTTAAGTCAGCTCTGACTAATGCCATCATTTCTGACTAATGTTGCACAGCGCTGACCAATTTTGCACAGCTCTGACCAATTTTGCACAGCTCTGACAAATTTTGCACAGCTCTGACAAATTTTAGATAATTCCATCAACCATCACTCCCATCATTCCCACAAAATGAATGTAGCCTATGTTATACAGCTCGTTGTCTATTTATATCCCTGATCCCATCACGCCATCACTCTCACAAAACAGTCATAACATATGTAGTAGAATTCCCACAAAATGAATATAGCCTATGTTATACAGCTTGTCATCTATTTATATCCCTAATCCCATCATGCCATCACTCTCACAAAATGGTCATAACATATGTAGTAGAACGAGCTTATGACCCATGCCTTTGTCATGGCATTCGCTCGCTTTGCTCGCTCAGCCTGACACCAGCATGGGCCAGCTCGCGTATATGTAACACAATGCTTAATCCCACTACAGTTACTCAACTCTTCAGTTGCCTTTGGACCTTCAGCCCAAAGTCAACGTTTGGGGGTTCATGGTCACACAACTGTTTAGTTGACTTTTAAATAGTACCCAACTCTTCAGTTGACTTGGGACCATTGGCCCCAAGTCAACGTGGGGAGGTTGTGGTGACACAACTCTTCAGTTCACTTGGGACTGTTGGCCCCAAGTCAACATGAAGGGGGTTGTGGTGTTTATCCCCATCTCCCCCATTGCCATCCCCATCCCCATCTCTATCTCTCTCTCCATCTCCATCTCTCCCTTTCCCTTCCCCATACCCATCCCCACCCCCATCCCCACCTCTCTCTTCCTCATCTCTCCCTCCCCCTTCCCCATCTCCCCCTCCCTCATCTCCCCCATCTCTATTCCCATCTCCCCCATCTCCATCTCCATCTCCATCTCCCCCTTCCCCTTCCCCTTCCCCTTCCCCTTCCCCACCTCCCCCTTCCCCCTTCCCATCCCCCCTCTCACTCTTCCATGTCCCCCTCCCCCCTCTACACCCCCTCATACTCCCTCTACACCCCTCATCCCTCTTCTCCATCCTCCTCCTGCCCACCCCCTCACACCCCCTCACACCCCCTCCCCACCCCTCCCCACTCCTCACACTCCCTTCACACTCCCTCACACTCCCCTCCACACTCAGCTTACTTGTGAAGTTTCAAACCTCACTTCAAACTCAGCTGCAGCTCACCTCTACATATGCTACGACCACATTTTGAAGCCCAGCTATATGACTAATTTTTAGTCAGCTCTGACTAATGCCTTCATTTCTGACAAATTTTGCACAGCTCTGACAAAGGCTGACACATTTTGCACAGCTCTGACCAAGCCTGACAAATTTTAGATAATCCCATCAACCATCACTCCCATCATTCCCACAAAATGAATGTAGCATATGTTATACGCATCATCCCATCAATCATCACCGATCAATCACCGTTCTCAGCTGAAAAACTCCCTTATTTAGCTTGCCATCACTCCCACAAAACAGTCGTAACATATGTAGTAGATGAGCTTATGACCCATGCCTTTGTCATGGCATTTGCTCACTTTGCTCGCTCAGCCTGACACCGGCATGGGCCAGCTCACGTATATGTAACACAATGCTTAATCCCACTACAGTTACTCAACTCTTCAGTTGCCTTTGGACCTTTGGCCCAAAGTCAACGTTTGGGGGTTTGTGGTGACACAACTCTTTATTTGACTTTTAGATACAGTAGTACACAACTCTTCAGTTCACTTGGGACCATTGGCCCCAAGTCAACGTGGGGGGGGTTGTGGTGTTTATCCCCATTCCAATCTCTATCTCTCTCTCTATCTCCATTTCTCCCTTTCCCTTTCTCTTTCCCATACCCATACCCATACCCATGCCCATCCCCACCCTCATCCCCACCTCTCTCTTCCTCATCTCCCCCTCCCCCTTCCTCATCTCTCCCCTCCCTCTTCCTCATCTCCCCCATCTGCCACCATCGAACAGATTCAAGTATATTGTCCAAGATCAATGTTTGTTAATGGCCTATCCAGAATGGCAAAAATGTCAACATGAAAATGCCATGGCCCTCAGTGACTGGATTTTCGAAGATATCATTTGCTTATGGAGCTCACTATATGAAATTGTAACCAACAATGGCTCTGCATTTATTGCAGCCATGGAATACTTTGCAAAATAATATCATATCAACCACATTCAGATTAGTGGTTATAGCTGATCATCTTTGTCTTGTGGAGGATGTCTCAAAAGTCTGTTGATAGGTCCATGGTGCGCCCTAGGGTCTGGAAAGGGTTCCAAATGTATCGACATTTTACAATTCATGATTCCATCCCCTACAAACACCATGAATTCCATTTTGAACATATTTCAAACTATTTTGGATGACTTCAAACAATTTCAAACAATTTCAAACAACTTCACAACACTTTGAATGCCTTCAAACAACTTCGCACTACTTTGAATGATGTTGGCTGCCATATAGCTGTCCTGAAACCCTTTCGACTTACACAGCACATCTGGAATAAACCATTGCATCACATATCGAGCACTACCAGACACAAGGAGAGATGAAAAAAGACTTAGGATGCGATAATGGCAGTTTTGAGTTTCAATGATATATTGAGACAATAGGATGAGTGCTTTTCAGCATTTTGCAGATCTATTTGTATATACCAGGAGGTATAGGGATATTACATTCAACCCAAGGAGTATGAGGAATGACAGGAAATTCTATAGGAGGGAAGAAGTCAGGGCAAAAACTTCCTTGTTCTTGTTTGGTCCATGCAAAAGCTGTTTTAGCGATTTTGAATAAAGTCGTGCATAAGCATCCATTTTTCTGGACATAGAAAATCACCAGGATGGTTTTTGTTGATAATAGCTTTGCATTCGAGTGTATATTGGGGAGAGCAGATAAACGATGGGGATGAAGATTGAGTTTCAGCATATTTTTGAGGGGGTTGCCAGTGATTGTTCGAATAATGCAAAATTGATCAGGTAGTTCAGTAATAACTGGTCAAACTTTCTGTGTCACTGGTTTGTATTTCTTCTTCGATGCTGTGAAGATCAGGTATAGAAAGTCAGTAGGCAAGACATGGGGAGGTGGATTGATAGTAGAGTTGTGCATAGCGGTGACCATCGAGGCCGATAAGGATGTTGAATACTGGTGGCTAGCCATTAAATATAAGTTGGCAAAAATTGAGGAATAGGAAAGAATGTTTGAGGAATTCGAGGAGTCCATATTGGGAATATTCACAGTGCATTTGACAGTGATAGATGAATTAGAAGGATCGAAAGAGATAATAAGAGTGCACTGGTTTGTGTCCAAAATTTCATCCTCTAGTTGTGAAAGTCCTCTCTAACTATCTTTTGATGCCTATTAGAATGGGGAATAGTGGGGATGGCGCATGATCATGTCAAGTTGGGGTCGAATATCGTGATGGTCTGGGCTTCATTCCTGTAATTCTTGATGGTGCTTTCAGTGAGAACATTGAATGGATGGCCAAGCAGAATATCATAGGCAGGATCATGAATGATATGAATCTGCATGTACAGTGTGATACTGTCGACTTTGCAAGGGACATTTTGTGCTAAACCTAAACTTTTGTCAATACCACCATTGGCCGATTGGAGTGGGATATGAATCAAAGGGTCATAGGCGAGGCTGAGTTTGTGACAGACTTCTTTGGACATTGTGATAATTGAGGATCCAGGGTCAATGATGCTCTCGATGGGGTTTCTCCCATTGACATTCATAATAATTGATCTAATGGAGTGAAATTCATTCACAGCAATAAATGGTTCTGGAATATCACCAGGCCAAGACTGTTAATGTAAGTTTTGTAAGGGTCATCAATTATGAAAGTGTCATCCTGAGGAAGGTTCATTGCATTGTTACCATCGGGCTGTTGAATTCAATGAGCAGTTATTGTTCTTTCCATTTTGTATGAACTTTGGAGGATAATGACAGTAATTCTTCAGATGTTAGGGTGATAATGGGAGTCTTCATGAAGAAAGTGAAAATGTTTTCCATGATTTTATCTTTTTGAATTGGGGCTTGGGTATGATACAAGGGACCATCTTTGTTTTTACCTTTCACAGTCGATCCAAAGTTTTGTTTGTGAGGTGGCAAGTACGAGTTTTCTTTTGTAGCAGCATAAGGGTGAATGATGGGTTGTGAAGTTGTTTCAGAAGTTGAAGATGGTGCCAAATTTGAAGTGGATGGATTGGTTGCTGTGGATGAGATAGATGGTGCTGGTACTTGTGGGATGGATCGCTCAACTGGTGCAGGGTTTTGAGGGATTGAAGGCCAAGATGTAGGAACTGTTGGTATATTCAAATTAGTTCATGCAAAGGGTCTACCACTTCACAAAGCATATAGCTCTTGTTCAAGCTTTGCAATACAATCTTCAGCTGTTGTGGATAGGTCTGAAATTTGGTAAACACCTCTGGATGGTGTCAAACAAATTGTTGAAGGTGCATTATTATACCTTAGTGATAGTGTAGCAGTAGATGGGGGGTTTCATCGAGTCCATTTATCAATCCTGTCCTTGATAAAATGACCAGACATGTTTTGAGGAGTGAATCAACCATTTGGAAAAACAATTTTGCCTTAAGTGTTCTTCTTACACTTTCCTTTGTTGATGTATAACTGGCAAACCAGGCAGTCACTAACAAAATGACCAGTAAGTCCACAAAAGATGCAAACTAAGTTTTTGAGCTGGTCCAAACAAAATCCACTGTTAGATCAAGGAGTATTAGTAGGTCTAGAACCTGCTAAAGTAGTGATGAGTTTAGCTACAAATTTTTCAAGGATTGCTGTGAAATCTTCCAATTTAATTTGTGGGGAAAATGTTGAGGTTGTTGGTAATGCTGGAGATGCTGAGGAGTGTGAACTGAATAGTGATGTTGAGTCCAAACCAATGGATCCTGCTAGAACGAATTTTGCTGCTGCATGAATATCATCGAGTGGGTATGGGTTGTTGGGATAGTGATCAGGAAATTTGAGTTCAAGCTGTCATGCAATTCATGACCATATGCCTGGGTAAAAGCCACGAATGAATGCTTTGCTTTGTTCAGCTTCTGAAACTCAGCCTTTAGTATGGAGAAACTTCATGATGTTGTAGAATGATCAATAATACAACCATATATTGCATTAAAAATACTGATGCAAAGTTGTTCTCTGACAAGTTTGTCCATGTCTGAAATTGACCATTTGTGATCATCTTCAGAACCAGGGTACAGTCTGTGGATTGTGATGCAAAAATCCTGGAATGAAGTACCAGCATCGTATTCTGGAATCAATTCCCAAAGTTCAGAGGTGTCAATGTCGACATACCAGCAGGCATGCTTCTTCATAACTTCTGAATCTGTGATATTGCAATCTATAAAAAGTATTTCAAGCTCATTAAAATATTGACAAAGTTTCTGAGGCTGGGTGGGATCAAATTTTAGAGCTGTGGAATGACCATGACCTGGCATAGTGGCTTGTGTAGTCATAGATGCAATGACTCTTGGGGTAGGAATTAAGACTTGGGTGAAAGATGGTAGAGGTGTCAAAGTTGTTGGAAGGATGAATAGAGAGGTAGATGACAGGGACAAGGAAGAAGAGGATGATGATGAAGATTATGAGATGGGTGAAGGGAATGGTCCACAATGAGTGAATTCTGCTTTGGAAACTGGGATTAGAATATCTTCCAATTGTTCGAGACATTTAAAGGTGTGGCAAGTCTCAATTCAAAGGTTTCTAGCTTGAGTTGGCCTAAGCTAGGAGATTTGAGATGGATTAGGCAATGAAATGATGTAGAAACCCTTCACAGTGGGCTCCAAAAATGATAATACTCAATCTGGAAACCCAAGCAAAACCTATTAGAAAGGTCTCGGATGGTATAACACAAGTTAGAGGAAGGGTGTGAGGTGGTACTAAGTATTACTGCTGTTACCCAGTGATGGGGAAACTAAATTTTAGGAGTTCAAAAAATATTGGATAAAGTTTGAGGGCAGATGAAGGTTTGCAAAGCGCTCCAAAGAAAGTTCTAAAATGTTCAAAGAAGTTTGAAGATGTTGGAAGAAGTTTGAGGACATTAGAGGGGTTTGTAAAGAAGGGAAATGGTTTTGAGGGATATCGAGGAATGAGTATAGAGAATTGGGGAGTTTTCAAGAGATGACAGATGATAGGCAATAGTTTTGAGAAGCTAGCAAAAGTTTGAACAAGTTCACGATGATTCGCAGAACTTAGAGTTATAATGCAAGGCTTGGACTTAAGAGAACGGCTCTTAAGTTAGATAATAAATGTGAGAGGATGACTTCTTCTCTGTTGTTCTAAGTAAGTAGTACAAGTCTATATACATTTTGAAGAGATGGTACTTAAAAGGAAATAAAACATGTGGAGAACATAAGGCAATATACACAGCAGTAAAGAACTTTGCAAATCATAAAACAAATAAGAAATGATGATAAGTAAAATGTATAGAGTTGCAATGTATCAAAAGTACCTGTCCTATTGTTCCAATATATCATTGAAATACCAAAGCACTACAATTGTGTCCTAAAAGCCCTTTGTTGTATCTCCTCATGTTTGGTGGTGCTCAATATGCAATGCACTAACTCATGCAGGGTGTGCTGTGTGTGTCTGAAGGGTGGTGTGATAGACATATGGCTGCTGAAGTCATTCAAAGTGCTGCAAAGTCATTCAAACTCATTTGAAGTGTTGTGAAATTGTTCAAAGTCATTCAAAATCATTTGAAGTGTTGTGAAATCATTTTGGAGTGGTTTTACAGGGTTTGTAGGGGTTGGGAACATGTGTTGTAATGTGTTGATGCATTTAGAAGTCTTCCCAGACCTTAGAGTGCAAAGTGGACCTATCAGCAGGTGAGAAAATCCTGTTTCTCTGCCTCTTCTTCTTTAATCTTTTCTTTCTCCAACCCTTCAACATCTGCAAGTGCCAACAGATCTTGGAAAAGTTCATCTCATTCCTCAGGCATACATTTATGGATGTCTTGGCAGTGTGGACAGTTTCGAGCCATGTGTCTAGTTTTTCCACAGTGGTAGCAGAGATCTAGCCTGCAAGCTCGACTGTGGGCTGTGTCAACATCTATTGGAGTAGGGGTATTGGAGCTCAGCACTGAGGGCTAGTGCACAGGGTTGGGGTTAGAATGAGGGGATGCTCAATTAAAGACATGGGGAGCATGGGTGGTGGTAGGAGTGCAGAAAGCCACAGTGTATGCCGCATTTGTGAGTCAGTTCTCATCACAGAGGGAAGCAGCCTCATACCATGCATTTATGTTATCATCTGCTGGGCATCCTTCCAGCATCTGTGCAATCTGATCTTAAATTTCCCAGTTAAGACCTCAATGAAACTTCACCACCACAGGTAACCCACTCCCATACCTCACCATGTCCACCAGGTCTTGAAATTCATCAATGTAATCATCCACAGATCGGCATGCTTGGTAGTAGGAGGTGGATTCGATGTGTGTTACAGCTTGTTGGCATTCATTGAGGGGGCAGAAATATTGTATGAACTCATCATGAAAGTCCCCCCAGGAAGAGAATGGAAGGGATTTATGTTCCTTGGTTTGGTGTAATATATGGTTGACATAGAGATATGCATGCTCAGACTTCATGTATGTGAGGGACCAATAAACTTTAGCAGCATCATCCACAAATTGGTTTGGGCATAGACTGATGTATAACTCGCAGGAATTAAGGAAGGCACATCTGTGGGAATGTGCACCATTGAATTTAGTGGGGGGCACTGGTTTAACGTGTGCATCTTTGTTTGGGTGCTGGTAATACTTGACCTTGAAACCCAAACAAAACCTACTAAAAAGGTCTCAAATAGTATAATACAAGTTAGAGGAAGGGTGCGAGGTGATACTAAATATCACCACTGTTACCTAAGGATGGGGGAACTAAGTTCGAGGAGGATATCAAATAAATTTCAAGGGTGAATGAAGGTCTGTGAAGCACTCTGAGAAATGTTTGGGATGTTCAAAAATGTTCAAGGACATTCGAATAAGTTCGAGGATTTTCAAAGGGTTTGTAGAAAATGGGGATGGTTTTGAGGGATGCTGATAAATGACTATAGAGAATTGGGAGAGTTTTGAGAGATGATAGATGACAGACAATAGTTTTGAGAGGCTAGTATGAAAGTTCAAAGAAGTTCATGATAATATGCTAAACTCTGGGACTAAGACGAAAGGCTTGGACTTAAGAGAACTCCTCTTAAATCAGATGATGGATGTGAGAGGACAATTTCTTCTCTTTTCTTCTAAGTAGCTAGTACAAGCCTATATATGTTTTAAAGATATGGTACTTAAAAGGAAATAAAACATGTGGACAACATGAGGCAAGATACAAAACAATAAAGAACTTTGCAAATCATAAGATAAATGAGAGATAATGAGAAGGAAAATGTATAGACTCACAATGTACCAAAAGTACTTGTCCTATTGTTCCAATATATCATGGAAATGTTGAAGCACCCCAATCACATCCTAGAAGCCCTTTGTTGTATCTCCTCGTATCTGTTGGTGCTCGATATGCAATGCACTAACTTGTGCAAGGTGTGCTGCATGTATCTGAAGGATGGTGTAATAGGCATATAGCAGCCAATATTGTTTAAACTCGCTCAAAGTGTTGCAAAGTCATTCAAAGTTGTTTGAAGTGTTGCAAAGTCATTCAAAGTGTTGCAAAGTTGTTTGAAGTTGTTTGAAGTCATTTGGAATCATTCAAAATGCTACAAAATAGCTTCAGAGTAGTTTTGTGGGGTTTATAGGAGTTGGGAGCATGTGTCATGATGTGTCAATGCATTTGGAAGTGTTCCCAGACCTTAGAGTGCAAGGTGGACCTATCAGCGGTAGCATGTGCATTCTAGGAGTTGAAATGGGTGGAGTGGGGTTCAACTGGAGAGTTAAGGTTTATATGGTAGAAGTAAGTGTGTCAATTTGCACACAAATTCCACCAACATTGGCTTCAAGCAGAACGATGCACTCTGGGGCATCCATGGTGCTAGGCGGTGGGTCGGGTGAAACAGTGGTGCACACTCGAGGCAGGAGTGTCTGGAACAGTGTGTAGGGAGTCTGAGGAGCTCTGGGAGTCATCTTCTACTCCATATCTGCCTATCTTGGCAGAGTGTCCGAGATTTTGAGCCTTAAGGGAGAGTTTTCTACTGTAAGGGCAACCTCAAAGCCTCACTTAATAGTTAGCTAACAGAGGGGAATCCAAAGAGAAAACTCTAAGGACCCATCTGTCGATGCCTAGTATATGTGATAGACCTAGTGTTTGAAAGTCTGGTCCAGTCCAGTTTTTTGCCCACCTCAGGGGGCAACCATGGACTGGACCAGTTCATATATTTCAAATATTATATGCAACCATAGACTGGACCTGTATAAACCAGTCCATCACAGTTGCCTAACTGTTGCTGAACTGGTCACAACTGGTCCAGCACTAAACTGGTCCAGACCAGTTTAGGACCGGTCAGGACTATGTAAGTAATACAAATGGTATGCTATATTAAACACTAAATAGATATAACTATTATTCACACTCTGTGAGCAGAGGCTCACAGCAGTGGAGGCACCAACCATTTGTGTAACTAAGATACACACAGAGAAAAGAATAATACAAAACAAAATTACAAGACAAGAAAACAAGTCCACCTGCAACCAGGGGCCTACGAGGCTGGACGGCAGTGCTGGGGAAGACATGTCAGTAGAAAACCACTCTGTCATCTCGTGTTTTGAGGGAGGGAGGGGTGGGTGTTGCATTGTTGCAGTCTCATGGTCCCTGTTTATCCTCATCATCATCTCCAATCATTGTCATCCCCTGCTTGTCATTTGTCATTTGTTGTCCTCGTTGTCCCTTATTGTCCTCATCTTCATTGTCCTCATCTCCTGCACCCACAGTCCACTCCATGAGTAGTGGCTCGTGAGGCTGAAAGTGGGTGCCATGTTGTCAGTGTTATAATATGTTATAATATACATAGATTCTAAGAAACAAACAAGATAATAATTAGTTACAAATGAAAGGCAAAGAGTAAAAGACACTTAACTGGGGCACAAACAATGACAGATGTTGTTTGTGCCCCATATGTGGACAAGGCCATTGTTGTGGTGGATAGAGAAACCAAGTTGCAAAACACATTGTGGCTGGTGGCAATACAGTACAAATAGATGTAAACATATAAATGAAAGATGTAAATTCATCAAAAACGCATAAATGAGAGTACATGTGACCATGCAAACAGGTGCAAATAGTCAATGCTATTTAAACAGCTTACTTTTCCCTCTATTCATTTGGGCATGCCCCAGTTTTTTATCTATGGCATATGTAATTGGTATAAATATATTTATTTGGTACTCTTATAGGGTATGTAATCTAAGTGTAAAAAGACCAGTTGTAAACTGGTTACAACTGGTCTCATAACAGTCTTCAAATGTTTTCAAAATGAGTGAAATGGCAACTGAACCACAGTTTTGGTTACTCACTTTTTCAGACAAATGGACCAAACTGCAGCATGGACCATGGTTCAGTCTGGTTGGTCTTCAGTCCTATGGACTGAACCTTCAAACACTAGATAGACTCGAAAATCAAATAGTAGGCTAAAAATAGCAAAAAGGCAGAAATAGGTGGATTGAGCTATGGAATGATATCACCTTGATGGGTAAATGTCCAGAAGGGGTCCTGCCTCTAAGAATGAACTGTCAACATGTACCAACATGGAAAAAGCTGAAATATAATCATAAAATAGGAATAAAATTATAGAAAATTATAGAAAAGGCAGAATAGAGTGAAATAAAGTATAAAAAAATATGGGATGCCTTCCTTTTCCCTTACAGGGGGAAAAGAAGGGAGAGTCTGAGGAGGTAAATTTGGAGGTGTGAACCTGATTGCTGAAATTGGTGGGAGAACAACATCATGCTGATAGGTCCACCTTGCACTCTAAGGTCTGGGAAGACTTCCAAATGCATCAACACATCACAACACATGCTCCCAACCCCTATGAACCTTACAAAACCACTCTGAAACTATTGAGACCAATTTTAAATGACTTTGAATGACTTTGAATGACTTTGCAACACTTCGAGTGAGTTTGAATGACTTTGGCTGCCATATGCCTATTGCACCACCCTTCAGATACATGCAGCACACCTTGCATGAGTTAGTCTGTCACATATTGAGCACTACTAGACACAAGGAGATACAGCAAAGGGCTTCTAGGATGTGATTGGGGTGCTTCAACATTTCCATGATATATTGGAACAATAGTATTTTTGATACATTGTGACTCTATACATTTCTCTTCTCATTATCTCTCATTTATTTTATGATTTGGAAAGTTCTTATTGTTTTATATCTTGCCTCATGTTGTCCACATGTTTTATTTCTTTTTTAAGTACCATCTCTTCAAAATGTATATAGGCTTGGACTAGCTACTTAGAAGAACAGAGAAGAAATTGTCCTCTCACATCCATCATCTGATTTAAGAGCAGTTCTCTTAAGTCCAAGCCTCTTGTCTTAGTCTTAAAGTTTAGTATATTACCATGAACCTCCTCAAACTTTCATACTAGCCTCTCGAACTTCTCATCTGTCATCTATTGTCTCTCAAAACCTTTCCAATTCTCTATAGTCATTCCTCAGCATCCCTCAAAACCATCCCCATTCCTTACCAACCCCTCTAATGTCCTTGAACTTTCCTTGGAGCACTTCGCAGACCTTCATACACCCTCAAACTTCATCCAATATCATTTGAGCTCTCCAAACTTAGTTCCCCCATCCTTGGGTAACAGCAGTGATATTTAGTACCACCTCACACCCTTCCTCTAACTTGTGTTATACCCTTCGAGACCTTTCTAGTAGATTTTGTTTGGGTTTCCAGGTCAAGTATTATCAGCACAAAAATCCCTGTACTGAGAGGTGACTAACCTTGTTGTACATCATTGGGCTGAAGCAGAAGAGGAACACTGGCAGATGACATAGTGAAAAGAGCAGGTTTTTGAATAAGGATAGGGAACAGACCTTTTGCCTCTTTATATTTTGGTCCCCTGCACCTCACTCATGTCTGCAACCCCTGCAATCGATGAGTAATGCAAACATTTTGTGTGAAAAGTGCCCATCATCAGCTCAGCTGACAATGTTGAGCAATGGAAATGCAGGATTGAAGGAGCTAAATGTTGGTAAATGTATTGCACCAGGCCACATAGTTGGGAAGCATAGATGTGGCATAGGTCTGATGTCAAGAGATTTGGTAAAGTCTGCATTCTCATATATTGGGTGGAAGATCTGGAGGCAAATAGTGCAGGGGCACAGGGAACAGGGAGGATGGGAACAGGAGAGGAATGAAGATCACAGCAAATGGTGTAATGGCAAGGACAATGCTTGGAAAGTGGGGACAATGATGAGAGACATGTTGGGCATCAAGAACACACAGTAGTATGTCAAAGCCATGTTCCATCAGATGCATTGAGCCCAACTGCCTTTTTCATAAGATAGAGGTCATCAGGAACCCGCACCCTTATATAAACAGGTTAGGGTTAGGGTTTGTGGCCAAATCAAGGTTGATGAAAAAAAATTAGACCCTGAAGGGCACTTGTGAGTGGGAGATCAGGGTTCTTAAGTGGTACCAATGCAAGAATTCCAGTATGAAAGTGAATGAATGCAATGGATATGTTTTTGTATATGCAGAGCATAGGAGGTGTGACACTTATTGCCAAGCTGTGTTGGGGTCCTTCCCTTTTTGGACAGTTGTCTTTGTTTGGCTTGCTTAGTAAGCAGCCAAATCTGGGGTCTCAAAATTTTCAAAACCTGCCAAACAGCTGGAATTGACAAAAGGATGCTTTTGAGAAGTAATAAAAAATGGCATTTTCTTTTGTTACTACATGGAATCCAGGCAAGATATTAAATTTCTGACTTCAGGCATAGCCTCTTATACCCCTAGGGCACCCTTCCCAGTGCTCACAATAGTTTCAAGTTGTTGTGTTGAAGTCATTGTCAATATTGCTTATGTAAGGGGTGCTGGTTCCTAATGACCTTTATCTCATTCAAGTGGTGTTTTTGAGTTTGGAAAGGGGGTCTGGAGCCTCCTTCTGAATTTAAGGTTTGGAGAGCTCTTGAATTGATGGGATGTGTGTTTTCAGACCTTTTCTTTGTTGGCATCTCAACAAAGACTCTTAGCAACATGGATTTGAAGTTAGACAATCAAGTTAGCATTATGGAAAGTCATCCATTGATGTCATCTCTATTCCTCAGAAATTAATAACTCCATATATGGTGCTGTGCGCTTAGTCACCACCACTTTTGGACAGCGGCGGAATCGGCGGGCGAAAAAAAAAAAAAAAAAATTCAATAAATCTGAACGGCACGATGGCCGCCGCTGGTCCCTAGTGTACGCTACAATTTGAAATAAACAATTTTTGTCTCCATTCTACATGGCCCGGCCACGGAAAGCACCCAAGGAAGCAGCTGCTCGAGCTCGGGAGGCTAAAGCTCAAAACCAGCTCTTGCTGGACCCAGAAAATGATGGTGAATCAACTGCAAGTGACACCAACACCACGGAGGAAAGTGATATTGAATGTACTGGCTGGACTGGAGGTGTCAACCATCTCCCCTCAGAATCGGAGGATGATATGCCGAAAGCATTGGCATCGGTCTCTGTGGCGACGATCCGAAAGTGGGAACACCGAATGAAGCGATGGATGGAGGCATATGGGGATGGTCTGGGGGCAAAAGAGGCTCAAATACAGGTCAAGAAATTCAGTTCTAAGCGCTACACATCTCACAGAAGGATACCCGAACGCCTTGCGGCCTCCCTGGACGCTTGAATTGCCTTTTTTGGTAGGGGCGGCGAAATTGCCGTCCAGAAAAAAAAATATACCCGTCAATTTTGAGTATTTTGGAAATCGGTCTTAGGGATTTGTTCCTACTATCGAAATGAGCATTTTGGCTAGAGCAATAAGCAATCCGACTATTTCTCAGAGAGTAGTTTTCGTTGTTCAAAAGTGGTGGTGACTAAGCGCACAGCACCATAGGGTTTTGTCTCTCATCTCAAGGATCATTTACTGTACCAATGCATTAAATTTGTCAGTCATGGGTCACAGGCCCTTAGGTCAAAATGAAAAGTCATGGTGGTCATGGGTTACAATGGGGATTGATGAATAATGAATAGTAGGCTAAATTTTCATTGTTTTTCTGCCTTAGAATCCATTTTTTGCCTCCCTGTGCCCTGAGAAGCATACTACACAATGCATGTATAATTTATAAGTATATGAAGTACTTCTAAAAGTCACGATCACTCAATTTCTGCATCTGAGTCATTGTTGTCATGGTGTCGCCAGAACATCGATGAGCTGTACAGATTATTTGCCCTGTGGATTTGCTTTCTGCATCCCAACTCTGTGGTCTCAACATTCTCTGTGAGCTCCTTTGGGTCTTCAACATTGATGTCTAACCTCTCTGCATCTACCACTGACATAAGGCCACCTGCTGGATGAACAGCATATCCTTCAGGACACTGTCCATTTGTAATAGCTTTGATAATGACACTGAGAGGCAGCTTATTGTCGTCTATTGCATCCTTGTCTTCATCAAGCTTATCCTCTGGCAACTTGACATGCTTGGCTGGTAGTTCTGGGGTCTTCACTGTTGTGAGCTCCTTCCAAAATTCTGGGTCAGTTTCCTTCATCTTTTAAAGTCGTTCTCTAGCTGCAAAACTTGTTAAACACTCATAGGAAAGGTTCCATTCTTGGACACAACAAAGCTGGAAAGCCTTTGTTGAAGTTAGAAAATCTGGGTCTCAGCCAGGTTGTCTTGAGATATGACTTACCTTTTTAACCAGATTAGGCTTGTTGACTGCATTGAAAGCATCCCACAGCCATCGCACACTACTATCTCTCAGCACGCCAAGGGTCTCATTGAATATCAACGCTTCTGGCTCTCCATCCTCCTTTTCATCAAATTGTGTCAAGAATTGATTTATGACATCCTCATGATATGAACATTTGAGAGATAGCTTGAGAGGGTGCTGGATACCTACATCGCAAGGCTGATGAATACCTGTACAGCCTCCTGGAATGAAATCAACAAGAATTGTTGGATGCTTATCTCTCATCCAGTCCTGGAATTCCTGTGATCAATGAACTGACCAAACATCAATCTGCCATAATGCACACTGAGTCTTGGGCAAGCCTAGATCTTGCTTCTTGCCATTGAAGTAAGGTGCGAGAATCTTGTTCACGAAGCTTTGCATCATCTGTTGATTAGACCAATATGTTGTTGTCCCAGAATACTCAAATAGAATCCTAGCAGCCTTTGCTTCTGCAAGGTATTGTGCTTTGGATGAGGGATACGACACTTTACTTTTTCCTTGGTAGATGGCTTGGAATGGCAAAAGTGTCCCATCACTTGGGACTAACACCATCACTGTGAATCTCCTCACTACTGACCAATGCTACCTGCTTGCTCTCTTTCTTGGCCCATGTCATCTTATCCCCTGGTGCATATATGGCATTCATTTGGTTTGAATTGACGTATAGTGGTGCAGGTATGTCATGCTCTTTTATTTGATATGCCTTTTGAAAGAATGATCTCTCACATTAATCTTCCCAGTCATCAGGAATCTTTCGAGCAGTGCATGTTGCCTTTCTTTGAGACCACTCCATTGCACTGCCCAGCCAGGTTCATACAAAAGTGTCTGAAGCATGGAACTTTGACCCATCACAAAATGTTAGATCAAGAATTTCTGGCTTCATCTTTATGATGGTTGCCAGCATTATGGCACGAGCTGTGATGAGACTAACTGGTGCTGAGGATTTTCAAAGTGTGGAAAGTCTTTTCTTAATGACGGTGACAACATCAGGGTATGGTGCCTAGCATGTAATCTCGTAAGTGATTAGTATCATTGGATACGCCATTAATAACATACTAGAAGTCCGTGTCATCCTCCCTTGTTATGACCAGGATCATTCCCTTGTCCTACTTCAGCCAATGCAGCATCACTCCATTGTGGTCAATCACCTGTGTGGTCGATCCACTTGTTCACCATTGTTCTATTAATTTTTCCAAAAGTTTTGGGATTATGCTTGCACAACTCACGAACAATTTCTGTGGCACTCATCTTCCATCCTGTAACTTGAGCTGTGGTGTTGATCTGGGACCACAGAAACAGAGAAAACCAGTTCATATGTTTCGCCGGCCTAGGAACTTTATGTGGCTTGGGTCCCTGTGGCTTCCTTGTCGTGACTTTGATTTTTTTTTTTTGATTTCATGTGCTGGCCTAGACAACTCGGGCAAGCCTTTCTCCTGCAATTTAAATGAGGATGGCCCATCTTCAAGTTCAAGCTCCTTGAACTTGCGCTTGGTGCTCCCTGGACTGCGAATGCCTATGTGCACTTCTTTTTCCTTCTTTATCAGTCTTGACTTCTGCTTCCTCATCCTGGTGTTTTCATGCTCATGAGCCTCCTTTCGTATGGCATCAGCCTCCTGCTGCTTTTCCCTCATCTTTTTCCAATCTCCTTTCTTCGATTCACTTGACTATGGTCTGGTTAAATTCCACCTGCCATGTCGATGGGTGATAAAAATGTAACAATCCATGGGCCTTTCCTCTGCTACTTGCTTCAGCATCCATCTCTATTGCCATGCGTGTTGCTGATGTAACCTGAACTTTGGGTTTCTTCTTCTTCAGGCTTACTAGTGGAGAATTTACTGTGTGGTCACTATGGAATCGCTTGGATGTTGCCTGTAGCAATGGTGATGTGGTGGATCGTGACGGAGGTGGAGGTGTCGATGTTTGGGAGTCCAATTGGGGGCTCCGGCTCTTCTCTGATTTGTCAGATGAAGATGTGTGATTATGAAGAGACTGAGACGATAACGATGGTGATCTTGGTGGTGTTGCAGCGATGCTAAAATCACTGTTCAATGATTGGCAAGATATGCAGGTGGTCTCGATATGTTCAACTTCTGATTTATCAGCTTCCATTTCCTCAGTAGTGGCTCTGAACATGAACTGAAAATCTTGACTTTCAGATTGAAATGTAAAACTCTATAAAACACATTAGCTGCAATAAATATTGTTTAGTAAGCACCTACTTGATCCTGATGTCGTTCAATAATTCTCAGTAGGACCTTCAGTCTCTCATCATCTACGCTTTTGGGATCCATCAATGTGTAGTTCTTGCTTCGAAGGAAGTAAACCATCAAGGCATTCCATGCGAGCAGTCCACAGGAATATCCATCCTGTTGGCATGATATTGGTAAGTCTTCAACCATAAAGATGTGCCCAGTGTGAAGATGTGTCCACCATTTCAGAGCATGAATGAGTTCTTGATTCGGGGTATCTTGAAGAGAATCACCATAAAGGATTCGATGGTTCTTAAAATCGAGGCTCACAGCTACCCAGTAATTGCAGTTGATATTAGCAATCATTCCTATCTCATCCCAGGTTCCGTCTGCAAGCATTTCGCCTATTGCGTGTAGCCATCCATAGTCGGCACATGTTCCATACTGCTCTTGATGTCTGTATGCCTGTCTCAGTTCTACCGACCACTGCATATTCTCGATATTAGCAGAGCTGCTGATCCCACTCTCCATCATTTCCCACCATGGAAGATCGAGCATCTGATCCTCATGTTCATCACTAAACCACTCGCATGTTCCATACACTGAGAGGAAGCTGGTGGGTATTGCAACCTCAAAGCCAAGAATCGAGCCAGATAATGGGATGCATCGGAGTGCATTGTTAACTTCATCTATCAGTCTAGCTGACTCATCTGATACCTTGTAACTCCACTTGTTTTGTCTTTTCTCCATATATTCCTTTGCCTCCATCCAACTATGGTGCACTTTCCGTATACTTACAAGTCGAGACCAAAAGCTCACAATCCAGGGTGGAAATCACTTGCCAGCCATGTTGCCAATGTGAGGACAACAGACTGATGTTGGATTGCTCGAACCGAGGCTTTGTGATAGGAGCTGGACTATTGCCACTGATGGAGATGGCAATGAACATATCTTGTCCACATCATCTGTCGTGACCGAATCAGTAGAGAAATAATCTTCGGCCTTGACAAATTTTGTTGGGAACGCTACCAGAGGAAGCTTAAAGTCCAGGAGGTCGACAACTGTCATGTTTCTAGCAGGCAAGATGATCTGTTCGACATGTTGTGGAATGTGAGATGGGTTGGGCATTTTTGAGATCAAAAGTTGAGAAGTGCTCCGCAGTAAACATAACTGAGCTGTGTTTTGCAAATTCTATGGTGCCTACATTAAAGACGGAACAATTGTGAACTGCAACGCGATGTTACATAGATCATGTAGGATGATCCGCTACTCCTGGTTGATAGAACATTTGAAATTCTGTCACACCTGATGAAAATTTTTGGAGGTCACAGGTCACTGACCTCATTGCCGAACTCATCAGGGAGGTCACAGGTCACACCCCATGACAAACTGATTGCGTTGGTACAGTACTCGCATGCTTACTCGGACGAGAATATGACGGTGATGAAGTTTCATTTACTCCCGAAGAACGAAATATTGTCAACAATCGAATCTATAAACACAAGGTGATGCGGGTAAATTACACAACATACGATCTTCGCCGTTCTCAAGATTCTCTAAATTCACACACACATGCTGATATCATGGTTCTGTCACATGAAGATCAAGGCGCTGGGCAGACTCACTGGTACGCTCGAATCATTGACATATTTCATGCAATGGTCCAACATACCGACAATCATCCGAGCCACAACACATGTCTTTCCTCTGGGTTCGATGGTACGGTCAAGATTTGAAGCATCGGGCAGGCTGGAATGCAAAACGACTGCATCACGTTGGGTTTGTGGATAGCGATGATCCTTTTGCATTTGGATTTTTGGATCCACAGCACATGTGCACCTTATTCCCACATTTTCTTATGGTCGTACAGGTGACTTATTACAGCAAAATTCCATTGCACGATCGACTTCTGAGCGGGGTGAGGACTGGAAATTGTACTATGTGGGAATGTAAGTTCACTCTCTACCCGATGATTTGACACTCAAGAATTCACAGGTTTGTTGACCGTGACATGGTCATGCGATTTCGCGGTGGAGGCGTGGGTCACAAATCTACGTGCGCAGCAACGGATCAATTCCTGGACGACCGTGATCGTGCAGAACGAAATCGTGGGGGAGAGGACAACCGTACTGCAGATCAAGATGACGAACTTGCGAGAGAAAGTGAAGTCAAATTACAGCCACCACGTCGTGAGATAGAGCCGAGAATTGAGGATGAGGTTGACCCAGAAGATGAGTGTGATTATGGGTATAGCAAACAGGTTGTTGATGGTGGTGAAGAGGACGACTGGACGAGGATGGATGGCAGGATGAGGGTGAGGATCTTGGTTTTTTGCTTGATGATGTGCTTGGTGCAGAAGATGGTGAAGGTGATGACGATGATATGGGCTTTGGAGAGTTCTAGACACCATTTTTTTAACCACATTTCATCAGCTGTATTGTAATGCCTTGTATTAACTTTGCATAGGACTACGAGGCTACTGGACCTATACATAGCTGTCTACAAGCCTCTTCGAGCCTAGTATGCATCTACCAGCCATTCAACTTAGTACCTGCCTGCTATGCATCCTTGCATAGTATCTATGAGCCTGGTGACCACATGTCAGTTGTACAAGGTTAAGGATCGTATTGACATTTTTGCTGATGTGCTAGTGTAGGCATCTTAGCATGTACATGTGTGCCAAAGGCACATTCAAAAAGCTTGTAACAATTTAAGATGAGCTTGTAACAAAATCAATATGTCAATGATGAGTTAATACCAAGTCAATACAAGTTTGTTATAAAGTCAATAACAAGTCAATAATAAGTTAGAGTTGAGTGACTGTAGTGGGATTAAGCATGGTGTAAGTATGTATATGCGAGCTGGCCCATGCTGGAGTCAGGCTGAGCAAGCAAAGCGAGTGAATGCCATGACAAAGGCATGGGTCATAAGCTCATTTGTAACTACTACAAGGCTCTGAATCTCCTGGCTCACTCAGGCACATGCTCACGCCCATTTACTTGCACCCCCACTACACAGCAGATTATATTCCAAGTGGCAATCGCATGTAATATATATTACTAGTGTAGGAGAATAGACCCATGAGGATATACAGTATACTATAGTTAGGTATCCGAATTCGAAAGCTATAGACAATGATATGAATGCTAGAATACGTAGTGCGAGTTGGAGAGCATAACAGAACATAGTACGATGACGATGATGATGCATGTGTTTTCCATATCTCTTGACACGTCCATTTCCACTGACACTCACCCCCTCCCCTGCCTAAGCACCCCCACGCGTACAAGTCTTGCCTCTCATCCTCCTCTTCTTCCTAACTCCACCCCCGCCTCTCCCGCTCTCCTCCCCTTCCACATCAGTATCATCTCCCCGACCGCCGTTCCCACTTCCTCCTGGGTCGCCCTCACCTCCACTCACCTTCCTCTCCCTCTTCATCCCCGCCCCGACCCCGGGTATGACCGCCGCAGGTCCCAATGCCCCCTCCGCCCCGATGTTTTTATCGGTACCCACTGCCACACACACACCCGCATCCACCGCATCCGCGACCACTGTTTCGGTACTACTATCAGCAGCAATACCCACTCTCAGAGCCCCAAGCCCAACCCCACCCCTGGCCCTATCCCCATCCCCACCAGCCCGGAGACCCACACCCGCACCCGCACCCTCATCCGCCTCCCTCCCAACCCCCAACCTCCTCGACGGACTCCTCGGCACGAACCCCGCAGGTACGGTCATAAACCCATTCGGCAACAACGGTGTCCCACCTCCTCCCGTACCTGTACCGTTAAAACTCGGGGACGATCGTACACGGGGCGTAGTAGGGGCCTCTGTCTCCGGTGGGGTCGGCGCCATACTCCCGTCCTCTTCTTTTCTCTCGGCCGCGCTATTGATCTCGGCCGCACATGCGCGGTATCCCGCCTGGATGATCCCAAAGTATTCTACTTTCTTGGTGTATATCCGCATGAGCATCTCCGCATGGTACTGAGGCATAAGATTAGAGTAGTCTCCTGGGACTGCCGGAGCACCGTCTAGATTGATGTTTATTCGTGAGTTATGTGAACGATGGGGGAACGACTCACGGTTCGGATTCCGCTTTGAGTAGAATTTTACAAAATCGAGCGGGTTGCGTTCTTTCATCCCGTAGTGCATTAGCGAAAAGTCCACGATCACGTCATCTTTCGTCAGCGCATCTATATCTATTGGCTTCATATCGCCAGCACTAGTAGCAGCCCTTGGAAGCGCCTTTGCAGCAGCGACGATCCGCTTGGGAGTAACATGCTGCTGCACGACATCGATATTCAGCCAGCCCACAGCTTTGTATTCCACAAGGCGATAAAGGTCGCGTGTGCGAATGCGCTCGAAGATCTTGCGGGCCGGAGCGAGTTCCTTGAAAAGCATATTACTTCCACTGCAATGTGACATGGAAAAGGGTGCGCACGTGGTCGGTAGAGTCCTCGATTCTAGGCATGATGTCGTCAGTGAGATAGAGGTACTGTTTAGGATCGTAAACGCGTCTGGCGATACCGAGGTACGGTTCTGCCGCAAGCAAAGCATCGATAATCATGTACTCAATTGCTTTGGCTGTATGATGGGTGTACATACATGGGCATTGGTTTAGAGAGACAGGGATGGAGTGGAATGGACGAACCAGATTTGTGGTTGTACACGATCTTATGCAACTTGAAGCGCATGGCGCAGATCTCGTAGATCTGATTAGCGTCCTTGATGTCGTAGCAAATCTGGTTATCAAGGACGCGTGCGGATTGGATTATCCTGTTTGATTGATGGGGAAATCAGTTGAATGATGATGGTCCTATAGCACGTGCCTTGGGAGAGCAATACTCATTGGGTCACCGACCATGTGAGAGTCGCGGAGGATATAGTCGAATCTTTGAATCATGAGCCAATATCGCTACTATATGCGTATGGAAGCATACTTGTCGACATCCAGCCCGTTCCTTTTGTTAGCAACGATATCGAAAAGAAAGGGTTTTTCATCCGGGCTTCGAAAGAATTTAGAGGGATTATTTTTAGCAACTCGGATGTAACCTACTCGGATCTGCCTGGATCTCCTGCTATGAGCGCCTTGATGAATCGCTCATCCTTCTTGTTCAGGTATATACCATTATCTTTCACCAACGAGTCGAACATCAGCTCCGATCCTTCCTCGTGTCGCCAATTAGATTGTTCCCTAGACTTTCATCAACTACAATACGCACAACGGAATATTAAAACAGTGCTTACAACGCTTGAGGCATGAAATGCCCATCCCAGACATGAGACCATGGGCCGTGCCCCAGATCATGACAAAGTCCCGCAATCTCTATGCACTCCACATCTCGGTCCGTGATGTTGAGCTCTGGCTGGCTTTGTTGAAGATGCGTCGCCATGGAACGCGCAAGATACGCAACGCCTATACAATACAGATCTCTCATAGGCGATAACTAAAAGAAGACTAACTGTTCACCAATGCAATGCTCAAAGCGGTTATGAGATGCGCCAAGCCATACGTAGTACGACGTGCCTAGTTGCTTGATGTACCGCAGTCGCTGAAATTGCTTACTGCACATAAAAGATTACTCTAGTAAAAGTTTGGCACTCACGTATCAATAAATGTTGACAATCGTGGCGTAAGTGGGACTTTCAAAATCATCGGTGACCTTTGAATGCCAAGTAAAGAACACACGCACTCATCGCATGTATTGGATCTTTGACTGTCCTTAAGATGACTGGAAATACACCTGGAATTGGAGAATCTATTTTGTCTTCATGAGAGTAGTCCATTACCAGTGTTTAAGGACAACGTGGCTTTGGGCTCAGTAGGCTGTGCTGGTTGTGAAGCGAGTTGTGCATCCTAGACGGTTTATAACGGTGTGACGGAATGAAAGCGCGTGACAAGATGTGACGTCGGGAATGCATGGGCAAGTTTTTGAAGTTTAACGTTGTCGGCAAAGAAAAATTCACGAAGACTCTCAAGCAACCAAAAGTTTACTCGACTCGGCGAACCACTGAAGGCACATTTGGTCCATCCTCGCCCGCAACCATGGGACGAACTCTGAGCGCAGATATGTAATAGACCTGTGACTCGGACTTGATCTCATCTTCTGACATACGCGAAGACAGATTGACACCTTCAGACTAAACTTTATGCGATCAAGAATTAGACGTCCGCCTATCAAAAAACCATCAACGATCACCAGAAGCTCTCCGCAGCTCTCTGCCTTCTTAAACATCCCTAATTCACATGATCCCCAAATTCCTCAATCGCCCTGAACTTCGTGCCTGTTCGGCAACCTAGAGGAACACCGAACAAATTGTCAAGGTCAGCATCACAGGCATGTTGAGCCTGATGCTGGTGAACAAGTCTAGCGCGACCACAGAAGAGTAACATTTTTTGAGACACCCGAAATCGTGCGCGAAACCGGCTGCACCGATGCTGTCGAGGGTAAAAAAGGGGTTACTTATCGATACGAGACGCAGAATGCTGTATGGGAATACGAGAGGTTGAGGATGACCTTTCCTGGTGTTCTCAGCTTGAGAGCTGTAGAGACTCACTATTTTTATACCTCTACCGTACTCCGTTGTTCACCCCGGTAAGAATCCCAACAGCAACACATACATTGTGTTAAGTGATATGTATGGGTTACTGTGCACCCAGAATGGTAGCAATTTCAGCCATTTAAGTGCCAAACTATGAGTTTTCTAACTTAAATGGCTGAATTAATGGTAGATGAATTTGGGATGAATTTTCATCCCATATATTTATTGAATTTAAACTATTGTTTACTTAAGACTAATCACTGTGAAGGAACATCTCATTGGCGACAATAGCCTACACTTCCGAGTGCTTGTACACACTATGTGTACTCTTCTCGAGCTCCATAGCCCTACCTCAGAGTGCCAGTATGCCAGCATACTGCTCTCGATCTTGTATCCCATGCTTACTGATCTATGATGACACATGTCTTATTCTTGATTTTTAAGTCTTACCCACAGCATGAGAGCATCTTCCAGCTCACAACTCTCGTGCCTTGGGTAAGCCCTATTCGATGTTCTTCTGTTGTCTCTTTCTACTCACAACTCTTGCGTCCTTAGTAGTCAATCTGTTTGCCTACACATCAAACTCAAGAAGTCGAGAGTGGCCAAGGAGAGACCTTTGGGCTCCAAAATGAAGTTGTTGGCAAGTGCATCGAAATTGTCCAACAGTTCAGAGCAGGCAAAGTATCCAAGCTGAAGGTGTCAATGTTACTCTTCCAAGCTATCCCTCAGGGACAATTGGAAGAAAATGTCTTCATTACTGCCTATGGAGCCTATATGGGCATGCTCGACAACTTCGAACACTACCGGAATAATGCCACACAGTCAGGAAGACAGAGAGTTTCAGGCCTCATTGGTTCTCTTGACCAAACATCAGAGGCAGAGCCCGAACGTGAAGCTCCCATTGCTAGCTCGGCTAAGTGAGCCCATTCACCTGAATCAGATGATGGAGAAGACTACAAGAAACGTACATGACTCAACTATGAAGGCTTGCCATGGAATGAGCCAGATGACTCTGAGATCCAGTGGTTGACCGAGCTTTCAGCATCCTTACAGAAAACCCAGTCTCTTCTCGAGAATTTCTCTAAGGACCTTAAACGAGCACAAGCCAACTTACACAACTGTGGAAGAAGCTACCCACAATTCCCTTAGTCTGAATGGCTCAACCTTCTCAGAGGAAACTCCATCGACCTCAACCATGTCTTCTCCTACATCTATTCTATCACACAAGAGGACCAGGAATCCATTTCTATTGGAAGGAACCTTGAACTGCTCCATGGTACCTCAGTCCCTGCCAAAACCGTCAAAACACATGGTGACTGGGTTATCACTTGGGAGGCACTTGTTGATGCTATGCTATTAATTTTCAAACATCGAAAACTTGAACTTCAACTGTATGAAAGGCACATCCAATGATTCTTTGCATCCATACCTTCTCAACTACATTCCCACATTGATGATACTCAACCTGGAAACCCAAACAAAACCTACTAAATGGCTTTGGATGGTATAACACGAGTCAGAGGAAGGGTGCGAGTTGGTACTAAATATCACTGCTGATTTCCAAACATTGTTTGTAGTGAGGCAAATTGATGAGAGATGGTGTGAATAGTCTGTAAGAGCATACAAAGAAGTTCAAAATAGTTCAAAATAGGTTCAAAGATGTGCGAAATAGTTTGAATAAGTTCGAAGAGGTTCGAGGTATATTGAGGAACAAGTTTAGTGAATGTGATGTGTTTTTCAAATGGAGATAGGTGATGGGCGATGAGTCGAGAGACTAATACAAAAGTTCGAAGAAGTTCACGATATTTTGCAGAACTTAGAGATATGACGGTAAGATAAGACTCAAGAGAATGGCCCTTAGATCAGACAATGAGTGAAAGGGTAACTTGTGCTCTGTTCCTTATTGGTTTGCTTTTTATTCTAAGTAACTAATACAGGTCTATATACAAATTGAAGAGATAGTACTAAAAAGGAAATAATAACATGTGTAAAACATGAGGCAATATATCAAACAATGAGGACTTTGTAGATCATAAAACAAATGAGAAATGATAATAAGTGAAATGTACATTGTCCCAATATAGTAAGAGTTCTTGTTCTATTGCTTTAATATATCATTGAAACATAAAAATGCACTTATTGCATTCTAAGTCTCTTGTAGTCTCTCCTCGTGTCTGGTAGTGCTCGATATGCAACTAAATGGTTTGTTCCGGATGTGCAGCATGTATTGAAAGTGTTTCAAGACAGCTATATGGTGGCCGATGTCATTCAAAATGCTGCAAAGTCATTTGAAGTGTCACAAAATGTCACAAAATGGTTTGAAATAGTTTGAAGTCATTCAAAATAATGCAAAATAGTTCAAAAAAAATTCGAAGTCGATTTTGTGGCGTTCATAGTGATTCGGGATGCATGTCATAATGTGTCGATACAGTTAGATTCTTCTCCAGACCTTATAGTGCATAGTGGACCTATCAGCATCATCAACTATGACCGAGCAGTCTGAATTTGAGTTGCCCAGTGAAGGGACTTGGAGCTCACAGATTTTGCCGAGTTCTCTGATCTCCAAATCCAGTGGATCAATGTCCCTAGTACCTCTGGAGCTGCATCCACTCGATCCTCTGAATTTAGGCAGCAACAGGTGTTCAATCAAAAGCCCAGAAATGCATGTCGATGTTGGAATGATTGGAAGTGCTCAAACATGGCAGCCTCATGCAATTATACACATGTCTGTATCAACTGTCAAAGCGGTGCCCATGTTGGGAAGGAGTGTACAACTACATCTAAGAAATAAAGTATCTCAACAATGGAAATCAAAGCCCAAGTATGCTCGAGATTTCATTTGGCTCATGGATGAACCTGATCGAGTTACTATGGTTACAGTCACTGAAACTATGGCTCCACTTCCCAGGCCTCCTCCAAACAAGTTCAACAATCACATAGCTTGGTCCACTATACATGCCTTCACCCATCTCTTCCATATCACTACTCCTATTAGTATTGAATGTCTCTGTACCCTGTTATCATCACATCCTAACCAACCACTTGTTACATCTGTCTGTCAAAGTTTTTATGAAGGGTTCTGGCTCTGGGCTAATACAATATATGAGCTCCAATTATAGTCGACAATGCAGTGCTTCAGAAGATTAAGGATCCTGCACACCTATGCTTTATACACGAGCAACGAGATGAAAAAATAGCCCTATGTCGCTTCTCAGAAGCATTTATGCCGTTACTACCAGGTATGACAACTGTTCCATTGTGGGCCATTCCTAAGCCACATTCGGATAAAATGCAGATGGTTGTTGACCAGTCAGCTGGAGATTTTTCTCCAAATTCATACATCTCACCTGATGACATGCACATTCACCTTGATACCCTTTATGTTTTGTGTACCGCACTTCTCAAGGTTCATGCTCAATATGGAAATATTCCCCTTGATCTTTTCAAAACCAATATATCACAAGCTTATTAATGACTTCCTATGCACTATCTTTGGCAGTTACATCAGGTTGTCACCATTGATGGCAAGCATCATGTAGACAACAATAACAATTTCGGCAACAGAGGAGCAGGCTGAATCTGGGTCACTTTCTTCGACCTAGTTTCCTGGATAGCAATTTTTGTTAAGCAAATTCTCAACCTTTTTGCTTATGTTGATGACTTATTTCTTGGGATTTTGCTGCTAATCTCACTTTTTATGTGCTATACCACAAGTTCTTACTGACAAACAAACCAAGTTGCTTCTTCTTTTTGATGAAATTGGTATTTCTCATGATGAAAGGAAGCAAGTATTTGGTGCACCCCTTACTATTATTGGCCTTGATGTTGATCCCAATGCTATGACAATCACAATGCCTTCTGATGCTCATCGTGACCTTATCACCATGGTCCAATCATTTGCAAACACCTCTCAGTGTCATACGCTCAAGGATTTTCAATGTTTAGCAGGTTGGGTTAACTGGGTGCTTAATGCATATCCTTTACTTTGACCTGGTCTGTCTTCCCTCTATGAAAAATGTTTCATCGAGGATCACAGCCATTTCAGCAACTCTCAGTCAATGTTGCTATCTAAAATGAGTTATATTGGCTTGCTGACCATGTTGACAAGTCTGACAGTGTCCACATTATCATTTCCCAAGAATGGTCTAGATCCAACACAAATGATACATACTTGTCAGATGCATGTCCACAAGGCATGGGTTTCTGGTCACCACAAACCCTTCAGGATTTTCAATGCCAGATTCCTTCATCCACTCATTATGGTATTTTCTTCTTTGAAGCACTCTCCATTCTTTCTGCATTCCATCATGTATGTGAACATACTGCATCAAAGCCTTTGCATCTCACTATTCTCACAGATAACAGTAACACCTTTAACATGTTTGATTCCCTCTATGCCCTGCCAGTATACAATCCTATTCTTATCACAGCTGTTGACTTGATGATCAGTGCTGGAATTCAACTTCGCATTTTCCACATTCCTTGCACTGAAAATCAAGTTGCCAATGCCCTTTCATGCTTTGACAATGCCACTGCTCATGTGCTACAGCCAGGATTAGTCATCCAAAAATTTTCACCCCCCTCGATTTATGCTGGGGGCACCTACATTATGATTGATATTTCTCCAATGTTCAGGCAGCCTCCTTGTGAGCTCTGGATGCTTGCGCATCTTGAGCATGAATGCGCAATCGCCATCAGCAGCACTATCAATCCTAGCTCTTTATCTTCTTACTCTTCTGTGCTCAACTCATACATCACCTTCTGTCATGCTCACCACTTCCCATTGACCCTACACTTGAGACACTCAGTTTCTACACTGTCTATACAGTGAGGGACAAAACCTTTCAAATGATTTTTGAGGTTGAACTATTTCTTAAATAACTCAAGAACAACTGAACCAAACAAGTCCAAATTTGGGATAGTGGTAGATTATCATGTAACTAATAAGTTGCAACTTGTTTTATTACATAATCTTAATTTGTTCCCATGTTATTAATATTTTACTGGAACAAGTTCATTTGAAAGATTTTGTTCCTCTGGTATTATAAAAATTATTCTAATATTCTAGTACTTGGTATAGCCCACCTTTGCCTGTAACACATCCTAAACCCTTCTAGGCATACTCTCTATCAGATTCTGACAGACAGATGCTGGAATATCATTCCACTCCTTCTGTACTCTCTTCCACAACTCTGCAATTCCAGATGCTGGAGTATCATACTCTCCAAGTCTAACCTTGAGGTGATGCCAAAGGTGTTCAATGGGGTTAAGGTCTGCTGATTGAGGGGTCCACTGCATAACCTCTAATCTACTGTCTTGAAGCCATTTTTGGGCCTTTTTGCTCTTGTGTTTGGCCACATACAGTCATGCAATTACTTACTCCTGCTCAACACACTCGTGTTCTTGAACTGCTTGACAAAGGGCAGTCTTGTCCTGCTATCTCCTCCATCACTGATATGAGTGTTGGTTCTGTATCCAATATTTGATCCAAACATTATTCAACACTTTCCAAATCTGTTGGTGGTCATCCACGGAAGCTTTCACCTGCTGACACCCACTATGCCATTCATCTCATCACTTCTCAGAAGGCTGAAAATGCCACTGAGGTCACCAAAACCTTACAAGACATGACCAACACATCATTTACTGTGTAGACAGTATGAAGAGCACTCAGAGGCACTGGAATGAAGGCTGTAACCAAGCAAAAATGACCTTTTCTCTCCAAAAAGCATAAGAGGCTTAGGATGGACTTTGCAGAAGCATACAAAGACTGGACAGTGGAGGACTGGAAAAGGGTTATATGTTCAAATGAGACCAAAATCAATCATTTGGGGTCAGATGGGAAGAAATGGGTATGGAAAAAGCCAGGAGAGGGGTTGAGTGATAGGCTGGTGTATGGGACAGTCAAGTTTGGAGGGGGTTCTCTGATAATCTGGGGCTGTATGTTCTGGGAAGGGCCTAGATATGCAACCAAGATTGATGGGAGAATGGATGCTGACCTTTTTGTCAGCATTCTGGATGATGAACTTCAAGAATCAATCAGGTATTACCAGAAAAACCCAACAGATGGTCTTTTTCAGCAGGACAATGACCAGGGATTTGGTGTGGGAAATAACAGAAAGTTGGACACAGAGTACATATACATATTTTCACCAAGTCCCATAATTTTATTTGTACTTATTTGCTTTGATTAAACAAAGTCATGTGCCTGACATACCAGAGGAACAAAGCCTTTTGAATGAACTTGTGCCAGTAAAATATTAATAACATGGGAACAAATCAAGATTATGTAATAAAACAAATTGCAGCTTATCAGTCACATGATACTATACCACTATCCCAAATTTTGACTTGTTTGGTTGAGTTGTTCTTGAGTTATTCAAGAAATAGTTCAACTTTAAAAATCATTTGAAAGGTTTTATTCCTTACTGTATGTGTGACTACATCAAACCAAAATCAGTCAACAATTATCTCTCAGGAATTGCCAATTAACTTGAGCCCTTCTTCCCAGCTGCATGTTCCCATTGCCATCATATTCTCATAACCCAAACCCTCAAAGGTTGCGAGAGACTCAAACCTAGCTCCTCCTCTCGTAAATGACCCATTACCAGAATAGAACTTGGTACAATATGCAATCAATATCTGCAACTGTCTTCAACTTCTCATGATGACAAGTTATTTTTATTCCTTCTTCTTACTGGCTTTCATGGCCTTTTACAACTTGAAGAATTTGTTTGGTTTGATAATAAGTTCTTGCAAGATTACCACAAAGTAATTTTATGCCACACTGTCCACCTTCACAATGACTCCTTCGACTTTCACTTACCTGAACACAAGGGTGATCATTTCGTTGAAGGAAACCAAGTCATCATCCAATGTACAGCTACAGATGATGACCTACACTCCCCATTGGTCAAATACCTCTCAAGCCATGATCATTGTTTCCCCTTCAGTCCCCAACTATGGTTGCGATCAGATGGCTCCATTCCAACTTGGAGCTGGTTCTTACATTGACTTCATAAACACCTTTCTACTGATGTCAGCGGGCACTCCATGCAGGTCAGAGGTGCAACAGCTCTCACTGAAGCTGGTCTACCTCCTCACATCATTCAAGCCATTGTTCAGTGGTCCACAGAAGCATTCCAAATCTAAATTCGCTGTCATCCCATTCTTCTAGCAGCCCTCCTCTTCGGGTACCCTACCAATCACACCTCATGATTGCACATTTTCCCATCTCTTCTTTCTTATCCTTGTATTTGTATCTGTTTCAGTTTTCTCTTACTGTATTTGTATCCTCAAGAAGTCTCATATCAGTATGTCTCACCACTCTCATCATATCTCTTAAAAAAAAAAAAAAACCTACTATGTAACTAGCCCTTTTAGCAGTCCACGTGCAATTCACATTTGGTTGCGCTGCTGTTATCAGAGCACACCATTTTTTGGCTATATTCATCTCTCAATTCAACTCCTGAGCATGTGATTAGTTGAATTTAAACTATTGTTTACTTAAGACTAATCACCATGAAGGAATGTCTCATCGGCGACAATAGCCCACACTTCCGAGTGCTTGTACACACTATGTGTACTCTTCTCGAGATCCATAGCCCTACCTCAGAGTGCTAGTATGCCAGCATACCACTCTCGATCTCATATCCTATGCTTACTGATCTATGACGACACATGTCTTAGTCTTGATTATAA
The DNA here is from genome assembly GCA_029959215.1 of Tricholoma bakamatsutake. Classification (NCBI taxonomy): domain Eukaryota; kingdom Fungi; phylum Basidiomycota; class Agaricomycetes; order Agaricales; family Tricholomataceae; genus Tricholoma; species Tricholoma bakamatsutake. Next base: position 12,168,776 of record CP114860.1, on the reverse strand, counting down.
GTCTTACCCACAGCACAAGAGCATCTTCCAGCTCACAACTCTTGTGCCTTAGGTAAGCCCTATCTGATGTTCTTCTGTCATCTTTTTCTACTCACAACTCTTGCATCCTTAGTAGTCAATCTGTTTGCCTTACCCTCTCTTCCCACCCTTTATTTTTCAAGTACATGGGCAGACTGGTCATGCCTGAGCCAACAGGATGGATGTCGCTATATACCATTGTCCTATTGGCATGGTCAATGATGACATAGCTCATACCAGTTTATGTGTACAACTTTGGCTGGTAGCTTTTCTCATCAGTTACTTGTCTTTTTCCCACTGGGTTTTTCAGCAACTCCAAGATTTTGATGCACCCTTGCCAAGTTTTTCTTGTTTATTTCTTAAGTTAGACAATAGCAGTCCATCAGCAGTCCACACACAATTTATGTTTGATCGCACTGCTGTTATCAGCACACTATTGTTTGGCTATATTTGTCCCTCAATTCAACTCCTGAGCATGTGATTAGAGACATTTAGGATATGGAATTCATGTGTATTATTTTACAAAATTTCCATATGTCAATGGGATGAAATTTCATTTCACAAAAGAATGAAATGTAGGAGAAGTTTTTGATCCAACAGGAAGGTCTGAACTTGATCTAAAAGACAGAATGTTTCTGTATGTGATTTTCTGACATCTAGGGGATGTTTTTAATCTAAAAATATGAACTTCATCCAAAAGACAGGATGTTTCTGCATGTAATTTTCTGACATCTAGGAGGGGATGAGTAAGGTATTAGTTTTTCTACAACTCTAAAGGATGTTTCCCAAGTCAGCTTTTCATATTTTATGAGGCACCAATTTCACAGCTATTTCAATGGCCTTCTCTGTATAGTCTCACCACTCTCATGACAGAACAGAAATTTAATTGTATTCAGCTATGGCCTGTGCTAGTAATTTACTTCGATCAATAATGGACCACTTCTTAATGTGCCCAACTACACATTTTACCTGATTGAGATCAATGAATTCCATATGTCCCAAGTCTTCATAGTAGTTGATCCCACATTGATTAGTGTTAGAAAACAGTCCCATTACCTAATAATATTTTATTTTATTTTATTATGTCAAATTATGCTACATTATGCTGAAGGATGCTACACTTTGATAGCATGAGAATTTTATTTTGCACACATCAATATGTACATGCATGTATGAGTGCATCAGTGGCAACATGGTACAATACATGTAACATAGTATATAAACCTTAGATATACATACACCTAGGGGACCCCAACTGTATTTTCTTAGGTAACCCATCCACACTTGTGGTGCAAAATGCCTTCCTCAACCAACTAATCTATTAATAACCCCACACATTAAAACTGTCAATCCCCCCCATATATGCATATCCAACCCCTTTCTTGTAGAAAGAACCTGCATGGTCTAGCTAGCAGATAGTGGGTGTCTGTAAGGGCAACCTCAAGGCCTCACTTAGTAGTGAGCTAACAGAAGGGAATCCAAAGTTAACTAATACAAACACGTCAGGTGCACCTAACAGAGGGGAATCCAAAGAGAAAACTCTAAGCATCTGTCGATGCCCAGTATATGTGATAGAGCCAAAAATAAATAGTAAGCTAAAAATAGCAAAAAGGTGGAAATAGGGGATCAAGCTGTGGAATGACATCACCTTGATGGGTAAACATTCAGAAAGGGTACTGCCACTAAGAATAGAACTGTCAACATGTACCAACATGGAAAAAGCTGAAATATAATTATAAAATAGGAATAAAATCATAGGAAATCATAGAAAAGGCAGAATAGAGTGAAATAAAATATAAAAAAATATGGGATGAATGCAGAAAATTGCCCATATGCCTGGCACCTTCCTCTCCCCTTACATCACCCCCCTTCTATGATGCATTGCCCTGATGGATTCGAAACCATATTTGCCCAAAGTTGGACGCTTGGATGCACTGAGGCATAAGAGAATGTTGCTGGTGGAACTCCCTGACCAGTTGTGAGGCATTCACATTGAACTCTGTAACCTAGGAGTTCTCCTTGTACCCATAACCCTTCCAGTGCACCAGGTATTCGAGTTTACCCCAACATAAGTGGCTGTCTAGAACGGACTCAACCTCATACTGAGGTTTGTTTTTCATGACTGTAGGCGGTGGAAGAGGTCATGCCACACATCCAGGAAATGGATCTGTGGGATCAGGCAGCAGTTTTACAACATGGAAGACAGGGTGGAGTCTGGACATTGACTGTGGTAGCTGTAGGCGGTAGGCATGCAACCTGATGCATCTAGTGATGAGGAATAGTCCAAGAAAGTGGTAAGCGAGTTTCTTGGATGGATGCATGGTCACTAGAGTCGAGGTAGACACAATCACCAACCTTATATGTGGGTGTGGGTGAGTGACACTGGTTGTAGAAGTGTGCCATGTCATCCTTTGCCTTAGCCAAAGCTGACTTTGCCTCCTCCAGGATGTCCTTTATCCACTCTGTGAACTCATTCACCATCTTCAAGTGTAAGGGTGCTTGCTGAGGCTCGAAGCCCATGTGTGGGTGTCACCCTGTGTCAAGGAGGAAGGGAGTTTGTTGGGTGGAGGAGTGGATGTGATTGTTGTATCCAAACTTGGCCATGGGGAGAAGATCTTCCCAGTCATCCTGTTGCTCATTGATGAAGATATGGATGTACTGTTTCAGTTCTTGGTAGACTCAGTCCATCTGTTCATCTGTCTGTGGGTGATAGGTGGTCAAGGTGAGGAGTTTGATATTCAGCAGGCAGTACAGCTCTCTGGTAAACTCTGCAATGAACTGTGGTCCTTGATTGCAGAGGAACATGCCAGGCAGTCCATAGAGCTTTCACACAAGGTGCAAATAGAGTCGAGCCACTCCAAGCGCAGTGACAGTTGTATGAGTGGGGATAAAATGAGCTTGCATCCCAGCAGAGTTGACTGTGCACATTACTGCATCAAACCCATTGGACTCTGGTAGTTCCACCATGAAGTCCACACTGATAACATCCCAATGATTCTCAGGGACTGGAAGGGGGTGTAACTTGCCCATGGGCTTGCACTGTGGAGTCTTGGTGCATAAGCAGAGATCACAGGTATGACAGTACTGACCAATGAGTTGAGACATCTGGGGCCACCAATAATTCCATGATATGAGCTCCAATGTCTTCCAATGCCTGGGGTGTCCAGCAATGAGCAAGTAATGGTGCTGAGAGATGAGTCATTGTTGAAGCTGGGAATCATTAATGATACTCAACCCAGAAACCCAAACAAAACCTACTAAATGGCTTTGGATGGTATAACATGAGTCAGAGGAAGGGTGCAAGGTGGTACTAAATATCACCACTAAGACCAAAATGTTGTGTCTAGTGACGCGAAATAATAAGGGTTGTGGCGAATAGTCTTTATAGGTGCATGAAGGTGTTCGAAAGAGGTTGAAATAGATTCAAAAATGTGCAAAGAGGTTCGAAAAAGGTTCGAAGAGGTTAGAAGTCATGTGAAGTAGTCCAAATAAGTTCGAGTAAGTTTGAAGAGATTCAAGGTAAGTTGAAGAGCGAGTTTAATGAATGTGAAGTGTTTGTCAAATGGCGATAGGCAATGGGCGATAAAACATGGAGTGAATACAATAGTTTCGAGGAAGTTCATGATATTTTGCAGAACTTAGAGATACGATGCAAAGATGTGACTCAAGAGAACAGCTCTTAAATCTGATGATAGCGAGAGGGTGACTTGTGCTGTTCCCTGTTGTTATCTATATTTGTTGTTTGTTCTAACTAACTAATACAAGTCTATATACAAATGAAGAGATAGTACTAAAAAGGAAATAAGAACATGTGTAAAACATGAGGCAAATATATCAAACAATGAGGACTTGTATATTATGAAACAAATGAGAAATAATAAATGATGAAACATATAGTGTTCCCATATAGTAAAAGTACTTAATGAAACACAAAAATGCACTTATCGCATTCTAACTCTCTTGTACTCTCTCCTCGTGTCCGGTAGTGCTCGATATGCAATGGAATAACTTGTTCTGGATGTGCAGCATGTATTGAAAGTGTTTCAAGACAGCTATATGGCGGCTGAAGTCATTCAAAATACTGCGAAGTCACTCGAAGTGTCACGAAATAGTTTGAAGTCATCTGAAATAGTGTGAAATAGTTCAAAGTCGTCCGAAATAGTGTGAAATAGTGTAAAAATGGTTTGAAGTCAATTTTGTGGCATTTGTAGTGATTCGGAGTGTGTGTCGTAATGTCTCCATATGAGTGGAAATGTTCCCCAGACATTAAAGCACGTAGTGGACCTATCATCATTAGGGACATAGATATGGTCACAGAAGTATAGGATGTCATCCTTTTCTGTTTGCTCTGCTGCATGAAGTGAAGGTGTAAATTTCTTTCTCAGCTCTTTCACTGCCAGAGCTACAGCATCCTTATATAAACTGCTATGGTTCACATGATGAATGTCACATAGGATACTGTGCTCCTCACCCTCCAAGGTAATACCCTTTAATGCACGGTGATAATACTCAACCCAGAAACACAAACAAAACCTACTAAATGGCTTCGGATGGTATAACACGAGTCAGAGGAAGGATGTGAGGCCCTCTAGATGTCACCTGTCAGACTGACCATCAAATAGTTATAAAAGGACTGCCTGTCAAAGGAATTTGAAGCTAAAAGAATGTGTTTCATGGAATTTCAGAGAGTTTTGTGCCTAGATCGATAAATTTGGAGTGCAAAAATACATTCAGATGCAAGATTGAGGGATTAGATGAGTAATAGAAGCAAAGCAAAGGTGAATCGAGGGAAGTGAGAGTGAAAATAGCATAATTCAAGGATTTTCGAAGAAATTTAGTGTAGATGCAAGACTTTGGACTGAAGAAGAGTAAACTGAACTCTCAGATCACTGCAATCTGGGAGGAAGACAATTTCTTGTTTGTTTTAGTAACTGGTACAAGTCTATATATATTTTGAAGGGATGGTACTAAAAAGGAAATATAACATGTGTAGAACATGAGGCAATATGCACAGCAATAAAGAACAAATCATAAAAAAAATAAGAAATGATGATAAATGAAACATACAGAGTTGCAGTAAATCAAAAGTACTTGTCCAAATGTTTCAATATATCATTGAAACACCAAACTGGACTGTCCTTGTTATAAATTGCATAAAACATCGGAAACTGCTTCAAACCAATTGTATGCGAGCCCATGCAGTCAAAATGTGTTCAATATACTCGAAATAGTGTTCCATGTGTCCAGCATGCATCCAAAGATTGTTCAAATAGGAAATACTGTGTCCAAAGATGTTTTTGAGGTTTGAGGTTTTTCGAAGATTTTTCGGACTTGTTCAAAGGCTGATATTGCTGCAATATTGCTCAAAATTGGTTTGGAACTCATCAAAGATGTTCCAAGTGTATATTTGGAGCTGTATGAAGCGTTTGACATTGATTGAAAGTGCAAAAACTGATATATTGGTGCTCGAACTGTGCTGGGGACCTATCAATGGACTGTAAACAGAACAACACAATACCTTGATTGTCATTGCTTCCATTCCTGTGGTCCAGACAATGAGAGGGCATCAGTCTTCCCCATGCTGCATCCCGGGTGATGATGCAGGAAGAAATCGAACCTGGAGAGATAGAGGGACCAGTGGGCTTGGCAGTGATTAAGTTTCTTGGCAGTCATAAAGTACTTGAGGTTCTTGTGGTCCATCCAGATCTTGACCTTGTGTTGAGTACCCTCCAGAAAATGTTGCCACGCCACATTATCATTAGCATCTCCTTGTCATGGATCTCATAATTGCATTCCACAGCACTGAGACTCTTTGAGTAGAAGGCAATGGGGTGCCACTTCTTGTCCCCAAAATACTGGTGGGACAACACTGTGCCTGTCACAAGGTCTGAACTGTCAGCTTCTACATGAAAGGGACATGAGTCGTTAGCAAAGGTAAGGATTGGAGTGGAAGTGACCATCTCTTTGAGCTTCTTGAATGCCTCCTGCTGTGCATTTTCACACCTCCATCCCTCCTTGCTAGTGAGGTTAAATAACAAGTGTGCATGGTGGGAGAAATTTTTAATAAAGCACCAATAGAAATTGATGAAGCCCAGGAAAGACTGCACCTCTCTCTTGTTTGTGGGTCAATAAACACTTGGGTTTGAATCATATCTGCCCTTCAAAGTTGCCCATGGCCTCTCCCTTCTTCTTTGTCAAAAAGAAGGATGGGTTCCTTGACTGGTTCAAGACTATCGACACCTCAATGACATCACAGTCAAGAATCGCTATCCACTACCCCTCATATCCAAACTTGTCAACCAACTCCATAGGGCACATTACTTCACCAAGCTTGATGTCCACTGGGGTTACAAAAATGTATGAATAAAGAAAGGGGATGAGTGGAAGGTGGCTTTCCGCATGAACTGTGGTTTTTTTGAACTGCTTGTCATGTTATTTGGTCTCACTAATAGTCCTGCCACCTTTCAGACCATAATGAATGACATCTTCCATGATCTCATATTGGAAGGTGTTGTCTGTGTCTACCTCGATGACATTCTCGTCTTCACTTGAGACCTCGATAAACATTGTTGAATTATGCACCTGGTACTGGAGTGACTTCGGCAGCACAAACTCTATCTTCATCATGACAAGTGTGAGTTTGAAAAGACATGACTTGTGAACCAAGTGAAAATTAAAATGCAACAGGAATAATGCCCAATGTGCTTGCCAACAGTTAAGCTTTTTAGCAGACATGAAGAATTGCAGATTTTGGTGATCCATCCAGATTTAATCTGATGCATACATCCCTCCAGATTTAATCTGATGCATACATCCCTCCAGATTTAATCTGATGCATACATCCCTCCAGATTTAATCTGATGCATACATCCCTCCAGATTTAATCTGATGCATACATCCCTCCAGATTTAATCTGATGCATACATCCCTCCAAATAATGTCTCCATGCCTCCAATGCTCATATTATTCCCAGCATCTCTTTGTCATGCACATCATAATTCCTTTCCACATTATTCAATTCTTGGGACAAATATGCACAAGGATGCCATTTGTCATCTTCACATAGCATTGATAATACTGCTCCAGTAGCAAAGTCAAATGCATCTGATTCCACTCATAAGGGATGCATAAAATCTACTGGGGCTAATATTGGTTCCTCTACAAACTTCCTCTTCAGCTCCTCAAATACTGTCTGCTGCTGTTCCCCCCACCTCCACACTACTCCTTTTCATGTAAGGTTGTGTAAGGGTGCAGCAATTTTGGAAAAATTATGTACAAAGCAACAATAATAATTTGTGAGTCCCAAGAAGGCTTGAACCTCCTTGATATGGGTGGGCGCAGGCCAGTCAATACTTGCCTGTATCTTGATAAGATCCAATTTGATTCCATTAGGACTGATCATCAATCCCAGGAACTCAAACTTGCTTGCCCTGAACACACACTTCTCTGGTTTCACAAATAAATTACTTTCTGCCAATCTTTGTAGCACCTCCTGTACTATTGCTTCATGGTTTTCTTCATCCTCCATGAATATCAGAATGTCATCAATGAATATTATTATTATGCCTTTGTCTATTACATTGATATGGCTCCCTATCGCCCTGCACGCATACTACGGCATTTTTTGCAATTGTGCGCACCTCCTAGATGGCTTCTGGGCACTTTGCACAGCACGCTTCCATGTGCTTTTGTGTGCCTTCATGCACTTTTGTGTGCCTTTGCATGCTTCCATGCACTTTCGCGTGCTTTTGACCACTTAGATGCGCTTTTGAGCACCTTTTACATTTCTACTGCGCTCTTGGTTTCCCATAGCTGCCTGCTGTCATGCGCCCTAAATGCGCCCCATTGCACTTCAAACTGCCTCTGTGTGCCCCCCCCACACTCCTTATCTGCCTTTCACATTTATTGCATGCTTGATGCGCCTTTGCACACTCCTTTTATGCTTTACCTGCAACTCACATTCTCTGCTGTGCACTCATTGCACAATCCCTATCACACACACAACAATCCACCACACCAGTTGCACTGCGCATCGCAGCTTCCATCTTACTGGCACATTTACTTGAGGTGCACTGCAATTCCAACATGAGCAAACTGTGCATTCTCACATAATTGGGGCGCTTTGCATCTATTTGGCATTGGACTGTGCACACTTGGGCGCTTTCATGTAATCCTGGTGCTTTGGCAGTATTTGGCCTTTCACAGCATCTCCTTATAGTTCTTCCACATTTCCAATCAGCATCACCTTATCTGGTAACTAGCACAGGTCGATCACGTCATTATTACTAAGGTGCAGCATGCAACACATAACACTGAAGTGGATTAATTGGGAAGAGCGCACGAGACCTAGAGTGCACCAAAAATAATGCATCGCACCAGAACAGTTGGGTATAGGGCTATAGGTGCGCAAATCTTATTGGCTGAGGCAGCAGCATAGTGCGGTCAGGTTTAGATGGGCGAATGGATGCGCTTGTGGGTAGTGCATGGCGCTTTCTATTTTTATACTTATTTTACCATTTTTATCACATAAGCCATTTGTACATAGTAGGCAGACAGATAGAGAATCCAGAGGATCTTTCCCCCCCTCATAGTTCATAGCTCAGTCAGCATTGCACATAGTCTGTGCACCAGCGTCCAGTCTGTGCACCTTTGTAGTGCGCCCCTCATATAGCTGTGTTTGCATATCATTTGCGTTCCCTCATCATATTGCTGAGTTTCATCCCTGCATTGCGTTCTTTGTCCTTGTTTGTGCACTCTTGCAGTGCGCCCTTCATATAGCTGCATTTGTGCACCATTTGCGCCTTTTTTTTGTATAGCCACATTTTGCACACCATTTGCACCTTTTTCTGCTTGTTGCGCCCTCATCCCATTTGCACCTTTAACCTGTGCGCCTCCCTCACAGCACATCCCAATGCCATCTTCGTCCCACTGCACCTCCCACTTCCATCTTCCTTGTCATTGTGCACTTTTGTGCTCCCGTTGTGTGTTTTTCCACACTGTGCATTTTTGCCTCTTTGCATTGCGCACTTTTCCGCTATTGCGCATATCTTCCTTTTAGCATACACAACTAGTGCACACATTGAGAACCGCCATACCAGCCTCTCCATAGTCTCTGTGCCCTGAAGGACAATCCAAGGCCCTCTAAGCGAACTGCCCCCTCATCCCGAGCATGCCTGCAGTAGTAGATTAAGTGTTCACCCCTTCCGTTGAGACTCTGCACTGAGTACCAACAGAACACATCATTTCTGGAGCCCACCGTGAGGGGTTTCTGCTTACCAGACCATATTTTAGACCTCCATCGGCTCGCCCTTCATCTCAACATTAACCACCTTCGCACTCTCCATTTCGAGCTGTTAGCAACTGTGCTCCAGCTTGGGGAAATACCAGTATTTGAATCACTATTCCTAAACAACATGCATCACTCATCTGTGCTGTCTTTATCTCCACCTTCACCTGAATCATCACTACCTACCTTAACTCCGTCTGCATCACTGCATTCTTTCCTGCCTTCACATTTTGCTGCGCTTTTACCAGATCTTAACTCTACACACCTTATTCCATCTACCATGGCTACCATGCATATGCCATCCACATCCAACCAAAACGCGCCGCGTTTTGACCCTGCAAAACTGTGTGAACTCCAGAAGTACTTTGAGGAGCTTGCGCAACTCCTCCGTGATTGTAACATCACCGATGAGACCAATAAAAAGTTCCACACTATGTGCTATTTGGACAGTGACACTGTGGACACTTGGAAACTGCTACCAGAGTATAGCGCGATGCATAACTATGGCGCATTCAAAGACACTGTTCTAAAGCTTTATCCCGGCTCTAGGGATGGCAGTAAATGGAGTATTAGTGACCTGGACAAGCTTATTGGTGAAACCGCATGCATTGGCCTTGTAACTGCAGAAGAAATCGCATGCTATTATCATGCATTTTTCAACATTAGCGAATACTTAGTTGCGCAAGGCATATTGGTGTGCTACGACCAAAGCCGCATGTTCATTAGGGTGTTTCAACCAGACCAGCTCGAGCGCATTTGAGCCGCCTTGTGATTGCGGTACCGAATCAGCCTGCAAATGTGCCATACTCATTAGACACAATATGTGATGCAATCAACTTTATCTTTGAAGGCCCAGCGCGCTATTTCCAGCCACTTACTGGGCTCACAGCACAAACCCCCGATATGTATGTGCCCTACTCAGCACCCAGTGCACCCATTTCCCAGCCACAACCTAGCATGCCCGCAGTCAAAGCAGAAGACATTTCAGTCCTATTTGAGCGCATGACACAGACAATAGTTACCACATTGAGCGCATCATGCAGAGATGGCGGAAATGGCATGCCTCGCTCGAACAACAACAAGTGCAATGGTTGCAGTCAGACAGGGCATTATACCCTGAGTGCACTTCAATTGAGTGCCTTATTAGCGAAGGAAAGTGTAGGTGAAATGTGGAAGGGCGCATTGTACTCCCAGGTGGTGCATTCGTGCCACGTTCTATTCCAGGCAACTTCTTGGGTGAGCACATCAAGGAATGGCATAAGCGCAACCCAGGGCAGATAGCCACTAGTCGACTTTTATCTAATACCAATTCGCAGCTCATCTACAATATAGCACCTTGTCCAGCTCTAGCAGCACCTTTACAGTCGACGTATGTTGCCGCTTCAGTGCCTGCAGCAGATTATATGCAAAGCACACCAAATGGAGCACGCATTCTACAACCACAGACGTTGCACCCGCTGACAGTATCGAGTCCCCAGCCTTGCAACCCACTGCGAGCACAACTGAGGCGCCTGATGAGATGCCCATACATCCCTATTCCAACATTCCTGAAGCTCATTTTGTGCCTGCAGCAGCAGATAAATCAGATGCACCAGTTAACACTTCCAAAGGCAAAGAGCCATCATACTGCACTGTTGTTCCTATCCAGAACCCGCAGATTGTTGATGATGTATATGTGCATGCCATGAAGGTGCCCTCCATTATGGTTTTGCATGAAGAACTCCTGTCCCTTTCGCCCGATCTCAGACAGCACCATAGAGAACAAGTTACCCCAAAGTGCATTGCAGCTACTGGCACAGAAGTGGTAGCTACCAACCTTGTGAGCATTATGCCATTTGCGCACTGTGAAGTGCATGCGCCTTTTGCAGAAAATAAAGCGCTTTATGCGACACCTCCAGTTAGTGTGGCAATTGCAGTGCTGCTTCCTATTGTTTTGCAGGATCCATTTGAACAGTACCTCAACCATCTCCAGCCAGGCGAAATTGAAAACCCCGATGTTTTGAAGGTTGCTAAAGAGTCGCATGCGCTTCGCTCCATTGATTTATTGATTGACAACCAAGAATACTTCGAAGCTATCTTAGATCTGGGTTCACAAGTTATCGCGATGTCAGAAGCAGTCTGCCATCATCTTGGGCTTTAGTATGACCCGCACATTTGTTTATACATGCAATCAGCCAATGGAGAGGTAGATAAGTCGCTTGGGCTTGTGTGCAACATTTCCATGTGCATTGGAGATATCATTGTCTATGTGCAAGTTCATGTTATCCGTTCACCTGCTTACAATATTCTGTTAGGGTGCCCCTTCGATGTGTTAATGTGCTCCGTCATGCACAACTTTGTGGACAAAGTGCAAATGATTACTATCTGCGATCCAAACACAGGTGCCATCTAGGGGGAAGCCGCGCCACTTCTTACCAGCTCCAGCAATGCCACACCTTGCTATTCAGCATAACCTACAAAGAAATTTTCGCCAGGCTTCAAGGAATTGATCGCAGACTAAGGAGAAGCCGCCACTATCATAACATTCGACTCTGATACCCAATCTTGTAATGTTTCCATGTTTGCACTTATTCCATTTTCCACTTCTGTTCCATCGACCTCTATTATCTCTCAACTCTACCTATCCCAATGTACCAACAGTCATGCACAGGCGCTCTTAAATTTGATTGACCCTGTGGCACTTATTCCAGCTGCATTTCTGAAAAGTGCAGATGTGCATGCAACTTTTATCGATTTAGTGGCACATGCGCCGCAAAAGGGCGTAGTAACCAAGAAGAAGTATAAACTGGTTGCTAGAAAAGTCAAACCAGTTATTGCGCCTGTCCCAAATGAATTCCGCATCGAGCGCAACATTATAGGTGATCCACTCGCAGCGCATCCTGCGCTTTTACCAAACCCGCCACCATTTATCCCGACTGGGCGCTATACTGAAGAGTGCATGCAAGCGCTCCAAAAATGCCACACTGATTTCTTATTACCAGAGGAGATGAGGGTTTTACACCACTTGATGTCATTGCAGAATGAAGCCTTTGCATGGAGCAATGAGGAGCGTGGCAGCTTCAAGACCGCATTCTTTTCCCCAGTAGAAATCCCAGTTATTCTGCACACTCCTTGGATAGAGCGCAACATCCCCATTCCACCAGGCATATATGACAAAGTTTGCACTATTATCTGGAAGAAGATAGACTCAGGTGTTCATGAGCACTCAAATTCAGTATATAGATCGCGCTGGTTCTGCACACTCAAGAAAGATGGAAAAGTGCTGTGCATCCTACATAGCCTTGAACTGCTTAATCACATTACCATTAAACACTCTGGCATCACCCTTACACCTGAGCACCTCACAGAGCAGTTTGCAGGGCATGCATGCAGCGCCATCCTTGATCTATATGTGGGATACAACGAGCACTTAATCAAAGAATCATTGCATGACCTTATGACATTCCAGATGCCGTATGGTGCAATGCGCCTCGTTACATTGCCAATGGGTTGGACAAACTCAGTACCAATCTTCCACAACGATGTGTGCTATATTCTGCAGCCAGAGATTCCGGATTACACCATTCCCTATATCGATGACGTCCCAGTCAAGGGGCCTTCGAAGTGCTACATGTTACCGGACAGCTCATGCGAAGTGCTCACTGCAAACCCTGGTATAAGGCGCTTTGTATGGGAGCACTTCCAGAACATGAACCACATTGTGCAGCACATGAAATATAGTGGCAGCACTTTCTCTGGGACGAAATCCACATTGTGCACTGAGAACTTCGTCATTCTTGGCCATTACTGCACACCAGAAGGTAGAAAACCTGAATGCAACAAGGTAGACGTTATCCACAATTGGGGTGCATGCCACATGCTGTCAGAAGTGCACGCATTCTTGGGAACAGTCAGTTTAATGTGCATTTATATCCGCAATTATGCACACCACATTAACGCACTCACAAGGCTTACGCACAAGGACGCTCCATTCGAATGGGGCCCAGAGCAGATAGCGGCACAAAATGACATCAAGCAAGCAATACTAGAGTGCCCCACGCTACAACCAATCAATTATTCCTCAGAACTCCCTGTTATCCTTGCGGTCGACACTTCCCAGATAGCAGTCGGCTTTTACCTTTGCCAGCAAAAGAGTGCAAATGCAAAAGCACACAATTACAACCAGTTTGGCTCGATTACACTCAATGATAGAGAAGCACGCTTTTCACAACTGAAGCTAGAGATCTGTGGGCTTTACCGTGCGCTGCGCAATTTGCACCTTTATATTATAGGTGTGCACAACTTAATTGTTGAGACTGATGCACGCTATATCAAGGGCATGCTACAAAACCCCGATATCCAACCATCCACTAGCATCATTAACCAGTGGATCATCTCAATCCTTACATTCCACTTTATGCTCGTACATGTTAGGGGAGTGGTGCATGGTCCAGATGGGCTTTCGCATTGGCCGAAGCAGCCAGAGGACTTAGAAGGAGATGAAGATGAAGAGTTTGAGGATTGGATTGATGCACTACATGGCTTTATGCATGCGATACGTCCCATTTCACAGTCCTTTGAAGTGCAAGCACTCGTGCAAATGCGCAAAATGTGTGCTTATTTATGATGATGACTATAGCCAAGTTCCGAGGAGTGCAACAGCAGATGCAGAGGATGAGAAGTTAGATTTGGTGTGGATTTGGATGGATACCCTAACACGCCCTAGTGACTTCACAGATTCTGAGTACCGTGCACTCATGCGCTATGCGAGCACCTTTTTTAAAGACAAGACATGCTTATGGAAGTGCAATGCACATGGTGCTCACCAGCTTGTTATTTGGCAGTCTAGATGTTTACCGATATTGCACGCCATCCATGACAACATTGGACACAAGTGCTTTTACGTGATGTGCTCCGCATTGCTCGAGCACTTTTGGTGGCTGCACATTATGGATGACATCATTTGGTTTGTGTGCACTTGTCATATTTGCCAGATACAGCAAACACAGAAGGTTCTAATACTGCCAGTCATCGCAACGCCTGTGCCTCTCTTCAGTAAAGTTTATATTGATACGATGCACTTACCAGTATCAGCAGGGTGGCACTATATCGTCCAAGGGCATTGCTCGCTTGTAACTTGGCCAGAATTCTGTGGGCTTCCTAAAGAAAACATGAGTGCACTTGGCAATTGGATGTTTCAAGACCTCATCTGCAGATGGGGCATGTTGTATGAGATAGTCACTGATAACGGCAAACCATTCATCAAAGCGCTAGCTTATCTCAGTAAGCGCTACCATATCAATCACATCTGCATATCTGGCTATAACTCACATGCTAATGGAATTGTTGAGTGCGCACATTTCGACGTGCATCAAGCACTTATCAAAGCTACAGATGGAGTAAAGTCAAAATGGTTCAACACACTGTACTCAGTCTTTTGGGCAGAGTGCATCACAGTTTGGAAGCGCCTTGGCGTTTCGCCATACTTCATTGTTACAGGTGTGCAGCCTCTAATCCCTCTCGATATCATTGAAGCAACATACCTTAACCCACCCCCAGATTCTATACTCTCCACTACAGACTTGATCGCGTGGCACACGCACGCATTACAAAAGTGTCCAGAAGACTTAGCATGCATTCATTCCCGTGTCTATGCAGAAAGGCGCAAAGTGGTGCTCTGTTTTGAGAAGGCGCACTCAAAAACCATCCGCAATTTTGACTTCCAGTGTGGCGATTTAGTCCTTATGTGCAACACAGCAATCGAGAAGAGCCTTAACTGCAAAATGCACATGCATTATCTCAGTCCTCTAGTTATAGTGTCGCGCAATCAAGGCGGTGCATATATCATTTGTGAGCTCAATGGGATGGTATTCGACAGGCCAGTAGCTGTGTTCCACCTACTGCCATACCACGCATGCAAATCCATTACGCTTCCTGACATAGCGCTCAATATCACCACAACGCAGTTGAGAGAGATGGAAGAGTCCATAGTAGTGGACACAGAAGATGAAGAAGCAGTTGATGAAGAAGAAGTGCAAGGAGATAGCGCTGAGGATGAAGAAAGTGCTGATGAGGTGCACAACTAGTGCTTCACATGCACCGCTATGGATATTTCACCTTTTTATATGTATGCTTTGCTTTCTTTCATTTTTTTATGTTACCTTTTTCCTATTCATGAAGTTGCATCTGGACGCATTCCGTGATTGCGCAACCCATGGGTTTTACTGGCCATGATGATCTACTGAGCCTTTCCCATCTTTTTAGACTTTGTCATATGGCGTGCACTTCCTTTTATCTCTTACTCTTTTATCGTTTGGACATGGTCAATATCTCAGTTGGGAGGAGGAAAGTGATGGTTAAATGATTTTTCCGCACTCCTTTGCATTTGCGCATTTTTTGTGCGCTTGACATTTCTTGCTCGAATGTTGCCTATCTTATCTCTTTTCCCTCACAAATATTATTTGGACTTACAAATTTCATTTTATGGCACCATGGAAGCGCGCGCGCATGCATTGCATGGCTTTGGAGCTCATGATGCATTTATCACAGGCACAACAGAGAGATGGATTGACAGACTATCTATTACTTATACAGGCGAGCGGCTACTCAATGGACTCCAAGAACTCCAAGCGCTCTGTGGCCGCATCCAGTTTCGCCTTTCATCTGCCTCCGCTTGCTCTGTGCTGCGCAACCAGCTCTTGGTGACTTCTAACTCGATGAGCAACCTTTGAATGTCTTCTTTAAGGTGATCATGTGTGGTGCCCAAGACTGTGACCACCAAGCGGCATTGCGCTAAGTCGAGCACCTCTACATCCTGGCCTTGGTAGACCGTGTCCCCTGAGGTGTTTCCCAATCTGGTTTGGCATGAGGATTGCATGTGTGCACTTGCCTGGCGAACAGTAAGGCAGTGCGGCCTTGGGGGCACTTGCGATGGGGGAGGGGGCGCGTTTTTGACTTTGTGGCGCTTCGATGTGCGCTCTTTCGAGGGGCTGATGAGCCCCACATCGCTCTCATTGCCCTTGTCGATTTGCGATGCACCTTTGGAATAGTTAGTGCAGTGTGGAAGGAGGAAGGGAAAAAGACACACCAGGGTGCCCAGTAGCCGCCTTCCTGCCTCTAGAAGTTGTGTGCAGCTGTGCAAGGGTGCGCTTCATCCATTTGCACTTTCACTTACCCTTTGCACACGGAGTGCACCGCTTTCCATTGACAGAGATGCACCTAGCCGGTTGGCCCATGCAGCAGTAGTTATTACACTAGAGTAGAAAGGGAAACCATTTAGTGAGTTTGAAGCATATCCAAAGAAACTTACCAGTCCACTATTAGCATCAGAGGTGGCGCCAACACCACTCAGTGGTGGTACTTCGACATACGCACATTGCATGCACCAGGCATGCACTTGTGCCTTGGTCTGCACTAGCGCTCTCCTCGCTCTGCTTACTCTCCCCTTTGCTTGTCACCCCACTCTCCCCAAGACTCCCAGTCCCTTCACCTATGACTTCAGCATCGGTTGCTCCAGAAAGTGCGTGCAGAGAGCACACCAGTGCGATGCATGCCTTTTTGTCCTCCTGCGCTTCGGTGGTATCTATATCGCTTGCCTCGTCAATTGCCCTAAACTCACCTTCCAGATGCTCCAAGTTAACCTCAGGCACCTGCAATTCAGCGGTCAAGAGCACACACTTCCAGCCACCCTGCCAGCCTGTGCACCCTATGCTCAAATTCCTCAGACCGCTCTTTCTCCTCAATCATCTTATGCATATCAGGCATCAGCTCCTCACCCCAAGTAAGCCACTCCTTCACCATGATCCCACTGAATGCACTGTGCACCTTCGCGAGGAGCGCGTCGAGTTCTGCATCATCTTTAACAGTGTCCATGTGGCTTTTATACATGTTCTACATGCCCCAACCCTTAGCAACCTGCACTGGTCATAGAAACACAAAAAGCGCACCAGTTTACTACAAAACCCTTCACCCCAAGCTTGCATAGTCATCTGCTCGCTCCCAGCAGCAGGAAGGGTCTCATTAAGGGCCAGGATCATTTGTCTGAGGGCTAAGGTAAATGCTGAGGCCATTGGATCACGTAGAGATGGGTTGTGGAAAGAGTTATAGAGGATAGATGGTGGTCAGAGATAGATAAGGAGAGGATGGCCACTTATGTGAATGAAGAAAATTTTGTGCTGACCCAATCACATGCTGCCTGAGGACAGTCAGTACTTCAGTTGGGAGGAGATGATATGGCTCCCTATCGCCCTGCACGCATACTATGGCATTTTTTGTGATTGTGCACACCTCCTAGATGGCTTCCATGCACTTTGTGCAGCACGCTTTTGTGCACCTTCATGCGCTTTTGTGCACCTTTTACATTTATACTGTGCTCTTGGTTCCCCATAGCTGCCTGCTGTCGTGCACCCTAAATGTGCCCCGTTGCACTTCAAACAGCCTCTGTGTGCCCCCCCCACACTCCTTATCTGCCTTTCACATTTATTGCATGCTCCTTTTATGCTTTACCTGCAACTCACATTCTCTGCTGTGCACTCATTGCACAATCCCTATCACACACACAACAATCCACCACACCAGTTGCACTGTGCATTGCGGCCTCCATCTTACTGGCACATTTACTTGAGGCACACCATGATTCCAACATGAGCGAACTGTGCATTCTCACATAATTGGGGCGCTTTGCACCTATTTGGCATTGGACTGTGCACACTTGGGCGCTTTCATGTAATCCTGGCACTTTGGCAGTATTTGGTCTTTCACAGCATCTCCTTATAGTTCTTCCACATTTCCAATTGGCATCACCTTATCTGGTAACTGGCACAGGTCGATCATGTCATTATTACTAAGGTGCAGCATGTGAGACATACATAACACCAAAGCAGATTAATTGGGAAGAGCGCACGAGACCTAGAGTGCACCAAAAATAGTGCATCGCACTGGAACAGTTGGGTATAGGGCTATAGGTGCACAAATCTTATTGGCTGAGGCAGCAGCATAGTGTGGTCAGGTTTAGATGGGTGAATGGATGCGCTTGTGGGTAGCGCATGGCACTTTCTATTTTTACACTTATTTTACCATTTTTATCACATAAGCCATTTGTACATAGTAGGCAGACAGATAGAGAATCCAGAAAATCTTTCCCCCCCTCATAGTTCATAGCTTAGTCAGCATCACACATAGTCTGTGCACCAGCGTCCAGTCCATGTGCCTTTGTAGTGCACCCCTCGTATAGCCGCATTTGCATATCATTTGCATTCCCTTGTCATATTGCCACGTTTCATCCCTGTGTTGTGTTCTTTGTCCTTGTTTGTGCACTCTTGCAGTGCACCCTTCATATAGCCACGTTTGCGCACCATTTGCGCCTTTTTTTTGTATAGCCACATTTTGTGCACCATTTGTGCCTTTTTCTGCTCATTGCGCCCTTGTTCCGTTTGCACCTTTAACCTGTGCGCCTCCCTCACAGTACATTCCAGTGCCATCTTCATCCCACTGCACCTCCCGCTTCCATCTTCCTCGTCGTTGTGCACTTTTGTGCTCCCATTGCGCATTTTTCCGCACTGTGCATTTTTGCCTCTTTGCATTGTGCACTTTCCCGCTATTGCACATATCTTCCTTTTAGCATACACAACTAGTGCGCACATTGAAAACCACCATACCAGCCTCTTCATAGTCTCCACACCCTGAAGGATGATCCAAGGCCCTCTAAGCGAACTCCCCCCTCACTCTGAGCATGCCTGCAATTGTAGGTTAAGTGTTCACCCCTTCTGTTGGCATCTTCGTCCCACTGCACCTCCCACTTCCATCTTCCTCGTTGTTGCACACTTTTGCGCTCCCATTGCGCATTTTTCTGCACTGCACATTTTTGCCTCTTTGCATTGTGCACTTTCCCGCTATTGCACATATCTTCCTTTTAGCATACACAACTAGTGCGCACATTGAAAACCACCATACCAGCCTCTTCATAGTCTCCACACCCTGAAGGACGATCCGAGGCCCTCTAAGCGAACTCCCCCCTCACTCTGAGCATGCCTGCAATTGTAGGTTAAGTGTTCACCCCTTCTGTTGGCATCTTCGTCCCACTGCACCTCCCACTTCCATCTTCCTCGTTGTTGCACACTTTTGCGCTCCCATTGCGCATATTTCTGCACTGCACATTTTTGCCCCTTTGCATTGTGCACTTTCCCACTATTGTGCATATCTTTTTTTTAGCATACACAACTAGTGTGCACATTGAGAACTGCCATACCAGCCTCTCCATAGTCTCTGCACCCCGAAGGATGATCCGAGGCCCTCTAAGCAAACTCCCCCCTCATCCTGAGCATGCCTGCAGTAGTAGGTTAAGTGTTCACCCCTTCCATTGAGACTCTGCACTGAGTACCAACAGAACACATTATTTCTGGAGCCCACTGCGAAAGAGGCAAAAATGCACAGTGTGGAAAAATGTGCAACGGGAGCGCAAAAGTGTGCAATGATGAAGGTGATGAAAGCAGGAGGTGTAGTGTTATGAGGGCTGCACTAGGATGTGCTGGGAAGGTGATGCAAAGGTTGGAGGCACAAATGGGATGAGAGCACAATAGGCAGAAAAAGACACAAATGGTGTGCAAATGCAGCTATATGAAGGGCACACTGCAATAGTGCACAAACAAGGACAAAGGATGCAATGCAGGGATGAAATGCAGCAATACAACAAGGGGATGCAAATGATACACAGACGCAGCTATACAAAGGGTGCACTACAAAGGTGCACAGACTGAATGCTGGTGCACAGACTATGTGTGATGCTGACTGAGCTATGAACTATGAGGGGGGGAAAGATCCTCTGGATTTTCTATCTGTCCACCTACTATGTACAAATGGCTTATGTGATAAAAATGGTAAAATAAGTGTAAAAATAGAAAGCACCATGCACTACCCACAAGCACATCCATTCGCCCATCTAAACCTTACTGCACTATGCCGCTGCCTCAGCCAATAAGATTTGCACACCTATAGCCCTATACCCAACTGTTCCAGTGCAATGCATTATTTTTGGTGTGCTCTAGGTCTCGTGTGCTCTTCCCAATTAATCCACTTTGGTGTTATGTGTCATGTGCTGCGCCTTAGTAATAATCATGTGATTGACCTGTGCCAGTTACCAGATAAGGCGATGCCAATTGGAAATGCAGAAGAACCATAAGGAGATGCTGTGAAAGGCCAAATACTGCCAAAGCACCAGGATTACATGAAAGCGCCCAAGTGTGCACAGTCCAATGCCAAATAAATGCAAAGCACCCCGATTATGTGAGAATGCACAGTTTGCTCATGTTGGAATTGTGGTGTGCCTCAAGTAAACATGCCAGTAAGATAGAAGCCGCGATGTGCAGTGCAACTGGTGTGGCGGATTGTTGTGTGTGTGATAGGGATTGTGCAATGAGTGTGCAGCAGAGAATGTGAGTTGCAGGTAAAGCATAAAAGGAGTGTGCAAAGGCACATCGAGCATACAATAAATGTGAAAGGCAGATAAGGAGTGTGGGGGGGGCACGCGGAGGCGGTTTGAAGCGCAATGGGGTGCATTTAGGATGCATGACAGCAGGCAGCTATGGGGAACCAAGAGCACAGTAGAAATGTAAAAGGCGCACAAAAGTGCACCTAAGTGGTCAAAGGCATGCGAAAGTGCATGGAAGCATGCAAAGTGCATGGAAGTGCGCAAAGTGCACAGAAGCCATCTAGGAGGTGCGCACAATCACAAAAAATGCTGTAGTATGCACACAGGGTGATAGGGAGCCATATCAATGTCCTTGAAAATGACATTCATCATATTTTGGAAAGTTGGGGGACCATTGGTCATTCCAAAAAACATGATAAGTGGCTCAAACTATCCTGGATGTGTGGCAAATGCAGCCTTCCACTCATCTCCTTTCTTTATTCATACATTATTGTACCCCCCTCATAAATCCAATTTTGGACAGACCGTGGTTTTTCCCACCTTGTCAATTATTTCTGAGATCAACAGCAAAGGGTATGCATTCTTCACTGTCCACTTATTCAGATACCTATAATCCATACACATCCTCTTCCTCTGATCTTTCTTTGGTACAAAGAATATTGGTAATGTCTGCAGTGATTTTGAAGGTCATATGTATTCCTTGGTAATTGTTCATTTAGAAATGCATCAATTCTTCTTGCTCCATTGGAGATAATGGATAGACTTTTGACTTCTTCAGCACAAATCCTGGCTTCATCTCAATAGCATGATTTAATGGCTTTTGCACTGGCATTCACTCAGACTCTTTCTTCTAAAAGACCAAGAAATACTCATGATATGCTTTCAGTACCTACTCCTCCACTGGCTTCTCCACCTTCACAGTGTTTTTGTCCCACAACTGTCCTCCATGGATTCTCTAAAGGTTTGTTTTTGTTCTTCCTTGTCGATCATGATGAGAACTTCTCCATTTGGCATTTCTTCATCCTCTACTTCCTCCATCGTAACAGAATACTTCCTTGGACATTCTTTCTCTTTTCTTCTTCTCCTTCTTTACTTTTCTCCCATAAACATTACATTCTTTAGGACAACGAGTCATGTGTACTTTCCCAGTTTTCCAATCAATTTCCAGATTATGTTTATGTAACCATGGACATCCAATTATGAGATTGGTTTTCCCAAGATTGCACACTTTAAATATGGCTCATTCCTGATGATCCTGATACCTTAGTATCATTGTTACCTCCTTCTTGATAGTTCCTTCATGATTGATTGTTCCATCAATATTATACATTACTATAGGTTGTGACAGTTTGTGCATGCTAATACTGTTTCAAGTAATTAAGGATCAATTAATGAATAATCCAGTAGCACCACTATTGAGCAATGCTTCCACATCAATAGCTGCATGTGTATCCACTGTCTTCAATCCTACAGTCAAGTTGATTTCAGGTTCTATTTGTGCAGAGCAAATAAAGAATTTAGCAGTTTTTGGAAATAATGCCTGGGAATTTTCTTTACCACATGATTAACAACAGTTGTACTCCTTGGTTTCCTTTTCTGGTTCACTCTGGGTTTCCTTGGACATTATAATGATTCTGGGTCACCAATGGGGAAACCTTCACTGGGACTCTTTCACAAAATTCCTCTGCCTGCCTTCCTCTGGCTTCACTTCCTCAATTGTAGCTTCCCTAATCTTTCTTTTCTGCGTACAATTTCTAGCAATATGTCCTAGCTGCCCATAGTTAAAACATGTAAATGGGGCTCGTCTTCCTGCTTGATCAACCTCCATTGCATCTGCTGATGCTGCTGACTCTATAACTATAGGTGTCACTGCCATGGCCAGTGGGTGTGCCCTTGGAGTTTGTACCTGAGGCACCCTTCCTTTCTCAAACCTTCCTTCTGATGGCTTTCCAAATTTGGCATTTCCATACATCAACTTCGACTCTGCCTGTTCCTGCTGATATTGCCAATCAAGGTGCATTGCCCAATTGTACCACTCATCCAACCTCTCTGGCATAGAACATAGTCAGTAGATAGACTTGAATAGAGAGGGATTTAATCCTGCTTTCAAAAATTCTACCAACACTGCTTTTCTCATATCCATCTGTGAAGCTTCTGCCTTGAACTGCAAAATAAATTCATCTGCCATTAGAGAACCTTGGTGCATGGTTTTTAATCTAATGTTAGCTGTCGCCTTTGGATTAGAATCTCAAACTATGCCTCCAGTCTCTCCAGATATTTCTTGAAGGTTTATCCCATGGCAATTTGTTTAATAGCCTCATTTCTCCAGAATTGTGCTTTCCCCCCCTGAACGTATGAGAGCAAACATAATCCTAGACTTCACTTGCTTGCACAAAACCCTGGCTTCCTCCCATGGATGTACAATACTATAGAGCTGATAAATTATTTTGTATTCTCCATGGTACCATCAAAGATTTGTGGGGGTGCATACTTAGATAGACATACTTTTCCATTTTCAGATTTTTGCACTGCCTGCACATATTCCTGAAACATCCACTCCACCATCTCCTCCATCTCATCATCTTTATCTTCTATTGTCTCTGGTCTTAATTCTGCTTGTCTGGGCTGCAATGCTGCTAATGCTGACACTAATCGCAACATTTGCACCATAAGCACATCAATTTTTGCTTTTAGTGCTGGCATGGGAATGTTAGGAAACAGTCTCCTAGCATTCCTATTACATAATAATATTTTATTTTTATTTTTATTTTATTTTACTTTATTTTATTACATCAAATTATGCTACCAAATGCCTACAAATGCTACATTTGTCAGCATAGGAATTTTATATTTACATGCATCAATATGTATGCACATGTATGTGCACATCGGTAACAACATATTACAATACATGTAACATAGCATATAAACATTAAATATACATCTGGGAGACCTCAGTTGAGTTCTCTTAGGTATTCCATCCACATTTGTGGTGCGAAAAGCCTTTTTCAGCCAACTTGTCTATTTTAACCCCTCACATCAAATCCATCAAAACCCCCCATCACGTGCATGCACCCTGCTGCCTTCTTGTAGGAGAGCCCGCATGGTCCATCTAGCAGATTGGTGGGTGTCGCCCTAATGGAAGAACTTGACTACCCTATCAGTGCGCCTTCTCTTACATGTGCATACATTATTGTTTTAGTATGCCACAACTGCTTACTCATCCTTTCGGCAAGAGCTGGAAGTAATTGTATATATGTATTTATCTTGCTTTTGTAAGC
Organism: Tricholoma bakamatsutake; assembly: GCA_029959215.1. NCBI lineage: Eukaryota > Fungi > Basidiomycota > Agaricomycetes > Agaricales > Tricholomataceae > Tricholoma > Tricholoma bakamatsutake. Next base: position 12,144,787 of record CP114860.1, on the reverse strand, counting down.
CAATGCCAGGCCTTGCCTTACATTGTGACCACCAGTGATCGAGAGGCAGCGCTCATCATTAGGACAGCTGCAACCAGACATCCAATCGATTCTGGTTTAATCAAGATTTACTATACTCTATTCAGATGACTATTTTAGTTAAATTAGTTGCTAGCCAAATTCAGTATTAACCCCAAGATCAGGCACTGTTGGAAGGGTTATTGATCCGAAGTGCCCAATTGGTGACGAGTAGCTGAAATCATGTGTTTTGCCATGTTTGGTACCCGACTTGCCAGATCACATGACTTGAAATTTTGTGCAAAATTTCTGAAGCCAAATCTTGACTCAGCCAAAGAAGTGACTCATCACAGCTTATGTCATTACATCAGAACAATCAACTTTGAATCCTGGTTACAATCCTATTCCCATGCCAGTGCTAGAAGCCAAAATTGATGCTCTTACAGCACAAATGTCCCAGTTAGTGTCAGTATTAGCAGCATCACAGCCCAAACAAGCAGAAACAAAAGCAGAGACAGTGGAAGATAAAGATGATGAGATGGAGGAGATGGTGGCGTGGATGTCTCAGGAGGATGTGCATGCAGAGGAGAGATCTCATTATTTAAGTCTATCTATCGACTACCTTTTATGCCAGAGAGGTTGGATGAGTGGTATAATTAGGCAATGTGTATTGATCAGCAATATTGACAGGAAGGATGCCTCAGGTACAAACTCCGAGGGCACAGCCACCAGCCATGGCAGGGATACCTATTGTTAAGGAGTCAGCAGCATCAGCAGATGCAATGGATGTTGATCTAGCAGGGAGATGAACCCCACTTAAATGTTTTAATTGTAGGCAATTAGGGCATATCACTAAAAATTGTAGGCAGAAAAGGAAGATTAGGGAAGTGACAATTGAGGAAGTGAAGTTGGAGGAACATAAGCAGAAGAATTTTGTGGAAGAGTCCCAGTGAAGGTTTCCCCATTGGTGACCCAGAATTAATATAATGTATTAGTATCCAAGAAAACCCAGAGTGAACCCAAAAGAGAAATTGAGGAGTATGACCATCATCACTTATGCAATAAAGAAAAATGCCCAGCCTTATTTCTGAAGACCCCTAAATTCTTTATTTGCTCAGCATGGATAGAACCCAAAATCAGCTTGACAGTAGGATTGAAGACAGTGGACACGCATGCAGCAATTAATGTGGAGGCATTCCTTGACAGCGGTCCTACCAGATTATTCATTAATCGATCCTTAATTACTAGAAATGGTATTCGCATGCGTAAACTGCCACAACCTATAATGGTGTACAATATTGATGGTATGATCAATCATGGAGGAACTATTAAGGAGGAGGTGACAATGATATTGAAGTATCAGGATCATCAGAAATGAGCCATATTTGAGGTGTGTGACCTTGGGAAAATCAATCTGATAATTGGATGTCCGTGGTTATGAAAACACAACCTGGAAATTGATTGGAAAACTGGGAAGGTACACATGACTCGTTGTCCTAAAGAATGTAATGTATATGGAAGAAAGGTAAAAAAGGAAAGGAAAGAGAAAGAACATCTGAGGAAGTATGTATTCTGTTACAATACAGGAAGTGGAAGATGAGGACATGCCAAACGGGGAAGTTCCAATCATGACCAATAAGAAAGAACAGAAGCAAACCTTTAGGAAAATTCATGGAGAATAGTTGTGGGATAAAAATGCTGTGAAAGTGGAGAAGCCAATGGAGGAGTGGGTGCTGAAAGGCTATCATAAATACTTGGCAGTCTTTCAGAAGAAGGAATCGGAGCAAATGCCAGTGTAAAAGCCATGGAATCATGCAATTGAGATGAAACTGGGATTTGTGCTGAAGAAGTCAAAAGTCTACCTGTTATCTCTGATGGAACAAGAAGAAGTGGATGCATTCTTTAATGCACAATTACACAAGGAATACATACAACCTTTGAAATCACTGCAGACATCACCAATATTCTTTGTACCAAAAAAGGATCAGAGGAAGAGGATGTGTACAGATTATAGGTATTTGAATGAGTGGACAGTGAAGAATGCATACCCTTTGCCATTGATCTCAGAGATAATTAACAAAGTGGGAAAGGCCAAGGTCTTTACAAAATTGGATTAATGCTGGAGGTACAACAATGTATGAATAAAGAAAGGAGATGAGTGGAAGGCTGCATTTGCCATGGGTTGAGGATCCTGTGAGCCGCTTGTCATGTTTTTTGGGATGACCAATAGTCCCCCAACTTTCCAAAATATGATGAACAATATTTTCAAGGACGTAACAGACAAAGGCATGGTAATAATATTTGTTAACAATATTTTGATATTCACAGAGGATGAAGAAAACCATGAGGTGATAGTGCAGGAGGTATTGAGAAGATTGGCAGAAAATGATTTATTTGTTAAACTAGAGAAGTGTGTGTTTGGGGCAAGCGAGATCGAGTCCTTGGGATTAATGATTGGTCCTGATGGAATCAAGATGGATCCTATCAAGGTACAGGCAATTGTTGATTGGCCCATGCCCACCCGTATCAAGGAAGGTCAGGCTTTCTTGGGACTCACAAACTATTATCGTCCCTTTGTTCATAATTTTTCCAAAATTGCTGCACTCTTACACAACCTTACGTGAAAGGGAGTAGTGTGGAGATGGGAAGAACAATAGCAGACTGCATTTGAGGAGTTGAAGAGGAAGTTTGTGGAAGAGCCAATATTAGCTCCAGTAAATTTCATGCGTCCCTTACAAGTGGAATCAGATGCATCCGACTTTGCTACTGGAGCAGTATTATCAATCTTATGTGAAGATGACAAATGGCATCCTTGTGCATATTTGTCTCGAGGGTTGAATGATGTGGAGAGGAATTATGATGTGCATGATAAAAAGATGTTGGGAATAATATGAGCATTGGAAGCATGAAGACATTATTTGGAGGGATGTATGCATCAGATCGAGATCTGGACAGACCATCAAAATCTGCAGTACTTCATGTCCACTAAAAAGCTTAACCATCGACAAGCACATTGAACATTATTCCTATTGTGCTTTAATTTTCACTTGGTCCACAAAGCAGGAAGCTTGATGAGGAAAGCAGATGCATTATCCAGACATACAGATCATAAAAGGGGAGTGGAGGAGGACAATAAAAATATTACCCTACTCACAAACCTGAATACTTTCATATTTGCGCTATGCATCAAGGGCATCTATTGGTGGATAGCTCAGAGACAGAAATGTTGTCTAAAATTCAGAGATGGATGATGAAGTGGTGGAAGCTGTGAAAGCTTTGAGGGGAGAGAAGAAAGATAATATTAAAGGAGATGAATGGGTTGAAGAACAAGGGTTAGTGTTGTTCAGAGGAAAGGTATATGTACTGAAGGATCAAGATTTACAAAGGGAGATCATATGGTTACATTATAATATTCCAGTTGCTGGACATCCAGGAAGGTGGAAGACATTGGAATTGGTGATGAGAAATTATTGGTGGCCTGGAATTTTAAAGTATGTGTTGGGGTATGTGGATGGGTGTGATACGTGCATAAGGAAAAGGAAATTTCCAGAAAAGCCTGCAGGGAAATTAATGCTGAACCCTATACCTAAAGTGCCATGGCAAGATATATTTGTGGACTTTATCACAGGATTATCTGAAGCTCAAGGATACAATGCAATATTTGTAGTATGCGACCGCTTCAAAAAGGTAGTCCATATTATTCCTACTACTGCAGAAACATCATTGTTGGGCTTGGCATGCCTCTATCTAAATCGGGTATGGCAGTTACATGGATTACCTGATACAGTTATCTCCGATCATGGATCACAATTGTTTCTGCATTTATGCAAGAGTTAAATAACATATTGGGGATTCAAACCAAGTTATCTACAGCATATCACCAACAAACTGATGGGCAGACAGAGAGAATGAATCAGGAATTGGAGCAGTACCTATGCATGTTTGTCAATCACTGACAAACTGACTCATCTGAATGGTTGGCAATTGCCAAATTTTCTCACAATAATAAATTCCATTCAGCTACTTTCATGTCACCCTTCTTTGCTAATTATGGGTATCATCCCAGAATGGGAATAGAACCTCAAAGGGAAGTCAAGGTACAGTCAGTGGAGGACTTTGTATCCAAAATGCAAAAGGTGCAGGAGGAAGCAGATGCAGTATTGATAAAAGCATGTGATGATATCATGCGATACATGGATCATATGCAAGCTGTTGCTCCAGAGCATAAAGTTGGTGACTTGGTATGGCTAAGTACCAAGGATCTGAATATTCCATGACCTTCAAGAAAGCTTATGCAGAAGCAAGTTGTCCCATATCCAATTTCTAAAATAATTTTACCCAATGTGGTAGTGTTAAAATTACCTCAGTCATTCAAGATTGATCCTGAAATTAGCATTTCCTGTTTATACCCTTACTGCCCACCCACTATTTCCGGTCAACAAACCACTCCACAGCCTCCAATAATGGTAGAAGGTGCTCCAGAATATATTGTGGAAGAGGTTTTGGACTCACGTCTTCGACGAAATAAATTGGAGTTCTTAATCAAGTGGAAGAACTACACCGACGAAAATAATTCATGGGAACCCGAGGAGAATTGTAAGTGAGCATGTAATGCAATCACCCAATTCTTTAAATGTAATCCAAATGCTCTGCATCGCATTGCTAGAATGGTGTATGAAGGGATGAATTTCTGGCCTTATCAGAATTTCACAGAGGGGACAGATACAATATTTTCTCACCTGGAAGTCAAGGCATAAAAGGGGGGTAATGTTAGGAAACAGTCTCCTAACATGCCTATTACATAATAATATTTTTATTTTATTTTATTTTATTTTATCAAAATATGCTACCAAATGCCTATAAATGCTTTATTTGTCAGCATGGGAATTTTCTATTTACATGCATCAATATGTACACGCTCATTGGTAGTAACATACTACAATATATGTAACATAGTATATAACCATAAAATAAATATTAAGAGAACTCAGTTGAGTTCTCTTAGGTATTCCATCCACAATAGTGGTGTGAAATGCCTATTTAAGCCAACTAATCTATTTTTAACCCATTGCATCAAATCCATCAAACCCCCCCATCATGTGCATATGCCCCGCCACCTTCTTGTAGGAGAGCCCTCACAGTCCAGCTAGCAGAACCATGGGTGTCGCCCTAACACTTGGTATGGCTAAGTACCAAGAATATAAATATTCCACGACCTTCAAAAAAGCTTACAGAGAAGCAAGTTGGCCCATATGTGATTTCTAAAATAATTTTGCCCAATGCAGTAGTGTTAAGATTACCTCAATTATTCAAGATTGATCCTGAAATTAACATTTCCTGTTTATGCCCTTACTGCCCACCCACTATTCCTGGTCAACAAACTACTCTACAACCTCCAATAATGGTAGAAGGTGCTCCAGAATATGTAGTGGAAGAGGTTTTATACTCACATCTTCAACAAAATAAATTGGAGTTCTTAATCAAGTGGAAGAACTACACTGACAAAAATGACTCATGGGAACCTGAAGAGAATTGTAAGCGAGTGCTGATGATACTCGACTTGGAAACCTAACAAAAACCTGTCAAAAGGCTTAAGAAGTATAACACAGGCTAGAGGAAGGGTGTGAGTTGGTACTAAATATCACCACTGATACCCAAACATTGTGTTTAGTAATGTGAAATGATAAAGGATGTTGCAAATAGTCTGTGGGAGCATATGAAGATGTGTGAAGTAGTTTGAAATAGGTTTGAAGGTGTGCGAAGTAGTTCAAAGTAGGTTCGAAGAAGTTCAAAGAGATTTGAGGTATATCGAGGAATGAGTTTAGCGAATGGAAAGTGTTTTGCGAGTGGCAATAGGCAATATTCGATAGGTTGAAGGTGAATACAATAGCTTGAAGAAGTTCATGATATTTCACAGAACTTAGAGATACAATGCAAGCTAAGACTCAAGAGAATGGCTTTTAAATCAGATGATGAGTGAAAGGGTAACTTTTTCTCTGTTTCCCTTTCTTTTCTCTGTCCTTCTAAGTAACTAATACATGCCTATATACAAATTGAAGAGATAGTACTTAAAAAGGAAATAAAACATGTGTAGTACATGAGGCAATATATTCAACAATGAGGACTTTGTAAATCATAAAACAAATGAGAAATGATAAATAATTGAAACATACAGTGACCCTGTATAGTAAAAGTACTTATCTTTTTGCTTCAATATATCATTGAAACATCTAAGTGCTATTATCACATCCTAAGTCTCTTGTCATCTCTCCTCATGTCTGGTAGTGCTTGATATGCAACGAAATGGTTTATTCCAGATGTGCAGTGCAAGTTGAAATGGTTTCAACACAGCTATACAGCAGCTGATGTTGTTCAAAGTAGTACTAAGTCATTTGAAGTATCGCAAAATCATTTGAAGTCATTCTAAGTAGTGCAAAGTAGTTTGAAAAGGATTTGAAGTCAATTTCATAGTGTTTATAGCAATTTGGAGCATCTGTCATAATGTGTCAATATGATTGGGACCCATTCCAGACCTTATAGTGCACAATGGACCTATCAGCGTGTAATGCAATTGCCCAATTCTTTAAATGTAATCCAAATGCTTCGCATTGCATTGCTAGAATGGTGTATGAGGGAATGAATTTCTGGCCTTACCAAAATTTCACAGAGGGGACAGATACGATATTTTCTTGCCTGGAAGTCGAGGCATAAAAGGGGGGGTAATGTTAGGAAACACTCTCCTAGCATTCCTATTACATAATGATATTTTATTTTTATTTGATTTCATTTTATTTTATTTTACTATGTCAAATTATGCTACCAAATGCCTACAAATGCTACATTTGTCAGCATAAATTTTATATTTTGCATCAATATGTATGCACATGTATGCGCACATTGGTAACAACATATTACAATACATGTAACATAGTATATAAACAACAAATATACATCTGGGGGACCTCAGTTGAGTTCTCTTAGGTATTCCATCCACATTTGTGGTGCAAAAAGCCTTTTTCAGCCAACTCATCTATTTTTAACCCCTTGCATCAAATCCATCAAAACCCCCCATCACGCATGCGTGCCCCACTGCCTTCTTGTAGGAGAGCCCGCATGGTCCAGCTAGCAGATTAGTGGATGTCACCCTAACAGAGAACAGGATTAGGACCAGGATTAGAAGTTGAGGGTTCAGACATAATGATTCAAGCTGTGATGAGTCACTTCTTTGGCAAATTCAAAACTTGGTTTTTGGGGCCTCTCCAAATGTTTACAGATCATGTGATTTGGTAACTCAGGTACCAAACTCAGCAAAACCCATGACTTGGTAACTCATCAATGGTTTGGTTCATGAAGCACTTTAGATCAATATCCTTTCTGACAGTGCCTGATCTTGGGGATAGTACTGAATTCAGCTTGTAACTAAAATAGTCATCTGAATAGAGTAAGGTAAATCTTGACTAAACCAGATTTAAGCAGTTGTCTGGTTGCAGCTGTCCTAATGATGAGCACTGCCTCTTGATTACTGGCAGTTGCAATGTAAGGCAAGGCCTGGCATCAGCTTATGAAAGAAAAGGTAGATTATGTATATACAAGTACTTCTGGCTCATGCTGAAAGGATGAGTAATTGGATGTGGCACAGTGAAACAATGATGTATGTGCAAGTAAGAGAAGGCACACTGATTGGGAAGTTGTATTCTTCTGTTAGGGTGACATCCACTATCTGCTACCTGGACTGTGTGGGTTCTCTCTACAAGAAGGGGGTGGGATCTGCATGCATGATGGGGGAATTGATGGTTTTGATGCAAGGGGTTATCAATAGATGAGTTGGTTGAGAAAGGCATTTTGCACCACAAGTGTGGATGGAATACCTAAGAGAACACAACTGGGGTCCCCTAGGTGTTTATCTAAGGTTTATATACTATGTTACATGTATTGTACAATGTTGTCACTGACGTGCTCATACATGCGCATACATATTATGTGTGCAAAATAAAATCCTCATGCTAACAAAGTATAGCATCCTTCAGTGTAGGGTAGCATAATTTGACATAATAAAATAAAATTTAATTTAATTAGATAATGAGGCTGTTTTCTAACTGAATGCAAAATGGAGTGCTTTGGCTTTGTTTACAAGATTTGCCTTAGCCCTTTGATATCTTCTTGTTAATGTGTCATGCTAGGATCCCATTGAGTGCACTGGGATCTATCATCATCCAATTGTAGAAGCCATCATCAACAACGCTTGGTTCCAAAACAAAACCAATGATGGCATAGTGTTCCCCAAATTCTTGGATGAGGGAATTCCCTTGGTAACTATTGCTATAGTTTTTACTGTGGTATGCACCTGATCCCTGCACCTCTGTGACTTACCAATTCTGATATTGTTTTATTAGGTAGAATGCTGCCTTGATAAATAGGCAACAGGTGAACATCAAGATGTCTAGTTTTCATCAACAATATATCAGCTGAACTTCATGCAACACCTCAACAGACTCAAGGACTTTGAGGCAAAGACCAAGAATGCAAAGATTATCCCCTGTCTATGTGAACATTTTTTGAGAAATGCGAGGTATGTGTCCTCAACTTGAATGTCTGGATTCCTCTAACAGTTACTTGTATCACTCACAGGAAGCATGCAAGAGTCTCAGCTAAGCCCCTCTCAATGGTTGTGGAGTTGGAGGATGCTGATGTAGAGGCTGCAAAGGGAGTGGTAGAAGAGAGTATGACTCTTGACACTCAGGAGACTGAGCCAACAAAACAGGAACATAGTAGATATCAAAAGGTAAAGAATGATACACTGATAATCATACGATATGTGTACAATCACATGACCATGTTATATAAGGGAACTCTCTTACACCTGCCCAATCCCTAACAATTTCTATCCTTTCCCAGCCCTGTTTTTCCAAATTTCCAGTGCCTCAGAGTCCATCAGTTCCCCTCTCGGTAGCCACAAGTCAGACTCTTCTCCATACCCTAGCCATCTAACCAAGTACTGTTTACCTCATCTGTGTTTCCTCTCATCCAATATTCTCTTGATGTAGTACTCCATAGTCCCATCCATAGTCATGATCAGTCCTGGTCTTGCCAATGCTCTACCTGGAAATTGCTCATTGTTATTCTCCTTATACATCTTTAGGTGAGATGTATGGAAGGTGGTCATCTTGTCCCCTTTGTGATTTGGAATACAAAGTGTGTAGTTCAAAGTTTCTGGATGTGCTGCTATAATTTCGTATGGCCCATCAAACCTTGGCATAAAAATTTGGTGACTCGCCTGCTCTTCTCCTGCATGTATTCTCTCCGTCTGTTCATTGTTGCCAGCATTATGTGGTCCCCCACCACAAAAATTGGTTCCACCTCTCAATTCTTATTTGCATAATGCACCTGTGAGATTCTGGCAGCCAGCAATAAGTCCCTTGCATCTTGAATATCCATCTCCATCCATTCAATTATAGCCCTCGCAACAGCCTCCTCTGGGCTCATATCAGGTGGTGTCACAAAAATGTGCAGTATACCATCTCCATGTAACAAAGGCAGAATTGGTCGAGGTGAATGATCTGATTTGAGATTGAATGGCGTGAAACCCATCGAAGTGTTTACTGTGTTCATGATATCAAAATGCACTTTTGGTAAGGCCTTGACCCATCCTGATTGGTTGCAGTCCACATAAAAGTGTAAGCATTGTACAACCATCTTATTCGTTCATTCCAAGGCCCCATCCACCTGGGGGTGGTATGCCATTGACAGCTTGTGCTTTATGCCTGCCAATTTCATCAAAGCTTTTCAGAACCTAGAGATAAATAGTTTATCTCTATCAGTCACCAGCTCTTTCAGGCATCCATTTTTGCAGTACCATTTGTTGAAGAAGATCACTGTGAACTCTTCTGCACTCATTTCCATTTGACATAGGGCCAGTTGGAAATCAGCTCCTAGTTGGTCTGTCATTGTCACTAGTTCATTGAACCCATCATCCTTTGGCAGTGGACCCATGAAATCAATCACCACAGACTCGAATAGAATGGCTAGAGGGTCCAATGGTCCCACCAGCTATGAAGTTCTACCCTTGTTACACTGACATGATGCACATGATGGCACATATGCATTGAATAAGTCCTTTCACATGTTTGGCCAGTAAAAATCCTGTCAGAGCACTCCATAAGATTTATCATTTTTGAAATGCCCCAGATTGTCATGTGCCAGCCTATAAAGATTTTCCCACATGTCTCTGGCATTTGGTACCACCAGCCTCTCTCCAATGAAAAGTAAGCCATTTCTGAATGAAATATTCAATTTCTTGTCCACTATGCCTGCTTCTAAGTCTTCCAAAATTCCCAAACACCATGGATCCTTTTCATACCCCTCTCTAATGGATTTTACAATAGATTCATCACTTTGAATCTTGAGGATGCTTGTGACCAGTTCAGGCATCACATCAATCAGTTCTGGAATTGTATCGTTATCTTCTTCCTCTGGAAATCTCAACAAGATGTCTGCCATTGTGTTGTCTGGTCCATTCACATATTTGATGGTGTACTCATACTGTGACATGTACTCCATCCATTGAGCTTGTCGTCATGAGAGGTCCTTCTGCATGTCAAAATTTTCTAGTGTTTTATGATCAGTGTAGATGTACACATGCGATTTGAGGAGGTCCACACACCATTTCCACAGGGCCCTAATAATTGCAAGCATTTCCTGTTCATGGACTGGGTAATGCAGTTCACTGCCTTTCAATGCTCGACTCTGGAAAGCACAAGATTGAGCAGTTTCCCAAGATTTCCCAAAAGATAGCACTGCACCCGTCTGTCATTTACTCACATCACAGGTGATAAAAATCATGTTCTCTCTTGGGTTTTCATGGTCAATCATTGTCAAGCACTCCCAAGACAAGACCAATCCCTTTATCACCTCAAATGCTGCCTGATGTTCTGCTGACCATGCAGGGAAGTTTGAATTACACTCTTTTCTTGTTAATAGTGTTAACAAGGATGTTTGTTTGGCTAATGCAGGCAGGAAGGTAGAAAGGTATCACACTAATTCCAAAAAACAACATACTTCTTTTGCGTTCTTCAGCGCAGGCCACTTGAGAATGTGATTGACCTTGCTTCCATTGGCCTCGATGCCATTTGCCAAGATCCTATGCCCCAGGAAATTGATCTCCATCACAAATAACATAGATTTCTTCAGAGCAAAACAGTCCAGCAGACCTCAATGCATCCAGAACCTTTTGTATGTTTAACTCATGTTCTTCCAGAGACCTAGACCAGATAATAATGTCATCCAAGTATATGTGACAGATTCAGCTGATATGGCCCTTCAGAGCCAATGCTACTTGCTGTTGGTGAGTCATGGGTGAGTTTCACAGACCCATGGGCATGACCACCCACTCCCAGAGTCCAAAGGGCATAAGCATAGCCATGTACTTGATATGGTCCAGGTTCACCAGTGTCTGAAAGAAGGAATTTGTCAGGTCTACTTTTCTCCAGATCAATCCTTTTGCACAATCAGCTAGGATGTCCTCCACCCATGGTAAGAAGTAGTTGTCCAGTACAGTAATATTATTCAGTGCCCAATAGTTGTTTACCCAGTGTGGCAGTACACTGGTGTCTGCTTTTGGAATGATGAAAGACACTAAAGCAAATTCAGATGATGATGGTTGAATGTGCCCCACTGCATGGTGTTGCTCAATAAGTGTTTTCCAAGATGCCCACCATTTCCTCAGGCATGTATATGTGCATGCTGTTCCCTGATTTCAGTTCAATATTGTGATAAACCTCCCTGGGTAGTTCATCCACATGTGGGATATCCTTGGGAAATTTGTCTTTGTAATCCTTCTTAAGGCATTTATCTCACTCCAGTAGCTCTTCCAGTGTGGCTAGTTCGACAATTCTAGTCTTCACCAGCCCTATCACATTGGGTCCATCTGCTGTATGTTTTGCAAAGTCAAACCTCTCTAGTTCACCCTCAAAATGGATTATCATCTCTGCAACTGCAAGATCCATGAACTTTTTATGCTGTGCGCACCCAAGTTCAATAGCTTCACATTCCTTCTGGTGGCATTTTTTTGGGGATACTGCAGGGCAATATTTCAGGCATTCCACCACTGGAGGGTTATGCAGGTCATAATTTGAGTCTTTATTCATAGTGCTATGGAGTTCTGCATCACCAACAATTTTGTTCTTAACAAGGAAGTCTAGCTTTAAAATAATGTCTGTTTGAAGTCCAGAGCATATTATAGCATTCATAGTACATGACTGCCAAATGTTATCAATTGAGATGAAGCACAGTCAGCAGTATTTGTACAGGTTCAAATTTGTCTTCTCATTCTTCTTGTTCACCACAGTCAAAATGCTGTAAGGCCTAGCTAGTCTTTTGACCACAAAACCTTGACTGATTGCAAAATGCCTAGAAATCACAACTGGAGGCAATCCATGGTCAATAAGTGTTTTAATCGGAAGGGTGGAGCATCCATTTGATGACTCCACATAGCATGACCACTCCAGGTGACTTGGGAGATCGGGAGGAAATACATACTTATTGTTGTCTCCAGGTCCAAAATTGTCCAAGTCTGATTCATCTCCCTCACTAACATAAAAAATTGCAGCCATAATCATTGATTTCTTCTCAAAAGCATTCTTTGCTCTTGCCACATTCACCACCATTACATTCTTGCAGGCATCCAGTATTGCTCTCTCTACCCTGTGCAATTTCTTGTGAAATACCCCGCATAGAATATGCAGCATTTATAGCATCCTCAATGATCATCCAGGAGTTTTTGTTCCTTGTCTGTGAGTCGAGGGATCACTGTCAATGATGTAGGTGTCTCGTTGTTATTCCCTCCCTTACTCAATTACTCTGTTCCACTTCTGCTTCCACTTCCTCCTTTCTACAAAGTTCTCCCTTGCATCATCCCCATTTTTAGCCACACTGACCTCATCTCTTGACACTCCTGGTCCAGAAGTCATACTTGTTTGATTCATTTATCCAAATTGATAACTGCATCCAAGTCCTTACATTTAGTCTTATATGCGAGCTTTAGGCTTGCTTCCAATTGAGGTATGAAGTGTGCTTTGAGTTTGTCATTTGCAATGTGATAAGTTGATCCCGTCAATCGTAGTTTCAAATTTGCATTGTGAATCTTCACTACCCATGTCAAAAAACCTTCCTCACTTTGAGCTGAGATCTGTTCCTTTACCAGTTCATCCTCCTATGACATAGGCAAAAACTTTTTCTTCAGTTCAATCACAAAATCCTTGAAGGAGAGGGTAATAAGCCTAGCCTCCTCTGCATATATCCATGCTTGGATATCATTTCCTTCGAAATTGTAGATTACATTTGCCACCTGGTCTGTGGTGTCGATACTTTTATTGGAGAAGAATCTGTGGCAGCCATTTTGGAAAGAGCATAGGATGGAAATCATGAGTCTACCTGCCAACAAGACAGGCATGTGTGATGGCAAGGACTGGATGACTTCAGCCTTTGTGTATTGTTCCTCTCAGGCCATTTGTAATTTGTATCGAGGTCTACCAATGCATTGGAAACATAACATCCATGCCATGCACATGCAATAGCTGTGCATCCAGTTCTGTCACATGCCTTGGATGCCAGAAAAGCATTCACAATGGCAAGGAATTTATTTTTGCAAGGGGCCTTCTAAAAGTCAGGATAGAAATCAGATCGGCATCGGGGCAGGGAGCAGGAATGGCAATGGCTGCCATCAAGGGAAGGTACCTACCATTAATCGTTCTATGGTGGCTTGGAGAAATGATTATATTCAGCCTGATTTGGGGCCATCCCACCTCCATCCCATAGCCATATATCAGTTTCGGAGTTTTTCTACCAGACATGATCAGCTTTGAAATTGCCATTGGCCATGAATATGCATTTGAAAACAAATTTGAATTGCAAAGTGTCATTTTCTATGCCACTGCAGAGTCATTCTGACACCCACTGGTTCACATCATCTTTCCAATTTTCTGGTATGTTAATGCCTCCTTGAGGACAGGCTGGGCAGAAATTAGCAAGGGTTCCTGGTTCAGGATTCAAAGGATCTTTTTGATTGTGTCCATACCCTGCCCACTTCAATCTTTTCATCCAACACCATAAGCGGGACATGTGCCGAAGCTCATGGTAGAGATTGACCACTTTGGAAGGCCACATTGGCAATGTTACATGCCGAATCAGCTGGTAAAACTGATAGGCTGAGGCCTTTAACTCAAGATTACAGAGTTGAAAATAGTCTAAGACCTGCACAGTGAACAGAGTCCATATGTTGGTGAAGCTTGTGGGTAGTAAGTTGCTGGTACCAGGTCCAAGGGAATTCAGTGTTCCCCCTGACACTGGCAGGTAACCATCACCATGTGATGTATTCTATTTGTATGGACCACACGAATATAACTGTTATTCAAGGCATCAGTAGTGGGAACAGCATCAGGATAGGGAACAGCAGTGGCAGAACAAACAGGGTCAACAATGGAAACAGCATCAGCAGTGAGGTTTATGGTAGGCAAATATGGCTGAAATCCATGGACATCTTCATTGGCTTGTTGAACTTCAGATTCATCATTGCCATCAAAGAAGTCTTCAAAACCATGCTCAGCATGAATGTTACCATTCCCTTGACCCCAAAGGGAATCAAGGTAATCCAAAAAGGCTGAGTCAGCAGCAGTTTCATCATCCAGGAAAGCAGAGTTGGCAGCATTTTCACTTTCCCACTCATGATATGGCTCCGATGCTGAGTGAGGCAAAGTGGGCCATTGCCGCTGCTGCTGCTGGTCATCAGCCTGGTCTGTTTCTGACTCTTGCTCTGCTTGATCCTTCATATATTCAAATGACTCCAGATATTGCATTTGAAAGTCCAGAGCTTGACACATGGGATAATCAGTGTTGTGCTGGACTAAAATGTATGTGCCGACCTCCCATAGTTCCACCCGGTGGAAGTGCATGCTGGTCTAGCATTCAATGCAATGGAAAGAATTTTACCTGTGAGTTACCTGCATGCATGTGCAGCAAAGCATGGTTCCCAGTGAACAATCGACACATCACCAAATAGCCCGTTAATTGAATGTGCAGTGGTTGCAAACTTGTTTGTCGACTGACCATGCCTGCCAAGCAAGGGATGCTTGCAGCAATTCATCTATTCGTCCCAGAAACTCCAGTATATAGTCTTGCTGTTACTATTATTTGTTAATGAGCATTGCTCTGTAAACAATCAGTGTCAGAAACTAACCTTGCCGATGCGGGGCCGGCTCAGCTCGGCAGCCACCTCAGGTTCTTCCATGTCCCATTCTGGAACAATACTGGGATAATCCTGTATAACAGAAGTAGATTGAACAGGTTCCTGTTCCTTTACATCCCTCAGCAGGACCATGACTCGCTGTCTTTTTAGTCCAGCTTTTATCATGACCTCAACTTCTACATGTGTAACAGTATCCACTGTAGCATCATTGTTCTCCCACAGGGAGGCATTCTTTTTTGATCTTCTCTTGCACTTGACAGGAACATATTCTAGGTCCATGGTGATTGGAGGTGAACTGAACCAATGGCCTTATTGTACTATTGGCCTCATGGTACTATCGACCTCATGTGATCCTCATGTTATCCTCATGTAATCCCCTCATGCTGATGACATATTTTATGTCAATCAGAAAAACAATTCTTCTTTTACATTAATTCTCCACAATGCCACCTGGGCCATCAGAGAGTCTGCGGTTGAGAAAGTACCACAAGGGAGGCAGATATATGGATGAAGAGTGGAGGATCATAGAGCCATATAAAGTTTCTTTCCAATTGCAGCAATTGAAAGCCAGCTGATTGCAAATACTCAAGACTAACATCCTCCCAGCAATGTTCAACTATTGGGCAGCAATTGACAAGGCCCCTGTGGATCAGGAGGAGAGTCACCTTCATGCCAAGGTAAACTCACAAGCATGTGAAGGTTGTACTATTGATCACATCGCCAGGAACTAACAACCTGGCTTTCCAACAACTGGTGAATGACTCAAGGACTCTCACAGAAATTGAACCACTTCAAGGTCAAGCGATCAGAAGTCATTTGGACCTTGTACTGCAACCGAGTTATGCAAGAGATTGCAAACATGTTAGATGTTGAGGATGCCACCAGGATGGTTCCAAATGCGAATGCCAGCTATCAAGAATGTTTATAACCAGATGACTACAGAGGAGAAGTTAGGCATACATGACGAGGGGGATAAGATAATGCATCAAGGTTATCCTGAAGAGATGAAGCGAAGGTGAGTAGTTGCCGATGCCAATGCTGCCCCCAATGCCTATGCCAATCTTTACAGTTTCGCTGCAAAGTACCTGCATGAGTGTGTGCAGGAGAATGCTCAACAACAATGGCTAGAAATGGGGGCATTGTCAGTAACCATGACTGTTAGGGTCAATACTCCTAATTAAACGTTTAGTCGATACTCGTAAGTGTCGATGTTCAGTAGAGGTTTGAGTCACCGAAGCTCGTAAGCAACGGTCTGAGCAAGGGACTTTAGATCACACTGGTTAGGAGTGTAAGAAAAGACTAGGTCAAGCTGGATTGACCAGTCGTGCATTCATCGTATAAATACTACAAGCGTAGATCGAAGATACGAGTCATGCTATCAAAACAATAGAGGTAACAAGAATAGAAAGACAATAAGAAAGGGGGCGTTCGCAGCACGTTACAATAGTATGAGAAAGTAGGTGGGCGCATGTTGTACAAGACAAAAGGAAAAGAGACAATAGCATGGGACGTACGGTAGTAGAACAATAGAAACAAAAGAGAATTGAGTTCCCGTGCCTTCTCATAACACCAGCTCCTCCCCAAGGTTTCGAGTTCCATCCGAAACTAAGCCCTCATCATTTGCATCAGGTCAAAGGATGGTGCGTTGCTGGTCGTCGCAGAGAACGTGGAGAAAGACGTAGGGGTCGGGGTGTCGTGGGCATAAACCCGAGTAGGCAATTCGATGTTCTCTTCCCTGGTGAAGTGCACGGACGTGCTGGTGACGAAAGTGATGAGTTGTGGCGGGTGAGGGGCGGAGATGATTTTGAACAAAATGAGTATATAGCAGAGCAGCATAATAAAGATGGACGTGCCAAAAATGGCGCCGAGAGCGATGACGATATAGACATTGTAGATCATTGTGGTTTGCTTTAGGTCGTGCGATGACATGGCGGAACGTCACATGTTGGGTTACTTGGGCAGAAGAGCACGGAGTGCTTGGGTCACCATCGTCGACAGTGCGGACACTGGTATTCAGGGCAGTGTGAAGAGAAGTGTCCCACCCGGGCGCAGGTGAAGCACACTGAGTTCCTCATCCATGCTGGTGCGGGCGCAGGCTTGGGGGCGGCGGTCTGGGTGGGGTAAGGCGTGGGGGCTCGTCTTGGTGGAGATTGCGAGACGTATGGGGGGAGTGGAGGGTGTGGTGAAGTTGTCAGCGGCGTCTCTTCGTTTTCCTCATCATCAAGTGGTTCTATTATGAAAATTTGTTGCGGCGTGGGGACCCACTCTCCGGGTCCATAACGGAGTGCCTGCTCGTCTAGGCTCCTCATGAGTGGGAGCAGGTCGAGATAATAAGCTTCTTCAGTTAGTCTTCGGAATACCTGCTGAAGACGGGAGATGGCTCTGTATGTTTCGAAGAGGTTCTGTGTAGTGCTATGGAGGAGGGCGCGGTCTTGAGTTACGGACAGTAGTCTTTCTTCGTTTCAGATGTTGTCCGTGTCTCGGACGAAGCTGAGGATGAGTTCGAAAGTTCTGACCAGGTCAGGGTCGGGTGTAACGTTCATGAAAAAGTGCAGAGGGCGGCTCATGTTTGGGAGAGGTTGTGGGTAGATCTGTATTCACCCAATATCTCAGCAGCGTTCTTTAAATGAGTTGCTGGCTCCCAGGTGTTTTCTGCCGTGCCGTATCCCTTCCATTTTACCAAGAATCGAATCCTTTTGCCTGTCCCCCTATGTGCCAAAATAGCTTCTACCTCGTGTTCAAGTTCCCCTTCGATCAGATCGGGTGGCGGAGGAAGGAGGTTTGGTCCGTGAGTTTCATTTTCTCTGAAGCGTGAGAGGAGTGAAGCGTGGAACACAGGGTGAATTCTCCACTGAGGGGGGAGCTTCAATTCATAGGCATGGGATGAGATTACTCGCGTGATGGGGAAGGGTCCCTCGCATCTAGGGGCGAGCTTTTTCGTTGGGTACCCTAGCTTCAAATTCTTGGAGTCAAGCCAGACCTTCTCCCCTACTGTGAATGGACGGAACCCTCGTCCGTTTCGCCTGATCATCACTTGTCGGGAGAGTTCGTGAGCCGCCAGGGCTTCCCGCCGTATGTTTTCTAGTTTGGCTATCCGCTGTTCGGTAGCCGGCATGTTTGTTTTCAGGTAAGTCGTGGGGATAGCCCTAGGGTGCGCTCCCATCATTACATAAAATGGGGTATTTTTGATAGCCGAATGATGTTTCTGGTTGTGTGTGAATTCAGCGGTGGTGAGGTGGCTTTTCCATTGCGAGGGTTTGTTTGCACAGAAGATCTGGAGATAGATTTCGAGTTCTTGATTTACTCTCTCAGTTTCCCCATCGGTCTGTGGGTGGTAAGCTGTGCTCATCGCTAGCCTTATTCCCAGGAGTCTTTCTAATTCTTGAAAGGCGTTTGAGGCGAAGCGCGGATCTCGGTCAGATATGATCTTATCCGGGAGGCCAAATCTCCTAAATACGTTATGTAGATAGAGGTCGGCCGCCCCTAGCGCGTCGACGCTCTTGTTGCAGGGGATGAAAATTACCCCCTTAGTAAGACCATGGTCTACCACGACCATGATGCTGTCAGATCCTTCACTTATCGGGAGATCAGTGATGAAGTCCATGGTTACTAGTGCGAATGGTCGAGTGGTGTTAGATTTAATCGGAGATAATCCCGGTGTTGTCGGGTGAGTGTTCACCTTCATCTGCTGGCAGGTGGCGCAGCCATCGACGTAATTCCGAATGAAAATGGTCATCCCTGGCCACCAGTAGTCCCTTCGTACTAGTTCTAGGGTTTGAAATCGGCCGGGGTGTCCTGTAAGTATGTTGTCATGGTACTTTTCCACGATTTTTCTTCTTAGTTCTTTGTCATCTGGGACGTAGCATCGGTCTTTAAAGAAGACCGTCCCATCATCTTCCATCTTCCAATCTTCTACCGCCGATTTGATTGGTGGCATTCCTCCTTCTTTGATCGCTCTTACTATCTCCTTTAGTAAGTCGTCTCTCATCATGCTTTCTGCTAGTACTTCTTTTAGATCAGTATCAATTGTCCGTGTGAAGATCTCGTCCTTCAGTAATGTGATATCGTCGTTATCATTGTCGATATCTGGTATGTGATCTCCTCTCCATGATAGGGTGTCTGATTGGATCATCATTTTTCCTGGGACGTGTACCAATTGAAGGTTGAATTGTGACAGGAAGAGGCTCCACCTCGCTTGTCGCCGATTTAATTTCCGTGCTGTCCTGAAGTACATCAGATTTTTGTGATCCGATAGGATCGTCGTTGTGTTCGGATCCCTGGAGATAGTGTCTCCAGGTTTCCAGTGCTTGTATTATTCCTAACAGCTCCCGATCGTAGATCTCATAGTTCTGCTCGGTCGCTGTCAGGGAATGGGAGATATACCCGCAGGGGTGCCAGTCTCCATTGGTATCGGTTTGTTTTAAGACAGCGCCTGTCGCGTACTTTGAGGCGTCGCTTTCGATCATAAATGGTTTCTCTGCATCGGGCATCAGCAATACTGGCGCTTCAGAGAACTTCTTCTTTAGGGAGTTGAATGCCTCTTGGCACTCGTTCGTCCAGTTGAAGGGCTGGTCCTTTCTCGTCAAGTCGTTGAGTGGCTTAGTAATTGCGGCAAAGTTGCTGATGAATCTCCTGTAGAAATTCCCAAAGCCTAGGAACAATCTGACCCCCTTTACGTTGGTTGGGGCTGGCCAATCCCTTATTCCGCTTAGCTTAGTGGGGTCCATAGCTAGCTGGTTCGGTCGCAGGATCAAACCAAGGAATTCGACTTCCTGTACGTCAAATCTAGACTTTTCTGGCTTTAGGTACAGATCGTTCTCCCTAAGCCTTGCCAAGACTCTTTTCGTTCTCTCCTCATGTTCTTTCTTATCTTTGGAGAAGATGAGAATGTCGTCCATGTAAATCTTGGGCTCAAACAGCCCCTTATTGGTTTTAAATGCTGCTTTCGATTCGTCTCCCTTTTTAATTCTGACGTTGTGGTACCCCCATCTGATGTCTAATTTGGTGAACCATTTCGCCCCTTTCAGCTTATCGAGCAGATCGCCGATCAATGGAAGTGGGTACGAGTTTTTGATGGTTCCTTCGTTTAGATACCGGTAGTCTTGGCATGGTCTGAGCACGTCAGAGTCTTTCTTTGCTACGAAGAAGAATGGCGATGCCATGGGAGATTTGGATGGAGTAATGTATCCCTTCCTTAGGTTATCATCGATAAATTCGTCCAACTTCTTTTGTTCCGCCGGGGTAATTGGGTAGACCTTGCAGTCCTTCGGGATGAAGTCCGGTTTAAGCTCGATCACATGGTCCCACGGTCTCGATTCAGGAAACCTTTCCGATGCCGCTTTTTCGAACATGCTTCGATACTCCTTGTACTTATCGGGGAGTAGGTCATCGAGCGATTGTTTCTCCTTGACGTTTTCCTTCTCGTGAGCAAGCCTCTGCGAGACGGAGGTCTTTGCTCGGATGTGAGTAGTGTGGGAGAACGCGAATCTACCGGTTAATCGAGATCGAGTGATGCATGAGATATGCCTGAGTGCCTGGTAATTTGGGGGAATGTAGTCGTGTTCGATCGTGGGGGGGGATTCTTCGGTTCTGAATATCCCGATCATCAGTTCTCCTCGGATGTAGGCGAATAGTGCATCAGTCCCATCGTTACTTCCTTTGGTGTCAAGCGGTAAGCCGTCGTTGGAGTCGTCCGGTGCAGAGATCTGTGGGTCGATCTCGGGATGAGTTTTTGTTTCTGTGTCCATTGCCAGGTGTAATCCGTTTCCGTTAAGTTCGTCCGTGCTGCAAAGCCCTCTTGCGAGATGAACCGCCCCGAGCCTACTCTTCACGTGCTCGGCGGTGGCGAGGTGGGTTTCCCTGAAGGTCTCCCCAGCACTCCTTATAGGTAGCCTCCCGAGAGTCAGACTCAACGTTACTCTCGGTGCGAGTGGCCCCTTGTCATCTATAGTAAGGCTTTGCTTACCGATTGTGGTCCGCGTCCATTTGATCATGGTCCGGATTTTCCTCATAAGGGACTTTTCAATCTGCCTATCCGTGAGAGTTCCCTTCTCCCAATCAATGGCAGGGTTGTGCTTCTGGAGCCACGTGTATCCCAAGATCATCATCTCTCTACCTAGCCCCGTTATTAGCATCATGATCTCTTCCTCCTTTCCTCCGATCTTGGTGTTAATACGGACGTAGTGTGAGATCGTCCCATTCTTGTTTAGGGTCCCGTCGACGTTTTTGGCAAGGATTTTCCGGGCGAGTGGGAGTTTTTTCAGTCCGAGTTTTTGGACGACTCGGTGGTCGATAAAAGTTTCGCCCGCCCCTGAGTCAATCAGGGTGGGGATCTCAGCTTTTCCGTTGTCTAGCAAGCAGTGAACAGGGACGCGCATAGATTGGTTGCTTACATCCGCTACAAGTACACTTGAGACAACGATTCTGGCGGGCTCTGCTGCCGATGCAGGCCGCCGTTTTAAAAACCCTCTTCTACCATAAGATCGAGTACTTCCTCCTTCTGTTTCTCCTCCAGCTCGTTGACGAGGTTTCGGATCTTCATATAATGTTTGCGAGATGTTTTCTTCATCTTGTTCTTCTTTTCTTCTTTGGGGGGTGGTTCCTTCCCTCCCTTGTGGTCGCTAGCTCTGTGCCCTGTTTTATGACAAACAAAGCACTTTCCTTTTTTCATGTGTTCGAGCCTCTCTGCATAAGAGAGATGTGTCGCATCAATATCCATGGTGTTGGGGTCTTTTGAAGAGCCGCTTGCTCCTCCTCCTCCCCCTGCTTTGCTGTAAGTTCTTTCTTTTATCGCCCTCGCCCTTCTGAGATGCCCCTCGGCCCTTGCTGCATGGGTGTACCACCCCTCGATCGTGTCGGGCGGGTTCTCCATGCCAAAGACCTTGTCGAGGACTCGGTTGTTGAGTCCGTCGACGAAGTATTCGATTAGGGCGGCGTCTTCTTTAATCTTTGTCCAGTAGGCCAGTGTTTTGAACTGGGCGATGTATTCGTCTACTCCTTTCGCTCCTTGCGAGAGCGCTATAAGTTGGGTTCGCGCATTTCCTGCGTCGTCAATCGGTGAAAATGCCGCACGTACTTTCGCGATAAACTCCTGGAACGTGTCCCAGGGTTTCGATTCAATGTACCTTTCTTCTAGGTACGCCTGCTTCCACGGCCCTGCCGTCCCCCCGTTCATGTATGACAGCATGAATAGAATCTTGTGGCGATCGTCAGGGAAAGCAGTAGAGTTGGCGTCAACGTATGCTCCACACTCGAGTAAGAAGAGCATGGTCTTAGCTCTGTCTCCCGAGTAATCGGTCGGTGCCCTCATCTTGATCTCGGCGGGTCTAGCAGTGAGAGCAGCAGGTGCAGTGGGAGTGGTAGGAGTGGATGGGGCTGCCATTATTCTCTTGGTGGGAAGTGGTCAAACGATTCTCGTAAGAATGGTGTCATAGTGTGTGTGAGCTGCCTAGACTGTGGTTAGTTGGCAGAGGTTTAGAACAGCTTGACCTTTTGTTAGGGTCAATACTCCTAATTAAACGTTTAGTCGATACTTGTAAGTGTCGATGTTCAGTAGAGGTTCGAGTCACCAAAGCTCGTAAGCAATGGTCTGAGCAAGGGACTTTAGATCACACTGGTTAGGAGTGTAAGAAAAGACTAGGTCAAGCTGGATTGACCAGTCGTGCATTCATCGTATAAATACTACAAGCGTAGATCGAAGATACGAGTCATGCTATCAAAACAATAGAGGTAACAAGAATAGAAAGACAATAAGAAAGGGGGCGTTCGCAGCACGTTACAATAGTATGAGAAAGTAGGTGGGCGCGTGTTGTACAAGACAAAAGGAAAAGAGACAATAGCATGGGACGTACGGTAGTAGAACAATAGAAACAAAAGAGAATTGAGTTCCCGTGCCTTCTCGTAACAATGACAGGCTATATGCATCCTAAAGGTTTGCTGGTTGTTGATGTGTGAGTTCCTGAAGTAATGTTGGCCGATGCCAATGCCAATGCCATTTGCAGTCATGACCATATGGCCAATCTGATAGCCACCCCTGCATGATCATTTCTAGACATGTATCCCAGTGTACTAACTGAACTGAAGCGAAACTTCATGACTTATGTGAAGGCTTTACTCACACCAGACATTACATCAACAGCAATGGCCATGCAACACAAAGAAAAGCTAAGCAGATTACCGAAGACTAATGATGGCTTCCTGATCCTTCCGACACCATGGAATGCCTCACTGTATACCAAAAAGGAGTTGGAAGTAATGTTTACCTTATATGTTGGGCAGCATTATGGTACATCAACTTGAAGCTCCTAGTCCAGAAACAATTACTTATCTCCATGCAGTACTAGCCAATAATTGTTGTAATCGCTGTATCCCATTCAAAGCAATTGCCGATCAGACTTCTTTATACATTAGTCCTGAATATCTCCCAGCCTGGTTCAAATTCACTTACCCAAGGAACATGCACAAGAGTACCATAGAAGACTTCTTCAACCATGTTTCACAGCTGCAAATGGCACAGGGGCCTGAAAGAGCCTTTAGGTTCAAGGGAATCAAAGCAGATAATGGGACTGTGGCTCCCACACACTATCTGGGGGATTTGAATCCCCCTCCACCTTCCCAACATAAACCAAGATGCAGTAGTCGAAGGAATGCCGATGCCATGACCAATGCCAAATCAGTGACTGGCACCAGTCACCATCCCACTGCCGAGTCTCATGCCAAAGCCCAAGTCCAAACAAAATTGAGATGATGCAAAGGGA
The DNA here is from genome assembly GCA_029959215.1 of Tricholoma bakamatsutake. NCBI lineage: Eukaryota > Fungi > Basidiomycota > Agaricomycetes > Agaricales > Tricholomataceae > Tricholoma > Tricholoma bakamatsutake. The sequence goes on along the minus strand of CP114860.1, from coordinate 12,120,796 downwards.
AATCTAAGGTAAAGCAACCCCATCGACAATCAACCATAGCACAGCCATCCACCTCTGAACCCGATGCTGCTGCTGATCATGGCCCTATGACTGGCCACCAACCTGATGCCAATGCCCAAAGCCATGATCGCAATACAGCAACACAGTCATCCTATGTGCAAGTCAATCAGGCTACAATGGATATGCTCTACACAGCTGGTATCACTCGTCCCCAGCCGATTAATGGTCCCAGTGATGGTGAACCAGAGTATCTCATTCCTCATCAGATTTACATGAGGTACATGTACATCACATGCCCATCCATTCAGAAGGACACTGTGAATGAACTCCCATGCCCGATTGATCCATCTCTGTTAGGAGAAAACACCACTCCACATCAAGAGCAGGTACTGTGTCCTAAACCTCAATGACTTGTTGGAGGAAAGCGGACTGAGGATCCTATTGCAAGGGTGAAGGCAAGGGCACTAATTGCTTTAGGTATGCCAGCAGCAATGGCCACAGTGACCTCAGCAATGACCCAAGTAGCCTCGGCCCAAGTAGAAATGGCAATGACTCAAGTAGCACCAGCAATGGCCCAAGTAGCACCAGCAATGGTCCGAGTAGCACTGGCAATAGTCCGAGTAGCACTGGCAATGGTCCAAGTAGGAATGGCCAAAGCTGAGTCAGCAACAGCTGCAGTTGATTTGATCCAGAACACATTGCAACAGATGACACCACCATCATCTCAAAGCACTGAGCTGCCTCACATTCCTGCAGCTTCAGCACTTGCTTGACGGATCTGAAGGACAGCTGATGACCTTGCACAGGAGGAAGCTATTTCAAACCAAACTGTTGGGAGAAGACCAAGAATTAAAAGAGTCAAATTTGCAAGATAATAGATTACTATGAATGTCCAATGATGTATATATTCAAGTCCAATTTTTTTACATATATAAAGAAAAGAAATGTCTATTCCTTTCTCTCTCACTTGGCAGCACCTCTGTCCTCAAATGTTCCCACTCTTTTCTTCGGATTTGGCTGAGGGGTGGGACTTCTGAAAAGTAGTCCAGCTGGACCAGGTGTAAGATCACGAGGGGATCAGCACAACTGTGCTGGGGAAGGGGAGGGGCGGGGAGAGGTTGACAACCATGGTTGAGGTGGGGGGGTCATACTTAGGATTACTGATGGACCTGGTGATAGCAGTCATGGGGATCTGCAAACCTGTGTACAAGGAGGGGAGGGATGGGGCAAGGAAATGCTGGTGACTGGTGAGGCCAGTGTGGCCACAGTAACTGCCATTGCCATTTCCATTGCTGGCATAGCCATGGTGGCCTCAGGGAATAAAATAGAGATGATGAGGGGAGGGAGTGGAGGGGCCACTGTCATGCACTGCACCATTTCTTGTGAGTCCTGGGGCATGGCAGGAATGATTTGGATTCTGGACATGTCCCCAACCACATCTTCAGCATCAGCACGTTCAGAGCCAAGTCCTCCCTCCTTGAGTATGGCTGATTCTGCCTCGATCTGCTTCCATCCCTCCTCAATATTCTCGTTCACCATCCCTAAGTTCACTTCCTCCTTTAATTCCACACCCTCCATTTCCCTGGCCTCCCCATTGGCATCGGCATCAGCCTCGGCCTTGGTGTTGATGATGGGTGGTACATCCTCTTGATCCTCAATGTCCTGGTGCTTTGCTCCCTCCTCGACAACATTGATTTCACTAATTGATTCCATACCCTCCATCAATCCGGCATCGGTATTGGCATCAGCCTCGGGATTGGCCATGGGTTCAATGGTCTCACCCCTGACCGATTCCCTCTTGACATGAGTTGCCTGCTCAGAGTTCTGGCCATTGTACAGGATGATGCCTTGTGCACCACCCTGCAACCCAAGATACTCTTCGAGGTCCGCTATCCTCCTCATCAGCAAGATGACTCTGTCCCATAGTTCTTGTAATCCTCGTAAGGGTTCTTGGACTCCAGCTTCAATTCATTGCCCTTGCTCAACTAGTAGAGCCTCAAAGTTTTGTTCAACTTGTTCAACGCATGCTTCGAAGCTTCATTTGAGTTGATCCAGATGGTTGGCCAGCCTTGCATAGTGGTCGGCAGCAGGAGTGCAAGTGGGGAAGGCCACAGAAGCATGAGCAGGAATGGGCCAGGGAGTGGGAACGGCAGCGGGCATGGGCAACATTGGCCTGGCATCCACATCAGCCATATCAACATTGTCATCCATAATAGCTATTGGTATACATGTTAGTTAGAGGTTTTTGAGCATTATATGAATGAACTCACCTTTCCCTTTTCCCTTTGAGTGAAGCACTGAGGTGATTCCTCGCCACTCTCTTCACTGGAATATCATGTCCTCTTCATTTTTCTTCTTGCTGATCCTTTTTTTGCCTTCTTTCTCAGCCCTTGATGCTCATCCTCTGGATCACATCAAACCTTGCCTTTCCCGCAGTGGTAGGATGCTATTTTCCCATTCACCTGTTCCCAACACTCATGCCTAAGTCTGACACATCATGCACATGGCATTTATCTGAGATTCGCTCACTGGGGTGATCCTCGTGCCCTACTTGCCCTACTTCTGTTGTCTCGCTTCCGCTTCATCCTGCAATCGGCAGCAGCATCGCTCTCTTCTATCTCATCTTCTACACTATCAGCATCCTCGGCTGCTTCTTCATTTTGGAATTCGTCATCCAATGGACTACTACTCTCCATCACTCGCAGCTTGGGTGTCACTGTGATGGCTGGCACCTTCGGTCACAAGCAGCGCTGTGCTCAGGCTGGATGTCTGGATCCAGACGCTGCTGGTTGGGCTGGCACGATGGCTGCTGGTGGTGGTGGGGGTCATGCCGGTGCTACTGTTGGTGCCATTGCCAGTGCTGCTCCTACAGTCATTTCCAGCTAGATGTTGGTGCCACTGCCACTCCCAGTTTGACTGCCGCTGCCATTCCTGAAGAGCCTGCCACTGCCGTTTCTAGTATACCTGCCATTGCTGTTGCCATTTCGGTTGCACCTTTTCTTTCGTCGAAGCTTTTTATGGCCCTCCATTGATCTTTAATGAATTCTTTGTCCACTGTCCTCTCCAAATTGTACCATGCCACCACAAATCCCCATAAAAAGGATTCGGCCTGGAAGAGTTCCTGCACATCGGCCAAGAGATTTTGCTTTTGCCAAGCAAATAACATTTTCTGCAGGATGTTAGTATGGTTGGTTTTATATTACATATCTGCTCACAAGCACTGCCTTTTTTTCCTTCATCACAGCCTTGATGTTTTTTTTTGCGAATTCCTTGGTGAATAGCTTGCTCAATCTGGCTGATGTAGCCAAGTACTTGTTCACATGTAACGTTCATGATGGATGGAATGGCTGTGGGTACGGGTGCAGAGTCAGGCTGGATGAATGATGAAGATCGATGGATGTTGATAAGAAAAAATATCAACAATCATGCATTGTTGATTGATATGTAATGACTGATTGATCCTTGATTCGCTGATTAAACTGCATTTGTTGATATCGCCCTGTTATCATCTGTTATCTATACCATGAGTGATCAGCAAAGCAACACTTATATTCCTGATGGATATGTCGCTATCTGAGGTGACAATGGGCAGCACTATCTTGTGCCCCCTTTTATGATTCCAGCTATGCAACAGGCAATGGAGGCATATTGCAAGAAGGTTGAATTTGATGTATACATGGCAGATGGGGGGGTAAGATTTTGTTTTTTTTTGAGGTGTCATTCTATCCTTGGGCCAATGCCATCTGCTGGCTGATGCCAGATGTAGCCAGTGCCATATTTTGGCTGATGCTGTTGATACAGCTCCCTATCACCCTGCGCTTGTACTACAGCATTTTTCATGATTGTGCGCACCGCTTGGACATCTTCTACTCCCTTTGCACAGTGTGCTTTTGTGCGCCTTCATGCACTTTTGCATGCCCAAGTGCGCTCCAGTGCACTCCTGTGTGCTCCCATGCGCTCCAGTGCACTCCTGTGCGCTCCCATGCACTCCTGTGCACTCCCGTGTGCTCCTGTGTGCTCCAGTGCACCTTTTGTGTGCTTCCATGCGCGTTTGTGCACTTTTGTGCACTTTTGCATGCCTTTGACTGCTTAGGTGCGCTTTTGTGCGCCTTTTGCATTTCTACTGTGCTTTTGGTTCCCCCATAGCTGCCAATCATCATGCACCCTAAATGTGCCTCATTGCACTTCAAACTGCCTCCGCACGCCCCCCCCACACTCCTTATCTGCCTTCCACATTTATTGCATGCTCGATGCACCTTTACGCACTCCTTTTATGCTTTACCTGCAACTCACATTCCCTACTGCACACTCATTGCACAATCCCTATCACACACACAACAATCCACCAAATCAGTTGCACTGTGCATCGTGGCTCCCATCTTACTGGCACATTTATTCGAGGTGCACCACGATTCCAACATGAGCAAACTGCACATTCTCACATAATTGGGGTGCTTTGCACCTATTTGGCATTGGACTGTGCACACTTGGGCACTTTCACATAATCCTGGTGCTTTGGCAGTATTTGGTCTTTCACAGCATCTCCTTATAGTTCTTCCGCATTTCCAATTGGCACTGCCTTATCTGGTAACCAGCACAGGTTGATCACATCATTATTACTAAGGCGCAGCATGCGACACATAACACTGAAGCAGATTAATTGGGAAGAGCACATGAGACTTAGAGCACACCAAAAATAGCACATCGCACCGGGACAGTTGGATATTGAGCAATAGGTGTGCAAATCTTATTGGCTGAGGCAGCGGCATAGTGCAGTCAGGTTTAGATGGGCAAATGGATGCACTTGTGGGTAGCGCATGGCGCTTTCTATTTTTACACTTTATTTTACCATTTTTTATCACATAAGCCATTTGTACATAGTAGGCAGACATATAGAGAATCCAGAGGATCTTTCCCCCCCCTCATAGTTCATAGCTCAGTCAGCATCGCACATAGTCTGTGCACCAGCGTCCAGTCTGTGCGCCCTTGTAGTGCGCCCTTCATATAGCTGCGTTTGCATATCATTTGCATCCCCTCATCGTATTGTTGTGTTTCATCCCTGCATTGCATCCTTCATCCTTGTTTGTGCACTATTGTAGTGCACCCTTCGTATAGCCATGTTTGCGCACCATTTGCACACTTATTTGCATAGCCGCATTTTGCATACTGTTTGCACCTTTTTCCGCCCCTTGCGCTTCCACCCCATTTGTGTCCCCAACCTATGCACCACCTTCACAGCACACCCCAGTGTTGTCTCCATCCCACTACGCCTCTCATCTTCATCACCCTCATTGTTGTGCACTTTTGCGCTCCCATTGCGCATTTTTCTGTACTGCACATTTTTGCCCCTTTGCGTTGCACACTTTCCCACCACTGCGCATATCTCCCCTTTAGCATACACAGCTAGTGCGCACATTGAAAACTGCCGTACCAGCCTCCCCATAGTTTTTGCACCATGAAGGATGATCCGAGGCCCTCTAAGTGAACTCCCCCCTCACCCTGAGCATGCCTGCAGTTGTAGGTTAAGTGTTCACCCCTTCCGTTGAGACTCTGCACCGAGTACCAACTGAACACATCACCATTTCTGGGTTCCTGCTGGCTTGTCTATCCATCCCTCTCACTGATGAATTTACAGTCTGGAAACATGAGAGATACACCATACTACATAGTGGCCTGGAACATGCTACAGTTACCTGCCGATCCAGTAAGTGCCATGTCCTCGTTTGCATGACTGTTAGTTAATGCTGTTGCAGACTTTAACAGACAGGGAGCTGTTGGGCTGCCATGCCGAAGTAAAAGCCCTGCAAAACAACCTTGGCACCTCTTACAAGGATGCCAGCCATCATCTCTACATGGCTGAGGTTGAGATGCTGGAACAGCAAGATATCATGTTATGCACATATGCGACTTTGAAGAAGAGGATGGAATGCAATATGAAATCATTCAAATGGAGATTGTCAAACATTCCACTCAGATCATCATCCCATGATGAGAACATGGCTGATCCTGCCGATTCTCAGAATTAGTTTGTATCGACATTGTTATATTAAGGTAGAATGAAACTGTTGTTTAGTTGGTGTTATCCATATGCCCGATTCCATATGAAAGATATTTGATTCCTACTGCACATATATGCCATTGCCGTTGCCGTTTACCATGTCCAATGCTACCTCATAGGTCACTGATCTGGCCATTAACATTCCCCGTAGTATATAAGAAGCCAGAATACCAAAACTGTATCTATTTGATAGTAGTACAAGTTACACTTATTATGAGAGTGTTCTATAGGCTTCCACGAACCCATATCATTCAGTACTGTTGAAATTAAAATCCTCATACATGCTGCATACATGAGGCCATGCATGCAACACACACATGTTACTGCGCTTACTGCGCATACATGTGGTAAACACATTCCTGAGTCATGTGACATCCTTACTATTATGTATATAAGGAGAACCTGTACTATAGTAGATATACAGTGTTCTTACCTCTGCTAAACCCTAGCTCTAAGACTAACTAAACCCCAGGTAGGTTATAAGGAACGTGTCATCTCTTCCTCTGTGCAGCATATGTAGTCTGCTCCAACAGGTTATGGGCCCTGCTGGGCACGTCGCGAACGCGCCTTAACTGGCTGCGAACGACGTTGACTTCATTGTCTCCAAATTGTAACCTTGCGCTCTTCGTGAGCTGCATTGTGCTCTCTGCGAGCTGCATTTAAAAAAAAAACCAGGTTGACTAGGGTTAACCACTTTGAAGGAGTGTTTTTGCCTGAGATTATGGAACGTGTTTTCTTGAATAAGAGGACTGATTGAGCGCTTTTACCCGCTGCCACTATAACATCATGTCTTCAACTCTTGAAAAACTCGTACAAACTTTCGATGGCTCTAACTACATTCAATGGGCCGACTCAATGAAGGCGTGGCTCAGGTCTCAGGGCCTCTGGCAAATAACTAGCGGGATGGAACTAAAACCACCCCTGGCGCCTCCTTTGACGGCGACAAATGCTGCACTAGTAGCGGAAGCTAATGCCAAGCTCCAGACCTGGAACAATAAGAATGACCAGGTGATTGGTAGCCTAGTGCTCCGCCTGGCCCCCTCTATTCGGCAGTGTGCCAACACCAAGGACACTGCTGAGGAGGTATGGGATCTCATCCACACCGACTATGGTGTCGATGGCCCCTCCCAAGTCTTTGCAGACTTTAGGTCTGCAATCGCAATCAAAATTCCGGCTGCAAATCCTGCGCCAGAGATTGCCAAAATGGCTGATAAATTCGAGCGCCTTACGGCTGCCAATGTCGCCATCCCCGAATTAGTACAGGCAATGATTCTACTTGCTGCGATGCCACGCGAGTACGATTCTCTATCTGCCATGTCCTTAACACGACCGCTACTAGAGCCTTGACATTTAAACATGTCAAGGACTCCATTGTTGCTGAAGCCTCACGGCGCACAGCAGTTGGAAAGCCCATTGGCCCACCTCAGGCCACCAAGCTTTCTGCTGTCAAGCGCAAAGGGGGAAACCCCAAATGGCAATCTCAAGGCAACAATGGAGAATCATCCCGAAAGCGTGGACGACGTGGGGACAAAAAGACTAAAGAGGAAAAACCTAAAGAGAAACATTCCCACCTCGCCTCACAAGCCTTTACTACTATAAATGGTAATGGCACCATCATACCGCCGATGCCACTCATCCAGCGCATCGAGAAGCGTGAACATACTCCCACAAGGGATCCTCGCCGCCGACCACCTGCACAGGCATACACGGGCGTGGCCTCTACCTCTCATTCGGTCTATACCGAATATCAGCAGGCTCGAGACACCCTCGAGCAAATGAATCTCCCACGCAGCGTGAAAAATCTGCGACCGCTGGAAGAGCACCTAACAGTGCGAGAAGGTAAGAGGAGGAGGATTGAACCAGAACCAAGGATCGTAGAGGTAGAAGACGATAGCGTCTCCCTTGGATCGGAACCTGCCGTTTCTGATGAAGAAGTATGGAAAGCCGTCGATGAAATGCTTGTCGATGAACCGCTTGAAACAGGTACATATGATGAAAGGTCAGTCCTTTTCCTTGCCACAAGCACAAGAATTAATATTCCACTGATCACAGCGAACTTTTCATGTGAAATTTTACCGCTACTAAATGTATCATGGAACAATTTACATCTTAATATATGTGTTATGTGTGCAAATGGAAATTGTAAGAAAGGTGCCGACTGGATCATGGATTCAGGTGCATCAAAACACTTCACTGGTGAAATTAAAGATTTTGCTTCTTACGAGCCTTTACCGAGAAAGGACTCTACCCTGGTTCAAACAGCCACGGGTACTACTCATATAGTAGGGAAAGGAGCAGTCTTCATTAGACATCAGGTAGTATGTCATGGGAAGTCAGAGATGCGTGAAACGCGATTATACCCCGTCTACTACATACCCGACTGTAATGCTCGATTACTGTCAATGGGCGTCTTCTTACAAGACGGAAGTGATGTGCGTGGTTCCTCCGCACACATTTCATTTTTCAAGCAAGGAAACCCAATTATGGATTGCGTCCCTCTTATGAAATGTGACACTATTTATTGGGCTCGGACTCATATATTGAGCACCAAGGGAATCAATGTCGCGACAATGTACATCGCAGACTACTCGACTTGGCATAAGCGACTTGGACACCCATCCAAAGAGGCGCTAGGGAAGATGCCTAATAGCACCATAAAATTCCCAAGGAATTTAATTATTCCTAAAGACAAAATTATATGTCCAGGGTGTGCTGAAGGGAAAATGACCTCAAAATCTTTTCCTGAATCAGATTCACGCGCAGAAAGACCCTTTGAATTAATACATTCCGATCTGAAGGAACTCCCAGTACTATCGTACCATAAACATAAATACTTTATTGTATTTCTGGATGACAAAACGTCACATATCTGGGTCCAATGCCTTAGAAAGAAATCTGATGCTGCTGCGGCCATCAGACAATTTCGGGCAGTGGCTTTGACACAGTATGGCGCTACAATCAAGCACTGGCGTGTTGATCCAGGGGGAGAGTTCAAAGATCGTGAGCTACAAAATGTGCTCAAGGACTTTGGCATCAAAATAGAGATGTCTGCACCCCACATTCACCAACAGAATGGGCACGCAGAGCGTGCCATAAGGACAATAATAGAAAAGGCGCAAACCCTGTGATTTACTGCATGTCTACCACAATCATGGTGGGAATTTTGCATTGAACATGCAACACACCTATACAACCAAACCCCGATAAGGTGCCTGAAATGGCTGACACCGGTTGAGGACCTGACAAAGGTCTGCCCAGATCTAAACGATCTGAAGGTTTTTGGTTGTGGTGCTTACATCTACCTACCCAAGGAGAAGCATCCAAACACATTGGCTCCTCGATCGGAGTTGATGACATACCTTGGATTAGAAGATGGCATTAAAGCATACTGTTTCATGCGACCTAGTGGCGCAATATTCATTGGTGCTATGGCACTATTTGATGAAACGTTGTTCCCATGCTGTCCTGGAGCTAAAACTCCTGCCAATATGGACCTTGGTGATTTTCCACCTCCAGAACCAGAAGATGATGACCACTCATCTGGAACAGATGGCGATGATTCTATACCGCCACAAGATCCGCCCCTTCCTCCATCATCAGAAAATGATGATGATGATGTACCAAGTGAGCAAAAGGCACATGATGATGTGACAAATGCTCCTCCTCCGCCGCCTCCAGTAACGACTGAGGACTTTCGTCCAAGACGTGATGATCAACAGGAATGGCAGCAATTGCCCCATCGATCAGGCAGGCAGAGGAACATTCCAAACCGTCCTGGCAATACCTATGGAGAGAAGCGACTCCCCTCTGACATAGAGAGAGACATTGCACATGATCGATATTGGAAGAGATCTGTGGGTCAAGATTCGGACCATAACCGAACACGACCACAAACTCAACAGAAAGAACCGGTTGCTGGACCGAGTTCGGCACCCCACGAGAGTGTGCCCGATTCCAATGATCAAGAACATGATCACCCAATGGGGGAACTGGACGAAGCAGGTTATATTAAAAAGATAACCAAGGAAGGAGGAGATAAGCTTATTCGCTGGCTGTTGTCAAAAGCAGTCAAACCATCGAGCGAAATAAGCCAAGTTCCAAACCAATTTTGCGATATTGCATGCCTACCACGGCAGCAGCAACGTGAGTGGAAACAAGCTTGTCATGAAGAATTAGAGGCTCTTCGTAAGCGACAAGTCTATGACATCGTCGATCTTCCACATGATCGAAAAACGATCAAAAATAGATGGGTTTTCTCCATAAAATCGGATGGAAGAAAACGAGCCAGACTCATGGCCAAAGGCTTTTCACAAGTTGAAGGCGTTGACTTTGATGAGATTTTCTCACCGGTAGTCCGCTATGAGACCGTACGCCTCATGTTTGCACTTGCATCTCTAGAAGGCATGTATATGACCGGCCTAGATGTAAAAACCGCATTTTTATATGGCAAACTAGATGAGGAGATCTATATGGATCAACCCGAGGGTTTCAGACTCGAGGGAAAAGAGCGCAAAGTATTGCGCTTACGCCGAGCATTGTATGGCCTTAAACAAGCCTCACTTGCATGGTGGAAAGAGCTAGAGGCATTTATGCACACCATTGGGTTCGTGCGCGCCAGCTCCGATGCCGGCATTTTCATACACAAGGATCCTAAGACAGGCAGCATTGTTATTGCACTCATCTATGTTGATGATGGCTTGTTCATGGGGAAGAACAAGAAACTTGTGGATGAAAAGAAAAATGCTTGTCTAAAGCATTGGAAGTGCTGTAGTACTGAAAAAGTCACAGAATTCTTAGGCATGCACATTACCCAGACTGCAAGCAAAGTCAAACTCGATCAAACTGAATATCTCGCCAAAGTGCTTGAGAGATTCGAGATGACAAATGCCAAAGCGACCCCCACTCCACTCCCGACTGGTTACAGACCATCGGAAAACACAGCAACGCCCAATGCAATGCTTAGATCAAAATATCAGTCTGTGATTGGATCTTTATTGTATCTGATGCTCGGAACGCGACCTGATATCGCTTATGCGGTAATCAAGATGTCGCAATTCTCGGCTAATCCTAGCCAAGAACATCTAGACGAAGCGATGTACATCATGCGCTATCTGGTGGGAACCCAGAAATATAACATTGTCTATGATGGTGAGAAGTCCGAGGGGCTACAGGCCTTCACAGATTCTGATTGGGCAGCTGACACTGTCAAATGCCGATCTACAACGGGTTACTTTGCTACTCTAGCAAGTGGCATTGTGTGCTGGCAGTCCCGTTTACAAAAAACTGTAGCACTGTCATCCACAGAAGCTGAATATATGGCTCTCTCCGACACTTGTTGACAGATAGTGTGGATAGAGTCCTTATTCCAGGAACTTGGATATGTACTGAAGCGCGTACCAATCTGCGCTGATAATCAGGGATCCATCTTTATTGGATCAAATCCAGTTCAGGAAAGAAGGACCAAACATATAGACATTCGCTACCACTATACCCGTGAATGCATAGAAAATGACAAAGTCACAGTCGTTTTCATTCCTGGAAATGATAATCCAGCTGACATGTTCACAAAGAACCTTGGTGCTGTCTTATTCAGGAAATTTAGAGACTCTCTTGGAATTACTTTCAAGATTCAAACTTAGCTGCTTAGAGCGCTGTACAGTTTGAGGGGGGGTGTTGAAATTAAAATCCTCATACATGCTGCATACATGAGGCCATGCATGCAACACACACATGTTACTGCGCTTACTGCACATACATGTGGTAAACACATTCCTGAGTCATGTGACATCCTTACTATTATGTATATAAGGAGAACCTGTACTATAGTAGATATACAGTGTTCTTACCTCTGCTAAACCCTAGCTCTAAGACTAACTAAACCCCAGGTAGGTTATAAGGAACGTGTCGTCTCTTCCTCTGTGCAGCGTATGTAGTCTGCTCCAACAAGTACAATGTACATGTTCTATAGACCATATTATTCGGTACAGTGTAGCTTACCTATCTGCATATCCAGGACTAACCTACATACCTACCATGCCTCTAGAGGCTCTGTAGCCCTACAGAGGTTTCAACCATATTTTTGATGAGGAGGCAGTTTCTGGTGCAACTCTCCTTTGCAATGACAATCAACAAGTCACAGGGCCAGTCTGTCAGACATGTTGGTCTTGACCTGTGGACTCTAGTTTTTACACATGGGCGGTTCTATGTGGTAATCTCTCAGGTGACATTGGTTGAAAACATCAAAGCAATCTGGGCAAGTACAAGTGAGGAGACTACAACAAAAAATATTGTATATAATGAAGTATTATTGAATGAGATTGTAGATAATGTAGCATAGCATATTTGTAAATACTGTATTATGATTTCAATACATGTAGCATAGCATAGCATGTACATAAATACCATAAATATGAATACTGCCCATGTGCTGAAGGCAAATCCGAAAAGCTTGTTGATTCTAATACCATACACATCTCATCACAATTTGTCAACAAGTGACTACCTAATCCCAAGTGGTTATCCGCATACCCCTGGATAAAAGCAAGGAGAAATCCAGAATTCTGTCGCTTGTCCCATCCTCCGACAATACCCGCGTCCGCCCCTCATCCAGATCATCCATGATATCAGCAATATACTGTCCTGCTCCAGACATATGTGCAACGCGAGCGCACGCTGCATGCATCTTGATATATCGAGGATCTGGGAGGTCAAAATTGTCGCGGCAAGACTTGAAAGTGACGGTGGTGGGGAGGCCTCGTTTGATATCATCGTTGATTGAGCAGATGCGGTAGGTATGTTGTGACTGCAAAGTTTGGTATCATCAAAGTACATCATTCGTTTGGACTTACAGCATCGGCTTCGAGCCACAGCGCCAATTTATCAAATTGCGTATGGAGAAATTGTTCAAGAGTTAGGATATTAGCTAAGCGGTGGATTTTTGAACCGTCCAGCTCGTCCCTAAATCCGGGTAGTCCAAATCCCTCCATCACGGCCCACATACTAGAAGCATACTCCAACTAGAAGATAAGTGGCGGTTGAGAATACAATCTAAAGCTGTGAAGACCCTTAATGGTACCTTTTCGTCATTGCCAAGGTTGGTGTTCAAGTTATTTGCCTCCGAAAAAATATGTGCTGCGTTAGTCACACACATCGTTGGAGAATTCGGGAAGCCGGCCAGAGTGGTCTTGGCACGTTGTGCGGTTGCATTGAGTTTAGCAGCCTCCTTGGAAAGTTTGGCAGCTTTCTCGGCGAGCTCAGAATTCGCAGGGTTGGCGGCGGCAGCAGCCTCTGCGTATGAGGCTGCGTAGGAGGCATCAGTGGCCTCGTCGATTTTGTGCAGAAGGTCACTTTGAACGGTTGCATCCAATTTACCAGAGAGCATGCATCGGTAGCCATCACGCTCGAGCGCCTGGGGATAATATGTGTTCAATAACATTCAAATTAGGGCATTATTGACCTGGCGTTTAGAAGTGCGGTGATCTTGTGGAGTTTCTACAATAACATCGCTATTCATATCTCGTTCGTCGAATGATGGACGGGAGGGATGATCAGATGGTGCAGGCGTGGGTCCCTTGGCGGAGCGAACTGGTTGGAGTGTTATGTCATGTACATTGACATCATTGTAATGTACTCACAAGCGCAGAGGAAGTGTTCAATGTAGAACCTGCCAAGATCCACTAGCTTCTGATTTCCGTTGCAACTGTTAATCTCGCTAGCCACTTTCGAGCGCCCCCAAGAAAGCTCCAACAACATGTATCCGAGGACACGACCGCACATAGCGTTTTCCCTGGACAAGTATGCTCTGGAAAGCGCATATGCACGCTGGTATGCCAGGTGCTCTGGCGAACTAGCGTTAAATGGATTCTTGTCATCGAGGTGCTTCATTGTTGCGGATAAGTGACTGCCCCTAATACACTATGACGTTCCAAAAAAGGTAATGTTTACAAATCTTTCTCGGCCCAATGTCATCAACTTTGAAAGTAAAATACAGTGTGATATTATTAGTGAGATAAGTACAGAAAACTACATTGAAGAAAGTACAATATCCCCACGACATGGGGGTTGCTGAGCCAAGCCACACACAATTATCAATCATTAAAATGTATATTTATTATCCATTTACAAACTGTGCGGTAAAAAAATTAAGAGTGTCAAACAATCAAACATAAAATAAAACTAAGGTACCCCTCCTCTCGCAAAGGATGCGAGGGAGGAGAGGTTAAGGGGGTAGGCCTGCTGTCGTTGGGCCTCTCATCGTCGACCACCTGCGATGCACCCCGCGAGCGGCGGCTCGCAGCGGTGGGGTGGGATGCTTAGGTCATCCTGGTCGTTGGGCTTTCACTTCGTCATCGTCGTCGTCCGCGCCGTTGCTGTCCTCTCGTTCGTCTTGTCCCTGCCATCGTCGTCCCTCGTCCTCGGCGCCCTCTTCCTGGTCCTCGTCGTTGTCGTCTCGTCGTGGTCCCCCGTCCCTCTTGTTGTTTTGTCCTGGTACTGGTTGTCCTGTCGTCGTTATCCTCTGTCGTCCTCCTACCTGCCCGCCCCCTGGTTCATTGTCAGCAATGCTGGTTGGTATCCAAAAAGGTTTATTAGTAAAGAAATGAGGAAAAAAAACTTACCACCTTTTATTTGTTTCTCCTGCGACGTCGACAGTGGTGGTGTTGGAACTGCGCGGAAGTAACCACGTGACCCTCCTTGTCAATTGATAACCGGCTTGCTACCCGGTTAAGTATTAGTAAGCGCACGCACCGCTGCATTCAGTCAAGCATGACAACACGCTCTCCGTCTGAGTAGCTGTACCTAAGCCCAGGTGATTACCGTGCTTAGTCCAGCATCGGCCACTACTTCTACGACTTACAATGACGAAACAGAAAGATGGTGGCCTTAAGCAAATTTTCCTTTGTGAGCTTTCCTAACTCAATCCCAGACTGGGTTAAAATCTCAAACAAACTTTTCCAGCTCGAGATTTTTTTCTCATTGTCGTCTTATGTTTCGTTTTGGCATGTGGTATGATCTCTTTTGGTCGCATCCTCGCTGTCATCTGGTTCTCCGATAAGGGTGATTTCTAACAGCGAGACCAGTCGTTGTCACTTGCATATCATAAATTCGTTCGACAACGTAGACTATCTCTGTCTCTCATTCCTTATAAATGCGCACACACCCTCCTCCCCACCGCAGCATGACCGCACTGCCGTCCCCAGTCGGCTGTGTGAACGCTACATGACCTTTCCGTGGATCTAGGGGGCATCCATGGATGAATGTTTCTGCCGCAGCAGAAAGCAGTTTGCTCGCGATCCCTCGTCGACGGTGGGATAGGGGCACAAAGATGCGTGATATTCCGAGTGGTGTAGGAAGAGCCGTTGGATGGCAGAATACACCTGCACTTGCGTCTATGGGCGCCAAAGCCAGCGTTGAGGCAGGCTGTTCCTGAGAGCCTGCCTGAAATACAACGTTGCATTCTTCGGAGGAAGCGATCGTCATTGCTGTCGAGATTCGTTGCGCAATGAGGCACCCCGCTATCTTCTCACGGGCAGAGTTATGCGTTGTCGGCGATAGAAGGAAGAGGTACGCTTTGGATACATGAAGGATCGATGGTGTAAGCGGTGGTGAGGACAATGCCGAGTTAACGGTGTCGAGCAAAATCCTCAGCTAGAGGGATATAAGCAAATCACCTTTTTGCACTGCATAGCTAGCATGTCACACCTTGGTCCCGATTTTTCCACCGACATGTGCGCGAAAACAAATGATTCTCCCTTGTCTTCCATCCTTCAACTTGACCCCTCTAAGTACCTCAGTTACGTCATATTTTAGCCTTTCTTTCTCCTCTTCCCTACCCCATTCCATCCCTTTTTGGACTCTGGCACAATGGGCTCGATGGAGGACTTCATCATCTGGGACACCCTTGGTGTAGGTCAGGTCGCAGTAAGAGCACGTCCGCAAAATAGTTTTGTCTATGGAAAAATGGAGCTGAGTAAGAATTCTTGGTCCGGGGTTGCTCTTGTCTGAGGTCTTCACCCGTTTGGATGGGGGTAGGTTAGTGGCAAG
Source organism: Tricholoma bakamatsutake (assembly GCA_029959215.1). Taxonomy (NCBI): domain Eukaryota; kingdom Fungi; phylum Basidiomycota; class Agaricomycetes; order Agaricales; family Tricholomataceae; genus Tricholoma; species Tricholoma bakamatsutake. The sequence goes on along the minus strand of CP114860.1, from coordinate 12,104,697 downwards.
GGAGAGAGGTGGATGTTCCTCAAGCGTTCTCTTGCTTCCCCGAGCTACGGACGATGCTCGTACTCCAGAGGCCTGCTCTTTGTTTTGACGCGATCTGTACGTCCGCTTGACTTGGGAAGACATGTCGTCGCGGCTGTGACTGTGACCGGGTGACGTAGCACGTTGTATGCAGTTGCTTGGTCGATCGCGTATGTCACACATCACGTTCCAATTACCGGTACTAAGTAACACCTTTACGTAGGTAAAGAACAATCAGAAGAGGCACGGTATGCACGTACTGTATGGAGGATAAGGATCAGGCTCAGTTCGCTCATCGAAAATAGATGAAGAAGGGCGTTGGGACAGGAATTTTTCATATGACGTCAATTTTTTATTTTTTATTTTGCAGCCTCGAGACCTGGTATGCTGTTTTATTTTCCTGTTTCATCAACGACAATATGAGGGGAAAATGCAAACAACAAGCTGCGAGGAACTGGTTTTAGGAGTCTGCAACTATAATCTTTTGGAGAGGATTAAATAAATACAAATATCACAGAGGCATTGCCTGTGCCTGGCAGGTATATTTGTCTAGGAAAATGAAAATGTTCAACTTTTCCAACCAGGTCGGGTTGCTCACTTCTCAGAGTCGGGTTTCGATCGTCTGTGCAAGGTCTCCTGTCGCCTTTCGACCAACTTCGCGACACTTTACGACCCAGTCTCAGCCTTCTTCTGGCCGAGGCTCGTTCAACTGGGTCCGAAGTTGTTCTCCATGGTCCAATCATTTTTCAGGCTCTCCCCGAATGCGGATCGTTCTGCAATCAACTTTCTATGCTGTTTGTATTGTAGGGTTCACTGGGTTTGTCAATTCGTATATATTTGTATGTTGTCATAATCGTCACAAGCTGGAGCGATGACAACTTACGTTAACTATGTTTCAAGCCAAAAGATGCCACTCAAGAGCGACATCATCAACGATTATGTCATGCATCACCAAGGGAAATACAATTAGCTATCAACGAGTTGCGCGAAGCATTTCCGGGCATAAACGCGGTTACCACCCATCCGGATGATTTGAAAACTTACGGTTTCTCTGAGAATTCGTATCACCCAGCGTCTCCACATTCAGTAGTTGTAATGTCCTCCTTCCTTCTTGGAGCCCATTTGCCTCGCTCATTCGCTCATTATGTCAAGGTTCGACCTAAGACGACTGAGGATGTCGTCAAGATTGTCAACATTTCCCGTAAATTCATGCTACCTATCACTGCTTATAGTGGCGCTACGAGTCTTGAAGGCCACACGTCTGGGGTACCCTACCTTCTCATTCTCCTTTCCACCATTTACTCAAATCATCTGTGTTAGTATCCATCTGGTAGCATTTGTTTAGATATGTCTGGTATGGATCAAATTCTCGAAATCAATGGTGGGCAACATTTTAGTCGATTCAATATTTCTTCGGACCCAAACTGGATATAATATCAGAGGCCGATTCCGACCTGACATGTCAATCTGGGGCCCGCTGGGAAGATATCAATCAAGCACTCAAGGATAAAGGGATTCCGCTGTTCTTTCCCGTAAGACTTACGTTCTGCCTCACCTTCTGGATAACACACTCACTTCTTCTGAAAGCTGGATCCAGGACCAGGCGCTGTAAGCCCTTCTCTGGCTAGTGCAATGTGGTCTAACATATTTCATGCAAGACAATCGGCGGCATGATCGGCACGGGATGTAGTGGCAGTTAGGCAACTTCAAATTCATCAAATTCTTCAATCTTCTTAAATTAAATCTTTCAATGCAGCAAACGCAGTACGATACGGAACGGCTAGAGCCGAATGGTTTCTCAATATCGTCAGTGCCTGCTTGGAACATGTTTGAATGGTATCAATGACTGTGCCACTCAGACCGTCGTCCTTCCCAATGGCGAAGTCATCAAAACCCGCAGGAGGGCAAGAAAATCAGCGGCCGGTTTTGACATCACCAAAATATTTATCGGTGCAGAAGGAACATTAGGTATTGTTACAGAAGGTCAGCTAGGAAGCCCATTCCTTTTTTCTGATGCTAATTATTTGACATACAGCAACCCTGCGGCTTGCTCCTGTGATCCCCACCAAGGTTGCTATGGCCCAATTTCCTGACGTCCAGCATGCCGTTAGCGCCGTGCAAGAGATCCTTAGTACCCCCTATGGTTCACACATCCGTAAGTGATTATCCAAGACATTTCTGATGCTGTAAGGTAATGTCGGACAGAGTGTGTTGAACTACTCGACGATAATAGTAAGCGAACGCATATTTCTGCTCCATAGACGGAAGCTCATAGATGCAACATAGTGATGGGAGCTATCAACAAAGCAGGTCTCGTTGACCATCCGTACCCCACGAAGGATACTCTCTTTTTCAAGATTCAGGGTGATCCGATATCAATCAGAAATACATATCAAGCAATTCGGACAAGTGTCATGAAGCATGGAAGTAGCCGATTCGAGTTTGCGGCCACCGATGACGAGGCCCAGGATTTGTGGCAGAACAGGAAATATGCACTTCCTTCTACCATAGCCGCAAACCCTGGCACGCGGTGCTGGACCACGGATGTTTGGTAACACCATCGTCAATTTCTCATTGCAACTTGTCGCTAGAAACGTCATTTTAACAGTGTACCAGTCTCACGTCTTCCTCAACTTGTCCTTGAAACCAAAAAGGATCTCGCGGACTTCGGCTTGCTGAGCACGATAGTGGGCCATGTAGGCGATGGGAATTTCCATGCTTTAATCCTGTTCCATGATGATGAAGAGCTGAAATCTGTGAACGATGCTGTTCATCGTCTGGTCCATCGCGCAATTGCACTAGATGGAACATGTACGTACCTTGTGTAGGTGTACAGCCTGTGACTCACATAACTTTCTAGGCACGGGAGAGCACGGAATAGGCATCGGGAAGAAGGAATATTTGGTTGATGAGCTTGGGGAAGGTACAGTTGAATTGATGCGAATTATTAAAGAAGCAGTGGACCCTCTCAATCTTATGAATCCTGGAAAGGTGAGGCCGTAACTGATGTTTCCAAAGCAAGGTTTAACTTCTCCCACAAGCTGTACCCAGAACGGCGAAAGGCTTCATAATTTGAATAGAAAATTTGCTGGATGATGGTCAGGCTCAAACACGTATACATGTCAGCATCGGGTTTCGGTCTATGTCACCTTGCCCTCCGCAATTATGTAGACGTAGAGTGTGTCCAACGCGTGGCAAAAAGGCGTGCCGGTCCCAACCATGAAAGGACGGCTCTAACGGCAGCCGTGTTACTTACTATGTTACTATTCTGATATCTATCTACGCCACAAAATGTAGCCAAGAATACTTACAAAGGAAGAGCGTCGATAGACCTAATATGATACGGAGAGTCCAGAAAAAACGTTCATATGTATTCGACCGTACAAGAGTAAGTGATCCGACTACGGGATGTGGGCCTGACGGGTGATGTGCAGTGGAACGGAGGGTGTTGAGAATGGATTGGAGGGTGTGTGATGGTGCGGAGGTCCTTTTTGCGTAGCCGAAAGCGCGCGCACGCAGCTGAATCTGCTCGGTTCAGGAAACGTCGAGGCGGCGTCATCGTCATCGCCATCAAAGAACGAGGACAGATGCCACCTGCTGAGAGGCCAAAGCGGTGGTGGTGGCATGTGCGGCTTAAATGGCGGGGGACTCACAAGCGGGATATGTGATGTTGATGTAGGTGTTAGTGTCATGGTGTGTGTGTGTGTCCGAAACCATCGCCCTTGATCATGTCACATCAAATGAAAAACTATCACAAGAGGTCTGAAGTGGTTTGAGTTAGTGTCTCCAACAGTTGCTGGAAAGATGACACTGCAATTATCCATGGAACCAGATGGCATGTTGGTCGCAAAGGATCCCCCACCAACAGATAGAGCAGACAAAGCATGCACTACAGGTCCATATTCTAGTGGCATTGTCGCAGCAGGATTGAGTTTCTGAATGTCGAAGAACGTATGATTGAGAATATCCATTTCAGGATTAAAGATATTCTCCAAAAGTTCTTCAACTGATGTAGGTGCATTTCGATCTAAGGTATGCAACCGAGAAGTTGTTGGAACTTGAGTCAGTAGGAAGTAAAGCTGTATCCCAAGCAGGAAGGATCGATGCCTCTTCGCCATGTCTTCCTTGAAGACTTTGACGGGTTCTCCAGAAGGCTTAGTCTTCTTCGGCTTCTTCGATAACAGAGGAACTTTGAAATGAGGGTGATGGCTTAGGGATGGAGAACTGTCGGAGGGTATTTGAAAAAATCTCGACCTTTTTGTTATGACTTCCCTCCCCTGAATAAGCTAAGTGGCCGTTATGTCAATCCAAGATATAAGAGGAATGGAAATTCTTATATAATTATTTCATGTTTAATCCGAATTTCCATGTTTGGGGAAGAACCTTCAGTTCTTTCTTCCTCGTCGCTTTGCGACTGTGCCAAGCTTGGCAATGAGAATTCTGATGCGTGAATTAGACTTGAAATGGGCCTGTGAAGGCAATTAATTTCAGAGTCTCTGAATTCTCAAAAACTTAAGTTCAGCTTGGAAAATCAAGGAAGAAGTCAGAAGATTCTGAGCACAAGGATAGGTCGAATTGGACCGTATTTCGACGGACGCAAATCCAGACCATACCAAATCATCATTAAAAAGGGATGGTGGGTGGGGAAAAGAAAAGGCAAAAGGCTTGCCCGTCGAGATTGTAGGCCACGACAAACTCGAGCGAGGCAAAGCGCTCCAGCACCGCAACGATTCGACGCGTCGTTGATGGTTTCCCACGCCTGTGGCGTGGACGGTAGTAAATTATCCTTCACTCAAGCACTCTCTTAAGCTTATCCGTGAGCCGCTCGTGCCCCGCGTCACAGTTATCTCGGAGAAAGAGACGAATATGGCTCACCATGCCGCGGCGCTGAGCGTGATCGTTTATAGCAACTCGGGCACAAACACGCGCCAAGAAGTTCGCAGAATTCTTGCGGCGAGTAAACATTGGCTATTTTGATATAGAAGTAAGTTGAAGGCAGCATAATAGTGGGGAGCAAGCTCCCCAATAACTATGTAGGCCTACGTAGAACACAGCATGCATATGGGCTGGGTGTGCATTTTCACAATGCCACGGAGTGAAGTTTTACTGGCAGTGTTTCTTAACTATAACAATCAGTTCTGGCAGCCGCGTAGGCTTTGTTACAAGGCTTTCCATTTCGGATCCAGCGGCTCTTCACCAACACTTGAGTACAGATTTTCGATTCCTGTCCATGGTGCTAGATCTTACCTTCCATTTTTTGGACCTGTGCAGTGTAGATTATTTGCAAACGGATTCCTATATTAATATTAATAACTCCAAGGTTATGGTCATAACTAACGATCTAGTTTACATGCAAGTGAAACAAAGTGCTACAAGTAACACATACATAATAAGGACTACACATTGTCTATTGGGGGGAAGGGGGGGGGGGGATCATAAAATGTTGCAACGTCGATGGTAAAATAAGAAACAAAAACAATGATTGTCCAAAAGGCCACATACGCTCATACCAATGCTTCCCTAACATAAAACTGCCTCCCTGCCAACAACAACCGAACCTGGTGGTCTGACCACATCCCCTGCACCTCTTTTTTCACCCTCTCCCGCACCTCATGCTTCACATTCTTGACCGTTATCGTGAACGCAGCCGAGATCGGACGGTGGTCCGAAACATTCGCTTCGTACCGCTGATAATGCAGTTGATGAACACGGCTCGGATCTCGGGTCCTCCACAGCACACGATCGCACCATGCGGGAGAACGACGTTTCTCTGATGAATCATAGTCATCTGAACGTGGGTCGTACTTGTACGTCGGCATAAAGGTGATCGGACCGTCAGAAAAGTCGCGTAATCGGAAGCCACGATTATACTTAATCTCGCGCAGGAGCTGATCATGGCTCAATAGAGTAGCAAGGTCGTTCGTGTGGACGGCGTTGATGATGGCATCTCGGCGATGGTCGATGCGGTAATTCATGTCTCCGTTAACCTATGGTATCATTGAGCAAGCAGCACTGAAACATCATCAGCCACTTACAAAGACTATTTCGTGATCTAAAACCATGGACCCGTCGCCTCCTCCAATGTAGGCTAGAGGAAGATCTGTCTCTGGGAATACAGCCTTCTCCTCCAGCATCCCAGTAACATCGGCGTTTCGCTGGCGGACGTGGTTCTGGCCAGCGGCAAGGTGACAATTGATGAGGCATATTGAAGAATCATCGAGGACAAAACGCGCAACAATACCACCCTGGAAATCACTGTCAGCGCAGATCCTGACGTGTTCCACATCAAAACACACAGACCTTATTCCCATACCTTCCGCCCATCCCTCTCTTGACCGTAGTAATAGCAATATCCCTCAACGACATACGCTCCGTATGTTTCACAAACACGCACGTAAACAGCCCAACAAGGCTCTCTGTATGAACCACCGTGTACGGTACATCTGGCGGCATCGCCTGGCGCATCACAGACGTCAAGCGATCGTACCACCTCTTGTACGCACCAGTAACCTTGTCAGATAGCACACCCTCCTGTCCCTTCTTCGAACCGAGCAACACGTTCTTGGCAGCCATCCTCCGGCTCTCCAAGTCGATCACTTCTTGAAAGCCGAAAGAGACAATGTCCGGCGAGTCGACACTGTGGAGGACGTCGGTTAAGAAGTTGACATTGGCTGAGTCTCCTGTGAGTGAATCTGGTCTCGCAGCATCACAATTCCACGATACAAGCAGCAGAGTTAATTCCCTAAAGTTGCTGAAAAACTTCTCCCTTTTCAGTAGTTCTTCCTCTGTTGCAAGACCATGATAATGAATATAAGAACGTCACAAGGGAAGTCAAGGAAATAGGACTTACCGACCCAGTCCAAGCCAAGCAAGCCATCCCAAAACCGCACCACTTCGTCCCTGCCAACACTAAGCACACACAACCGTCCCGTCTTCTCAATCCCCATCGCATCTACCCCCAGCTTCACTACTGGGAGTCCAGGATGTGCATTCCAACAATTCGTCACGACCCACGGCTTTTGCGTCGTATCATACGCCGAAATCAAGCCGCTCCGACCCCCAGCCCACAGTCGGTCATTCACGCCCTCCAAGCACAGCACATCCGAAGTCGACACCTTCATAACCTCCTCGCACCTCGGATACCCATCGTCTACAGCAAGCAGCCACACACTAACGAACCCCTCTTCATGGCCAATGTACACGCGGTCTGGTTGTGAGGGGATTATCGTTGCTGATGTCACCGGGCCCACATGATCCGTCGGCATCACCGTCTTCATCACGCTCCCCAGCTTGAACAGATCATACACCCGCAGCACCGGCACTTTCATCGTCCCCATACCGCCCACAGTGCCATTAACAACCACCTGGTCACTCCGCGCTGCTGTCCACAGCTTGCCACGCACCATCTTCACAAAATCCTGCTTGTCCGCAATCCTTGTTACCCTCGGTTGCATCCTAGCCAGATCCACATCCTCCCCTTCTGCTGACTCCGGCGCCCAAATCAGCACTTTCCCACAATCATCTAGCGTCAACATCGCACGCCCACAGCGGAATATATGAGTTACAGGATGCAGATGCATCCCCCACCGCGTTGCCTTCACTGTACCAGACCTAGTGTCCATCTCCACCACACCCCCATCCTTCGTCCCCATCCACACCACATACCCACGATCGTTCTTCTCGCGGCACGGTCGGAACTCCATGCTCGTGATCTTCACGTCCTTCGACATGCCCCCGCCCACTTCCCGTGCATCCAGTGTGTGCATCGGCACATCCCCCACGACCAGGTCATACATTCGCACATTGTGGTGGTGCGCCACCACTGCCGTCGTCCCGGCCACACAAACATGCCCCGTGAACGCTTGTACCGAGATCCGCGTTTGCGACGCATAGCCTTCCCTGAATGAAAGCACTGGCGGGCGCCGCGAAGATCGACTGCTGTCCGGCAGCAGGTCCACCGCGGGAGTCTTCGAGTCTGCTTCATCGTCCGATTCTTCGTCTGATGAAGGCGACGGTGGCCGGCGAGCCGGCGGAAGTTTTTCGCCGAGGGCAATGGTGCGGGTCGGTGGAGGTAGCAGCCGGCTTGAACCCAGAGCCTTGCGTTCGATGGGAGTACCACTGGACGGTGAAAAGCTGGAATCTACAGGCGAAGGGATGAATAAGCTATGAGGCTGAGACGGGCGGTTAGGGAGGCGGGGCTTCGGTGCTGGATCCTCAGAATTGGCCAAGGTACTGCGGCGGGCGGGTAGCGGTGGTGGTGGGGCGGAAGTGCTAGAGATACTGGAGAGAGAAGAGAGAGAGAGAGAAGAGGTAGATGAAGCTGGAGAATCGAACACAACACCAGCACGTGTACGCGGTGGTGGGCGTGGAGGAGGGAGGGGAGCTCTGACAGCGTCTTCACTCGGGTCGGAACGATGTTGTATTTTCCTCGGTGGAACCACTAGTGGTGTCAAGGCAGCTGGTAGGGTATTGACTATCTCAGCGTCCTCATCCTCGGAGAATGGGCTGTGTTGCTGATCAGGCGAGAGAGAGAGAGTTGACGAGATGGGGTATTCATCTAATTTTCGGGATTGTGTAGGGGGAAGGAAAGGAGACATAGATGTCGCTTCAGCTCTGGAAGCAGGTCTAGTCGGCCGTGGAGGAACAGCAGGTTTGGGGGAAGAGCTGGAAGTTGCACGAGAGGATCCAAAGTCCGTAGAGAAAAATGCATTGCTGATACTTGGACGAGGGCTGTGGACAGATTTTGGTGGTGGAGTAGAAGCACTGTTACGAGCTTTTAAACATGCATAAATGCTTTTACATATAACTCACAATTTGCCTCTCAACGACGCGACAGACTGTATTGGCGATTCCAACACGTCGTCACTCAGATTTACCAACAGCTGCGACCTATTCGACCCAGAAGGTAAACTGGAAAACCCCAAACGGGGGATTGCCACTAAACCATTCCCGTTCGACACTCCAGGAGGAATAGGAACTGGTCTTAGGAGTGGTGAAGGTGAAGGTGAAGGTGATAGAATGGGCGAAGATGACGAGTCTTTAGGAGCCCGAGAAGGTGGGGGCGGCGGTGGCCTGTTGATTCCAGACTGGAGATCGGACGAAGACGAAGCATTGCGCAGGTGGTGGTGTGACTGAGGTGCCGGATCTGCCGGTAAAGAGGTACAAGTGGCAGAAGTTGAGCGTTGTCGAGGACTCGAGTGCCCACCTGGCGTAAGAAGGTCATTGCCATTGTTCTGCCGTTGCGAAAACGTTGAACTCGGGCTGGGCTTATTAGATGTCTCGAGCGCTAATTGCTCGAATCTTGAACGCAGGCTTTTCACAGCTGGCGGAGATTCTGTATCAATTCTACCAAATTCATCCATGGCTCGACAGGCCTCTAGCTGTTATAGCAGAGGCCGGGGCCGTAAAATCGCGCTGCAAGTTCGAACCTATCGCGGGGATCGATGATCGCGCCTCACTGTAAGTTGTTAGATTCTTGTTCTCAAGATGGCCCTTTTTCACAAGAGCTGCTCACGGACAAAGACGACGTCGAAAGGATGGTGGCGGTTGGAAGCAACGGTGAACTCGGTCCTCCGTGAAGCAGTACTTGCAAACAAGTCGTTCAATAATATAATGAACCTTACATAAGCTCCCTCGGAAAAATCTAATTGCTCACGAGCTCATCGCTTCCCCAGACAACCATGACCTCTTGCAGATGGAAACAGCTATTATACTCCTTGTCGAAGTCGGGTTCGTTCAGATCTGACATTCTCTTCACCAAGACTACATTGAAGTAGCCCGACGCAGAACATGGAAAACCTCTTGGAGCATTGGCGCTTTGTGCGGCTGCGGTGCATGGCAGTCACATCCTATCCTGACAAATTTAATTAGAACGAACGTGTCTTGATCCTGGCACCGCGGCCAAGGTGGTGGGATTCCTTGAGATTTGCGCGTTTTGTCTTGTCTTGCTCCCATCAAAGCCCTTGCACGATCTGAGCCGTCGAGGTGTATCAGCTCGCCACTCGGATGATCGATCGACAATATCTCCTTGACGACGCTGATGATTCCCGTGCAATCTCTGACGACAAGCGTGATTAGTGAATAATGGTGAGGGTTTCTAGTCTTCTTTCTTCATGATTGTGCTGGATTATATGTATATGAGTATGTGTGATATTTGAACACGTAGTATTGTTTGTATCATCTTATAGGAATATGAGCCATTCTACTAGTAAAGTAGGATGACAAGGAATAATGGGGCCATAAATCATTGTGGTTGAACACTCCTTGCACTCTTATTTGTGGCGGTATGACAAGTAACTATGGTTGGTATGGTGCCACACCTCGCCAGGTCACTTGCGATTTTCCTGATGACTGACCTGTAGTGGTCATGGTTGCATGAGAATGGGGTGACAAAGAGCATTTGATGACTCTCTAGACTCTACGGCCTCCAGAGTCCATAATATCGCTGTGATCGGAGGGTACGGAGAGCAGCTCGAGGTTGAATGCTGTAGCAGCTCAGAAGAAAGGCGATGACCAGGACGGTAATTCTTTGAACTGCCCCCCGTTACCTCTTTTGTTGATCTTGTTATTCAGGGGCTGCTTGGGCACAGAAGCCAAACGTTCAACAGAGTACTCCTTTTAGTTCTGTATCCGGCGCAATCACCTGCTGTCTGCGCCATCAGCCTTTCCTTCTGCTCCTCCTGGAATCGCTCCCGGGCGTCCACCTCGTGTTCAAACCGCCTCACCCCAAAGCCCCCTCCTTGGCACTTGCCTTCCAATCCTCCTACCAAATGTCGTGTGCTGCTGCGCGCTCTGCTTGATGACGTCAAAGCGAGGCGAGAATCAACTTTTTCGACCACGACGGGAGTTGGCCCCTTCCCGGATTTTGATAGGACATTGCAAACCCTACAACGTGAGGAAGGTGGCGGATTTAGCTTCAACTTGGACCCCGCTCTTGCGGGCGAGGATGCGGATCAACCCCTTCCTGATTTCGAAGTAAGAGCCAGTACACCGTTCCATGGATCATACGCGGAAGCATTTCCTGCTCTTCGACCCTTTGGATCTTTCCCTACCGCTTCCATACCTCCACCCGGATTGCCATTTCCACACCCTTCCAACCGCTCAATATACGATCCTATCGCGGTCCGACCTTTACCTATTCCTGCAATCCAGAAACCAACCTCAGGAGGGGTATGCCCAATTTATACTGCTGGTTATGTGGTACAAATAACATTCATATCTAGACCGAGCCTTTTCACCACTCCCGGCTAAGTCAGCTTCCGTTTAATGATCCTGTGATTATGTCTGCTCGCTTTGCTCCCGCTACGGCAATTTATTACACGGTCTGCCCCCAGGTCTATGGCTCCTCAAATGTGGTGAGACCAGAAGTTGCCGCCGACAATGCCCATTTTCATAAATGATCATGGCTCAGCGCATGGTGAGCCCCATTCGTCTCTTTCTCAGAGGAGGGAGGTCATAACAAAGAGGTCGAGATTTTTTCAAATACTGCTGCGAAGTCCTCCCTCCGACAGTTCTCCATCCCTAAGCCGTCACCCCCATCTCCAAGTTCCTCTGTTATCGAAGAAGCCGAGGAAGACTAAGCCTCCTGGGAAACCCGTCAAAGTCTTCATGGAAGACATGCCGTAGAGGCATCGATCCTTCCTGCTTCAGATGCAGCTTTACTTCCTACTGACTCAAGTTCCAACAACTTCTCGGTCGCATACCTTAGATCGAAATGCACCTACATTAGTTGAAGAACTTTTGGAGGATCTTGATATCTTTAATCCTGAAATGGATCTTCTTAATCATACCGTTGCATTTAGAAACTCAATCCTGCTGCGACAATGCCACTAGAATATGGACCTGTAGTGCATGCTTTGTCTGCTCTATCTGTTGGTGGGGGATCCTTTGCGACCAACATGCCATCTGGTTCCATGGATAATTGCAGTGTCATCTTTCCAGCAACTGTTGGAGACACTAACTCAAACCACTTCAGACCTCTTGTGATAGTTTTTCATTTGATGTGACATGATCAAGGGCGATGGTTTCGGACACACACACACACCATGACACTAACACCTACATCAACATCACATATCCCGCTTGTGAGTCCCCCGCCATTTAAGCCGCACATGCCACCACCACCGCTTTGGCCTCTCAGCAGGTGGCATCTGTCCTCGTTCTTTGATGGCGATGACGATGACGCCGCCTCGACGTTTCCTGAACCGAGCAGATTCAGCTGCGTGCGCGCGCTTTCGGCTACGCAAAAAGGACCTCCGCACCATCACACACCTTCCAATCCATTCTCAACACCCTCCGTTCCACTGCACATCACCCGTCAGGCCCACATCCCGTAGTCGGATCACTTACTCTTGTACGGTCGAATACATATGAACGTTTTTTCTGGACTCTCCGTATCATATTAGGTCTATCGACGCTCTTCCTTTGTAAGTATTCTTGGCTACATTTTGTGGCGTAGATAGATATCAGAATAGTAACATAGTAAGTAACACGGCTGCCGTTAGAGCCGTCCTTTCATGGTTGGGACCGGCACGCCTTTTTGCCACGCGTTGGACACACTCTACGTCTACATAATTGCGGAGGGCAAGGTGACATAGACCGAAACCCGATGCTGACATGTATACGTGTTTGAGCCTGACCATCATCCAGCAAATTTTCTATTCAAATTATGAAGCCTTTCGCCGTTCTGGGTACAGCTTGTGGGAGAAGTTAAACCTTGCTTTGGAAACATCAGTTACGGCCTCACCTTTCCAGGATTCATAAGATTGAGAGGGTCCACTGCTTCTTTAATAATTCGCATCAATTCAACTGTACCTTCCCCAAGCTCATCAACCAAATATTCCTTCTTCCCGATGCCTATTCCGTGCTCTCCCGTGCCTAGAAAGTTATGTGAGTCACAGGCTGTACACCTACACAAGGTACGTACATGTTCCATCTAGTGCAATTGCGCGATGGACCAGACGATGAACAGCATCGTTCACAGATTTCAGCTCTTCATCATCATGGAACAGGATTAAAGCATGGAAATTCCCATCGCCTACATGGCCCACTATCGTGCTCAGCAAGCCGAAGTCCGCGAGATCCTTTTTGGTTTCAAGGACAAGTTGAGGAAGACGTGAGACTGGTACACTGTTAAAATGACGTTTCTAGCGACAAGTTGCAATGAGAAATTGACGATGGTGTTACCAAACATCCGTGGTCCAGCACCGCGTGCCAGGGTTTGCGGCTATGGTAGAAGGAAGTGCATATTTCCTGTTCTGCCACAAATCCTGGGCCTCGTCATCGGTGGCCGCAAACTCGAATCGGCTACTTCCATGCTTCATGACACTTGTCCGAATTGCTTGATATGTATTTCTGATTGATATCGGATCACCCTGAATCTTGAAAAAGAGAGTATCCTTCGTGGGGTACGGATGGTCAACGAGACCTGCTTTGTTGATAGCTCCCATCACTATGTTGCATCTATGAGCTTCCGTCTATGGAGCAGAAATATGCGTTCGCTTACTATTATCGTCGAGTAGTTCAACACACTCTGTCCGACATTACCTTACAGCATCAGAAATGTCTTGGATAATCACTTACGGATGTGTGAACCATAGGGGGTACTAAGGATCTCTTGCACGGCGCTAACGGCATGCTGGACGTCAGGAAATTGGGCCATAGCAACCTTGGTGGGGATCACAGGAGCAAGCCGCAGGGTTGCTGTATGTCAAATAATTAGCATCAGAAAAAAGGAATGGGCTTCCTAGCTGACCTTCTGTAACAATACCTAATGTTCCTTCTGCACCGATAAATATTTTGGTGATGTCAAAACCGGCCGCTGATTTTCTTGCCCTCCTGCGGGTTTTGATGACTTCGCCATTGGGAAGGACGACGGTCTGAGTGGCACAGTCATTGATACCATTCAAACATGTTCCAAGCAGGCACTGACGATATTGAGAAACCATTCGGCTCTAGCCGTTCCGTATCGTACTGCGTTTGCTGCATTGAAAGATTTAATTTAAGAAGATTGAAGAATTTGATGAATTTGAAGTTGCCTAACTGCCACTACATCCCGTGCCGATCATGCCGCCGATTGTCTTGCATGAAATATGTTAGACCACATTGCACTAGCCAGAGAAGGGCTTACAGCGCCTGGTCCTGGATCCAGCTTTCAGAAGAAGTGAGTGTGTTATCCAGAAGGTGAGGCAGAACGTAAGTCTTACGGGAAAGAACAGCGGAATCCCTTTATCCTTGAGTGCTTGATTGATATCTTCCCAGCGGGCCCCAGATTGACATGTCAGGTCGGAATCGGCCTCTGATATTATATCCAGTTTGGGTCCGAAGAAATATTGAATCGACTAAAATGTTGCCCACCATTGATTTCGAGAATTTGATCCATACCAGACATATCTAAACAAATGCTACCAGATGGATACTAACACAGATGATTTGAGTAAATGGTGGAAAGGAGAATGAGAAGGTAGGGTACCCCAGACGTGTGGCCTTCAAGACTCGTAGCGCCACTATAAGCAGTGATAGGTAGCATGAATTTACGGGAAATGTTGACAATCTTGACGACATCCTCAGTCGTCTTAGGTCGAACCTTGACATAATGAGCGAATGAGCGAGGCAAATGGGCTCCAAGAAGGAAGGAGGACATTACAACTACTGAATGTGGAGACGCTGGGTGATACGAATTCTCAGAGAAACCGTAAGTTTTCAAATCATCCGGATGGGTGGTAACCGCGTTTATGCCCGGAAATGCTTCGCGCAACTCGTTGATAGCTAATTGTATTTCCCTTGGTGATGCATGACATAATCGTTGATGATGTCGCTCTTGAGTGGCATCTTTTGGCTTGAAACATAGTTAACGTAAGTTGTCATCGCTCCAGCTTGTGACGATTATGACAACATACAAATATATACGAATTGACAAACCCAGTGAACCCTACAATACAAACAGCATAGAAAGTTGATTGCAGAACGATCCGCATTCGGGGAGAGCCTGAAAAATGATTGGACCATGGAGAACAACTTCGGACCCAGTTGAACGAGCCTCGGCCAGAAGAAGGCTGAGACTGGGTCGTAAAGTGTCGCGAAGTTGGTCGAAAGGCGACAGGAGACCTTGCACAGACGATCGAAACCCGACTCTGAGAAGTGAGCAACCCGACCTGGTTGGAAAAGTTGAACATTTTCATTTTCCTAGACAAATGTACCTGCCAGGCACAGGCAACGCCTCTGTGATATTTGTATTTATTTAATCCTCTCCAAAAGATTATAGTTGCAGACTCCTAAAACCAGTCCCTCGCAGCTTGTTGTTTGCATTTTCCCCTCATATTGTCGTTGATGAAACAGGAAAATAAAACAGCATACCAGGTCTCGAGGCTGCAAAATAAAAAATAAAAAATTGACGTCATATGAAAAATTCCTGTCCCAACGCCCTTCTTCATCTATTTTCGATGAGCGAACTGAGCCTGATCCTTATCCAGTACGTGCATACCGTGCCTCTTCTGATTGTTCTTTACCTACGTAAAGGTGTTACTTAGTACCGGTAATTGGAACGTGATGTGTGACATACGCGATCGACCAAGCAACTGCATACAACGCGCTACGTCACCCGGTCACAGTCACAGCACCGACGACATGTCTTCCCAAGTCAAGCGGACGTACAAATCGCGTCAAAACAAAGAGCAGGCCTTACGAGCATCGTCCGTAGCTCGGGGAAGGAAGAGAACGCTTGAGGAACATCCACCTCTCTCCTTTGCCACTAACCTACCCCCATTTCAACGGGTGAAGACCTCTGACAAGAGCAACCCCGGACCAAGAACTCTTACTCAGCTCCATTTTTCCATAGACAAAACTATCCTGCGGACGTGCTCTCACTGCGACCTGACCTACACCAAGGGTGTCCCAGATGATGAAGTCCTCCATCGAGCCCATTGTGCCAGAGTCCAAAAAGGGATGGAATGGGGTAGGGAAGAGGAGAAAGAAAGGCTAAAATATGACGTAACTGAGGTACTCAGAGGGGTCAAGTTAAAGGATGGAAGACAAGGCAAAATCATATGTTTTCGCGCAGATGTCGGTGGAAAAATCGGGACCAAGGTGTGACATGCTAGCTATGCAGTGCAAAGAGGTGATTTGCTTATACCCTTCTAGCTGAGAATTCTGCTGGACACCGTTAACTTGGCATTGTCCTCACCACCGCTTACACCATCAATCCTTCATGTATCCAAAGCGTACCTCTTCCTTCTATCGCCGACAACGCAAAACTCTGCTCGTCAGAAGATAGCGGGGTGCCTCATTGCGCAACGAATCTCGACAGCAATGACGATCGCTTCCTCCGAAGAATGCAACGTTGTGTTTCAGGCAGACTCTCAGGACCAGCTTGCCTCAACGCTGGCTTTGGCGCCCATAGACGCAAGTGCAGGTGTATTCTGCCATCCAACGGCTCTTCCTACACCACTCGGAATATCACGCATCTTTGTGCCCCTATCCCACCGTCGACGAGGGATCGCGAGCAAACTGCTTTCTGCTGCGGCAGAAACATTCATCCATGGATGCCCCCTAGATCCACGGAAAGGTCATGTAGCGTTCACACAGCCGACTGGGGACGGCAGTGCGGTCATGCTGCGGTGGGGAGGAGGGTGTGTGCGCATTTATAAGGAATGAGAGACAGAGATAGTCTACGTTGTCGAACGAATTTATGATATGCAAGTGACAACGACTAGTCTCGCTGTTAGAAATCACCCTTATCGGAGAACCAGATGACGACGAGGATGCGACCAAAAGAGATCATACCACATGCCACAACGAAACATAAGACGACAATGAGAAAAAAATCTCGAGCTGGAAAAGTTTGTTTGAGATTTTAACCCAGTCTGGGATTGAGTTAGGAAAGCTCACAAAAGGGGATTTGCTCAAGGCCACCATTTTTTTGTTTCGTCATTGTAAGTCGTAGAAGTAGTGGCCGATGCTGGACTAAGCACGGTAATCACCTGGGCTTAGGTACAGCTACTCAGACGGAAAGCGTGTTGTCATGCTTGACTGAATGCAGCGGTGCGTGCGCTTACTAATACTTAACCGGGTAGCCGGTTATCAATTGACAAAGGAGGGTCACGTGATTACTTCCGCGCAGTTCTACCACCACCACTGTCGACGCCGCAGGAGAAACATATATGGTAAGTTTTTTTTCTCATTTCTTTACTAATAAACCTTTTTAGATACCAACCAGCACTGCTGACAATGAACCAGGAGGCGGGCAGGTATGAGGACGACAGAGGACAACGACGACAGGACAACCAAGATGGATCTGATCAAGGGTCCCCTCCTCGTACAGAGAACAATGCACAATGCTGCAGTCATTGAGCCTCTGGGTGGTTGATACACTGGCAAACAACTTCGAGCTTGATCAACAACAGTGTGCCAACTTACATGCATTCATGAAGGCATGTAATCTTACTGCAGCTTTGAAGGAGGTCATCCCCTAAACAGCTCAGCAGCTTGGGTCCATTTTCCCACCGCTTTCACAAACCGATCTTTTAATGTGTCTTTATGGCTTGGCTGTCATATTCAGTCATGAAGCAGAAAGAAATTGCATAGCAGCCCAGCAAGGACTCACTGAGGACCTCAAAGGGCTCCTCACAGATCTGAAGATATGGCTGAAAGAGACATTTACATTCACTGTTGAACAAGGCATATGTCACTGTAGATACTGGAATGACAGTCACTTACAAATTGATTTACCCAGGCTAACATTTGGGGCACAGCACAGGATGTGATCTATCAGGCTACATGCACATCATTCACAATTATGCATATTGATGTTGAGGTGGTTAAATTTTTTGTTGTGTAGATTCTTCAAGGTTGATCTTATTCTGCAAGGCTTATTTGAACAAAGAGCAGACTACTATGAAGTTAGCGAATGTGTTTGGGAGTCCTGCACATGAGAAATGGCTTGTGTCACTGATTAAGAAGACATGCTCGAGCATGTGCAATGCCTTCTGTCAGGATGTATGTGACCACACTCATAACTTCAGCTTCTGACATGAGCTAATACTTAACTTGGATCAGCCACAAGACAGTATCTCTCCTGCCAGTTTCCAGTCCCTATCTGAATTCACATATGACTTGGCAATAAGTGGGGAGGATATGGGGAAGGCCTTGACCATGGTTTCACAATTCACAATGTGATTCTGGTAAGTTGTTGTCAGTTAACATGGACACTATGCACTGCTTTTAATATTCACTTAGCGCAAGTTTGTATTTGACAATCCTAATCTTCTTGGAACACCAGAGGAATCCAATGCAGAAAATGACACCCCAGAAGACATTGAAGGAGCTCAGATGAAGAAGAAGTGCAAACGAGCTGCTGGTGGTCATATACTAAAGGGGGAAGATTTCTGGGGCAAAATCAATACATTTTTTGCCAGTGAAATTGCCAAGCAGAGTTGAAACTGACAGGGTCTCATTGGAAAGAGTGAGTTGCAAGTTTGATGTGACTGGGTCATCACATTACACCTGAACTTGATTTGATTGTCAGATATGTCAATGACCTCATCCAGTTTGATAACACACAATTTGGAAAAGCAGACCAGGCTATGTTTTTTAGTGCAGAAGCAGGCTCATCTTCTGCCAGCAGTGCTATCCATGGTGGCCTGAGACATAATCATAATGGTCACTCATTATCACCTGTCCATCATGATGGTGGTGCTAGACTTCAATAGCCAACTGCACAGGGGGCTGGACTTTTCAGCTGCGTTCTCTAGTCTCCCAGCATCTTCAAAATTGACTTGAACTTGCCTGGATCCTTGTTGGAACAACATTGAACAAAATATTTACCCAGAGCATGTCATTAAAATATTGTACTTATCACAAATTAAATTATAGTACAAATTCCACATACATACAAAGTTATCCAACTGGTGGTTTTGCATGATGTGTGTTAAGTGACCACCATCTTATACAGCTGAAGCACTGAAGACCATGAGATGCAATTGGGCATGTGCTTCAATGGATTTGTCTTGTTGATATTGTGGCAATGCTTCAACATCAGCATCAATGTTCAACCTCTCATTTTCACCATCTATTGCAGTAACCAGTCTCTATGCCAGCTTGTTGGCTGTTTTGTTGGTGCCTGTATGACCCTGTGTTGTGGGTTGCACCAGTCCTGACACTGTTGAGCACCCCCACCAGCCCATTGTGCAGGCCTATGTTACATTGTTAGTGGCACCTTGATGCTTGTATGACCTGGTATTGTGAGTTGCATTAAAGGTGGTGGTTGAATGTTGTGTTTCTTGTCTACTTGAAATTCCAGGAGGAGGAACTCAGGGGGAAACGGGAGACTTTTGGGGGGGCAAAATTATCTTGCTGGTGTGTCCATTTGTTGTATTCTCTCTCCATGTAATGAGACTGAGAGCTTCTCTCGTGGTTCCAGAGATCTGGTGGCCCAGTCCTATGTTCTCTGTCACTCATTGGATTTCATTGGAGGCTGGCTGCAATGGCACAGTATTCACATTTATACTCTATGTACTTACCATTTGTCTGTATGTACATTGCAATAGAGTATTATTTTTTCTATACTATTGGGTGACTTTCCATAAAATTTCAAAATGGAATATTTGGCAGATCTCAATTGCTGATCCACTGATCACAAATTTAATCTGATAATCTATTGTTTCAATTAAACCACAAGGTGATCTGATTTAAATATATTAAGACACTGAATATCACCATTTAGCCTATGGATGACATTGAGCAACTCATTCTCCAGCAGATGGAGGAAGAAAAAGAGGAGCAGGATCAGGAGGCAGTTGATCATGCAGTTTCTGTGATTGCACTTGCATTTGTTGGAGTGGAGCATGCCCACCAACTTTGAGTCCAACAGCACATCTTTACTTATGCCATGGCCAACTACTCCCAAACCCCTACATCAATACTCCCTGGCAGGCACTTTATGATAGCCATAGTGATTGCACATTTATCACGACAATGGGTTTTGTCTGAGTGGCACTGCTAGCCATAATTCACCTAATTTGGGCAAACATTAGCAGTGGAAATGTAAGCCAGGCTTGCATCATACTATTGACATCCATTTGTATATGCATACACTTTGAACCATATACATATACTACTATATATGGGGAACTCCCCATTCTTCCTTTTTTTCCCTTCTTGCTTCCCTAGAAACTCTGCTTTTGTATTATTTTCTCACTCCTAATTACACATTGTTGTCTTGTTATTTCATGTGGTTAGCACTGAGTTCCTACATTTTCTCCCTTTCTACCTCTCCCTCCAGTATTTCCTAGCCCCAACTACAGGCTAGGCTTCTACTTTTTTACTAAACAATGATATGTTTTTTACATTCTGATCAAATTCTGCAATAATGACAGCATAAAAGCTATCTTAAAAACCTTCCATCTCACTCCCACTTACTACTCATAATAGGGTGCAGAACACCTTTGCACCTGATGCTGCTGATGCTGCTGATACGGCTCCTTATTGCCCTGTGTGCATACTATGGCATTTTTTGCAATTGTGTGCACCTCCTAGATGGCTTCCACACACTTTGCATGCTTCCATGTGCTTTCGCATGCCTTTGACCATTAAGGTGCGCCTTTGTGCGCCTTTTGCGTTTCTACTGCACTTTTGGTTCCCCCATAGCTGCCAATCATCGTGCACCCTAAATGTGCCTTGTTGCACTTCAAACCACCTCTGCACGCCCCCCCCCCCACACTCCTTATCTGCCTTCCACATTTATTGCATGCTCAATGTGCCTTTATGCGCTCCTTTTATGCTTTACCTGCAACTCACATTCCCTGCTGCACCCTCA
The DNA here is from genome assembly GCA_029959215.1 of Tricholoma bakamatsutake. Classification (NCBI taxonomy): domain Eukaryota; kingdom Fungi; phylum Basidiomycota; class Agaricomycetes; order Agaricales; family Tricholomataceae; genus Tricholoma; species Tricholoma bakamatsutake. Next base: position 12,083,870 of record CP114860.1, on the reverse strand, counting down.
TTGCACAATCCCTATCGCACACACAACAATCCACCACATCAGTTGCACTGCGCATCGTGGCTCCCATCTTACTGGCGCATTTATTCGAGGTGCACCATGATTCCAACATGAGCAAACTGTGTGTTCTCACATAATCGGGGCGCTTTGTGCCTATTTGGCATTGGACCATGTGCACTTGGTGCTTTCATGTAATTCTGGCACTTTGGTGGTATTTGGCCTTTCACAGCATCTCCTTATAGTTCTTCCACATTTCCAATTGGCATCGCCTTATCTGGTAACTGGCACAGGTCGATCATGTCATTATTACTAAGGCACAGCATGCGACACAACACTGAAGCGGATTAATTGGGAAGAGTGCATGAGACCTAGGGTACACCAAAAATAATGCATCGCACCAGGACAGTTGGGCATTGGGCTAATGGTGTGCAAATCTTATTGGCTGAGGCAGTGGCATAGTGTGGTCAGGTTTAGATGGGTGAATGGATGTGCTTGTGGGTAGCGCATGGCACTTTCTATTTTTACACTTTATTTTACTGTTTTTATCACATAAGCCATTTGTACATAGTAGGCAGACAGATAGAGAATCCACAGGATCTTTCCTCCCCTCATAATTCATAGCTCAGTCAGCATCGCACATAGTCTGTGCACCAGCGTCCAGTCCGTGCACCCTTGTAGTGTGCCCTTCGTATAGCTGCATTTGCATATCGTTTGTGTCCCCTCGTTGTATTGTTGCATTTCATCCCTGCATTGCATCCTTTGTCCTTGTTTGTGCACTATTGTAGTGCGCCCTTTGTATAGCCATGTTTGCGCACTTATTTGCATAGCCACATTTTGCGCACCATTTGCAGCCTTTTTCCACCCCTTGCGCTTTCATCCCATTTGTGCCCCCAACCTTTGCGTCACTGCCCCAGCACATCTCAGTGCCATCTTTGTCTCACTACACCTCTGTTAGGAAACAGTCTCCTAACATGCCTATTACATAATACTATTTTAATTTAATTTAATTTTATTTTATTTCACCAAAGTATGCTACAGAATGCCTATATATGCATTATTTGTCAGCGTGGGAATTCTTTATTTACATGCATCAATATGTATGTGCATGTACGCGCATGTGTGCATGCGTCTGTAATAACATACTACAATATGTGTAACATAGTATATAACCCTAAAATAAATACTAGGAGACCTCAGTTGTGTTCTCTTAGGTATTCCATCCACAATAGTGGTGCAAAAGGCCTAATTCAGCCAACTGTTTTAACCCCTCACATCAAATCCATCAAACCCCCCATCATGCGCGCACCCCCCGCCACCTTCTTGTAGGAGAACCCACATGGTCCAGCTAGCAGATTAGTGGGTGTCGCCCTAACAGAAGAACTCAACTACCCCATCAGTGTGCCTTCTCTTACTCACGCGCATACTTCATTTGTCTCAGTGCGCCACATCCACTTACGCATCATTTCAGCAAGAGCTGGAATTAATTGTATATACATATTTACCTTTGCTTTCATAAGCCAACGCCAGGCCTCGCCTTACATTGCGACCGCCAGTGATCGAGAGGCAGTGCTCATCATTAGGACAGCTGCAACCAGACAACCGATCAGATCTCATTTAGCTAAGGTTTACATTAATCAATTTGGATGACTATTTTAGGTAGTTACTAGCCAAATTCAGTAATAGCCCCGAAATCAGGCACTGTTGGAAGGGTTATTGATCTGAAGTGCCCAATAGCTGAAATCATGTGTTTTGCTGTGTTTGGTACCCAAAGTAGCCAGATCATGTGACTCGAAATTTTGCAAAAACATTCTCCAGCTGAATCTCTACACAGCTGAAGAAGTGACTCATCACAGATTACATAATTATCTCAGAACAAGCAGCTTCGAATCCTGGACACAATCCTGTTCCTACGCCCATTCTTGAAGCCAAAATTGATGCTCTAACAGTACAAATGTCCCAATTAGTATCAGTATTAGCAGCATCCCAGCCCAAACAAGTACAAACAAATGCAGAAACAGTAGAAGATAAAGATGATGAGATGGAGGAGATGGTGGAGTGGATGTCTCAGGAGGATGAGCATGCAGAGGAGAGATCTGAGAGTGGAAAAATGCGTTTACCTAAATATGCGCCCCCGCAAATATTTGATGGTACCATGGAGAACACAAAATCCTTCATCAGCTCTATAGTATTGTATATTCATGGGAGAAAGCCCAAATTTCATATGACTGAGTCTAGAATTATGTTTGCTCTCTCATACATCCAGGGAGGGAAAGCACAGTTTTGGAGAAATGAAGCCATTAATCAAATTGCTGCAGTATATAAACCATTTGCAAGCTTTGGGGAATTTTTGGAGAGGTTGGAGGCACAGTTTGGAGACCCTAACCCAAAGGCAACAGCGAATGCTAAATTAAAAACCATGCACCAAGGTTCTCTGACTGCAGATGAATTTATTTTGCAGTTTAAAGCAGAAGCATCACAGACCGATATGGGAGAAGCAGCGTTAGTAGAATATTTGAAGGCAGGATTAAATCCCTCGTTATTCAAGTCTATCTATCGACTACCTTCTATGCCAGAGAGGTTGGACAAGTGGTGTAATTGGGCAATGTGTCTTGATCAGCAATACCAACAGGAACAGGTGGAGTCAAAATTGATGTATAGAAATGCCAGATTTGGAAGGTCATCAGGAGGAAAGTCCGAGAAAGGAAGGACACCTCAGGTACAAACTCCGAGGGCACAGCCACCAGCCATGGCAGTGACACCTATTGTTAAGGAGTCAGCAGCATCGACGGATGCAATGGATGTTGATCGAGTAGGGAGACGAGCTCCAGTTAAATGTTTTAATTGTGGGCAATTAGGGCATATGGCTCGAAATTGTAGGCAGAAAAGGAAGATTAGGGAAGTGACAATCGAGGAAGTGAAGTTGGAGGAAGATAAGCAGAAGAATTTTGTGAAAGAGTCCCAGTGAAGGTTTCCCCATTGGTGACCCAGAATCAATATAATGTATTAGTATCCAAGGAAACCGAGAGTGAACCTGAAAGAGAAATTGAAGAGTACAACCATCATCATTTATCCAACAAAGAAAAATGCCCAGCCTTATTTCTGAAGACCCCTAAATTTTTTATTCGCTCAGCACAGATAGAACCCGAAATCAGCTTGACAGTAGGATTGAAGACAGTGTACACGCATGCAGCAATTAATGTGGAGGCATTGCTTGACAGTGGTGCTACCGGATTATTTATTAATCGATCCCTAATTACTGGAAATGGTATTCGCACACGTAAACTGCCACAACCTATAATGGTGTACAATATTGACAGTACGATCAATCGTGGAGGAACTATTAAGAAGGAAGTGATGATGATATTGAAATATCAGGATCATCAGGAGTGAGCCGTATTTGAAGTGTGCGACCTTGGGAAAACCAATCTAATAATTGGATGTCCATGGTTACGAAAATATAATCCGGAAATTGATTGGAAAACTGGGAAGGTACACATGACTCATTGTCCTAAAGAATGTAATGTGTATGGGAGAAAAGTAAAAAAGGAGAAGAAGGAAAAGAAAGAGAAAGAATGTCCGAGGAAGTATTCTGTTACAATGGAGGAAGTGGAAGATGAGGATATGCCAAATGGGGAAGTTCCAATTATGACAAGTAAAGAATAGTGAATAGCAAGGGTATGAAATACCCCAGGGTTTTATCGAGGGTAAGGGTAGGGTGAGGGTAGGGGTACAGATTTTCTACCCTCTGAAAACCCCTACCCTTGCCAAGGGTATGAAGGGTAATAAGGGTCCGAATAAGGGTCCTCAGGATCTAAGGGTCCATGGGACAATCTTGGCTTTTGTTATCACCGAAAAGCAGATTAACACTACTCATACTTCTCATTGCATAAGAACATAGATAATCTACACAGAACAAACACAGAACAGTGTACAGTAAGCTGTCGAGCAAGCACTAGATCTCGTATGGCATGATACAACATAGTGATAGAAAGAAAATATGTTTCAAATGATGTGAAGGGAGCAAAATTCAACTCCGGCGCAAAGAACAGTCCACTGGCCATACAAACACGAAAATAAAACATGACGCAAGCCGAAGAAGATAATGTGGCACGATGAGTGGAACGGATCCAGTGAGACTACAAAATTTGATACCGCGAAGTAGCTTGAGTGCAACTTCATCCCCTTCTTTCATCATCTCAACCATGAGCACCACCAAATGCAAAACCTCCAATGGCAATGATGGACCTCAGAAGAGGGCGAAGGCTGCAACAGCGACGATGACGAAGGCTTCAACAACTACCAGAAAGCCATCGGCAAAGGCCACGAAAGGGAAAGCCACACAACCACCCATCAGGAAGCCCACCACTTCGAGAACGCCGTCGCGCTCGCACTCGTCATCCATGGAAGTGATTGAGGATGAAGACGAACATTCCACACATCGTGGTGGACATCCCAAGGCACCCGGCCATGTTCTTGAAGCGGCAGACGGCAGTGATGATGACAACGAGGAGGATGATGAGGTGGTGGAGGTAGAGCCATCTGAGGAGGCAGGAGAGACGGCAGAGGTGGAGCTCGGTAAGTCACAAGTGATATACTGCCAAGAAAACCTTATTAACAAATGATAGAACGACTCAAGAAGAAGTGGACTGCACCTATCTACGCCTTCTTCAAGCCCGACGCGACACTTGAGGTGAAGAATGGGAACCGGATCCACATCTTAAAATGTAATGCCGAGCACTGTAGAGGGAAGACTCGGGACGTCTGACAAAACCTCGGCACCAAGGACAAGAAATCGATGAGCAACATGCGTATGCACGCCAAGAGCTGCTGGGGCTCGACAGTTGTTGAAACCGCAGATCGAGCTGGTGGTACAGCCGCTACTACACGTTCTATTATTGCTCGAAAACCTCTAAAGGATGGGTCAATAATGGCCGCATTTGAGCATGAGGGGAAAGGAAAGGTTAGCTACTCACATACACCCCACACCTCAACCGAGTCACGGTATGTCCTAAACTCTCGACACTGATTTCTTGAGAATTGACCATCGCGTAGGGCGGAGATTGCTCATTGGGTTTCGGAAAGCATGCGTCCGTTCTCTATAGTGAAGGATCGAGGTTTTCAGTCACTTATGAAAACTGGAAGACCGGGTTATTACATACCTTCAAAACATACAGTCTCGCGGGATGTAAAAAGGGTTTTCGTTTGATGCCGAGCTCGGATTGCCAAGCTACTTCAGGTATATTAATGAAATATTCAAAGACTATAAGCTAAAAATGACATACCAGGAACATGATGGGGAGTTGAGCTTCTCGACCGATGCCTGGACATCTCCGAATCACAAGGCCTATGTGGCGGTTGCTGTGCACTTCAACGTTGATGGTAAGATGGTCGCGATGCTTCTCGACATTGTGGAGGTTGCCAAGAGCCATAGCAGTGTCAATCTTGTGGTAGCATTTGCAGACATCCTGAAGGACTTTGGAATTGACGACAAGGTAAGCTATTATTCATGAAACACAATAAAATATGCTCACCGAGGTCCACAATCTAGCTGTTGAGTGTCGGCTGCGATAGTGCGACATCAAATGACGCTATGGTTGTGGAACTCCGCAGTTTAATCAGAAAATTCCCTGGGGAGGCAGCGCGGATCCGATGCTTTACACACGTCATCAACCTCGTTGCTAAAAGTGTTATCAGGCAGTTTGATGTACCGAAAAACATGAAGAAAGACATTGTGGACGAGGCGCTCACAGAGTTGAAAGCGCTAGCTGAGGGACTTGAGGAGGAAGAGGATGAAACGAAACGAGGGTCTAGCACAGCAGAAGGGGACGAGGAGAGTGATGACGATGCTGAGGGGCGGGTTGATGAGCGGGGTGAGATGTCGGAAGAGGATATTGAGGTGCTGGATGCCAATGTGCAGCCTGTGCATCTCGCGTTGCTCAAGGTATGTCTGCCAGACTGAGAAATCAATGAACATTGGACTCACATGAAACTGTGTTTACAGCTTCGCAAGGTCACCTATGCCATCAAGAACTCGATGATGATAGCACTGCCACAATGGTATGAAATTCTCGAGGAATTTGGCCTCAAGTCTCGGATGATGCCCTGGGATGTCGCTACTCGGTGGAACTCAACGTATGACATGCTCACCTTCGCTCTCGAATACCGAACGGCCCTTGTCGAGATCACCAGCGACCGCGAAATGAAGCTTCGCCCCTATGAGCTAGGCCCATCGGATTGGAACACGGTAGAACAGCTTTGCCAAGGTCTTAAGGTTCGTCTCTGGGAACCATTTCTCTCGTGTTCTCGCTCACAACATTATTACTAGATTTTTAAAGATGCTGCTTTGTTCTTTTCATGGGATGGCACACCACTTCTCACCTTGGTAATCCCGGTAATGGATCAAATTGACCAAGAGCTTGCAACCGAAGCACTCGACCAATCCTACTCTATCTCTATGCGAGCGGCACTCACGATGGGTAAGAAGACTCTAAATCGTTATTATAGTAAAACAGACCACTCGGATCTGTATCGCGTTGCTATGAGTGAGTCTTTTAAAGCTTTCGTCTTCCATCCCAGATCTAATTCGACATTCAAGTTCTCCACCCTGGACACAAACTCGAGTACTTCCATAACCTGAAGTGGGAGACAGATTGGATCACTGATGCTCGTCAAATTGTTCGGGACATCTTTGAGCAGGACTACAGCAGTGGCACGACTGTGGTATGTTCATTTTAACAACATGTATCCTTACATCTTACTGAGGGATCATTGAATTAGACTACACCTACCCCTCCATCGACTCAGAGTTCATCAAACCAGTTCGACAACCTTCATCTGAGCCGTCACGCTCGTAAAGACCCCCGGGATGAACTCGAGCGCTACCTCGGCAGTGACCCAGAGCTCGTCGAGGACCGCGATGTCCTCACATGGTGGATTGAACGGCAAATCATGTACCCGTGCCTATCCCGCATGGCGATTGATTATCTTTCCATTCCCGGTACGTCACTATTTACCTTCTATTCCTCTTGATCTAATTTATTCCTTGCAGCCACCTCCATCTACGTTGAACGTGTGTTCAGCAAGGGACGCACTCTCCTCTCTCATGTTCGCAATAGGCTCTCTGTGCAGTCAACCCAGGCTTTGCTTTGCCTCGGAACATGGAGTCAGATGGGTTTCGTTCGCAATGGCGATGTCAAGGTCGGGGTATCTCACCCAGAGGTTGAAGGAGAGGAGGAGGATGGCGATATCGGCGAAGGGTGGGATGCTATGGATTTCACGGACTTATAGATACATACACACATAGATAGTCTGTGCATAATTAACTACTTTATTTGATGCTTTTAATTCCTCCCCCCTCTCTGGAAGCTACCCCAATCGAGGTTCCACCAGCGATGATTTGTCGGCGACGACTCAGACGATCAGGTAAGTGCTAAGACTTGCCCCAAACCCTCATCACGATCGCGATCCCCACCATCGCCAGCGTTCGCCCCTGTAAACGAACGATGTAAGTCTTTTTTTCCTCATTCCTTGGCCTTCCACCTAACTATAGCTACCCTCATGAATCACGACAGAATGCCGTGTCACCGAGCGCCCAAAACAGCTAATGAGCAATCCCCACCATCGCTGGTGTTGCAGTTCCGCCTCGTTCCCCCATAACCGGACGCCGTGAGTCTTTTTTTTTCATTCCTTGCTTCTAACTAACTATTTACATTACTAGCTTATCTCAAACAAGTTCAGACGACGTCCAACGATGCCACGTCACCGGTCGCCGAGCCTTAGCTACCTGGCATTGTTCGACATGCCACAGCCCTCTCCCACTTTCGTCAAGGCTCGATGGTGTGCACAACGGGGGGGGAACAACCACTAGTGCGAGGGGTGGGGGAAACGGAGGCAGAGGGATGACAATGGAGAGGCGTTTGGACGAAACGGCGCATACTCACACATCGCTTTCTGTTACTGACACTCTCCACTATCGTTTAGGTTTTCTTTATGGCATTTGTGAACGCCGGATCGTTCTCAATGCACCACGTCTCTCAATGACCCCACCACTCGCTGCCATGGGCGTGGAACGACGAGCAGTTGCTGGATGCGTCGTTATGCGCCGTTTCTCAGTTCCATGGGCGCTACGACCAACAAGGAGGACAGGCCCAACGTGCAGCCTGCCGCCCTACACTAACGGTGAATGCCACGAACGCGATTCAGCGGCATCCCCTTCAACCTCAATGGGCACTTGGGCCAGTCCCAGCTCCTCACCTGCTCGATGACAACTACAGCCGAAGCCGCCAAGCGTTGCATTCGACGAGCGTCGGCGCTATGTATGGCCTCTAGAGCGACCATAACGACGAGGGCAGCTCTGCCGCTCGTGGACAGGTTTGACGGCGTGGCTAGTATCAACGCCTTGATGCCCACAGCACCTCTCCATGGCGAATGTCGCCCTGTGTTCGTCGGCAGCACCAATGACAACGTCTCACCCCTTGGCTCAGCTCCTTGCTCATGGGGCATCGTGCACTGTTGTGCCGGCGTTTCTCGGTGAGGACTTGAGTTTTTGATTGGGCAATGATGCTGTGGGGCAGCGATGTTGGTGCGTGCACTGTTCATCAGTTCGGTGGGCTCTATGGCGACATTGAGGTGTACCCACCATGCCAAACCCGCAGGTAATCCGCACCCGCGCTACCCTGCGGAAACCGTACCTGCGAACGCGGTTACATGTACCCTTCGGCACGGGTACGGTATTCAGCGGGTACGGGTACGGGTCTCGTTTTTCTACCTGGGGGTTACCTGCGCTATTCACTAGTAAAGAAGAACAGAAGCAGACCTTTAGGGAAATTCGTGGAGGACAGTCATGGGATAAAAATGTGGAGAAAGTGGAGAAGCCAGTGGAGGAGTGGGTGCCAAAAGCCTACCATAAATATTTGTCAGTTTTTCAGAAGAAGGAATCAGAGCGGATGCCAGTGTGAAAGCCATGGGATCATGCTATTGAGATGAAGCTGGGATTTGTGCTGAAGAAGTCAAAAGTCTATCCATTATCTCTGAAGGAACAAGAAGAAGTGGATGCATTCCTTAATGAACAGTTATGCAAGAAATACATATGACCTTCGAAATCACCGCAGACATCACCAGTATTCTTTGTACCAAAAAAAGATCACAGGAAGAGGATGTGTACAGATTATAGGTATTTGAACAATTGGACAGTGAAGAATGCGTACCATTTGCCATTGATCTCAGAGATAATTGACAAAGTAGGAAAGGCCAAGGTCTTTACAAAATTGGATTTATGCTGGGGGTACAACAATGTACGAATAAAGAAAGGAGATAAATGGAAAGCAGCATTTGCCATGCATCGAGGATCCTTCGAGCCGCTAGTCATGTTTTTTGGGATGACCAATAGTCCCCCAACTTTCCAAAATATGATGAATGTCATTTTCAAGGATGTGATGGACAAAGGCATGGTGATAATATTTATTGATGACATTTTGATATTCACGGAGAATGAAGAAAATCATGAGGCGATAGTGCAGGAGGTGTTGAAGAGGTTGGCAGAAAATGATTTATTTGTTAAACCAGAGAAGTGTATATTTGGAGCAAGGGAGATCAAGTTCTTGGGATTAAAGATTGGTCCTGATGGAATCAAGATGGATCCTATCAAGGTACAGGCAATTGTTGATTGGCCCATGCCTACCCGTATCAAGGAAGTTCAAGTTTTCTTGGGACTCACCAATTTTTATCGTCGCTTTGTTTATAATTTTTCCAAAATTGCCGCACCATTACACAACCTTACACGAAAGGGAGTAGTGTGGAGATGGGGAGAACAACAGCAGACAGCATTTGAGGAGTTGAAGAGGAAGTTTTTGGAAGAACCAATATTGGTCCCAGTAGATTTCACACATCCCTTATGAGTGGAATCAGATGCATCAGATTTTGCTACTGGAGCAGTATTATCAATGCTATGTGAAGATGACAAATGGCATCCTTGTGCATATTTGTCTAAAGGGTTGAATGATGTGGAGAGGAATTATGATGTGCATGATAAAGAGATGTTGGGAATAATATGAGCATTGGAGGCATGGAGACATTATTTGGAGGGATGTACGCATCAGATCAAAATCTGGACAGACCATCAAAATCTGCAGTATTTCATGTCCACTAAAAAGCTTAACCATCGACAAGCATGTTGGGCATTATTCCTATCGCGCTTTAATTTTCACTTGGTCCACAAAGTGGGAAGCTTGATGAGGAAAGCAGATGCATTATCCAGATGTACAGATCATAAAAGAGGAGTGGAGGAGGACAATAAAAATACTACCCTACTCAAACCTGAATACTTTCATATTTGTGCTATGCATCAAGGACATTTATTGGTGGATAGCTCAGAGATGGAAATGTTGTCTAAAATCAGGCAATGTTCAGAGATGGATGATGAAGTAGTGGAAGCTGTGAAAGCTTTGAGGGGGGAGAAGAAAGGTAATATTAAAGGAGATGAATGGATTGAAGAACAAGGGTTAGTGTTGTTCAGAGGAAAGGTGTATGTACTGAAGGATCAAGATTTATGAAGGGAGATTGTACAGTTACATCATAACACGCCAGCTGCTGGACATCCAGGAAGGTGGAAGACATTGGAGTTGGTGATGAGAAATTATTGGTGGCCCAGAATTTCAAAGTATGTGTTGGGGTATGTGGATGGGTGTGACATGTGCATGAGGGGGAAAAAATTTCCAGAAAAGCCTGCTGGGAAATTAATGCCGAACCCTATACCTAAAGCGCCATGGCGAGGCATATCTGTGGACTTTATCACAGGATTACCTGAAGCTCAAGGATACGATGCAATATTTGTAGTATGCGACCATTTCACAAAGGAAGTCCATATCATTCCTACTACTGCAGAAACCTCATCATTGGGCTTGGCGCGCCTCTATCTAAATCAGGTATGGCGATTACATGGATTACCTGATACAGTTATCTCGGATCATGGATCACAATTTGCTTCTGCATTTATGTGAGAGTTAAATAACATCTTGGGGATTCAAATCAAATTATCTATGGCATATCACCCACAAACCGATGGGCAGACAGAGAGAATGAATCAAGAGTTGGAGCAGTACCTACACATGTTTGTCAATCACCGACAAACCGACTGGCCCAAATGGTTGGCAATTGCAGAATTTTCTCACAATAATAAATTCCATTCGGCTACTTGCATGTCACCCTTCTTCACTAATTATGGTTATCATCCCAGAATGGGAGTAGAACCTCGAAGGGAAGTCAAGGTACAATCAGTGGAGGACTTTGTGTCAAAAATGTGAAAGGTGCAGGAGGAAGCAGAGGCAGCATTGATGAAAGCATGTGATGATAGGATGCGACACGCGGATCGTACTTGAGCTGTTGCTCCAGAGTATAAAGTTGGTGACTTGGTATGGCTAAGTACCAAGGATCTGAATATTCCACGACCTTCAAGAAAGCTTACAGAGAAGCAAATTGGCCCATATCTGATTTCTAAAATAATTTTATTCAATGCGGTAGTGTTAAAATTACCTCAGTCATTCAAGATTGATTCTGAGATTAACATTTCCCGTTTACGCCCTTACTGCCCACCCACCATTCCCGGTCAACAAACTACTCCACAGCCTCCAATAATGGTAGAAGGTGCTCCAGAATATATTGTGGAAGAGGTTTTGGACTCTTGTCTTTGATGAAATAAATTGGAGTTCTTAATCAAGTGGAAGAACTACACCGATGAAAATAATTCATGGGAGCCAGAAGAGAATTGTAAGCGAGCATGTAAAGCAATCACCCAATTCTTTAAACGTAATCCAAATGCTCCATGTCGCATTGCTAGAATGGTGTATGAGGGGATGAATTTCCGACCTTACCAAAATTTCACAGAGGGGGCAGATACAATATTTTCTCGCCTGGAAGTCGAGGCCTAAAAGGGGGGTAATGTTAGGAAACAGTCTCCTAACATGCCTATTACCTAATACTATTTTTATTTTATTTTATTTCATTTTATTTGATTTTATTTCACCAAAATACACTACAAAATGCCTATATACACATTATTTGTCAGCATGGGAATTCATTATTTACATGCATCAATATGTATGCACATGTACATGCATGTGCATGCATGTGTGTGCACGTCCATTGATACGGCTCCCTATCGCCCTGCGCGCATACTACGGCATTTTTTGCGATTGTGCACACCTCCTAGATGGCTTCCGCATACTTTGCACGCTTCTGTGCACTTTCGCGCGCCTTTTACTGCTTAGGTGCGCTTTTGTGCGCCTTTTACATTTCTACTGTGCTTTTGGATCCCCCTTAGCTGCCTGCTGTCGTGCACCCCAATGCGCCCTGTTGCGCTTCAAACTGCCTCTGTGCGGTCCCCTCCACACTCCTTATCTGCCATTTTCAGTTATTGCGCGCTCAATGTGCCTTTATGCACTCCTTTTATGCTTTACTTGCAACTCATGTTCTTTGCTGTGCATTCACTGCACTATTCTTACCATCACGCAACAATTCACCACTTCAAGCGCACTGCGCACCACAGCTTCCATCTTACTGGTGCATTTACTTGAGGCGCACTGCGATTCCAACACGAGCGGACTGTGCATTCTTGCATAACTGGGGCACTTTGCGCCTATTTGGCATTGGACTGTGCGCACTTGGGCGCTTTCACGCAATCCCGGCACTTTGGTGGTATTTGGCCTCGCACAGCATCTCCTTATAGTTCTTCCACATTTCCAATCAGCATCACCTTATCTGGTAACCAGCACAGGTCGATCACATCATTATTACTAAGGTGCAGCATGCGACACATAACACCGAAGCAGATTAATTGGAAAGAGTGCATGAGACATAGAGCACACCAAAAATAGCGCATTGCACTAGAACAGTTGGGTATTGGGTTATAGCATGTGCAAATCTTATTGGTTGAGGCAGTGGCATAGTGCAGTCAGATTTAGATGGACAAATGGATGCGCTTGTGGGTAGCGCATGGCGTTTTCTATTTTTATACTTTATTTCACTGTTTTATCACATAAGCCATTTGTACATAGTAGTGGACAGATAGAGAATCCAGAGGATCTTTCCCCCCCTCAAAGTTCATAGCTCAGTCAGTGTCGCACGTAGTCTGTGCACCAGCGTCCAGTCTGTGCGCCTTTGTAGTGTGCCCCTCATATAGCTGCATTTGCATATCATTTGCGTCCCCTCATTGTATTGTTGCGTTTCATCCCTGCATTGCATCCTTCGTCCTCATTCGAGCACTCATACAGTGCGCCCTTCATATAGCCGCGTTTGCACACCATTTGCACACTTATTTGTATAGCTGCATTTTGCGCATCGTTTGCACTTTTTTCTGCCCCTTGCGCTTTCATCCCGTTAGTGTCCCCAACCTTTGCGTCACCTTCACAGCACATCCCAGTGTCGTCTTCATCCCATTACACCTTCCGCCTTCATTATCCTCGTTGTTGTGCACTTTTGCGCTCCCATTGCGCATTTTTGCCTTTTTGTGTTGTGCACTTTCCCACCACTGTGCATATCTTCCCTTTAGTGTACACTACTAGTGCGCACATTGAAAACCGCCGTATCAGCCTCTCTATAGTCTCCGCACCCCAAAGGATGATCCGAGGCCCTCTAAGCGAACCCCCCCTCACCCCGAGCATGCCTGCAGTTGTAGGTTAAGTGTTCACCCCTTCTGTTGAGACTCTGCACTGAGTACCAACTGAACACATCATTTTTGAAGCCCACCGCGAGGGATTTCTGTTTATCAGACCATATTTTAGACCTCCATCAGCTCGCCCTCCACTTCAACATTAACCACCTTCGCACTCTCCATTCCGAGCTGTTAGCAACTGCGCTCCAGCTTGGGGAAATACCAGTATTTGAATCACTCTTTCTAAACAACACGCATCACTCGTCTGCACTGTCTTTACCTCCACCTTCACCTGAATCATCCCTACCTACCCTAACTCCGTCTGCATCACCACATTTTCCCCCACCTTTGAATTTTGCTGCGCTTTTACCAGATCTTAACTCTACACACCTTATTCCACCTACCATGGCTACCATGCACATGCCATCTGCATCTAACCAAAATGCGCCGCGTTTTGACCCTGAAAAACTGTGCGAACTCCAGAAGTATTTTGAGGAGCTTGCGCAACTCCTCCGTGATTGTAACGTCACCGATGAGACTGACAAGAAGTTCCACACTGTGCACTATTTGGACAGCGACACTGCAGACACTTGGAAACTGCTACCAGAGTATAGTGCAATGCATAACTATGGCGCATTCAAAGATGCTGTCCTAAAGCTTTATCCCGGTTCCAGAGATGGCAGTAAATGGAGTATTAGTGACCTGGACAAGCTTATTGGTGAGACTGCATGCGTTGGCCTCGTAACTGCAGAAGAAATCGTGTGCTATTACCACGCGTTTTTCAACATCAGTGAATACTTGGTTGTGCAAGGCATATTGGCGCGCTACAACCAAAGCTGCATGTTTGTTAGGGTGTTGCGACCAGACCAGCTAGAGCACATTTTGAGCCGCCTTGTAATTGCGGTACTGAATCAGCCTGCAAATGTGCCATACTCGTTAGATGCAATACGCGACGCAATTGACTTTATCTTTGAAGGCCCAGCGCGCTATTTCCAGCCACTTACTGCGCTCACAGTGCAAAACCCCGATATGCATGTGCCTTACTCAGCACCCAGTGCACCCATTTCCCAACCACAAGCTAGCGCACCAGCAGTCAAAGCAGAAGACATCTCAGTTCTATTTGAGCGCATGACACAGACAATAGTTACCACATTGAGCGCATTGCGCAGAGGTGGCAGAAATGGCGCACCTCGCTTGAACAATGACAAGTGCAATGGTTGTGGTCAGACAGGGCATTATATCCCTGAGTGCACTTCAATTGAGTGCCTTATTAGTGAAGGAAAGTGTAGGTGAAACGCGGAAGGGCGCATCGTGCTCCGAGGTGGTGCATTCATGCCGTGTTCTATTCCAGGCAATTTCCTAGGCGAGCGCAACCCAGGGCAGATTGCCATGGGTTGACTTTCATCTAATACCAATTTGCAGCTCATCTACAATATAGCGCCTCGTCCAGCTCCAGCTGCACCTTTACAGTAGACGTACGTTGCCGCTTCAGCTCCTGCAGCAGATTATATGCAAAGTGCACCAAATGCACAACTAATGAAGGAAGAGCGCATTGATGCACTCGAGAGGGAGTTGATGGCACTTTGGAAGAGGCAAGTCTTCAACGGCATTGAAATTCTGTGGCGTGCACCGCGCTGATAGGTCCACTACACACTTTAAGGTCTGGAGAACAGTTTCACTTGTATCGAGCACTACCGGACACGAGGAGGGATTACAAGAGAGTTAGAATGCGATAAGTGCATTTTTGTGTCTCATTGATATATTAAAGCAATAGAACAAGAACTCTTACTATATTGGGACAATGTACATTTCACTTATTATCATATTTCGCTTTGTTTTATATTTCACAATACCTTTATTTGCTGTGCATACTGCCTTGTGTTCTACACCTGTTATTATTTCCTTTTTAGTACTATCTCTTCATTTTGTATATAGACTTGTGTTAGATACTTAGAACAAAAAAAAACATAGAACATAGAACAACGGGGAACAGCACAAGTTACCCTCACAATTATCATCTGACTTAAGAGTCGTTCTCTTGAGTCTTAGCTCACGTCGTATCTCTAAAAGTTCTGCGAAATATCGCGAACTTCCTTGAAACTATTGTATTCGCTCTCTGTTTTATCGCCCATCGCCTGTCTCCATTTGACAAACACCTCACATTCATTAAACCCACTGTTCGATATACTTCGAACCTCTTCGAACTTATTCAAACTATTTCGCGCATCTTCGAACTTATTTGAACTGCTTCGCACGCCTTCGAACTACTTTCGAACTCTTTCGAACAACTTCATACGCCTATACAGACTTTTATCCACAGCCCTTACCATTTCGCGTTACTAAACATTATGTTTTGGTCTCAGCGGTGATATTTAGTACCACCTCACACCCTTCCTCTGGCCTGTGTTATACCATCCGAAGCCATTAGTAGGTTTTGTTTGGGTTTCCGGGTTGAGTATCATCATTTTGGAGCCCACCGCGAGGGGTGTCTAAATCATTTCATCATCTAATCCACCTCGAATCTCTTGGCTTAGGCCAACCCAAGCTCGAAACCTTAGAATCGAGACTCGCCAGGCCTTCGAATCTCTCGAACAATCGGGTGATATTTTAATACCTGTCTCTGATGCCGAATCCACACATCGTCGTCTGTTCCCTTCACCTATTTCCTTGTCTACAACTTCATCTTCCTCTTCTTCTTCATCCTCTACTACATCATTCATTATTCCAGCTACTTCAACACATCTACCATCCTTCGCTCAGGTTCTAACTCCTCGAATCGGTACATCTATGGCCACCCAAGCAACAATGCCAGCTCGAGGACATTCCACAGCACCCAAATTCGACCCTACTCAGCCTCGAGAGCTACGTCGATACTTTAACGAGCTCAAAATACTTTTCATCGACTGTAATGTTACGGATCCCGAACTTATGAAGAAGCACGCCTGTCGATATGTCGATATCGATACGTCCGAACTCTGGGAATCAATTTCCGAATACGAAACCGGGACTTTGTTTCACGATTTTCGCGTCGCAATTCACAGACTATATCCTGGTTCCGAAGATGATCGAAAATGGTCGATTTCAGACATGGATAAACTCGTTGGCGAACAACTTCAGATGGGTATCTATAACGCGAGCGATTTAGGATTATATTACAGGTCTTTCTACAACATTACGAAGTTCCTACTCTCTAAAAGCCAAATTTCGGAGGCAGAACAAAGTAGAGTGTTTGTTCGAGGTTTTCAACCGGGTTTATGGTCACGAATTGCACGACGACTCAAACTTAAATTTTCCGACCACTATCCAGATGACGCCTACCCACTTGACGACATTCACACAGCAGCGAAATTTGTTTTAGCAGGGTCAATTAGCTCGAATTCAGAATCCTTACAGTCTTTAGAAACATCGGTATCGACTTCGGCATCTTCGACACAGATTAAATCGGAAGACTTATCGGCGATCTTCGAAAAATTCGCAACCACACTCGTCACGGCTTTAGCAGGCTCGAAATCCACTAACCCCCCTCGAACTAACAGTGGATTTCGCTCAGACCAGCTCGAAAACTTAGCTTGTGTCTTTTGTGGACTCACAGGTCATTTCATTAGCGACTGCTTGGTTTGCCAAGCCTATATCAATGAAGGAAAGCATAAAAAGAACAACGAAGGAAAAATCGTGCTTCCAAATGGGCGGTTCACCCCCCGAAACATTCCTGGTCGCTTTATCAAAGACAGAATCGACGAATGGACACGACGAAATCCCTCGAACACGACTGCATCGTCGCTCATATACAACATCGCATCCTCAATGGCTACTTCGACACCGCCTAGGGGCATCTACCATGCTTCCGAACAATCTGCGACACCCGAAGATCGCATCGCAAAACTCGAACAAGAGATATACGCTTTGCGAAGTGGTAGGACTTTTGCTAAAACTAATTCGGACATACCAACAGTCCCCATCTCTTGACCTTCGGTTTTGCCAAACACTGCGGCAGTCGAACAATCGGCTCCACATGTACCAGCATCATCCATCTCGTCTACAGCAACAAACCTACCAACCTCGACTTCGGCATCATCTTCGATTTCGGAAACAACTTCGCAGCCTGTTATTCATCCTTATGCCGCTACAAAAGAGAATTCGTACCTACCACCACACGAACGAAACTTTGGAGCCACTGCGAAAGGTAAAGGCAAAGATGGTCCTTCGCACCATAACCAAGCTCCAATTCAAAAAGATAAAATCATGGAAGATGTTTTCGCTCGTTCGATGAAGACGCCAATTATTACACTAACGCCCGAGGAATTGTTGGCTCTATCGCCCGAAGTTCGTACAAAATGGAAGGAACAGGTCACTCCACGTCGAATTCAGCAGTCCGAAGGGAATAATGCCACAAATCTGCTTAATGATGAGATTTTTGTGATTGATGACCCATTCAAAACTTATATTAACAGTCTTCGACCTGGCGATATTCCAGAACCTTTTATCGCAGCGAAGGAATCCCATTCAATTAGGTCGATTATTATGAATGTCAATGGAAGGAATCCAGTGGAAAGTGTGGTAGACCCCGGTTCTTCGATTATCGCAATGTCCGAAGAAGTTTGCCATGAACTTGGCCTTGCTTACGATCCTTCAATCCACATTCCACTCCAATCGGCTAATGGAGGCATTGACGAAAGTTTGGGTTTAGCACGAAATGTGCCTTGCGAAGTGGGGAGTATCACGCTGTTCATGCAGATTCACATAATTTGTGACCCAGCCTACGATATTTTACTCGGTCGACCATTCGATGTACTCACCGAAAGCACCATCAAAAACTACAGGAATGAAGCCCAGACAATTACGATATACGATCCTAATTCGACATGATCGTGCGCTATCCCCATGATTCCCCATTCTAATCACCATCGGAAGGATTTTCACAACTAGAGGACAAAATTTCGGACATTGACCAGTGCACTTTCATTATCTTATTCGATCCCTCTAATTTATCTATCAATATCGAACGCACTGCAAATATTCCCGATATGGAGTCCTCGAACTCCTCGAAATCCGTTTCTTATTCCTTGGTTCTTGCGAATTTATATTTAACAGCCAGTCACCAATACGAAACATATTTATCGACCTTGAAGGCAACGTCTACGACTTCTAAGCCTATTATCGACTCCTCATATCCAACTTTCGTGGCATCGAAAAAGAAATACAAACCTGTCGCACAAAAAATTCGCCCAGTTATTACCGAGCTACCCGACCGATTTCGCATTATTTGAACAATTACTGGCGACCCTCTCGAAAACATGCCAAAATTAAATCCTTATCCACTGTCGTTTATCCCCACCTCCCGATATACACTCGAACATAAACCTATTATCGACAAGAATCATCCTGGTGATTTCCTATGGCCAGAGGAACGAAATCTTATGCACGATTTTATTCGAAATCAGGAAACAGCTTTTGCGTGGACAGAACAAGAGCGAGGAAGTTTTCGCCCTGACTTTTTTCCTCCTATAGAGTTCCCTGTCGTTCCTCACACTCCGTGGGTTGAGCAAAACATTCCCATACCTCCAGGTTTGTACGAACAGATATGCAAAATGCTGAAAAGGAGGATAGAGGCAGGAGTATACGAACCATCGAACTCTTCGTACTGATCACGATGGTTTTGTGTTGCGAAAAAAAACGCCAAATCACTTCGAATTGTCCACAGTCTCGAACCACTTAACCAAGTAACGATCCAGCACTCAGGAGTCGTACCAATACCCGAACATCTAGCAGAACAATTTGGGGGATGATCATGTGGAAGAATGTTGGATCTCTATGTGGCATTCGACGAAAGGAAAGTCGCAGAATCATCTCGCAATCTGACAACGTTTCAGACACCGTTCGGAGCACTTCGCATCGTTACCCTACCCATGGGTTGGACAAATTCTGTCCCTATCTTACACGACGATGTGACATTTATTCTACAGCCCGAAATTCCTCATATCACCATTCCTTACATCGACGACACACCGGTTAAGGGTCCGAAATCAGAATATAGAACGATCGGTAGATCCTACGAAACGATTCCCGAGAATCCAGCTATTTGACGCTTTGTCTGGGAGCATTTCGAAAATTTAAATCGGATAGTCCAGCGCATGAAGTATTGCGGAGGAACATTTTCAGGTCCGAAGCTCTATCTTTGCGTCCCCAAAATAATTGTTTTAGGGCATCAATGCAATATCGAAGGTCGTATGGCCGACCCTACTCGAATCGCCGCTGTTAGCAAGTGGGGGCCATGTCGAAGCCTTACTGAAGTTAAAGCGTTCCTAGGAACCATTGGAGTTTGTCATATATTTATCCGAAATTTTGCTCAATGGGCTGCAGCACTAATACAACTCACTCAAAAAGATGTTCCTTTCAAATTCGGAGCGGAACAAATAGCAGCCCAACAAGATTTGAAAGCAGCTTTAATCAATTCCCCAGCGATTCGAGCAATCGATTACTCATCTCCAGCCCCGGTTATTCTATCGGTCGACACTTCGAACATTGCTATTGGTTTCTTTCTCGCTCAGTGCGATCCCGAAAACCCTCGAAAACAATATTATAGTCGATTCGGATCGATTACACTGTACAACCGCGAATCCAGATTTTTGCAACCCAAACTCGAACTTTACGGTCTATATCGCACTCTCGGAGCACTACAATTGTACCTAATAGGAGTTCGAAGGCTTATCGTCGAAGTTGATGCACGATATATTAAAGGCATGCTTTCGAATCCTGATATCACACCTAGCACTAGCGTCAATCAATGGATAGTATCCATCCTAACCTTTCACTTTACATTAGTCCACGTTGCAGGGACACACCATGGTCCTGACGGACTTTCGAAAATAATTTTGGAGACTGGATCGACCGCCTTCATGGTTTTGTACATCAAATAAATCCTGTTACAACCCGACCATTTACTTCGCATCAAATTTTGACCTTCTCCCTCTCTTCGAATCTCAGTAAGGGGGAGGATCTTACCTATAACGATGTCCCATGATCAAATAATGCAAAAACGAACGACAAGAGGTTACTTCGCATTCGAAAATGGTTACATGACTTGGTGCGACCCCCTGAACTATCAGACGCAGAATACACTACCTTTATTCGATATTGCACCGGATTCTTTTTAGACTCGGGCAAACTGTGGAGAAAAGACTCCCAAGGAGCTCACAAAATTGTCGCTCTTCCAGAACGTCGTCTCGAAATCATTTGCACAGCTCACGACGACATAGGACACAAGATGGTATTCGCTACTAAATCAGTTATTGCCCTTCGATTCTGGTGGCCGAACATGAAATTCGACATTGCATGGTATATTCGAACCTGCCACCTATGCCAAATTCGACAAACACGAAATGTTCTAATTCCGCCCACAGTCGCCACTCCAGCACCCCTTTTTGGCAAAGCCTATATCGACACAATGCAAATGCCACCTTCGAACGGATTTAAATACATTGTACAAGGTCGATGCTCACTAACGACCTATCCAGAATGGCGAAAACTTCGACGCGAAAATGCCACGTCTCTGGGCGATTGGATCTTCGAAGACATTATTTGTCGATGGGGCTCGCTATACGAAATCGTAACCGACAATGGCGCTGTATTTATTGCAGCCATGGAATATCTTGCGAAGCGATATCATATACCCCTCGACATCTCCGAAGCAACATACTTACAACTGCCACCAGATTCAATTTTATCGACAACCGATCTTATAACTCGATGAGCCATAGCGCTACAAAAACGATCTAACGACCTCAAACTGTTATATTCGAAGGTCTACATGTCCCGAATCAAAGCTGCAAAACGCTTCGAACTTGCTCACGAACATACTATGCATGACTACAAATTTGCGAAAGGAGATTTAGTGCTACTTCGAAACACGCAAATCGAGAAGTCCCTTAATCACAAGATGAAACCCCGATATGTCGGCCCTCTTATTGTTATCAAACGAAACTACGGAGGGGCTTATATTCTCTGCAAACTTGATGGGTCAGTACTACATAGACCTATTGCCGCATTTCGTTTGCTACCATATCTTGCTCGAAAATCAATTTCCCTACCACCGAATTTTCTCGATATCGACTCCGAGCACCTCGAACAACTTCGAACAAGTTCGAACTTCGACAAAGATACCTTCGAAGATTTTCAGGACTTCGAAAACGAATAATTATCCTTTCTTTCCTTTTTGCAATTACTTACAAAAAATCCGATTATTTTAGTGTATGATACAAGTTGTGATATCACATCATAGTGTGGTCATGCAAACTCCAAAGGGTTTTTTGGCTATGATGAACTACTGAGCCTTTCCCTAAAAAGCCATATTCTTTGTTCGTTAAATTATATTTATCTTTTTCTTTACTTTACTTTCCAAAGATATTTAACGAAAATTTGAAAAACGAACAGATATACATCAAAAACAAAAAAAAAAAAAACCCCTCTACTCCTCCAACATGTGCTCTAACAACTCGATTTCCCTCCCCAACACTTCCATCTCCACCTTCTTCTGTGCCAGCTTTTCAGCAATAATTCGTCGCTGCACCTCCCAATCTTCCTCGATATCTTCGACGTCCTCAACCCTTCGAACCACCCTCGCCTTCGCCTTCCCCTTTGACGACCTCTTTTTCTCCTTCGACGCCTTCGAAGGCCCCACTATCAGCTCGACATCCTCAACTGGGCCTACGAGACGAATTCGACGCACTAACAAATTCAAAAACAAGTTAGCAGTCGCTTCAAAATGATTTCGAATAAATCTCGTACCTGGTTTTGTGTGCGAATCTCGTTTTGCGCCCCCGAATCTTTTTGCTTCACCCTTGCGAAGCCCTCACCTCGACATCCCATCCCAATAACAGCCCTGTGCCTCCTGGGTGCACTTCGTGCACTTTGGGGTGCCCTCCTTAACGATACAGCGTGGCTGGGACTTGAACCCAGTGCATCTATCGCACTATGAAACATTTAGTACCTCGAAAACTCCTTGAAGATCAGTAAAACACTCACAGGGCCCTCGAAATCGAGGAGCCCGCTAGTTTTGACCCTGGCTCGCTTTGCCAACCCTACCTCCTCGACCTCCTCTGCATCTTCTTCCTCGTCGACCGCTACTGCTTTTTGCTTCGCCACCAGCACCACAGGCAGCTCATCCTCGTCTTCGTCTTCGTCATCTTCCCCAGCTTCTGCCTGGTCGATGGCGCTCGCCTCTGTCGCAAGCTCCATGTTTTTCTTCTTCAAATTCTCCTTCGAAATTGTTTTCGCACGAAATGCAGCGAGTGCCGCATTCCGAGCATCCACCAACACTTGTCTCCGCCCCTCGATATTCGCCCTCTTCACCTGCTCTGCCTCCTCCTGAACACGTTGTTGCTCCTCTTCCCTTTGTTCTCGTTCTACTTCCTCACCTAAATCCATGAATAGCAAGCCTCCGCCCCACGAAAGCCATTCGCGACGAGCCATTGGTTTATAAAGCTCGAAAACCTCGTCCACAACCTTTTGCACAGTTGCATGGTGATCTTCACCCAAATCGTCCGCAAGCTCATCATATTCTGCCTATGAAACACAAAAATAGCACACTAAACACAAGTAAGAACACGAAACTCACCATTTTTTCACAAAAACCCCGCCCCCAGACTTCGAAATCGAGATCTTCTGCAACGCTGTGCTCAGGCATCGACTTCGCATACTCGATGAGTTCGACGTTAAGCTCGGCCAAGAGAGACATTACGAAAGCTAGAATTTGGAGGTAGGAGATGAAAGAAGAAGAACGAGAAGTAATTCGAACCTCGCTAAGTTTTCAACACGATCACGCATTTCACACATGACTTTGATCGGCTGACTGGGACAGTCAGGATTTCAGTAAGGGGGAGGATGATAGGTCCACTACACACTTTAAGGTCTGGAGAACAGTTTCACTCGTATCGAGACATTACAACAGATATTCCGAATCACTATGAATGCCACAAAATCAACGTCAAATCTATTTCAAACGATTTCGAACACTTTCGCGACACTTCGAACGATTTCGAACAACTTCGCGACACTTCGAGTGACTTTGCAGAATTTCGAACAACATCGGCCGCCGTATAGCTGTGTTAAAATACTTTTGACACATGCTGCACATCCGGAACAAGCTATTTAGTCGCATAGCGAGCACTACCGCACACGAGGAGGGATTACAAGAGAGTTAGAATGCGATAAGTGCATTTTTGTGTCTCATTGATATATTAAAGCAATAGAACAAGAACTCTTACTATATTGGGACAATGTACGTTTCACTTATTATCATATTTCGTTTTGTTTTATGTTTCACAATACCTTTATTTGCTGTGCATACTGCCTTGTGTTCTACACCTGTTATTATTTCCTTTTTAGTACTATGTCTTCATTTTGTATATAGACTTGTGTTAGATACTTAGAAC
This sequence comes from Tricholoma bakamatsutake, assembly GCA_029959215.1. NCBI lineage: Eukaryota > Fungi > Basidiomycota > Agaricomycetes > Agaricales > Tricholomataceae > Tricholoma > Tricholoma bakamatsutake. Next base: position 12,059,798 of record CP114860.1, on the reverse strand, counting down.
AAAAAAAACATAGAACATAGAACAACGGGGAACAGCACAAGTTACCCTCACAGTTATCGTCTGACTTAAGAGTCGTTCTCTTGAGTCTTAGCTCACGTCGTATCTCTAAAAGTTCTGCGAAATATCGCGAACTTCCTTGAAACTATTGTATTCGCTCTCTGTTTTATCGCCCATCGCCTGTCTCCATTTGACAAACACCTCACATTTGTTAAACCCACTGTTCGATATACTTCGAACCTCTTCGAACTTATTCGAACTATTTCGCGCATCTTCGAACTTATTCGAACCGCTTTGTATGCCTTCGAACTACTTTCGAACTCTTTCGAACAACTTCGTACGCCTATACAGACTTTTATCCACAGCCCTTACCATTTTGCGTTACTAAACATTATGTTTTGGTCTCAGCGGTGATATTTAGTACCACCTCGCACCCTTCCTCTGGCCTGTGTTATACCATCCGAAGCCATTAGTAGGTTTTGTTTGGGTTTCCGGGTTGAGTATCATCAGCGTGATACATCCAATCAAGAGGGTGCGCATTCTACAACCACAGACATTGCACCCGATGACAGTATTGAGTCCCCAGCTTTGCAAACTGCTGTGAGCGCAACTGAAGTGCCAGACGAGACACCCATACATCCCTATTCCAACATTCCTGAGGCGCGTTTTGCGCCCGCAGCAGCAGATAAACCAGACATACCAGCTAACTCTTCCAAAGGCAAAGAGCCATCATACCGCACTGTCGTTCCCATCCAGAACCCGCAGATTGTTGATGACGTATATGCACGCACCATGAAGGTGCCCTCTGTTATGGTTTCACATGAAGAGCTCCTGTCCCTTTCGCCCGATCTCAGACAGTGCCATAGAGAACAAGTTACTCCAAAGCGCGTTGCAGCTACCAGCCCAGAAGTGGTAGCTACAAACCTTGCGAGCATTATGCCATTTGCGCACTGCGAAGCATGCACACCTTTTGCAGAAAATAAAGCGCTTAATGTGACACCTCCAGTTAGCGTGGCAATCGCAGCGCTGCTTCCTATTGTTTTGCAGGATCCATTTGAACAGTACCTCACCCATCTCCAGCCAGGAGAAATTGAAAACCCCGATATTTTGAAGGTTGCTAAAGAGTCGCATGCACTTCGCTCCATTGATTTATTGATCGACAACCAAGAATACTTCAAAGCTATCTTAGATCCGGGTTCACAAATTATCGCAATGTCAGAAGCGGTCTGCCATCGTCTTGGGCTTCAGTATGACCCACGCATTCATTTGTACATGCAATCGGCCAATGGAGAGGTAGATGAGTCACTTGGGCTTGCACACAATGTTTCCGCATGCATTGGAAATATCATTGTCTATGTGCAAGTTCACGTTATCTGTTCACCTGCTTACGATATTCTGTTTAGGGTGCCCCTTCAATGTGTTAATGTGCTCTGTCATGCGCAACTTTGCGGACAAAGCACAAACGATTATGATCTGTGATCCGAACACAGGTGCCATCTCCACCATTCCAACAAAGCCTAGGGGGAAGCCGCACCACTTCCTACCAGCTCCAGCAATGCTGCACTTTGCTATTCAGCATAACCTGCAAAGAAAATTTCACCAGGCTTCGAGGAATTGATCCCAGACCAAGGAGAAGCTGCCACTATCATAACATTCAACTCTGATACCCAATCTTGTGATGTTTCTGCATTTGCGCTTATTCCATTTTCTGCTTCTGTTCCTTTGACCTCTATTATCTCTCAACTGTACCTATCCCAGTGTACCAACAGATATGCGCAGGTGCTCTTAAATTTAATTGACCCTGTGGTGCTTATTCCAGCCACGTTTCTGAAAAGTGCACATGCGCACACAACTTTTATCGATTTAGCAGCACACACACTGCAAAAGGGTGTAGTAACCAAGAAGAAGTATAAACTGGTTGCTAGAAAAGTCAAACCAGTTATTGCACCCATCCCAAACGAATTCCACATTGAGTGCAACATTGTAGGCGATCCACTAGCAGCACTTCCTGCACTTTTACCAAACCTGCCACCATTTACCCTGACCAGGTGCTATACTGAAGAGCGCATGCAAGCACTCCAAAAGCGCCACACCAATTTCTTATTACCAGAGGAGATGAGGGTTTTACACCACTTGATGTCTTTGCAGAATGAAGCCTTTGCATGGAGCAATGAGGAGCGCAGCAGCTTCAAGACCGCATTCTTTCCCCCAGTAGAAATCCCGGTTATTCTGCACACCCCTTGGATAGAGCGCAACATCCCCATTCCACCAGGCATATACGATGAAGTTTGCGCTATTATCTGGAAGAAGATAGAATCAGGTGTTTATGAGTGCTCAAATTCGGCATATAGATTGTGCTGGTTCTGCACACTCAAGAAAGATAGAAAAGTGCTGCGCATCGTACATAGCCTTGAACTGCCTAATCGCATTACCATTAAACACTCCGGTGTCACCCCTACACCTGAGCACCTCGCAGAGCAGCTTGCAGGGTGCGTATGCAGCGCTGTTCTTGATCTATATGTGGAATACGATGAGCACTTAATCAAAGAATCATCGTGTGACCTTACGACATTCCAGACACCATATGGTGCAATGTGCCTCATTACATTGCCAATGGGTTGGACAAACTCGGTACCAATTTTCCATGACAATGTGTGCTATATTCTGCAGCCAGAGATACCAGATTACACTGTTCCCTATATCGACAACATCCCAGTCAAGGGGCCTTTGAAGTGCTACATTTTACTGGACGGCTCGTGCAAAGCGCTCACTGTGAACCCTGGCATAAGGCGCTCTGTGTGGGAGCACTTTCAGAATGTGAACCACATTGTGCAGCACATGAAATATAGTGGCGGCACTTTTTCTGGGATGAAATCCACATTGTGCACTGAGAACTTCATCATTCTTGGCCATTATTGCATGCCAGAAGATAGAAAACCCGAATGTGACAAGGTAGACATTATCTGCAAATGGGGCGCATGCCACACACTTTTGGAGGTGCATGCATTCTTGGGAACAGTTGGTTTAATGCACATTTATATCTGCAATTATATGCACCACATTAACGTGCTCACAAGGCTTACGTGCAAGGATGCTCCATTCAAATGGGGCCCAGAGCAAATAGCGGCGCAAAACAACATCAAGCAAGCAGTACTAGAGTGTCCTGCGCTACAACCAATCAATTATTCCTCAGAACTACCTGTTATCCTTGCAGTTGACACTTCACAGATAGCGGTCGGCTTTTACCTTTGCCAGCAAAAGAGTGCAGATGCAAAAATGTGCATTTACAACCAGTTCGGCTCGATTATGCTCAATGACAGAGAAGCGCGCTTTTTGCAACTGAAGCTAGAGATCTATGGGCTTTACTGCACGCTGCGCAGTTTGCACCTTTATATTATAGGTGTGTGGAACTTAATTGTTGAGACTGACACATGCTACATCAAGGGCATGCTACAAAACCCCAATATCCAACTGTCCGCTAGCATTAAGTGGTGGATCGTCTCAATCCTTACATTCCACTTTACACTCGTACATGTTAGGGGAGAAGTGCATGGTCCGGATGGGCTTTCGCATCAGCTGAAGCAGCCAGAGGACTTGAAAGGAGAAGAAGATGAAGAGTTTGAGGATTGGATTGATGTGCTACATGGCTTTATGCATGCGATATGTCCCATTTCACAGTCCTTTGAAGTGCAAGCACTCACGCTAATGCAGCCAGAGCCAAGCGCAAATGCACAAAATGCACAAAATGTGTGCAATAGTGCACTTATTTATGATGATGACTATAGCCAAGTTCCAAGGAGCACAACAGCAGATGCAGAGGATGAGAAGTTAGATTTGGTGTGGATTTGGATGGATATCCTAACGTGCCCTAGCAACTTCACAGATTCTAAGTACAGCGTGCTCATGCACTATGCGAGCGCATTTTTCAAAGACAAGATGCGCCTATGGAAGCGCAATGTGCATGGTGCTCACCAGATTGTTATTTGGTAGTCTAGACACTTACTGATATTGCGTGCCATCCATGACAACATTGGACACAAGCACTTTTACGTGATGTGCTCCACATTGCTCGAGCACTTTTGGTGGCCACATGTTATGGATGACATCATTTGGTTTGTGCGCACTTGTCATATTTGCCAGATCCAGCAAACACAGAAGGTTCTAATACTGCTGGTCATCGCAACCCCTGCGCCTCTCTTCAGTAAAGTCTATATTGATATGATGCACTTACCAGTATCAGCAGGGTGGTGCTATATCGTCCAAGGGCATTGCTCGCTTGCGACTTGGCCAGAATTCCACGAACTTCCTAAAGAAAACGCAAGTGCACTTGGCGATTGGATGTTCCAAGACCTCATCTGCAGATGGGGCATGTTGTACAAGATAGTCACCGATAACGGCAAGCCATTCATAAAAGCGCTAGCCTATCTCAGTAAGTGCTACCATATCAATCACATCCGCATATCTGGCTATAACTCGCGTGCTAATGGAATTGTTGAGTGTGCACATTTCGACATGCGTCAAGCACTGATCAAAGCAGCTGATGGAGTAGAGTCAAAATGGTTCAGTGCACTGTACTCAGTCTTTTGGGCAGAGCGCATCACAGTTTGGAAGCGCCTTGGCATTTCACCATACTTTATTGTTACAGGCACGCAGCCTCTAATCCCTCTCGATATCATTGAAGCAACATACCTTAACCCACCCCCAGATTCTATACTCTCCACTACAGACTTGATCGTGCAGTGCACACATGCATTACAAAAGCACCCAGAAGACTTAGCACACATCCATTCCCACGTCTATGCATAAAGGCACAAAGCAGTGCTCCGTTTCGAGAAGGCACACTCAAAAGCCATCCACAATTTTGACTTCCAGCATGGCGATTTAGTCCTTATGCACAACACAGCAATCAAGAAGAGCCTTAACCACAAAATGTGTGCATGTTATCTCAGTCCTCTAGTTATAGTGTTGCGCAATCAAGGCAGCACATATATCGTTTGCGAACTCAATGGGATGGTATTCGACAGGCCAGTAGCCACATTCAACCTACTGCCATACCACACATGCAAGTCCATTGCGCTTCCTGACATAGTGCTCGATATCACCACAACACGGTTGAGAGAGCTGGAAGAGTCCATAGTAGTGGACACAGAAGACGAAGAGGCAGTTGATGAAGAAGAAGCGCAAGGAGATAGCACTAAGGATAAAGAAAGCACTGATGAGGTGCACAACTAGTGCTCCATGTGCACCGCTATGGATACTTCACCTTTTTATATGTACGCTTTGCTTTCTTTCATTTTTTTTACATTACCTTTTTCCTATTTGCGAAGTCGCATCTGGATGTGTTCTGTGATTGCGCAACCCATGGGTTTTACCAGCCATGATGATCTACTAAGCCTTTCCCATTTTTTTAGACTTTGTCATATGGCATGCGCTTCATTTTATCTCTTCTTCTTTTATCATTTGAACATGGTCAGTATCTTAGTTGGGAGGAGGAAAGTGATGGTTGGATAGTTTTTCCGCACTCCTTTGCATCTGCGCATTTTTTGTGTGCTCGACATTTCTTGCTCGAGCATTGCCTATCTTATCTCTTTTCCCTCACATATATTATTTGGACTTACAAATTTTGTTTTATAGCACCATGGAAGTGCGCGCACACACTGCACTGCTTCGGAGTGCATCACACATATCACAAGCACAACAGAACGATGGATTGACATACTATCTAAAACTTATACAGGCGAGCGGCTACTCAATGGACTCCAGGAACTCCAAGTGCTCCATGGCCACATCCAGTTTCGCCTTTGCATCTGCCTCTGCTTGCTCCACACTGCACAGCCAGCTCTTGGCAACTTCTAACTCGATGAGCGACCTTTGGATATCTTCTTTGAGGTGATCATGTGTGGTGCCCAAGACTGCGACCACCGAGCGGCATTGCACTAAGTCAAGCGCCTCAACATCCTGGCCTTGGTAGACCATGTCCCCTGAGGTGTTTCCCAATCTGGTTTGGCGCAAGGATTGCGTGTGTGCACTTGCCTGGCAAATGGTAAGGTGGTGCAGCCTTGGGCACACTTGCATGGCAAACGGTAAGGTGGCGCAGCCTTGGGCGCACTTGCGACAGGGGAGGGGGCGCATTTTCGACTTTGCAGTGCTTCAATGTGCGCTCTTTCAAGGGGCTGATGAGCCCCGCATCACTCTCATTGCCCTTGTCAGTTTGCAGTGCGCCTTTGGAATAGTTAGCACAGCGTGGAAGGAGGATGAGAAAAAGACACACCAGGGCACCCAGTAGCTGCTTTCCTGCCTCTAGAATTTGCGTGCAGCTGCGCAAGGCTGCACTTTGTCCATTCGCACTTCCTCTTACCCTTTGCACATGGAGCGCACCACTTTCCATTGACAGAGACGCACCTAGCTGGTTGGCCCACATGGCAGCAGTTATCGCACTAGAGTAGAAAGGGAAATTGTTTAGTGAGTTTGAAGCATACCCAATGAAACTTACTGGGCCACTATTAGCATTGGAGGTGGTGCCAACACCACTCTGAGGTGGTACTTCGACATACGTGCATTGCCGCATCATGTGCACTGGGTGCACACTTGCACCTTCATCTGCACTAGCGCTCTCGTCACTCTGCTCACTCTCCCCTTCGCTCATCACCCCACTCTCCCAAGACTCCCCAGTTCTTTTGCCTACGACCTCAGCATCGGTCACTCCAGAAAGCGTGTGCAAAGAGCACACCAGTGCGACATGCACCTTTTCATCCTCCTGCGCTTCGGCAGTATCTATATCACTTGCCTCATCAATTGCCCTAAACTCACCTTCCAGACACTCCAAGTTAACCTTGGGCACCTGCAATTCAGCGGTCAAGAGCGTGCGGTGCACCTTGTGCACATTTCCAGCCACCCCGCCAGCTCATGCGCCCTATGCTCAAATTCCTCAGACCACTCTTTCTCCTCAATCATCTTATGCATATCAGGCATCAGCTCCTCACCCCAAGTAAGCCACTCCTCCACCATGATCCCACTGAATGCGCTGTGCACCTTCGTGAGGAACGCATCGAGTTCTGTGTCGTCTTTAACAGTGTCCGCATGGCCTTTATACATGTTCTACATGCCCAGACCCTTAGCAACCTGCGCCAGTTATAGAAACACAAAAAGCGCACAGTTTACTACAAAACCCTTCACCCCAAGCTTGCATCATCATCTGCTCGCTCCCAGCAGCAGGGAGGGTCTCATTGAGGGCCAGGATCATTTGTCTGAGGGCTAAGGTAAATGCTGAGGCCATCGGATTGGGTAGAGATGGGTTGTGGAAAGAGTTATAGAGGATAGATGGTGGTCAGAGATAGATAAGGAGAGGATGGCCACTTATGTGAGCGAAGAAAATTTTGTGCTGACCAATCACATGCTGCCTGAGGACAGTCAGTGTTAAAGTCAATACTCCTAGATCAAGATAAGTCGAGACTCGTAAGTGACGACGTCGAGATAGAAGTTCAGTTCGCCGAGGCTCGTAAGCATCGGTTGAGCAAAGACTCAGATCGCACCAGGTTAGGAGTGTTAGAAATGACTAGGTCAAGCTGATTGACCAGTCGTACATTCATCGTATAAATACTACAGGTGTAGATCATAGATACAAATCATGTCAATGGAACAATAGAGAAGATAATAATGGAAAGACAATAAGGACAATAGGAACGATGGGCGTCCGCAGTATATTATGCTAACGTGAGTCAGTAAAAGCATATTGTTAAGGGCATGCATCGACGAGACAAAAGGGAACGAACAATAGCATGAGAGAACCTGAATGGTAGAACAATAGTAACAAAAGAAAATTGAACTCCCACACCTTCTCGTAACATTAGCTCCTCTCTATGGTTTCGAGTTCCATCCGAAACTAAGCTCTCATCGTCCGCATTGGGTCAAAGGACGGCACGTCGCTGGTCATTGCTGAGAACGTAAAGAACATTGTAGGGGTGGGGGTGTCGTGCATGTAAACTCGAGTGGGGAGTTCGATGTCTTCTTCTCTGGCGAACCACACAGAGGTGCCGGTGACGAAGGTGACGAGTCGTGGGGGGTGGCGGGTGGAGATGATTTTGAAAAGAATTAGCATATAGTAGAGTGTCATAATAAGAATGCACGTGCCAAAAATGGCGCCGAGGATGATAGCGACATAGAAGTTGTAAGTCATCGTGGTTGGATTCTAAGTGGTGCGATGACGTGGCAGCATGTCTCGTGTTGGGTTGTTTGAACAGAAGAGCACGGAGTGCTCTGGTCTCCATCGTCGGCAGTGGGGGCACTGATATTCGGGACAGTGAGACAAAAAATGACCTACTCGAGCGCAGGTGAAGCAGACTGAGTTTCGCATCCAAGGTGGTGCGGGTGCATGCTCGGTGGTAGTTTCGGTAGGATAGGGGGTAGGTGCTCTTCTGGGTGGAGATCGTGGTACATATGGTGGAAGAGGTGGATGTGGGGACGTGGTCATCGGTGTCTCTTCCTCTTCTTCGTCACTCAGCGGTTCGATGATAAAGATTTGTTGAGGTGTTGGGACCCGCTCTCCAGGTCCGTAGCGGAGCACTTGTTCATCCAGGCTCCTCATGAGCAGGAGCAGATCGAGGTAGTACGCTTCCTCAGTCAATCATCGGAATATGCGCTGCAGGCGTGAGATGGCTCTGTATGTCTCAAAGAGGTTTTGTGTGGTGCTGTGGAGCAGCGTGCGGTCTTGGGTTACCGATAACAGTCTTTCTTCATTTCTGATACCGTCCATGTCTCGGACGAAGCTAAGGATAAGTTCAAAGGTCCTGACTGGGTCAGGGTCGGGTGTGACATTCATAAAGAAGTGCAGAGGGCGGCTCATGATTGTGAGAGGTTGTGGGTGGTCTTGTATTCTCCCAACAGTTCAGCAGCGTTTTTTAAGTGGATCGCTGGTTCCCAGGTGTTTTCCGCCGTGCTGTATCCCTTCCACTTCACCAGGAATCGAATTCTCTTGCCTGCCCCCCTATGTGCTAAAATAGCCTCAACCTCGTGTTCTTGTTCTCCTTCGATCAGATCCGGTGGCGGAGCAAGGAAGTTTGGTCCGTGGGTCTCGTTTTCCTTGAAGCGTGAGAGAAGAGAGGTGTGGAATACTGGGTGAATTTTCTATTGGGAGGGAAGCCTCAGTTCATAGGCGTGGGGTGAAATTACCCGTGTAATAAGGAAGGGTCCTTCACGTTTGGGGGCGAGTTTTCTAGTCGGGTACCCTAATTTTAGGTTTTTTGAGTCGAGCCAGACCCTTTCTCCCACTGTGAATGGACGGAATCCTCATCCGTTTCATCCGATCATCACCTGTCTGGAGAGTTCATGAGCTGCTAGGGCCTCCCGCCATATGTTTCCCAATTCGGCTATCCGCTGTTCAGTAGCCAGCACGTTCGTTTTCAGGTAAGTCATGGGGATAGCCCTAGGATGTGCTCCCATCATTATGTAGAACGGAGTGTTTTTGATGGCCGAATGATGCTTTTGGTTGTGCGTGAATTTGGCGGTAGTGAGGTGGTTCTTCCATAGCGAAGGTTTGTTCGCACAGAAGATCCAGAGGTAGATCTCCAGTTCTTGATTTACCCTTTCAGTTTCCCCATCAGTCTGAGGGTGGTAGGCCATGCTCATCGCTAATCTTATCCCCAAAAGTCTCCCCAGTTCCTGGAAAGCATTCGACGCGAAGCGTGGGTCTCGGTCAGAGATAATCTTATCTGGGAGGCCGAATCTCCTGAACACATTGTGGAGATAGAGGTCGGCTGCTCCCAATGTGTCTATGCTTTTGTTACAGGGGATGAAAATTACCCCCTTAGTAAGTCCATGGTCTACCACGACCATGATTGTGTCACATCCGTCACTTATCGGGAGATCAGTGATGAAGTCCATCGTTACTAGCGCGAATGGTCGAGTGGTGGTTGATTTGATCGGGGATAGTCCCGGTGTTGTCGGGTGGGTGTTTACTTTCATCTGCTGGCAGGTGGCGCAGCCGTCGACATAATTCCGAATGAATATGGTCATCCCTGGCCACCAGTAGTCTCTCCGTACCAGTTCCAGAGTCTGAAATCGTCCGGGATGCCCTGTAAGTATGTTATCGTGGTATTTTTTCACGATCTTTCTTCGTAATTCCCTGTCATCCGGGACGTAGCATCGGTCTTTGAAAAAGACCATCCCATCATCTTCCATCTTCCAATCTTCTACCGCCGACTTGATCGGTGGCGTTCCTCCTTCTTTGATTGCTCTTACTATCTCCTTAAGCAAGTCATCTCTCATCATGCTTTCAGTTAGTACTTCCTTTAGCTTGGTATCGATGGTCCGTGTGAAGATCTTGTCCCTCAGCAGGGTGATATCGTCATTATCATTATCGATATCTGGAATGTGATCTCCCCTTCATGATAAGGCGTCAGACTGGATCATCATTTTCCCTGGGACGTGTACCAATTTTAGGTTGAATTGTGACAGGAAAAGGCTCCACCTAGCCTGTCGCCGATTCAATTTCTGTGCTGTCCTGAAATACATTAAATTTTTATGATCAGATAAGATCGTTGTCGCATGTTCCGATCCCTGGAGATAGTGTCTCCAGGTCTCGAATGCCCGTATTATTCCCAATAGCTCCCGATCATAGATCTCGTAGTTTCGCTCGGTGGCTGTCAGGGAGTGGGAGATATACCCGCAAGGGTGCCAATCTCCGTTGGAGTTGGTTTGTTTTAGTACAGCGCCTGTTGCGTATTTCGAGGCGTCGCTTTCGATCACGAATGGTTTCTCTGCGTCGGGCATCAGTAATACCGGTGCCTCGGAGAACCTCTTTTTTAGTAAGTCGAACGCCCCTTGGCATTCGTTAGTCCAGTTGAACGGCTGGTCCTTTCTCGTCAAGTCGTTTAGCAGTTTAGTGATCGCAGCGAAATTGCCGATGAATCTTCTGTAGAAGTTCCCGAAGCCCAGGAATGATCTAACTCCTTTTACGTTGGTCGGGGCTGGCCAGTCCCTTATTCCGCTTAGCTTAGTGGGGTCCATAGCCAATTGGTTTGGTCGCAGGATTAAGCCAAGGAATTCGACCTCCTGTACATCAAACTTAGACTTTTCCGGTTTTAGGTACAGATCGTTTTCCCTAAGCCTTGCCAAGACTCTTTTCGTTCTCTCCTCGTGCTCTTTCTTGTCTTTGGAGAAGATGAGAATGTCGTCCATGTATATTACCAGCCAGCCCTCGTTTAGCATGTCCCTGAAGATATCGTTCATCATAGCCTGGAAAGTCGCCGGGGAGTTGCAGAGGCCAAAAAACATGACCTTGGGCTCGAACAGCCCCTTGTTGGTCTTAAATGCTGCCTTCCATTCATCTCCCTTTTTGATCCTGACGTTATGATACCCCCATCTGATGTCCAATTTGGTGAACCATCTCGCCCCTTTCAGCTTATCCAGCAGATCGCCGATCAATGGCAGTGGGTATGAGTTTTTGATGGTTCCCTCATTTAGATACCGATAGTCTTGGCACGGCCTGAGGGCATCGGAGTCCTTCTTCGCTACAAAGAAAAATGGCGATGCCATAGGAGATTTGGATGGGGTGATGTATCCTTTTCTCAGGTTATCGTCGATGAATTCGTCCAATTTCTTCTGTTCTGCTGGGGTGATGGGGTAGACCTTGCAGTCCTTCGGGATGAAGTCCGGTTTGAGTTCGATCGCGTGATCCCATGGTCTCGATTCAGGAAACCTTTCCGATGCTGCCTTTTCGAACATGCTTCAATACTCCTTATACTTATCGGGGAGCAGGTCGTCGAGTGACTGTTTCTCTTTGCCATCCTCCTTCTCATGAGCGAGCCTCTGCGAGACGGAGGTCTTGGCTCGGATGTGGGTGGTATGAGAGAAGACAAATCTGCCGGTCGATCGAGATCGAGTGATGCGCGCGATGTGCCTGAGCTTCCGGTAATTCGGGGGGATGTAGTCGTGTTCGATTGTGAGGGGGGATTCCTCGGTCCTGAATACCCCGATCATTGGTTCCCCCCGGATGTAAGTGAATAGAGCATCTGTTCCGTCGTTATTTCCGTTAAGTGATAGGCCAAAGTTGGGTTTGTCTGGTGTAGAGATCGGTGGATCGATCTCGGAGTGGGTGTCCGTTGCTGTGTCCTTTGCCATGTCCGTTGCCGGGTGTGATCCGCTCTCTTCGAGTTCGTCCATGGCGCAGAGTCCTCTTGCGAGATGAACTGCCCCGAGCCTACTCTTCACGTGCTCGGCGACGGCAAGGTGGGTTTTCCCAAAGGTCTCCCCAGCACTCCTTTTAGGTAGCCTCTCGAGAGTCGGGCTCAACGTTACTCTTGATACAAGCAGCCCCTTGTCATCTATAGTAAGACTCTGCTTACCGATTGTGGTCCGAGTTCGCTCGATCATCGTCCGGATCTTTCCCATAATGGACCTTTCGGTCCGTCTGTCCATGAGGGTCCCCTTCTGCCAGTTGATGGCGGGGTTTCGTCATTGGAGCCAGGTGTATCCCAAGATCATCATCTCGTTTCCCAGCCCCGTTATCAGCATTCTGATCTTCTCCTCCTTTCCTCCAATCTCGGTGTCAATAATGACGTAGTGCGAGATTGTTCTGTTTTTGTTTAGCGTTCTGTCGACGTTTTTGGCGAGGATTTTCCTGCTGAGTGGGTTCTTCCATAGGCCGAGTTTTTGGACTACTCGGTGGTCGATGAAGGTTTCTCCTGCCCCCGAGTTGACTAGGGCAGGTATTTCGGCTTTCTTGTTATCTAACAAGCAGTAAACTGGGACGTGCATGGATTGTTTGCTCACGTCAGCTACCAGTACACTTGAGACAACTATCCTGGCAGGCTCTGCTGCCGATGCAGGCCGCCGTCTTAAAAACCCTCCTCTACCATTAAGTCCAATACCTCCTCCTTCTGCTTTTCCTCCAGCTCGTTGATGAGCGCTCGGATTTTGGCATAGTGTTCTCGAGACGTCTTTTTTGTCTCGGTCTTCTTTTCTTCTTTGGCGGGTGGCTCTTTCCCACCCTTGTGGTCGCTGGCTCTGTACCCTGTTTTATGACAAATGAAACATCTTCCCTCTTTCATGTGCTTTACCCTCTCTGCATAAGAAAGGCGTGTCGCGTCGATGTCCATGGCGTTGGGGTCCTTTGAAGAGCTGTTTGCTCCTCCTCCCCCTACCTTACTGTAAGTCCTTTCCTTTATCGCCTTTGCCCTTCTTAAATGTCCTTCTGCCCTTGCTGCATGGGTATACCATCCCTCGATCGTGTCGGGTGGGTTCTCCATGCCGAAGACCTTGTCGAGGACTCGGTTGTTGAGCCTGTCGATGAAGTACTCGATCAGTGCGGCGTCTTCTTTGATTTTGGTGCAGTAAGCAAGGGTCTTGAATTGGGCGATATACTCATCTACTCCCTTTCCCCGTTGCGACAGCGCTCTCAGCTGCGTTTGTGCATTCCCCGCGTCATCGATCGGTGAGAATGCCGAGCGCACCTTTGAGATAAACTCCTGGAACGTGTCCCAGGGTTTTGATTCTATATATCTCTCTTCCAAATAAGCTTGTTTCCATGGCCCTGCCGTCCCTCCGTTCATATATGAGAGCATAAACAGGATCTGGTGTCGATCATCAGGAAATGCGGCTGTGTTAGCGTCAACATAGGCTCCGCACTCGAGTAGGAAGAGCATCATTCTAGTTCTATCTCCCGAGTAGTCAGTGGGCGCTCTCATCTTGATCTCGGCTGTGCGAGTGGGGAGAGCGGCAGGCGCGGTGGGAGCGGTGGGAGTAGACGGAGCTGCCATTATGCGTTTGGTGGGGAGAGGTCAGATGATTCTCGTAAGAATGATGTCGTCGTGTATGTGAGCTGCCTAGACTGTGTTTAGTCAGCAGAGTAAAAATGAGCTTGACCTTTTGTTAAAGTCAATACTCCTAGATTAAAGATAAGTCGAGACTTGTAAGTGACGACGTCGAGATAGAAGTTCAGTTCGCCGAGGCTCGTAAGCGTCGGTTGAGCAAAGACTCAGATCGCACCAGGTTAGGAGTGTTAGAAATGACTAGGTCAAGCTGATTGACCAGTCGTACATTCATCGTATAAATACTACAGGTGTAGATCGTAGATACAAATCATGTCAATGGAACAATAGAGAAGATAATAATGGAAAGACAATAAGGACAATAGGAACGATGGGTGTCCGCAGTATATTATGCTAACATGAGTCAGTAAAAGCGTATTGTTAAGGGCACGCGTCGACGAGACAAAAGGGAATGAACAATAGCATGAGAGAACCTGAACGGTAGAACAATAGTAACAAAAGAAAATTGAACTCCCACACCTTCTCGTAACAGTCAGTACTTCAGTTGGGAGGAGATGATACGGCTCCTTATCGCCCTGCGCGCATACTACAGCATTTTTTGTGATTGTGCACACCTCCTAGATGGCTTCCACACACTTTGCACAGCGCACCTTCATGTGCTTTCGTGCGCCTTTGTGCACTTCCATGCGCTTTCATGCACCTTTGCATGCTTCCATGCACTTTCGTGCACCTTTGACCATTAAGGTGCACCTTTGTGCACCTTTTGCATTTCTACTGTGCTTTTGGTTCCTCCATAGCTGCCAATCATCATGCACTCTAAATGCGCCTCATTGCACTTCAAACCGCCTCTGCATGCCCCCCCCCCCCCCCCAACTCCTTATCTGCCTTCCACATTTATTGCACACTCGATGCACCTTTACATGCTCCTTTTATGCTTTACCTGCAACTCACATTCCCTGCTGCACACTCATTGCACAATCCCTATCACACACACAACAATCCTCCACATCAGTTGCACTGTGCATCGTGGCTCCCATCTTACTGGTGCATTTATTCGAGGTGCGCCGTGATTCCAACACGAGCAAACTGCACATTCTCACATAATCAGGGCACTTTGCACCTATTTGGCATTGGACTGTGTGCACTTGGTGCTTTCACGTAATTCTGGCGCTTTGGTGGTATTTGGCCTTTCACAGCATCTCCTTATAGTTCTTCCACATTTCCAATTGGCATTGCCTTATCTGGTAAGTAGCACAGGTCGATCATGTCATTACTACTAAGGTGCAGCATGCGACACATAACACTGAAGCAGATTAATTGGGAAGAGTGCATGAGACCTAGGGCACACCAAAAATAGCACATCGCACTGGGACAGTTGGGCATTGGGCTAATGGTGCACAAATCTTATTGGCTGAGGCGGCAGCATAGTGCGGTCAGGTTTAGATGGGCGAATGGATGCACTTGTGGGTAGCGCATGGCACTTTCTATTTTTACACTTTATTTTACCATTTTTATCACATAAGCCATTTGTACATAGTAGGCGGACAGATAGAGAATCCACAGGATCTTTCCCCCCCCCATATTTCATAGCTCAGTCAGCATCGCACATAGTCTGTGCACCAGCGTCCAGTCCATGCGCCCTTGTAGTGCGCCCTTCATATAGCTGCATTTGCATATCGTTTGCATTCCCTCATTGTATTGTTGCATTTTGTCCCTGCGTTGCATCCTTTGTCCTTGTTTGTGCACTATTGTAGTGCACCCTTTGTATAGCCACATTTGCGCACTTATTTGCATAGCTGCATTTTGCACACCATTTGCGCCTTTTTCCGCCCCTTGCGCTTTCATCCCGTTTGTGCCCCAAACCTTTGCATCACTGCCCCAGCACATCTCAGTGCTGTCTTTGTCTCACTACACCTCCCACTTTCACCTTTCCCATCGTTGCGCACTTTTGCGCTCCCGTTGCACATTTTTCCGCACTGTGCATTTTTGCCCCTTTCCATTGCGCACTTTGCTGCTATTGCGCATATCTTCCCTTGAGCATACATGACTAGTGCACACATTAAAAACCACCATTACAGCCTCCTCATAGTCTCCGCACCCAGAAGGATGATCCGAGGCCCTCTAAGCGAACTCCCCCCTCACCCCGAGCATGCCTGCAGTAGTAGGTTAAGTGTTCACCCCTTCCGTTGAGACTCTGCACCGAGTACCAACTGAACACATCACCATGTTCTCTCCATTGAAAGTGCCCAGGTTGACAAACATCTCACAACCCTCTTCCAATGCCAGCTCTATATGTTTAATGCCATCCACTGCTTCCGTTGTGACAAATGACACACATACATCTACTCTCTCACCTCCTGGTTCCATCATGACAAATGATGAGCACACACTCTCACCTCCTGCCTCCATCGCGACAGATGACATGCATACACATTCCTCAGCCAATCTCCTGCCACTGCCAAAATGCAGATGCTCATCGTCTTCCTCGTCTGATGACTACCAAATAGTATCTTTAATAATGAACATGTCTGTCACATCATCTCTTGCAGTACTGGCCTTGAACAATGGGAAATGACCCATGATCTCCACAGGATCCATGACCCCCAAGTTACTGCACTGTTTTGAACACCATGTGCATGGGTACCTTCCCAACAAGGATGGGCTAGATGTGAAAAATTTTGTCAAACACATTGTGTACTCTTTTGAGGACCCACTGTTCTCAGATTGGTACCAGTCACAACAAGAGCTGTTGTTGATGCTCTCCTTCTCAGACTTCATAATCAAGGTTTGTGCCCATTGGTTGCCTAAGTGATGGCAACAAGAACTTGCACAAAAGGTGGACTCCACTAAACAGGGCAAGATGCCATTCTCTGACTGATAGCACTAGAAGAACACCTTACTCTTGCACTCAAATAACAACCACTTTCTGTAACCCTGGCTTTTCATCTGCTACATGTCTACCCAAACTGACTGATTGTGAGTGGAAGTACCTTGAGACCTACAATGGGTGCAGGAAGTGCTATGGGTTCTACATGCCTGATGGCCATGCTTGTGAGTTCCCATCCAGAGATGGATATGTTGAATGCTTGATGGCAACTGTGAATAAAGCTTGTAAATGTATCAAACTTCCTATTGCTGGTGCCATGGAGAACATGCCACATCAGTAGGTGCAGTTTCATCATTGAATAATGGTTACAACACCACCCCTCCTCAACCCAACACCATCCCACCCACTCTGCCAATTCCAAGTATTTTGAGCATGTCTTTGTATCCTATTGCTGCTGTTTACCTGCCAAATGAATAGTGCTTTGAGGTCCAGTCCTTCAAACCAGAAAAGGACCGAGGACCGAACTGAACTGTGAACCAATCCTATGGGACCATCGGTCCCAGTTCAACCAGGTCTTCAAGCAGTCCAGTTATCAGTTCTCATTCTTGTCAACGCTTACTATAACTGTTGAGGACCGGTTTAGACCAGTTCCAGACCGAACTGGCATTCCACATCTTAGAATGTAACTTATATATCAATATACTACAAAAAGTTGGGGGCACACCCAAGTGGCAAACCTGAAATGTGATCCATTTAAATAGTATGGACCATTTGTACATGTTTGGGTAGTCACACACTTTTGTTTACATGTTTTTGACATGTTTACATTTTTCATTTACATGTTTACATCTATTTGTACTGTATTGCCACAATCTGCAATACTTGCTTCTCTTGCACTCCCACCATCACCACCACCTCAACCATTGGAATAGGGTCCAAATGACTACAGACATCGTTTGGGCCCAGGTAACTTTGTCATTTATTGTTTCTTTATATACAACTAAATTTTTTGCATGATTCTAGGTTTATTACATCTATAACATATGGGATGACAATTTTTGTGGGAGTGGTATCAGCTAAAAAGGGGAGCTTTTGATGGCATCTTCTGTCTATCATATGGGACAGTCATTTTGTGGGAATGATGGAAGCTGAAATAGAGCTGTGCAAAATTTATCAGAAATGATGGCATTAGTCAGAGCTGACTAAAATTTGTCATCTCTGACTAATAAGCTGGGTTTCAAAATGTCATCGTCCCATATGTTAGGTGAGCTGCATGGAGCATGGGTGAGTTTGAAGTGGAGTTTGAGACTTCACAAGTAAGCTGAGTGTGGAAGGGAGTGTGAGGGGGATGGAGAAGAGGTATGAGGGGAAGGGGAAGGGGAAGGGGAAGGGGAAGGGGAAGGGGAAGGGGAAGGGGAAGGGGAAGGGGAAGGGGAAGGGGAAGGGGAAGGGGAAGGGGAAGGGGAAGGGGAAGGGGAAGGGGAAGGGGAAGGGGAAGGGGAAGGGGAAGGGGAAGGGGAAGGGGAAGGGGAAGGGGAAGGGGAAGGGGAAGGGGAAGGGGAAGGGGAAGGGGAAGGGGAAGGGGAAGGGGAAGGGGAAGGGGAAGGGGAAGGGGAAGGGGAAGGGGAAGGGGAAGGGGAAGGGGAAGGGGAAGGGGAAGGGGAAGGGGAAGGGGAAGGGGAAGGGGAAGGGGAAGGGGAAGGGGAAGGGGAAGGGGAAGGGGAAGGGGAAGGGGAAGGGGAAGGGGAAGGGGAAGGGGAAGGGGAAGGGGAAGGGGAAGGGGAAGGGGAAGGGGAAGGGGAAGGGGAAGGGGAAGGGGAAGGGGAAGGGGAAGGGGAAGGGGAAGGGGAAGGGGAAGGGGAAGGGGAAGGGGAAGGGGAAGGGGAAGGGGAAGAGAAAGATGGAAAAGAGGATGGGGATGGGGTAAGTGGATGTTGGGGATGGGGATGGGGTAGGTGGGCATGGGCATAGGGACAGGCATGGGGTAGGTGGGCATGGGCATAAGAACAGGCATGGGGTAGGTGGGCATGGGCATGGGAATGGGGAAGGGGATAAACACCACAACCCCCCAAGTCAACTAACCCATTGTGTACTACTGTATCTAAAAGTCAACTAAAGAGTTGTGTCACCATCAACCCCCAAATGTTGACTTTGGTCCAAAGGCAACTGTAGAGTTGAGTAACTGTAGTGAGATTAAGCATTGTGTTACATATACATATTTGCTCGCTCAGCCTGTCACCGGCATAGACCACAAGCTCATTCATTATAATGATGTTACAGCCCCACTGCTGCAAGCATCTGCTTGCAAGGTGGATTACTGAGGCATGACAAAAGAAACAAGAAGCAAAGAAGCCCAAAACAATAGCAATGACCAAGCCAGCCTTGCATGCAACTGCTCACAGGGTGGATTGTGGATGCTACCAATGTTAACAATAATAATGAAGGGAATGGGAGTGACATGGCACTGACAATGACAATGACAACCAAGCACCTTCAGCCTTGTGAGCAACTGCTTGCAGGGTGGATCGCAGGTGCTACAAATGATGGTGAGGATGACAAGGGCAGCAGGAACAATGGGATGCCAGAACAGGGATGATGAGGAGAACACAGCCCAGGTAAGCACCCCCACACCACATCACAACATCCACAGCTAACAAAATATATGAAATGGCACCTGTATGCCCACACCCTACACCCACACCACTGCTGCAAGACCCTGCTCATGGGGCAGATCATGTTGTCTTCTTTTTCTTTTTCTTTTTCTTTTTCTTTTTCTTTTTCTTTTTCTTTTTCTCTTTTTCTTTTTCTTTTTCTTTTTCTTTTTCTTTTGATTCTTTTTCTTTTCATTTTACTATAGTAATTATATACAAGTAAGTAGTAAGTAAATAACTGGTCCCAACTGGTTGATGACTGGTCAGGACCAGTTCTAACTGGACCAGTAACTGCTCGAAACCATAGTGGACTGGTCCTATAGGGTCCAGTCTGGTTTTTTAGATATTTTTGAAATAAGATAACTGGACTGGTTCTTGTTCCACCCTTAAGGAGGGTGAAAAACTGGACTGGACTGGACCTCAAAGCACTATGAATAAAAGCTCCATCATTAATGGGGGCGACAGTGACCTCTTGCACAGCTCCAATGACTTGGTAAACATGCATATTGCTTTCTTCAAACCCCACCTCGTGTGGGAGTGTGCAGTGGATATGTTTGATGCTTGCACTTTATGTTGTGTTGATGTTTCTGCATTAATTGACCATGGCTCTTCCACAGTTTTGATTGAAGAAGACCTTGCTTCTTGTTAATGCCTGACTACTTGTTTACTGCCTTGCCCTTTCCTCATCTCTGAGGCATTCTTTGATAAATCTTCTGGCTCATCTGATATCACACTTACCCACTGGGTCAAACTTAAATTACATGATTGAAGAAATTTGTATTCTGCTTGCACTGTTCACACTCTTATTGCACCAAAGCTTTGCCATCCTATAATCCTTGGACTACCTTTCCTGTATCATAACCATATTATTGTTGATGCCTGAAATGGCATGGCTATCGATTACAACCATAATTTTGACCTATTTCACCCTGTACAACCATTAGTTCTGAAAGCCAAAATACATGTTCATGATTTGCTTGCAGATGTCAAAGCTAAGCATGCATTGTTAGTCATAGGACTTAAATTTGTTTGCAAAAATCAACAACTCTTGGCCGAAGCTAGATGTGAGTGCATCTATGGCATAGACATTGTGGCCACAATTAGGATACATGTTGAGCAGCTAGTGGCTGCTGAACATCTCCAGGAACTCAGTGTGGAAATCAAGGAGAAATATGTGGATGTTTTCAAACTCATTCCCCATGTTGATGAAATGCCAAACTCAGTACTCTGTAAAATCAGCTTAAAAGATGCTGGCAAAACAATTACCACTAGGAGCTATTCTTGCCCATGCAAATTCTATGAAGCTTGGAGTATCTGGATACAGTGACATTTAGATGTGGGGCAAATTTATCCCTCGTCTTCCACCTATGCTTCACCAGCTTTCCTCGTGCCAAAGCCAGATGCTACAGATCTGCTGCAGTGAGTCAACAACTATTGCCAGGTCAATAACAACACCATAACTGACTTACACCCTCTGCCTTGCATAGATGACATCCTGGCTGATGCTGGATGTGGAAAAATCTGGAGTAAACTAGACATGACAGACAGTTTTTTCCACACCAAAATGGACCCAGAAAGCACACTATTTGTTGAAATTAAATCCTGATACATGCTGCATACATGAGGCCATGCATGCAGCACACACATGTTACTGCGCATACATGTGGTAAACACATTCCTGAGTCATGTGACATCCTTACTATTATGTATATAAGGAGAACCTGTACTATAGTAGATATACAGTGTTCTTACCTCTGCTAAACCCTAGCTCTAAGACTAACTAAACCCCAGGTAGGTTATAAGGAACATGTCATCTCTTCCTCTGTGCAGCGTATGTAGTCTGCTCCAACAGGTTATGGGCCCTGCTGGGCACGTCGCAAACGCGCCTTAACTGGCTGCAAACGATGTTGACTTCATTGTCTCCAAATTGTAACCTTGCACTCTTCGTGAGCTGCATTGCGCTCCCTGCAAGCTGCATTTAAAAACCCAGGTTGACTAGGGTTAACCACTCCGAAGGAGTGTTTTTGCCTGAGATTATGGAATGTGTTTTCTTGAATAGAGGACTGATTGAGCGCTTTTACCAGCTGCCACTATAACATCATGTCTTCAACTCTTGAAAAACTCATACAAACTTTAGTTCTAACTACATTCAATGGGCTGACTCAATGAAGGTGTGGCTCAGGTCTCAGGGCCTCTGGCAAATAACTTGCAGGATGGAACTAAAACCACCCCTGGCGCCTCCTTTGACGGCGACAAATGCTGCACTAGTAGCAGAAGCTAATGCCAAGCTCCAGACCTGGAACAATAAGAATGACCAGGCGATTGGTAGCCTAGTGCTCCACCTGGCCCCCTCTATTCGGCAGCATGCCAACACCAAGGACACTGCTGAGGAGGTATGGGATCTCATCCACACCAACTATGGTGTCGATGGCCCCTCCCAAGTCTTTGCGGACTTTAGGTCTGCAATTGCAATCAAAATTCTGGCTGCAAATCCCATGCCAGAGATTGCCAAAATGGCTGATAAATTCGAGCACCTTACGGCTGCCAATGTCACCATCCCCGAATTAGTACAGGCAATGATTCTACTTGCTGCGATGCCGCGCGAGTACGATTCTCTATTTGCCATGGTCCTTAACACGACCGCTACTAGAGCCTTGACATTTAAACATGTCAAGGACTCCATTGTCGCTGAAGCCTCACAGCGCACAGCAGTTGGAAAGCCCATTGGCCCACCTCAGGCCACCAAGCTTTCTGCTGTCAAGCGCAAAGGGGGAAACCCCAAATGGCAATCTCAAGGCAACAATGGAGAATCGTCCCGAAAGCATGGACAACATGGGAACAAAAAGACTAAAGAGGAAAAACCTAAAGAGAAACATTCCCACCTCGCCTTACAAGCCTTTACTACTATAAATGGTAATGGCACCATCATACCGCTGATGCCGCTCATCCAGCACATCGAGAAGCGTGAACATACTCCCACAAGGGATCCTCACCGCTGACCGCCTGCACAGGCATACATGGGTGCGGCCTCTACCTCTCATTTGGTCTATACTGAATATCAGCAGGCTCGAGACACCCTCGAGCAAATGAATCTCCCATGCAGCGCGAAAAATCTGTGACCGCTGGAAGAGCACCTAACAGTGCGAGAAGGTAAGAGGAGGAGGATTGAACCAGAACCAAGGATTGTAGAGGTAGAAGATGATAGCGTCTCCCTTGGATCGGAACCTGCCATTTCTGATGAAGAAGTATGGAAAGCCATTGATGAAATGCTTGTCGATGAACCACTTGAAACAGGTACATATGATGAAAGGTCAGTCCTTTTCCCTGCCACAAGCACAAGAATTAACATTCCATTGATCACAGTGAACTTTTCATGTGAAATTTTACCGCTACTAAATGTATCATGGAACAATTTACATCTTAATATATGTGTTATGTGTGCAAATGGAAATTGTAAGAAAGATGCCGACTGGATCATGGATTCAGGCGCATCAAAACACTTCACTGGTGAAATGAAAGATTTTGCTTCTTACGAACCTTTACCGAGAAAGGACTCTACCCTGGTTCAAACAGCCATGGGTACTACTCATATAGTAGGGAAAGGAGCAGTCTTCATTAGACATCAGGTAGTATGTCATGGGAAGTCAGAGACATGTGAAACGCAATTATACCCCATCTACTACATACCTGACTGTAATGCTCGATTACTGTCAATGGACATCTTCTTACAAGACGGAAGTGATGTGCATGGTTCCTCTGCACACATTTCATTTTTCAAGCAAGGAAACCCAATTATGGATTGCATCCCTCTTATGAAACGTGACACTATTTATTGGGCTCAGACTCATATATTGAGCACCAAGGGAATCAATGTCGCGACAATGTATGTCGCAGACTACTCGACTTGGCATAAGCGACTTGGACACCCATCCAAAGAGGTGCTAGGGAAGATGCCTAATAGCACCATAAAATTCCCAAGGAATTTAATTATTCCTAAAGACAAAATTATATGTCCAGGGTGCGCTGAAGGGAAAATGACCTCAAAATCTTTTCCCGAATCAGATTCACACACAGAAAGACCCTTTGAATTAATACATTCTGATCTGAAGGAACTCCCAGTACTATCGTACCATAAACATAAATACTTTATTGTATTTCTGGATGACAAAACGTCACATATCTGGGTCCAATGCCTTAAAAAGAAATCTGATGCTGCTGCGGCCATCAGACAATTTCGGGCAGTGGCTTTGACACAGTATGGCGCTACAATCAAGCACTGGCGTGTTGATCCAGGGGGGGAGTTCAAAGATCGTGAGCTACAAGATGTGCTCAAGGACTTTGGCATGAAAATAGAGATGTCTGCACCCCACGTTCACCAACAGAATGGGCGCACAGAGCGTGCCATAAGGACAATAATGGAAAAGTTGCAAACCCTGCGATTTACCGCATGTCTACCACAATCATGGTGGGAATTTTGCATTGAACATGCAACACACCTATACAACCGAACCCCGATAAGGCGCCTGAAATGGCTGACACCAGTTGAGGACCTGACAAAGGTCCGCCCAGATCTAAATGATCTGAAGGTTTTTGGTTGTGGTGCTTATGTCTACCTACCCAAGGAGAAGCATCCAAACACATTGGCTCCTCGATCGGAGTTGATGACGTACCTTGGACTAGAAGATGGCATTAAAGCATACCGTTTCATGCGACCTAGTGGCGCAATATTCATTGGTGCTACGGCACTATTTGATGAAACGTTGTTCCCATGCTGTCCTGGAGCTAAAACTCCTGCCAATACGGACCTTGGTGATTTTCCACCTCCAGAACCAGAAAATGATGACCACTCATCTGGAATGGATGGCGATGATTCTATACCGCCACAAGATCTGCCCCTTCCTCCATCATCAGAAAATGGTGATGATGATGTACCAAGTGAGCAAAAGGCACATGACGATGTGACAAATGCTCCTCCTCCGCTGCCTCCAGTAACCACTGAGGACTTTCATCCAAGACATGATGATCAACAGGAATGGCAGCAATTGCCCCATCGATCAGGCAGGCAGAGGAACATCCCAAACTGTCCTGGCAATACCTATGGAGAGAAGCGACTCCCCTCTGACATAGAGAGAGACATTGCACGTGATCGATATTGGAAGAGATCTGTGGGTCAAGATTCGGATCATAACCGAACACGACCACAAACTCAACAGAAAGAACCAGTTGCTGGACCGAGTTCAACATCCCACGAGAGTGTGCCTAATTCCAATGATCAAGAACATGATCACCCAATGGGGGAACCGGACGAAGCAGGTTATATTAAAAAGATAACCAAGGAAGGAGGAGATAAGCTTATTCGCTGGCTGTTGTCAAAAGCAGTCAAACCATCGAGCGAAATAAGCCAAGTTCCAAACCAATTTCGCGATATTGCGCGCCTACCACGGCAGCAGCAATGTGAGTGGAAACAAGCTTGTCATGAAGAATTAGAGGTTCTTAAGTGACAAGTCTATGAC
Source organism: Tricholoma bakamatsutake (assembly GCA_029959215.1). Classification (NCBI taxonomy): domain Eukaryota; kingdom Fungi; phylum Basidiomycota; class Agaricomycetes; order Agaricales; family Tricholomataceae; genus Tricholoma; species Tricholoma bakamatsutake. Next base: position 12,035,044 of record CP114860.1, on the reverse strand, counting down.
ATCGTCGATCTTCCACATGATCGAAAAATGATCAAAAATAGATGGGTTTTCTCCATAAAATCGGATGGAAGAAAACGAGCCAGACTCATGGCCAAAGGCTTTTCACAAGTCAAAGGCATTGACTTTGATGAGATTTTCTCACCGGTAGTCCGCTACGAGACCGTATGCCTCATGTTTGCACTTGCATCTCTAGAGGGCATGTATATGACTGGCCTAGATGTAAAAACTGCATTTTTATATGGCAAACTAGATGAGGAGATCTATATGGATCAACCCGAGGGTTTCAGACTCGAGGGAAAAGAGCGCAAAGTATTGCACTTATGCCAAGCATTGTATGGCCTTAAACAGGCCTCACTTGTGTGGTGGAAAGAGCTAGAGGCATTCATGTGCACCATTGGGTTCGTGCGCGCCAGCTCCGATGCTGGCATTTTCATACACAAGGATCCTAAGACAGGCAGCATTGTTATTGCACTCGTCTATGTTGATGATGACTTGTTCATGGGGAAGAACAAGAAACTTGTGGATGAAAAGAAAAATGCTTGTCTAAAGCATTGGGAGTGCTGTAGTACTGAAAAAGTCATGGAATTTTTAGGCATGCACGTCACCCAGACTGCAAGCAAAGTCAAACTCGATCAAACTGAATATCTGGCCAAAGTGCTTGAGAGATTCGAGATGACAAATGCCAAAGCGACCCCCACTCCACTCCCGACTGGTTACAGACCATCAGAAAATACAGCAACGCCCAACGTGATGCTTAGATCAAAATATCAGTCTGTGATCAGATCTTTACTGTATCTGATGCTTGGAACGTGACCTGATATTGCTTATGCAGTAATCAAGATGTCGCAATTCTCGGCTAATCCTAGCCAAGAACATCTAGACAAAGCGATGTACATCATGCGCTATCTGGTGGGAACCCAGAAATATAACATTGTCTACGATGGTGAGCAGTCCGAGGGGCTACAGGCCTTCACAGATTCTGATTGGGCAGCTGACACTGTCAAACGCCGATCTACAATGGGTTACTTTGCTACTCTAGCGAGTGGCATTGTGTGCTGGCAGTCCCGGTTACAAAAAACTGTAGCACTGTCATCCACAGAAGCCGAATATATGGCTCTCTCTGACACTTGTCGACAAATAGTGTGGATAGAGTCCTTATTCCAGGAACTTGGATATGTACTGAAGCGCATACCAATCTGCGCTGATAATCAGGGATCCATTTTTATCGGATCAAATCCAGTTCAGGAAAGAAGAACCAAACATATAGACATTCGCTACCACTATACCCGCGAATGCATAGAAAATGACAAAGTCACAGTCATTTTCATTCCTGGAAATGATAATCCAGCTGACATGTTCACAAAGAACCTTGGCACTGTCTTATTCAGGAAATTTAGAGACTCTCTCGGAATTACTTTCGAGATTCAAACTTAGCTGCTTAGAGCGCTTTACAGTTTGAGGGGGGGTGTTGAAATTAAATCCTGATACATGCTGCATACATGAGGCCATGCATGCAGCACACACATGTTACTGCGCTTACTGCGCATACATGTGGTAAACACATTCCTGAGTCATGTGACATCCTTACTATTATGTATATAAGGAGAACCTGTACTATAGTAGATATACAGTGTTCTTACCTCTGCTAAACCCTAGCTCTAAGACTAACTAAACTCCAGGTAGGTTATAAGGAACGTGTCGTCTCTTCCTCTGTGCAGTGTATGTAGTCTGCTCCAACACTATTGACTGCAGTGACAACACTGCTCAGACTGTACAAGTTGACTGTGATGCCACAAGGGCTGCAAAATGCACCACTCATACACCAGTGATTAGTAACAGCTGCATTGTGATGCTTCCTGGGAATATTTGCACATATCTACTTAGACAATATTATTATCTGGTCAAACTCTCTGGAAGAGTACACACAACACATTAACAAAATTATGACTGCATTGCAGGAGGCTCAGTTGTATTGCAACTAGAAGAAATCGAATATTTATTTAACAGAATTGATCTTCCTGGGCCACCACATCTCCCCAACAAGGCATTGAAGCCTGCTTTTTGAAGGTGGATAAAGTTTTAAACTGGCTGATGCCAAAATTGGCAACTGATGTCCACAGTTTCTTGGGGCTTATACAATACATCACTGCATTCCTTCCTCACCTGGCAGATCACACTGCTGTCTTCACTCTTCTGACTATGAAGGAGTGTGAGAAAAAATGTCAGCCTGGTCAGGAACACATAATGCAGCCTTTGAAGCTATTAAAGCTCTCATTGTCGCAGAGAATGCTTGACTATTATTGACCACATGATGCCTGGAAAGAATAAAATATTTGTGACTTGTGATGCTAGCGACTGGAGAACAGGTGCTGTCCTAAGCTGGGGCCCAACTTGGGAAACTACATGACCAGTGGCATTTGATTCTATGCAACTTAAAGAAGAATTATCCTGTACATGAAAAAGAATTGCGTGCAATCATGCAGGCACTAAAAAAGTGGCAGTCTGACCTTCTTGGATCACAGTTCAGTTTATTGTGTATACAGACTATCACACTCTTGAAAACTTTGATACCCAAAAATATTTGTTGCAGCGGCAGGCCTGATGGATGGAACATCTCTCACAATTCGACATGAACATTTATTACATCCGTGGTGAAGACAACACTATTGTGGATGCACTCTTCTGCCTGCCAGCAGATACACACAATGAGCCTTCAGAAGATGTCACTGACTCACCCTTACAATGGGACTACTGGCTGAATGAATCAGCCTCTTGCAATGCAGTGCTGACAATCAGTGCTGATGAATCCTTCCTCAATGATGTTTGTGAAGGATACAAACATGATGAATTCTGTCTGAAACTTGCAAAAGTGACCACTGGCATGCCTGAAATCCACATAATTAATGAGCTTTGGTACTTGGGAGACTGCCTGGTGATAAATAGATATGGGATGTTGTGTGAGGATCTTTCTGGCTTGCACATGACTTGCTTGGACACTTCAGTGCAGACAAATCATATGCCAGTATCAGGCACTGTTATTATTGGCCTAATATGAGAAGAGATCTCGAGAATGCATATGTCCCTGCATGTTCAGACTCTCAAGAAACAAAAGTGGCACATTGGAGGTCAAGGAGCCACTGCATCCATTACAAATTCCTGAAAAATGAGGCAACTCTGTTTGTCTCGACTTTGTGGGACTGCTCCCCAAAGATGAAAACTGCGATTGCATTCTGACAATAATGGACAGACTGGGTTCTGTCATCAGGCTAATCCCTACATAGACAGACATCACAGCACCAAAACTTGCTCTGATTTTCTTCAATGAATGGTACTGTAAAAATGGCTTGCTGCTAGAGCTTATTTCTGACTGTGCTAAATTATTCATGTCCAAATTCTGGAAAGCTTTACATATGCTCACTGGGGTACATCCACTAGCAGATAGTGCACTGGGAGTACTGATTGTCAACTAGCTGATAAGCCTGGTAATGTGGTGTCTGCATAGTGGGAGTTCCTTGTTGTCCACTGAGTCTGTGATTCTGTGTGGGACATAAGAAGAAGGTTCAGATAAGTGTGATGATTGATGAGAGAAGTATGAGTTTGCAAATACTATCAGAGTTCAGATCACTACTACCAAGGTCAAAACTTAGGCAGGAAAAAACACTGGACTTTTAGTTGGACCCAGTCATCAGCAGTTAGAGGGTTCAGGGGTTCCAGGCAGAATCCACCGGGCTGTAGCAGGCCAAGTGAAAAGGGGCCAGAAAGGACTTGGCTTCAACTTGTAAGAAGTTGCACCCTTCTCCTTGTCAGTTGTCCAATTTCAGGGTGGAGGGAGTTTGGGTTTCCAGATGGAGGGTGAGGTAGAGTAAGCAGAGGTTTGGTATTGATGAGTCAAGGATTGATTAATGACTGGAGGTGATAAACACAAGCAAATTACAATGTGTAGATGAATATAATTTGCAAACTGAGGTACAAGGCTAAACTATAGGCACTTAAATATCAAAGGCCAGAAGAATAACAGGAAGTGCAGAAGTTTACTAACAGGTCTTGGTAAGTGTCCATGACCATAATTGGTAAGACTGTATTAGGAATAAAGTGAGTAAGCAAATGATTACTAAGGCACATGAGGACTTGTCTGATGACTAAAAAGTGCTGCAGCTGGAATGTGAGTGGAGATTATCAGAAAAGAATTGGAAAGGAGTTGGGGATTCTTGGGAATCTGATTGGGTGAATTGGGTCTTGACAAAGAGAGAGTATACATGCAACCCAGAGGTGGAGGCACATTGTCTTCAATATCTATCTTCAGGTTGTAGGGGTGGTGTGGAGGAGGAGTGTCCACCTTCTGCTTGTGGAAGATGTCCGTGAATGCATGATACTCTTCAGGAAGATTCAGGAATATCTGAAAGATCCACCAGGTTTCCAGCGACAACTGAGGATTTGGCCATAAGACCTTCCATCATCTAAAAAGCAACAGCTCCCCAGGAGTTTGCTTGTGTGCATGTAAGTCGCAGCATTGATGAAGGAAGTTTCAGGAGGTTGCAGGTTTCTGCTGGAAGGTTCAGAGGAGTGAGTGACTCAGTAGTAAGAGAGTTGGAGGACATCAGGGGGGCTGGACCTCCATGGACTGTAGAGCAGAAAGTTTTTCAGCTGGAAGACCATTCAATCAACAGATTGTACTCCTTCAGCCAGTTATGACCAAGGACTGCAAAGCACAAAGAGTCCAGCATGGTTAAATAAGATGTCAGATTGAAAACTTCACCAAATGGAAAAGTGACTGGGGGGTTTATGACCTGGGTAATGGTGGAGTTACAAGTTCCATCAAATAGTGAAAGTGAATAGGTTTGGTACTTAACTGGTTGTACAGAATGAAGGATGAGTCAAGGAAGCAGTGAGATGAGCCAGAGTCAATAAGAGTTTGGCTTTCTACAGATTTTTCAGAAATGTGTAAAAAGATGGTCAGGTTGATATTACCTTTGACTCTTTTTTGTCAAGTCCTGGTAGGCTGGTACTGCTAGGTTTGGCTTGCATTACTCAGCGACAGAAGTGCCCATTGATTGCTGTCTCCCATGTTTGATCGATGTCTGCCACGGCTTCAGATTACTTTGTGCCCACCATGCGACGACAAGTACACTTTTCTTACCTTTTATTTTTGCTTCTTGCTATATGTATATGAAGTGATCATATACATCTATTTTTGCTTCTACTATGCATAGTAGAAACTTAAGTGAGCCAGTGATAGATATATGAGATCCCTGGGGCCAAAAGGGCCCAATATTTAGCTTGTAGAATGAGCATTAACATATACTTTAGTAGTAGCATTGTTCAAAGTAGAAGTTCATACCTTAGTAACAGTTGAACACTCCATTCAAATTAACTGGAACTGAGGTGAGTTCAAACCACAACTTCCACTCATACAGCAACTCTGAGTACATTACCCCCCATTTAACTCGAATTCAATTGAGCCAGTAATGGAGACATGCTCTGGTAAGCCGAGAGCTTCCACTTGTGAGGTGGAACCTGAACATGCTAACCATCATTCTACTTGATCAGGAAAAGATTTGGTCCAACGAATATCACAGGGTTGGCATATCAAAATCACTTCAGTTAATTGGGATTTGGGAAACCCATGCTCTGGTAAGTCGGAAGTATCCACTTATACTGTGAAGCATGCTAACTCTTATTCTATTCACATAAGGCCTAAGGATTGAAAAAGTGAACAATTTGGCCCCACGGATATCACAGGGTTGATGTGTCAAGTTCACCTCAGCCAATGGGAGACCCATGCTCTGGTAAGCCAAGATCATCTACTTATGCAATGAAGCACACTACCACTTGTTTTACTTTACTATAGGGCCTAAGAATCAAAGAAAGTGAATGGTTTGGCCCCACGGTTCTCACAAGATAAATGTTCCTCTTTCTGACTTGATATACCTATTGGGCCTGACCATGGATACTGTTACAGGATTATTTAAGGGAATTATATATTATTTGCTGAATCTACATAGTGCTTTGCATATGTGCATATATGAAAAAGAAGTTTCAAAAATTTGCAATGAAAGCAAATTTTAACTCCCTGCAGTACCTATAGCTGCATTGACACTCATTCCTTGCTTCTCAGCTGTCCAGGCCTCTTCCCAGCTCCTAAATACACTACCACCTCTATATATACATGGGCCTTTTAGATTTAAACCATGTACAATACCACCAGGTGAGTCCAGGTACTCCCTCAAACCTTCACTTCAAGTTGTCCCTATTTCCTACCTCTCCTACTCCTGTAGCATCATCCTCATATGATGTATATACAATGATAATGGCATTACATAGTTTCTCATTTCAGAGAGAGACTCTTCCACTCTTCCTTCCCTGTCCTGTTCAATGTGCCGGGGTCTTAAGACTCTTACTGCCTGCCAGTGGTATGGCTTAATATCATAGGTTTAGATATATAGATTATACACAAGACAGAACTACCAAAAGAGAATATAATGAATGGCCTGGAGAATGGGTGGAACAGTGTCCTCGTCGGGGATGACGAGCACGAGGGCAGATGCAGGATCGTGAGAGCATCAGGTGGCATATCACGAGTTTGTGACTAGGAGGACCCCATAGTGGATATCAACTTCTCACTGACCTGGCCCTGCTCGTGCACCGTAGCTAGGGTGAAAGGAAGGTAGATCGTGTCAGGATGGCGTTTCGATGGCGATGCTGGGACTTCCAGATGGAGGTTTGCAGAAGGGGATCGTACGCAAATTATTAGAGATCGGACTCTTGTATTCAAACTTTCTATGTGGGCGATCCGTCTGATGTAATCCAGTCAGATCGATGTACAGCCTGAAATTGGCCTGAAACCAGCAGAACGTACTATTTCGGAGGTGGCGATGCCTCGCTCAAGCCCTTCGAGGAGGGTGCATACTTTACATAAGTCATTACTTGACATGTATCCGCACCGTTTGCATGTCTCTGTAACAGAAAACGATCAGAACAGATGGTCCATCGACGGATGTAGAATCTATTACGCTGTACACGTTGAGCAACTTTCACTTCTTCTCGAACTTCAAAAGCCTCCCCAGAATGGATAATATCGATGATTGCACTCGGTCTTGCCGCTTCTAGGTCCTTGAGAAATGCGCGCGCGTGCCCTCGATAGGCGTCCGGAGAGTATATGCATTCTGTGGAAAAGTAATCTAGTTTCTTAAAATACGCATACCTTGTGCCATTGACATGAGTCAGACAGTGATAAATAGTATTCGACATCGTACATGACTATTTCCTTCTCGTATGCATATTTGAAAGGCTTTGATCGCTTGATGGTATCCTCGCCTTGGGTGCAAATTGCAGTACACCGGCCCAATCTCGCAATATCACCTCGCATGACTGTCGAATGACAAATTCATTAAATGAGTTGCCAAGTAACGGAAGAAGGGACATACTATTCATGAGGATAGTCTCGGCTATATCGTCTGCGTTATGGCCAGTTACAATATGATCGACGCTCAGCATGGCGGCCCCCCGATCGAGGGCCTGCCGCCGAAATACACCGCAGAAGGTACAGTTGTTCTTTCGGCCAACCTGTGATACAATAGCATCCATGGTCCAGCCGTAGAGCTCGTCGTAGGAGAGGATTTTCAGCGGCATGTCATATTGTTGTTGATTTCGTTTTACGGTCTGAAGGACGACGTGAGAATAGCACACAATAGCTTCTATTTTCACACCTCCAAGGAATCATCTCTGTATCCTGTGATGCCTTCATCGATCGAGAGCAAGAAGAGGTCCAAGCCATATTGATACCTTTCGTTTAACGTTTTCATGACGTTGGCAAGCACCGTCGAATCTATGCAACGTTCGTCAAAGCACAACGTCAGTAGAGAGAGTTCATGCACCCTTTCCGCCGGATGCGCCAATTGCTACTTGATCTCCTGGTTTGAACAGATCAGCTTGAGTGATGGTCTGGTGCACCTCGGTCTCGAACACGTAAAAAAAGCAATCGCGACAGATTTGTTGGCCAGTTTTCGGTCTTTTCAGCATCGCCTTGGATTTTTCGCATAGGACACATGTTCGTGGTGCCATGGGGGTACACAGACACGACGAGAATTATACAGGGGTTCGTTCGGCAATTACGTAATTTGCCTAATAAGGTGTATGGTGCTTGTGCAATCAAATTCCAGCTGTAAAAAATAGGACCCCCGACAACCCCCCAAAATGCCTGATCCAAAAATTTCTGTGCGGATAAAAATTTTTAGGCCGTTTCACTGCGTTTTTATCCGGATTTTGCCTCAGGCATACCATGGGTCACATTTTTATCCGCACATGGGATCAGGCATACAAAAAAATCGCCAAAAATACTGATTTTTCGCTCCAGACAGGTACATTTTCTAGCTAGGATACATTGTCGTCCTCCTCTTCGGCCGAATCTACAGTGTTTTTGCGTCTCGACTTCAGCGCCTTCAGAACGGCCAGGATTGTCGAGATATTTCTTCTTAAGATGTTGAACTGAGTATAGTCCGTGGTACCAAGCCTAAGCCCTGTTTCTATTGCGCTGCGTGGTTCAGAATCGAGAGTGCAAAGAGATGTTGTAGATGGTAACAGCGTGGATTTCTTTGACCCTAGACATTGCAACTTTTCGGGAACCGATCGAAATTGTTGGTCAACCATGTGCTCGAAAACTTGTAAGGCGATGCTGAGATGTTTGAAACTGCTGTGTTTGCCATTCTTTCCTATTCTCTTCTCATCGACTCGACAAATTTTCGTGATGGAAGTGCGCTTGTAGCAAGGTGTTTGATGTTGTTGTCATTAGCTGCGATGCTTGAGAAGCATGTCAAAGCCAAAGGATTCACCAATCCATAATGTTCTTTGGTAACTTGAGTGCGAGAAAGTCTTTGACTGTGACTTCTCTATCTGGGAAAATATTTCTGTAAGAATCTTTTAGTATGGACAGCTTCTGTTTGCAATAACCATCCAAATCTGGAAAGTTATAGGAATTAGAAGGAAATTTCTTCCCTTTTCCAATCCACTGCTGCTCATGAAATTGCGGGGGTGTCTCGTAAACCATCATATATTCAACATCCATTTTGGGGGTTTGGCGTACGCGTGTTGTCATGCGAGAAAGGTGCAGAAAGATGTGAAAGCTGCCCCGAGATAATTAATTGATACACACTGCGTAATATCAGGGTAATAATATCTGGTTCATTTTTTTTTTTCAACCATCCCTGGGATTTATCTGGACCGGATCAGGCATGTGGCCCACAGGGACATCCCTATCCGGACATTTACCCAGGGATCGACGAAATTTTGGCCCATTTTTATCTGGATGGCCTCAGGCATTCACGAAAATTTCTGCAGTTTTTATCCAGATAGGGATCAGGCATTTTGGTGGGTTGTCGGGGGTCCTTAAAAAATCTGATTTTTCTTATTCCTCTGTACAAAGTGCTTTGGATCAGATCTATCAATTGTAGCAATTGATGTAATTTGTAAAACTGAGGGAGTTACTTAGAACGAGAGCAAAGCAATGGGGAACAGAGAAGAAGTTACCCTCTCCACTACCATCAGATTTAAGAGCTGTTCTCTTGAGTTTTAGCTTGCGTCGTATCTCTAAAGTTCTGCAAAATATTGCAAACTTCTTTGAACTTTTGTATTTGCTCTCAACTTGTCGCATATTGTCTATCACCACTTGAAAACCACTTCTTACTTGCTATATTCATTCTTGAAATATCTCGCCACCAGTCGGACATCTTTGAACCTCCTCAAACTCACTTTGAACAACTTTGAACCCATTTGAACCTACTTCAAACTACTTTGCACATCTTTGAATCTATTTTGACCTCTTTCAAACCTCTTCATATACCTTTAAAGACTATTCGCAACATGCCCCATCATTTCACATTGCTCACTACAACTTTTGGGTATCAGCAGTGATATTTAGTACCAACTTGCACCCTTCCTCTAGTCTGTGTTATACTTCCTAAGCCTTTTAACAGGTTTTTGTTAGGTTTACAGGTCAAGTACCATCCTTTTGGAGCCCACTGTGAGGGGCTTCTAGATCATTTCATTGTTGAACCTCCACTCCTTTCTACCACTCATTTGACCAAAGGAGGCTCAATGATTTCAACTTCGCATTGAACTCATTTTGCCTCCAACCCTCCTGAACAACCAGGAGATCTTGATATAGTATCTCGCCCTCAATAATATTATTTTGCACTCTTTCGTCTTTCATGCTTATGACATTGCTACCATCTTTGACCTCAAAAACATACAAAACATGACACCACACAAATTTCGACCTTGTGACCTTCAAAATCCACCTCGAACATGTCGATGTCTTTTATGCCAGCTCATGGTCATTCAACATCTCTGAAATTTGATGATTTGAGACAACCTAAAGAACTTTGAAAATACTTTGAAGAGCTCAAATTTTTATTTGCAATTTGCAGTATTACAGATCATGACTTGAAGAAGAGACATGCTTGCAGATACATCAACATCAATTCTTATGACCTCTGGAAATTGCTTCCAGAGTACGAGCCCAGCACATTGTTTGATGAATTTCACATCGCAGTATTCAAGTTCTATCCTGAAATAGAAGATGAATGAAAATACAGCATTTTGGACATGGATACACTCATTGGCAAACAGATTCGCACTGTTAGTTTTAACAAAAATGATTTAGGAGTTTATTACAGGTCATTCTACAATATTACAAACTTTCTTCGCTAGAAACATAGACTTTCAGAAGCTGAACAGAGTCGAGCTTTTCTTTGAGGCTTTTAAACAGACTTAAGGACTCAAATTGTGGATTGTCTTGAAGTAAAGTTCCCTGATCACTATCCTGATGATCCATATATGCTAAATGACATCCATGACACTGCAAAATTTGTTATAGCATCCTCAAATTCATACTCCATTCCCCAGAAATTGATTTCTACCTCGAATTCATTGCAATCTAGCACATCGATCAATTCCAAAGACATTTCACACATTCTCAAAAATTTTGCATCAAACCTCTCATTGGTTATCACAGCTTCGAATTCGACCAGATCACTACCCAAAATTTCTGCTTCAACCTTGTTCCTCACCAATAGAGCACCTCTGACTACATTGAACCAAGTGTCTAATGGTATACCTCACAGCTTGAACAATTTGGATGACTTAGAAGCTCATATTGTGGCACTCAAACAGGAACTAGTGCTCAAAAAACAGCTGGCACTTGAATGAGAAAATTTTGCCCTTTGAAATCATCATGTCATACCTCCTGGTCTTCATCGCATCGTCCCAGCTTTGTCCCACATGTCAATGCCAGTCTCATCATCTTCACCTTCAGTAATTTCAATTAAGTCCACTCCAATAGTCGCACCTTCATTACCTTTGAACTCAATCTCGCCTCCAAAATCCTTGTCACATTTATCCCCACCATTGCCTATTTTGACCTCGACTTGCAAATCACCACTACCAATATTCTCATCTTCAATCTCATCATCTGCACCCTCTTCCGATTCAACATCTATTTCGATATCACCTTCGCCCTATATTCCATCGCCAGATTCACGTTTGCATTCACCTTCGAAGTCCAGTATAGCACTTGAAGTTCCCTATCCATTGTATATCTCCAACCATCACCTCAAAATTCATCTACCCCTCATCCTCAAAATGTTTATTACATCCATCACCCACAAATATTTCCTCAACCTCATTTTCCACCCCTTGATTGTTCGTCCAATTTCGATTCAACCAGTCCTTCGACTCGATTATTACGATCATGGTTAGTATCATCAACATCGATTAAATTCACCTATTTCATTTTTCTTTTTCACATTTCGACCTCATTCTATTTATCAAAAACATTTTACTATCCATGACATTCTTCAAAATAGCTTCGACAGCTTTTGCTTCTATTTGCCCATGCAGGCCTTCGCTCACCTTGATCTTGACCTCAATATTCCTCGAAAATGATGACATTGGGGGTCACAATGAATTTCTCAGAATGAGCTGACCACCAGATAAAATATGCCTCAAAACTCAAAGTTTAAGAACAACAGGCAAGTTAGAGTATTACTTTGAACATGCCTGTACAACTGCCAAGGAGGGCTTCCTTGGTGTTAGGAAACAGTCTCCTAACATGCCTATTACATAATACTAATTTTATTTTATTTTATTTTATTTCACCAAAATATGCTACCAAATGCCTATATATGCATTATTTGTCAGCATGGAAATTTTCTATTTACATGCATCAATATGTACACGCATGTGCACATGTGTCCATAACAACATACTACAATATATGTAACATAGTATAATTCTAAAATAAATACTAGGAGACCTCAGTTGAGTTCTCTTAGGTATTTCATCCACATTTGTGGTGAGAAAAGCCTATTTGAGCCAACTATTCTATTTTTAACCCATCACATCAAATCCATCAAACCCCCCATCACATGCGTGTGCCCCACCACCTTCTTGTAGGAGAGCCCGCATGGTCCAGCTAGCAGATTAGTGGGTGTTGCCCTAACAGAAGAACTCAACTACCCTATCAGTGTGCCTTCTCTTACACATGCATACGTCATTTGTCTCAGCGCACCACATCCGCTTATGCATCATTTTGGCAAGAGCCGGAATTAATTGTATATACATATTTATCTTGCTTTTATAAACTGATGCTAGGCCTCGCCTTACATTGCGACTGCCAGTGATCGAGTGGCAGCGCTCATCATTAGGACAGCTGCAACCAGACAACCGATCAGATCTGGTTTAGCTAAGATTTACATTACTCAATTTGGATGACTATTTTAGGTAGTTACTAGCCAAATTCAGTAATAACCCTGAGATCAGGCACTATTGGAAGGGTTATTGATCTGAAGTGCCCAATAGCCGAAATCACATGTTTTGCTGTGTTTGGTAGCCAGAGTGGCCAGATCACATGACTCGAAATTTTGCAAAGATTAGTGGGCATCACCCTGGCACTTGGGCACCCTCAACATCCGATACAGTGTGCAAATGCTGTCAGAACTGCCTGTTGCTTGCCAACAGTGTGCAGAATTGAGTGGAACTGCCATCTTAAACTTTCTGAATGTCAAAGTGTTTGTAGAGTCCACAATCTGAACTCACATTTCGTGGGGACTTGACATCCAATTGAATTCAAATGACACCTTGAACCATAGAACAAAGCAATGTGTATTTATTGGAGGCAAGAAGGAACACAGATGCAGTTCGATGTGGCAATGATGGCAAATGGAAGTATGCGAACACACGTGATTGACTAACATCGGCCAGTCTATGGTGAACCTCACAACCCCTGTACTATTAGTTGACAACCCAATTATGCATTAACCCAGGGTTGCCATCAACACCTGGGTTGCTGATTAGTTTCATTTATGATGGACAGCCACCAGTGAAGACCAACAACCCCCTACTTTATAACTGGCAACCCAATTTGGCTGCAACCTGGGGTTGCCACCAGCACCCAGGTTGCTGATTAGTTTTATTTTTGAGACATTATGGCAGTAAACAGCCGATACATCTCAGCAGCTTGATATTTCACATAAGGTAATACTTTTTCCAGTTAACGAACAACCTCAGATCCACCATGCCACATTCCTCCCTCTTTTCCTCCCATAACACCTGACCCCTTCTGTGAATGGCGATCTTGACTTACCACCATGTCCTCCTGACCTTATCAAAACATAACTGCTATGGCTGCAAAAGTGCCATGTCACTTGTGAATCCTGGCATCAACGACTGTCAAACTCTGTCCAGGGTTCCTCATAATGAACAATCAAGGGTTTGGTTTATATTTTTGCCTGCTTTCCGGTTGCTAGCAAGTTTCTTTCTATTTGTTTTTTAGGTTACATTTTCTATGTACAACAATGATGTGTGCTGACTATCTAGCCCTTGTTTGGATTTAGCGTGTATCAGGACAACAAAAACCAAGACGACAAGGATGACAACAAGGATGACAACAAGGATGACAAAGATGACAAAGATGAGGACAATGAAGACAATGAAGACAATAATGATAGTGACTGATGAGGACGTGAGGATGACAAAGACCAAGATGAAGACCAAGCCCGGACTGACGAAGACGAAGACAATGAGGACAAAGAAGAATGACGAGAATGAGGACAATGAAGAAGACAAAGATGAGGGATGGGCAAAGACTGACCAAGACCAGACTGATGAGGACGAGGATGCTGATGACCAAGACAACCAAAATGATGACAAAGATGAGGACCGACGACAATGATGATGCAGCCAAGGATGGCTCAGATGAAGACCAAGCCCGGACTGATGAGGACGAGGATGACAAAGATGATCTTCTCATCATCCCTCCAGTTCAGGGTAGCTGATATGCCCATATTTATTACATTAACAATATGTGTATATGTCTTTAAAGGCTTCTCCATAAAGGGGGTTTTCCCAACAGCTGGCTGGATGCTCACAGTTGTGAGATTGTAATATATCTCATGTATTTATTATTCTTGTCTACAAAAATTTAATTTTTGCTGTTAGCCCATTATGGCCATACTGACTGCCGTCTGTACCATGAGGCTCTCGAAATAATACTACCTACGGACAGGTATGATTTGATGACAATAAGCTTAGCTTGTTGAATTAAATCTGCACACATGGCACCTATTCTGTGCCTCAATGTAAGAACCCTTAAAACACATATATATGTAAATACATGTATACAAATATGTCATAATGACATATGGACAGGAACCATGTGGTACACCACCCTTTTCTCCACCCCACTGAGCCTCACATGACCTGAGCCTCATGTGACCATGTAGGCTCTCTAGGTATATAAGTACGCTGTACCTCTACCTACCAATACAGAGAGTTCTATGCCCTCTAACCTAAGTTACTTAGCACACTAACCAACTCAACAGGTAAGTAGTAAGATCTGTGAGCACTCTACACTGCGCATAGTGTGCTGCTCAACAGGTTATGGGCCCTGGAAGCGATGTTGCACAGCTATGAGCTCCTTGGAGCTCTAGTTGGAAGGAGTTGTACTGTAGCCCCTCGGGGCTCCAACTCACACGTTGTGCACAGGTCTTACTACCAATGTGCTTCACTGCACTGAGCACCTCATTGCTTTTGTGATGGGGTTAGCCTCCCTCTGACATGACATCATGGAGTGATGATATGCCCTTTTGGCACTCATCATGTGCTAAACAAAAGTACTCTGACGGAGTGCTAAGTTTTGCATCTGGCATTTCTAATTTAAGAGCAAGTGACTGATTTGGTGCTTTTATTAGCTCAAATCTTAAAAATGTCCTCCTCGCTTGATAAACTCATCTCCTTGTTTGACAGCTCCAGCTACAAGGCCTGGGCTGAAAGTATGAAGGCATGGCTTATGTCACAAGGCCTTTGGCAAGTTGCCTCCGGCGCTAAAACAGTGCCAGCAGCAGCTGATGTTGCTGCACATAAGGTGTGGAATTGGGAGAATGATCAGGCATATGGAGCTACCTCGCTCCACCTATCTCCTTCTGTCAGATCCAGATCTGGATCTGCAACAGGACTTGCTAGTGCCCTGTGGCAAGCCCTGCAGGCTGATTTTGGCCAAGAAGGGCCTTCTCAGATATTTGCAGACTTTAAATCTGCGATCTCGATCAGAGTCCCAGTGCAAAACCCTGTGCCAACAATGGCTCAGATCTCTGAGAGATACCAGCGGCTAACTGCCAATGGTGTCGACATCCCTGAGATAGTTCAGGCCTTATTACTCCTTTTGGCATTGCCGAAGGAGTACGATTCTTTATCTTCCACCATCTTATCCACAACTGGTACAACTGGTCTCTCCTACACTGTAGTGAGGGACCATGTGATGGCAGAAGCCTCTTATCGAGCTGCCTTTGCACGCTCCAGGGAAATGGTGAAGAAGCTATCAGCTATCAAGAGAAAGGGCAGTGACCCTAAGTGGAAAGGGAAGGGACCAGAGAAATCCAGTGAGAAGTCATCTGAGCCTTTGGGCTCCGACTCGAAGAAGAAGCATAGGTCTGGCAAGGCTGCCAGGGAAAAGTATGAGAAAAAGGAATCTCACAGCCACCTCGCCTCCACCAGTATGGTGGAGCCCTTCATGGTGCCTAGCACACCTTATGTGGATGAGGTATGCTCTGCCCATGCTGCCATGACCATTAACAGTCAAGGCATTGTTTTGAATGGACTGGCGCAGGCCAGCCCCTCTCGCCTCCCACTGATGTTTGACCAAAGTGTTCAAATGTCATGGCTACACAGGAAATCCATGTATTTCTGCACCACTGACTTGAGAAAGTGGTCTAATCAGCCTGAGTCAAAGGTCACTGGAATCTTCTTCCCCGGCCCCTCTGCCTAAAATGGCCAAGAATCTTTGAATCATCGAAGAAGACCAGATGAGTAAGCGGGAAGGTAAGCACCACCAGGTGGAAACCCCTGAGCCATCAGCTCAGATCGAGGAGGTTCCTGAAATAGAACCTGAGCCTGAGGACGATGATGATGAAGTTTCCCTCAGCTCTGAAATGACAGTCCCAGATTAATCAATCTGGGAAAGCGTGGATAACATGCTCACAGATAAGCCAATAGCCCCCTTCATGGGGGCTTATGATGAAATGTCAGTCCTTTTCCCTGACTATCACATCATTGCTAACAATAGCTTGACAGGGATGAACTATTTGGGCCATTCCCATAATATAGAGCATCCTATAGAATTTTTAATAAATTATATTGTTGCTTGTGATGCAAAGGCCCTAATCAGGCCATGTGTGATGTGTGCTGGAAAGGAATGCAAACATGGTGCCCCTTGGATCTTGGATTCAGGCACATCATTGCACTTCACTGGTGAGATAAAAGACTTCGCCTCCTATGAGGATTTGCCTATGTCTGAGAAATGGCAGGTCAAGACCACTACCAGCATGACTTCAATCAAAGGCAAAGGCACTGTCCTGATTTGTCAGTTAATGGGAAGACAGAGTTGTGCATCATGCACTTATCCCCCATTTTCTATCTCCCAGATTTGACAAGTTGGCTTATGTCAATGGGAGTGTTCCTCATTGCTAAGGAATATACTGTAAAAGGAAACAGTACAATAATTTCCTTTGCTGACAAAAAGGGAAAACCCCAGCTCGATGCAACACCAATAATACATGGCGAAACCATCTATGTGTGTGATTCACACATTCAGAGCACTAAGAGATTAGAAGTCACAACTATCTATGTTGCTGACTATCACATTTGGCACAAGCGGCTTGGCCACCCGAGTGAAGCTGTCGTGCGACAGATGCCAAAACACACCCATAAGTTTCCCAAGGATCTAAAAATTCCAAGGGACAGGCACATTTGTTTAGGGTGTGCCAAGGGAAAAATGATGTCAAAGTCATTCCCTGGATCTGAGTCTTGGGCCGAAGGAGCCTTTGAGCTGATCCATTCTGATCTGAAGGAATTACCAACACTCAGTTATCACAAGTACAAATATTTTATTGTATTTGTTAATGATCGAACTTCACATATGTGGAGTCAGTGCCTGAGAAAAAAGTCCAATGCTGCTAAGTCAATCAGACAGTTCGAGGTGATGGCCAAAACGCAATATGACACAAAAATCAAGCGTTGGCATTTCGATCCTGGGGGGGAATTCCATGATTGGGAACTCATAACCCAGCTCAAAGAGGCTGGGATTAAAATTGAGATGTCGGTGCCCCACATCCACCAAAAAAATGGTTGCGCTGAACGCATGATCAGGATGTTAATGGAGAAAGCACAAACATTGCACTTTGCTGCCTGCCTACTGCAATCATGGTGGGAATTTTGTGTAGAGCATGCTACATATCTCTACAACTGAACACCCAATAAACCACCTGAAATGGCGAATGCTGATCAAAGATCTCGATGGCGAGAAGCTTGATCTGAGTGATGAGAAGGTATTCGGATGCAGTGCCTACGTTTACCTGCCGAAAGAGAAGCATTCTAATAAGTTAGCTGCAAGATCAGAGCTCATGATGTACATCAGCCTGGCAGATGGCATCAAGGGTTGGCACTTTATGTGCCCATCAGGGTCAATATTTGTTGGTGCTATGGCACTCTTCGATGAGACTCTGTTCCCTCATTGTCCCAAGGCCAAGACCCCGGCAAAAACTGATCTCGGGGATATACCCCCTTCTGGAGATGATGACCACTCTGGGGGATCAGGGGATGATAGCAATGGAGGAAGTGATGACAGCTTCTATCCAGACCATGGGCATTATGCTCCACCAGCACTGAATCCTCCTTTATGAGCTCTGTCCCCACCACCTTCACAATTAGGGTCTGGAATGCCTAAAATGTCTAGAGACCTGCTGTTTGACTCCTTTGGTGATCCGCCTCAGGGTGCTGATCCATTTGCGCCAGCAGGTGCACTGGGTCCATCATTCCAGCCTAGTCCAGCACCGCCAGCAGTAGAGGCCCCCATACCTGATCAAACAGGCAGCGACGAGTCCCAACTTGTCTGGGCAATGTCTATGGTGAAAATTGTGACCCCATTCAAATTGAACAAGACATTGTGTGGGAGCGCCAATGGTGGGAACCAGTGGGACAAGGCAGGAATCGTGCTCCAGCCCTCCCTCAGGTTGAAGAAGAGGTGCCAGCTGGGCTCTCTCAACCACTAGTGGCAAGTAGAACTCCTCCCACACAGACCCCGGATAATTTGGGATTAGAGTACATGACACCCCCTCAACCTCAGGAGTCTGAGGTGCCATGGATTTGGCACCAGAATCCCAATGAGGAGCGAGGATGGTGGTTACCCAATCCAGGTACCCCATCATATTGGGGCCCTAGAAGGGATAATTATGTCGCTGAAGGTGGAATGGATCTGATGCACCTTTTGCTTAGCAAAGCAGTTGCACCATCTACAGTGTCAGATCCTGTCCTGATCTAGTATCGTGACATTGCGTGCTTACCCAAGCCTGCACAATCAGAGTGGAGAAGTGCATGCCTGGAGAAACTAGAGGCCCTCCGTAAATGGCATGTCTATGACATTGTAGATCTCCCTGCTGGCCAAAAGGCTATTAAAAATAGATGGGTTTTCTCTGTAAAATCTGATGGATGAAAACGGGCCAGACTCATGGCCAAAGGCTTCTCGCAAGTTGAAGGTGTCGACTATGTGAGATATTCTCTCCAGTGGTCCGCTATGAGATGGTGTGCCTCATGTTTGCCCTGAGTGCCCTAGAAGGCATGTACATGATGGGACTCGACGTAAAAACCACATTCCTGTATGGCAAACTAGATGAGGAAATTTACATGCATCAACCCAAGGGATTTGTCATCCCAGGTAAAGAGCACAAAGTCATGCACTTACGCCAAGCATTGTATGGCCTTAAACAGGCCACCCTAGCATAGTGGAGAGAGCTAGAGGCATTCATGCGATCCATTGGATTTGAACATGCCAGCTCAGACGCTGGCATTTTCATCTACAAAAATGGTAAAGACATTGTCATCACAATAATCTACGTCGATGACAGCGTGTTCTTGGGGAAGAACAAATGCCTTGTAGAGGAAAAGAAAAATGCATGTCTCAAGCATTGGGAGTGTCGGGACACTGGTCGTGTTACTGAATTTCTTGGTATGTGCATAACACAAGGCGCATCAAGAATCACTCTGAACCAAACAACCTACCTAGCCACTGTGCTAGCTCAGTTCGGAATGACGAATGCCAAGGCATCCCCCACTCCACTTCCCATGGGATATGTCCCTACGAAAAACCCTGATAAGCCTAATCCAGCTCTCAGAACTGAGTTTCAATTGGTGATCAGGTATTTATTGTACCTGATGCTCGGAACTCACCCTGATATTGCCTTCGTGGTGATAAAGATGTCACAATTCTTGGCTAATCTGAGTAAAGAACATCTCAATAAGGCACATTACATAATGTGCTACCTAGTCAGTACTCAATCATATGAGCTTATCTATGATGGCTGTGGCAAACAGGGCCTCCAAGCCTTTACTGATTTGGACTGGGCATCCGACATCATGAAACGCAAGTCCACAATGGGTTACTTTGCCACCTTAGCAGGAGGCATTGTGTGCTGGCAGTCCCCTATGCAAAAAACTGTAGCACTTAGTTCCACAGAAGCTGAATACATGGCTCTCTCTGACACTTGTCAGCAGATAATGTGGATCACATCCTTATTTTCCAAATTGGGATATCCCTTGAGTAAGGTGCCTATCTGCACTGATAATCAGGGGTTGATCTTCATCAGATCTAACCCCGTTCAGAAAAGAAGGACTAAACATATCGACATTCGCTATCATTATACACACGAATGTATCGAAGACGGCAAGGTCACAGTCGTCTTCATCCCAGGAACTGAAAACCTGGCAGATATGTTTACTAAAAATCTCGGGAGGCAGCTCTTCAAGAAATTTAGAAGCTCCCTCAGAATTAAATTTGAGGTTCAAACTTAGTACCTATACATGGCACCTTGGATTGTAAAGCCCCTCCAGGTCGATGCTGGTACAGTTTGTGGGGGGGTGTTGAATTAAATCTGCACACATGGCACCTATTCTGTGCCTCAGTGTAAGAACCCTTAAAACACATATATATGTAAATACATGTATACAAATATGTCATAATGACATGTGGACAGGAACCATGTGGTACACCGCCCTTTTCTCCACCCCACTGAGCCTCACATGACCTGAGCCTCATGTGACCATGTAGGCTCTCTAGGTATATAAGTATGCTGTACCTCTACCTAGCAATACAGAGAGTTCTACGCCCTCTAACCTAAGTTACTTAGCACACTGACCAACTCAACAGGTAAGTAGTAAGATCTGTGAGCACTCTACACTGCGCATAGCACGCTGCTCAACATAGCTGCTTTTCTGAGAGGTCCCGGATGGATGTTGTGTTAGTTGAGAGATTCAAAGGCATCGTTATGTTTTTCCATGGATGCTCTGAGCGTAGCCAGAGTTTGGCATCGGTGAGATTTGTGCGTGACGTCATGATGCATGACGATTCGTTGTCACGTGTCACGATCAAGATTCAATCGACACTCAATTGCGATGAGTGAATTCCAGTGCAACAGCCCCTATTCTACTTCAAACTCGCACATCTCCTTCAGTGTTCCCCACCATGTCTCCACAGGAATCTCAAATTCTCTGGTGTTTAGTGGAAGGCGATCCAATACCATACTATGTCCGCGACATTCCGATTGGTGCCAACGTCACTGAATTGAAGGAATTGATAACGCAGTCAATTGAACGTCTCGATAACATAAAGCCTTACCATCTGAAGCTTTGGAAGGTCGTTTCCTTGATACCAAGGCGTGTGCCTTCTGACTTTCTCTTTCAGCTCAATGTGATGGTTCCTATTGATCCAGATGATAGTCTCGCGCAGAGATTAGAGGCCTTGGGTGACATCGACGCGTATTTGGGAAAGTTGAGTTCTGAAGAAGAAGTGGGGGCGCTATTTCCCGAACCGCCTTCCCGAAAGCATCTTCATATCGTGGTTCAGTGCCCTGGTGAGTACCGCTGGCTCATCGTTCCTTATGAGCAGAACTAATGACATGACTTGTACATATTTGTTTCAATCGTCCTCGCGAACGCGACTCGCTCGCGGCTCCGGACTCTTCACCCCCACTCTCCCAACTCGCCGGCAACCTGACCATTCATGCCGATTCTTGTTTCAGCGATCTCTCCACCCGGTATCAGCGCAAGTTCGTCTAACGAGTCCAACCTCGCAGATGATGGTAATGTCGCATTATCTCTGTGTTAATTTGGATATTGCTTACAATGCACATCCACCTTCAGGCAAAGGATCTGGAGAGAAGCGTCTTCGTGAGTGGATCCGCTTCGAGATAAATGTACTCTTGGAACCTTGGGTATTGCAGATGTAGCTGAGATTAGTATCGACATCCTTCATCGTTGGTCTAAAAAGTCCAAACTCAGCCTTCCTTTGATCTCCGAGCTTCCTGGACTCCTCAACAAGCCTCTACCACACGATGAAAAGATCCCTTTGACCCGCATACAGTTTGACAACCTCCTCTCTGGCTTGACGGAGACGACAGACGTCTGCTATAGAGACGATGTGAAGAGGCTATTCCGTATTAGTGATGCGGAGGCTAGCGAAATACTTCATTTGATCTTCTATAACGCTGCCGTGCAGCGTGCCCCGCCAGACAATGGAACCGAGGCCTCGTTCATTTCATTCTGGGATGACAACATTCGAAAGATCTTGGAGCTGCTTGTGCCCTTTGGGAAGAGTTTTCGGGACTCCAGCTACCACACCGGTACTGAAAAAATTAGACCGGACTATGGCTTTTTAAAGGACAACGTTTGCCCTTTCCGGGGGGAAGAGAAACCCTCGAATAGCCGTGATGATCCTAAAGCTGAGTTGTCCAACAAACTCACTTGGATCTATAGCCCTGCGCCATACGTGTTTGGTGAGCATAATTATTCTTCCATATATGTGTGTTTCTCCTCATCACTATCCGTCTGGTGTAGGGTATTATGCTATTGGGCCCGACCTGACGCTTGCGGCAATCTGTGCGCCGTCGACACCATCACAAATGCCAGTTGTACTAGACCTGGCATCCGCCAACTTGCGGCTCAAGCGTGACCGCATCGCGAACCTATGTCGGTTGATCAATCTTTCTCCCTATCTCTATCCACTGCTAAAGCTCATTGGACGTCGTGACATCCCGGAGTTCACTGTCATCGAACTGTATGTCCTTTCCTATCATCTCGGAGGTGTAATTGATGCTATATTTAAGGAATGGCAAGTCTGTGGAAATTGGGACAAAAAATGTCAAAAAGGTCTATCATGGCGACAAACGCGCAGAACGGGTTCAATATATTCAGAACATTTATCGCCAGTTGCAAGAGAAAGATGTACCTCATGTGGATGCTCTTACCCATGCATCTGGTTCAACGATATATGTCGAACCGAAAGGAATTGCTGTCACACCAAGCAACGAGAAGGAACTGCTAGATGCCATCATCTGTGTTCTACGAGCACTCCAGGTATGTACCATATTATTATGCACGTGTATGTAAACTCACATCACATTGCATCACATAATAGGTTCTCCACCAAGCACCGCCATTGTTTCATAGAGATATCCGATGGCCTAATGTTCTCCGGCAGGCCGACGATCACACACTCTGGTTTCTAATTGATTGGGACGATGCTGTTGGCCCTAATAATGTGGCAGCAAATCATTTTTGTCGGAGGGGACACTCTCCACGTGTTTTTATGGATAACCATGGACCCGAGGTGGACATTTGGGGTGTTGGAAACCTCATTCTAGAGTCTACTGGTTTTCTCTCGCCTGAGCTGGTGAAGCTTGGCACGTGGATGCAGAATGCGGCACCGGTCACAGGGGATGCCCTGATTGCAGTCGAAGCATATGCCAAGGAGAAGGGCTTTTAGTTTGGCAATACGGACTGACATGATTGGACTTGGCTTTCAAGCTCTGCTTCATTTGAATGTTGTATCATTGAATCAGATAGGTAGTAGGGCTGGTCTGAATAGGAATTGGGCTGGTCTGCATGGGTCCCTTGTATGGTTGGTCATGACAGTATAATAGGTATTATACCAGTGCTGCAGGCCCAAAATTTTCTGGTATAATACATACTTGTAGGTTCTACATTACCAATCAAGATCTCCATTTGATGTCCACTGAGCATCCTTCTCTGACCACTTTGATGATGTTGCCTTTGGAGGCTGGGAGTCATTCACTTTGCCTTTTACAGATGGAGCAGATGCTGCTGAAGAATTCTGGAACTGCATGATCAATTTTGTGTTTGCAAGATCAACAAAGGCTTCAATGGCAAGACATTCAAGGTTGGCACCTTGAACAAAGGTAATTAATGGGCTCTCATCATCATCACCCTCATCAAATGTGGCTCCATACATTTATTCAGCAGTAGTTGTTGGCACTAACAAATGATCATCTGGGCTGTCTGGCCTGTCCATACTAGGCATGGGATTTAGGAGGTCTTGTAAGGTTGGAGGGGGAAGCACAATGGTGGTTGGGTGAGTTTGGGATTTGGGAATGATTAAGTCTGGCTTTGTAATTGTAGCTTGGATTGCTGGAGCCATGGTTCTAGCACTGTTGTAGTTGTGCCTGTCAGAGTTCATATTGCTACTACCAAGGTTGGGACTTGGGCAGGAAAAACACTGGACTTCCAGTTGGATCCAGTCATCAGTGGTCAGAGGATTCAGGGGTTCTGGGCAGGAATCCACCAGGCCATAGCAGGCCTGGTGAAAAGGGGCCAGAGAGGACTTGGCTTCAACTTGTAAGAAGTTGTGCCCTTCTCCTTGTCAGTTGTCCAATTTCAGGGTGGAGGGAGTTCAAGTTTCCAGATGGAGGGCAAGGGTAGAGTAAGCAAAGGTTTAGTATTGACTTTGAGGTCAAGAGGAGTGAAGAGATTAGGTGACTAAGTCGAGATTAGGTCGAGATTGAATAAGGATGAGTCAAGGATTGATTATTGACTGGTGTAAGCTTACCTTGGATAGAAACGAGCTTCACTGAGTCTAACAGCACAGAATAGGACCAGAATATATAATGGAGTGAGAGTCTAAGGGAGAGGTACAACAGTGAACAGGGCTGCACATAAATGGGAGAAAAAAAGGAAGGAATCTGATCTCGAGCTGTAAGTATATATATATATATGGGGAATGTGACAGATGTGAAAATATGAGCATCAGATGAGTAAGCATCAGGATTCTTTATCATCTACAATCAACTGGAGAGGAAAAAAAATATAAGTACTGTAAAACTGCTCATTGGATGCATCAAACACCCCATAGGAAAAAGCTACCATCAGCAGGGACATGGTGAAAGTAAACAGAACATAATACCATTACCTTGGTCCTGCCAACCAGTTGTTGAGAGCTGTGTTGTCCATGAGTTCTGATCCCGCAAGCTATTTGTCTTCTTCAGGCCCATAACCAAGCCATCAAACGAGGTATTGCATTCCTCCTCCACATTTGCATGCAGCCATTATCCTGTCTACATAGTATTCTTCGACCCCATTTTCCATGATGATTGAGCTTGGTCGAGCGAGTTCTCGTGAAGGGAAAAGGGTGCAGTCATTTTCATTGTATGGAAGGATTTCAGATGTGTGATAAGTTGGTCACAATTTTGACATCATAAGCAAATTCAGCATCACCATCAAGACATCGTGGTTGATGTCCATGGTGATGTATGGGCTGTCAAACCTAGGCATAAATTTAGCTACTCATTTCTCACCTTTTGCAGTGTATTGTTGTCGATGATTCTTGGTGGACAGCATGACATGGTCCCTGATGTCCAGTGCAAAGTCAGGTCCATGGGTGAGGTTTGCATAAGCTGCTTGAGAGATCTTCACTTTCAGTAGGTTGTCTTGTGCTTCTAATACATCCAGATGGAGTTTTCATACTGATGGCCATTAGAGCACAAGGCTTACTTGAGTAAAGGCAAAAATCTTTGGAAACTTCTTGGAACCCAGCATAATATCATCAAGTTGAGCTGATGACATGGGTCTGGGCAGTTGAGAATCCAGGGCCATTTTTTGCAGATCATTGCATGGCACTTCTTCACATTGCTAGTGATGTAAGAGACAACAATATTGAGATGCACCAAGCTACAAACCATATGATAATCTGCTGAGGTTTCAGTACTACAGCTGATGTATGTCTGCTAACAAAACTTACTGCTGCAATTCCAGCAAACAATGTTTCTGCATCAGTTGATTTTCCAGTAAGCTGAAGCCCTTCAACCAGATAAAACTGCCTTGGCCAAGGTGTTGTGATATGCACTGTATATATTTCAGCATGGCCCTTACTTGACCATTCATCATATAAACTGTGTTGTGCTCAAATTTGGTCAAGTGCTTTTCTGAATCCTTTGCAAGACTGGCAGTCTCAGAGACAATATGTTTGGTAAAGAAAGCTGAGTGGTCTAAGCAGGCTAAGATGGTAGCCTGGCATTTGGTGAGTAATCTGCAAAATTAGGCTGCAAGAAGGCTTACAAGCAAGTGAGAAAATCAATGAAAAATTGATTATCAAGGATTGCAGATGCTATAGAGCAGCAGATGATGAAGCAAAAAAGATAGTAGTTAATCTCAGCTTGATGTTGAGCTAAAATCTTTGATGTAGTGGCCCAGTGTGCAGTCAGAGTGTTTAGAGAACCTTTGAGTGGATTGGTGTTTGACCCTGAAGACCCTGAGGTGGAAGATTGAACTGGTGGATGGAAAGATGGGATAGTAGTACTTTCAAGATCACTGTCTTCATCCTCTACATAAGCCTTCCACTTGTGAAAATGGACTTTTGGAGCTGTACCACTGCCTGATGCAATAGCCTTGCCAGAACTTTTCAATAACTCCTCCATGACTTCTTTTGCTAAAATTGGCCATTCTCATTTGAGTTTCTATTGGAAACTCAATTGTGAGACCCTCATCAAATGATATTGAACATGATGCTTACATCACACTGATCTGCATGCTCAAAGGCATGAGATCAAGAATTATTGGCATGGAATTTATCACAGGCAATGCAAAAGTAGAGACTTGTTGCTCTACCCCCACCTGTAGTCCCAGGATGTTCAATGGCAAGTCAGAGACAGGTTTGGTCAGGGTTCTTCCCACCTGATCTATCTTCTTGGGGAGGGACATAACCATTTTTGTGCTGCCTCTCATGTTCAGCATCATGGTCAGCAGCACCTGACTGCAGCAATTGGGTTGATAAGACCTCTGAAGGTGGCCCAGGGTTGATAGAGGCTGGACTGCCAAACACTGCATCATCATCACTTTGCACAAATTGGAATGGAATTGGCTGATTCTTGGACACATTGTCCATTGATGCATTGGACCTTGGCATCTAAATAATTATAATGCTTTATTAGCCAAGGAAAAGAAGACTCTGGCACATACCATTGGCACATCCCCTCCATTGTGTGTAACCTGCAAATGCTCTTCATACATGTTTGATTCATTCCAGTAACACATCCATGTCACTGCTTCATCTCCTGTAGCAATGAGGTGAAGCATGGTTTCCAAAAATGAGATATCATACAATAAATAACTTCCCTTTGATACAAACAACCTGATGGAGTTGGAAAATTGGATGTGCAGGCAGGTTGAGGAAAGTGATCACAACATCTGATTTGAAGGTCACCAGTCATTTTCCAGGATTAGTAGCTCAGGCATTGTGAAGGGTTTTGGAAGGCTGCCATGTTTGGCAGCCTACACTAAGGTAGACAGGTAGACAAGAAAAACAGGATCAAGTTATCTTCATTGCACAGAAGTGGGAACGAAGGCAGAATTAAAAGAAGGTCAATTAAATATGTATGTAAAAGATTGACCATGTAAGTAAAGGGCCACATCAAGTGTAGTGTGTGATTTATAAAGGCCACATCAAGCATAGTCACATAATAGGAAGATGCCATATCAGTAATCAACACCTGTGATGTCATCAATGTATGTGTTGTTGGTGTCTGTGCAGTGCCAGTGGTGTATGAATATAAGTCATGTGCTAACCAAATGACTGCAGGTGGGTGATGGAAATTTAGTCATGTGCTGACTAAGCAACTGCAGGTGAGTGCAGGCAGCTGTAATATGGTAGTGTGTTGTGTGTTGTCATAAGTCTGTGTAGTCAGACTTACAGATTTGGCCAAAGGTCCCCATGTCATCATACTTGACTTTTGCCTCTGATTGAGGAATGCCATCATTGATTCCAGAACAGGAGTGGTCTGTAGCAGTGTGAGGTTTCTCATTCTGCCAGACCACAAACATGGGAGAGATCTTCATGCCAAGAAGCAGTTCTGTGTTATCCAAAGACTCCAACCATTGACCAGCTCCAATTTTGCAGTCATGAAAGGCTCATATTACCTCTGTGTCCTCAGGGTTGGAGTTATAATCAGAAGCCACTTGTTCTAGTTCAATCTTCCAGTCACCTTCTAAGGGCCAAAAACCTTCATGAAGGCCTCTCATGACAGATTTAATGGAAGGTTGGTTGGGATGATCAGCTAACAGAAGTTTGAACTTGTCAACATCAAAAGGAGTTTCCACTTTGATTGCACCTCCTAAAGAACAGATGGAATCCTGAATTGTAGGATCATCTAAGAGATGTTGAGGAGGAGAAGGTAAGGGAGAAGCAGACTCGGTGTAGAGTGCAGAAGGTGAAATAAGATCCATAGATTTGTCTGTCGAGATGAACCCATGATGAAATTGGGGGGGTTCAAGAATAACTGATGCCTTACATTTTAATAGTCTACTCAATGAATGAGATTTCTTCTCAATAAACATCATCACATTCTCCCATAACTCTAGCAGCTCATGTTCAGTTGTGAGTCTGGAGGAGAGTAAAGCACTGTTTATTGTCTTTTGCTCTGTATCCTTCACTGCAGACACAGTGGACCCCATGCTTACAGCAATTTGGGACAAACCTTGGACTTGGACATACCAAACCTCCAATTGTGGCAAGGAACATCTGCACACTTTGGGTTATTGCCTGACAAAGAAGCTTGAGATGAAATAACTCTTTTACCACCATGTAAGGGACTTGCTGGCAGAGGAGATGAAAGCATTTGAGCAAGGAGTGGTAGATTAAATTGAGCTCAATCATCAAGATGGAAGGGTTTCTTTGAATACTTGTCATGAACATAAACATCAAATGAGATAGCAACGAGAGGATTAGTGGGAGCTACTCAGAAAAGGTCCATAATAATGGTCCAATGATCCTGAAGCTCAGTGTCCCAATGAGGGAAAAAGAAGGCCATAACTGTAAAGTACCCTTACTCTCCTCCACACTGACATCCAAAAATGGAAGGTTGTTCACACAGTCAGATGAGTAAGTTTCTGAGGCAAGCTCAACATAATCTGGTCAACTATCATTTTGAGTTTAGATAACCTATACAATTATATACATAACCCTAACTAACCACCACATCATGCAAATGTGAGTGGGGGCAGGACAGCAATATTAACTAAAACCAAAAAAAAAAAAAAACTGCCCCTATGCAAAATGCAGGGAGCATGTCCTGCTGTCATCATCCCTGTCCCTGTCTGCATTGTTGGTCATCTTGTGGGTTTCTGTCTTTGACCCACCACATCAGTGTTCTTCATGCTTGTCGTCCCTTCTCTTGGTGCCATCATGTGAGCTGCTTCTTGCTGGTGGGCTTCTTGTCAGTGTCCCTGTACACGCCACCCCTCATTCATGCCCCATTCATCATCATCCCTCATGGCAGTAATGGTGGTCCCTCCTCATTGTTGTTGTCATTGTCCTGGTTGTCCCTGGTTTGTGCCCCCCCCCCTTGGCCATTGGTCATCCTGTTGGCTTCTGTCATCTGCATCATGCCTCGTCAGGTTCATCATTGTCATTGTCACCCTCCCCTCTCATTTTCCAACTGCATTTTCTGGCCCCATTCCCAGTGATGATACTCAACCCAGAAACCCAAACAAAACCTACTAAATGGCTTCAAATGGTATAACACAAGTCAGAGGAAGGGTGCAGGTTGGTACTAAATATCACCACTGATTTCCAAACATTGTTTTTAGTGAGGCAAATTGATGAGGGATGGTGCAAATACTCTGTAAGAGTGTACAAAGAAGTTCAAAATAGTTCAAAATAGGTTTGAAGACATGCGAAATAGTTCAAATAAGTTCAAAGACATGCAAAGTAGTTTGAATAAGTTTGAAGAGGTTTGAGGTATATCAAGGAATGAGTTTAGCAAATGTGAAGTGTTGTTTGAATGACGATAGGCGATGGGCAATAAAATGAGGAGTGAATACAATAGTTTCAAAGAAGTTCATAATATTTCACAGAACTTAGAGATATGATGCAAAGATAAGACTCGAGAGAATGGCTCTTAAGTCAGATGATAAGTGAGAGGGTACCTTGTGCTCTGTTCCCCATTGGTTCCCTTTTATTCTAAGTAACTAACACAAGTCTATATACAAATTGAAGAGATAGTACTAAAAAGGGAAATAAAACATGTGTAAAACATGAGGCAATATATCAAACAATGAGGACTTTGTAGATTGTGAAATAGATGAGAAATGATAAATAATTGAAACATATAGTGTTCCCATATAGTAAAAGTACTTATCTTTTGCTTTAATATATCAATGAAACATAAAAACACACTTATCGTATTCTAAGTCTCTTGTAGTCTCTCCTCATGTCTGGTAGTGCTCAATATGTGATGAAATGGTTTGTTCTGGATGTGCAGCATTGATGTGTTCAGTTGGTACTCAGTGCAGAGTCTCAACAGAAGGGGTGAACACTAAACCTACAACTGCAGGCATGCTTGGGGTGAAGGGGTTCGATTAGAGGGCCTCAGATCATCCTTTGGGGCATGGAGACTACGAAGAGGCTGGTACAGTGGTTTTCGAGGTGCACACTAGTTGTGTATGCAAAAAGGAAGGTATGCACAGTGGCGAAAAAGTGTGCAATGCAAAGGGGCAAAAATGTGCAATGACGAGGGAGGTTAAAGTGGGAGGTGTAGTGGGGCAAGGACAGCACTGGGATGTGCTGCTAGAGTGGTGCATGAGTTGGGGGCGCAAATGGGATGTGAGTGCAACAGGCAGAAAAATGCACAAATGGAGCACAAAATGTGGCTATACAATAAAATGTGCAAATGCAGCTATATGAAGGGCACACTACAAGAGTGCACAAATGAAGATGAAGGACGCAATGCAGAGACAAAATGCAGCAATATGATGAAGGGGATGCAAGTGATATGCAAATGCAGTTATACAAAGGGCACACTACAAAGGTGCATGGACTGGATGCTGGTGCACAGACTATGTGCGATGCTGACTGAGCTATGAACTATGAGGTGGGGAAAGATCCTCTGGATTCTCTATCTGTTTTTACAATACCTTTATTTGCTGTGCACATTGCCTCATGTTCTACAATTGTTATTATTTCCTTTTTAGTACTATTCCTTCAAATTGTATATAGACTTGTATTAGTTAGTTAGAAGAGAAAAGAACAAGAACAATAGGGAACAGCACAAGTTACCCTCTTGCTATCATCAGATTTAAGAAGTCATTCTCTTGAGTCTTAGCTTGCGTTGTATCTCTAAGTTCTGCAAAATATTGCAAACTTCCTTGAAACTATCATATTCACTCTTTGTTTTATTTCCCATCACCTATCGCCATTCGACAAACACTTCACATTTGTTATACTTGCTCCTCGATAAACCTCGAACCTCCTCAAACATCTTCAAACCTACTTCGAACCTCTTCGAACCTATTTTGGACTCTTTTGAACACCTCGTATGCTCTTACAGATTATTCAAACCATCACTCATTATTTCGTGTCACTAAACACATTGTTTTGGTCTCAGCAGTGATATTTAGTACCAACTCGCACCCTTCCTCTGACTCATGTTATACCATCCGAAGCCATTTAGTAGGTTTTGTTTGGGTTTCCGGGTTGAGTATCATCATCGGTACTGCAATTGCAAGGCAGCTCAAAATGCGCTTGAGCTGGTCTGGTTGAAACACCCTAATGAACATGCGGCTTTGGTTGTAGTGCACCAATATGCCTTGCACAACTAAGTATTCACTAATGTTGAAAAATGCACAATAATAGCACATGATTTCTTCTGCAGTTATGAGGCCAACACATGCAGTTTCACCAATAAGCTTGTCTAGGTCACTAATACTCCATTTGCTGCCATCCCTAGAGCCGGGGTAGAGCTTTAGGACAGCATCTTTGAATGTGCCATAGTTATGCATTACGCTATACTCCGGTAGCAGTTTCCAAGTGTCCACAGTGTTGCTGTTCAAATAGCGCACAGTGTGGAACTTCTTATCAGTCTCATCAGTGACGTTACAATTGCAGAGAAGTTGCGCAAGCTCCTTGAAGTACTTCTGGAGTTCGCACAGTTTTGCAGGGTTAAAATGTGGTGCATTTTGGTTAGATGCAGATGGCATGTGCATGGTAGCCATGGTAGGTGTAATAAGGTGTGTAAAGTTAAGATTCAGTAAAAGCGCAGCAAAATTCAAAGGTGGGGAAGAATGCGGTGATGCAGACACAGTTAGGGTAGGTAGGGAGGATTCAGGTGAAGGTGGAGGTAAAGACAGCACAGACAAGTGATGCATGTTGTTTAGGAAGAGTGATTCGAATACTGGTATTTCTCCAAGCTGGAGCACAGTTGCTAACAGCTCAGAATGGAGACTGCAGAGGTGGTTAATGTTGAAGTGAAGGGCAAGCCAAAGGAGGTCTAAATAAAGTCTGGTAACCTGAAACCCCTTGCAGTGGGCTCCAAAAATGATGTGTTTAGTTGGTACTCAGTGCAGAGTCTCAACAGAAGGGGTGAACACTAAACCTACAACTGCAGGTGTGCTCGGGGTGAGGGGGTTTGATTAGAGGGCCTCAGATTGTCCTTCAGGGCATGGAGACTACGAAGAGGCTGGTATGGTGGTTCTTGAGGTGCACACTAGTTGTTTATGCAAAAAGGAAGGTATGCACAGCGGCAAAAAAGTGCACAATGCAAAGGGGCAAAAATGTGCAGTGTGGAAAAACATGCAATGGGAGGGCAAAAATGCGCAATGACAAGGGAGGTTAAAGTGGGAGGTGTAGTGGGCCAAGGACAGCACTGGGATGTGCTGCTAGGGTGGCGCACAAGTTGGGGGTGCAAATGGGATGCGAGTGCAATGGGCAGAAAAATGTGCAAACAGAGTGCAAAACAAAAAAATGTGCAAATGGTGCACAAATGCAGCTATACGAAGGGTGCACTACAAGAGTGCACAAACAAAGATGAAGGATGCAATGCAGAGATGAAATGCAGCAATACGATGCGGGGGATGCAAATGATATGCAAACTCAGTTATATGAAGGGCACACTACAAAGGTGCACAGACTGGATGCTGGTACACAGACTATGTGCGAGGCTGACTGAGCTATGAACTATGAGGGGGGGAAAGATCCTCTAAATTCTCTATCTGTCTGCCTACTATGTACAAATGGCTTATGTGATAAAAATGGTAAAATAAAGTGTAAAAATAGAAAGTGCCATGTGCTACCCACAAGTGCATCCATTTGCCCATCTAAACCTGACTGCACTATGCCACTGCCTCAGCCAATAAGATTTGCACACACCATAGCCCAATACCCAACTGTTCTGGTGCGATGCACTATTTTTGGTGTGCTCTAGGTCCCATGTGCTCTTCCCAATTAATCTGCTTTGGTGTAATATGTCGCATGCTGTGCCTTAGTAATAATGATGTGATTGACCTGTGCCAGTTACCAGATAAGGTGATGCTGATTGGAAATGTGGAAGAACTATAAGGAGATGCTGTGCAAGGCCAAATAGCACCAAAGCACCAGGATTACATGAAAGTGCCCAAGTGTGCATGGTCTAATGCCAAATAGGTGCAAAGCACCCCAATTATGTGAGAATGCACAGTTTGCTTATGTTGGAATCATTGTGTGCCTTGAATAAATGCACAAGTAAGCTGGAAGCCGCGATGTACAGTGCAATTGGTGTGGTGGATTGTTGTGTGTGTGATAGGAATTGTGCAATGAGTGCACAGCAGAGAATGTGAGTTGCAGGTAAGGCATAAAAAGAGTGCATAAAGGCATATCAAGCATGCAAAAAGGCACACAAAAGTGCATGAAGGCATGCAAAGTATGCAGAAGCCATCTAGGAGGTGTGCACAATCACAAAAAATGCTGTAGTATGTGTGCAGGGTGATAGGGAGCCATATCAGCATGTATCGAAAGTGTTTCAAGACAGCTATATGGTGGCTGATATCATTTGAAATGCTGCGAATTTATTCAAAGTGTTGCAAAATTGTTCGAAGTCATTCAAAGTTGTCTGAAATAGTGCAAAATAGTTCAAAAAGGATTTCGTAGGATTTATAGTGGTTCGGAACGTCTGTTGTAATGTGTCAATATGTGTGGGAATCTTCTCCAGACCTTAGCATGCACAGGGGACCTATCACCAGTCTTCCTTGTGACTGCTGCTGCTGCTCCCATCATTGTTGGTGCCGCTGCTGTTGTTCTTGTTGGCTCTGGTGTCATTCTTGTTGTTCCCCTGATTCTCATCCTCCCTAGCATCATCTGGAGCCAGCTCAGGGCTTTGTGGTTGCTGTGTTGGTGGTGGAGGTGGTCTTGTCATCATTGTCATCTCTGTTGTGGTGGCAGCCATGGTGGTGGTGGGTCCTTGGCACTGGTGTTGCCCTCAACTAGTTGTTCCCTGCTCTTGTTGTCTGTAGCATTTCTGTGATAGTGGTGTTGCCATTGTGGGGGCCATGGTACCTTTCATGATGTTAGTTAGTACAATAGAAACACCTAGAATACAATAAAAGTTATGTTAGCCAAAGGAAAAAAATGAGACAAAAAGAAAAAAACTTACCTGGGCCCGTTTGTTACATGAGGTTGCTGTTGCTGTTGTTGCAAGAAGCATTGGAGGAGTGTGGATGGAGGTTGACAGGGTGGTGGTGGCAATAGAGGGAAGTGGGAGGCAGCCACATCGAGAGTGGTGGTTGACTGACAAACATTGGTTGAGATGGTGGGAATATCCATTGTTTGGCTGGAATGGTGACTGGGAAAGTGTGTTGCCTCATATGGAAATGTCTGTGTGGGGGAGAGGTGAGTCAGCTACACCTGCAGACCACATGCCAAATACCCCTATCTAATCAGCTTCAGTCCATTAGAGAAAGCTTGATCCTTTTTAACTAGTGCATAACCAGCCCCAAAGTCTTTTGGTTCATCGTGGTGATCATATCCTTTATCCATTAAAGCAAAGAGTTTCTCAAAATCAATGAATAAATTAAGAAGGATCTTGTGCCAAATTGTGCAGGGAAGGGGATTGCCAACTAAAGCAAATTGAGCTTTATTGACAAGGATATCTTGAGAGCTTTGGGGACTGTAGACTGAAAGAAGATCTTGAGTCTTTTCAAGATGAGGATCAGTTGTAGTCAAGTCAGAGAGCTTGGATAAGTAGGATGCTTTTGCAAGCATAGATGCTGGGATGGCACCTTTAGAGATGGATAATCCAAGAAGATTTGACTGGGGCTAAGATGCTGATAGGTCCATCGTGCACTCTAAGATCTGGAGAAGGTTTTCAATCATATTGACACACTATGACAGATGCTCCAAACCACTACAAACACCACAAAATCGACTTCGAATTCTTTTCAAACTATTTTGCACTATTTTGGATGACTTCGAACAACTTCAAATGATTTTGGGACACTTCAAATGCTTCCAAATGGCTTTGCACTACTTTAAACAACATTGGCCACCATATAACTGTTTCAAAACACTTTCGATACATGCTGCACATCCAGAATAAACCATTTCATCACATATCGAGCACCACTGCACACGAAGAGAGAAGACAAGAAATTTAGAACATGATAAGTGCAGTTTTATGTTTCAATAATATATTGAAGCAATAGAACAAGAACTTTTACTATACTGGGACAATGTACATTTTATTTATTATCATTTCTCATTTGTTTTATGTTTTACAATACCTTTATTGCTGTGCATACTGCCTTGTGTTCTACACTTGTTATTATTTCCTCTTTAGTACTATCTCTTCAAATTGTATATAGACCTGTATTAGTTACTTAGAACGACAGACAAGCAATGGGAAACAGAGAATAAGTTACCCTCTCCACTATCAGATTTAAGAGCAGTTCACTTGAGTCTTAGCTCGCGTCATATCTTTAAGTTCTGTAAAATATCGCAAACTTCTTTGAACTCTCGTATTCACTCCTCAACTCATCGCCTATCGCCTATCACCATTTGAAAACCACTTCTCATTCATTATATTTGCTTCTTGACATACCTTGACATTAATACAACATCTTCAAACCTCCTTGAACACCTTCAAACCTCTTCAAATCTTCTTCAAACTATTTCACACATCATTGAACCTATTTCAAACTTTTTTGGACAACTTCGTATGCTCTCACAGACTATTTGCACCATCTCTTACAATTTCGCATTCTAAACACAACCTTTGGATATCAGTGGTGATATTTAGTACCAACTCACACCCTTCCTCTAGCCTGTGTTATACTTCTTAAGCCTTTAACAGGTTTTTGTTAGGTTTCCAGGTCGAGTATCATCAACACAAGTGCATCTCTGTTGTTGTTGTTGCTGCTGCCATTGCTATTGGTTGTCATCGAGCCTGTGGTGGTAGTGGTCATTGATGTTGATGTTGATGTTGATGCATTGATGCATTGTTGACATGGCTGTTGTGAGAGTTGGTTGGAAAATGAATGTCAGTCAACAGAAAATTTCTTATCACATGTTGCATCACAAACTGCTGGGTGAATTGCATTTACTGAAGAAGCAACACAGGACCTCCTAGTTGCACTTGAACTGTCTTATACTCTGGCATCTGCTTGCCCCTAGCATGCTCGGATGCAAAAATGAGGTTGAAGCAGTGCTCCATGCAGATAGTTGCCTATGAAAAGGTTCCTTACCCTTGGAACCTGCCTTTATGATGGCCATTGTTATGTCATGGCAATGTCATGCAAGCCATCCAGATGATGCATGCCCTGTGCATTGACATTCTTCTATGGCATATTTATTAATCTAATAGTCCCAATAAGCATTCATGTCTGCCACTTTCCACAAGCCACCACCATGCCACTATCATCTAGGTGGCCTTCATATAAATAATGACACCACTATCCAGTGGGCATCATGTTTGAAGGGTAGAGAATTACATCCAGTGATAAACTGTCCTGCTGTCAAGAAGGTAATATTCAACAAAGTAATAGCCTTTCGTGTAAACTTCAGACAAGTTGGAAAGGTCGCTGGTGTTCACTGGATGCTTGTCACCCAAAGCGCACCATTCAAGAGATATAAAAACATGGATCCATCTGAGATTCCACAGTTTGAGTCAGGTGAGAAGGAAGCAATTGCACAAAAGTTGCTTGAAGAGGTGGGTACGTCGAATCATTAGTAGTTGTTCAATATTACAATGATCATTGGACATGTTAGGCATCAAGGAATATGAGTTTGCAACTGTCTTGGACTAAATGTGTATAATGTAGTGATGTTATAACAAAACTCTTTAAATCTCTCTCCAGCCCCCCAGCCTATTTATGGCAGTGGTGGTCGTTGTTTGAAACCCCACCAAACTTTTGTCACCACCAGGAACACCACTGTTCCCAATATCTCAGTACCAAATGCGAGCCACAGGTATTGTTGAAATTAATCTCCAATGCATGCTGCATACATGAGGCAAACCATGCAGCACACACATGTTACTGCACTTACTGTGCATACATGTGGTAAACACATTCCTGAGTCATGTGACATCCTTACTATTATGTATATAAGGAGAACCTATACTGTAGTAGATATACAATGTTCTTACCTCTGCTAAACCCTAGCTCTAAGACTAACTAAACCCCAGGTAGGTTATAAGGAACATGTTGTCTCTTCCTCTGTGCAGCATATGTAGTCTGCTCCAACAGGTTATGGGCCCTGCTGGGCACATCGCAAACACGCCTTAACTGGCTGCAAACAACATTGACTTCATTGTCTCCAAATTGTAACCTTGCACTCTTTGTGAGCTGCATTGCACTCCCTGCGAGCTGCATTTAAAAACCCAGGTTGACTAGGGTTAACCACTCTGAAGGAGTGTTTTTGCCTGAGATTATGGAACATGTTTTCTTGAATGGAGGACTGATTGAGTGCTTTTACCATACAACATCATGTCTTCAACTCTTGAAAAACTCATACAAACTTTCAATGGCTCTAACTACATTCAATGGGCCAACTCAATAAAGGCATGGCTCAGGTCTCAGGGCCTCTGGCAAATAACTAGCAGGATGGAACTAAAACCACCTCTGGCGCCTCCTTTGACGGCGACGAATGCTGCACTAGTAGCAGATGCTAATGCCAAGCTCCAGACCTGGAGCAACAAGAATGACCAGGCTATTGGTAGCCTAGTGCTCTGCCTGGCCCCCTCTATTTGGCAGTGTGCCAACACCAAGGACACTGCTGAGGAGGTGTGGGATCTCATCTGCACCGATTATGGTGTCCATGGCCCCTTCCAAGTCTTTGCAGACTTTAGGTCTGCAATCGCAATCAAAATTCCAGCTGCAAATCCCATGCCAGAGATTGCCAAGATGGCTGACAAATTTGAGCGCCTTACAGCTGCCAATGTCGCCATCCCCGAATTAGTACAGGCAATAATTCTACTTGCTGCGATGCCATGCGAGTACAATTTTCTATCTGCCATGGTCCTTAACACGACTGCTACTAGAGCCTTGACATTTAAACATGTCAAGGACTCCATTGTTGCTGAGGCCTCATGGTGCATGGCAGTTGGAAAGCCCATTGGCCTGCCTCAGGCCACCAAGCTTTCCACTGTCAAGTGCAAAGGGGGAAACCCCAAATGGTATACTCAGGGCAATGATGGAGATTTGTCCCGAAAGTGTGGATGACGTGGGGACAAAAAGACTAAAGAGGAAAAGCCTAAAGAGAAACATACCCACCTCACCTCAAATGCCTTTACTACTATAAATAGTAATGGCACCATCATACCACTGATGCTGCTCATCCAGTGCATTGAGAAGGGTGAACATACTTCCACAAGGGATCCTCGCCGCTGACTGCCTGCACAGGCATGCATGGGCGTGGCCTCTACCTCTCATTCAGTCTACACCAAATATCAGCAAGCTCGAGACACCCTTGAGCAAATGAATCTCCTGCACAGTGCAAAAAATCTGCGACCGCTGGAAGAGCACCTAATAGTGTGAGAAGGTAAGAGGAGAAGGATTGAACCAGAACTGAAGATTGTAGAGGTAGAAGATGATAGTGTCTCCCTTGGATCGGAGCCTGCAGTTTCTGATGAGGAAGTATGGAAAGCCATCGACAAAATGCTTGTCGATGAACTGCTTGAAACAGGTACATATGATGAAAGGTCAGTCCTTTTCCCTGCCACAAGCACAAGAATTAACATTCAAATGATCATAGTGAATTTTTCATGTGAAATTTTACTGCTACTGAATGTATCATTGAACTATTTACATCTTAATGAATGTGTTATGTGTGCAAAGGGAGATTGTAAGAAAGGTGCTGACTGGATCATGGATTCAGGTGCATCAAAACACTTCACTGGTGAAATGAAAGATTTCGCTTCTTATGAGCCTTTACTGAGAAAGGACTCTACTCTGGTTCAAATGGCCATGGGTACTACTCTTATAGTAGGAAAAGGAGCAGTATTCATTAGACATCAGGTAGTATGTTATGGGAAGTCAAAAACATGTGAAATGCAATTATACCCCATCTACTACATACCCAACTGTAATGCTTGATTACTGTCAATGGGTGTCTTCTTACAAGACAGAAGTGACATGCATGGTTCCTCCACACACATTTCATTTTTCAAGAAAGGAAACCCAATTATGGATTGTGTCCCTCTTATAAAATGTGACATGATTTATTGGGCTGAGACTCATATATTGAGCACCAAAAAAATCAATGTTGTGACAATGTACGTCGCAGACTACTTGACTTGGCATAGGCAACTTGGACACCCATCCAAAGAGGCACTAGGGAAAATGCCTAATAGCACCATAAAATTCCCAAGGAATTTAATTATTCCTAAAGACAAAATTATATGTCCAGGGTGCGCTGAAGGGAAAATGACCTCAAAATCTTTTCCCGAATCAGATTCACATGCAGAAAGACCCTTTGAATTAATACATTCCGATCTGAAGGAACTCCCAGTACTATCGTACCATAAACATAAATACTTTATTGTATTTCTGGATGACAAAACGTCACTTATTTGGGTCCAATGCCTTAGAAAGAAATCTGATGCTGCTGCAGCCATCACACAATTTTGGGCAGTGGCTTTGACACAGTATGGTGCTACAATCAAGTGCTGACATGTTCATCCAGGGGGGGAGTTCAAAGATCGTGAACTACAAAATGTGCTCAAGGACTTTGGCATCAAAATAGAGATGTCCGCACCCCACATTCACCAACAGAATGGGTGTGCAGAGCATGCCATAAGAAATGTTGCAAACCCTGCAATTTACCACATGTCTGCCACAATCATGGTGGGAATTTTGCATTGAACATGTGACACACCTATACAACTGAACCCCGATAAGGTGCCTGAAATGGCTAACACCAGTTGGGGACCTAACAAAGGTCCGCCCAGATCTGAATGATCTGAAGGTTTTCAGTTGTGGTGCTCATGTCTATCTACCCAAGGAGAAATGTCCAAATACATTAGCTCCTCGATCAGAGTTAATGACGTACCTTGGATTAGAAGATGGCATTAAAGCATACCGTTTCATGCGACCTAGTGGCGCAATATTCATTGGTGCTACAGCAATATTTGATGAAATGTTGTTCCCATGCTGTCCCAGAGCTAAAACTCCTGCCAATACAGACCTTGGTGATTTTCCATCTCCAGAACCAGAAGATGATAACCACTCATCTGGAATGGACAGCGATGATTCTATACTGCCACAAAATTTGCCCCTTCCTCCATCATCAGAAAATGATGATGATGATGTACCAAGTGAGCAAAAAATGCATGACAATGTGACTGATGCTCCTCCTCCACCACCTCCAGTAATCACTGAGGACTTTTGTCCAAGACATTATGATCAACAGGAATGGCAGCAATTGCCCCGTCGATCAGGCAGGCAGAGGAACATCCCAAACTGTCCTGGCAATACCTATGGAGAGAAGCGACTCTCCTCTGACATAGAGAGAGACATTGCACGTGATCGACATTGGAAGAGATCTGTGGGTCAAGATTCAGATTGTAACCAAACACAACCACAATCTCAACAGAAAAAACTGGTTGCTGGACCGAGTTCGGCACCCCATGAGAGTGTGCCCAATTCCAATGATTAAGAACATGATCACCCAATGGGGGAGCTGGACGAAGCAAGTTATATTAAAAAGATAACCAAGGAAGGTGGAGATAAGCTTATTCGCTGGCTGTTGTCAAAAGCAGTCAAACCATCGAGCAAAATAAGCCAAGTTCCAAACTAATTTTGCGATATTGCATGCCTACCACGGCAGCAGCAATGTGAGTGGAAACCAGCTTGTCATGAAGAATTAGAGGCTCTTTGTAAGCGACAAGTCTATGACATCGTCAATCTTCCACATGATCAAAAATGATCAAAAATAGATGGGTTTTCTCCATGAAATCAGATGGAAGAAAACGAGCCAGACTCATGTCCAAAGGCTTTTCACAAGTCAAAGGCATCAATTTGATGAGATTTTCTCACTGGTAGTCCGCTACAAGACCATATGCCTCATGTTTGCCCTTGCATCTCTAGAGGGCATGTATATGACCAGCCTAGATGTAAAAACTGCATTTTTATATGGCAAACTAGATGAGGAGATCTATATGGATCAACCTGAGGGTTTCAGACTCGAGGGAAAAGAGCGCAAAGTAATGTGCTTACACCAAGCATTGTATGGCCTTAAACAGGCCTCACTTGTGTGGTGGAAAGAGCTAGAGGCATTCATGTGCACCATTGGGTTTGTGCGCACCAGCTCTGATGCTGGCATTTTCATACACAAGGATCCTAATACAGGCAGCATTGTTATTGCACTCATCTATGTTGATAATGGCTTGTTTATGGGGAAGAACAAGAAACTTGTGGATGAAAAGAAGAATGCTTGTCTGAAGCATTGGGAGTGCCATTGATATGGCTCCCTATTGCCCTGCGTGCATATTACTGCATTTTTTGCAATTGTGCACACCTCCTAGATGGCTTCCACACACTTTGTGCAGCGTGCTTTTGTGCGCCTTTGTGCCCTTTCATGCGCCTTTTCACGCCTTTGACCGCTTAGGTGCGCTTTTGTGCGCCTTTTACATTTCTACTGCGCTTTTGGATCCCCCTTAGCTGCCTGCTGTCGTGCGCCCTAAATGCGCCCTGTTGCGCTTCAAACTGCCTCCATGCACCCCCCCCACTCCTTATCTGCCGTTTTCAGTTATTGTGTGCTCAATGCCCCTTTATGCACTCCTTTTATGCTTTACTCGCAGCCCACATTCTTTGCTGCACACTCACTGCACTATTCTTACCATCACCCAATTCACCACTTCAAACACGCTGCGCATCGCAGCTTCCATCTTATTGGCGCATTTACTTGAGGTGTACTGTGATTCCAACACAAGGGGACTGTGCATTCTTGCATAACTGGGGCGCTTTGCGCCTATTTGGCATTGGACTGTGTGCACTTGGGCGCTTTCACATAATCCCAGTGCTTTGGCAGTATTTGGCCTTGCATAGCATCTCCTTATAGTTCTTCTGCATTTCCAATCAGCATCGCCTTATCTGGTAACCAGCACAGGTTGAACACATCATTATTACTAAGGCACAGCATGCGACACATAACACCAAAGCAGATTAATTGGGAAGAGCGCACGAGACATAGAGCACACCAAAAATAGCGCATCACACCGGAACAGTTGGGTATTGGGTTATAGCATGCGCAAATCTTATTGGTTGAGGCAGCAGCATAGTGCGGTCAGGTTTAGATGGGTGAATGGATGCGCTTGTGGGTAGCGCATGGTGCTTTCTATTTTTATACTTTATTTCACCATTTTATCACATAAGCCATTGTACATAGTAGCAGACAGATAGAGAATCCAGAGGATCTTTTCCCCCCTCATAGTCCATAGTTCAGTCAGCGTCGCACATAGTCTGTGCACCAGCATCCAGTCCATGCACCTTTGTAGTGTGCCCTTCGTATAGCCACATTTGCATATTGTTTGCATCCCCTCATCATATTGTTGCATTTCATCCCTGCATTGCATCCTTCATCCTCGTTCAAGCACTCATACAGTGCGCCCTTCGTATAG
The DNA here is from genome assembly GCA_029959215.1 of Tricholoma bakamatsutake. Taxonomy (NCBI): domain Eukaryota; kingdom Fungi; phylum Basidiomycota; class Agaricomycetes; order Agaricales; family Tricholomataceae; genus Tricholoma; species Tricholoma bakamatsutake. Next base: position 11,992,301 of record CP114860.1, on the reverse strand, counting down.
CTGTGTTTGCACACTGTTTGCACCTTTTTCCACATAGCTGTGTTTTGTGCACTGTTTGCGCCTTTTTCCACCCCTTGCGCTTTCATCCCATTTGCATCCCCAACCTGTGCACCACCTTCACACTACATTCCAGTGTCATCTTCATCCCACTACACCTCCCATCTTCACCACCCTCATTGTTGCGCACTTTTGCACTCCCGTTGCGCATTTTTGCCTCTTTGCATTGTGCACTTTCCCACCACTGCGCATATCTCCCCTTTAGCATACACAACTGGTGCACACATTGAAAACTGCTGTACCAGCCTCCCCATAGTCTTAGCACCCCGAAGGACGAGCCGAGGCCCTCTAAGCGAACTCCCCCTCACCCCGAGCATGCCTGCAGTTGTAGGTTAAGTGTTCACCCCTTCTGTTGAGACTCTGAACTGAGTACCAACTGAACACATCATTTCTGGAGCCCACCATGAGGGGTTTCTGTTTATCAAACCTTATTTAGACCTCCATCAGCTCGCCCTCCACTTCAACATTAACCACCTTCGCACTCTCCATTCTGAGCTGTTAGCAACTGCGCTCCAGCTTGGGGAAATACCAGTATTTGAATCACTCTTCCTAAACAACACGCATCACTCGTCTGTGCTGTCTTTACCTCCACCTTCACCTGAATCATCCCTACCTACCCTAACTCCATCCACATCACCACATTTTTCCCCACCTTCGAATTCCGCTGTGCTTTTACCAGATCTTAACTCTACACACCTTATTCCACCTACCATGGCTACCATGCACATGCCATCTGCATCTAACCAAAATGCGCCGCGTTTCAACCCCGCAAAACTGCGTGAACTCCAGAAGTATTTTGAGGAGCTTGCACAACTCCTCTATGATTGTAACATCACCGATGAGACCGATAAGAAGTTCCACACTGTGCGCTATCTGGACAGCAACACTGCAGACACTTGGAAACTGCTACTGGAGTATAGCGTAATGCACAACTATGGCGCATTCAAAGATGCTGTCCTAAAGCTTTATCCTGGCTCTAGGGATGGCAGTAAATGGAGTATTAGCAACCTGGACAAGCTTTTTGGTGAGACCGCATGCATTGGCCTCGTAACTGCAGAAGAAATTGCACGCTATTACCACGCGTTTTTCAACATCAGTGAATACTTGGTTGCGCAAGGCATATTGGCACGCTACGACCAAAGCCACATGTTCATTAGGGTATTTCAACCAGACCAACTAGAGCGCATTTTGAGCCGCCTTGCGATTGTGGTACCAAATCAGCCTGCAAATGTGCCATACTCATTAGATGCAATACACGATGTGATCGACTTTATCTTTGAAGGCCCAGTGCGCTATTTCCAGCCACTTACTGGGCTCACAGCGCAAAACCCCGATATGTATGCGCCCTACTCAGCACCCAGCGCACCCATTTCCCAACCACAAGCTAGTGCACCAGCAGTTAAAGCAGAAGACATCTCAGTTCTATTCGAGCGCATGACACAGACAATAGTTACTGCATTGAGCGCATTGTGCAGAGATGGCGGAAATGGCGTACCTCGCTCGAACAATGGCAAGTGCAATGGTTGCAGTCAGACAGGGCATTATATCCCTGAGTGCACTTCAATTGAGCACCTTATTAGCGAAGGAAAGTGTAGGTGAAATGCGGAGGGGCACATCATGCTCCCAGGTGGTGCATTCATGCCGCGTTCTATTCCAGGCAATTTCCTAGGCGAGCGCATCAAGGAATGGCATAAGCGCAACCCAGGGCAGATTGCCATGGGTCGACTTTCATCTAATACCAATTCACAGCTCATCTACAATATAGTGCCTCATCCAGCTCCAGCTGCACCTTTACAGTTGACATACATTGCCGCCTCAGCTCCTGCAGCAGATTATATGCAAAGCACACCAAATGTGCAACTAATGAAGGAAGAGCACATTGATGCACTCGAGAGGGAGTTGATGAAGCTTTGGAAGACGCAAGTCTTTGACGGCATTGAAATTCTGCAGTGCACACCATGCAATACATCCAATCAAGAGAGCGCGCATTCTACAACCACAGACATTGCACCCGCCAACAGTATTGAGTCCCCAGCTTCACAACCCTCTGCGAGCACAACTGAAGCGCCCGACGAGACACCCATACATCCCTATTCCAACATTCCTGAGGCGCATTTTGCGCCCGCAGCAGCAGATAAACCAGACATACCAGCTAACTCTTCCAAAGGCAAAGAGCCATCATACCACACTGTCGTTCCCATCCAGAACCCGCAGATTGTTGATGACATATATGCACGCACCATGAAGGCGCCCTCCATTACGGTTTCGCATGAAGAGCTCCTGTCCCTTTCACCCGATCTCAGACAGTGCCATAGAGAACAAGTTACTCCAAAGCGCATTGCAGCTACCAGCGCAGAAGTGGTAGCTACAAACCTTGCGAGCATTATGCCATTTGCGCACTGTGAAGCGCACGTGTCTTTTGTAGAAAATAAAGCGCTTAATGTGACACCTCCAGTTAGTGCGGCAATTGCAGCGCCGCTTTCTATTGTTTTGCAGGATCCATTTGAACAGTACCTCACCCATCTCCAGCCAGGTGAAATTGAAAACCCTGATGTTTTGAAGGTTGCAAAGGAGTCACATGTGCTTCGTTCCACTGATTTATTGATTGACAACCAAGAATACTTTGAAGCTATCTTAGATCTGGGTTCACAAATTATCGCAATGTCAGAAGTGGTCTGCCATCGTCTTGGGCTTCAGTACGACTTACGCATTTATTTATACATGCAATTGGCCAATGGAGAGGTAGACGAGTCGCTTGGGCTTGTGTGCAATGTTTCCATGTGCATTGGAGACATCATTGTCTATGTGCAAGTTCATGTTATCTGTTCACCTGCTTACAATATTCTGTTAGGGCGCCCCTTTGACATATTAATGCGCTCTGTCATGCACAACTTTGTGGATGAAGCGCAAATTGTTACTATCTGCGATCCGAACACAGGCACCATCTCCACCATTCCAACAAAGCCTAGGGGGAAGCCACGCCACTTCTTACCAGCTCCAGCAACACCACACTTTGCTATTCAGCATAACCTACAAAGAAATTTTCGCCAGGCTTTGAGGAATTGATTGCAGATGAAGGAGAGGCCGCCACTATCATAACATTCGACTCTGATACCCAATCTTGTGACGTTTCCGCATTTGTGCTTATTCCATTTTCTGCTTCCATTCCTTTGACCTCAATTATCTCTCAACTCTACCTATCCCAGTGTACCAACAGTCATGTGCAAGCGCTCTTAAATTCAATTGACCCTGTGGTGCTTATTCCAGCCGCATTTCCGAAAAGTGCACATGCGCATGCAACTTTTATTGATTTAGCAGTGCGCGCACCGCAAAAGGGTGTAGTAACCAAGAAGAAGTATAAACCGGTTGCTAGAAAAGTCAAACCAGTTATTGCACCCATCCCAAATAAATTCCACATCGAGCGCAACATTATAGGTGATCCGCTACCGGAGCTTCCTGCACTTTTACCAAATCTGCCACCATTTGCTCCAACCAGGCGCTACACTGAAGAGCGCATGCAAGCACTCCAAAAGCGCCACACCGATTTCTTATTACCAGAGGAGATGAAGGTTTTACACCACTTGATGTCTTTGCAGAATGAAGCCTTTGCATGGAGCAATGAGGAGCGCGGCAGCTTCAAGACCGTGTTCTTTCCCCCAGTAGAAATCCCAGTTATTCTGCACACTCCTTGGATAGAGCGCAACATCCCCATTCCTCCAGGCATATACGATGAAGTTTGCGCTATTATCCAGAAGAAGATAGACTCAGGCGTTTACGAGCGCTCAAATTTGGCATATAGATTGCGCTGGTTCTGCACACTCAAGAAAGATGGAAAACCACTGCACATTGTACATAGCCTCGAGCCGCTTAATCACATTACCATTAAACACTCTGGCGTCACCCCTACACCTGAGCACCTTGCAGAGCAATTTGCGGGGCATGCATGCAGCGCCATCCTTGATCTATATGTGGGATATGATGAGCACTTAATCAAAGAATCATCGCGTGACCTTACGACATTCCAGACGCCTTATGGCGCAATGCGCCTCATTACATTGCCAATGGGTTGGACAAACTCAGTACCAATCTTCCACAATGATGTGTGCTATATTCTGCAGCCAGAGATTCCGGATTACACCGTTCCCTATATTGATGATGTCCCAGTCAAGGGGCCTTTGAAGCGCTACATGTTACCGGACAGCTCATGCGAAGTGCTCACTGCAAACTCTGGCATAAGGCACTTTGTGTGGGAGCACTTCCAGAACATGAACCACATTGTGCAGCACATGAAATATAGTGGCGGCACTTTTTCTGGGATGAAATCCACATTGTGCACTGAGAACTTCGTCATTCTTGGCCATTACTGCACACCAGAAGGTAGAAAACCCGAATGCAACAAGGTAGACGTTATCCACAATTGGGGTGCATGCCACATGCTGTCAGAAGTGCGCGCATTCTTGGGAACAGTCGGTTTAATGCACATTTATATCCACAATTACGTGCACCACGTTAATGCACTCACAAAGCTTACGCGCAAGGATGCTCCCTTTGCATGGGGCCCAGAGCAGATAGCGGCGCAAAACGACATCAAGCAAGCAGTACTAGAGTGTCCTGCACTACAACCAATCGATTATTCCTCAGAACTCCCAGTTATTTCCCTGGTCAACACTTCCCAGATAGCGGTCAGCTTTTATCTTTGCCAGCAAAAGAGCGCAAATGCAAAAATGCGCATTTACAACTGGTTCGGCTTGATTACACTCAACGACAGAGAAGCATGCTTTTCACAACCGAAGCTAGAGATCTATGGACTTTACTGCGCGCTGCGCAACTTGCACCTTTATATTATAGGTGTGTGCAACTTAATTGTCGAGACTGATGCACGCTATATCAAGGGCATGCTACAAAACCCCGATATCCAACCATCCACTAGCATTAACCGGTGGATTGTCTCAATCCTTACATTCCACTTTATGCTCATGCATGTTAGGGGAGTGGTGCATGGTCCAGATGGGCTTTCGCGTCAGCTGAAGCAGCCAGAGGACTTAGAAGGAGAAGAAGATGAAGGGTTTGAGGATTGGATCGATGCACTACATGGCTTTATGCATGCGATATGTCCCATTTCCCAGTCCTTTGATGTGCAAGCACTCGCACTAATGCAGCCAGAGCCAAGCGCAAACATGCAAAATGTGCACAATAGTGCGCTTATTTATGATGATGACTATAGCCAAGTCCCGAGGAGCGCAACCACAGATGCAGAGGATGAGAAGTTAGATTTGGTGTGGATTTGGATGGATACCCTAATGCGCCCTAGCGACTTCACAGATTCCAAGTACAGCGTGCTCGTGCGCTATGCGAGCGCCTTTTTCAAAGACAAGATGCACTTATGGAAGCACAATGCGCATGCACTCACCAGCTTGTTATTTGGCAGTCTAGATGCTTACCGATATTGCGCGCCATCCACAACAACATTGGACACAAGCGCTTTTATGTGATGCACTCCACATTGCTCAAGCGCTTTTGGTGGCCACACGTTATGGACGACATTGTTTGGTTTGTGCGCACTTGTTATATTTGCCAGATCCAGCAAACACAGAAGGTTCTAATACTGCCAGTCATCGCAATGCCTGCACCTCTCTTCAGTAAAGTTTATATTGATATGATGCACTTACCAGTATCAGCAGGGCAGCACTATATTGTCCAAGGGCGTTGCTCGCTTGCGACTTGGCCAGAATTCCACGAACTTCCTAAAGAAAACGCAAGTGCACTTGGCGATTGGATGTTCCAAGACCTCATCTGCAGATGGGGCATGTTGTACAAGATAGTCACCGATAACGGCAAGCCATTCATAAAAGCACTAGCCTATCTCAGTAAGTGCTACCATATCAATCACATCTGCATATCTGGCTATAACTCGCGCGCTAATGGAATTGTTGAGTGCGCACATTTTGACATGCGTCAAGCACTGATCAAAGCCACAGATGGAGTAGAGTCAAAATGGTTCAGTGCACTGTACTCAGTCCATTGGGCAGAGCGCATCACAGTGTGCAAGCGCCTTGGTGTTTCACTATACTTCATTGTTACAGGCACGCAGCCTCTAATCCCTCTCATATCATTGAAGTGACATACCTTAACCCACCCCCAGATTCTATACTCTCCACTACAGACTTGATCGCATGGCGCACGCACGCATTACAAAAGTGTCCAGAAGACTTAGCACGCATTCATTCCCATGTCTATGCAGAAAGGCGCAAAGTGGCACTCTGTTTCGAGAGGGTGCACTCAAAAACCATCCGCAATTTTGACTTCCAGCATGGTGATTTAGTCCTTATGCGCAACACAGCGATCGAGAAGAGCCTAAACCGCAAAATGCGTGCGCGTTATCTCAGTCCTCTAGTTATAGTGTCATGCAATCTAGGCAGCACATATATTGTTTGCAAGCTCAATGGGACGGTATTCGACAGGCCAGTAGCCGCATTCCGACTGCTGCCGTACCATGCGTGCAAGTCCATTGCGCTTCCTGACATAGCGCTCGATATCACTACAATGCGGTTGAGGGAGATGGAAGAGTCCATAGTAGTGGACACAGAAGACAAAGAAGCAGTTGATGAAGAAGAAGCGCAAGGAGATAGCACTGAGGATGAAGAAAGTGCCAATGAGGCACGCAACTAGTGCTCCGTGTGCACCATTATGGATACTTCACCTTTTCATATGTACACTTTACTTTCTTTCATTTTTTTATGTTACCTTTTTCTATTCGTGAAGTCACATCTGGGCACGTTCCGTGATTGTGCAACCCATGGGTTGTACCAGCCATGATGATCTACTGAGCCTTTTCCATTTTTTTAGACTTTGTTGTATGGCGTGCGCTTCATTTTATCTCTTACTCTTTTATCAATGGACATGGTCAATATCTCAGTTGGGAGGAGGAAGGTGATGGTTGGACAATTTTTCCGCACCCCTTTGCATTTGTGCATCTTTGTGCTGGTGTGCATTTTTTGTGCACTTGACATTTCTTGCTCAAATGTTGCTTATATTATCTCTTTTCCCTCGCACATACTATGTGGACTTACAAATTTCGTTTTATGGGACCATGGAAGTGCGCGCGCAGGTTGGCGCAAAGTGCGCACATTTGCATGCATGCGTGCACTTCACTGCTTTGAAACGCACCATGCATATCACAGGCACAACAAAGAGATTGATTGACACACTATCTAAAACTTATACAGTTGGGTGGCTATTCAATGGACTCCAGGAACTCCAGGCGCTCAGTAGCCGCATCCAGTTTCGCCTTTGCATCTGCCTCTGCTTGCTCTGCGCTGTGCATCCGGCTCTTAGCGACCTCTAACTCGATGAGCGACCTTTGGACATCTTCTTGAAGGCGATCATGCGTGGTGCCCAAGACTGCGACCACTGAGCAGCATTGCACTAAGTCGAGCACCTCAACATCTTGACCTTGATAGACCGCATCCCCCGAGGTGTTTCCAAATCTGGTTTGGCACGAGGATTGCATGTGCGCACTTGCCTGGCAAACAGTAAGGCGGCATGGCCTTGGGCGCACTTGCGATGGTGGAGGGGGCGTGTTTTCGACTTTGCGGCACTTCGAAGTGCGCTCTTTCGAGGGGCTGATGAGCCCCACATCGCTCTCATTGCCCTTGTCAGTTTGTGATGCGCCTTTGAAATAGTTAGCACAGCGTGGAAGGAGGATGAGAAAAAGATGCACCAGAGTGCCCAGTAGCTGCGCGCAGCTGTGCAAGGGTGCACTTTGTCCATTCGCACTTTCTCTTACCCTTTGCACATGGAGCACACTGCTTTCCATTGACAGAGATGCACCTAGCCAGCTGGCCCATGCAGCGGCAGTTATCACACTGGAGCAGGAGGGGAGCCATTTAGTGAGTTTGAAGCATATCCAAAGAAACTTACTGGTCCACTATTAGCATCAGAGGTGGCGCCAACACCACTCAGTGGTGGTACTTCGACATACATGCATTGCTGCGTTGTGTGCACTGGGTGCACACTTGCGCCTTCATCCACACTGATGCTCTCATCGCTCTGCTCACTCTCCCCTTCGCTCGTCACTCCACTCTCCCAAGACTCTCCAGTTCCTTCACCTATGACCTCAGCATCGGTCACTCCAGAAAGCGCACGCAGAGAGCGCACCAGCACGATGTGCGCCTTCTCATCCTCCTGCACTTCAGTGGTATCTATATTGCTTGCATCATCAATTGCCCTAAACTCACCTTCCAAATGCTCCAAGTTAACCTTGGGCACCTGCAATTCAGCGGTCAAGAGCGTGCGGTGTGCCTTGCACACTTCGGTGCACTCTGCACATGCTTCCAGCCACCCCACCAGCTCGTGTGCCCTACGCTCAAATTCTTCAGACCGCTCTTTCTCCTGAATCATCTTACGCATATCAGGCATCAGTTCCTCACCCCAAGTCAGCCACTCCTCCACCATGATCTTACTGAAGGTGCTGCGCGCCTTTGCGGGGAGCGCGTCAAGTTCTGCGTCATCTTTAACAGTGTCTGCGCAGCTTTTATACATGTTCTACATGCCCCGACCCTTAGCAACCTGTGCCGGTTATAGAAACACAAAAAGCGCACCAGTTTACTACAAAACCCTTCACCCCAAGCTTGCATCATCGTCTGCTCACTCCCAGCAGCAGGGAGGGTCTCATAGAGGGCCAAGATCGTTTGTCTGAGGGCTAAGGTAAATGCTGAAGCCATCAGATCAGGTAGAGATGGGTTGTGGAAAGAGTTATAGAGGATAGATGGTGGTCAGAGATAGATAAGGAGAGGATGGCCGCTTATGTGAGCAAAGAAAATTTTGCACTGACCAATCGCATGCTGCCTGAGGACAGTCAGTACTTCAGTTGGGAGGAGATGATATGGCTCCCTATTGCCCTGCATGCATATTACCGCATTTTTTGCAATTGTGCGCACCTTCTAGATGGCTTCCGCACACTTTGCGCAGCGTGCTTTTGCGTGCCTTCATGCGCCTTTGCATGCTTCTAGGGTGTAGTACAGGTACAGGTTAACCTGTGGTATTTTGCCTGCAGGTAGCACAGGTGCAGGTATGGGTTGGTATATCTGTACCTGTAGCAACACCACACCTGTACTCATGGTGTTGCAGGTTGTGACAGGTTTGAGTTGTGATGCATCTCATATCATGTTCAATTCTTCTAAGCTCTTTGGCTATGAGTTGACAGCATTTTTATCAACTTTTATGAGAATCCATTTGTTGTTATACTCTGTGAAAAACATGTATCTGACTGGTGCTGTAGTATTTTATGACATACAATGATCTAATTAAGTAAAGTGGATGTTATTTTGCATGGTTATCTGGAGTGTTCATTCTTAAAGTTCCATTTGTGCCAAAAATTACTATGCCCACATTAAATACAGTGAATTACAAGTTTCTTTGCATTCTTTATGATGAAATTGGTGATCGAGCGGTAAGTTTGAGGTACAATGCTGAGCAATGCATTGATCAGGGCGAAAAGAGGATACGATGATATAGGTCAGCCAAAAGTTGAGGCTGGCAAGTAGAAGGCAAGTCCATTGAGCCCACCACTGAACGAATGTCAAATTAGCGTACCAGCCATTTTGAAGAGGAAATGAGCAACGGCAGAAAGATGGGAGGTGGAAAATATAAACGGAATGCGAGCCCAAGATGCAGGATTTGGATGCATCATGATGAGGGGGTATGCTGAACACCATGTGTGCTCCGCATCCTGTACGCCCTGGAGATCCTTTTGCATGGAAATGGTGTAGGCTTCGTTATCGACTTATAGCCAATTCTCCAACTTGAAAATAAGTAGGGATGCCGAAGTTTAGTCCAGAACCTCAGTTCGAACCTTGACTACGCCGTATGTGAGCATTGTTTCTCTTTCATTTAACCTGATAATCTGAAGAAGATGCTTATCAGCAGCAACAACAATGCTAATCAGTACGAGGACTCTTCCTTGCAGATGATAATGATGGCTAATACTACACACCAGCCATTCTTTCTACAGGTCATTTGTCTATTTATTTTACAGGTTGTTTCCCTCATGAAGCCGTTTTTGCATGCGGCACCTGTCAACGTTTGCTTTCTGTGAAGATCTGCAAGACTGACAAGAATGGTAATGCTGGCAGGGCCTACACCAACTGCTACAACAGGCATTCTAATGATACTCGCTGCAATTTCTTTGCATGGGTTGATCCAGCACTATCCCCTCCCTCGTCGCGATTTGCTTCATACTCCCCAAGCATCCTCTCCCACTCTTTCTGCCCCGCCTTCAGCACATGCTCCATCTTCTGCGAAGCCTTCCTGCTCTAAGCATGGTTGCAACACTATGCGGCTCCACCCTGCATGTTCTCATCAAATGTGCCGCTGGCATTGTGTGGAAGCTGGAGGTTGTCAAGGAGCGAAAGGCCATGCTCTCACTACTTCAGCATCAGACAAGGGAAAGCAATCAGTGGCAGTCTCACCTTTCACTTTGCGATCGACATCCTCCTCACCGCCATCACCACCTACTGCCACTGCCAGCACATCAACTGCGATGGACATGTTTGCAAACTCACGATATGCACAGATGACAGCAGCGTTCACACAGCAGCATGCTGTCCACCAGGCCCAGGAGGAATGATGGCGAGTGGCGGATGCGGAGCATCTTGCATGTGTTGAGAAGGTAAAGAACTGTGTCATTATATGTGTGGCCAAGTTTCTCCATGGCTGACTTGTGCTACTGACATGATTTCAATAAGATGATGTCCAGGCTACAGTATTTGAAGATGACCACTATGTTGGCACATTTTTTCAGCAAATGTGTGTGCACTGTATCATGTTCTGTTTACAATGACCAAATATATACACTTAGCAAATCATATATAAACTGGTAAGTAAGCCCACTGAAGGACCTGCCTAATTGGGAAGAGGCTTCCTTGGCTTCTTTGTGGCTTCCACGGCGGGTACATGGGCGGATGGTGTCAACAACATGACCACCATTTGTCTACATCCGCTACTGCTGTACGATGAGGATGTACATATTAATGAGTGGATTTTTTTGTTCCCTTTCCCCCAATGTCATCCCCTCGAAAAAACCTTGCTGTGTGCCACTGACTCTGCCGCCACTGCCAAAGACTAAACTGAAGTTGACACAAAAACCAGCAGAATACAAAGTGCATTTTGGCCATGTCTCTCATGTTGAAGCATCCCAGGATTGGAATACAATGCGTACCAACCGCAATGTTTCCACACTATCATCGCGATGACTTGCATCAGATATCCAAATAAAGGAATTGTGGCTCACCGAGACACAACAGGGAGCCCTCGAAGTACTGTTCTCCAATCATAATATCGAAGATCACATTTTCTCTGTCAACACCCCAGGGCCTAGCTTAAGCGACAACACCAAATCTCAGAAACAAGCAGCAGCACTGATGGCAAGGGATGGCTTGGATTTAGACTTGCATGAAAATCCTGCAAGCTGATGGACCATGCGATGGATAGGTAATATCTCAACTGCTGGGCCCACCCAAACGAAGCATGTGTTGTATCAGTGGTAAGTCTTGCATAACACATGCTTGCATGGGTCAGTGCTGATGCCATTTTGACAGTGATTGTGGTTATGACCATCGTGAGGCAGATACAAAGCAATGCCAGACTGCTGTGGATTTTACTGGTTGTTTAGCATATGCAGAAGTTACATTTGTAGTCGAAACACAGCAAATTCTTCAACTCTGTGGCTATTTTGAACACAATGCTGAATGTAAGGCAGCTCTGTTGTTGAGAATCCCTCCTCTTCCACTCCATCCACATGTCCACCTCTTGGCCTTGAATGATTTGGTACAAGGAGTATCATTAACTGATATTCAATGGAAGAATGCAGAGTGGGTAAAAGCAAATGGTGAAGGCTACATCCCATGCAATGCCAAGGAGTGGATAGAGAATGGCAGGGGTAGGGTAAGGGTATTTGAGGCTGTACCCCTGCCCTTACCCTTCTAAACCCTTACCCTGGAGGAAGGGTAGGGGTATACCCCTTCAATGTGTCAAGGGTATGCACTGCGGGGTAGGGGTATACAACAACCCGGGGTATACTATGAAGGGTACACCTGATAGATCCAGTAAAGATCCATAGTATGTAATGTTAAAAGTACATTGTATTACTTGTACTTACTACCTACTATGGACAATAACTGATGTGTGCCGACAACAAACAGTTATCAAAGTCTGAACAATTATCGTCGACAGATGAGAAAGCGACAGAATGGCATCAAATTTGGCATAGATGTTCGGAAGGGCGATATGAAGCATCGTGCCAAAGAGAAAACGGCGGCGATAACAGGGCGATGAGATATTGGCCAAATGGTCTTAGGATCGAAAGAATGACGGCGAGCAACGATGGATGGGGCAAATATCTCGAAAATTGATGTACAGTTTCGGAAGGGGGTTGCAAGTCGTTCCTCCAAAAAGAAAAGGTCAGCGATATCGGGGTGACAAGATAATCGTGAAAGAGTGCTCAAGTCGGAGAAATGACAATGAGGAAGAAGAAATGACGTGAAAATTGGTGAAAAGGTGCGGCGATAGGTTCGAAGGAGGAATGCAAAATGTTGTGCTGAAAACGAAGGGTAGGCGATAACGTAGTGAGGAATTATTTGCAAAACAATGTCGAAGTCGGAGAAATGCCACCGAGCGACGATGAGTGAACGGAATGGCTTGAAATTCGGTGAGCAGCTTCGGAAAGGCGATGCAAAGCATTCCTCCAAAAATGAACTGTTAGCAATAAGGATGCGAGGAGATATTTGCAAAGGAATCATCAAGTCGGAGAAGTGCCATAGGGTGACGATGAGCAAACCAAATCGCTCAAAAGTTGGCGAGTAGGTGCGGAAAGAGGTGCGGGACAGTCCTGTAAAATTTCAAGTGAATCAGATCACGGGAAGGCATCAGTCAACGAAATGAAAAATCGTGTTGGTAAACCAAAAGGAATGGGGTTGGAAAAAACAGTAGTGAGCAGCAGCAGATGAACGAAACAGTTTGAAACTTGGTACGAAGGTGGGGAGATAGGTGTGGACGCGATATGCGAGGTTTCAAGCGAAACGAATCGCGGGAAGGCGGTGAACAATGACAAAAACGTCGGAGGGTTGATGGGAATCATGGGATGGAATGGTAATGGTGTCAGATGGCTACAGCAGTGAATGACGAACGGAAAGCGCAGCGGATAGCGTACGTGGCAGTCCTAGCACTCCCTGAAGCTGTGAAACATCTTCCTTCCTCCAAAAAATCCTCCAAAAGTCTTGAAAAAGTCAGTGCTCGGGAAAACGGCTGGCAGCGGGTGAGACGAAGGAGTTTGGGGCCTCGGGATGTCGTGTTGAGCCTCGCGCAGTCGTCTTCAGCGTCAGATTGCATACTCGTATGTCCTAGTATCCCCTTGAACTCATAATCTTGCCCATCTCCTCGGAAAAGTCTTGAAGAAGTAATACGGTTGTGTCGTGGATGCTGTGTGACAGCATCCCAAATCCAGCACACCCCATTGAGCATTCATGATGCGAGGTTGTGGAAAAAGGTGAGGGCCTTCAGCAGCCAATGTTGGCTGGAGGCAACAATGGGACCTCTGTGTGATGTGGCGTGGCGAGGACGTGGCAGGTTCGGAGAACACACTGAAATCATTATTATAACGAATGTACTACTTTGGGATGGCATCCCATCCCTCTTCAACGTCCAACTCACTCTCGTCGTCAACATCCGGTAGCCCCCGAAGAATGGTTAGAATGTGCTTGTCCTCCACCAGCCCGACCTTAATCCAATCCTCCAAGCATAGCAAAGCCCTTGTCGTTTGTACCCGAAGCCGATTGCACAGATATGAAAGATGATTGCAGCCTTTTGAGAATACTTGTTCGACACCGACTGATGAAGCTGTGAAGAGTTCAATAGTTTAGATAATGCATTGCGAAAGGGCCAAGGCAAAAGGCAGCGTGCACCATGAGCACATAGATAATCTAGAGCCATACGAGAAAGTATTGGGAATGCAGTACAGCGTTCCAGCCACCAGATAAGTGGATTCTCCACTTTCTTGGCTGGCATGCTCAAATATCACAGGAGTTCATCCTTGTCAGACTGTTCAACACTTGTATCATCACCCCAAGACTGGTCGAGAAAATCTTCAAATGCATTTGTCTTCTTCGGTGAGGAAGGACATATATCTGCCGTGTCCTGGAAACAACCAGCTACATGAGAGCACGTCGACCAGAAAAGTCAGGAGAGTTTACCATGAGGACATCATCCGCCGAGTCATCCTTCTCTGATGGTGAATTGTCATAGTATGGTTTCATGGCATCTCGAACAGTATTCTCAGCGGTGTCGATCCATTCCTGCTCCCAGTTGAGTTTTTGGAAGTACGAGAGCTTGTAGCGAGGGTCTAAAACTACCAGCAACAACTTAGAACTCAATTTTAAGTAGAAATGAATCACGAACGTACCCATCGCAATCCGATACACGTCTGACTCATCCGTCTTGCTGTAGTAATGGTTGAGTGTCTGTTTTCCAAGCCCCACTGCAGCCTTGATGGCGCAAGAGTAATTCTGGGAGGTGATGGCAGTGGCAAGCATGTTGTCGAAGTGGTCGATGGCAGGTATGACCCGAGAGACGTTGGGTATTTTGGCAGTTGAAAATGCCAGCATGGCTTGCTTAAAAACCTAGATACTGGATAAGTTGTAGCTCGAGAAGGACAAACAAGCATACCAATAAAACATCTCGAAGCTGCATTGCCAGCTTCCACTCATCGTCATCCAGCTCGTACTTCCTTAGATTCAGGTTTCTTTCCCCACAGAGAGCATCAATAGCCTCCTTGTATTTGACACAGAATTCAAGCATATCGTATGTTGAGTTCCATCGTGTTTGGACATCACGAGGAATAACACAATCTTTAAGCCTTTTTTCATCACACATTTCATGCCAGCAGGGAAGAAGGACAGTTGGTGAATTCTTGACAGCGAACGCGAGTTTGCGCAACTGCAATGGACGTCAGCATGTATACCAAAATCAACAAGCACCCACCTTCATCAACATCTTATGGCCAGGAAGAACATCCTTGTTCAATTTCCTCACCTCTTCACGCTCCATTTCTACCCTCTCATCAATCCATCCATCATTCTTGTCCTCCTTTTCTCGCTCTTGTTCTGGCACCTCCTCTGTTGTCGCCCTTTCCTTCTCATCAAGACCAATTGTCAGGTCATGCAAATTGGCAAGCATCTGTGCTATTGCCTCTTTTTCCAGCAGGCCCACATTATCAACATCTTCATCATCAAGCTCGACATCGTCTTCAATGTCTTCGTCATTTATATGTCTTCCTTTGGTCTTTTTTGGTGAGTCAAACAGTGAAAGAACACTTTTTGCCACAAGATTGACAACATGCGCAAAGCAATGGACTTGTGAAGCCTGGCCATGAAAACTTGTCAGCTTCATATAGAGCTCGTTGATCATCACGTCGTTGTTGGTTGCATTGTTGCATGTTATCAAGAGGATCTAGGACTGCAATGAGTATCTGACCAGTTAAGGTGTGCCATATGCACCTTTTCACCTATTCCATAATCATCTAAAATCTTCGAAAACTCCATCGCAAGGTTGGCACCTGTATGATGTCTCGCCACCTCAGTGATATCCAACAACCACTCCTTGATAACCCCATTCTTCTCATATCGTACTGTTACTGCCATATAAGCACGTCGATTTGGTGATGTCCAACAATCTGTGGCGAAGTGTAGCCTGCCTTGCTGTTCCTAGGTATGCTGTTAGTCCAGGTCATACAGTAATTCAACACATACCCTCAGCAGCTTCGAAATTCATTCTCGTGCACCAAGAATGACTTTCTTTACATCCCGTCAAACTGTTGAAGCTGATGGTATGTAGTGGCCAGGTCGTCCCTCCTTCATATTTCTATGATAGCCCTTATCATTCACGAGCGCGAATGGGTGTTTGCTTTCAGCCATCCACCGAACGTGGTGGAGATGACTCTCCAGTCTCGTTGGTAGTCTGTGTGAGTACGTCACTTGTTCCTTCCCTGCTTGCTGGAATGCAACAGTTATTGACCCCTGCCGCAGGTTATTCTTGTCTTGAACAACCTCTCGTGCCTTGGCTAGTGAGCCAGTTCCCATGGCTGCTTTTACCGTGTCGATGCTCCAACATTTATTTGCATGTGCATAAAGATTTGATGTCGAGGTCGCATTCCCAGTGTCAAGGTTCCACTTGACAAAACGGTTGCCATTGTTGCGACAGTTTTTCACAGCACATTCAAAGACTTGATACTGTTTGCCATCCTGGACTTTGAACGTGGGTGGCTTAAAGAACACATAGATCGGTGAGTTCCAAGTTTTATAAAGGCGGTCTCAAAACTTTCATCAGTATTCATAGAGTCTAAACTCAGATAAGCTCACCTAGACGAGCCTGCGGATCCTCCTCAGGGTTTCCGGATGCTATCATTTCATTCTCCTCCACCTCTTCATCATCATCACTGCTATTATCAGATGACGGTACGTCACTTGCTCTAGGACTCTTGTTTTGAATTTCGATCTCATCATCTTCATCAGCAATCTCTTCAATTGACGGCACATAGCTCCTGGGTGATGAAGGCTGAGATGCAGAGGTAGCAGAGATAGCAGAGCTCATCAATGTAGCTTGTGTGACTGGCCTTGGATGGTTAGGAAAATGAGGTGACGGTGTCTGGTCTGGCAGTTTCTTGATCCTTTTCTTCTTGGCAGCAGGCTCGTACTCTTTGGCCTTGAATGTTGGAATTTTTTTGCGGCCCTTACTGGTTGTAGGTTGTTCATCCCTGCTCATGGTGCTGGCCAGTAGATGTCTGCAAGAGTGTCCGAGAAATATTGTTTATTCATATTTTTCATTTTTTCGGCACCGGTGCACCGCCATCACCATCCCTTTATAGTACTGTAAATCTATTTATATTCTATTAATTATACAAAGGTAGGAAAAGGCCTGGATACATCCTGGACTCAAAGAAAAGTATGTATACCCCTGCGGGGTAGGGGAATAGAGAGGGTATGACATCTCATACCCCTACCCTTACCCTTAGTATACCCTCCTCAAATACCCCAGGGTTTTGCCTACCCCTGCCATACTCTAGGAGTGGAAGTACCGCTTCCTAATTCAACACCATGATACGCAGTCCCTTTACCACCAGTTCAGCTGAATCAGTGGCATTAAGGTCTCAGAGCCACCTCACATTAACCTTCATAAATGGTTGGATTCCAAATCACTACAGTATAATGCAACACTTGCAGTTGCTGGATTACACTTATGTTGGTGTCATGGCAAGTGTTCATCCTACTGTATGTGTATTATCTACCTCCTCATTTGTCCTACAGGACCTCAGCTACCAATTGTGCATGGTTGTACAATCTCTCTTCCTCTGACACAGATTAGGAATTTGGGTTTTTGGTCATACAGAACATGTCTGGGATGCTTTCATGATTCTAGCACTGTTGGAAAACCATCAGAGTCAGTCAAAGACATTTACAGTGCCACATACAGGTGCACAAAAGGATTGTTTCAATGATGTACTGCATGCTCAAAATCTCCACTTTTATGTTCATGGGCATGTCACTGCTGTAATAAGTGTCTATGCCTCTACAAGGATGGTAAAAAATTATGGGTCATAGTTATTGATGGAGTTACTGTTGGCTGTCCATCCTGCACAGTTCATAACTGCAAGATCCTACTTGAGAACAATCGGCATTGCTACTGCCCCCTAGATGCCCACCATATGATAATTTTTGTGCAGTTGTTGGCTATGATTCTCCAATTGTAATTGACAGCTGCATGTGCTCTGAGCCTGCACATCAAGAAGTGCAGCAGATTTATCAGAAACAGGGGTAGGCTCATTTTCAGCTCAAGAAATGCCTTCAGCATGCACTTGTGGCTCATTCAAATGATGTGATTGCTGAGGAGGCCAGTGGTACAGACATTGCTGATGTGGATGATTAGGGTGGAGGATTTTGATATTCATGGGTCTGAACAGAGTGGCAAGAAGGAAAGACCTTCAATGTGCCTGATCTGGTATCAGCAGTGCCCACCATGCCCACTGTTACGAGACGAGGTACGGATGGGACTCTAATTTTTTTTCTTATTGTCTCTATTGTCTTTCTGAACTCGCTCCCACGCTATTGTTTTCCGAACAATACCTATGCCTGCCCTTCTATTGTTCTTACCTTCTTATTGTCCGACCATTCTTATTGTCTTATTGTTCTCAGTGTACGTACTCACCTTGCTTACATTCTTGCATGTACATTATTTAAACTGCAATGTTATGGCCAGTCAAGCTCAGCTTCACCTGGTCTTTCTTATGCTTCTAACGAGCTATCAATCCAAGTCTCACTCAGCCGTCACTTACGAGCTTCGGTGATCTGAACCTTCGCTGAATGTCGACGCTTACGAGCCTCGACTTATATTTGATTTAGGAGCTTCGACTGTAACAAAAGGTCAAGCTGCTCTTACTCTGCCGACTAAACTCTAGTCTAGGCAGTACTCATTATACGACAAGATTCTTATGAGAACTATCTGACCACTCCCCACAAAACGAATCATGGCAGCTCCATCTACTCCTACCATTCCCACACCACCCACCGTCCCCGCTCGCCCCGCCGAAATCAAGATGAGGGCACCAACAGACTACTAAGGAGATAGAGCCAAGACCATGCTCTTCCTCCTGGAATGCAGAGCCTATGTCGACACGAACGCAGCTGCATTCCCAGATGATCACCACAAAATTTTGTTTATGCTGTCTTACATGAATGGGGGAACAGCAGGGCCATGGAAGCAGGCATACCTAGAAGAGAGATACATCGAGTCTAAGCCTTGGGACACGTTCCAAGAATTCATTGCAAAAGTACATGCAGCATTCTCACCTATTGACGATGCAGGAAATGTGCACACCCAACTCCGAGTGCTCTCGCAGGGAGGAAGAGGGGTGGATGAATATATTGCACAGTTCAAGACGCTCGCCTACCGGATGAAGATCAAGGAAGACACCGCTCTCATCGAGTACTTTGTCGATGGACTCAATAACCGAGTCCTCGACAAGGTCTTTAACATGGAGAATTCACCCGACACAATCAAGGGGTGGTACACCCATGTGGCAAGGGCTGAGGGGCATCTTAGGAGGGCAAAGGCGATCAAGGAGAGGACATACAGTAAGGTAGGGGGAGGAGGAGGAGCAAGCAGCTCTTCAAGGGACCCCAACGCCATGGACATCGATGCAATCCACCTCTCTTATGCAGAGAGGCTCAAACACATAAAGAAAGGAAAGTGCTTCATTTGTCATAAATCAGGGCACAGAGCAAATGATCACAAGGGGGAAAAGGAACCACCCTCGAAGGAAGAAAAGAAAATCGAGATGAAGAAGACACCACGCGACCATTACACCAAAATCTGCACACTCATCAACGAGTTGGAGGAAAAAGAAAAGGAAGAGGTGTTAGACTTAATGGTCACAGAGGGTTTTTAAAACGGCGGCCCACATCGGCAGTGGAACCCACCAGAGTAGTTGTCTCAAGCATAATGGTAGCGCAAGTAAGCCATCAATCGATGCATCTGCCAGTTTATTATTTGCTAGGAGACAAGAAAGCCGAAATCCCCGCCCTGATCGACTCAGGGGCGGGAGAAATGTTCATCAATCACCGAGTAGTCAAGAAGCTCGGACTAAGAAAGATCCCACTCGCCAAGAAGATCCTCGCTAAAAATGTCGACAGAACTCTTAACAAAAACGGAACTATTTCCCACTACGTCTATGTTAACACAGAGATTGGAGGAAAACAAGAGGAGATTAGAATGCTGATAATGGGATTAGGAAAGGAGAGGATGATCCTAGGGTACACATGGCTCCGGAAGTGCAACCCCATCATCGACTGGGATAAGGGGACCCTCACTGACAGACAAACTGAAAGGTCCCTTATGGGGAAAATCTGGACCATGATCAAGCGGACGCAGACCACAATTGGTAAGCAAAGTCTCACTATAGATGACAAGGGGCCGATTGCACCGAGAGTAACGTTGAGTCCAACTCTTGGGAGGCTACCTAGAAGGAGTGCTGGGGAGACCTTTGGGGAAACCCACCTCGCCGCTGCCGAGCATGTGAAGAGTAGGCTCGGGACGGTTCATCTCACAAATGGACTTTGCACCACAGACGAACTCGATAAAGACAGATCACACCTGGCAATGGACACGGCAACGGACACCCATCCCGAGATCAATCCATGGATCTCTGTACTGGACAACTCCGATATCAGCTTATCGCTTGATACTAAAGGGAATAATGATGGAACGGATGCACTGTTTGCCTACATCCAAGGGGAACCAATGATTGGGGTATTCAGAACTGAGGAATCCCCCCTTATGATCGAACACAACTATATCCCCCCGAATTACCAGAAACTCAGGCACATCTCACGCATCACTCAATCTCGATTAACTGGCAGGGTCACTTACTCTAACACCACGTATATCTGAGCAAAAACTTCCGTCTCTCAGAGGCTCTCCCACGAGAAAGATGGTGACAAGGAAACACACTCGCTTGACGACTTACTCCCCGACAAATACAAAGAGTATCAGAGCATGTTCGAAAAGGCAGCATTGGAGAGATTCCCCAAATTCAGACTGTGGGATCATGCGATCGAACTTAAACCCGACTTCATCCCAAAAGACTGTAAAGTCTACCCTATTACCCCGGCAGAACAGAAGAAATTGGATGAATTTATCAATGACAACCTAAGGAAGGGATACATCACCCCATCCAAGTCACCCATGGCATCACCGTTCTTCTTCATAGCAAAAAAAGACTCTGACGCACTCCGACCCTGCCAAGACTACCATTATCTGAATGAAGGAACCATCAAAAATTCTTACCCTCTTCCGCTGATCGGTGATCTACTCGATAAGCTGAAAGGGGCAAGATGGTTCACTAAATTAGACATCAGATGGGGATACCACAACGTCCAAATGAAGGAGGGCGACGAGTGGAAAGCAGCATTTAAGACCAATAAGGGGCTGTTCGAGCCCAAGGTCATGTTCTTCGGCCTCTGTAACTCCCCGGCGACGTTCCAAGCTATGATGAACGATATCTTCCAGGACATGCTAAACAAAGGCTGGCTGGTAATCTATATGGACAACATCCTTGTCTTCTCCAAAGACAAGAAGGAACACGAGGAGAAAACTAGGAGGGTACTAGTGAGGCTTAGGGAGAATGACCTGTACCTGAAACCCGAGAAATCTAGATTTGACATACAGGAGGTCGAGTTCCTCGGACTAATTCTGCGACCAAACCAGCTAGCCATGGACCCGACTAAGCTAAGCAGAATAAAGGACTGGCCACCCCCAACTAACGTAAAGGGGGTTAGATCGTTCCTAGGCTTTGGGAACTTCTATAGGAGATTCATCGGCAACTTTGCTGTGATCACAAAACCACTCAACGACTTAACAAGGAAAGACCAGCCCTTCAGCTGGACAAATGAATGCCAAGAGGCATTTGACTCACTAAAAAGGAAATTCTCTAAGGCGCCAGTACTACTGATGCCTGATGCAGGGAAACCATTCGTAATCGAAAGTGATGCCTCTAAATATGTGACAGGTGCCATCCTAAAACAAGCCGACACCAACAGAGATTGGCACCCCTGCAGCTATATCTCCCATTCCCTGACAGCGACCGAATGGAACTATGAGATTTATGATCGAGAACTACTGGGAATAATATGACCACTGGAAACCTGGAGACACTATCTCCAGGGATCCGAACACCCGACGACGATCTTATCAGATCACAAGAATCTAATGTACTTCAGGGTGGCACGGAAACTAAATCAGCGACAGGCTAGATGGAGCCTCTTCCTTTCACAATTTAACCTGCAATTGGTACATGTCCTGGGAAAAATGATGATCCAATCTGATGCCCTATTGCGGCGGGGAGATCACATACCCGATGTCGATGATGACAATGATGACATCACACTACTAAAAGACGAGATCTTCGCACAGACAATAGACATTGAACTAAAAGAAGTGCTGGCAAAAAGCATGATGCGGGATGACTTACTAAAAGAAATAGTAAGGGCCATCAAGGAAGGAGGAACACCCCTGATCAAGTCAGTGGTAGAAGACTGGAGAATGGAAGATGATGGGACAGTCTTTTTCGAAGACCAATGCTACATCCCAGACAACAAGGAACTGAGGAGAAAGATTGTGGAAAAATACCACGATAACATACTTACAGGGCACCCCGGCCAATTTCAGACCCTAGAACTAGTACGGAGGGACTACTGGTGGCCAGGAATGACTATTTTCATCCGGAATTACGTCAATGGCTGCACCACTTGCCAACAAATGAAGGTGAACACACACCCGACAACACCGGGATTATCACTGATCAAATCTGAGGCCACTTGACCATTCACACTAGTCATGATGGACTTCATCACAGATCTGCCGATAAGTGACAGATGTGATACCATCATGGTCATGGTAGACCATGGTCTTACTAAGGGGGTAATTTTCATTTCTTGCAACAAAACCATCGATGCATTAGGGGCAGCAGACCTTTATCTGCACAACGTGTTTAGGAGATTCGGCCTCCCAGACAAAATCATATCGGATCACGACCCACGTTTTGCCTCGAATGCATTCCAAGAACTGGGAAGGCTCCTGGGAATAAAGCTGGCAATGAGCATGGCCTATCACCCTCAAACGGATGGGGAAACGGAAAGGGTAAATCAAGAACTTGAGATCTACCTCCGAATCTTCTGCGCAAATAAACCATCACAGTGGAAAAGGCACCTTACCACCGCTGAATTCACACACAATCAGAAGCACCACTCGGCGATCAAGAACACCCCATTTTTCATTATGATGGGAACACACCCCAAGGCCATCCCCATGACCTACGAGAAAACAAACATGCCGGCTACCGAACAAAGAATAGCTGAACTAGGAAACATATGGCGGGAAGCCCTGGCAGCACACGAGCTGTCCCGACAGGTGATGATTGGACGAAATGGACGAGGCTTCTGCCCGTTCACAATAGGAGAGAAAGTTTGGCTCGACTCGAAGAACTTGAAGTTGGGATACCCAACCAGAAAGCTCGCCTCCAGGCGCAAAGGACTGTTCCCCATCACACGAGTGATCTCATCCCATGCCTATGAATTGAGACTCCCCTCTCAATGGAAAATACACCCCGTATTCCACGCCTCACTTCTTTCACGTTTCAAGGAGAACGATACCCACAGACCAAATCTTCTTCCTCCACCACCCGATCTGATCGAAGGAGAGTTAGAACATGAAATTGAAGCTATCCTGGCTCATAAGAGGATGGGCCGAGGGACCCAATTCCTGGTGAAGTGGAAAGGGTACAGCACGGCAGAAAACACCTGGGAGCCAGAGGCTCATTTAAAAAATGCTGCTGAAATACTGGGTGAATACAGATCCACCCACAACCTCTCTCCAACATGAGCCACCCTCTTCATTTTTACATGAATGTCACACCCAATCCCGACCCCATTAGAACTTTTGAACTTATTCTCAGCTTTGTCCGAGACACGGACGGCATCCGAAATGAGGAGAGATTGCTCTCTGTGACCGAAGATCGTGCACTCCTACACAGCACTGTGCAAAACCTCTTCAAAACTTATCGAGCCATCTCTTGCCTTCAGCGCGTATTCCGACGTTTGACGGAGGAGGCCTACCATCTAGATCTGCTCCCGCTCATGAGGAGCTTGGATGAGCAAGCGCTCCGTTACAGACCCGGAGAACGGGTCCCCACCCTGCAACGAATTTTTATTATAGAGCCACTAAGTGATGAAGAAGATGGAGCGTTTGAGATCGTGCCCGAAGAACCAATGACTTCATCCCCAACTACCTCTCCCCCATGTCCACCAGCACCACCACAAGCACCCATGCCCTATCCGACTCAGATGGCCGCCGAGCACACCCCCACACCACCGTGGATGCAAAATTCGATCTGCTTCACCTGCGCATGGGTAGGACACTTCTCATTGCACTGTCCTGAGTACCAGTGCCCACATTGTCGACGGTGGCGACTGGAGCATTCTGTGCTCTTTTGTCCTAGCAATCCAACATGTGACAATCATCCACGTCACCGCACAACTTGAAAATAACCATCATGATCTACAACTTCTACATCGCTATTGCTCTTGGCGCCATCTTCAGCGTGGCCATTCTCATCATGCTGCTCTGTTATGTCCTCATTTTATTTAAAATCATCTCCGCCCCACGTATACCACAACTCACTATGTTCATTACCAGCACCTCGGTGCACTTTGCAGGAGAGAACGACATTGAGCTACCAACTCAGATTTACACGCATGACACCCCAACACCTACTACCTTCAGCACGTTCACCACGACAACAGACGACGTGGCATCCTTTGACCCCATGCGGATGATCAGAATGTAGTTTCAGATGGGACTCGAAACTTTAGAAGGGAGCTAATGTTACGAGACAAGGTATGGATGGGACTCTAATTCTTTTTCTTATTGTCTCTATTGTCTTTCTGAACTCGCTCCCATGCTATTGTTTTCCGAACAATACCTATGCCTGCCCTTCTATTGTTCTTACCTTCTTATTGTCCGACCATTCTTATTGTCTTATTGTTCTCAGTGTACGTACTCACCTTGCTTACATTCTTGCGTGTACATTATTTAAACTGCAATGTTATGGCCAGTCAAGCTCAGCTTCACCTGGTCTTTCTTATGCTTCTAACAAGCTATCAATCCAAGTCTCACTCAGCTGTTGCTTATGAGCTTCGGTGATCTGAACCTTCACTGAACGTCGATGCTTACGAGCCTCAACTTATATTTGAGTTAGGAGCTTTGACTGTAACACCCACTGCACCCATATCTTCATCACTATGCCCCTCACCTCCTGCTGATGCCAATGGGGCACAGTTGGGTCAGAGGTGCACACATAATGAGCAGCTTATTATGGCACCTTGTGGAATCATTATTGCTCAGAAAACATTTCATGGGGCCGAGGTTGGTGGGAGTGTCATCATAAGCAAGACCATTGGCATCATAGCCTGTCTTGTTTGCTCACCTTGGAACAGAAGATGATCAAGTTTATGTTCCATGAAGACATCAAGCCTGATCACATCTTCTTTGACAACAACTGCATGCTTGCCAGCATGGTGTAAGGGCAACCTCAAAGCCTCACTTAATAATGAGCTAACAGAGAAGGAATCCAAAGTTAATATCATACTACATAATACAGACACCTCAGATGCACCCAAGAAAGGGGAATCCAAAGAGGAAACTCTAAGGACCCATCTGTCAATGCCCAGTATATGTGAAAGACCTGAAATCAAATAGTAGGCTAAAAATAGAAAAAGATGGAAATAGGCTGATCAAAGCTACAGATGATGTCACCTCAATGGGTAAGCATCTGAAAGGGGCCCTGTCTCTAAAAAATAAAACTGTCAACATGTAAAAATGATCATAAAATAGGGATAAAATCATAGGAAATCATAGAAATTGAAGAATAGAGTGAAATAAAATGTAAAACAAAAGTGGGATGAATGCAGAAAATTGCCAAGACCCTTGGGACACCTCCTAGTCCCCTTATGTACATCACCCACCTTCTATGATGCATTGCCCCAATGAATTCACAACCATAGCTTGCCAAATGTAAGAGTATCCCTACTCTTGCAACAATTCATTGCCTTATGTAAGATACAGTCATGTGTAATGTGATTATTATCATATTATTTCTGTATTAGTTAGTCCTCACTTCTTGAAGATACCACATTCCAGTTTACTCTTGTCCCCTTCTCTGAGTGGCAGTAGTCCCGCACACTACTGTTACACTTTTTTTTTAAACTCAAACTTGGTATACATGACAACTCCTCAATGCACCTTAGTGAGGAAATGAAGTGTTTTTACTGTGCTCAAAATGGCATACCTGCAGGAGGAACAGTGGGTGCACTCTATTAGTATTCAAATGTCCAGTGCATAGAACCAAAAAAAGACCATGGACCCAACTGAACTGAACTGATGGCAACTGGACTTTTGGTTGCACTTGCCCAATGTGTGATTATCATGTGGTTGCTGGTCTGGCACAATCAAATATATTAATAAACCACTCAAAGACCAAATGCAACTGACTGCAACTGGTCTTTTGATGTGTTGGTAAGGTAAGTAATTAATCAATCACATGTAATCCATTATTGATCAACAACAATGCCCACCACATCACCACCACCATTCCTCTTCGACTTCAAACAGCAACACTGTGGCTGAAAACATGCCATGTCATGCATGTTCTATGCATTTGACAACCAATGCCCATATTGGAGAAGTCTCCAACATATGATAATTAAGTCTTGTTTCTTTTATTATTATTCTCTTTAATACTAACCTTGTTCTTTGCTTTTTTTGCAGGTTTAAAGTTAACTTCTGTTTATATAATGATGACCTCACCACTCCAGCCTCATGAGCCACTGCTTGTGGGATGGATCTTCAAGAAAGACTGACTGGGCTGGCCAAAGAACAGAGATGACAATGACCCAGTACTGATTTACAGCCTCATGAGCCACTGCTTGCAGGGTAGATCATTGGTGCTATCTCCAACAATGTCAGAGCCAACAATGTACAACTAAGCAGTGGGCCATAAATGCAACACTACCACCACCACCAATGCAACCACTACCACTAATGCAACCAATGCCACTAATGCCACCAATGCTGCCAATGCTGCCAACGTAACCATCACTACCATAAATGCAACCACCAACATCCACCATGATGATGTGGCATACAATGACAATGACAATGGGCTGTGGAGAGTAAATGGTGGGCTCGGGTATACAGGTTCAGGCATCAATACAATTGCTTAGGGCCTGGGGACTCTTAAAACATCATGGGTAAGTAATTTCATTGTTCCATTACTTCATTTTATTGCTACTAGCATTGTTTTCTATTGTGAAAGTAGGTTTTTCTTTCCTACTACAACAACAGCACATCACGATGATGGCCAACACACCTCCCCACCCCAGCCCCATGAGCAACCGCTCATGGGGTAGAACAACAATCACAATACAAATGCAAATGCCAGCACCCATGATGAACAATGCCAATGTGACCACAACAACAACATCAGTGATGGACGACATTAAACCTGATGATGTCACAATGATAACATCAGGGCCCGCAACAATGGACAACACAACACTGAACACTCTGCAATGTCACCCATTTCCTCACATGTTTGGTAAGGGTAGTGTGTTTTTTAGTTTTATCTATTTATTTCATTATGTACATGCTCACTTGCAGGCCCTTGCCCTGTGAGGGACTCTAGTATACTTGTATATACCTGTCCAGACCATTTATAAATCAATCCAGACCAAGCTGACCATGACAAGTGGGCTTCCTTCAAAGTGGCTATAAAGAATACCAGTGTTCTCCTTGACTCCGTGGTCCCAAATACTGCCTCCACAGGCACTAAACTCCCTGCACTGCCTAGCCTCACTGATGAGAAGAATGACTCCTCACTGAACATGCTGGATGCTTCAAATACTGAACCTTTTATGCAGGTCACTTTTCCCACTCTTGCACTGGCCCCCAACCCACTCTTGAAATGTGTGCTCGAGTCACTGCTGCATATGCTGCCAAGGCAAAGGCTATGTTCAAAAAACTAGAGACTGGAGAATGCAAAGCCAGTGGCAGTCAGCACAGCAGTATTTGAAGAGGACAATTAAAGTGATGACTTCTTCGAGAGTGCACATGCAGAAGAAGTAAATAAGTATGTACATCCTGATCTGTCCTTTCCTGCACACCTCAAATGGATGTACACAATTGATGCACCTGCCACTTGTGCTCCCACTCCCATATCCACTCTTATTGACCACAGTTGCTCTCCAGTGCTGATTTCAAGGGATCTTGTGGAGATCCTATGCTTAGAACACTAAGAGCTTTTCAAACCACTTGCAGTTTGAGCCACTTTCATGAAGAATAAGAGAAACATGGACTCAAATCTGGTTTTATCACAGTACTGTAAATTAAACATCCAATAACCCAATGCTGTATGGAAATCATGTATCATCAATGCAGTTGTTTGCCCTGGCCTTTATACTGACCTCATCTTAGGCCTTGAATTTCTTGTAAAAAATAAAATTGTCATTGACACTGAATTGAGAACTGCCATTGCCAAGGAATTGAGATTTGACCTTCTGAACCCACCTGACCCTGAACTTAACAGAAAGAAAATACAGCCTTCCCCATTTCAGAAGTGAAAACAAGAGGCTCACACCATAAAGAATGGTCAAAGAGAAGATGCATGTGTTAGTACACATGGAACTAATGGCACTATTTGAAGAAAACACAACACATTTTGATTTCAAAACTTGCACAACAGGACCACCAAGCATAGTGGCATCCATAAAAATGAGAATCTCAGAACTAGTGGCCATTGCAGATCTGCAGAAACTACATAAGGGCTTCAAAGGACAGTTTGCAGATATGTAGGTTCCCTAGCGATATTCCTCATGTTAAGGATCTCCTCAGAACATGTACCATAACATTGAGCTCAGACCAGGGGAATCCATTTACATTGCCTGATCATATTCCTGTCCCTGAAAATACAGGGCAGGCTGGAAAACCCTCATTGACTAACACTTAGCAGGAGGGAGAATTAGACCTTTGTCATCTTCCTATGCATCACCTTCATTTATTATACTGAAGGCAGACCTCACTGTGCTACCAAGGTTGGTAAATGATTACCATAACCTCAACTGCCTCACAATCTCAGACAACCACCCCTTATCCCAGATTGATGACATTCTCACAGACTGTGCCAAGGGGAAAGTCTGGGGAAAAATAGACATGACAAGTTCTTTTTTCCAGATGCTTGTCAACTCTGAACATATCAAATACACAGTTACCCTTACCCCATTCAGACTTTGGAAATGGGTAGTAATGCCTATGGGCCTCAAAAACTCACCAGCAACACATCAATGCTGGGCTATTCTTATACTCAAGAGCCTAATTGGGAAGATATGCCATGTCTACTAGATGACATAATCATTTGGTCATCCTCCATCACCAAACACAAAAAAAGTGTATTGACAGTCCTTGAAGCATTGAGGGCGGCACAACTATATTGTTCAGTGAAGAAATCACTGCTGTTGGCGACAGAATTGATTTTCTTGATTATCACATCTCAGCATGATGTATCGAAGCAGACACTAGCAAGGTGTCATGCATCCTCTACTGGCTGGTGCCTGCTTCAGCAAAGCATGTTCAGCAATTCTTGGGACTTGTGAGATACATTGTGGCTTTTCTCCCTGCACTGGCAGAACATACTTCAATTCTCACACCACTCACATGAAAAAAGTACAACAACAACTTCCCTGCCTGGATGAACATCCACCAGTATGCCTTTGATGCAATCAAGAAATCGGTTGTCAGCCATAACTGCCTCATGACAATTAACCATGAAACAGCAGGAGAAAAACCAAATCTTCATTACATGTAATGCTAGCAAATGATAAACAGGGGCCATCCTCTCTTGTGGAAAAACCTGGGAGACAGCCCAACCTGTTGCATTTGAAAGCCAACAACTGAACAGTGCAGAATAAAATTACCCAGTCCACCAACAGGAAATGCTATCTATAATGAGAGCTGTCTGAAAATGGCAAGTAGACCTGTTAGGTACTCACATCACCATCTATACAGATTATAAAACACTGCAAAACTTTGAATTCCAGCAGGATCTCTCACAGCACCAGGCACACTGGATGGAGCACCTTTCCCAGTATGAGTATACTATCACATATATCAATGGTAACTGTCAAGACCCATTTCACCCAATCATATTCCCAATAACTCCCAACTCTTTTTCTGACCTTCTAGACTTCCTGGTGGACCCAATGATCCTAGTGGTCCTGACAGCCCCAGTGATAGGTCCACTATGCACTATAAGCTCTGGAGAAGCTTTCCACTCATATCGACACATTATGACATGCACTCTGAATCGCTATGAATGCCACAAAATTGATGTCGAATCATTTTCGCACTATTTTGCACTATTTCAGACGACTTTGAACTATTTCGAATGCTTTTGAATTATTTCGCGACACTTCGAGTGACTTTGCAGTATTTCAAATAACTTTGGTTGCCATATAGCTGTCTTAAAACACTTTTGATACATGCTGCACATCCAGAACAAGTTATTCCGTCACATATCGAGCACTACCAGACACGAGGAGAGAGTATAAGAGAGTTAGAATGCAATAAGTGCATTTTTGTGTTTCATTGATATACTTTTACTATATGGGAACACTATATGTTTCATCATTTATTATTTCTCATTAATTTCATGATCTACAAGTCCTCATTGTTTGATATATTTGCCTCATGTTTTACACATGTTCTTATTTCCTTTTTAGTACTATCTCTTCATTTTGTATATAGACTTGTATTAGTTAGTTAGAATGGACAATAGAATATAACAATGGGGAACAGCACCAAGTTACCCTCTTGCTATCATCAGATTTAAGAGTCATTCTGTTGAGTCTTAGCTCATGTCATATCTCTAAGTTCTGCGAAATATTGCAAACTTCCTCGAAACTATCATATTCGCTTCTCATATTACCGCACATCACCTATCACCTTTCAACAAACACTTCACATTCATTATACTTGCTCTTTGGTACACCTCAAACATTGTTGAACTTATTTGAACTTATTTGGACTACTTTGTACAACTTCAAATGTCTTCGAATCTACTTCGAACTCTTTCGCACATTTTCAAACCTATTTCGAACTCTTTTGAACACCTTCATACACCTATAATGACTATTTGCCACAGCCCTTACCATTTTGCATTACTAAACATTACATTTTGGTTTCAGTGGTGATATTTAGTACCAACTCGCACCCTTCCTCTGACTTGTGTTATACCATCCAAAACCATTTAGTAGGTTTTGTTTGGGTTTCCGGGTTGAGTATCATCACTGGGGATGACCCCAATCCTGATGACCCTGAAGATCAGCCTCCTGTAGGTAGAAACCTAGACCCAGACAACAGATTTGTCAATGCTTTCTTTGACCTCTTGGACAGTCTCTGCACTCTCCACCAGAACCAAGCTCCAAAACCTGAAAATATAAAAGTTTGGGAACCTGACACATTTGATGGTTCCAACCCCCAAAAACTTTGGGACTTTCTAGTCACTTGCAACTTCCACTTCCAATATTGCCCTTATGTCTTCACTTCTGATACAAGGAAGATCTTATTTATCATTTCCTACCTCAAGGGATCAGCACTTAACTGGTTTGAACCCAGCCTCAATGACCTGACAAATTCCACCCACTGGATGTGGAATTATGAGGTATTCCTCAGGGAGCTAGAGAGCAATTTTGGCCTTAATAACCCTTTGGGGGATGCCAAGGAAGCTCTTTCCAAGCTCACTATAAAGAAAGGAAGCCGTATAGTCAAGTATAATGTGGACTTTTGGGAACTAGCCTTTCGGATCGATTGGAACAAAGCTGCTTTTTGCAACCAGTACTTCCACAACCTTCTGCTCTGCCTCCATATAGAAGTATTGCAGGGGGGAAAGCCCAACACTCTGGCAGCCTTGCACCTCAAGGCCCAAGATGCTAACAACATCTACGACAGTATTTTCCCCTTAGTGCTGAGCCTACACAGCACATGAGGATTTGAGGGTCTGACTTAAAAGCCAGGTCTGTGGGCAAAAAATTTTTAAAAGTTCCTATCCTTCAACCAATATGAACCCATCCTCACAATATACTGCTAAATGACTGGCTGCCCTCAAGATGCAGCAAGAAGAGCTGATCCACGAGGAACTCTGTCTAGAGGAGGAGGTGCAGCATGAGGAGGAGGAGAGGCAAGCAGAGGCCACACAGGCAGAGGTTGCATGGAAGGCTAAAGAGGAGGAGTGGAGGAAAGCAGCAGTTGCCAAGCAGGTGGGGAAGAGGAAGGCAGTGGACAAGGAGGTGGAGGCAGAAGAGAGCAGGTCACCCACAAAGAGGGTGAAGGAAAAAACGTGGGCAGACATAGAGTCCATGGGGGTTATGCAGGTGGAGGCCATGCAGCTCTGTAAGAGGTGAGTAGTACTAACTCATCACTGTTGAATACAAGGCTGATGTTCCCCCTTAGATGTTCAAACCAGAAGTTGGTGTGTTTCTGGATGGGCACTTGTGGCCAGGCATGCGAGCCCTGCACCAGTGATTTAGTTTACCTAAATTAAGAAATAGTGGCAAAACACAAGTGTGAGGAGGTAGTGTGGGAGGGGCAGGAGGCTCTGAAGAAGAAAGTGGCAGTGGAGGGTGAGCTTATTGAGCTCATGGGGGCTGTGAAGGGACTTAAGCAGGAGGTCAGAGACCTCAGGTGGGAGCAGGGAGGAGTGCAGGAGGTGCTCATTGGGAGCTGGGAGGCACAGGTAAGGGTATGTGAGGAGATTGCACTTTGATTCAAAGTGGGTGTGGGCAGGAGCAGCAGAGGAGACAGAGGAGGAGGAGGATGGAAGTTGGAGCAAGGGAGAGGTGGAAGTGGAGCAAGCTGAGAAGGCAGCAGGAGTTGTCCAGGTGGAACCAGTGGAGGAGGACAACGGAGAAGTGTAGGGGCTCCATCAGGGCCCATTGAAAAAATTATATTATTCTGTTTAGTTTTCTTTTCTTGTTTTGAAATCAAAAATATTTCATACTGTCTCTTACTGAGTGAATTAAGTCTGAAGCAGTCCAGGTTTTTCTGGGTAGTGGGTGTGGAAATCTGCAACCAATTCCTGAGTATGGTCAAGCTTTGTGGCTGGAAGCCAAGAGTATCCTTCATCAGTCCCCTGGTAACCTTCCCAACAGACATAGTATAGTAACTTGCAATGATGACAGTTATTGATTTTTGAGTCTAGGATTTCCCTGATTTCATATTCAAGTTCATCGTCAATAATAACTGGAGGAGGTGGTGGCTGAGAGTGATTAGGAATTGTGTTAGGGGTGTCTTCTTCCAGTTGTGAGACATGGAATACAGGGTGAATTGCCCAGAGATGGTCTGTTAGCTGGAGGGTAACCAAGTGGGTGCCTGGGTGGGTGATGATCTCAAATGGACCATAGTATTTCTCTGAGAGTTTCTTGGAGGGTTGAGTAGTGCATAAGTGCTCTCCTTTAATGTAGGTGTAGTCCCCAATATTGAAGTTGGAAGCAGGAGTCCAGTGCTTGTCTGCTGGACCCTGATAGTACTTCTGTGCTTCAGAGAGTTGCTTCTGGAGTTCCTAGTGGAGGTTGTTGAGGTCCACCATAAAGTTATGAGCATGCTGGGAGTCTAGCTCACATTCAGGGAAGATGGTGATGTTCAAGTAATAGCCCTTGTTGATGAAGAAGGGTGAAACTTCAGTGGAAGACAATGGAGCATTGTTGTAAGCAAATTTTCCTAAGGTCAATAGCTGGGACCAGTTGTTCTGTTGGTAATTGCAGAAGATCCACAAGGGTCTGATTAAGGCATTCAGTTTGTCTGTCACCTTCTGGGTGGTAACCTGAAGTGAAGTGAATCTTCATGTCCAATGCTTGACCAAGCAACCAGAAAAAGTGGGAGATGAACTCGGATCCCTGGTTGCAAGTGATATGTGACAGAACTCTGTGCTTGGAAAAGATATGTATGATAAACAGGTTAGCGAGTTCTTGGGCTGTGATTTTATTGACTGTGGGAATAAAGATGCCTTTCTTGCAGAGTCAGTCAATGATGACTAGGATGGCAGTGTGACCATCAGAATCTGGTAGCTGTTCAATAAAGTCTATTGAGATCAAGTCCCAAGGCTGTTCTGGGACTGAGAGTTGCTTCAGGAATCCATAGGGTTTGTATTGAGGTGACTTGGATCATTTACACATAGTGCAAAATTTTCAGAAGTCTTGTATGGAGGTCTGTAGGTTGGGCCAAACATAATCACGTCGGACAAGTTGAAGAGTCTTTTTCTGACCAAAGTGGCCAGAGAGGATATGGTCATGATTGTACTGCAGGACTTTGAGGTAGAGATCCACTACATCCAGGACATAAATCCAGTCAAAGTGGCAGAGGAGTCCACTATTGTCTACAGTCCAATTGAGAGCAAAAGGGGTTGGGAGGTGTGCAGATGAGATGGGGTCAATGGTCAGGGAGGATTGGATGTCTTTGTGGAGTTTCTTGATGTCTATGAGGACTGCTTGTCGGATGACTGGGGTGGTGAGGTAAGTGGCCTGGAGTGATGAGGTGAGTTGTTCTTGGGTGAATACAGGTCAGAAATTGCTTGGGTTTGCTGAGATGAAGTTGCTATTTCCCTCTTTGCAGTAGATGTCCTATCATCTAGTAAGCACATTAGGTTTTGCCCCTAATTTTCCAGGGTGGAAGTGGATGACTAATTGAACTGAGAGAGGTACTCAGACCATCTGGCTTGGAAGTGAGTGAGGAGCTTAGTGGTGCTGAAGTACTCTAGATTCTTGTGATCAGTGATGATGTCAATCAGGTTTCTGAAGCCTTCCAGATATTGCTGCTAGTGTTTGAAGGCTTCAAAGATGGCCAGAAGTTCTTTGTCATAAGTGTTGTAGTTTAGCTCCACAGAATTGAAGGAGTGGGAGTAGAACACAACAGGGTGAATATTGTCATCTGTGGTGTGGACAGAAAGGATTGCTGCTAGTGTAGTTGGAAGTGTCTGTTTCAAGGATCATGTGGGAATCTGGTGCCCACTGAAAGAGAACCGAAGCATGAGTAAATTCTTCCTTAAGCCTGTCAATAGCTTCTTGGCACTTCTTGTTGAAGTCCCAGGGGAAGCTCTTCCATGTCAAGCAGGTAAGCAGAATGACAATGTAAAAGTATCCATGAATGAACCTGCAGTAAAGGTTGCAGAATCTGAGGAAAGACTGAATATCCTGGACTTTCCAGGGTGCCAGCCAGTCCAGGATGGTCTTTACTTTGTCTTGGGACATCTGGAGTCCATCTGGTAATAGGATGAAATTGAGATATTTGACTGTATCTCTGTAGAACTCACATCTCTGTGGGGAGATATAGAGTCCATGTTTCTGGAGTCTCTAGAGGACTTCTTTAACATGAGCCTTGTGTTTTGACATGTCATTGGAGAAAATGAGGATATTGTTGAGGTAGATGATGATGCAGACATTGAGCATGTTACTGAAGATGTCGTTCATGAAGTGTTGAAAGCTGCAGGTGCATTAATGAGTCCAAAAGGAACCACTGACCACTCAAAGGACCCATAGCAGATCCAGAATGTCATTTTCCATTCATCACCATCAGCAATGCACACTAGGTGGTAAGTGTGTCAAAGGCCAATTTTGTGAAGATGCAGGATTTCTATGGGGTGTTGAGGAGGTCAGAGATTAGCAGGAGCAGATAGTAATCCTTCTTTGAGATGCAATTGAGGCCCCAGTAGTTGACACATAACTGGAGCATACCATCCTTTTCTTGACAAAGAGTATAGGAGAACCATGAGGTGATTTAGAGGGTCAGATGAAGCCAGAACAAACATTCTCTTCAATAAACACTTGCAAGGCTTCAAGTTTGGATGAGGAGATGGAGTACATACAGCCTGGAGGTGGGGGCACATTATTTTTTATCTCTATCTTTAGGTCATAAGGGCGATGTGGAGGAAGGTGTCCATTTTCTGTTTGTTGAAGATTTCAGTGAGCTCATAGTACTCTTCAGGGATATCTGACAGATCTGATGGATTTCCAGTGACAGCTGAGGATTTGGCTGTCAGACCTTCCAGGGAAAAGATCATCTGAAAAGCAATAGGTTCAGGAAGTTTGCTAGTGTGCATGTAAGCAGCAGCATTGATGAAGGAGATTTCAGGAGGTAAGTGGGTTTCTGCTGGAAGGTTCAGAAGTGACTCAGAAGTTGGAGGGTCAGAAGATGTTAGGGGTGCTGGACCTCTATGATCTGCAGAGCAGAAAGTTATTCAGCCAGAAGACTAGTCAATCAATGGATTGTATTGCTTTGGCCAGTTATGACCAAGGTCTGCAGAACAGAAAGACTTGAGCAGGGTTACAAAAATGTCAGATTGGAACACTTCACCAGACAGAAAAGTGACTGGAAGTTTTGTGACTTGCATAATGATGGAGTTGCAAGTTTGATCGAATAGTCGGAGTCCAATCAGAAAAATGGTTTCCATGCTGAAATGATTTACCAGCATGAAGGAGAAGTTGAGGAAACAAAGGGATGAGCCAGAGTCAATAAGGGTTCAGGTTTGTATGGAGTTGTCAGAAATGAATAGGAGGATAGTAAGGGATTCAGGATTGGAAAGAGCGGACATGTTAAGATCAACATAAGCAGCCAGCTGGAAAAGGTCAACACAATCCTCAGTCCCATTGGCATATTCTAGAGGGCTGCAGACTATTTTTTTGAGTCCGCAAAATCTGGCTTGGATTCAGTGACTGCAGCTGCATGGGCTTTTATGCCTTTGGACTTGCTGCAATTGCCAGCTAGATGTCCCTCTTCACTGCAATAGAGGCAAAGACCTTTCTTCATCCAGTGCTTGCATTCTGCTCTGGTTAGTTTACCATTCTTCTCCAACTTGTCAGAGATGGAGTTTTTTAGCTTGTTACTCTTGGATCTGGAGGAGTCACTGGTTGAGGATTGATTAGTGTGATTAGAGTTGGACAGGTTCTGAGGTTTGGACTGATTGCTGGAGCTGGAGTTAAAATTAGGATTGGAGTTTGGGGAACCCTTGGAGTCCTTCTTCCTGGAGTTTCCAGGATTTCTTGATGTCAAGGTAGTAATGGTCGCAAAAAGCAGCTTTGTTCCAGTCAATCTGGGAGGCTAGTTCCCAAAAGTCCATGTTATACTTGAACTATCTTAGTCTATATGGACTGTTTTCTTCATAGTGAGCTCACAAAGAGCTTTCTTGGTATCCCCCAAAGGGTCATGAGGGCCAAAATTGCTCTCTAGCTCCCTGAGGCATACCTCATAATTCCACATCCAGTGGGTGGAATCTGTTGGGTCATTGAGGCTAGGTTCAAACCAGCTGAGTGCTGATCCCTTGAGGTAGGAAATAATGAATAAGATCTTCCTTTTATTGGAAGTAAAGACATAAGGGCGATTTTGGAAGTGGAGGTTGCAAATGACTAGAAAGTCCCAAAGTTTCTGGGGGTCGGAACATCAAATGTGTCAGGTTTCCAAACTTTGATCTTTTTGGGCTTTGGAGCTTGGTTCTGGTAGAGAGTGCAGAGATTGTTCAAGAGGTTGAAGAGAGCATCAACAAATCTGTTGTCTGGGTCCAGGTTTCCACCTACAGGAGGCTGATCTCCAGGATCATCAGGATCAGAGTGATCCCCAAGGCCATCTGGACCACTAGGGTCTTCAGAACCACCAAGAAGTCCATCCTCTTCACCTGCATCTTTCCTTGTCAGCAGGATTAGGTTACCTAGCATCCCCTATATAGTAGAGGGGTGTTGGAATCCAAGGGGGTTTTGAAGGCAAATGAGTAGATATGACATTGGGTGCTAACAGATGGTGCACTGGAGCTGACTCATCAAAATATGTTTGATGGTCAAGCTGAGGCATCGAACATAGAAGTGGGTCTAGGAGCTGGGAGTACTGATTGTTGGATAGCTGATAAGCCTGGTAGTGTGCCTGCACAGTGGGAGTTTCTTGTTGTCCACTGAGTTTGTGATTCTGTGTGGGACATAGAATAAGATTCAGACTAGTGTGATGATTGATGAGAGAAATGTGAGTTTGCAAATACTGTCAAAGTTCAGATCCACTACTACCAAGATTGGAACTTGGTCAGGAAAACACCAGACTTCCATTTAGACCCAGTCGTTGGTGGTCAGAGGGTTTCAGAGGTTTCCAGGCAGCATCCACTGGGCTGTAGCAAGCCAGATAAAAAAGGGCCAGAGAGGACTTGGCTTCAACTTGTAAGAAGTTGCACCCTTCTCCTCATCAGTTGTCCAATTTCAGGTGGAGGTGGTTTGGATATCAAAAGGGTTCCCAGATGGAGGGCAAGGATAGATTAAGCAGAGGTTTTAAAGTGATTTGAAGTCAAGAAGAGTCAAAGGGTTAAGAGATTAAGTCAAGGTTAAGTCAAGGATGATTAAGGATTGATATTAGACTGGAGATGAATAGTCACAATGTGTAGATGGATATACACAAGCAATGTATAAACATAATCTGCAAACTGAAGACCAAGGCTAAGCTACAGGTGCTTAAATAATGATAGCCAGAAGAATAATGGAAAAGACAGAAGTTTACTAATGGGTCTTGGTAAGTGTCCATGACCAGAATTGGTAATACTGTATTAGGAAGAAAGTCAGTAAGCAAATGATTACTAAGGCATGTGACAACCTGTCTGATGACTAAAAAGTGCTGTGGCTGGAATGCCAATGGAGAAGGTCAGAAAAGAGTCAGAAAAGAGTTGGGAGTTATCAGGAATCTGATTGGGTGAAATGGGTCTTGACAGGCAGAAGTTTATTTACCCTTCTGTGGGGCTGTCTTTTTGGCAGTGATGACAGGGTTTGCTTATTCCAGTGCAGCCACTTGGTGCTTTGTGCTTTCCTTGGTCATGATTTGAACTTCCTCCTCTGACCCTTCATCTCCTGTCCATCATCAGTCTCATAACTTTCATTGCCAACCTCCTTACTCTCAGTATCATCACCACCATCATCAATATGCTGCATGTATATGATGCCATCACTGGAAGTGTCACCAAGTTCCAAGGTATGTGCACTGGCCAGCAGAAGTGACACATCATAATCTGATGCATTATTTCCAATTCCAGCTAGAATCTGGTTGGGCTGCTCAGAAATGATGGTCTTTAACTGCCAGTACCATAGACATTTCAGTTTGATCATGGCTAGTCATGGTGGTGAGCACTTATCAGTGCTTATGTTTCAGCAGGGTTCCAACACAAACAATCACCCTATTTGTTCATAAAAGAATTATCATGCTCTATGTTGATTTCCTCCTCACAAGTAATGCCAGTACCTGTCTCCCCCATTTTATCTTGGTATTTGTGTACATCCTGCATTCTCCTGGTACAAGTGAAATTCATCAGCACCATTGCTGAAAAGATTACAGTATAGAATGATACTCACTGCTTAAGCCAATTTTTATCTTACAGCGCCACATTCCCTTTTCACTTGGTGTTTTCACCTGGGCAAACACATCCTTGTACTTTTCATGCTCCTCAAATAACTTCCATGGTAGTTCCCACTGATACTCAATCTTGGGCTTGCTACCCCCTTTAGCCAAGCTCTTAGGGTGCATTTGGGTCCCCAGTATTGGCTCAGCTCCCCTGCCAAAATCAAAGATGTCTGTCTTGACAACTAATCTGATGGTTTCCAGTGATTGAAGCCGAGTGTTCAGTAGTGTTTGAGGTAAGGAATGAGGATGACTGAGTGAAAACAAGTTGATTGACTGGGGGGAAGGTGGCAGGATGCACCCCTTTATATATGTTTTGGGAATGCGCACAGATCATGTAGAAAACCTATAAGTAGGGCCATGGTCTGGCACTGTGCATCATGCCCATCCCCCAACTTCTCCACTACACTATGCTACTTTCTCTATGATATAGTCTTGTATGGGGAGACTATGTAGGTCTAGTGTCTATGTGTAGTGTAGGGGGGGAGATTATGCTAGTATAGTGGTAGGTATGCTGGAGCAATAAATGTAACAGGTAGCAATTCACAGGTGTCACATGAGTGACACCACATCAAAATATGAAGTTTGTGTCTCTACATGCTACTAGCACATCCATTCTTTACCATACATCTAATCTCTTAATATCATGGTGAAATCTCAGTCTAAATCCAAATCTAAAACCTCTGGCAACACATCTGATAAGGAAAACAAGGGTGACTGCTGTTCTTTGACCCTTGATGATGACAAGATCCTTCTGGATGTTTTACGAGAACAGAATGTTGCTGGAAATCAGTCTGAGAGTGGATGGAAGCCCCAGGTATGAACTGCTGTGGCCCAAACACTCAAAAACTATGGTAAACAAGGTGGAAGTGAGAAGACAGCAATGAAGTGCCAGGATCATTTTTCTAATGTATGTTTCATGAACTTTCTTAGAAATGGCTTGTACCTCTGCTCACCTCATGTATAGTTAAAGAAAAACTACAAGGAAGTTGACAAACTGTGAAATCTTTCGAGCTTTAGGTGGTATGACAAGAAGAAACTGGTAACTGCAACAGATGCAGCCAAATCATGTTCACGAGCATATTAAAAATGGTAAAGTCTGCAGCACTAACTTCCCTTCCATCCAGGCAGAATGTACATGAACTTCATGTCAAAGTCACATGCAGCAAGAACATTTTTTGCAATAAGTCCTTTCCAAGTCCAGTGATAAGTCTACTGTATGCACTAAGGTCTGGAGAAGATTCCCACTTGTATTGACATATTACAACAGATGTTCCAAACCACTATGAACCCTACGAAACCCATTTTGAACTATTTTGAACTATTTCACACTATTTCGGACAACTTCAAACCATTTCAAACCATTTTGCAACACTTCGAACAACTTTGCAGCATTTCAAATGACATCGGCTGCTGTATAGTTGTTTTAAAACACTTTTGATACATGCTGCACACCAGGAGTGAGCCAATTCGCTGCATATCAAGCACTACTGGACATGAGGAGCGACTACAAGAGACTTAGAATGTGATAAGTGTGGTTTTATATTTCATTGATATATTGAAGCAAAAGATAAGTACTTTTACCATATGGGGACACATATGTTTCAATTATTTATCATTTCTCATCTATTTTACAATCTACAAAGTCCTCATTGTTTGATATATTGCCTCATGTTTTACATATGTTTTATTTCCCTTTTTAGTACTATCTCTTCAAATTTGTATATAAACTTGTTTTAGTTACATAGAATAAAGAGAATACCAATGGGGAACAGAGCACAAGTTACCCTCTCACTTATCGTCTGACTTAAGAGCCATTCTCTTGGGTCTTATCTTCACATCATATCTCTAATTTCTGTGAAATATTGCAAACTTCTTCAAAACTATTGTATTTGCTCCTCGTTTGATCACCCATCACCTATCGCTATTCAAAAAACACATCACATTTGCTAAACTCATTCCTCTGATATACCTTGAACCTCTTCAAACTTATTCAAACTACTTTGCACATCTTCGAACTTATTTGAACTATTTTGCACATCTTCAAACCTATTTCAAACTATTTCAAACTTCTTCATATGCTCTTACAGACTATTTGCACCATCCCTCATCAATTTGCCTCACTAAAAACAATGTTTGGAAATCAGCAGTGATATTTAGTACTAACTCGCACCCTTCCTCTGACTCGTGTTATACCATCTGAAGCCATTTAGTTGGTTTTGTTTGGGTTTCTGGGTTGAGTATCATCACCAGTGGCATGCCATTGCTTTTTCTCTGACCCATGCATTGAAGTATGAACCATCCAATGCACCATGACAATATTTGAAGTATGAGTAGAGTTTTGGATTTGATGAAATTCCCAGAGGAGTTGACATACTTGTTGTAAAAGCAACAAGCATATTGGCAAGGCAGTGTACATAGCTTGAATGAGATTGTTAGGAGAAAAATAGAACTATCAGCATTATAAAATGCACAGACTAATGGTATTTCCACTGCATTGAAACCTCTCTTGCAGCATCCATGAACCTAACCCAGTCCTTGCAAGATGTGCATAGATAGCAGCCAACCACATACGATCTGTAAGGATGGAAGTTCACATTGGAATAGGATCAGGATGAGATTGAAAGTGGGTAATGATAGTAGTGGCTATGGCTGCACACCATGCCATATATCGATGGTTACACGGTGCCATTTGATGGTCACAGCGCCCATACCATCAAGGCTGCAGCTGGAGTTTGATGGTACAGTATATGGTATGGGTTGAAACCATCTGAACTGTACTGATACAGCCATCAAATGGCATGTATGGCATATACAGTGATAATACTTGACCTGGAAACCTAACAAAAACCTTTAAAAGGCTTAAGAAGTATAACACAGGCTAGAGGAAGGGTGCGAGTTGGTACTAAATATCACCACTGATACCCAAGGTTGTGTTTAGAGATGTGAAATGGTAGGAAATGTTGTGAATAGTCTGTGGAAGCATACAAAGTTGTTCGAAAGAGTTCGAAATAGGTTCAAAGATGCGTGAAGTAGTTTGAATAAGGTTTGAAGAGGTTCAAAGTGAGTTTGAGGAAGTTCAAAGATGCCAGACTAATGTCAAGGTATGTTGAGGAGTGAATATAACAAATAAAAAGTGTTTGTAAAGAGGCAATAGGTGATGTGCAATAAAACAAGAAGTGAATACGATAGTTCAAAGAAGTTCACGATATTTCACAGAACTTAGAGATACATACAATGCGAGCTAAGACTCAAAAAAACAGCTCTTAAATTAGACAATGAGTGAGAGGGTAACTTTGTCCATGTTCCCCTTGCTTCTCTGTCATTCTAAGTAACTAATACAAGTCTATATACAATTTGAAGAAATAGTACTAAAAAGGAAACAATAACATGTGTAGTACATGAGGCAATATATACAACAATGAGGACTTTGTAAATTATAAAACAAATGAGAAATGATAAATATTTGAAATGTACATTGTCCCAGTATAGTAGAAGTTCTTGTCCTATTGCTTCAATATATCATTGAAACATCTAAGTGTTATTATCGCATCCTAATTCCTTTGTTGTCTCTCCTCATGTCTGGTAGTGCTTGATATGCAATGAAATGGTTTATTCCAGATGTGCAGCATGTATCAGAAAAGGGTTTTGGAACAGCTATATGGTGGCTAATGTTGTTTGAAGTGGTGCAAAGTCATTCAAAAGTGTTCAAAGTGTTGCAAAATCATTCGAAATAGTTCAAAAAGGGTTCGAAGTTGATTTTGTGGCATTTTTAGCAATTCAGAGCATCTGTTGTAATGTCTCGATATGATTGAAAGCATTCTCCAGACCTTAATGCATGCAATGTATCTATCAATGGCATGAGCTAAA
The DNA here is from genome assembly GCA_029959215.1 of Tricholoma bakamatsutake. NCBI lineage: Eukaryota > Fungi > Basidiomycota > Agaricomycetes > Agaricales > Tricholomataceae > Tricholoma > Tricholoma bakamatsutake. The sequence goes on along the minus strand of CP114860.1, from coordinate 11,949,260 downwards.
TCTTTTCATCATAAGAATACCAACAGTTCTTATTGATCGTTGATCATCAACACAACAGCCTCAATGTTCAGTGCAGATTTTATAGGATATGGGACAGTATGTGTTCCTTCTTCCTTCAACTATGTCAGTATATTGAACTAATGTGGCTACAGCAGAATCATATATTGTAGATCATCTGAGCATACTGCAATCTGTTAGCAATATTTAAATTTCAAATCTTTTTGGTCCTGTGACCAACTCATTTATAGATACTATGCAAAAATTGATGATCTCCCCTCTTGTTATTCCTGTCCTTGTGGCACAAGACTCTAATGGCCAGGTCTAATTATCAAAAGGATACATTAGGGGCGAGGGCAAGTCTCATGTTGCAATAACTCACCCTCATACACTTTTCACTATGGCAAATACTCTGACAACAGTACCTGGTATGCTGCATCATTTACATTAACAGCACCAGTTATGCTCAAATTTGGTCCAGGTAATAGTGTGCACCCAACCACTGATAGGTTGTCTCCTTGGCTCAAAGGCTGATATGTCACTCTAAACACATTCTAAACACATCAGCTAACTCCTACAATGTTCCAGATGCAGTGCAACCCAGTCTATTGATTGTGATATCATATCGACTGCATCGAAACATCACCAGTGACATTGATCATACCAAGAGCCCACATTGCACAATCTTAGGACTACCCCAAAAGCCACTAAGATCCACCTAAATGACCATTGAACATCCCCGATCACATTTGAACAGCTGCAACTGCAATTGAATATCGTTGACCATTGTCAAGGTCATCAATCAATATCGAGAGACTATGAGTAACATCAGGCACCACATTTGTTATCTATATGGTGGAATACCATGCACCAGGAAGGATTCCAACTCATGCCCAAACTTGCTGATCATAGGTCAGCCTCGTTCCAAATCCCTATCATGTACAGAACCTACTGGATGGATTATTGTGAGACTTAGCACAGTTTATACCCAAAGAACAGTCTCTTTTTAGTTCTTTCTCTTTATTACTCCTTCATCATATGATACATCTCTTCTTTCTTCAAATTCCAGTCTCCTTTTTGGCCTTGTGCCTTAACTCATATCTTTTGCCTCATGTTCTACACATGTTTCTCATTATATTTTAGAAAGTTTCTTTAAAACATATAAAACTCTGTAGTATCTACTGAAAAATACAAGAAATCATCTTCACCTATCATCTCATACTAAGTTTTAAGAATCAGATCTATCCTCTAAAACAATCTAAACCTCTATGAGTTTTCTTGATCGATGAGAAAACTCTGCGACCATTGTTGTTGTCGGTCTTCCAACAATCTTCTGATTGTTAGCACTAGCAAGCCTTCCAATACATCCTAGCTATCGGTTATAGCCTTTGTATACTTTTGACCTATCAAAAAGTTCTCGGAACTCACACTTTGACCATCAGCAATAGAACTCATTGCCATCGATCTTGTCGATCATCCTCGATATCAATCAATACCCCATCAGACCTCATCAAATACCTTTATCCCTTATAGCACTATCTTTGTGACTAGTACCCACTAGTTATAAACCCATAGGTTTGACTACGAACATTCAGAACATCTCACTCCCTTCCTCTGACTCATCGCAATTATCATTGATTGCATCATTGGCTGTTTTGGTGGTTTTCCCAGGTTGAGTACTATCACTGCAGTCAAAATATGACAGTGTTGATTGAAGAAGAATGTTTAGATGAAAATTTCCAGCCAGTCAAACACCGCAGTACTACCCACTGCCAGTCTAAGCAAAAGGTCAAACCACAGAAGACTGCAAATGTTACTAGTGGCACAGGCCACAATGATGAAAACTACTCAGGCTCTTATTCAGATGATGATGATGGGTCAGGTTCATCATCAAAAAATGATTCAGATATTGAAATGATTTCAAATGATGAGGTAAATATGCTATCTCCTTTGTATGATGTCATACTGACAGCTCAAGTAGCTTGCAGATATGCTCCCTTTGAAAACAGCCCCAAAAATCAAACATGCAAATGAGGGCTCATCAAACCACCCCAAAAAGAAATCATGCAAAGCTACTGTTAAAGAAGTTGAAGATGTCGACAGTTCCAATAACATCTCTGCCTGCAATCATGCTAGTGCTGAACCATCTCAGAGTAGTTCAGCTGCCCACAAAGCATTGACAAGCACTGTGGGTAAAGGGATAAAAGTATGTTTCTTTACAACATCAGAAACATTGTACTCACCAGGCTCACCTAGAAGTCAAATGCCACAAAATGGAACCCAGTTTACCTCTTCTATGAGCTTGTTAGTCAGAATGCCAGTGGACAGACAGGTGACCCAGGTGACAAGCACTATAAATGCTATCATGGCAATAGGAAGGTTGTGACTGTAACGAAGCTCATGCAGAGTAATCTTAATGGTTTGATTTCTTTTCTCATGATCAAAATGGTATCCAGAGCAGCTATTTTTTTAGGGCTTATCAATTATCTCAAATCCCATTTCCCTGCAATGCATCGACTCTACCTTGTACTCAAAGATCGTGATAAGCCACCAACACCCAATGAAATTGCATTTGCCTCAGGAAAGAAGGCCCTGGACCCAAAGAGTGAAGCAGCCTACCTTCAGAAGCTCGAAGACACCATGGAGAACATTTGGAAGGCTTTTGCATCACAGGAAGCTCAGGCAGCTGTACATTTGCAAATTCTTTTTTGCATCAAGTCATTGACTTACTTGATCATCTTTACTAGGGTCCATGTGATCAGAAAAATTTGAATGCTTACTTACAGAATGGATTGTTGCATGTGACCAACCTTTTGATGAGGTTGAACAAGAAGAATTTGTCAAGCTTATGACATATGCTCATCATCCTGCACCATTAGTCAAGCTCCCGAGTCATGAAGGAGTAAAACATTATGTGATGAAGAGGGGTGAGGATACCATTGATGGTATCCATGAGATGTTCTCAGTACGTTGATAATACTCAACCCTGAAACCCAAACAAAACCTACTAAATGGCTTTGGATGGTATAACACAAGTCAGAGGAAGGGTGTGAGTTGGTACTAAATATCACTGCTGATACCAAAAGTTGTAGTTAAAGACACAAAATGGTAAGAAGCATTATGAATAGTCTTTTGGAGCATACAAAAAGGTTTGAAAGATGTTTGAAGATGTGCAAAATAGTTCGAAGGGGTTCAAATAGGTTTGAAGTAGTTTTGAGGAAGGTCAGAAATGTTTGAAGTGGTTCAAGGTATATTGAGGAATGAGTATAGTGAATGGAAAGTGTTTTTTAAATGACGATAGGCGATATGTGATAAGTCAAAGGTAAATACAAAAGTTTGAGAAAGTTCACAATATTTTGCAGAACTTAGAGATACAATGTGAGGCTAAGACTCAAGAGAATGGCTCTTAAATCAAACAATAATGAAGAGGGTAACTTCTTCTCTGTTCCCCTTGCTTGTCTTATCTGTCCTTCTAAGTAACTAATACAAGTCTATATACAATTTGAAGAAATAGTACTAAAAAGGAAACAATAACATGTGGAAAACATGAGGCAGTATGCAAAAAAAAAAAAAAGGTATTGTAAAACATAAAACAAATGAAAAATAATAATAAATAAAATGTACATTGTCTCAGTATAGTAAAAGTTCTTGTCCTATTGCTTCAATATATTATTGAAGCATAAAAACTGCACTTATCGCATTCTAGATCTTTTGTGGTCTCTCCTCATGTCCAGTGGCGCTCGATATGCAATGAAAAGGCTCATTCAAGATGTGCAGCATGTATGAAAAGGGTTTTGGGACAGCTATATATCAGCCAATGTTATTCAAAGTAGTGCAAAGTTGTTCAAAAGCATTCGAAGTGTCACAAAATCATTCGAAATCATTCGAAGTTGTTTGAAGTAGTCTGAAATAGTTCGAAACCAAATTTGTGGTGTTCATAGCAGTTCGGAGCATGTGTCATAATGTGTCAATATGATTGGAAGCATTTTCCAGGCCTTAAAGCATGCAATGGACCTGTCAATGTATCTTTTGGGATGAGCTCAGGTGTTTGTTTTGATCTTGCCAATCTAGGAACTTGAGGGAAAAATTGCGATACCACTTGATACATGGACTTCAAGTAATCAGCATGCCTTTTGGCAATTGTTGCACATTATATCATGAATGAAGGACAGCTTGGTGCATGGGACCCAGTTTTTGTATTTAGCCCATGATAATGTTGCTCCTAGAGGAACTCCTCATCAATTTTTGAGAACTTCAGAGTGAAAACTTAGGTGAGAATATGGCTGAGGCTGTTTGGAAAACTTTAAAACAGTATGACCTCATCAGATGGATCAGTCTTGCTGAATATTGCTTGCAAACTAGCAGAGACAAACTTTCAAAAGGTTATCACTTTTGTTATAGACAATGCGACCAACAACGATACACTGATTGCAGCAATTGAATGATGCTGTGATGAGGTAAAAGTTTACCTCTCAGCGATGGAATCATGGCTGCGTTGCATGCTGCACATGGTCCACCTTGCTGCCATCAAGGTTTGTGCCTCATTTCAGCTATGAGTTTGTCTGAAGTAACATTATAAACAGCTTCTTGAGGGCATAGATGCCCTTTCCAAGGCTGACAGCAGAAAAGCAAAATCTCAGAGCGGCAATTACAAAGATAGTGCTGTGGCACCTCTGGATCGTGAATATGATAATGATGCAGTACAACAGGAAGATGAAGCCAAAGATGGAAATGGTGAGAGTGCAACATCCACTGACATCGTCTCTGTGATAATGGAGGTAAATATCCTTCCTGATATGTATTCAATGTTCTCAATCAGTCACAATCTCAGTGGCAAAAGATTATACGGGATGTTCAGTCTAATCCACAGCGTTGCCAGAGCTGGTTCAAGTAAATCTATGTAACAATGGATTGAGGGGGTAGAGGTGAGCAGGATGAGAGCCTAGCACTGATGCTTATTCTCGATGTAAGAACACAGTGGTCATCTACTCATCAGATTCTATGTGAGTCCTGTTATACTAGTTCAATGGTTCATGTCTCATTTATGATAGGTCATGCTCTTGATTACTGATATGCTATTGACTCGTACACATCAAAGAATAAGGATCTCCATCAACATGAACTGTCTAGCAATGACTGGGACTCTATCTCCATGGTTACATCATGGTTGAAATCTTTTCATGTGGCCACCACCCAAATGTCCACAACAAAAGTTCCAATGCTTTCAATGACTCATGCCATTTTCCATGGACTTCAAGATGATATCAAGGACATTTTTCAACATCTTCCTGCCACTGTTTCTCCTTCTCTCAGGTATGGACTTCTCAATGTGCATACGAAGCTCAGTGATTATTATCACAAATATGATCAGTCACATTTCTATACATGGGCTGCATGTAAGCAATTGCTTTACCATTTCTTATGTTAACTCACAACATCTTCTAGTATTAGATCCACACATATCTTACAAAGGGATGAAGCTGGACTATGCAAATGATCCAATCCTTTCTGAGTACCTCAAGTCATTGAAGAAAGATCTTCGTGAATACTATAAAACCCATTATGCTAATAAACATAATCCACCATCTCAGATATCCACACCTTGAGCCTTTTCAAGCTTTTCTTCAGCTGCACACTCACACTCACCTCAAAAGAACTTCACTGCATGTTTTCACTGAAAGACCACAACAAATTCTCAATGAGCTCAATGAATTTTTCAAACTTCCTCCTGAAGATTTTGAGACCTGCAACCCAATTCACTGGTGGATGGGTCGATGGGCACAATTCCCAAATTTCTTCTGGTTTGCATGGGATCTTCTCATAATTCCTGGTGTGTACTTTACTCAATGTCAGTGTCTGTTCACTGTCTCAGAGGTGTTCTCAGGGTCTGCTGTTGCTGTAGAATGGGTTTTTTCAGGTGGTCACAATACAATCTTTCTGTGACATGCAAGTCTGCACCCTGAGACCATCAAAGTGTTGATGCTTGTCAAGAAGAAGCTTCATCTGGCATGTGCTCAGTGCACAGCAGCATTGATATCACTTAATTTCATCTTCCATGTAATAGTTAGCCTAAAACATCTGCCATGTATACCTGTCACCCATCAGATGGCTGTCTCAATACCCATACCATACCATTAGTCATCTCAGCAGGTAAGCATATGGATGGTATACGGCTTGTCTGTATACTGTCAGCCACTGTATAGTGTATGGCCATGGCCATATAATGGACGATGTGCAGCCCTAGTAGCGGCTACCATAATTGCCCCAATAATAGCCATGCTTTTCTTCTTCTTGGCTGAAAACCTCTGTGCCAGTGATTTATGCAGTGTCCTGTCCTTCTGAGTTGTTATAGTGACCATGGTTTAGTAAATAAAGCAGTGTCGAAGCAGTGTTATTGATTATTGGCATTGTTACAATACTGTTACTACTTGTGACAAACTGTGACATAGAGAACCATGTGAATTGCTTTCATATCAAAGGCTGATGGAAAGCTGGGCAATGCCAGGGACCCAAATGCACCCTTATTGCCCCCTGGTAGTGGAAAGAGGCCCCGTTTGATTTCATCATCCTCTTCAATCGCAGCAATGAGAAGGAAGCTTAGATCATCATCTGTCCAGGTGCAAATCTGAGTCATGCATTCAGATGGCCCAGAAATGAAGTACTTACTCAACCTTTGGACCATCCTCAGCCTTGGCAGCCTCACCACCATCTACTGCTAAAATCTTGAGCTACAACCTTTTTTTTGCTGCCTTTTTTGTGGCTTTCTTGGGTTTTTTATGGGTTTCAGATTTAGGAGAGGCAGAAACATTTTCTGCTTCTTTAGCATTGGATGTTTTGGTTTGAGTGTGGGCAGGAGGCTTCTTTGATCCTGCAGTATCTCTAGGCTTGGGCATGTCGACAGTGGCAAATGGCCATGAGATGTCTCATATTTTAGTGATTACATACTACAATATTTGAAATAGAGTAGTAATGTAAGAGGGATGGGATAAATTATCTGAGTGAATCAAGATTCAAAATGTTGAATCGCCTCCAGAGGCAATTCAACCATTCAAAATTTCAGGTGATTCAAGAGTTGATTCAAGTTGTTGAATTGGACCTTGAATTGTCTTTGAATCAATACACTGGATTGACATTGAATCATCTACTCTGACTGCTACTAATCTTTGATGAAGCACCAGTAAAAATTGATAAATCCCAGGAAATACTGCACCTCCTTCTTGTTTGTGGGTGTGGGCCAGGTCGCAACACCAGCAACCTTGATGGGGTCAATCTCCACCTGTCCATCCAAAATAATCAAGCCCAAGTATTCAATTTGAGTCTTCTCAAACTCACACTTGTAGTATTTCAAGGTCCATTTCAGTCTGGTTTTTCAACCTTCAAGAGGGGCAACCATGTACTGCAACTGGTTCAAACCATTGCCCACTCTTGACAGACTGCAACTGAACTGAATACAACTGGTCCTATTCAATTTGGTTGACCTGGTTTTGACCAGTCTTTACTACTATTTTTTAGTCTAATTTAATTCTATTATACATATGCTTAATAAATCTAGTTACATCACCCTGCGAGCAGGTGCTTGCAGTGGTGGGATATTGCTAACAGAGAGAAAAAAAAAAAAAGAAGAAGGAAAAGAAACAAGAGAAAAAAAATGTTGAAATTAGACCTTGAGAAGCATGCTGCATTCATGAGGCAACATGCAGCATACCTGTGGTAAACACATTCGAGAGTCATGTGACATCCTTATTATTATGTATATAAAGGAGAACCTGTACCATAGTAGGAATAGAGTGTTCTTACCTCTGCTAAACCCTAGCTCTAAGACTTACTAAACCCCAGGTAGGTTATAAGGAATGTGTTGTCTCTTCCTCTGTGCAGTGTATATAGTCTGCTCCAACAGGTCATGGGCCCTGCTGGGCACATCGTGAACATGCCTTAACTGGCTGCAAACGATGTTGACTTCATTGTCTCCAAATTATAATCTTGGGTTCTTCATGAGCTGCATTGTGCTCCCTGCGAGCTGCACTTAAAAACCTAGGTTGAGTAGGGTTAACCACTCTGAAGGAGTGTTTTGCCTGAGATTATGGAATATGTTTTCTTGGATAGAAGACTGATTGAGCGCTTTTACCAGCTGCCACCACAGAATCATGTCTTCAACCCTTGAAAAACTCGTACAAACTTTCGCCGGCTCCAATTACATTCAATGGGCTGACTCCATAAAGGCATGGCTCAGGTCTCAGGGCTTCTGGCAAATAACTAGTGGGATAGAACTAAAACTGCCTCCGGCGATGAATGCTGCACTTGTAGCAGATGCTACTGCCAAGCTCCAGACCTGAAGCAACAAAAATGACCAGGCTATTGGTAGCCTAGTGCTCCACCTGGCCCCCTCCATTTGGCAGTGTGCCAACACCAAGGACACTGCTGAGGAGGTGTGGGATCTCATTCGCACTGATTATGGTATTGATGGCCCCTTCCAAGTCTTTGCAGACTTTAGGTCTGCAATAGCAATCAAAATTCCAGCTGCGAATCCCATGCCAGAGATTGCTAAGATGGCTGACAAATTTGAGCACCTTACAGCTGCCAACATCACCATCCCCAAACTAGTTCAGGTGATGATTCTACTCACTGCAATGCTGCACGAGTATGATTCTCTGTCTGCCATGGTCCTTAACATGACTGCTACTAGAGCCTTGGCATTTAAACATGTTAAGGACTCCATTGTTGCTGAAGCCTCATGGTGCACAGCAGTTGGAAATCCCACTGGCCTGCCTCAGGCCACCAAGCTTTCCGCTGTCAAACGCAAAGGGGGAAATTCCAAATGGCAACCTCAGGGCAACAGTGGAGATTTGTTCTGAAAACATGGATGACATGGGGACAGAAAGACTAAAGAGGAAAAGCCAAAGGAGAAACATACCCACCTCACCTCCAATGCCTTTACTACCATAAATGGTAATGGCACCATCATACTGCTGATGCTGCTCATTCAGTGGATCGAGAAGCATGAACATACTCCCACAAGGGATCCTTGCTGCCGACTGCCTGCACAGCCATATACAGGCACAGCCTCTACCTCTCATTCAGTCTACACCAAATATCAGCAAGCTCGAGACACCCTCAAGCAAATGAATCTCCCATGCAGCACAAAAAATCTGTGACTGCTGGAAGAGCACTTAATGGTGTGAGAAGGTAAGAGGAGGAGGATCAAACCAGAACCAAGGATCATGGAGGTAGAAGATAATAATGTCTCCCTCAGATCAGAACCTGCAGTTTCTGATGAGGAAGTATGGAAAGTTATCAACAAAATGCTCATTGATGAACTGCTTGAAACAGGAGCATATGATGAAAGGTCAGTTCTTTTCTCTGCCACAAGCACAAAGATTGATATTCCAATGATCACAGCAAACTCTTCATGTGAAATTTTACCGCTACTAAATGTATTATTGAACTATTTACATCTTAATGAATGTGTTATGTGTGCAAATGGAAATTGTAAGAAAGGTGCTGACTGGATCATGGATTCAAGTGCATCGAAACACTTCACTGGTGAAATGAAACAATTTGGCTTCTTATGAGCCTTTACCGAGAAAGGACTCTACTCTGGTTCAAACAGCCAGAGGTACTAATCATATAGTAGGAAAAGGAGCAGTCTTCATTAGACATCAGGTAGTATGTCATGGGAAGTCAAAAACACATAAAACACAATTATACCCCATCTACTACATACCCGATTGTAATGCTCAATTACTGTCAATGGGCATCTTCTTACAAGACAGAAGTGACATGCATGGTTCCTCCACACACATTTCATTTTTCAAGAAAGGAAACCCAATTATGGATTGTGTCCCTCTTATAAAATGTAACATGATTTATTGGGCTGAGACTCATATATTGAGCACCAAAAAAATCAATGTTGTGACAATGTACGTCGCAGACTACTTGACTTGGCATAGGCAACTTGGACACCCATCCAAAGAGGCACTAGGGAAAATGCCTAATAGCACCATAAAATTTCCAAGGAATTTAATTATTCCTAAAGACAAAATTATATGTTTAGGGTGTGCTGAAGGGAAAATCCCCTCAAAAACTTTTCCTAAATTAAATTCATGTGCAGAAAAACCCTTTGAATTAATACATTCCAATCTGAAGGAACTCCCAATACTATCGCACCATAAACATAAATACTTTATTGTATTTCTAGATGACAAGACATCACATATCTAGGTCCAATGCCTCAGAAAGAAATCTGATGCTGCTGCAGCCATCAGACAATTTTGGGCAGTAGCTTTGACCCAGTATAGCGCTACAATCAAGTGCTGGCATGTCGATCCAGGGGGAGAGTTCAAAGATCATGAGCTACAAAATGTGCTCAAGGATTTTGGCATCAAAATAGAGATGTCCACACCCCATGTTCACCAACAGAATGGGCACGCTCTGCATGCCATAAGGACAATAATGGAAAAGTTGCAAATCCTGTGATTTACTGCTTGTCTACCACAATCATGGTGGGAATTTTGCATTGAACATGCACCACACCTATACAACCGAACCCCGATAAGGTGCCTGAAATGGCTGACATCAGTTGAGGACCTGACAAAGGTCCACCCAGATCTAAACAATCTGAAGGTTTTTGGTTGTGGTGCTTATGTCTATCTACCCAAGAAGAAGCATCCAAACACATTAGCTCCTCGATCGGAGTTAATGACATACCTTAGATTAGAAGATGGCATTAAAGCATACTGTTTCATGTGACCTAGTGGTGCAATATTCATTGGTGCTATGGCACTATTTGATGAAATGTTGTTCCCATGCTGTCCCAGAGCTAAAACTCCTGCCAAGACAGACCTTGGTAATTTTCCACCTCCAGAACCAGAAGATAATGACCACTCATCTGGAATGGATGGCGATGATTCTATACTGCCACAAAATCTGCCCCTTCCTCCATCATCAAAAAATGATGATGATGATGATGTACCAAGCAAGCAAAAGGCACATGACAATGTGACTGATGCTCCTCCTCCACTGCCTCCAGTAATCACTGAGGACTTTCATTTAAGATGTGATGATCAACAGGAATGGCAGCAATTGCCCCATCAATCGGGCAGGCAGAGGAACATCCCAAACCGTCCCAGCAATACCTATGGAGAGAAGCGACTTCCCTCTGACATAGAGAGAGACATTGCACGTGATCGATATTGGAAGAGATCTGTGGGTCAAGATTCACATCATAACCGAACATGACCACAATCTCAACAGAAAGAACCGGTTGCTGGACCAAGTTCAGCACCCCATGAGAGTGTGCCCGATTCCAATGATCAAGAACATGATGACCCAATGGGGGAACTGGACAAAGCAGGTTATATTAAAAAGATAACCAAGGAAGGTGGAGATAAGCTTATTCACTGGCTGTTGTCAAAAACAGTCAAACCATCAAGCGAAATAAGCCAAGTTCCAAACCAATTTTGCGATATTGCATGTCTACCATGGCAGCAGCAACGTGAGTGGAAACAAGCTTGTCATGAAGAATTAGAGGCTCTTCATAAGTGAAAAGTCTATGACATTGTTGATCTTCCACATGATTGAAAAACGATCAAAAATAGATGGGTTTTCTCCATGAAATCGGATGGAAGAAAACGAGCCAGACTCGTGGCCAAAGGCTTTTCACAAGTTGAAGGTGTTGACTTTGATGAGATTTTCTCACCAGTAGTCTGCTACGAGACTGTACGCCTCATGTTTGCACTTGCATCTCTAGAAGGCATGTATATGACCAGTCTAGATGTAAAAACTGCATTCTTATATGGCAAACTAGAAGAGGAGATCTATATGGATCAACCTGAGGGTTTCAGACTCGAGGGAAAAGAGTGCAAAGTAATGCACTTATGCCGAGCATTGTATGGCCTTAAACAGGCCTCACTAGCATGGTGGAAAGAGCTAGAGGCATTTATGCACACCATTGGGTTTGTGCATGCCAGCTCCGATGCTGGCATACACAAGGATCCTAAGACAGGCAGCATTGTTATTGCGCTGGTCTATGTTGATGATGGCTAGTTCATGGGGAAGAACAAGAAACTTGTGGATGAAAAGAAGAATGCTTGTCTAAAGCATTGGGAGTGCCGTAGTACTGAAAAAGTCATGGAATTCTTAGGCATGTGCATCACACAGACTGCAAGCAAAGTCAAACTTGATCAAACTGAATATCTCGCCAAAGTGCTCGAGAAGTTCGAGATGACAAATGCCAAAGCAGCCCCACTCCACTCCCGACTGGTTACAAACCGTCGGAAAACACAGTGTTGCCAGATGCGGTGCTTAGATCAAAATATCAGTCTGTGATCAGATCTTTATTGTATCTGATGCTCAGAACACGATCTGATATTGCTTATGCAGTAATTGGGATGTCGCAGTTCTCAGCTAATCCTAGCCAAGAACATCTAGACAAAGTGATGTACATCATGTGCTATCTGGTGGGAACCCAGAAATATAACATAGTCTACGATGGAGAGAAATCCAAAGGGCTACAGGCCTTTACAGATTGTGATTGGGCAACTGACACTGTCAAATGCTGATCTACAATGGGTTACTTTGCTACTCTAGTGAGTGGCATTGTGTGCTGGCAGTCCCGTTTACAAAAATCTGTAGCACTGTCATCCACAGAAGCCGAATATATAGCTCTCTCCGACACTTGTCGACAGATAGTGTGGATGGAGTCCTTATTCCAGGAACTTGGATATATACTGAAGCGCATACCAATTTGTGCTGATAATCAAGGATCCATCTTTATCAGATCAAATCCAGTTCAGGAAAGAAGGACAAAACATATAGACATTTGCTACCACTATACCCACGAATGCATAGAAAATGACAAAGTCACAGTCGTTTTCATTCCTGGAAGTGATAATCCGGCTGACATGTTCACAAAGAACCTTGGTGCTGTCCTATTCAGGAAATTTAGAGATTCTCTCAGAATTACTTTTGAGATTCAAACTTAGCTGCTTAGAGCACTGTACAGTTTGAAGGGGAGGGGTTGAAATTAGACCCCAAGAAGCATGCTGCATACATGAGGCAACATGCAGCATACACATGTTACTGCGCTTACTGTGCATACATGTGGTAAACACATTCCCAAGTCATGTGACATCCTTATTATTATGTATACAAGGTTCGGAATGTGCCTCCGGCACGCGTTAACATGTTTAATAAGTAATATATACAATATTTTTGGTTTTTGCACTTCCACTGTCATGACTTCATTTCTATGTTAGTCTGATAGTACTTCATTATTTTGGTTTTTGCACTTTCACTGTCATGTGTTAACATGTTTAATAAGTATGGACTTCATTTCTATGTTACTCTAATAGTACTTCATTATATACAATATTTTTGGTTTTTGCACTTCCACTGTCACTTGGCCATATTGCCTTGATGTTGTGCACAGACCTTAATCGTGATATCGCTACATAGAACTGCCCATGAGTGAAGACAGGACTCCTGAAATCTAATCCCACATGCTGCACTGACTGTCCCTGGGATTTGTTGATCGACATTGAAAAGCATAGTCGAACAGGAAATTGGAGTCGAGACAGAGTGAAAGGGAGTTGTCCTTCGATTGGCTGCAGTCGCATCCGTGGAATAAACACCTTCTCTCCAGCATGATCTCCAGTAATCAACCAAACCTCCAACACTCTGTTCCGAATCCGAGTCAAAATCCCTCGAGAACCATTGCAGACCCCTCCAGCAATATTGAGATTGAAGTATCATCACAGGGACGCCAACCTTGAGTGCCAAGTGTGCCAAAGGTAGACCAGAGCAGTTGATTGAGTTGAGGTATTCAGGTGGATACAGAAGTTCATTGTTTGCAATAGAGTCTGCACTGTGAAACACTTGCTCCTCTCCAGGGAACCTCTGAAGAATGTAATGGTTCAAATCATCCACATCGTCATTTTTGCTTGCCAGGACAATCCACTCTGAGAAGTATTGATTGGGATGCTGAGCATGATTATAGATGCCAGGATAGATGGTGTCGATGAGGAAAGCCAGAGTGTTTTCAGGACACTTGAAATGGTTGGGAAGTTTGATGTTGCCACCCTCATCTGTATGATCACCCTTTCCAACCTCCAGCTGCCACTTTGCAAACTGTCGCTCTTCAAGATCATCCGTGTTCAATCGCATGTTGATTTTGAGATGAAGAACTTTAATATGTTGCCAAAGAACAGAGCGCTGCAAGGAAGCACCAACAATCTGAGGCCGTGAACCCCTCTCAATAACAGGCAGGATCTGGTGAAAGTCACCCCCAAAAATAATAGGAATGCCACCAAAGGGTTGATCAGATTGGAGAATGTCTTTGAGAGTGCGGTTGACAGCTTCATGGAGATGACGATGCTGCATGAGTGCCTCATCCCAAATGATCAAGTCAGTCTCCTGCAACAGCTTTGCCCGAATTGAACCTCTGGAGATAGAGCAGGTGGATGACTCATTGATGATGAGAGGGATCTGGAGACATGAATGAGAAGTGGAGCCACCTTTGAGCAGGAGTGCAGCAATGCTGGATGATGCTATACAGAGGACGATTTTGCCCTGAGAATGAAGCTGATGGGCCAGAGTGTTGTATACAAAGGTTTTGCCTGTGCCACCGGGACCATGGAGGAAAAAGGTCTGGCCGGTCTTGTTGTCGACAGCATGCATGATCTCCTCAAAGACAGCTCTCTGGTCTGGATTGAAAGTGTCCAAGTTCTGTGCAGCCAACTCAGCCTGCTCCACAACATCATATCTGCGCTGCTCTGCAATCAACCGGTTTTCGAGGTTGGCTTCCCAATTCTGAGTGATCTGAGGCATGTATGGCCAATCCTTGCTGAGAGATTTGCCAGAGGATAAGAGAAGCTGGTTGATCAAGTAGAGGCCATAATCCTGCACATCGTCATCAGTAGGGTTGAGACGGATATTGTTGTGCTGGAGCTGATACCGCAGGTCATCGCAAATGTGGGGCCAGTATGTGTTCCAAAGCTGGACAGGATCAGAGGGTGCACAATCACGAAGAATAGTGACAAAGAGTTGCCAGAGCTGATGACCTGTTGCCATGGACTTTGCTTCCTCCAAACACTGCACCCACTCTTGGTCATCCTCCAAAAGGCCATGTGCCAGACATGCTTCTCTGAATGAGGGATAGACATTTCCCTGAAAAGTGCACAGATGTTCATATGATGTTGCACCCTTGACAGCTGTCAGAAGAAGCCTGAGGTAGAAGTGTTCACCTGCAGTAGGCTGAGTGTAGTACATCCTCCCAATAGTGAACCCTCTCTGTCTGGGCTTCCACTTGTGGGCTTTCTGATCCCACACGAATTTGGAGGGAAAGTCCTGATAGAGAAGA
The DNA here is from genome assembly GCA_029959215.1 of Tricholoma bakamatsutake. NCBI lineage: Eukaryota > Fungi > Basidiomycota > Agaricomycetes > Agaricales > Tricholomataceae > Tricholoma > Tricholoma bakamatsutake. Next base: position 11,933,908 of record CP114860.1, on the reverse strand, counting down.
TCCTGTGCAAGCTCTGGATACTGCTGATTGGCTTTGAAATAGCCAGTGAGGGTGGTGTCACGCTGTGCAGCATGTTGGACGATCTCTTGGATAGACCGTGGACCGTTCTGATTCCAAGTGACATACTGCTGGCCAGGGAGGTGGATCTGAAGTTGGACAACATTGGGAGAAGCAGAGTGCATAGGTAAATGAAAGAGGCGCCAAATGCTCTCGCAGGCAGAAATATAGCGAGCGTCCAGATACTGTTTGACTTCATTGTTGCAAGTCCCAAACTGCATGGTGATGCAATCATGACCTTTGTACACATATTTGTAGATGTATTTGACAGCTTTGATGGAGGCAATGGACTCGATGTTGATGTGGCAGCAGTACTTCCAGAGGTGATAGGGTGAATAAGTGATGACCCAGCGATTGTCAACCTGCTTTCCCAGAACCTGATATGTCTTTCCAGTGTTCCGACACCTGGTGGAGGCATAGGCATCCTCAGAGATGGTTGTCTGATCCCTGAATGGCTTGGGGAAATTTTTGGAGCACTGTCCATTCACCATGCAAGGAGCTGTAGGGTTCTCTGCACCACAGGGTTTATGGACCATGAACTTCTTGACCAACTCGAGCAGCTCAGAATTGTCGTCAGGAAACTCTGAGCACATGAGGCTGTCTATCTGCTCAGGAGTGCGAAGCTTGGACTCCCCATCAAGAAAGATAATGCAGTGCATGTGAGGCAGGCCATGCTTCTGAAACTCGATCACAAACACATAAGAGAGTGCCTTGCCAAAGATCCCAGCCTCGATGTCTTTGATCATCTCCTTCTGCTTTGCATGGAATGCATGAACGACCAAGTCAGGGTGATCGGCAGCAGTCTGCCCAGGCTTGAGCTCATCCTGAATCTCTGGCCAAGCAGGGTTTGCAGTCATGGTCAGAAAGAGATCACCACCCTTGAAGTAGCGATTGATAGCCAAGGCATCCTGAAGAAGCTGCTGCATATGACGTGTGCTTCCTGCAAATGAAGAAGGCAGGATGATTCTTTGACCGAGAGACTCTGTGTCTGCATCCACATTGGCAGCCACAGCATCAGCCAAGCCCATATAGACTTCACCATGAATAGTGTCCTGATTCATCATGATAAAGCGCAACCGATCCTGCTCTGAAGTTGCCCACTGGTCACAAACAAACTCCTGAAAGAGCTTTCCACTCAAGAATATATGCTGAGGCTTGATAGCAGGCAGTCGGGGGTGGAGACGATAGCAGTAGAAATCTGATTTGGACACATGCTTGCGAACCCTTGCACCGCCTTCATTAGCAGCTGCAAACTCGATTTGAGGATGCCATTGGAGCTGGCCAGTAGGAAAAAGGAGGACATAGTGAAGAGCAGGATAGAGGGGATGGACATCGGTGATGCGCTGAAGGGGAGGGCCATGCCTGTGGTAGAGAATGATATCATGTGTGCTCTGTGGCTGATCACCATCACCTGGAAGAATGACCGCGATCTCATTGTTGGTGGCATCAGGAAGATTGTAGCGGCGACGGTCACAGGATTGATCAAAGCGCAAAGCTATCTTGCACTGCTGGTGTGGAGGCAAGTTCCTGGTGAGCTCATGGGCCTGCTTGTACATCTGAACTGCAGGATGGAGATGGTGGAGCATGTCCTGAAGGGTGAGCAAAGTGTGGTGATCGAGGTGAGTGTTCCAGGCATTGGCCATGCGAAAGTTGGCTGCATCGGCTGGATCATAAATGTAAAGCTGAGTATACACTGGAGATTCACCCTCTTGTGGAAGAAGAGAGCCAATCCTGTGGGACAGCTCGCCATGCAGTTTGAAGACGTAGGGGCCAACACCATCGTTCACAGCCTCTTCACCTTCATTAACAGACTCATCGATTTTGCACCCAATGGAAGTCATGGCAAGAGCATTGTTGTATGTGTGGATATGATCACGAAATGACCTGCCAATGTGATCCTGAGCAGTGAGCAACTGGAGAAGCTCAGGTGGGACTGGGTGGAGAGGAGGCAAAATGATTTTTCCACCCAAGCAGCACATGCCAAATCTGGGATTTATACTGGAGGATGCTGTGAGACGCTCGGCCATCCAGTGCAATGCATGACAATTGGGACACTGAATATCCATTCTCCCCAGATAATGAACTGGCCAGTCAGGACTAAAAGGACGGCGTGCAGGAGGGAGGGGCCCAAGTGGAACAGGTGCAGGATCAATATGTTGAGCCACCTGGGGATAATCGAGTCAGTCACAAAATAAAGACATGACCAAAAAGGACATAAGCATACATGTGGAGGAATATCAACAACAGGGATGACAGGTGCAGGAATGGGAGGAACAGGTGCAGGCAGATCAAAAACAGGGATAGCAGGTGCAGGAACTGGAGGAACAGGTGCAGGGGGATCAAAAACAGGGACAACAGGAGCAGGAATGGCAGGAACAGGTGCAGGGGAATCAAAAACAGGGATAGCAGGTGCAGGAACAGGAGGAACAGGTGCAGGGGGATCAAAAACAGGGACAACAGGAGCAGGAATGGCAGGAACAGGTGCAGGGGGATCAAAAATAGGGATAGCAGGTGCAGAAACAGGAGGAACAGGTGCAGGGGGATCAAAAACAGGGATAGCAGGTGCAGGAATGGGAGGAACAGGTGCAGGGAGATCAAAAACAGGAGGAACAGGAGCAGGATGCTACATCATCATTATTGTCAGTTAATATACTCAAAAGAACATATATAAGCCTACATGGAGAGGGATATTGGCAAGAGGGATGATAGGAGCAGGAACAGCAGGAACAGCAGGAGGAGGATCAAAAACAGGAGGAGGAGGAGGAGGAGGCGGAGGAGGAGGCTAGATCATGATATTGTCAGATAACATACATTATGTGAAAGATAAACCAACATACAGCAGGAAATAGAGCAGGCAGTGCAGCATGCTGAAAAGCAAGTTCGGTCCAGGCCATTGCAGGAGCTGCCACAGGAATGGGAGGTGCAGGAATTGGAGGGGCAGGAACAGGAGGGTCAAAAACAGGAGGGGCATTAAAATAATATGGGAAAGCTGCATTGTGTAAAGGAGCAACAACAGGCTGAGGTGGAGCATGACTTGAGCCTCTTCCCCTTCCCCTTCCCCTCCCTCTGCCCCTGCCTCTTGCAATCTGTGGAAGGGGAGGAAGTGCCGCCAGCTGCTGTGCCAAATGAGGAGGAAGGTGATTGTATTGAGCAGGTGGGGGTGGAGGGGCAAGAAAAGGATCAGTGTCATTCCCAATCAGCAAACCACCATAGGATGGTGGCACTGGCAGCAAAGGCTGGGCAATGCCCATCATGCGAGCATGGTGTGGAGTCCGGTGGCGAGTAGGGCTATCAAAGATCTGTTGGTCCCATTCATTTTGCTGTGCAGCCATCCGGGCATGTCGAGGAGAGTTGGGCGGAGTTGGGTCCATGGGAATCGGGGAGCTCTCTTACAGCAATGGAGGATGTGAGATCCTTGCAGGAGGCTGTGAAATCGGTGCAAACAGTGGCAGTTGATAGTGGAGCGACTTCCAAAAATAGAAGGGGAGGCAACTGCAAACCCGCCAGCCCAATCTCCCTGCACACTGTGCTCTGAGAGAGGTCCAAAAAACAACTGGCAGACACTCTTTTTGTTGAAAAAAGAGAAGCCAGGGAGGTAGGACTTCACAGAGCTTCACCTTGGTCTACAGATACCCCAAGAATGCAAAAACAACCCCACTGGAAAAGAGCCCAGAGCCAGAAAGAGAGCAAAAAAGGTAGAAGTGGCCAAAAATCAGCCGAAAATTTGGTTTCTACACTTGGTAATCATATTTGTCATCAGGCCAAAAATCAGCCGAAAATATTGATCCTACACAAAGTTATTATATTTGTCATCATGGCAACACCCAGTAATCAAAATATATTTGTCATCAGGCCCCCACCAAAAAAATTAGCTGAAAATTTTCATCCCACGATGTAGCCAAAAAGTTTAAATTTATCATCATGGCAACACCCAGTAATTAAATTATATTTGTCATCAGGCCCAATAAAAAAAAAATTACCCGAAATTTTTGATCCCCCCAATGTAGCTGAAAATGTTGTTCCTGCATTCTATTATATTGTAGCCGAAATTGATGTCATTAGTTAATTATATTTGTGATCCGGCCCCAAATTAGCCAAAAAATTTTGTTATCATTTGTTCTCACCTTTCACTTATATTTGTCATCATTGTCTCATGACCCTCGGAGTTGGTCATCACTCTCCCACCCACTCAGAGCAACTCCCACGGCCTCTTCACCTCCCACGGCCTCTTCATCTCCCACGGCCTCATCACTTCCCATGGCCTAGTCACCTGACCATCCTCCTTTTATTATTGACAAGGTTTTTAAATGTGCCTTCGGCACACGTGGTTCACTGTGTTCATTAATTTTATCAATATCTCATGGCATTTTGTGACTCAATCTGTGAATGTGTAAGTGGTGGTTCATTTTCTAATGAACACCTCACTGCATTTTATTCATGGATGCACAACTTTTTATTTGACTTTTAGATGGTACACAACTCTTCAGTTGACTTGGGACCATTGGCCCCAAGTCAACGTGGGGGGGTTGTGGTATTTATCCCCTTCCCCATCCCCATCCCCAACATGCCCACCTACCCCATCCCCATCCCATGCCCACCTACCCCATCCCCATCCCATGCCCACCTACCCCATCCCCATCCCATGCCCACCTACCCCATCCCCATCCCATGCCCACCTACCCCATCCCCATCCCATGCCCACCTACCCCATCCCCATCCCATGCCCACCTACCCCATCCCCTCCTCCATCTCCCCCATCCCCCTCTCCCATCTCCTTCCTCTCCTCCCTCATCCCCCCCTCCCCCATCCCCTTTCTCTCCTCCCCTCACCCCCCCTCCCCTCCCCCCTCACCCCCTTATGCACCCTCCATTCACCCTCCCTCCTCTCTCTCCTCTCTCTCCCCCTTCTTCCTCACCCCCTCCTCTCACCCCCCCCCCTCTCACCTTCTCCCACTCTCTTATCCTCATGCACTCTCCACTTTCCCTCTCATTTCCCATTTCTGCCTTCACTCCCTCCCCCTCACTCCTGATCACCTCCCTCTCCTCTCTTTAAATTTTGTAAAAAATCTCCAACTTCACTTTGTCAGTAAGTATTAAAGTAATATGTATTGACTTTACATTATAACGAACTCAATTTGTAACTTGTTAGTAAGTCTGCATAATGACTTTGTATTGAACTAATTGTTATTGACTTGACTTCATAATGGTAACTGTAATTTTATTTTATATCAAATGCCTTATTTCAAAGATCATTTTACAGACTTATTTTTTACTGACTCATTTTCAAACTTGACTTATTTCTAGACTAATTTTCATAGACTTTACTTCATAATGAGCTCATTTGTAACTGTTATTTTGCTGACTTTACTTTGTAATGAACTCAATTTTTAAATATACTGTATTCAAGTAATTTTTATTTCCTTTACTTCATAATGAACTCAATTGTAACTCTTATATTTTACTGATTTAACTTTGTCCTGAACTCAATTTTCAATTCAAACTTATTTCAATACTGACCCGACTTTGTAATGACCTCACTTATAGAATTGCAAATGACATTTTATTGATCCACTTGTTACTGACTAATACAGAGATGTGTCTAAATCATTTTATTTGGGTCATGTGCCAAGGTCATGATCAGGTTTTTGCATTTTGTTCAGCCCGCGAGGTTCACTTAGTCAGCTTTCACAGCATAGTAAATGGAATGACGGTTGCTCCTCAGTCAAATTTTATTTAGCAAACACTGCAATATAGCACCTTACATGCCATGCAGACATTATTCTACATATCCAATGAGCCCAGAGCCAAAAAAAAAAGTTTGAGGTGGCGAAAAATTAGCCAGAAAAAAAGTTCCCACCTTTGAGTTATATTTGTCATACTTTCTCACCATTTTCACTTTCCCACACCTCTGCAGAGTCTCACGGCGTGATGCCATTCCCACCCCTGCGGAGTTTGGCATCCATTTACCCATGCCACCTTCACGTGACTGATCTTGCTTTATTATGGACAAGGTTTTTAAATGTGCCTTCAGCACACGTGGTTCACTGTGTTCATTATGAACACCTCACTGCATTTTATTCATGGATGCACAGCTTTTTATTTGACTTTTAGATGGTATGCAACTCTTCAGTTGACTTGGGGCCATTGGCCCCAAGTCAACGTGGGGGGGTTGTGGTGTTTATCCCCTTCCCCATCCCCATCCCCATCTCCACCTTCCCCATCTCCATCTCCATCTCCTTCCCCTTCCCATTCCCCATGCCCATGCCCACCTACTCCATCCCCGTCCCCATGCCCACCTACCCCATCCCCATCACATGTCCACCTACCCCATCCCCTCCCCCATCCCATGCCTACCTACCCCATCCTCTCCCCCATCTCCCCCATCCCCTCCTCCATCTCCCCCATCCCCTCCCCATCTCCCTCATCCCCCTCTCCCCCATCCCCTTTCTCTCCTCCCCTTTCCCCCCCTCCCCTCCGTCCTCTCCCCTCTCCCCCATCCCTTTCCTCTCCCTCCTTCTCCCCCCCTCCTCTCCCCCCTCCCCTCTCCCCTCACCCCCTTATGCACCCTCCCCCCTCACCCCCTTATGCACCCTCCATTCTTCCCCCCTCCTCTCTCTCATCTCTCTCCCCCTTTTTCCTCACCCCCTCCTCTCACCTCCCCCCCTCTCACCTTCTCCCACTCTCTTATCCTCACCTACTCTCCACTTTCTCACTCCCTCCCCTCCTCTCTCCCTCACTCCCTCACCCCCTCACTCCCTCCCCCCCTCACTACTTTACCCCCTCCCTTCTCTCCATCCATCCTCCTCCTCCCCTCCCCCCCTCCCCTACTCCCTCACCCCCTCACTACTTCACCCCCTCACCCCCTCACTACTTCACCCCCTCACCCCTCTTCATCATCCTCCTCCTCTCCTCTCCTCCCTCTCCTCTCTTTAAATTTTGTAAAAAATCTCCAACTTCACTTTGTCAGTAAGTATTAAAGTAATATGTATTGACTTTACATTATAACGAACTCAAATTATAACTTGTTAGTAAGTCTCCATAATGACTTTGTATTGAACTAATTTTTATTGACTTGACTTCATAATGGTAACTGTAATTTTATTTTATATCAAATGCCTTATTTCGAAGATCATTTTACAGACTTATTTTTTACTGACTCACTTTCAAACTTGACTCATTTCTAGACTAATTTTCATAGACTTTACTTCATAATGAGCTCATTTGTAACTGTTATTTTACAGACTTTACTTTGTAATGAACTCAATTTTTAAATATACTGTATTCAAGTAATTTTTATTTCCTTTACTTCATAATGAACTCAATTGTAACTCTTATATTTTACTGATTTAACTTTGTCCTGAACTCAATTTTCAATTCAAACTTATTTCAATACTGACCTGACTTTGTAATGACCTCATTTATAAATTGTAACCATATTTTATTGAGCCAACCAACTTGCTACTGACTAATACAGTGATGTGTCTAAATCATTTTATTCGGGTCATGTGCCAAGGTCATGATCAGGTTCTTGCATTTTGTTCAGCCCGCAAGGTTCGCTTAGTCAGCTTTCACAGCATAGTCAATGGAAGTGGAATGAAAACAGTCTCTCCTGCATTATCTCCAGTGATCAACCGAATCTCCAAAACCCTATTCCTGATCCGAGTCAATATCCCCCGACTTCCATTGCAGACCCCTCCAGCAATATTGAGATTGCAAAGTATCATCACAGGGATGCCAACCTTGAGTGCCAAATGTGCCAAAGGTAGACCTGAGCAGTTGATGGAGTTAAGATATTCTTGGGGATATAGAAGTTCGGCATTCTCATCATTTGCAATCGAGTCAGCACTGTGAAAGACATGCTCCTGCCCAGGAAAATTGTGAAGAATGTGATGGTTCAAATTGTCGACATCATCATTCTTGCTCACCAGGATGACCCACTCTGAAAAGTATTGATCTGAATGCTGAGCCTGATCATAGATGCCAGGATAGATGGTGTCGATGAGAGAAGTGATGGTGTTCTGAGGACATTTGAGATGATCAGGAAGATTAATAATGCCACCTTCATTTGTATGACCACCCTTTCCAACCTCCAACTGCCACTTTGCAAAGTTGCGCTCCTGAAGATTGTCTGTGTTCAAACACATGTTGATTTTGAGATGAAGGATTTTGATGTGTTGCCAGAGAACAGAGCGTTGCAAAGAAGCACCAACGATTTGAGGTCGAGAACCCTTCTCAATGACAGGCAGGATCTGATGAAAGTCGCTCCCAAAGACCACAGGCACACTCTCAAAGGGTTTGTCACATTGGAGAATGTCTTTCAGAGTGCGGTTGACAGCTTCATGGAGATGACGATGCTGCATGAGTGCCTCATCCCAAATGATCAAGTCGGTCTGCTGCAGGAGCTGTGCCCGTGTTGAACCTCTGGAAATGGTGCAGGTGGATGACTCGTTTATGATGATTGGGATCTGAAAGCAGGAATGGGAAGTATGACTGCCTTTGAGCAAAAGAGCAGCTATTCCAGATGATGCAGCACAGAGGACAATCTTGCCTTGAGAGCGAAGCTGATGGCAGAGGGTGTTGTAAACATAGGTTTTGCCAGTGCCACCTGGACCATGGAGGAAAAATGTCTGGCCAGTCTTGTTGTTGACTGCATGCATGATCTCATCAGGGACAGCCCTCTGATCGTGATTGAAAGTGTCCAGATTGTGTGCAGCCAACTCGGCTTGCTCCACAACATCGTATCTGCGCTGCTCTGCGATCAACCAATTCTGAATGTTGGCATCCCAATTCTGAGTGATCTGAGGCATGTATGGCCAATCCTTCTCAAGAGATTTCCCAGAGACCATGAGAAGCTGATTGATAAGATAAAGCCCATAATCATGGACATCGTCATCGGTGGGGTTGATATGAATGTTGGTGTGCTGGAGCTGATATCTCAAGTCATTGCAAATGTGAGGCCAATATGTATTCCAGAGGTGGACAGGATCAGAGGGAGCACAGTCACAAAGGATGGTGACAAAAAGATTGCAAAGCTGATGACCGGTTGCCATGGACTTTGCTTCCTCCAGACACTGCTGCCACTCTTGGTCATCCTCCAAAAGGCCACGGGTGAGGCAGGCTTCTCTGAATGAGGGAGCGACGATGCCCTGAAAAGTGCGAAGGTCTTTGTATGATGTAGCCCCTTTCACAGCAGTGAGAAGCAGCCTGAGGTAAAAGCATTCACCGGCACTGGGTGGAGCATAGAACATCCTTCCAATGGCAAATCCCCTCTGCCTGGGCTTCCACTTGTGAGCCCTTTGATCCCACACAAATTTGGAAGGAAAGTCCTGGTAAAGAACGACCTGTGCAAGCTCTGGATACTCCTGATTGGCCTTGAAGAAGGCAGTGAGGGTGGTGTCATGCTGTGCAGCATGCTGGACGATTTCCTGGATAGACTGTGGACTGTTCTGATTCCAAGTGACATACTGCTGGCCAGGAAGGTGGACCTGAAGATGGACAACATTGGGAGAAGCACCATGCATGGTGAAGTGAAAGAGGCACCAGATGCTTTCGCATGCAGATATGTAGCGAGCATCGAGATACTGCCTGACTTCATCGTTGCAAGTTCCAAACTCCATGGTGATGTGATCGTGGCCTTTGTAGACATATTTGTAGATGAACTTGATGGCCTTGATAGAGCTGATGGACTCAATATTGATGTGGCAACGATACTTCCAGATGAGACAGGCAGAGTAAGTGACCACCCAACGATTGTTGACCTGCTTTCCCCGAACCTGATATGTGTGTCCAGTGTCCTGATGCTTGGTAGAGGCATAGGCATCCTCAGAGATGGTGGTCTGATCTCTGAATAGCTTGGGGAAACCTTTGGAGCACTGTCCATTCACCATGCAAGGAGCTGCAGGGTTCTCTGCACCACAGGGTTTATGGACCATGAACTTTTTGATGAGGTCGAGGAGCTCAGGATCATCGTCAGGAAACTCTGAAGACAGAAGGCTGTTTATCTGCTCAGGGGTGCGAAGCTTGGATTGCTCATTGAGAAAGATAATGCAGTGCATGTGAGTTACAGGATTAATCAAAACGCAAAGCTATCTTGCACTGCTGGTGTGGAGGCAAGTTCCTGGTGAGCTCATGAGCCTGCTTGTACATCTGAACTGCTGGATGGTGATGGTGGAGCATGTCCTGAAGAGTGAGCAAAGTGTGGTGATGGAAGTGAGTGTTCCAGGCATTGGCCATGTGAAAGTTGACTGCATCGGCAGGATCATAAATATATAGCTGAGCATAAACAGGAGGTTCACCCTCTGGTGGAAGCAGAGATCCGATCTTGTGGGACAGCTCGCCATGGAGTTTGTAGACATAGGGACTGACACCATCATTCACAGCCTCTTTGCCCTCATTGACCGACTCGTCAATCTTGCGACCAATAGAAGTCATGGTGAGTGCATTATTGTATGTGTGGATGTGATCACGAAATGATTTACCAATGTTGTCCTGAGCAGTGAGCAATTGTATAAGCTCAGGTGGGACTGGGTGAAGAGGTGGCAAAGCGATCTTTCCACTCAGGCAGCACATGCTGAATCAAGGATGAATATTTGAGGATTTCATAAGACGTTCAGCCATCCAGTGCAAAGCATGGCAATCACGGCACTCCACATCCATATTTCCCAGATGATGAACAGGCCAATCTAAATCAAATGGCTGGTGGGCAGGAGGCAAAACAGGCAGAGGTGGTGGTGGTGGTGGTACAGGATCAATCTTGGATGGCCATGCTTCTGAAACTCGATGGTGAATAGATAAGCCACAGCCTTTCCAAATATGCCAGCCTTGATATCCTTGATCATCTCCTTCTGCTTTGCATAGAATGCACGAACAACCAAATCTGGGCGATCTGCTGCAGTCTGCCCTGGATGAAGAGCATCCCATATTTCTGGCCAGGCAGGGTTGGCAGTGATGGTGAGAAAGAGATCGCCTCCATTGCAGTGACGATTGATGGCGAATGCATCCTGAAGAAGCTGCTGCATGTGACGTGTGCTTCCTGCAAAGGACGAAGGAAGAATGATTCTTTGACCCAGAGACTCTGTGTCCACATCGATGTTTGCAGCCACAGCATCTGCCAGGCCAACATAGACTTCGCCTCGAATGGTGTCCTGATTCATCAAAATCCAGCGCAATCGATCCTGCTCAGCAGTGGCCCATCCATCACACACAAACTCCTGAAAGAGCTTTCCGGTCAGAAAGATATGCTGGGGCTCGACAGCAGGCGGTCGAAGGTGGAGGCGATAGCAGTAGATTTCGGATTTGGAGACATGTTTGTGAACTCTGGCACCACCTCGGTTGTTGGCATCGACAGCTGCATACTCGATTTGAGGGTGCCATTGGAGCTGGCCAGTAGGAAACAGCAAAACGTAGTGAAGAGCCGGATAGAGGGGATGGACGTCACTGATGCGCTGAAGGGGAGGCCCATGCCTGTGGTAAAGAACGATGTCGCGTGTGCTCTCTGGCTGATTGCCATCACCTGGAAGAATGACAGCAATCTCATTGTTGGTAGCATCGGGCAGATTGTAGCAGCGACGGTCACAGGATTAATCAAAACGCAAAGCTATCTTGCACTGCTGGTGTTAAAGTCAATACTCCTAGATCAAAAGATAAGTCGAGACTCGTAAGTGACGACGTCGAGATAGAAGTTCAGTTCGCCGAGGCTCGTAAGCGTTGGTTGAGCAAGACTCAGATCGCACCAAGTTAGGAGTGTTAGAAATGACTAGGTCAAGCTGATTGACTAGTCGTACATTCATCGTATAAATATTACAGGTGCAGATCGTAGATATGAGTCATGTAAACAGAACAATAGAGAAAGTAAGAATAGAAAGACAATAAGAACAATAGGCATCGCGGTATACTACAATAGCGTGAGAGGGCAAGAGTGTAGAGTAAAGACGTGCGTCGTCGAGACAAAAGAGAAAGAACAATAATGTGAGAGAGGTCGAACGGCAGAACAATAGTAACAAAAGAAAATTGAACTCCCACACCTCTTATGCCTTCTCGTAACATTAGCTCCTCTCCATGGTTTCGAGTTCCATCCAAAACTAAGGTCTCATTGTCCTCATCGGGTTGAAGGATGGCTCGTCGCTGGTCGTTGCGGAGAAAGTAGAGAATGTTGTAGGGGTGGGCGTGTCATGCACGTAAACTCGAGTGGGGAGTTCGACGTCTTCTTCTCTGGCGAACCGCACAGAGGTGCTGGTGACGAAGGTGGGGATTTGTGGGAGTGGAGGGGTAGAGACGATTTTGAACAAGATGAGCATATAATAGATCAGCATAATAAAAATGAACGTGCCGAAAACGACGCCGAGAGCGATGGCGGTATAGACGTTGTAGGTCATGGTGGTTTGCTTTAGGTCGTGCGATGACGTGGCGGAACGTCACGTGTGGGGTTGCTTGGGCAGAAGAGCACCGAGTGCTCAGGTCGCCACCGTCGACAGTGCGGGCACTGATATTGGGGGCAGTGCGACGAAAAGTGCCCCACCTGGGTGCAGGTGAAGCAAACCGAGTTCCTCATCCATGCTGGCACGGGTGCGTAATCGGGGGCGGTGGTTTGGGTAGGGTAGGGTGTGGGTGCTCGTCTCGGTGGAGACTGTGAGACGTAAGGTGGGAGTGGAGGATGTGGGGATGTCGTTATTGGTGTTTCTTCATTCTCTTCATCATCGAGCGGTTCTATGATGAAGATTTGTTGTGGCGTGGGGACCCGTTCTCCGGGTCTGTATCGAAGTGCCTGCTCATCGAGGCTTCTCATCAGTGGGAGTAGGTCTAGATAATATGCTTCTTCAGTCAATCGTCGGAATACCCGCTGAAGGCGGGAGATAGCTCTGTATGTCTCAAAAAGGTTCTGCGTGGTGCTGTGCAGCAGCGCGTGGTCTTGGGTTACCGATAATAATCTCTCTTTGTTTCTGATGCTGTCCGTGTCTCGGACGAAGCTAAGGATAAGTTCAAAAGTCCTGACTGGGTCAGGATCGGGTGTGACGTTCATAAAGAAGTGTAGAGGGCAGCTCATAATTGTGAGAGATTGTGGGTGGTCTTGTACTCTTCCAAAAGTTCAGCAGTGTTTTTCAAGTGAATCGCTGGTTCCCAGGTGTTTTCCGCCATGCTGTATCCCTTCCACTTTACCAGGAATCGGATTCTGTTGCCTGCCCCCCTATGCGCTAAAATAGCCTCAACCTCGTGTTCTAGTTCCCCTTCGATCAGATCCAGTGGTGGAGCAAGGAAATTTGGTCTGTGGGTCTCGTTTTCTCTGAAGCGTGAGAGAAGAGATGCGTGGAATACTGGGTGAATCTTCCATTGGGAGGGGAGCTTCAATTCGTAGGCGTGAGGTGAGATTACCCATGTGATAAGGAAGGGTCCTTCGCGTTTGGGGGCGAGTTTTCTAGTTGGATACCCTAGTTTTAGGTTTTTGGAGTCAAGCCAGACCCTTTCTCCTACTGTGAATGGACGGAATCCTCGTCCGTTTCGTCCGATCATCACCTGTCGGGAGAGTTCATGAGCTGCTAGGGCCTCCCGCCATATGTTTCCCAATTCATCTATCCACTGTTCAGTAGCCGGCACATTCGTCTTCAGGTAAGTCGTGGGGATAGCCTTAGGATGTGCTCCCATCATTACGTAGAACGGAGTGTTTTTGATGGCCGAATGATGCTTTTGGTTGTGCGTGAATTCGGCAGTAGTGAGGTGGTTCTTTTATAGCGAGGGTTTGTTCACACAGAAGATCCGGAGGTAGATCTCTAGTTCTTGATTTACCCTTTCGGTTTCCCCATCAGTCTGAGGGTGGTAGGCCGTGCTCATCACCAATTTTATCCCCAAAAGTCTCGCCAGTTCCTGGAAAGCATTCGACGCGAAGCGTGGGTCTCGGTCAGAGATAATCTTATCTGGGAGGCCGAATCTCCTGAACACGTTGTGGAGATAGAGGTCGGCTGCTCCCAATGCATCTACGCTTTTGTTACAGGGGATGAAAATTACCCCCTTAGTAAGTCCATGGTCTACCACGACCATGATTGTGTCACATCCGTCGCTTATCGGGAGATCAGTGATGAAGTCCATCATTACTAGCGCGAATGGTCGAGTGGCAGTTGATTTGATCGGGGATAGTCCCGGTGTTGTCGGGTGGGTGTTTACTTTCATTTGCTGGCAGGTGGCGCAGCCGTCGACGTAATTCCGAATGAATATGGTCATCCCTGGCCACCAGTAGTCTCTCCACACCAGTTCCAGAGTCTGAAATCGTCCGGGGTGCCCTGTAAGTATGTTATCGTGGTATTTTTCCACGATCTTTCTTCGTAATTCCCTGTCATCCGGGATGTAGCATCGGTCTTTGAAAAAGACTGTCCCCTCATCTTCCATCCTCCAATCTTCTACCGCCGACTTGATTGGTGGCGTTCCTCCTTCTTTGATTGCTCTTACTATCTCCTTAAGCAAGTCGTCTTTCATCATGCTTTCAGTTAGTACTTCCTTTAGCTCGGTATCGATGGTCCATGCGAAGATCTCGTCCCTGAGTAGGGTGATATCGTCATTATCATTATCGATATCTGGAATGTGATCTCCCCTTCATGATAAGGCATCTGACTGGATCATCATTTTCCCAGGGACATGTACCAATTTTAGGTTGAACTGTGACAGGAAAAGGCTCTACCTAGCCTGTCGCCGATTCAATTTCCGTGCTGTCCTGAAATACATTAAATTTTTATGATCAGATAAGATCGTTGTCGCATGTTCCGATCCCTGGAGATAGTGTCTCCAGGTCTCGAGTGCCCGTATTATTCCCAATAGCTCCCGATCATAGATCTCGTAGTTTCGCTCGGTGGCTGTCAGGGAGTGGGAGATGTACCCGCAAGGGTGCCAATCTCCGTTGGAGTCGGTTTGTTTTAGTACGGCACCCGTTGCGTATTTTGAGGCGTCGCTTTCGATCACGAATGGTTTTTCTGCATCGGGCATAAGTAATACCGGTGCCTCAGAGAACCTCTTTTTTAGTAAGTCGAATGCCCCTTGGCATTCATTAGTCCAGTTGAACAGCTGGTCCTTTCTCGTCAAGTCGTTTAGCGGTTTAGTGATCGCAGCGAAATTGCCGATGAATCTTCTGTAGAAGTTCCCAAAACCCAGGAACGATCTAACTCCTTTTACGTTGGTCGGGGCTGGCCAATCCTTTATTCCACTCAGCTTAGTGGGGTCCATAGCCAATTGGTTCGGTCGCAGGATCAAGCCAAGGAATTCGACCTCCTGTACATCAAACTTAGACTTTTCCGGTTTTAGGTACAGATCGTTTTCCCTAAGCTTTGCCAAGACTCTTTTCGTTCTCTCCTCGTGTTCTTTCTTGTCTTTGGAGAAGATGAGAATGTCGTCCATGTATATTACCAGCCAGCCCTCGTTTAGCATGTCCCTGAAGATATCGTTCATCATAGCCTAGAAAGTCGCAGGGGAGTTGCAGA
Source organism: Tricholoma bakamatsutake (assembly GCA_029959215.1). NCBI lineage: Eukaryota > Fungi > Basidiomycota > Agaricomycetes > Agaricales > Tricholomataceae > Tricholoma > Tricholoma bakamatsutake. Next base: position 11,918,394 of record CP114860.1, on the reverse strand, counting down.
GGCCGAAAAACATGACCTTGGGCTCGAACAGCCCCTTGTTGGTCTTAAATGCCGCCTTCCATTCATCTCCCTTTTTGATCCTGACGTTATGATACCCCCATCTGATGTCCAATTTGGTGAACCATCTCGTCCCTTTCAGTTTATCCAGCAGATCGCCGATCAATGGTAACGGGTATGAGTTTTTGATGGTTCCCTCATTTAGATACCGATAGTCTTGGCATGGCCTGAGGGCGTCGGAGTCTTTTTTTGCTACAAAGAAAAATGGTGACGCCATAGGAGATTTGGATGGGGTGATGTATCCTTTTCTCAGGTTATCGTCGATGAATTCGTCCAATTTCTTCTGTTCTGCCGGGGTGATGGGGTAGACCTTGCAGTCCTTCGGGATGAAGTCCGGTTTGAGTTCGATTGCGTGATCCCACGGTCTTGATTCAGGAAACCTTTCCAATGCTGCCTTTTCGAACACGCTCCGATACTCCTTATATTTGTTGGGGAGGAGGTCATCGAGCGACAACTTTTCTTTAGCATCTTCCTTCTCGTGAGCGAGCCTCTGCGAGACGGAGGTCTTGGCTCGGATGTGGGTGGTATGAGAGAAGACGAATCTGCTGGTCGATCGAGATCGAGTGATGCACGCGATGTGCCTGAGCTTCTGGTAATTCAGGGGGATGTAGTCGTGTTCGATTGTGAGGGGGGATTCCTCGGTCCTGAATATCCCGATCATTGGTTCCCCCTGGATGTAAGCGAATAGAGCATCCGTTCTGTCATTATTCCTGTCAAGTGATAAGCTGATGTTGGATTCGTCCAGTGTAGAGATCGGTGAATCAATCTCAGGGTGGGTGTCCGTTACCGTGTCCTTTGCCATGTCTGTTGCCGTGTGTGATCTGCTCTCCTCGAGTTCGTCCGTGGCGCAGAGTCCTCTTGCGAGATGAACCGCCCCGAGCCTACTCTTCACGTGCTCGGCGATGGCGAGGTGGGTTTTCCCGAAGGTCTCCCCAGCACTCCTTTTAGGTAGCCTCTCGAGAGTCAGGCTCAATGTTACTCTTGATACAAGCGGCCCCTTGTCATCTATAGTAAGACTCTGCTTACCGATTGTGGTCCGACTTCGCTCAATTATCATCCGGATCTTTCCCATAATGGACCTTTCAGTCTGTCTGTCCGTGAGGGTCCCCTTCTGCCAATTGATGGTGGGGTTTCGTCGTTGGAGCCAGGTATATCCCAAGATCATCATCTCGTTTCCCAGCCCTGTAATCAGCATTCTGATCTTCTCCCCCTTTCCTCCGATCTCGGTGTCGATGATGACGTAATGTGAGATAGTTCCGTTCTTGTTTAGCGTTCCATCAACGTTTTTGGCGAGAATTTTCCTGCTGAGTGGGTGTCTCTGTAGTCCGAGTTTTTGGACTACTCGGTGATCAATGAAGGTTTCTCCTGCCCCTGAGTCGATCAGGGCAGGTATTTCGGCTTTGTTGTCGTCTAACAAGCAGTAAACTGGTATGTGCATGGATTGTTTGCTCACATTAGCTACCAATACACTTGAGACGATTATTCTGGCGGGCTCTGCTGCCGATGCAGGCCGCCGCTTCAAAAACCCTCCTCTGCCATCAAGTCCAATACCTCCTCCTTCTGCTTCTCCTCCAACTCATTGATGAGTGCTCTGATCTTCGTGTAGTGTTCTCGAGACATTTTCTTCGTCTCGGTCTTCTTCTCTTCTTTGGCGGGTGGCTCCTTCCCACCCTTGTGGTCGCTGGCTCTGTGCCCTGTTTTATGACAAACGAAACATCTTCCCTCTTTCATGTGCTTTACCCTCTCTGTGTAAGAGAGGCGTGTCGCGTTGATGTCCATGGCGTTGGGGTCCCTTGAAGAGCTGCCTGCTCCTCCTCCCCCTACCTTGCTATATGTTCTTTCTTTTATCGCCCTTGCTCTCCTCAGATGTCCTTTGGCCCTCGCTGCATGGGTGTACCACCCTTCGATTGTGTCGGGTGGGTTCTCCATTCCGAAGACCTTGTCGAGGACTTTGTTGTTGAGCCCGTCGACGAAGTATTCAATCAGAGCGGCGTCTTCTTTAATTTTGGTGCAGTAAGCAAGGGTCTTGAATTGGGCGATATACTCATCTACTCCCTTTCCCCCTTGCGACAGCACTCTCAGCTGCGTTCGCACGTTCCCCGCGTCATCGATTGGCGAGAATGCCGATCGTACCTTTGCGATGAATTCCTGGAACGTGTCCCAGGGTTTCGACTCTATATACCTCTCTTCCAAATAAGCCTGCTTCCATGGCCTTGCTGTCCCTCCATTCATATACGATAGCATGAACAGGATTTTGTGTCGATCGTCGGGGAATGCAGCTGCGTTAGCGTCGACATAGGCTCCACACTCGAGTAGGAAGAGCATCGTTTTTGTTCTATCTCCCGAGTAGTCAGTGGGCGCTCTCATTTTGATCTCAGCTGGGCAAGTGGGGAGAGTGGTGGGTGTGGTAGGAGCGGTGGGAGTCGACGGAGCTGCCATTATGCGTTTGGTGGGGAGTGGTCGGATTATTCTCATAAGAATGATGTCGTTGTGTAAGTGGGCTGCCTAGACTGTGTTTAGTCGGCAGAGTAAAATGAGCTTGACCTTTTGTTAAAGTCAATACTCCTAGATCAAAAGATAAGTCGAGACTCATAAGTGACGACGTCGAGATAGAAGTTCAGTTCGCCGAGGCTCGTAAGCGTTGGTTGAGCAAGACTCAGATCGCACCAAGTTAGGAGTGTTAGAAATGACTAGGTCAAGCTGATTGACTAGTCGTACATTCATCATATAAATATTACAGGTGCAGATCGTAGATATGAGTCATGTAAACAGAACAATAGAGAAAGTAAGAATAGAAAGACAATAAGAACAATAGGCGTTGCGGTATACTACAATAGCGTGAGAGGGCAAGAGTGTAGAGTAAAGACGCGCGTCGTCGAGACAAAAGAGAAAGAACAATAACGTGAGAGAGGTCGAACGGCAGAACAATAGTAACAAAAGAAAATTGAACTCCCACACCTCTTACGCCTTCTCGTAACAGCTGGTGTGAAGGCAAGTTCCTGGTGAGCTCATGAGCCTGCTTGTACATCTGAACTGCTGGATGGTGATGGTGGAGCATGTCCTGAAGAGTGAGCAAAGTGTGGTGATGGAGGTGAGTGTTCCAGGCATTGGCCATGCGAAAGTTGACAGCGTCAGCTGGATCGTAAATATATAGCTGAGCATAAACAGGAGGTTCACCCTCTGGTGGAAGCAGAGATCCAATCTTGTGGGACAGCTCGCCATGGAGTTTGTAGACATAGGGACTGACACCATCATTCACAGCCTCTTCGCCCTCATTGACCGACTCATCAATCTTGCGACCGATAGAAGTCATGGCGAGTGCATTATTGTAAGTGCAGATGTGATCACGAAATGATTTTCCAATGTCGTCCTGAGCAGTGAGCAATTGTATAAGCTCAGGTGGGACTGGGTGAAGAGGTGGCAAAGCGATCTTTCCACTCAGACAGCACATGCCGAATCTGGGATTTATATTGGAAGATGTGGTAAGACATTCAGCCATCCAGTGCAAAGCATGGCAATTGGGACACTGAACATCCATTCTTCCGAGATCATGAATAGGCCAAAGTGGGCTAAATGGGCGGCGTGCAGGAGGCAGCAGAACATGTAGAAGAGGGGCGGGATCAATCTTGGATGATCAAGTCAGTCACTACATTCATCAAAACAATAACAGCTTGCTTACATGTGGAGGTACGTTGGCAACAGGAACAGCAGGAGCAGGAACAGCAGGAACAGCAGGAACAGCCAGAGGTGGGAGAGGTAGAGGGGGAGGTAGAGGTGGCTACATCATTATTCAGTCAGACCATTGCACATCATGTAGAATATAATTCAACATACAGCAGCCAGAGGTGGAAGTGCTGCATGCTGCACAGCAAGCGCAGCCCAGGCTATTGCAGGAACCATTGGCGGAGGAGCCATTGGTAGAGGTATATTGGCCACAGGAATGGGAGGTGCAGGCACAGGAGGAACAGGAACAGGAGGGTCAAAAACAGGAGGAGGAGGAAGCTGTAATGATATGTTGTTAGTTCGTACATCTATTCACCTGAAGGAAAACTCCAACGTACAGCAGGAAAAAAAAGTGGAACTTGCTCAGGAACAGGAGGTGCAGGAACAGGAGGAACAGGAGCGGGAGGGTCAAAAACAGGAGGCAGAAAAGGATGCATCAGTATTATGTTGTTAATTAACCTGTGTCACATAGAAGAATATGTAATCCAACATACAGCTACAGGAACTTGATGTCCAGGCCAGGCCATTGGAGGAGCGACAGGAATAGGAGGTGCAGGAACCAAAGGAACAGGAGCTGGAGGGTCAAAAACAGGAGGAGGACCCAAAGGCGGAACTCGCAGCCCAGCCTGGGCGATTGCATGAGTAGCAGGAATGGGAGGTGCAGGTGCAACAGGAATAGCAGGTGCAGGAGCAACAGGAATGGGAGGTGCAAGAATAGGAGGTGCTGAAACAGGAGGGTCAAAAACAGGAGGGGCAGGAGGGGCATTAAAATAATATGGAAAAGCTGCATTGTGTAAAGGAGCAACCACAGGCAGAGGTGGAGCTGCATGAATTGAGCCTCCTTCCCTCCCTCTTCCTCTTCCTCTTCCTCTGCCTCTCACCACCTGTGGAAGGGGAGGAAGTGCTGCCAGCTGTTGTGCCAAATGAGGAGGAAGATGGTTGTATTGAGGAGGTGGAGGTGGAGGGGCAAGAAAAGGATCGGAGTCATTCCCATTCAGCAAACCACCATGGGGAGGTGGCACAGGCAGCAAAGGCTGGGTGATGTTCATTGTGCGAGTGTGGTGTGGAGTCCAGTGGCGAGTAGGGCTATCCAAGGTCCGTTGGTCCCGTTCAGTTTGCTGTGCGGCCGTCCGAACACGTCGAGGAGTATTGGGCGGAGTCGAGTCCATGGGAATCGGAGAGCTCTCTTACAGCAGCAGAGGAAGTGAGATTCTTGTAGGAGGCTGTGAAATCGGTGCAAACAGTGGCAGTTGATAGTGGAGCGACTTCCAAAAATGGAAGGGGAGGCAACTGCAAACCCGCCAGCCCAATCTCCCTGCACACTGTGCCCTGAGAGAGGTCCAAAAAACAACTGGCAGACACTCTTTTTGTTGAAAAAAGAGAAGCCAGGGAGGTAGGACTTCACAGAGCTTCACCTTGGTCTACAGATACCCCAAGAATGCAAAAACAACCCCACTGGAAAAGAGCCCAGAGCCAGAAAGAGAGCAGAAAAGCTAGAAGTGGCCAAAAATCAGCTGAAAATTGGGTTCCTACACCCAGCAAGCCGAAAATTAGCTGAAAAAATTGATCCTACACTCAGTTATTAGATTTGTCATGATAGGAACACCTTATTATATTTGTCAGCAGGTCAAACATCAGCCGAAAATTTGGTTACTACACTCAGTTATTAGGTTTGTCATCATGGTAACCTTATTTGTCATCAGGCCACAAAGTAGCCGAAAATTTGGTCGTTCCTACACTAAGTTATTAGATTTGTCATCATAGGAACACTTAATTATATTTGTCATCAGGAAAATATTTGTTCTGATGGGAACAGTTATATTGAATTTGTGATCGGGTTATATTGAATTTGTTATCGGGCCCAAAACTTATCATGGAAACAGTTAAAAATAGCCGAAATTTTTTTTTTGGCTAATTTTTGAAATGATGGAAACACCCAGGTTAGCCAAAAATTGGATTAGATTCCCACAATGTCAGATTTTGATATTTGTCATACTTTCTCACCATTCTTCCATTCCCACACCTCTGCAGAGTCTCACGGCATGATGCCATTCCCACCCCTTCGGAGTTTGTCATCATTCCCACGACCCCTTCACGTGACCATGCTCGCTTTATTATGGACAAGGTTTTTAAATGTGCCTTCGGCACACGTGGTTCACTGTGTTCATTATGAACACCTCACTGCATTTTATTCATGGATGCACAACTTTTTATTTGACTCTTAGATGGTACGCAACTCTTCAGTTGACTTGGGACCATTGGCCCCAAGTCAACATGGGGGGGTTGTGGTGTTTATCCCCTTCCACATCCCTATCCCCATTTCCATCTACCCCATCTCCATCTCCATCCCCATCTCCATCCCCTTCCCCATGCCCATGCCCACCTACTCCATCCCTGTCCCCATCCCCTTCCCCTTCCCCATACCCATGCCCACCTACTCCATCCCCGTTCCCATGCCCACCTACCCCATCCCCTTCCTCTCCTCCCCTCTCCCCCCCTCCCCTACTCCCTCACCCCCTCACTACTTCACCCCCTCACCCTCTCACTACTTCACCCCCTCATCCCTGCTCTCCTCCCTCTCCTCTCTTTAAATTTTGTAAAAAATCTCTAATTTCACTTTGTCTCCCTTCTCCCACTCTCTTATCCTCACCCACTCTCCACTTTTCCTCTCATTTCCCATTCTCCCCTTCACTCCCTCCCCTCCTCTCTCCCTCTCTCCCTCACCCCCTCACTCCCTCCCCCCCTCACTACTTCACCCCCTCCCCCCTCTCCATCCATCCTCCTCCTCCCCTCTCCCCTCTCCCCCCTCCCCTACTCCCTCACCCCCTCACTACTTCACCCCCTCACCCTCTCACTACTTCACCCCCCCACCCCTGCTCTCCTCCCTCTCCTCTCTTTAAATTTTGTAAAAAATCTCCAACTTCACTTTGTCAGTATTAAAGTAATATTTATTGACTTTACATTATAACAAACTCAAATTATAACTTGTTAGTAAGTCTGCATAATGACTTTGTATTGAACTAATTGTTATTGACTTGACTTCATAATGGTAACTGTAATTTTATTTCATATCAAATGCCTTATTTCGAAGATCATTTTACAGACTTATTTTTTACTGACTCATTTTCAAACTTGACTCATTTCTAGACTAATTTTCATAGACTTTACTTCATAATGAGCTCATTTGTAACTGTTATTTTACTGACTTTACTTTGTAACGAACTCAATTTTTAAACTTACTGTATTCAAGTAATTTTTATTTCCTTTACTTCATAATGAACTCAATTGTAACTCTTATATTTTACTGATTTAACTTTGTCCTGAACTCAATTTTCAATTCAAACTTATTTCAATACTGACCTGACTTTGTAATGACCTCATTTATAAATTGTAACCATATTTTATTGAGCCAACCAACTTGCTATTGACTAATACAGTGATGTGTCTAAATCATTTTATTTGAGTCATGTGCCAAGGTCATGATCAGGTTTTTGCATTTTGTTCAGCCCGCGAGGTTCGCTTAGTCAGCTTTCACAGCATAGTAAATGGAATGACAGTTGCTCCTCAGTCAAATTATATTTAGCAAACACTGCAATATAGCACCTTACATGCCATGCAGACATTATTCTACATAGCCAATGAGCCCAGAGCCAAAAAAAAAAGTTCGAGGTGGCGAAAAATTAGCCAAGAAAAAAGTTCCCACCTTTGAGTTATATTTGTCATACTTTCTCACCATTCTCCCATTCCCACACCTCTGCAAAGTCTCACGGCGTGATGCCATTCCCACCCCTTCGGAGTTTGTCATCCTTCCCATGCCACCTTCACTTGACCGATCTCGCTTTATTATGGACAAGGTTGGGAATGTGCCTCCGGCACGTGTTAACATGTTTAATAAGTAATATATTCAATATTTTTGGTTTTTGCACTTCCACTGTCATGACTTCATTTCTATGTTAGTCTGATAGTACTTCATTATTTTGGTTTTTGCACTTCCACTGTCATGTGTTAACATATTTAATAAGTATGGACTTCATTTCTATGTTACTCTAATAGTACTTCATTATATACAATATTTTTGGTTTTTGCACTTCTACTGTCACTTGGCCATAGACCCTTGATGTTGTGCACAGACCTTACTCATGATATTGCTATACAGAACCACTCATGAGTGAAGTATGGCTTATGTTGGTCACTGTGTTCATTAATTTTATCAACATCTCATTGCATTTTTTGACTTCAGTGCACATTGTTCACTTCATTGCATTTTTTGACTCGGTCTGTGAATGTGTGAGTGGTGGTTTATTTTCATGGGCCAGCTTGCATATACATAATACAATGCTTAATTCCACTACAGTTACTCAACTCCTTAGTTGCCTTTGGACTTGGGGTGTCATGGTTACACAACTCTTTAGTTGACTTTTAGATAGTACACAACTCTTCAGTTGACTTGGGACCATTGGCCCCAAGTCAACGTGGGTGAATTGTAGTGTTTATCCCCTTCCACATCTCTCCCATCCCCATTTCCTCCATCTCCTTCCTCTTCTCCCCCATCACCTTCCCCATCCCCATCTCCCCCATCACCTTCCTCTTCTCCCTCTTCCCCATCCCTATCTCCCCTATCCCCACCTCTCCCATCCCCATCCCCTTCTCCACCTACCCCATCCCCATCCCCTTCTCCACTTACCTCACCCCCATCCCCTTCCCATTCCCACCTCCCCATTCCCACCCCCCATACCCATCTCCCCTATACCCATCTCCCCCATTTCCATCCTCTTCTCCCCCTTCCCCATCCCCATCTCTGCTATCCCAACCTCTCCTATTCCCATCCCCTTCTCCACTTACCTCACCCCCATCCCCTTCCCATCCCCACCTCCCCATTCCCATCCCCCATACCCATCTCCCCTATACCCATCTCCCCCATAACCATCTCCCCCATTTCCATCCTCTTCTCCCCCTTCCCCATCCCCATCTCCGCTATCCCAACCTCTCCCATTCTCATCCCCTTCTCCACTTACCTCACCCCCATCCCCTTCCCATCCCCACCTCCCCATTCCCATCCCCCATACCCATCTCCCCCATCCCCATCCCCTTCTCCCCCATCCCCCATCCCCATCTCCCCCATCCCCATCCACCTCTCCCTCTCCCTCTCCCTCTCCCTCTCCCTCTCCCTCTCCCTCTCCCTCTCCCTCTCCCTCTCCCTCTCCCTCTCCCTTATCCCCTTCTCCACCTACCCCATACCCATCCCCTTCTCCACCTACTTCATCCCCATCCCCTTCTCCACCTACTTCACCCCCATCCCCTTCCCATCCCTACCTCCCCCTTCCCTCTCTCCCTCTCCACCTCACTCACTCTCCCCCTCCTCATCTCCTCCCCCCTCCTTCCCCCTCACCTCTTCACCCCCCTCCTCCCTTCACCCCCTCTCCCCTCTCCCCTACTCCCCTCCCTCTCCCCCCTCTCCCCCCCTCTCCATCCATCCTCCTCCTCCTCTCTCCCCCCTCCCCTACTCACTCCCCCCCCTCCCCCATCACCCCCTCACCCACTCCCACCTCCCATTCCCCCCTTCACTCCCTCCCCCCCTCTCTCCCTCACTACTTCACCCCCTCACCCTCTCACCCCTGCTCTCCTCCCTCTCCTCTCTTTTGAATGTTGTAAAAAATCTCCAACTTCACTTTGTCATTAAACTCAAATTTTACACTCTATATAGAAAAAGTGCCCAGACCCAAAAAAAAAAAAAGATAGAGGTGGCAAAAATTAGCTGAGAAAAAGGTTCCCACCATTGAGTTATATTTGTCATCATGTCTCACGACTCTCAAAGTAGGTCATCACTTTCCCATCCACTCAGAGCAACTCCCACGGCCTCTTCACTTCCCACGGCCTAGTCACCTGACCATCCTCCTTTTATTATTGACAAGGTTGGGAATGTGCCTCCGGCACGCGTTAACATGTTTAATAAGTAATATATACAATATTTTTGGTTTTTGCACTTCCACTGTCATGACTTCATTTCTATGTTAGTCTGATAGTACTTCATTGTTTTGGTTTTTGCACTTTCACTGTCATGTGTTAACATGTTTAATAAGTATGGACTTCATTTCTATGTTACTCTAATAGTACTTCATTATATACAATATTTTTGGTTTTTGCACTTCCACTGTCACTTGGCCATATTGCCTTGATGTTGTGCACAGACCTTACTCGTGATATCGCTACATAGAACTGCCCATGAGTGAAGACAGGACTCCTGAAATCTAATCCCACATGCTGCACTGACTGTCCCTGGGATTTGTTGATCAACATTGAAAAGCATAGTCGAACAGGAAATTGGAGTCGAGACAGAGTGAAAGGGAGTTGTCCTTCGATTGGCTGCAGTCGCATCCGTGGAATAAACACCTTCTCTCCAGCATGATCTCCAGTAATCAACCAAACCTCCAACACTCTGTTCCGAATCCGAGTCAAAATCCCTCGAGAACCATTGCAGACCCCTCCAGCAATATTGAGATTGCGAAGTATCATCACAGGGATGCCAACCTTGAGTGCCAAGTGTGCCAAAGGTAGACTGGAGCAGTTGATTGAGTTGAGGTATTCAGGTGGATACAGAAGTTCATTGTTTGCAATAGAGTCTGCACTATGAAACACTTGCTCCTCTCCAGGGAACCTCTGAAGAATGTAATGGTTCAAATCATCCACATCGTCATTTTTGCTTGCCAGGACAATCCACTCTGAGAAGTATTGATCGGGATGCTGAGCATGATTATAGATGCCAGGATAGATGGTGTGGATGAGGGAAGCCAGAGTGTTTTCAGGACACTTGAAATGGTTGGGAAGTTCGATGTTGCCACCCTCATCTGTATGATCACCCTTTCCAACCTCCAGCTGCCACTTTGCAAACTGTCACTCTTCAAGATCATCCGTGTTCAATCGCATGTTGATTTTGAGATGAAGAACTTTAATATGTTGCCAAAGAACAGAGCACTGCAAGGAAGCACCAACAATCTGAGGCCGTGAACCCCTCTCGATAACAGGCAGGATCTGGTGAAAGTCGCCCCTAAAAATAATAGGAATGCCACCAAAGGGTTGATCAGATTGGAGAATGTCTTTGAGAGTGCAGTTGACAGCTTCATGGAGATGACGATGCTGCATGAGTGCCTCGTCCCAAATGATCAAGTCAGTCTCCTGCAACAGCTTTGCCCGAATTGAACCTCTGGAGATAGAGCAGGTGGATGACTCATTGATGATGAGAGGAATCTGGAGACATGAATGAGAAGTAGAGCCACCTTTGAGCAGGAGTGCAGCAATGCTGGATGATGCTATACAGAGGACAATTTTGCCCTGAGAACGAAGCTGATGGGCCAGAGTGTTGTGTACAAAGGTTTTGCCTGTGCCACCGGGACCATGGAGGAAAAAGGTCTGGTCGGTTTTGTTGTCGACAGCATGCATGATCTCCTCAAAGACAGCTCTCTGGTCTGGATTGAAAGTGTCCAAGTTCTGTGCAGCCAACTCAGCCTGCTCCACAACATCATATCTGCGCTGCTCTGCAATCAACCGGTTTTCGAGGTTGGCTTCCCAATTCTGAGTGATCTGAGGCATGTATGGCCAATCCTTGCTGAGAGATTTGCCAGAGGATAAGAGAAGCTGGTTGATCAAGTAGAGGCCATAATCCTGCACATCGTCATCGGTAGGGTTGAGACGGATATTGTTGTGCTGGAGCTGATACCGCAGGTCATCACAAATGTGGGGCCAGTATGTGTTCCAAAGCTGGACAGGATCAGAGGGTGCACAATCACGAAGAATAGTGACAAAGAGTTGCCGGAGCTGACAACCTGTTGCCATGGACTTTGCTTCCTCCAAACACTGTACCCACTCTTGGTCATCCTCCAAAAGGCCACGTGCCAGACATGCTTCTCTGAATGAGGGATAGACATTTCCCTGAAAAGTGCACAGATGTTCATATGATGTTGCACCCTTGACAGCGGTCAGAAGAAGCCTGAGGTAGAAGCGTTCACCTGCAGTAGGCTGAGTGTAGTACATCCTCCCAATAGTGAACCCTCTCTGTCTGGGTTTCCACTTGTGGGCTTTCTGATCCCACACAAATTTGGAGGGAAAGTCCTGATAGAGAAGATCCTGTGCCAGCTCTGGATACTGCTGATTGGCTTTGAAATAGCCAGTGAGGGTGGTGTCACGCTGTGCAGCATGCTGGACGATTTCTTGGATAGACCGTGGACCATTCTGATTCCAAGTGACATACTGCTGGCCAGGGAGGTGGATCTGAAGTCGGACGACATTGGGAGAAGCAGAGTGCATAGGTAAATGAAAGAGGCGCCAAATGCTCTCGCAGGCAGAAATATAGCGAGCATCCAGATACTGTTTGACTTCATTGTTGCAAGTCCCAAACTGCATGGTGATGCGATCATGACCTTTGTACACATATTTGTAGATGTATTTGACAGCTTTGATGGAGGCAATGGACTCGATGTTGATGTGGCAGCAGTACTTCCAGAGGAGATAGGGTGAATAAGTGATGACCCAGCGATTGTCAACCTGCTTTCCCAAAACCTGATATGTCTTTCCAGTGTTCCAATGCCTGGTGGAGGCATAGGCATCCTCAGAGATGGTTGTCTGATCCCTGAATGGCTTGGGGAAATTTTTGGAGCACTGTCCATTCACCATGCAAGGAGCTGTAGGGTTCTCTGCACCACAGGGTTTATGGACCATGAACTTCTTGACCAACTCGAGCAGCTCAGGATTGTCGTCAGGAAACTCTGAGCACATGAGGCTGTCTATCTGCTCAGGAGTGCGAAGCTTGGACTCCCCATCAAGAAAGATAATGCAGTGCATGTAAGGCAGGCCATGCTTCTGAAACTCGATCACAAACACATAAGAGAGTGCCTTGCCAAAGATCCCAGCCTCAATGTCTTTGATCATCTCCTTCTGCTTTGCATGGAATGCACGAATGACCAAGTCAGGGTGATCGGCAGCAGTCTGCCCAGGCTTGAGCTCATCCTGAATCTCTGGCCAAGCGGGGTTTGCAGTCATGGTCAGAAAGAGATCACCACCCTTGAAGTAGTGATTGATAGCCAAGGCATCCTGAAGAAGCTGCTGCATATGACGTGTGCTTCCTGCAAATGAAGAAGGCAGGATGATTCTTTGACCGAGAGACTCTGTGTCTGCATCCACATTGGCAGCCACAGCATCAGCCAAGCCCATATAGACTTCACCACGAATAGTGTCCTGATTCATCATGATAAAGCGCAACCGATCCTGCTCTGAAGTTGCCCACTGGTCACAAACAAACTTCTGAAAGAGCTTTCCACTCAAGAATATATGCTGAGGCTCGATAGCAGGCGGTCGGGGGTGGAGACGATAGCAGTAGAAATCTGATTTGGACACATGCTTGCGAACCCTTGCACCGCCTTCATTAGCAGCTGCAAACTCGATTTGAGGATGCCATTGGAGCTGGCCAGTAGGAAAAAGGAGGACATAGTGAAGAGCAGGATAGAGTGGATGGACATCGGTGATGCGCTGAAGGGGAGGGCCATGCCTGTGGTAGAGAATGATATCATGTGTGCTCTGTGGCTGATCACCATCACCTGGAAGAATGACCGCGATCTCATTGTTGGTGGCATCAGGAAGATTGTAGCGGCGACGGTCACAGGATTGATCAAAGCGCAAAGCTATCTTGCACTGCTGGTGTGGAGGCAAGTTCCTGGTGAGCTCATGGGCCTGCTTGTACATCTGAACTGCAGGATGGAGACGGTGGAGCATGTCCTGAAGGGTGAGCAAAGTGTGGTGATCGAGGTGAGTGTTCCAGGCATTGGCCATGTGAAAGTTGGCTGCATCGGCTGGATCATAAATGTAAAGCTGAGCATACACTGGAGATTCACCCTCTTGTGGAAGAAGAGAGCCAATCCTGTGGGACAGCTCGCCATGCAGTTTGAAGACGTAGGGGCCAACACCATCGTTCACAGCCTCTTCACCTTCATTAACAGACTCATCGATTTTGCACCCAATGGAAGTCATGGCAAGAGCATTGTTGTATGTGTGGATATGATCACGAAATGACCTGCCAATGTGATCCTGAGCAGTGAGCAACTGGAGAAGCTCAGGTGGGACTGGGTGGAGAGGAGGCAAAATGATTTTTCCACTCAAGCAGCACATGCCAAATCTGGGATTTATACTGGAGGATGCTGTGAGACGCTCGGCCATCCAGTGCAATGCATGACAATTGGGACACTGAATATCCATTCTCCCCAGATAATGAACTGGCCAGTCAGGACTAAAAGGACGGCGTGCAGGAGGGAGGGGCCCAAGTGGAACAGGTGCAGGATCAATATGTTGAGCCACCTGGGGATAATCGAGTCAGTCACAAAATAAAGACATGACCAAAAAGAACATAAGCATACATGTGGAGGAATATCAACAACAGGGATGACAGGTGCAGGAATGGGAGGAACAGGTGCAGGCAGATCAAAAACAGGGATAGCAGGTGCAGGAACTGGAGGAACAGGTGCAGGGGGATCAAAAACAGGAGGAGCAGGAGCAGGATGCTACATCATCATTATTGTCAGTTAATATACTCAAAAGAACATATATAAGCCTACATGGAGAGGGATATTGGCAAGAGGGACGATAGGAGCAGGAACAGCAGGAACAGCAGGAGGAGGATCAAAAACCGGAGGAGGAGGAGGAGGAGGAGGAGGAGGAGGCTAGATCATGATATTGTCAGATAACATACATTATGTGAAAGATAAACCAACATACAGCAGGAAATAGAGCAGGCAGTGCAGCATGCTGAAAAGCAAGTTCGGTCCAGGCCATTGCAGGAGCTGCCACAGGAATGGGAGGTGCAGGAATTGGAGGGGCAGGAACAGGAGGGTCAAAAACAGGAGGGGCATTAAAATAATATGGGAAAGCTGCATTGTGTAAAGGAGCAACAACAGGCTGAGGTGGAGCAGTGTGACTTGAGCCTCTTCCCCTTCCTCTTCCCCTCCCTCTGCCCCTGCCTCTTGCAATCTGTGGAAGGGGAGGAAGTGCCGCCAGCTGCTGTGCCAAATGAGGAGGAAGGTGATTGTATTGAGGAGGTGGGGGTGGAGGGGCAAGAAAAGGATCAGTGTCATTCCCAATCAGCAAACCACCATAGGGTGGTGGCACTGGCAGCAAAGGCTGGGCAATGCCCATCGTGCGAGCATGGTGTGGAGTCCGGTGGCGAGTAGGGCTATCCAAGATCTGTTGGTCCCGTTCATTTTGCTGTGCGGCCGTCCGGGCATGTTGAGGAGAGTTGGGTGGAGTTGGGTCCATGGGAATCGGGGAGCTCTCTTACAGCAATGGAGGATGTGAGATCCTTGCAGGAGGCTGTGAAATCGGTGCAAACAGTGGCAGTTGATAGTGGAGCGACTTCCAAAAATGGAAGGGGAGGCAACTGCAAACCCGCCAGCCCAATCTCCCTGCACACTGTGCCCTGAGAGAGGTCCAAAAAACAACTGGCAGACACTCTTTTTGTTGAAAAAAGAGAAGCCAGGGAGGTAGGACTTCACAGAGCTTCACCTTGGTTTACAGATACCCCAAGAATGCAAAAACAACCCCACTGGAAAAGAGCCCAGAGCCAGAAAGACAGCAGAAAAGGTAGAAGTGGCCAAAAATCAGCCGAAAATTTGGTTTCTACACTTGGTAATCATATTTGTCATCAGGCCAAAAATCAGCCAAAAATATTGATCCTACCCAAAGTTATTATATTTGTCATCATGGCAACACCCAGTAATCAAAATATATTTGTCATCAGGCCCCCACCAAAAAAATTAGCTGAAAATTTTCATCCCACGATGTAGCCAAAAAGTGTAAATTTATCATCATGGCAACACCCAGTAATTAAATTATATTTGTCATCAGGCCCAATTAAAAAAAAAATTACCCGAAATTTTTGATCCCCCCAATGTAGCTGAAAATGTTGTTCCTGCATTCTATTATATTGTAGCCGAAATTGATGTCATTAGTTAATTATATTTGTGATCCGGCCCCAAATTAGCCAAAAAATTTTGTTATCATTTGTTCTCACCTTTCACTTATATTTGTCATCATTGTCTCACGACCCTCGGAGTTGGTCATCACTCTCCCACCCACTCAGAGCAACTCCCATGGCCTCTTCACCTCCCATGGCCTCTTCAACTCCCACGGCCTCATCACTTCCCATGGCCTAGTCACCTGACCATCCTCCTTTTATTATTGACAAGGTTGGGAATGTGCCTCCGGCACGTGTTAACATGTTTAATAAGTAATATATTCAATATTTTTGGTTTTTGCACTTCCACTATCATGACTTCATTTCTATGTTAGTCTGATAGTACTTCATTATTTTGGTATTTGCACTTCCACTGTCATGTGTTAACATGTTTAATAAGTATGGACTTCATTTCTATGTTACTCTAATAGTACTTCATTATATACAATATTTTTGGTTTTTGCACTTCCACTGTCACTTGGCCATATAGCCTTGATGTTGTGCACAGACCTTACTCATGATATTGCTACACAGAACCACTCATGAGTGAAGTATGGCTTATGTTGGTCACTGTGTTCATTAATTTTATCAACATCTCATTGCATTTTTTGACTTCAATGCACATTGTTCACTTCATTGCATTTTTTGACTCGGTCTGTGAATGTGTAAGTGGTGGTTTATTTTCATGGGCCAGCTTGCATATACATAATACAATGCTTAATTCCACTACAGTTACTCAACTCCTTAGTTGCCTTTGGACTTGGGGTGTCATGGTTACACAACTCTTTAGTTGACTTTTAGATAGTACACAACTCTTCAGTTGACTTGGGACCATTGGCCCCAAGTCAACGTGGGTGAATTGTAGTGTTTATCCCCTTCCACATCTCTCCCATCCCCATTTCCTCCATCTCCTTCCTCTTCTCCCCCATCACCTTCCCCATCCCCATCTCCCCCATCACCTTCCTCTTCTCCCTCTTCCCCATCCCTATCTCCCCTATCCCCACCTCTCCCATCCCCATCCCCTTCTCCACCTACCCCATCCCCATCCCCTTCTCCACTTACCTCATCCCTTCTTGCATTTTGTTCAGCCCATGAGGTTCGCTTAGTCAGCTTTCACAGCATAGTCAATGGAAGTGGAATGAAAACAGTCTCTCCTGCATTATCTCCAGTAATCAACCGAATCTCCAAAACCCTATTCCTGATCCGAGTCAATATCCCCCGACTTCCATTGCAGACCCCTCCAGCAATGTTGAGATTGCGAAGTATCATGACAGGGACGCCGACCTTGAGTGCCAAATGTGCCAAAGGTAGACCTGAGCAGTTGATGGAGTTAAGATATTCTTGGGGATATAGAAGTTCGGCATTCTCATCATTTGCAATCGAGTCAGCACTGTGAAAGACGTGCTCCTGCCCAGGAAAATTGTGAAGAATGTGATGGTTCAAATCGTCGACATCATCGTTCTTGCTCGCCAGGATGACCCGCTCTGAAAAGTATTGATCTGAATGCTGAGCCTGATCATAGATGCCAGGATAGATGGTGTGGATGAGAGAAGCGATGGTGTTCTGAGGACATTTGAGATGATCAGGAAGATTGATAGTGCCACCTTCATCTGTATGACCACCCTTTCCAACCTCCAACTGCCACTTTGCAAAGTTGCGCTCCTGAAGATCGTCTGTGTTCAAACGCATGTTGATTTTGAGATGAAGAATTTTGATGTGTTGCCAGAGAACAGAGCGTTGCAAAGAAGCACCAACAATTTGAGGTCGAGAACCCTTCTCAATGACAGGCAGGATCTGATGAAAGTCGCCCCCAAAGACCACAGGCACACCCCCAAAGGGTTTGTCACATTGGAGAATGTCTTTCAGAGTGCGGTTGACAGCTTCATGGAGATGACGATGCTGCATGAGTGCCTCATCCCAAATGATCAAGTCAGTCTGCTGCAGGAGCTGTGCCCGTGTTGAACCTCTGGAAATGGTGCAGGTGGATGACTCGTTTATGATGATTGGGATCTGAAAGCAGGAATGGGAAGTACGACCGCCTTTGAGCAAAAGAGCAGCTATTCCAGACGATGCAGCACAGAGGACGATCTTGCCTTGAGAGCGAAGCTGATGGCAGAGGGTGTTGTAAACATAGGTTTTGCCAGTGCCACCTGGACCATGAAGGAAAAAGGTCTGGCCAGTCTTGTTGTTGACTGCATGCATGATCTCATCAAAGACAGCCCTCTGATCGTGATTGAAAGTGTCCAGATTGTGTGCAGCCAACTCGGCCTGCTCCACAACATCGTATCTGCGCTGCTCTGCGATCAACCGGTTCTGAATGTTGGCATCCCAATTCTGAGTGATCTGAGGCATGTATGGCCAATCCTTCTCGAGAGATTTCCCAGAGACCATGAGAAGCTGATTGATAAGATAAAGGCCATAATCATGGACATCGTCATCGGTGGGGTTGATACGAATGTTGGTGTGCTGGAGCTGATATCTCAAGTCATCGCAAATGTGAGGCCAATATGTATTCCAGAGGTGGACAGGATCAGAGGGAGCACAGTCACGAAGGATGGTGACAAAAAGATTGCAAAGCTGACGACCGGTTGCCATGGACTTTGCTTCCTCCAGACACTGCTGCCACTCTTGGTCATCCTCCAAAAGGCCACGGGCGTGGCAGGCTTCTCTGAATGAGGGAGCGACGATGCCCTGAAAAGTGCGAAGGTCTTCATATGATGTAGCCCCTCTCACAGCAGTGAGAAGCAGCCTGAGGTAAAAGCGTTCACCGGCACTGGGTGGAGCATAGAACATCCTTCCAATGGCGAATCCCCTCTGCCTGGGCTTCCACTTGTGAGCCCTTTGATCCCACACAAATTTGGAAGGAAAGTCCTGGTAAAGAACGACCTGTGCAAGCTCTGGATACTCCTGATTGGCCTTGAAGAAGGCAGTGAGGGTGGTGTCACGCTGTGCAGCATGCTGGACAATTTCCTGGATAGACTGTGGACCGTTCTGATTCCAAGTGACATACTGCTGGCCAGGAAGGTGGACCTGAAGACGGACGATGTTGGGAGAAGCACCATGCATGGTGAAGTGGAAGAGGCGCCAGATGCTTTCGCATGCAGATATGTAGCGAGCGTCGAGGTACTGCCTGACTTCATCGTTGCAAGTTCCAAACTCCATGGTGATGCGATCATGGCCTTTGTAGACATATTTGTAGATGTACTTGATGGCCTTGATAGAGCTGATGGACTCGATATTGATGTGGCAACGGTACTTCCAGATGAGATAGGCAGAGTAAGTGACCACCCAACGATTGTCGACCTGCTTTCCCCGAACGTGATATGTGTGTCCAGTGTCCCGACGCTTGGTAGAGGCATAGGCATCCTCAGAGATGGTGGTCTGATCCCTGAATGGCTTGGGGAAACCTTTGGAGCACTGTCCATTCACCATGCAAGGAGCTGCAGGGTTCTCTGCACCACAGGGTTTATGGACCATGAACTTTTTGATGAGGTCGAGGAGCTCAGGATCATCGTCAGGAAACTCTGAAGACAGAAGGCTGTCTATCTGCTCGGGGGTGCGAAGCTTGGATTGCTCATCGAGAAAGATAATGCAGTGCATGTGAGGAAGGCCACGCTTCTGAAACTCGATGGTGAAAAGATAAGCCACAGCCTTTCCAAATATGCCAGCCTCGATATCCTTGATCATCTCCTTCTGCTTTGCATAGAATGCACGAACGACCAAATCCGGGCGATCTGCTGCAGTCTGCCCTGGATGAAGAGCATCCCGTATTTCTGGCCAGGCAGGGTTGGCAGTGATGGTGAGAAAGAGATCCCCTCCATTGCAGTGACGATTGATGGTGAATGCATCCTGAAGAAGCTGCTGCATGTGACGTGTGCTTCCTGCAAAGGACGAAGGAAGAATGATTCTTTGACCCAGAGACTCTGTGTCCACATCGATGTTTGCAGCCACAGCATCTGCCAGGCCAACATAGACTTCGCCCCGAATGGTGTCCTGATTCATCAAAATCCAGCGCAATCGATCCTGCTCAGCAGTGGCCCATCCATCACACACAAACTCCTGAAAGAGCTTTCCAGTCAGAAAGATATGCTGGGGCTCAACAGCAGGCGGTCGAAGGTGGAGGCGATAGCAGTAGAATTCGGATTTGGAGACATGTTTGTGAACTCTGGCACCACCTCGGTTGTTGGCATCGACAGCTGCATACTCGATTTGAGGGTGCCATTGGAGCTGGCCAGTAGGAAACAGCAAAACGTAGTGAAGGGCCGGATAGAGGGGATGGACGTCACTGATGCGCTGAAGGGGAGGCCCATGCCTGCGGTAAAGAACGATGTCGCGTGTGCTCTCTGGCTGATCGCCATCACCTGGAAGAATGACAGCAATCTCATTGTTGGTAGCATCGGGCAGATTGTAGCGGCGACGGTCACAGGATTGATCAAAACGCAAAGCTATCTTGCACTGCTGGTGTGAAGGCAAGTTCCTGGTGAGCTCATGAGCCTGCTTGTACATCTGAACTGCTGGATGGTGACGGTGGAGCATGTCCTGAAGAGTGAGCAAAGTGTGGTGATGGAGGTGAGTGTTCCAGGCATTGGCCATGCGAAAGTTGACAGCGTCAGCTGGATCGTAAATATATAGCTGAGCATAAACAGGAGGTTCACCCTCTGGTGGAAGCAGAGATCCAATCTTGTGGGACAGCTCGCCATGGAGTTTGTAGACATAGGGACCAACACCATCATTCACAGCCTCTTCGCCCTCATTGACCGACTCGTCAATCTTGCGACCGATAGAAGTCATGGCGAGTGCATTATTGTAAGTGCGGATGTGATCACGAAATGATTTTCCAATGTCGTCCTGAGCAGTGAGCAATTGTATAAGCTCAGGTGGGACTGGGTGAAGAGGTGGCAAAGCGATCTTTCCACTCAGACAGCACATGCCGAATCTGGGATTTATATTGGAGGATGTGGTAAGACGTTCAGCCATCCAGTGCAAAGCATGGCAATTGGGACACTGAACATCCATTCTTCCGAGATCATGAATAGGCCAAAGTGGGCTAAATGGGCGGCGTGCAGGAGGCAGCAGAACATGTGGAAGAGGGGCGGGATCAATCTTGGATGATCAAGTCAGTCACCACATTCATCAAAACAATAACAGCTTGCTTACATGTGGAGGTACGTTGGCAACAGGAACAGCAGGAGCAGGAACAGCAGGAACAGCAGGAACAGCCAGAGGTGGGAGAGGTAGAGGGGGAGGTAGAGGTGGCTACATCATTATTCAGTCAGACCATTGCACATCATGTAGAATATAATTCAACATACAGCAGCCAGAGGTGGAAGTGCTGCATGCTGCACAGCAAGCGCAGCCCAGGCTATTGCAGGAACCATTGGCGGAGGAGCCATTGGTAGAGGTATATTGGCCACAGGAATGGGAGGTGCAGGCACAGGAGGAACAGGAACAGGAGGGTCAAAAACAGGAGGAGGAGGAAGCTGTAATGATATGTTGTTAGTTCGTACATCTATTCACCTGAAGGAAAACTCCAACGTACAGCAGGAAAAAAAAGTGGAACTTGCTCAGGAACAGGAGGTGCAGGAACAGGAGGAACAGGAGCCGGAGGGTCAAAAACAGGAGGCAGAAAAGGCTGCATCAGTATTATGTTGTTAATTAACCTGTGTCACATAGAAGAATATGTAATCCAACATACAGCTACAGGAACTTGATGTCCAGGCCAGGCCATTGGAGGAGCGACAGGAATAGGAGGTGCAGGAACCAAAGGAACAGGAGCTGGAGGGTCAAAAACAGGAGGAGGACCCAAAGGTGGAACTCGCAGCCCAGCCTGGGCGATTGCATGAGTAGCAGGAATGGGAGGTGCAGGTGCAACAGGAATAGCAGGTGCAGGAGCAACAGGAATGGGAGGTGCAAGAATAGGAGGTGCTGAAACAGGAGGGTCAAAAACAGGAGGGGCAGGAGGGGCATTAAAATAATATGGGAGAGCTGGATTGTGTAAAGGAGCAACGACAGGCTGTGGTGGAGCTGCATGACTTGAGCCTCTTTCCCTCCCTCTTCCTCTTCCTCTGCCTCTGCCTCTCACCACCTGTGGAAGGGGAGGAAGTGCTGCCAGCTGTTGTGCCAAATGAGGAGGAAGATGGTTGTATTGAGGAGGTGGAGGTGGAGGGGCAAGAAAAGGATCGGAGTCATTCCCATTCAGCAAACCACCATGGGGAGGTGGCACAGGCAGCAAAGGCTGGGCGATGTTCATTGTGCGAGCGTGGTGTGGAGTCCGGTGGCGAGTAGGGCTATCCAAGGTCCGTTGGTCCCGTTCAGTTTGCTGTGCGGCCGTCCGAACACGTCGAGGAGTATTGGGCGGAGTCAGGTCCATGGGAATCGGAGAGCTCTCTTACAGCAGCAGAGGAACTGAGATTCTTGTAGGAGGCTGTGAAATCGGTGCAAACAGTGGCAGTTGATAGTGGAGCGACTTCCAAAAATGGAAGGGGAGGCAACTGCAAACCCGCCAGCCCAATCTCCCTGCACACTGTGCCCTGAGAGAGGTCCAAAAAACAACTGGCAGACACTCTTTTTGTTGAAAAAAGAGAAGCCAGGGAGGTAGGACTTCACAGAGCTTCACCTTGGTCTACAGATACCCCAAGAATGCAAAAACAACCCCACTGGAAAAGAGCCCAGAGCCAGAAAGAGAGCAGAAAAGCTAGAAGTGGCCAAAAATCAGCTGAAAATTGGGTTCCTACACCCAGCAAGCCGAAAATTAGCTGAAAAAATTGATCCTACACTCAGTTATTAGATTTGTCATGATAGGAACACCTTATTATATTTGTCAGCAGGTCAAACATCAGCCGAAAATTTGGTTACTACACTCAGTTATTAGGTTTGTCATCATGGTAACCTTATTTGTCATCAGGCCACAAAGTAGCCGAAAATTTGGTCGTTCCTACACTAAGTTATTAGATTTGTCATCATAGGAACACTTAATTATATTTGTCATCAGGAAAATATTTGTTCTGATGGGAACAGTTATATTGAATTTGTGATCGGGCCCAAAACTTATCATGGAAACAGTTAAAAATAGCCGAAATTTTTTTTCGGCTAATTTTTGAAATGATGGAAACACCCAGGTTAGCCGAAAATTGGATTAGATTCCCACAATGACAGATTTTGATATTTGTCATACTTTCTCACCATTCTCCCATTCCCACACCTCTGCAGAGTCTCACAGCGTGATGCCATTCCCACCCCTTCGGAGTTTGTCATCATTCCCACGACCCCTTCACGTGACCATGCTCGCTTTATTATGGACAAGGTTGGGAATGTGCCTCCGGCACGCGTTAACATGTTTAATAAGTAATATATTCAATATTGCACCTTTCTCTGAGCTTCCTTGATACGTGATAGCATACAGCCAAAATCACAGCCAAAGAAATGATAGTCTCCCCACCATCCTACTCACTCCATCACCCCCTCATTTACTTCCCCCCTGGTCCTTCCTGGTCCTCCCCTCACCAACTCCCCTTTAATCCCATGACAGTTACACAACTCTTCAGTTGCCTTTGGACCTTCGGCCCAAAGGCAACGTTTGGGGTTCATGGTCACACAACTCTTTAGTTGACTTTTAGATAGTATGCAACTCTTCCCCCCACATCACCCCCTCACTCACTTCCTCCCCCTCTCCTTCACTCACCTCCCCCCCCATCACCCCCTCACTACTTTACCCCCTCCTCACCCCCTCCCTCCCTCCATCACACTCTCTCCCCTCCTCCCCCCCTCCTTCATCCCCTCACTACTTCACCCCCTCCCCCCCCCCTCCTTCACCCCCTCACTACTTCACCCCCTCCTCCCCCCCTCCTCCCCCTCTCCTTCACTCACAACCCTCCCCCCATCACCCCCTCACTATTTCATCCCCTCCTCCCCCCTCTCCATCCATCCTCCTCCTCCCCTCTCCCCTCTCCCCCCTCCCCCCTCCCCTACTCCCTCATCCCCTCACTACTTCACCCCCTCACTCCCTCACTACTTCACCCCCTCATCCCTGCTCTCCTCCCTCTCCTCTCTTTAAATTTTGTAAAAAATCTCCAACTTCACTTTGTCAATATTAAAGTAATATTTATTGACTTTACATTATAACAAACTCAATTTATAACTTGTTAGTAAGTCTGCATAATGACTTTGTATTGAACTAATTTTTATTGACTTGACTTCATAATGGTAACTTTGAAGATATATATATTTTACTGACTCATTTTTAAACTTGACTCATTTCTGGACTAATTTTCGTGGACTTTACTTCATAATGAACTCATTTGTAACTGTTATTATTTTACTGACTTTACTTTGTAATGAACTCAATTTTTAAACTTACTGTATTCAAGTAATTTTTATTTCCTTGGACTTATCCATTGACTTTACTTCATAATGAACTCAATTGTCACTCCTATATTTTACTGGTTTAACTTTGTCCTGAACTCAATTTTCAATTCAAACTTATTTCAATACTGACCTGACTTTGTATTGACCTCACTTATAGAATTGCAAATAACATTTTATTGATCCACTTGTTACTGACTAATACAATCTTCTTTGGGTCATGTGCCAAGGTCATGATCAGGTTTTTGCATTTTGTTCAGCCCGCGAGGTTTGCTTAGTCAGCTTTCACAGCATAGTAAAAGGATGACAGTTGCCCCTCAGTCAAATTTTATTCAGAAAACACTGCAATACAGCTGCTTACATGTCATCCAGACATTATTCTACATAGAAAATGAGCCCAGATCCAAAAACAAAAGTTCGAGGTGGCGAAAAATTAGCCGAAAATTTTGATCCCACACTGTAGCCGAAAATGTCGTTCCTACATAAAGTTATTATATTTGTCATCATAGCAACACCCAGTAATTATATGTCATCAGGCCCCCAAAAAAACAATTAGCTCGAAAATTCTGATCCCCCAATTATTATATTTGTCATCATAGCACCCAGTAATTATATTTGTCATCAGGTCCCAAAAAAAAAAAATTAGTTGAAAATTTTGATGTAGATGTCATCAGGCCCCCAAAAAAACAATTAGCTCGAACATTTTGATCCCCCAATTATTATATTTGTCATCAGGTCCCAAAAAAAAAAAAATTAGTTGAAAATTTTGATGTAGCCGAAAATGTTGTTCTTATTGTAGCCGAAATTGATCCCACACTGTAGCCGAAAAAATACTGTTTCCAGTATATTTGTGATCCGGCCCCAAATTAGCTGAAATTTTGTTCCCACCTTTCACTTATATTTGTCATCATGTCTCACGACGCTCAAAGTAGGTCATTACTTTCCCATCCACTCAGAGCAACTCCCACGGCCTCTTCACTTCCCACGGCCTAGTCACCTGACCATCCTCCTTTTATTATTGACAAGGTTGGGAATGTGCCTCCGGCACGCGTTAACATGTTTAATAAGTAATATATTCAATATTTTTGGTTTTTGCACTTCCACTGTCATGACTTCATTTCTATGTTAGTCTGATAGTACTTCATTATTTTGGTTTTTGCACTTCCACTGTCATGTGTTAACATGTTTAATAAGTATGGACTTCATTTCTATATACATAGTACTTCATTTCTATGTTACTCTAATAGTACTTCATTATATACAATATTTTTGGTTTTGCACTTCCACTGTCACTTGGCCATATAGCCTTGATGTTGTACACAGACCTTACTCATGATATTGCTACACAGAACCACTCATGAGTGAAGTATGGCTTATGTTGGTCACTGTGTTCATTAATTTTATCAACATCTCATTGCATTTTTTGACTTCAGTGCACATTGTTCACTTCATTGCATTTTTTGATGCGGTCTGTGAATGTGTGAGTGGTGGTTTATTTTCATGGGCCAGCTTGCATATACATAATACAATGCTTAATTCTACTACAGTTACTCAACTCCTTAGTTGCCTTTGGACTTGGGGTGTCATGGTTACACAACTCTTTAGTTGACTTTTATATAGTATACAACTCTTTAGTTGACTTGGGACTATTGGCCCCAAGTCAACGTGGGTGGATTGTAGTGTTTATCCCCTTCCACATCTCTCCCATCCCCATTTCCTCCATCTCCTTCCTCTTCTCCCCCATCACCTTCCCCATCCCCATCTCCCCCATCACCTTCCTCTTCTCCCTCTTCCCCATCCCTATCTCCCCTATCCCCACCTCTCCCATCCCCATCCCCTTCTCCACCTACCCCATCCCCATCCCCTTCTCCACTTACCTCACCCCCATCCCCTTCCCTTCCCCACCTCCCCATTCCCATCCCCCATACCCATCTCCCCTATACCCATCTCCCCCATAACCATCTCCCCCATTTCCATCCTCTTCTCCCCCTTCCCCATCCCCATCTCTGCTATCCCAACCTCTCCCATTCCCATCCCCTTCTCCACTTACCTCACCCCCATCCCCTTCCCATCCCCACCTCCCCATTCCCATCCCCCATACCCATCTCCCCTATACCCATCTCCCCCATAACCATCTCCCCCATTTCCATCCTCTTCTCCCCCTTCCCCATCCCCATCTCCGCTATCCCAACCTCTCCCATTCCCATCCCCTTCTCCACTTACCTCACCCCCATCCCCTTCCCATCCCCACCTCCCCATTCCCATCCCCCATTCCCATCTCCCCCATCCCCATCCCCATCTCCCCCATCCCCATCCACCTCTCCCTCTCCCTCTCCCTCTCCCTCTCCCTCTCCCTCTCCCTCTCCCTCTCCCTCTCCCTCTCCCTCTCCCTCTCCCTCTCCCTCTCCCTCACCCTCTCCCTCACCCTCTCCCTCTCCCTCTCCCTCTTCCTCTCCCTCTCCCTCTCCCTTATCCCCTTCTCCACCTACTTCACCCCCATCCCCTTCTCCACCTACTTCACCCCCATCCCCTTCCCATCCCTACCTCCCCCTTCCCTCTCTCCCTCTCCATCCACCCTCCTTCTCCCCTCTCCCCCCCTCCCCTCCCCCCTCACCTCCTCATGCACCCTCCCCCTCCTCCCTCTCCCCTCTCTCCTCTCTCTCCCCCTTCTTCCTCACTCCCCCTCTCACCCCCCCTCTCATGTTCTCCCACTCTCATATCCTCATCCCCTCAATACTTCACCCCCATCACCCCCTCACTCACTCCCTCCCCCCCTCACTCACTCCCTCCCCCCCTCACTCACTCTCCCCCTCCTCATCTCCTCCCCCCTCCTTCCCCCTCACCCCTTCACCCCCCTCCTCCCTTCACCCCCTCTCCCCTCTCCTCTACTCCCCTCCCTCTCCCCCCTCTCCCCCCCTCTCCATCCATCCTCCTCCTCCTCTCTCCCCCCTCCCCTACTCACTCCCCCCCCTCCCCCATCACCCCCTCACCCACTCCCACCTCCCATTCCCCCCTTCACCCCCTCCCCCCCTCTCTCCCTCACTACTTCACCCCCTCACCCTCTCACCCCTGCTCTCCTCCCTCTCCTCTCTTTTGAATGTTGTAAAAAATCTCCAACTTCACTTTGTCATTAAACTCAAATTTTACACTCTATATAGAAAAAGTGCCCAGACCCAAAAAAAAAAAAAGATAGAGGTGGCAAAAATTAGCTGAGAAAAAGGTTCCCACCATTGAGTTATATTTGTCATCATGTCTCACGACTCTCAAAGTAGGTTATCACTTTCCCATCCACTCAGAGCAACTCCCACGACCTCTTCACCTCCCACGGCCTCTTCATCTCCCACGGCCTCATCACTTCCCACGGCCTAGTCACCTGACCATCCTCCTTTTATTATTGACAAGGTTGGGAATGTGCCTCCGGCACGCGTTAACATGTTTAATAAGTAATATATACAATATTTTTGGTTTTTGCACTTCCACTGTCATGACTTCATTTCTATGTTAGTCTGATAGTACTTCATTGTTTTGGTTTTTGCACTTCCACTGTCACAACTTCATTTCTATGTTATCATTTCTATGTTACTCTAATAGTACTTCATTATATACAATATTTTTGGTTTTTGCACTTCCACTGTCACTTGGCCATATTGCCTTGATGTTGTGCACAGACCTTACTCGTGATATCGCTACATAAAACTGCCCATGAGTGAAGACAGGACTCCTGAAATCTAATCCCACATGCTGCACTGACTGTCCCTGGGATTTGTTGATCGACATTGAAAAGCACAGTCGAACAGGAAATTGAAGTCGAGACAGAGTGAAAGGGAGTTGTCCTTCGATTGGCTGCAGTCGCATCCGTGGAATAAACACCTTCTCTCCAGCATGATCTCCAGTAATCAACCGAACCTCCAACACTCTGTTCCGAATCCGAGTCAAAATCCCTCGAGAACCATTGCAGACCCCTCCAGCAATATTGAGATTGCGAAGTATCATCACAGGGACACCAACCTTGAGTGCCAAGTGTGCCAAAGGTAGACCGGAGCAGTTGATTGAGTTGAGGTATTCAGGTGGATACAGAAGTTCATTGTTTGCAATAGAGTCTGCACTGTGAAACACTTGCTCCTCTCCAGGGAACCTCTGAAGAATGTAATGGTTCAAATCATCCACATCATCATTTTTGCTTGCCAGGACAATCCGCTCTGAGAAGTATTGATCGGGATGCTGAGCATGATTATAGATGCCAGGATAGATGGTGTCGATGAGGGAAGCCAGAGTGATTTCAGGACACTTGAAATGGTTGGGAAGTTCGATGTTGCCACCCTCATCTGTATGATCACCCTTTCCAACCTCCAGCTGCCACTTTGCAAACTGTCGCTCTTCAAGATCATCCGTGTTCAATCGCATGTTGATTTTGAGATGAAGAACTTTAATATGTTGCCAAAGAACAGAGCGCTGCAAGGAAGCACCAACAATCTGAGGCCGTGAACCCCTCTCGATAACAGGCAGGATCTGGTGAAAATCGCCCCCAAAAATAATAGGAATGCCAC
The DNA here is from genome assembly GCA_029959215.1 of Tricholoma bakamatsutake. NCBI lineage: Eukaryota > Fungi > Basidiomycota > Agaricomycetes > Agaricales > Tricholomataceae > Tricholoma > Tricholoma bakamatsutake. The sequence goes on along the minus strand of CP114860.1, from coordinate 11,889,714 downwards.
CAAAGGGTTGATCAGATTGGAGAATGTCTTTGAGAGTGCGGTTGACAGCTTCATGGAGATGACGATGCTGCATGAGTGCCTCGTCCCAAATGATCAAGTCAGTCTCCTGCAACAGCTTTGCCCGAATTGAACCTCTGGAGATAGAGCAGGTGGATGACTCATTGATGATGAGAGGGATCTGGAGACATGAATGAGAAGTGGAGCCACCTTTGAGCAGGAGTGCAGCAATGCCAGATGATGCTATACAGAGGACGATTTTGCCCTGAGAACGAAGCTGATGGGCCAGAGTGTTGTATACAAAGGTTTTGCCTGTGCCACCGGGACCATGGAGGAAAAAGGTCTGGCCGGTCTTGTTGTCGACAGCATGCATGATCTCCTCAAAGACAGCTCTCTGGTCTGGATTGAAAGTGTCCAAGTTCTGTGCAGCCAACTCAGCCTGCTCCACAACATCATATCTGCGCTGCTCTGCAATCAACCGGTTTTCGAGGTTGGCTTCCCAATTCTGAGTGATCTGAGGCATGTATGGCCAATCCTTGCTGAGAGATTTGCCAGAGGATAAGAGAAGGTGGTTGATCAAGTAGAGGCCATAATCCTGCACATCGTCATCGGTAGGGTTGAGACGGATATTGTTGTGCTGGAGCTGATACTGCAGGTCATCGCAAATGTGGGGCCAGTATGTGTTCCAAAGCTGGACAGGATCAGAGGGTGCACAATCACGAAGAATAGTGACAAAGAGTTGCCGGAGCTGACGACCTGTTGCCATGGACTTTGCTTCCTCCAAACACTGCACCCACTCTTGGTCATCCTCCAAAAGGCCACGTGCCAGACATGCTTCTCTGAATGAGGGATAGACATTTCCCTGAAAAGTGCACAGATGTTCATATGATGTTGCACCCTTGACAGCGGTCAGAAGAAGCCTGAGGTAGAAGCGTTCACCTGCAGTAGGCTGAGTGTAGTACATCCTCCCAATAGCGAACCCTCTCTGTCTGGGCTTCCACTTGTGGGCTTTCTGATCCCACACAAATTTGGAGGGAAAGTCCTGATAGAGAAGATCCTGTGCCAGCTCTGGATACTGCTGATTGGCTTTGAAATAGCCAGTGAGGGTGGTGTCACGCTGTGCAGCATGCTGGACGATTTCTTGGATAGACCGTGGACCGTTCTGATTCCAAGTGACATACTGCTGGCCAGGGAGGTGGATCTGAAGTCGGACGACATTGGGAGAAGCAGAGTGCATAGGTAAATGAAAGAGGCGCCAAATGCTCTCGCAGGCAGAAATGTAGCGAGCGTCCAGATACTGTTTCACTTCATTGTTGCAAGTCCCAAACTGCATGGTGATGCGATCATGACCTTTGTACACATATTTGTAGATGTATTTGACAGCTTTGATGGAGGCAATGGACTCGATGTTGATGTGGCAGCGGTACTTCCAGAGGAGATAGGGTGAATAAGTGATGACCCAGCGATTGTCGACCTGCTTTCCCCGAACCTGATATGTCTTTCCAGTGTTCCGACGCCTGGTGGAGGCATAGGCATCCTCAGAGATGGTTGTCTGATCCCTGAATGGCTTGGGAAAATTTTTGGAGCACTGTCCATTCACCATGCAAGGAGCTGTAGGGTTCTCTGCACCACAGGGTTTATGGACCATGAACTTCTTGACCAACTCGAGCAGCTCAGGATTGTCGTCAGGAAACTCTGAGCACATGAGGCTGTCTATCTGCTCAGGAGTGCGAAGCTTGGACTCCCCATCAAGAAAGATAATGCAGTGCATGTGAGGCAGGCCACGCTTCTGAAACTCGATCACAAACACATAAGAGAGTGCCTTGCCAAAGATCCCAGCCTCGATGTCTTTGATCATCTCCTTCTGCTTTGCATGGAATGCACGAACGACCAAGTCAGGGCGATCGGCAGCAGTCTGCCCAGGCTTGAGCTCATCCTGAATCTCTGGCCAAGCGGGGTTTGCAGTCATGGTCAGAAAGAGATCACCACCCTTGAAGTAGCGATTGATAGCCAAGGCATCCTGAAGAAGCTGCTGCATATGACGTGTGCTTCCTGCGAATGAAGAAGGCAGGATGATTCTTTGACCGAGAGACTCTGTGTCTGCATCCGCATTTGCAGCCACAGCATCAGCCAAGCCCATATAGACTTCACCACGAATAGTGTCCTGATTCATCATGATAAAGCGCAACCGATCCTGCTCTGAAGTTGCCCACTGGTCACAAACAAACTCCTGAAAGAGCTTTCCACTCAAGAATATATGCTGAGGCTCGATAGCAGGCGGTCGGGGGTGGAGACGATAGCAGTAGAAATCTGATTTGGACACATGCTTGCGAACCCTTGCACCGCCTTCATTAGCAGCTGCAAACTCGATTTGAGGATGCCATTGGAGCTGGCCAGTAGGAAAAAGGAGGACATAGTGAAGAGCAGGATAGAGGGGATGGACATCGGTGATGCGCTGAAGGGGAGGGCCATGCCTGCGGTAGAGAATGATATCACGTGTGCTCTGTGGCTGATCACCATCACCTGGAAGAATGACCGCAATCTCATTGTTGGTGGCATCAGGAAGATTGTAGCGGCGACGGTCACAGGATTGATCAAAGCGCAAAGCTATCTTGCACTGCTGGTGTGGAGGCAAGTTCCTGGTAAGCTCATGGGCCTGCTTGTACATCTGAACTGCAGGATGGAGACGGTGGAGCATGTCCTGGAGGGTGAGCAAAGTGTGGTGATCAAGGTGAGTGTTCCAGGCATTGGCCATGCGAAAGTTGGCTGCATCGGCTGGATCATAAATGTAAAGCTGAGCATACACTGGAGATTCACCCTCTTGTGGAAGAAGAGAGCCAATCCTGTGGGACAGCTCGCCATGCAGTTTGAAGACATAGGGGCCAACACCATCGTTCACAGCCTCTTCACCTTCATTAACAGACTCATCGATTTTGCACCCAATAGAAGTCATGGCAAGAGCATTGTTGTATGTGCGGATATGATCACGAAACGACCTGCCAATGTGATCCTGAGCAGTGAGCAACTGGAGAAGCTCAGGTGGGACAGGGTGGAGAGGAGGCAAAATGATTTTTCCACTCAAGCAGCACATGCCAAATCTGGGATTTATATTGGAGGACGCAGTGAGACGCTCGGCCATCCAGTGCAATGCATGACAATTGGGACACTGAATATCCATTTTTCCCAGATAATGAACAGGCCAGTCAGGACTAAAAGGACGGCGTGCAGGAGGGAGGGGCCCAAGTGGAACAGGTGCAGGATCAATATGTTGAGCCACCTGGGATAATTGAGTCAGTCACAAAATAAAGACATGAACAAAAAGGACATAAGCATACATGTGGAGGAATATGAACAACAGGGACAACAGGAGCAGGAATGGGAGGAACAGGTGCAGGGGGATCAAAAAAAGGGATAGCAGGTGCAGGAACAGGAGGAACAGGAGCAGGGGGATCAAAAACAGGGATAGCAGGTGCAGGAACAGGAGGAACAGGTGCAGGGAGATCAAAAACAGGAGGAGCAGGAGCAGGATGCTACATCATCATTGTTGTCAGTTAATATACTCAAAAGAACATATATAAGCCTACATGGAGAGGGATATTGGCAAGATGGACAATAGGAGCAGGAACAGCAGGAACAGCAGGAGGAGGATCAAAAACAGGAGGAGGAGGAGGAGGGGGAGGCTAGATCATGATATTGTCAGATAACATACATCATGTGAAAGATAAACCAACATACAGCAGAAAATAGAGGTGGCAGTGCAGCATGCTGAAAACCATGTTCAGTCCAGGCCATTGCAGGAGCTGCCACAGGAATGGGAGGTGCAGGAATTGGAGGTGCAGGAACAGGAGGGTCAAAAACTGGAGGTGCAGGAGGGGCATTAAAATAATATGGGAAAGCTGCATTGTATAAAGGAGCAACAACAGGCTGAGGTGGAGCTGCATGACTTGAGCCTCTTCCCCTCCTTCTTCCCCTCCCTCTGCCCCTGCCTCTTGCAATCTGTGGAAGGGGAGGAAGTGCTGCCAGCTGCTGTGCCAAATGAGGAGGAAGGTGATTGTATTGAGGAGGTGGTGGAGGAGCAGCAATAAAAGGATCAGCATTCAGCAAGGCAATATTATGGGCTGGCGGCAATGGCAGCAGTGGCTGGGCAATGTGCATAGTGCGAGCATGGTGTGGAGTCCGGTGGCGAGTAGGGCTATCCAAGGTCCGTTGGTCCCGTTCAGTTTGCTGCGCGGCCATTCGAACACGTCGAGGAGTGTTGGGTGGAGATGGGTCCATGGGAATCGGAGAGCTCTCTTACTGCAGCAGAGGAGGTGAGATTCTTGTAGGAGGCTGTGAAATCAGTGCAAACAGTGGCAGTTGATAGTGGAGCGACTTCCAAAAATGGAAGGGGAGGCAACTGCAAACCCGCCAGCCCAATCTCCCTGCACACTGTGCTCTGAGAGAGGTCCAAAAAACAACTGGCAGACACTCTTTTTGTTGAAAAAAGAGAAGCCAGGGAGGTAGGACTTCACAGAGCTTCACCTTGGTCTACAGATACCCCAAGAATGCAAAAACAACCCCACTGGAAAAGAGCCCAGAGCCAGAAAGAGAGCAGAAAAGCTAGAAGTGGCCAAAACTCAGCCAAAAATTTGGTTCCTACACCCAGCAAGCCGAAAATTAGCCGAAAAAATTGATCCTACACTCAGTTATTAGATTTGTCATGATAGGAACACCTTATTATATTTTATTTGTCAACAGGCCACCAAGTAGCCGAAAATTTGGTTACTACAGTCAGTTATAAGATTTGTCATCATATAAACACCATATTATATTTGTCATCAGGCCAACACTGTAGCCGAAAATGTTGTTGCTAATTATATTTGTCATCATAGCAACACCCAGTAATTATATTTGTCATCAGGTACAAAAAAAAAAATTAGCCGAAAATTTTGATCCCACACTGTAGCCGAAAATGTTGTTCCTACATAAAGTTATTATATTTGTCATCATAGCAACACCCAGTAATTATATTTGTCATCAGGTACAAAAAAAAAAATTAGCCGAAAATTTTGATCCCACACTGTAGCCGAAAATGTTGTTCCTACATAAAGTTATTATATTTGTCATCATAGCAACACCCAGTAATTATATTTGTCATCAGGTACAAAAAAAAAAATTAGCCGAAAATTTTGATCCCACACTGTAGCCGAAAATGTTGTTCCTACATAAAGTTATTATATTTGTCATCATAGCAACACCCAGTAATTATATGTCATCAGGCCCCCAAAAAAACAATTAGCTCGAAAATTCTGATCCCCCAATTATTATATTTGTCATCATAGCACCCAGTAATTATATTTGTCATCAGGTCCCAAAAAAAAAAAATTAGTTGAAAATTTTGATGTAGCCGAAAATGTTGTTCCTGCATTATTATATTATTGTAGCCGAAATTGATCCCACACTGTAGCCGAAAAAATACTGTTTCCACACATTATCACTTAGTATATTTGTGATCCGGCCCCAAATTAGCTGACATTTTGTTCCCATCTTTCACTTATATTTGTCATCATGTCTCACGACTCTCAAAGTAGGTCATCACTTTCCCATCCACTCAGAGCAACTCCCACGGCCTGTTCACTTCCCACGGCCTAGTCACCTGACCATCCTCCTTTTATTATTGATATGGATATGGGAATGTGCCTATGGCACGTGTTAACATGTTTAATAAGTAATATATTCAATATTTTTGGTTTTTGCACTTCCACTGTCATGACTTCATTTCTATGTTAGTCTGATAGTACTTCATTATATACAATATTTTTGGTTTTTGCACTTCCACTGTCACTTGGCCATATAGCCTTGATGTTGTGCACAGACCTTACTCATGATATTGCTACACAGAACTACTCATGAGTGAAGTATGGCTTATGTTGGTCACTGTGTTCATTAATTTTATCAACATCTCATTGCATTTTTTGACTTCAGTGCACATTGTTCACTTCATTGCATTTTTTGACTCGGTCTGTGAATGTGTGAGTGGTGGTTTATTTTCATGGGCCAGCTTGCATATACATAATACAATGCTTAATTCCACTACAGTTACTCAACTCCTTAGTTGCCTTTGGACTTGGGGTGTCATGGTTACACAACTCTTTAGTTGACTTTTAGATAGTACACAACTCTTCAGTTGGTGGATTGTAGTGTTTATCCCCTTTCACATCTCTCCCATCCCCATTTCCTCCATCTCCTTCCTCTTCTCCCCCATCACCTTCCCCATCCCCATCTCCCCCATCACCTTCCTCTTCTCCCTCTTCCCCATTCCTATCTCCCCTATCCCCACCTCTCCCATCCCCATCCCCTTCTCCACCTACCCCATCCCCATCCCCTTCTCCACTTACCTCACCCCCATCCCCTTCCCATCCCTACCTCCCCCTTCCCTCTCTCCCTCTCCATCCACCCTCCTTCTCCCCTCTCCCCCCCTCCCCTCCCCCCTCACCTCTTCATGCACCCTCCCCCTCCTCCCTCTCCCCTCTCTCCTCTCTCTCCCCCTTCTTCCTCACTCCCCCTCTCACCCCCCCCTCTCATGTTCTCCCACTCTCATATCCTCATCCCCTCAATACTTCACCCCCATCACCCCCTCACTCACTCCCTCCCCCCCTACTCACTCTCCCCCTCCTCATCTCCTCCCCCCTCCTTCCCCCTCACCCCTTCACCCCCCTCCTCCCTTCACCCCCTCTCCCCTCACCCCTACTCCCCTCCCTCTCCCCCCTCTCCCCCTCTCTCCATCCATCCTCCTCCTCCTCTCTCCCCCCTCCCCTACTCACTCCCCTATCCCCACCTCTCCCATCCCCATCCCCTTCTCCACCTACCCCATCCCCATCCCCTTCTTCACTTATCTCACCCCCATCCCCTTCCCATCCCCACCTCCCCATTCCCATCCCCCATTCCCATCTCCCCTATACCCATCTCCCCTATCCCCACCTCTCCCATCCCCATCCCCTTCTCCACCTACCCCATCCCCATCCCCTTCTTCACTTACCTCACCCCCATCCCCTTCCCATCCCCACCTCCCCATTCCCATCCCCCATCCCCATCTCCCCCATCCCCATCCCCATCTCCCCCATCCCCCATCCCCATCTCCCCCATCCCCCATCCCCATCTCCCCCATCCCCATCCACCTCTCCCTCTCCCTCTCCCTCTCCCTCTCCCTCTCCCTCTCCCTCTCCCTCTCCCTCTCCCTCTCCCTCTCCCTCTCCCTCTCCCTCTCCCTCTCCCTCTCCCTCTCCCTCTCCCTCTCCCTCTCCCTCTCCCTCTCCCTCTCCCTCTCCCTCTCCCTTATCCCCTTCTCCACCTACCCCATACCCACCCCCTTCTCCACCTACTTCACCCCCATCCCCTTCTCCACCTACTTCACCCCCATCTCCTTCCCATCCCTACCTCCCCCTTCCCTCTCTCCCTCTCCATCCACCCTCCTTCTCCCCTCTCCCCCCCTCCCCTCACCTCCTCATGCACCCTCCCCCTCCTCCCTCTCCCCTCTCTCCTCTCTCTCCCCCTTCTTCCTCACTCCCCCTCTCACCCCCCCCTCTCATGTTCTCCCACTCTCATATCCTCATCCCCTCAATACTTCACCCCCATCACCCCCTCACTCACTCCCTCCCCCCCTCACTCACTCTCCCCCTCCTCATCTCCTCCCCCCTCCTTCCCCCTCACCCCTTCACCCCCCTCCTCCCTTTACCCCCTCTCCCCTACTCCCCTCCCTCTCCCCCCTCTCCCCCCCTCTCCATCCATCCTCCTCCTCCTCTCTCCCCCCTCCCCTACTCACTCCCCCCCCTCCCCCATCACCCCCTCACCCACTCCCACCTCCCATTCCCCCCTTCACCCCCTCCCCCCCTCTCTCCCTCACTACTTCACCCCCTCACCCTCTCACCCCTGCTCTCCTCCCTCTCCTCTCTTTTGAATGTTGTAAAAAATCTCCAACTTCACTTTGTCATTAAACTCAAATTTTACACTCTATATAGAAAAAGTGCCCAGACCCAAAAAAAAAAAAAGATAGAGGTGGCAAAAATTAGCTGAGAAAAAGGTTCCCACCATTGAGTTATATTTGTCATCATGTCTCACGACTCTCAAAGTAGGTCATCACTTTCCCATCCACTCAGAGCAACTCCCACGGCCTGTTCACTTCCCACGGCCTAGTCACCTGACCATCCTCCTTTTATTATTGACAAGGTTTTTAAATGTGCCTCCGGCACACGTTGTTCACTGTGTTCATTGATTTTCTATGAGTAGTAGTTACATATGTACAATATATATTTTAATCTAATAACACTTCATCATATACAATATTTTTTGTCTTTGCACTATCCTCTGAGCTTGGCCATATTGCCTTGATATTGTGGACAGACTTGACCCTGGATATTGCCACATAGAACTGCCCATGTGTAAAGACAGGACTCCTGAAATCCAAACCCACATGCTTCACTGACTGCCCTTGTGACTTGTTGATCGACATTGAAAAGCAAAGACGAACAGCAAACTGCAGTCGAGAGAGTGTAAAGGGGAGTTGACCTTCAATAGGCCGAAGTCGCATCCGTGGAATGAAAACAGTCTCTCCTGCGTTATCTCCAGTGATCAACCGAATCTCCAAAACCCTATTCCTGATCCGAGTCAATATCCCCCGACTTCCATTGCAGACCCCTCCAGCAATGTTGAGATTGCGAAGTATCATGACAGGGACGCCGACCTTGAGTGCCAAATGTGCCAAAGGTAGACCTGAGCAGTTGATGGAGTTAAGATATTCTTGGGGATATAGAAGTTCGGCATTCTCATCATTTGCAATCGAGTCAGCACTGTGAAAGACGTGCTCCTGCCCAGGAAAATTGTGAAGAATGTGATGGTTCAAATCGTCGACATCATCGTTCTTGCTCGCCAGGATGACCCGCTCTGAAAAGTATTGATCTGAATGCTGAGCCTGATCATAGATGCCAGGATAGATGGTGTGGATGAGAGAAGCGATGGTGTTCTGAGGACATTTGAGATGATCAGGAAGATTGATAGTGCCACCTTCATCTGTATGACCACCCTTTCCAACCTCCAACTGCCACTTTGCAAAGTTGCGCTCCTGAAGATCGTCTGTGTTCAAACGCATGTTGATTTTGAGATGAAGAATTTTGATGTGTTGCCAGAGAACAGAGCGTTGCAAAGAAGCACCAACAATTTGAGGTCGAGAACCCTTCTCAATGACAGGCAGGATCTGATGAAAGTCGCCCCCAAAGACCACAGGCACACCCCCAAAGGGTTTGTCACATTGGAGAATGTCTTTCAGAGTGCGGTTGACAGCTTCATGGAGATGACGATGCTGCATGAGTGCCTCGTCCCAAATGATCAAGTCGGTCTGCTGCAGGAGCTGTGCCCGTGTTGAACCTCTGGAAATGGTGCAGGTGGATGACTCGTTTATGATGATTGGGATCTGAAAGCAGGAATGGGAAGTACGACCGCCTTTGAGCAAAAGAGCAGCTATTCCAGACGATGCAGCACAGAGGACGATCTTGCCTTGAGAGCGAAGCTGATGGCAGAGGGTGTTGTAAACATAGGTTTTGCCAGTGCCACCTGGACCATGGAGGAAAAAGGTCTGGCCAGTCTTGTTGTTGACTGCATGCATGATCTCATCAAAGACAGCCCTCTGATCGTGATTGAAAGTGTCCAGATTGTGTGCAGCCAACTCGGCCTGCTCCACAACATCGTATCTGCGCTGCTCTGCGATCAACCGGTTCTGAATGTTGGCATCCCAATTCTGAGTGATCTGAGGCATGTATGGCCAATCCTTCTCGAGAGATTTCCCAGAGACCATGAGAAGCTGATTGATAAGATAAAGGCCATAATCATGGACATCGTCATCGGTGGGGTTGATACGAATGTTGGTGTGCTGGAGCTGATATCTCAAGTCATCGCAAATGTGAGGCCAATATGTATTCCAGAGGTGGACAGGATCAGAGGGAGCACAGTCACGAAGGATGGTGACAAAAAGATTGCGAAGCTGACGACCGGTTGCCATGGACTTTGCTTCCTCCAGACACTGCTGCCACTCTTGGTCATCCTCCAAAAGGCCACGGGCGAGGCAGGCTTCTCTGAATGAGGGAGCGATGATGCCCTGAAAAGTGCGAAGGTCTTCATATGATGTAGCCCCTTTCACAGCAGTGAGAAGCAGCCTGAGGTAAAAGCGTTCACCGGCACTGGGTGGAGCATAGAACATTCTTCCAATGGCGAATCCCCTCTGCCTGGGCTTCCACTTGTGAGCCCTTTGATCCCACACAAATTTGGAAGGAAAGTCCTGGTAAAGAATGACCTGTGCAAGCTCTGGATACTCCTGATTGGCCTTGAAGAAGGCAGTGAGGGTGGTGTCACGCTGTGCAGCATGCTGGACGATTTCCTGGATAGACTGTGGACCGTTCTGATTCCAAGTGACATACTGCTGGCCAGGAAGGTGGACCTGAAGACGGACAACGTTGGGAGAAGCACCATGCATGGTGAAGTGGAAGAGGCGCCAGATGCTTTCGCATGCAGATATGTAGCGAGCATCGAGGTACTGTCTGACTTCATCGTTGCAAGTTCCAAACTCCATGGTGATGCGATCGTGGCCTTTGTAGACATATTTGTAGATGTACTTGATGGCCTTGATGGAGCTGATGGACTCGATATTGATGTGGCAACGGTACTTCCAGATGAGATAGGCAGAGTAAGTGACCACCCAACGATTGTCGACCTGCTTTCCCCGAACGTGATATGTGTGTCCAGTGTCCCGACGCTTGGTAGAGGCATAGGCATCCTCAGAGATGGTGGTCTGATCCCTGAATGGCTTGGGGAAACCTTTGGAGCACTGTCCATTCACCATGCAAGGAGCTGCAGGGTTCTCTGCACCACAGGGTTTATGGACCATGAACTTTTTGATGAGGTCGAGGAGCTCAGGATCATCGTCAGGAAACTCTGAAGACAGAAGGCTGTCTATCTGCTCGGGGGTGCGAAGCTTGGATTGCTCATCGAGAAAGATAATGCAGTGCATGTGAGGAAGGCCACGCTTCTGAAACTCGATGGTGAATAGATAAGCCACAGCCTTTCCAAATATGCCAGCCTCGATATCCTTGATCATCTCCTTCTGCTTTGCATAGAATGCACGAACGACCAAATCCGGGCGATCTGCTGCAGTCTGCCCTGGACGAAGAGCATCCCGTATTTCTGGCCAGGCAGGGTTGGCAGTGATGGTGAGAAAGAGATCCCCTCCATTGCAGTGACGATTGATGGCGAATGCATCCTGAAGAAGCTGCTGCATGTGACGTGTGCTTCCTGCAAAGGATGAAGGAAGAATGATTCTTTGACCCAGAGACTCTGTGTCCACATCGATGTTTGCAGCCACAGCATCTGCCAGGCCAACATAGACTTCGCCCCGAATGGTGTCCTGATTCATCAAAATCCAGCGCAATCGATCCTGCTCAGCAGTGGCCCATCCATCACACACAAACTCCTGAAAGAGCTTTCCAGTCAGAAAGATATGCTGGGGCTCAACAGCAGGCGGTCGAAGGTGGAGGCGATAGCAGTAGAATTCGGATTTGGAGACATGTTTGTGAACTCTGGCACCACCTCGGTTGTTGGCATCGACAGCTGCATACTCGATTTGAGGGTGCCATTGGAGCTGGCCAGTAGGAAACAGCAAAACATAGTGAAGGGCTGGATAGAGAGGATGGACGTCACTGATGCGCTGAAGGGGAGGGCCATGCCTGCGGTAGAGAACGATGTCGCGTGTGCTCTCTGGCTGATCGCCATCACCTGGAAGAATGACAGCAATCTCATTGTTGGTAGCATCGGGCAGATTGTAGCGGCGACGGTCACAGGATTGATCAAAGCGCAAAGCTATCTTGCACTGCTGGTGTGGAGGCAAGTTCCTGGTGAGCTCATGAGCCTGCTTGTACATCTGAACTGCTGGATGGTGACGGTGGAGCATGTCCTGAAGAGTGAGCAAAGTGTGGTGATGGAGGTGAGTGTTCCAGGCATTGGCCATGCGAAAGTTGACTGCATCGGCAGGATCATAAATATATAGCTGAGCATAAACAGGAGGTTCTCCCTCTGGTGGAAGCAGAGATCCAATCTTGTGGGACAGCTCGCCGTGGAGTTTGTAGACATAGGGACCGATGCCATCATTCACTGCCTCTTCGCCCTCATTGACCGACTCATCAATCTTGCGACCGATAGAAGTCATGGCGAGTGCATTATTGTAAGTGCGGATGTGATCACGAAATGATTTTCCAATGTCATCCTGAGTGGTGAGCAATTGCATAAGCTCAGGTGGGACTGGGTGAAGAGGTGGCAAAGCGATCTTTCCACTCAGGCAGCACATGCCGAATCGAGGATGGATATTTGAGGATTTCATAAGACGTTCAGCCATCCAGTGCAAAGCATGGCAATCAGGGCACTCCACATCCATATTTCCCAGATCATGAACAGGCCAATCTAAATTAAATGGCTGGCGGGCAGGAGGCAAAACAGGCAGAGGTGGTGGTGGTGGTGGCACAGGAACAATCTTGGATAATCAAGTCAGTCACCAAATTGATGAAAACAATATCAGCATGCTTACATGTGGAGGTACATTGGCTACAGGAACAGCAGGAGCAGGAACAGCAGGAACAGCAGGAACAGCCAGAGGTGGGGGAGGTAGAGGGAGAGGTAGAGGTGGCTACATCATTATTCAGTCAGACCATTGCACATGATGTAGAATTTAATTCAACATACAGCAGCCAGAGGTGGAAGTGCTGCATGCTGCACAGCAAGCGCAGCCCAAGCCATTGCAGGAACCATTGGTAGAGGAGCCATTGGTAGAGGTATATTGGCCACAGGAATGGGAGGTGCAGGAACAGGAGGAACAGGAGCCGGAGGGTCAAAAACAGGAGGCAGAAAAGGCTGCATCAGTATTATGTTGTTAATTAACCTGTGTTACATAGAAGAATATGTAATCCAACATACAGCTACAGCAGGAATAACTGGTGGAACTTGATGTCCAGGCCAGGCCATTGGAGGAGCGACAGGAATAGGAGGTGCAGGAACCAAAGGAACAGGAGCTGGAGGGTCAAAAACAGGAGGAGGACCCAAAGATGGAACTCGCAGCCCAGCCTGGGCGATTGCATGAGTAGCAGGAATGGGAGGTGCAGGTGCAACAGGAATAGCAGGTGCAGGAGCAACAGGAATGGGAGGTGCAAGAATAGGAGGTGCTGAAACAGGAGGGTCAAAAACAGGAGGGGCAGGAGGGGCATTAAAATAATATGGAAAAGCTGCATTGTGTAAAGGAGCAACCACAGGCAGAGGTGGAGCTGCATGAATTGAGCCTCTTTCCCTCCCTCTTCCTCTTCCTCTGCCTCTGCCTCTCACCACCTGTGGAAGGGGAGGAAGTGCTGCCAGCTGTTGTGCCAAATGAGGAGGAAGATGGTTGTATTGAGGAGGTGGAGGTGGAGGGGCAAGAAAAGGATCGGAGTCATTCCCATTCAGCAAACCACCATGGGGAGGTGGCACAGGCAGCAAAGGCTGGGCGATGTTCATTGTGCGAGCGTGGTGTGGAGTCCGGTGGCGAGTAGGGCTATCCAAGGTCCGTTGGTCCCGTTCAGTTTGCTGTGCGGCCGTCCGAACACGTCGAGGAGTATTGGGCGGAGTCAGGTCCATGGGAATCGGAGAGCTCTCTTACAGCAGCAGAGGAACTGAGATTCTTGTAGGAGGCTGTGAAATCGGTGCAAACAGTGGCAGTTGATAGTGGAGCGACTTCCAAAAATGGAAGGGGAGGCAACTGCAAACCCGCCAGCCCAATCTCCCTGCACACTGTGCCCTGAGAGAGGTCCAAAAAACAACTGGCAGACACTCTTTTTGTTGAAAAAAGAGAAGCCAAGGAGGTAGGACTTCACAGAGCTTCACCTTGGTCTACAGATACCCCAAGAATGCAAAAACAACCCCACTGGAAAAGAGCCCAGAGCCAGAAAGAGAGCAGAAAAGCTAGAAGTGGCCAAAAATCAGCTGAAAATTGGGTTCCTACACCCAGTAAGCCGAAAATTAGCCGAAAAAATTGATCCTACACTCAGTTATTAGATTTGTCATGATAGGAACACCTTATTATATTTGTCAGCAGGTCAAACATTAGCCGAAAATTTGGTTTACTACACTCAGTTATTAGGTTTGTCATCATGGTAACCTTATTTGTCATCAGGCCAAAAAAAACCTGGTTCCTACACTAAGTTATTAGATTTGTCATCAGGAAAATATTTGTTCTGATGGGTAGCCGAAAAAATTGATCCTACACTCGGTTATTAGATTTGTCATGATAGGTACACCTTATAATATTTGTCAGCAGGTCAAACATTAGCCGAAAATTTGGTTACTACACTCAGTTATTAGATTTGTCATCATGGTAACCTTATTTGTCATCAGGCCCCAAAAAACCTGGTTCCTACACTAAGTTATTAGATTTGTCATCAGGAAAATATTTGTTCTGATGGGAACAGTTATTGCATGTGTGATCGGGCCCAAAATTTAGCCGAAATTTTTTTGTTATGATCGGAACCGTTATTACAGATGTGATCGGGCCAAAAAATAGCCGAAATTTTTTTTCGGCCAATTTTTGTCACCCAGTTATTAGCCGAGAATTTACTTCCCACACCTTGTTATATTTGTCATCATTTCTCACCTCTCTCTAGAGTCTCACGGCGTGATGCTGTTCCCACCCCTTCGGAGTTAGTCAGAATTCCCACGCCACATTCACGTGACCGATCTCGCTTTATTATGGACAAGGTTGGGAATGTGCCTCCGGCACGCGTTAACATGTTTAATAAGTAATATATTCAATATTTTTGGTTTTTGCACCTTTCTCTGAGCTTCCTTGATACGTGATAGCATACAGCCAAAATCACAGCCAAAGAAATGATAGTCTCCCCACCATCCTACTCACTCCATCACCCCCTCATTTACTTCCCCCCTGGTCCTTCCTGGTCCTCCCCTCACCAACTCCCCTTTAATCCCATGACAGTTACACAACTCTTCAGTTGCCTTTGGACCTTCGGCCCAAAGGCAACGTTTGGGGTTCATGGTCACACAACTCTTTAGTTGACTTTTAGATAGTATGCAACTCTTCCCCCCACATCACCCCCTCACTCACTTCCTCCCCCTCTCCTTCACTCACCTCCCCCCCCATCACCCCCTCACTACTTTACCCCCTCCTCACCCCCTCCCTCCCTCCATCACACTCTCTCCCCTCCTCCCCCCCTCCTTCATCCCCTCACTACTTCACCCCCTCCCCCCCCCCTCCTTCACCCCCTCACTACTTCACCCCCTCCCCCCCCCCTCCTTCACCCCCTCACTACTTCACCCCCTCCTCCCCCCCTCCTCCCCCTCTCCTTCACTCACAACCCTCCCTCCATCACCCCCTCACTATTTCATCCCCTCCTCCCCCCTCTCCATCCATCCTCCTCCTCCCCTCTCCCCTCTCCCCCCTCCCCTACTCCCTCATCCCCTCACTACTTCACCCCCTCACTCCCTCA
The DNA here is from genome assembly GCA_029959215.1 of Tricholoma bakamatsutake. Lineage (NCBI taxonomy): Eukaryota > Fungi > Basidiomycota > Agaricomycetes > Agaricales > Tricholomataceae > Tricholoma > Tricholoma bakamatsutake. The sequence continues at coordinate 11,874,178 of CP114860.1, read as the reverse complement.
CTACTTCACCCCCTCATCCCTGCTCTCCTCCCTCTCCTCTCTTTAAATTTTGTAAAAAATCTCCAACTTCACTTTGTCAATATTAAAGTAATATTTATTGACTTTACATTATAACAAACTCAATTTATAACTTGTTAGTAAGTCTGCATAATGACTTTGTATTGAACTAATTGTTATTCACTTGACTTCATAATGGTAACTGTAATTTTATTTTATATGAAATGCCTTATTTTGAAGATCATTTTACAGACTTATTTTTACTGACTCATTTTCAAACTTGACTCATTTCTAGACTAATTTTCGTAGACTTTACTTCATAATGAACTCATTTGTAACTGTTATTTTACTGACTTTACTTTGTAACGAACTCAATTTTTAAACTTACTGTATTCAAGTAATTTTTATTTCCTTTACTTCATAATGAACTCAATTGTAACTCTTATATTTTACTGATCTGAACTCAATTTTCAATTCAAACTTATTTCAATACTGACCTGACTTTGTAATGACCTCATTTATAAATTGTAACCATATTTTATTGAGCCAACCAACTTGCTACTGACTAATACAGTGATGTGTCTAAATCATTTTATTTGGGTCATGTGCCAAGGTCATGATCAGGTTTTTGCATTTTGTTCAGCCCGCGAGGTTCGCTTAGTCAGCTTTCACAGCATAGTAAATGGAATGACAGTTGCTCCTCAGTCAAATTATATTTAGCAAACACTGCAATATAGCACCTTACATGCCATGCAGACATTATTCTGCATAGCCAATGAACCCAGAGCCAAAAAAAAAAGTTCGAGGTGGCGAAAAATTAGCCAGAAAAAAAGTTCCCACCTTTGAGTTATATTTGTCATACTTTCTCACCATTCTCCCATTCCCACACCTCTGCAGAGTCTCACGGCGTGATGCCATTCCCACCCCTGTGGAGTTTGTCATCCATTTACCCACGCTACCTTCACGTGACCGATCTCGCTTTATTATGGATTTGTGATCCGGCCCCAAATTAGCTGAAATTTTGTTCCCACCTTTCACTTATATTTGTCATCATGTCTCACGATGCTCAAAGTAGGTCATTACTTTCCCATCCACTCAGAGCAACTCCCACGGCCTCTTCACTTCCCACGGCCTAGTCACCTGACCATCCTCCTTTTATTATATTTGTCATCATGTCTCACGACTCTCAAAGTAGGTCATCACTTTCCCATCCACTCAGAGCAACTCCCACGGCCTGTTCACTTCCCACGGCCTAGTCACCTGACCATCCTCCTTTTATTATTGACAAGGTTGGGAATGTGCCTCCGGCACGCGTTAACATGTTTAATAAGTAATATATTCAATATTTTTGGTTTTTGCACTTCCACTGTCATGACTTCATTTCTATGTTAGTCTGATAGTACTTCATTATTTTGGTTTTTGCACTTCCACTGTCATGTGTTAACATGTTTAATAAGTATGGACTTCATTTCTATATACATAGTACTTCATTTCTATGTTACTCTAATAGTACTTCATTATATACAATATTTTTGGTTTTGCACTTCCACTGTCACTTGGCCATATAGCCTTGATGTTGTACACAGACCTTACTCATGATATTGCTACACAGAACCACTCATGAGTGAAGTATGGCTTATGTTGGTCACTGTGTTCATTAATTTTATCAACATCTCATTGCATTTTTTGACTTCAGTGCACATTGTTCACTTCATTGCATTTTTTGATGCGGTCTGTGAATGTGTGAGTGGTGGTTTATTTTCATGGGCCAGCTTGCATATACATAATACAATGCTTAATTCTACTACAGTTACTCAACTCCTTAGTTGCCTTTGGACTTGGGGTGTCATGGTTACACAACTCTTTAGTTGACTTTTAGATAGTACACAACTCTTTAGTTGACTTGGGACCATTGGCCCCAAGTCAACGTGGGTGGATTGTAGTGTTTATCCCCTTCCACATCTCTCCCATCCCCATTTCCTCCATCTCCTTCCTCTTCTCCCCCATCACCTTCCCCATCCCCATCTCCCCCATCACCTTCCTCTTCTCCCTCTTCCCCATCCCTATCTCCCCTATCCCTACCTCTCCCATCCCCATCCCCTTCTCCACCTACCCCATCCCCATCCCCTTCTCCACTTACCTCACCCCCATCCCCTTCCCTTCCCCACCTCCCCATTCCCATCCCCCATACCCATCTCCCCTATACCCATCTCCCCCATAACCATCTCCCCCATTTCCATCCTCTTCTCCCCCTTCCCCATCCCCATCTCCGCTATCCCAACCTCTCCCATTCCCATCCCCTTCTCCACTTACCTCACCCCCATCCCCTTCCCATCCCCACCTCCCCATTCCCATCCCCCATTCCCATCTCCCCCATCCCCATCCCCATCTCCCCCATCCCCATCCACCTCTCCCTCTCCCTCTCCCTCTCCCTCTCCCTCTCCCTCTCCCTCTCCCTCTCCCTCTCCCTCTCCCTCTCCCTCTCCCTCTCCCTCTCCCTCTCCCTCTCCCTCTCCCTCTCCCTCTCCCTCTCCCTCTCCCTCTCCCTCTCCCTCTCCCTCTCCCTCTCCCTCTCCCTCTCCCTCTCCCTCTTCCTCTCCCTCTCCCTCTCCCTTATCCCCTTCTCCACCTACTTCACCCCCATCCCCTTCTCCACCTACTTCACCCCCATCCCCTTCCCATCCCTACCTCCCCCTTCCCTCTCTCCCTCTCCATCCACCCTCCTTCTCCCCTCTCCCCCCCTCCCCCCCCCCCTCACCTCCTCATGCACCCTCCCCCTCCTCCCTCTCCCCTCTCTCCTCTCTCTCCCCCTTCTTCCTCACTCCCCCTCTCACCCCCCCCTCTCATGTTCTCCCACTCTCATATCCTCATCCCCTCAATACTTCACCCCCATCACCCCCTCACTCACTCCCTCCCCCCCTCACTCACTCCCTCCCCCCCTCACTCACTCTCCCCCTCCTCATCTCCTCCCCCCTCCTTCCCCCTCACCCCTTCACCCCCCTCCTCCCTTCACCCCCTCTCCCCTCTCCCCTACTCCCCTCCCTCTCCCCCCTCTCCCCCCCTCTCCATCCATCCTCCTCCTCCTCTCTCCCCCCTCCCCTACTCACTCCCCCCCCCCCCCATCACCCCCTCACCCACTCCCACCTCCCATTCCCCCCTTCACCCCCTCCCCCCCTCTCTCCCTCACTACTTCACCCCCTCACCCTCTCACCCCTGCTCTCCTCCCTCTCCTCTCTTTTGAATGTTGTAAAAAATCTCCAACTTCACTTTGTCATTAAACTCAAATTTTACACTCTATATAGAAAAAGTGCCCAGACCCAAAAAAAAAAAAAAGATAGAGGTGGCAAAAATTAGCTGAGAAAAAGGTTCCCACCATTGAGTTATATTTGTCATCATGTCTCACGACTCTCAAAGTAGGTTATCACTTTCCCATCCACTCAGAGCAACTCCCACGGCCTGTTCACTTCCCACGGCCTAGTCACCTGACCATCCTCCTTTTATTATTGACAAGGTTTTTAAATGTGCCTCCGGCACACGTTGTTCACTGTGTTCATTGATTTTCTATGAGTAGTGGCACACATTGTTCACTGTGTTCATTGATTTTCTATGAGTAGTAGTTACATATGTACAATATATATTTTAATCTAATAACACTTCATCATATACAATATTTTTTGTCTTTGCACTGTCCTCTGAGCTTGGCCATATTGCCTTGATATTGTGGACAGACTTGACTCTGGATATTGCCACATAGAACTGCCCATGTGTAAAGACAGGACTCCTGAAATCCAAACCCACATGCTTCACAGACTGCCCTTGTGACTTGTTGATTGACATTGAAAAGCAAAGACGAACAGCAAACTGCAGTCGAGAGAGTGTGAAGGGGAGTTGACCTTCAATGGGCTGAAGTCGCATCCGTGGAATGAAAACAGTCTCTCCTGCATTATCTCCAGTGATCAACCGAATCTCCAAAATCCTATTCCTGATCCGAGTCAACATCCCCCGACTTCCATTGCAGACCCCTCCAGCAATGTTGAGATTGCGAAGTATCATGACAGGGACACCGACCTTGAGTGCCAAATGCGCCAAAGGTAGACCTGAGCAGTTAATGGAGTTAAGATATTCTTGGGGATATAGAAGTTTGGCATTCTCATCATTTGCAATCGAGTCAGCACTGTGAAAGACATGCTCCTGCCCAGGAAAATTGTGAAGAATGTGATGGTTCAAATCGTCGACATCATCGTTCTTGCTCGCCAGGATGACCCGCTCTGAAAAGTATTGATCTGAATGCTGAGCCTGATCATAGATGCCAGGATAGATGGTGTGGATGAGAGAAGCAATGGTGTTCTGAGGACATTTGAGATGATCAGGAAGATTGATAGTGCCACCTTCATCTGTATGACCACCCTTTCCAACGTCCAACTGCCACTTTGCAAAGTTGCGCTCCTGAAGATCGTCTGTGTTCAAACGCATGTTGATTTTGAGATGAAGGATTTTGATGTGTTGCCAGAGAACAGAGCGTTGCAAAGAAGCACCAACGATTTGAGGTCGAGAACCCTTCTCAATGACAGGCAGGATCTGATGAAAGTCGCCCCCAAAGACCACAGGCACACCCCCAAAGGGTTTGTCACATTGGAGAATGTCTTTCAGAGTGCGGTTGACAGCTTCATGGAGATGACGATGCTGCATGAGTGCCTCATCCCAAATGATCAAGTCAGTCTGCTGCAGGAGCTGTGCCCATGTTGAACCTCTGGAAATGGTGCAGGTGGATGACTCGTTTATGATGATTGGGATTTGAAAGCAGGAATGGGAAGTACGACCACCTTTGAGCAAAAGAGCAGCTATTCCAGACGATGCAGCACAGAGGACGATCTTGCCTTGAGAGCGAAGCTGATGGCAGAGGGTGTTGTAAACATAGGTTTTGCCAGTGCCACCTGGACCATGGAGGAAAAAGGTCTGGCCAGTCTTGTTGTTGACTGCATGCATGATCTCATCAAAGACAGCCCTCTGATCGTGATTGAAAGTGTCCAGATTGTGTGCAGCCAACTCGGCCTGCTCCACAACATCGTATCTGCGCTGCTCTGCGATCAACCGGTTCTGAATGTTGGCATCCCAATTCTGAGTGATCTGAGGCATGTATGGCCAATCCTTCTCGAGAGATTTCCCAGAGACCATGAGAAGCTGATTGATAAGATAAAGGCCATAATCATGGACATCGTCATCGGTGGGGTTGATACGAATGTTGGTGTGCTGGAGCTGATATCTCAAGTCATCGCAAATGTGAGGCCAATATGTATTCCAGAGGTGGACAGGATCAGAGGGAGCACAGTCACGAAGGATGGTGACAAAAAGATTGCGAAGCTGACGACCGGTTGCCATGGACTTTGCTTCCTCCAGACACTGCTGCCACTCTTGGTCATCCTCCAAAAGGCCACGGGCGAGGCAGGCTTCTCTGAATGAGGGAGCGATGATGCCCTGAAAAGTGCGAAGGTCTTCATATGATGTAGCCCCTTTCACAGCAGTGAGAAGCAGCCTGAGGTAAAAGCGTTCACCGGCACTGGGTGGAGCATAGAACATCCTTCCAATGGCGAATCCCCTCTGCCTGGGCTTCCACTTGTGAGCCCTTTGATCCCACACAAATTTGGAAGGAAAGTCCTGGTAAAGAATGACCTGTGCAAGCTCTGGATACTCCTGATTGGCCTTGAAGAAGGCAGTGAGGGTGGTGTCACGCTGTGCAGCATGCTGGACGATTTCCTGGATAGACTGTGGACCGTTCTGATTCCAAGTGACATACTGCTGGCCAGGAAGGTGGACCTGAAGACGGACGACGTTGGGAGAAGCACCATGCATGGTGAAGTGGAAGAGGCGCCAGATGCTTTCACATGCAGATATGTAGCGAGTGTCGAGGTACTGCCTGACTTCATCGTTGCAAGTTCCAAACTCCATGGTGATGCGATCGTGGCCTTTGTAGACATATTTGTAGATGTACTTGATGGCCTTGATGGAGCTGATGGACTCGATATTGATGTGGCAACGGTACTTCCAGATGAGATAGGCAGAGTAAGTGACCACCCAACGATTGTCGACCTGCTTTCCCCGAACGTGATATGTGTGTCCAGTGTCCCGACGCTTGGTAGAGGCATAGGCATCCTCAGAGATGGTGGTCTGATCCCTGAATGGCTTGGGGAAACCTTTGGAGCACTGTCCATTCACCATGCAAGGAGCTGCAGGGTTCTCTGCACCACAGGGTTTATGGACCATGAACTTTTTGATGAGGTCGAGGAGCTCAGGATCATCGTCAGGAAACTCTGAAGACAGAAGGCTGTCTATCTGCTCGGGGGTGCGAAGCTTGGATTGCTCATCGAGAAAGATAATGCAGTGCATGTGAGGAAGGCCACGCTTCTGAAACTCGATGGTGAAAAGATAAGCCACAGCCTTTCCAAATATGCCAGCCTCGATATCCTTGATCATCTCCTTCTGCTTTGCATAGAATGCACGAATGACCAAATCCGGGCGATCTGCTGCAGTCTGCCCTGGACGAAGAGCATCCCGTATTTCTGGCCAGGCAGGGTTGGCAGTGATGGTGAGAAAGAGATCGCCTCCATTGCAGTGACGATTGATGGCGAATGCATCCTGAAGAAGCTGCTGCATGTGACGTGTGCTTCCTGCAAAGGACGAAGGAAGAATGATTCTTTGACCCAGAGACTCTGTGTCCACATCGATGTTTGCAGCCACAGCATCTGCCAGGCCAACATAGACTTCGCCTCGAATGGTGTCCTGATTCATCAAAATCCAGCGCAACCGATCCTGCTCAGCAGTGGCCCATCCATCACACACAAACTCCTGAAAGAGCTTTCCAGTCAGAAAGATATGCTGGGGCTCAACAGCAGGCGGTCGAAGGTGGAGGCGATAGCAGTAGAATTCGGATTTGGAGACATGTTTGTGAACTCTGGCACCAACTCGGTTGTTGGCATCGACAGCTGCATACTCGATTTGAGGGTGCCATTGGAGCTGGCCAGTAGGAAACAGCAAAACATAGTGAAGGGCTGGATAGAGAGGATGGACGTCACTGATGCGCTGAAGGGGAGGGCCATGCCTGCGGTAGAGAACGATGTCGCGTGTGCTCTCTGGCTGATCGCCATCACCTGGAAGAATGACAGCAATCTCATTGTTGGTAGCATCGGGCAGATTGTAGCGGCGACGGTCACAGGATTGATCAAAGCGCAAAGCTATCTTGCACTGCTGGTGTGGAGGCAAGTTCCTGGTGAGCTCATGAGCCTGCTTGTACATCTGAACTGCTGGATGGTGACGGTGGAGCATGTCCTGAAGAGTGAGCAAAGTGTGGTGATGGAGGTGAGTGTTCCAGGCATTGGCCATGCGAAAGTTGACTGCATCGGCAGGATCATAAATATATAGCTGAGCATAAACAGGAGGTTCTCCCTCTGGTGGAAGCAGAGATCCAATCTTGTGGGACAGCTCGCCGTGGAGTTTGTAGACATAGGGACCGATGCCATCATTCACTGCCTCTTCGCCCTCATTGACCGACTCATCAATCTTGCGACCGATAGAAGTCATGGCGAGTGCATTATTGTAAGTGCGGATGTGATCACGAAATGATTTTCCAATGTCATCCTGAGTGGTGAGCAATTGCATAAGCTCAGGTGGGACTGGGTGAAGAGGTGGCAAAGCGATCTTTCCACTCAGGCAGCACATGCCGAATCGAGGATGGATATTTGAGGATTTCATAAGACGTTCAGCCATCCAGTGCAAAGCATGGCAATCAGGGCACTCCACATCCATATTTCCCAGATCATGAACAGGCCAATCTAAATTAAATGGCTGGCGGGCAGGAGGCAAAACAGGCAGAGGTGGTGGTGGTGGTGGCACAGGAACAATCTTGGATAATCAAGTCAGTCACCAAATTGATGAAAACAATATCAGCATGCTTACATGTGGAGGTACATTGGCTACAGGAACAGCAGGAGCAGGAACAGCAGGAACAGCAGGAACAGCCAGAGGTGGGGGAGGTAGAGGGAGAGGTAGAGGTGGCTACATCATTATTCAGTCAGACCATTGCACATGATGTAGAATTTAATTCAACATACAGCAGCCAGAGGTGGAAGTGCTGCATGCTGCACAGCAAGCGCAGCCCAAGCCATTGCAGGAACCATTGGTAGAGGAGCCATTGGTAGAGGTATATTGGCCACAGGAATGGGAGGTGCAGGAACAGGAGGAACAGGAGCCGGAGGGTCAAAAACAGGAGGCAGAAAAGGCTGCATCAGTATTATGTTGTTAATTAACCTGTGTCACATAGAAGAATATGTAATCCAACATACAGCTACAGCAGGAATAACTGGTGGAACTTGATGTCCAGGCCAGGCCATCGGAGGAGCAAAAGGAATGGGAGGTGCAGGAACCAAAGGAACAGGAGCTGGAGGGTCAAAAACAGGAGGAGGACCCAAAGGTGGAACTCGCAGCCCAGCCTGGGCGATTGCATGAGTAGCAGGAATGGGAGGTGGAGGTGCAACAGGAATAGCAGGTGCAGAAGCCATAGGAATGGGAGGTGCAGGAATTGGAGGTGCAGGAACAGGAGGGTCAAAAACAGGAGGGGCAGGAGGGGCAGGAAAAAAATATGGGAGAGCTGCATTGTGTAAAGGAGCGACCACAGGCAGAGGTGGAGCTGCATGAATTGAGCCTCTTCCCCTCCCTCTTCCTCTTCCTCTTCCTCTTCCTCTGCCTCTCACCACCTGTGGAAGGGGAGGAAGTGCTGCCAGCTGTTGTGCCAAATGAGGAGGAAGGTGGTTGTATTGAGGAGGTGGAGGTGGAGGGGTGAGAAAAGGATCGGTGTCATTCCCATTCAGCAAACCACCATGGGGAGGTGGCACTGGCAGCAAAGGCTGGGCAATGTTTATTGTGCGAGCGTGGTGTGGAGTCCGGTGGCGAGTAGGGCTATCCAAGGTCCGTTGGTCCCGTTCAGTTTGCTGCGCGGCCGTCCGGATCCGTCGAGGAGAGTTGGGCGGAGTTGGGTCCATGGGAATCGGGGAGCTCTCTTACAGCAGCAGAGGAGGTGAGATTCTTGTAGGAGGCTGTGAAATCGGTGCAAACAGTGGCAGTTGATAGTGGAGCGACTTCCAAAAATGGAAGGGGAGGCAACTGCAAACCCGCCAGCCCAATCTCCCTGCACACTGTGCCCTGAGAGAGGTCCAAAAAACAACTGGCAGACACTCTTTTTGTTGAAAAAAGAGAAGCCAGGGAGGTAGGACTTCACAGAGCTTCACCTTGGTCTACAGATACCCCAAGAATGCAAAAACAACCCCACTGGAAAAGAGCCCAGAGCCAGAAAGAGAGCAGAAAAGCTAGAAGTGGCCAAAAATCAGCTGAAAATTGGGTTCCTACACCCAGTAAGCCGAAAATTAGCCGAAAAAATTGATCCTACACTCAGTTATTAGATTTGTCATGATAGGAACACCTTATTATATTTGTCAGCAGGTCAAACATTAGCCGAAAATTTGGTTTACTACACTCAGTTATTAGGTTTGTCATCATGGTAACCTTATTTGTCATCAGGCCAAAAAAAACCTGGTTCCTACACTAAGTTATTAGATTTGTCATCAGGAAAATATTTGTTCTGATGGGTAGCCGAAAAAATTGATCCTACACTCGGTTATTAGATTTGTCATGATAGGTACACCTTATAATATTTGTCAGCAGGTCAAACATTAGCCGAAAATTTGGTTACTACACTCAGTTATTAGATTTGTCATCATGGTAACCTTATTTGTCATCAGGCCCAAAAAAACCTGGTTATTAGATTTGTCATCAGGAAAATATTTGTTCTGATGGGAACAGTTATTGCATGTGTGATCGGGCCCAAAATTTAGCCGAAATTTTTTTGTTATGATCGGAACCGTTATTACAGATGTGATCGGGCCAAAAAATAGCCGAAATTTTTTTTCGGCCAATTTTTGTCACCCAGTTATTAGCCGAGAATTTACTTCCCACACCTTGTTATATTTGTCATCATTTCTCACCTCTCTCTAGAGTCTCACGGCGTGATGCTGTTCCCACCCCTTCGGAGTTTGTCATCATTCCCACGCCACATTCACGTGACCGATCTCGCTTTATTATGGACAAGGTTTTTAAATGTGCCTTCGGCACACGTGGTTCACTGTGTTGATTAATTTTTATTTTAATCTAATAACACTTCATCATATACAATTTTTTTCTTTTTGCACCTCTCTCTGAGCTTCCTTGATACATGATAGCATACAGCCAAAATCACAGCCAAAGAAATGATAGTCCCCCCACCACCCTACACACTCCATCACCCCCTCATTCACTTCCCCCCTGGTCCTCCCTGGTCCCCCCCTCACCAACTCCCATCTAATCCCATGACAGTTACACAACTCTTCAGTTGCCTTTGGACCTTCGGCCCAAAGGCAACGTTTGGGGTTCATGGTCACACAACTCTTCAGTTGACTTTTAGATAGTATGCAACTCTTTCCCCCACATCACCCCCTCACTCACTTCCTCCCCCTCTCCTTCACTCACCCCCCCCCTCCATCACCCCCTCACCCACTTATGCACCCTCCCCCCTCACCCCCTTATTCACCCTCCATTCTCCCCCCCTCCTCTCTCTCATTTCTCTCCCCCTTCTTCCTCACCCCCTCCTCTCACCCCCCCCTCTCACCTTCTCCCACTCTCTTATCCTCACCCACTCTCCACTTTGCCTCTCATTTCCCATTCCCCCCTTCACTCCCTCCCCCTCACACCTGATCACATCCCTATCCTCTCTTTAAATTTTGTAAAAAATCTCTAACTTCACTTTGTCTCCCTTCTCCCACTCTCTTATCCTCACCCACTCTCCACTTTTCCTCTCATTTCCCATTCTCCCCTTCACTCCCTCCCCTCCTCTCTCCCTCTCTCCCTCACCCTCTCACTCCCTCCCCCCCTCACTACTTCACCCCCTCCCCCCTCTCCATCCATCCTCCTCCTCCCCTCTCCCCCCTCCCCTACTCCCTCATCCCCTCACTACTTCACCCCCTCACCCTCTCACTACTTCACCCCCTCATCCCTGCTCTCCTCCCTCTCCAGTCTTTAAATTTTGTAAAAAATCTCTAACTTCACTTTGTCTCCCTTCTCCCACTCTTTTATCCTCACCCACTCTCCACTTTTCCTCTCATTTCCCATTCCCCCCTTCACTCCCTCCCCTCCTCTCTCCCTCTCTCCCTCACCCCCTCACTCCCTCCCCCCCTCACTACTTCACCCCTTCCCCCTCTAACTACTTCACCCCCTCACCCCTCTCCATCATCCTCCTCCTCTCCTCTCCTCACTACTTCACCCCCTCACCCTCTCACTACTTCACCCCCTCACCCCTGCTCTCCTCCCTCTCCTCTCTTTAAATTTTGTAAAAAATCTCCAACTTCACTTTGTCAGTATTAAAGTAATATTTATTGACTTTACATTATAACGAACTCAAATTATAACTTGTTAGTAAGTCTGCATAATGACTTTGTATTGAACTAATTGTTATTGACTTGACTTCATAATGGTAACTGTAATTTTATTTTATATCAAATGCCTTATTTCGAAGATCATTTTACAGACTTATTTTTTACTGACTCATTTTCAAACTTGACTTATTTCTAGACTAATTTTCATAGACTTTACTTCATAATGAGCTCATTTGTAACTGTTATTTTGCTGACTTTACTTTCTAACGAACTCAACTGTATTCAAGTAATTTTTATTTCCTTTACTTCATAATGAACTCAATTGTAACTCTGAACTCAATTTTCAATTCAAACTTATTTCAATACTGACCTGACTTTGTAATGACCTCATTTATAAATTGTAACCATATTTTATTGAGCCAACCAACTTGCTACTGACTAATACAGTGATGTGTCTAAATCATCTTCTTTGGGTCATGTGCCAAGGTCATGATCAGGTTTTTGCATTTTGTTCAGCCCGCGAGGTTCGCTTAGTCAGCTTTCACAGCATAGTAAATGGAATGACGGTTGCTCCTCAGTCAAATTTTATTTAGCAAACACTGCAATATAGCACCTTACATGCCATGCAGACATTATTCTACATAGCCAATGAGCCCAGAGCCAAAAAAAAAAGTTTGAGGTGGCAAAAAATTAGCCGAGAATTTCATTTCCCACCTATGACTTATATTTGTCATCATTTTCTCACAGTAGAGGGTTAGTCATGGAACTCCCACCCCTTCAGAGTTAGTCAGAATTCCCACGACCCCTTCACGTGACCATGCTCGCTTTATTATGGACAAGGTTTTTAAATGTGCCTTCGGCACACGTGGTTCACTGTGTTCATTATGAACACCTCACTGCATTTTATTCATGGATGCACAGCTTTTTATTTGACTTTTAGATGGTACGCAACTCTTCAGTTGACTTGGGACTGTTGGCCCCAAGTCAACGTGGGGGGATTGTGGTGTTTATCCCCTTCCCCATCCCCATCCCCATCTCCACCTACCCCATCTCCATCTCCATCTCCTTCCCCTTCCCCTTCCCCATGCCCATGCCCACCTACTCCATCCCTGTCCCCATCCCCATCCCCTTCCCCATACCCATGCCCACCTACTCCATTCCTGTTCCCATGCCCATCTACCCCATCCCCATCACATGTCCACCTACCCCATCCCCTCCCCCATCCCATGCCTACCTACCCCATCCTCTCCCCCATCTCCCCCATCCCCTCCTCCATCTCCCCCATCCCCTCCCCCATCTCCCTCATCCCCCTCTCCCCCATCCCCTTTCTCTCCTCCCCTTTCCCCCCCTCCCCTCCCTCCTCTCCCCTCTCCCCCATCCCTTTCCTCTCCCCCCCTCTCCCCCCCTCCCCTCCCCCCTCCCCTCTCCCCTCACCCCCTTATGCACCCTCCCCCCTCACCCCCTTATGCACCCTCCATTCTCCCCCCCTCCTCTCTCTCATCTCTCTTCCCCTTCTTCCTCACCCCCTCCTCTCACCCCCCCCCTCTCACCTTCTCCCACTCTCTTATCCTCACCCACTCTCCACTTTGCCTCTCATTTCCCATTCTCCCCTTCACTCCCTCCCCTCCTCTCTCCCTCTCTCCCTCACCCCCTCACTCCCTCCCCCCCTTACTACTTCACCCCCTCCCCCATCTCCCCCATCCCCTTCCTCTCCTCTCCTCTCCTCCCTCCCTTACTCCCTCACCCCCTCACTACTTCACCCCCTCACCCCTGCTCACCTCCCTCTCCTCTCTTTAAATTTTGTAAAAAATCTCTAACTTCACTTTGTCTCCCTTCTCCCACTCTCTTATCCTCACCCACTCTCCACTTTTCCTCTCATTTCCCATTCCCCCCTTCACTCCCTCCCCTCCTCTCTCCCTCTCTCCCTCACCCCCTCACTCCCTCCCCCCCTCACTACTTCACCCCCTCCCCCCTCTCTATCCATCCTCCTCCTCCCCTCTCCCCCCTCCCCTACTCCCTCACCCCCTCACTACTTCACCCCCTCACCCTCTCACTACTTCACCCCCTCACCCCTGCTCTCCTCCCTCTCCTCTCTTTAAATTTTGTAAAAAATCTCCAACTTCACTTTGTCAGTATTAAAGTAATATTTATTGACTTTACATTATAACGAACTCAAATTATAACTTGTTAGTAAGTCTGCATAATGACTTTGTATTGAACTAATTGTTATTGAGTTGACTTCATAATGGTAACTGTAATTTTATTTTATATCAAATGCCTTATTTCGAAGATCATTTTACAGACTTATTTTTTACTGACTCATTTTCAAACTTGACTCATTTCTAGACTAATTTTCATAGACTTTACTTCATAATGAGCTCATTTGTAACTGTTATTTTACTGACTTTACTTTGTAACGAACTCAAATTTTAAACTTACTGTATTCAAGTAATTTTTATTTCCTTTACTTCATAATGAACTCAATTGTAACTCTGAACTCAATTTTCAATTCAAACTTATTTCAATACAGACCTAACTTTGTAATGACCTCACTTATAGAATTGCAAATGACATTTTATTGATCCACTTGTTACTGACTAATACAGAGATGTGTCTAAATCATCTTCTTTGGGTCATGCGCCAAGGTCATGATCAGGTTTTTGCATTTTGTTCAGCCCGCGAGGTTTGCTTAGTCAGCTTTCACAGCATAGTAAATGGAATGACGGTTGCTCCTCAGTCAAATTTTATTTAGCAAACACTGCAATATAGCACCTTACATGCCATGCAGACATTATTCTACGTAGCCAATGAGCCCAGAGCCAAAAAAAAAAGTTCGAGGTGGTGAAAAATTAGCCGAGAATTTACTTCCCACACCTTGTTATATTTGTCATCATTTCTCACCTCTCTCTAGAGTCTCACGGCGTGATGCCATTCCCACCCCTTCGGAGTTTGTCATCATTCCCACGCCACATTCACGTGACCGATCTCGCTTTATTATGGATTATTATGGATTATTGATAAAGGAAAAATCGTAGGAATATAGTGTTTTTACCTCTGCTAAACCCTAGCTCTAAGACTTACTAAACCCCAGGTAGGTTATAAGGAATGTGTTGTCTCTTCCTCTGTGCAGCATATATAGTCTGCTCCAACAAAAAAGAAAGAAAAGACCCCACCATCTCACATTTGTAGCAAGGGTGGGGCATTGTTTGTTGTCCCCCAATATTCATTGTTGTCAGCCTTGTCATTTGTTGTATCCCCCACTTGCATCGTCCCTGCATTGTCATTTGCTGCACCAAATCACTTGAATAAGAACAAGGTTGCACATCATATGTACTACGGAACTCCCCCCCTCTCAGAAAAAAAGGTGTTTATGGAGCAGCTCAAATTGAACTACATCGCAGTGCTCTTCTTTTTTACATTATTGGTCATCCTGCTTCTCGTTCGGTAGTATTGTCGTGCTCGTTATTCAATACTCAACGGACCGCTTCTGCAAAGCAATTTCTTGTTATCCAACTTGCCGAGAGAATGTCTCTAGATTATCAACCACAGCCATTTGTTCGACCAATGGGCCACTCGGTAAGGAGCTGCATACCATATTCCGACGTCGTGATGAACCTTGTCTTATATGACCTGACGGCGGTCGCGCATTATTTCGCAAACGACACGTATACTTATAGGATCTTTTCCGAGATCTTGGTAAGTTCGATCCCCAGGGTTGCTGGGTTTATAAATATGAAGGTCATTGAAGTGATAGAACAGTTCCTACGGAACGTTTCGTGGGAAAGAAGCGGACAACCATAAGAGGTTCGGATCACCATGTCAAGTGTGACCACTCATTTCCATCGCAAGCAACAGAAGGCGATGACGTCGGCCTTCAGCCTTGCTTCCATACGCGACCTTAGCCCCGTTGTCTATGACAATGACTTGGTACCCCAATTCTGCTGAGCATATCTGTGATTTGTTCCCTCCATCGTAGGCTTCATCACTTCTGCTGCTTTTGCCTCCCAGCTTTTAAGTCATGAGTTCAACCACAATCTTCGTGTCCTTGATTCATAGCGTCTCCTGTGTCAGCTGCTTAATGGTTGCTTGTAACGTGGGAAGCTCGCCCTCCAGCTATCTAGCATCGTTTGCGCCGTGCAAGTACACTGCAGAAACAATAATTTGAGCCCTCCGAGTTCCCACTGACACTCGTAGTGCAACTTTCTCCTCATGAATCCATTCCCTCCCTTCTGTGAATAAACAATCAATGGCAACGACTGTAGCTGATTATCCTTCCATCAACCAGACACTCCATCTTATCATTACCGGCACCGCTGCGGAGACGGGGACAGGGACATCAGCAGGCGCCATCGGATTCGTGAGAGCCCTCCCGGTCTCAGCTCCTTCCCCCTTACAGCGAATGTCGCCCCTATCGTCGCTAGCCCATTTCCCAAAGCTACAGCAGTTGCGAATACTATACCCTGCACTTCCACGGGGACGTCGACGTTCTCGCTACCCACGGTGACTACACGTAATGGAGAGATGCAGGTGAGTTGAGTGAGGACTTTGTCAGGCATTACCTGGAGTAATGATAGTGGCGTTCCCGCCAAGCTGAAAAAAAGTTGGTATTACACCCGACGGGCATGTGGACTTCGAGTTTCGTTATTAGATCGTTTTAACTTTTGGTAGAGGAATGTCTCTGCCAATTCTGGATTCCTCTCTTTAGGCAATATTCAACATCTATGTGCACTGAGGTGCGTGACAACCTTCTCTGAATATTACGGAAGTCATCGATCAAAATATATTACGAGAACTATGAATAGTTTATAATCGGTATGTCAATAACAGACAGTTCCAAAACAGTTCTATGATTTTGACCATAAGTATTTGGAACGCGGGATTGCGATCTGGTTCTAATACAACGCAGACAGAGAAAGTGTCTGTTTCTTCTACCAGCACTATTTGAGATACAAAACGATAATAATAATTCAAATTGTCAGATTCAGGGCAAATGTCTGCGACGCATGAAGCACGGACGAATATTCATCTTGAGGGGAAAAAACCGCTTGTCAATCAGTGGTGTTCAGCCTTGATAAAATCGGCCGCTCTCTCTGCCACCACGTAAATAGGGGTTTGCGGATGCATACTGGGTATGTATGGCTATAAATTAGATCGTATGAGCCTCATCAACAACGCATAGAAACAAACCAACAACTCACGAAAATAGATCCATCAACAATCCTCAAACCAGTCGCCTTCTTGACCTTCAAATCTGGATCCACGACTCCCCAGGGCGCGCCCACAGGTGACATACTCGCCGTTCCTACGGGGTGCCAAATAGTACCAGTATGATTTGTGACATATTGGTCAATAGCACCATCCAGATTTGTCGTCGCATTGAGTGCTATGGCCAAGCCGCCCGTCGCACCAATAATGTAATCCGACCACACAGGAGCTTGCGTGAATTGGATGGCGGACTTGATCGCTTCGCGCATCACCACCCTGTCGAATTCATCGCGCAGTAGTCCAGGGTCGATGACCGGCGGAGCGAACGGGTTGGTTGAGTTCAAGGTGATTGATCCGCGCGAAGAGGGAGACACGACGATCGTGCTCAAGCCGATGAAGTGACCAGTTGGAGGAGGGTGCAGTTGTCCATTCTGGTAAACAAAAGAACACAGCGTAAGAAGGGTGAACTATTTACGGGGGACAGAGACGTACACCGACGAGGAACTCGTGATGTCCTGACGTCGGCCCTGCCGATGGATCGGCCACTGTTTGGAAGATAGAATTGTTGGAATCAAGTCGGATAAATCCAATATGAGATCCAATAATGTCAACCAATGGTCCGGTGCCTGTAGCCTCCCAAAAAGCAACGCCCTGTTGCTGTAGAGCTGGCGATCGATTGAAGTCGTCGAAGGTGTTAGTCGAGTTTACAAGGAAAGGTGAGTAGAGGAATGAATGGTCGGACATATTTTTGCCTACACTGGCAAGGTCGACAATTGGAGTGATGCCTAGTGCCTTTAGCTCCGCCGCGGGACCAATGCCAGAGCTCAAGAGAACGCGTGGTGTGCCAACTGTGCCCCCGGCGAGGATAACTTCTTTTTTAGCGGTCAAAGTTTGTAGAGCTATTATCATGCAAGCATGTCAGTTAAAAGGTCAGGTGTAGGAAGAAAAACATACCTCCAGATCCGATCTGATATTCAACCGTTCTAAAGGCGCTATTGCCTCCGCCCACCTGCAAGATACGTGAGACGTGGGCGCCGAGCACGACATGCAAGTTAGGTCGTTGAAGAAATTGGGGCGCAAGGTATGACGTTGCAGAGCTATCCCTACGTGGTCCGTTAGCAGTGTACGGCATCCACCCTGGTAGAACAAGATGTAAGCAGCATGCTTGCTAACGCCTGGGTCACGCCACCCACCAATACCAAGTGGGTTTCCAGTATTGACATCAAGATTAAACCTATGAGGACCTCCAAGCTGCTGGGTGGCCTCAATGATACGCCCATCGATGGGCGTCGGGTAGCCATAAAGGGTAACAGCAGTCATGCCATTGTATCCATGGATAGAAGGGTCCATTTGGCCCGTCGTATTGTGCTTGTCGACAGGAGGAGTGAAGCGTTCGTGTTTCAGGAAGTAAGGCTTCATACTGTTCCATGACCAGCCTTGATCACCGGTGACGGCAGCATACCGATCCCAGTCGTCCTGCGAACCGCGATTGTAGATAAGGTAGTCTGGTTTCAGGAAGACAGTGAATAAATGAATGCTCGAGGTGGAGTAGGGGACAGACGACTTACTAACGGAACTGGAACCACCGAGCATGTAGCCTCGCGGGTAGGGAAGTGAGCGGTTACCCAATCCTACCTGCGGTGTAGTAGTATAGTTCCAATCGTATGCTGTATCCGGCTCCAGATGAGCGGCCATAAAGGGTATTTCCGAATAAATAACACCCTCGTTGCTGAGGTTTGATCCTTATGTCAGGTACCATGCTGAAGAGAAGAGATACTTACGTTGGCCCGGCTTCAAGAACAAGAACATTCCAAGTAGGATTTTCAGTTAAGCGGTTCGCGATGACATTCCCCCCAATCCCAGCTATTCTTTGAGTATGAGCACATATGATTTCCACTAGGCCATTCTGAACAACTCACCGCCGATGACAATGAAGTCATACGAAGTTCTAGATGCAACGGAGGGGTCTGTGATAATCTCTGCGCGACAGAGAGACAGAGAGAGCAGGAAAGATAAGGCGATCCTGTATGATACAGAAGGTCGCATGACAAAAGCTGGGGTGCGGTCGTAAGCAAGGTTCTAGCCCAAATACTTATAGGCTGGGTCAGGGAGGTATGGCAGTTGTATGGCACATATTCCTTTTCGTTCCTCGGCATTTTAAACTCCACCTATGTCATATCCTGCATTAGACGTAACTTGGGCACGACACATCTAACCGAACCCACGAGAACATAGGACGATTTTCTGAAGAACCACTTGGCGCCCTGGTTCTTTCGTAAGATCGGCGTCAGCGAAATCGCAGCGAATGAGGAAAAGAGTAGTACCGGAACGGGAAAGAACTGTTCCAATTGTTTTGATAAGGGAAGCACTGTTTGCGGTTGGATAGTATCACAGGAAATTTTACATGTTCAACGGCAGTGTGAAAGAGCATGAAGCGGCCTACCCCGAGTCACGAGCACGCGGTTGTTTCCCGTTTCTAAATACAATACTCCGCAAGCGTCAACCACACCAACCCGTCGCAGGAGGTTATCATAGGTTGAAATTCACTCACAGTTAGAACGAAGCTTGGCATATAGAGAGAGTGTCGCTCAGAGCACTACAGTGACTAGTGAATCATCATCTCATCAGGGTCTATTGCCCAATACTCAGAGCACTACAGTGACTAGTGAATCATCATCTCATCAGGGTCTATTGCCCAATATATTCACGCCTGCCCCATGTGGCTAAAAGATCATGCCTGTCGAACACTGAGTACATCGGCCGGGCGTTTCTATCAACCCCACGTTAAAAAGTCTGCATTGGTCGTGGAACCTGTAGTGTTAAATAAAGAGACTGGCTATATTAAATTAAACCAAACCTGACATTTAGCATTTTGAAGCTTGGCGTTCCATAAAATGTCGACAGCTCGGGTTTGTCCGGTGATACTGTTGGATACAGATTTGATCAGGATACAATAAACTCTCGCAGGTCAAAAATCGTCAGCAATGCAAAAATAACGTGTAACGTAGTAGACGTGCCAAGTCGCATCATTGACGCGCCTTTGACATCAGAAAGTGGGAGGGGGTAACATGAAGCGGGAATCAATACAAACAGTTCCAGACTCTTACCCAGCTCAGTAAGATCCGTGTTGAGCAACTTGAAATAGACAATATACGCGCCCGTGACTCCATACTGCATAGGGGAAATAAGACAGGTTGAGGACATGTGAAAGCATGTGGGAGCCTCAGTAGCAAGGGTAGACGTTGGGCGTGAACGGAATGACAATTACTAGGCTACTAAGCTAAAGCGAGCTCGGCTCGACTGGGGACGTGCAGGGAAAACCGCAGAACGGTAAGTTCAGGGTTAGCCAATTGTTCAACATTCGTATAGTAAGCATGACCACTCGGCACTGATGCCACAGATCGGAATCAAGAAAGCATGTGCTGGCAGAAAGGTTGAAGCTCAAGCTTGAACGTTCTGGACGTTGAGCTTGGCTGATCGTGAAATTTGATCAATGTTGGGTATGTATGCCGGTCGTGAACAAGCCGCGGCAGTGACCCGCGGTCCCACACCCTTTTCACGACTGCACTAGTCGCCCCTTCTTCGTAATCCAGTGGTAGCCGAAGGGTCGACAAAGGATGCAAATGTACTCCTTCGCTCATCATCATAGCAGTTCCATCGCTATCTTCTCCCGAATCTACGCCAACCACGCGTAATTCCGTCGAAAAAGGACCTCCGATCCCAGATGCATACTTGGAGCGAACTCAGCGGAATGGTCTCAAAGAAACCTGCAGCTGACCAGGAAGCCATACCACGTGGTGGTAATACGGTCGTCCAAGGCCGATGGGACGAAACATTCTTGTTCAACTATGTATCGATCAAAAAATTTCACAACGTGTCTCAGCACACTTTCTACGGTTCACCGTTCTCACAATGGCGTGCTTGGTTAGCGCAATCAAATTCGCGGCTCTATCGGTCGCAAGTTACCTTCACGGCACAAGCAAGGCGTCTTCCCCAAGTGAACAACGGATATGTCCATCAAGTCCCTTTCCACAGGAGATCATAGATGCCATTATCGACCACTTGCACGACGAGAAAGCTGCGTTGGCAGCTTGTTCCCTTGCTTCATCGTCCTTCCGTAGCCGAGGCCAAAAATTACTGTACACAAAAATCACACTTAAACCAAATGTACAAAATATAAAAAGAATCCTACAGCTTGGTCGTCTGCTTAGGCATAATCCCTGGCTCCGCACTTATATCCGGATTCTGGTGCTAGATCTGCACCACGATTCTGAGTTCCGGGGACGCAGGGCGCTACGGACCGTGTTGCGGATGTTATCTCGCCTACACTCCCTATCCCTCATTGCAGAGCAATTGTCGTGGTCTAGAAACATTCCGAAATGCTTGAAATCCGTTCTGTTGGACCTCTTCCTGTCGCAGAACATAACCAAACTTACGCTCAGTGGTTTATGGGACTTTCCGATCTCGCTGCTCCAAGGTGACCGCCACATAAAGGAATTGCATTTACAGGGCGTGTTCCCCCCCTTCAATAATGCTACCCATAACAACTGTGGCCGTACACGCTGCCGTAGGTTTCTTTGCAAAACAACCTCCTCCGTCCCGGCACTAGTCCAGGTACACGGCTTGTATCTTGATTTTCTACCGTTCCCTACAAGAGCGCACGAGGCCCTCGCAGATGTGCGAAAATCGATCTCCCTCTCCGACATTCGTTACCTTAACATCTGCGAAATGAACACAACAAAGGCAATCGACCAGTGTCATGGATTGTTAAAGCAATGTCCCGAGCCCGTTAAGCCCTTCGACTTCTGTATGTTTTCCAATTCATACTCATGACTAATCTCCTTGCTGAATGTCCGAGACAGCTGCTGCTATTAGATCAGAGGGCTCCACTGAGTGGAAATGTGGTCCTATCGAACTTACTTTCCGTTAAAGGGAAACTATTTTTTGCACATTCCAATTGACTCCGAGAGGAAGTCGGGAGTGTGTAAGGTGTAAGGCTGATATATCACCCACTGGACTTACAATATCCGTGCCTAAGTATTAATATACATACTATATAAGTACGCAACATACATGATACACGTGTTGGTACTACTTATACATAGATACAACTCGGAACTTAACCCGACTCTGGTAAGTGAACATCGTTCGGAACTCGGAATGATGATAGTGCGTCTGCCAGTACAACGTCACAGATTCTGTCCCGGTTACTTATATATAATTCATGACAGGCTAGAAGTTTTGACGTTAGACAACTCGATAATCAGACAACTGAATTTTCTTCCAAGATTCTGATTCTGATTCTATCGATAGTATACAAGAAGCGCCCGAAATGTGGCGGCCCGCGTTTCGGCACTGAAAGTCAGAGAAAAAAAAAGGTTAATCTGTTCTCTTTGCTTTCAGGTGGACCCTAGTAGGCAATGCAGTGATCATCTGGCAAGTGATCATTGTTGCAGATCTAGGAATAACAAAAACCCACTGCCAACTTGACCGGCCGGTATCGTGGGAATACATCACGATACCTGCGTTAGAATCGAATCATGACTCATACATAAGTATGTACTTGGATGATACCTGCATGGTGTGGAGGAAATAATCGAGATCAGTGGACTACACATATATAGCTTCTCCGACAGTAACCGTCGCTACTCGGTTCTAAAGTTTATACTTAGCAATTAGGTGCCATATCTATTATAAACTTGACTAGCGAAATTTTTATTTAAACCTGTCAACACCAGCACTGCCCAATTGTTAAAATTACGACAACAAGGCACGACCCGCCGGCCAAAAATATTGTGTGCATCTCAATCCTATGTATACTGTACCCTTTTTAATTATAACGATTTCTCACGCCACGGTCTGGGTTTGTTAGGGTTTGTTGTGTTAATTTTCGAAAAGTCACGTCACAAAAGAAGGTCAGGACCAAATGTCACGGTATTTTTATTTTTTTCGAAAAGTTCATCAATGCAAAAATTTTCATTTTATGCTGGTACATGTAGGAAAGTGTTAGGACAACAGGTGGGTGGGTGCATGTACATATAGTACACAACCTACACCTACCAAAATGGATTGAGGTACTTGAAATAATGCTGGTGTTGGGTTGTGATGAAAACAAGTCTTATAATAGCGGGTGAGGCACGGGATCACCCACTATTATAAGACTGGGTTTGTGGGAAGATCAGGTGACCTTGACCCAAAATTAGGCAACCAAATTGCTTGTCGTCGCTATTTCCTAGTCTCGTAGTCGACGTTGTCGGAGGTTCCCACGGTCGGAGAATGAAAAAGTTTTGCAGAACCTTCCTATGGTGCGGGCCATTAAGTCACCACTACTTTTGTGCAGCAGCGTGGGAGCCGCCAAATTGGGCAGCAAATTTTTTTTAAATCCTAACCCTAATCAAGGTGGTAGCTAGCCCCATTAATCAATGTATATTGGTCTATTGACGGAGAAAAAGAGCGCAAAAAGCACGAAAAAAAAAAAAAACCTAGAGAAAGCAAGTATCGAGGATGCCCCGACCATCAAACAAGTGCAAGAAGCATTTGAGGTCTGCCGCTCGGGCTCAGGCTGGACCTCCTCGTGTCCCTGAAATACCCGCTGAAACCAACCCTGCCCGTGCCAGCCCCATTCAGGCCACTTCTGTCTCAGATTCGACACTCGACGGTGATCAGGATGTCTGCAGTTGGACTGGTGGTGTTAATAACCATCTTGAAGATGGACCAGATGATTGGGTTGATGTACCTGAAGATTTAGAAATGGATGACCTTGAGGAACTCGAGGGAGAGGAACTCCAGAACAGCTTGCAAAACCAGATGGATCAAGAGTTCGCTCATCAATTCGATGCTTAATTCCAACCGTGGGACCCTTAATTTCCTTTTTAGGCCAGATACACCAAATTCTGCTGACATAAAAATTAATATCTCGCCCAGTTTTTATTATTTTGGAAATCCCTTTAACAATTTTCTTCCTCTCATCAAAAGAATGCTTTTTGTTAAGTGAATAAGATTTTCATCCATTTTTGGGCAGCCTATTTCAACTGCACAAAAGTAGCGGTGACTTAATGGCCCACACCATACAACGTCTGGTGCACTTTGCCCTGTGATGCTACCATCGAGTCACACTCATTACGGTGACATCCACATGTGATCTTATTGCCCAACTTGAAACCATTGTGATGGACGATTCTTGGATGAACATCTTTGAGGATGATGACGCTCATGCTGCAGAGGACTCAGAAGGGTATTCTGATGACTCAGACTATCACCCAGATGAGGAAGATGATGTAGAGGAGGAAGAGGTTGACATAGGACCCAGTATCTGTTAGGAAACAGTCTCCTAACATGCCTATTACCTAATACTATTTTTATTTTATTTTATTTTATTTTATTTTATTTTATTTCACCAAAATACACTACAAAACACCTATATACACATTATTTGTCAGCATGGAAATTCTTTATTTACATGCATCAATATGTATGTGCATGTGTGCGCACATCTGTAATAACGTACTACAATATGTGTAACATAGTATATAACCCTAAAATAAATACTAGGAGGCCTCAGTTGAGTTCTCTTAGATATTCCATCCACATTAGTGGTGCGAAAGGCCTATTTCAGCCAACTGTTCTATTTTTAACCCTGGCATCAAATCCATCAAATCCCCCCATCACGCGCGCGCCCCCCGCCGCCTTCTTGTAGGAGAACCCGCACGGTCCAGCTAGCAGATTAGTGGGTGTTGCCCTAACAGTATCCAGCATTCACACACCCAGCACCTTTGGGACTATATCGATGGACCTTTGGTTGGTAAGATTCGGGATGTTTTTGTTGGAGCAGACTATATACGCTGCACAGAGGAAGAGACAACACATTCCTTATAACCTACCTGGGGTCTTAGAGCTAGGGTTTAGCAGAGGTAAGAACACTATATATCTACTACGGTACAGGTTCTCCTTATATACATAATAGTAAGGATGTCACATGACTCAGGAATGTGTTTACCACATGTATGCGCAGTAAGCGCAGTAACATGTGTGTGCTGCATGCATTGCCTCATGTATGCAGCATGCATCAGAGTTTAATTTCAACAGTTTTTGCTGTAATGGATGGACTTGGAATAAATTTGACAATATTCTTAGATGCGATTAGTTGGGGAGATGTGGACTGTGTAGCTGATACCAAGATGCAGAGTGAACGCTCTGGACTCATGAGCAGTAAAGAGCTGCCAGGCATCCTATGCCGTTGGTGGAAGCCACCCTGAACTATGGGGAAGAAGCGCCCACTAGGAGCCTCAGCAGCATTGGAGCAGCCATACCTGATCAGATTGCAGTACTTTGAGTGGAGAGATTATGAGGACTATTTTATTGGGATGGAGTAGCAATGGTAGGACAAAGGGAATAGTCTTCCCAGCACCAGGCCCTGCAATTACAACACTGTCAACCTTCAACAATAATGCTTCTGCCACATCAAGCTGCCACTCATGGGGAGAGAACCTCGACTTGCATAGAGAAGAGCCTGGACATCTTGGCACATGTTTGTGCAGAGTTATACTTGTATTTCTTCTTGGCATGCTCACAGGTGCACTGTAGTACAGAATAGGAGAGCCGGTGCACTTCATGCTGTTTTTGATCAGCAGGTCTTGCCATGAGGCCAGGGGGATATGAATCAGGCAATAGCCATGGCTTTGTTGATGTGTTTGTTGATGCATTTTGGAGCATGTGATCATGTTGATGTGACAAGTGTGACTCAATGGTAGCATCACAGGGCAAAGTGCACCAGATGTTGTACAGAGGTTTCTGCTGCAAAAGTTTCATTCTCTGATGTGATCTCTGATCAGAAACCTCCAACAATGTTGGGTACAAGACTACTATTTCCATCATGTGTGTCAATGAAAATTTTCAACATGTGTCTCCTTGTGATCCTCGATTCTATGGAAGAATTTCTTGTGAGGTTTTCAACTGAGGAGCTTGCAGAATAAGAGTTTTTGAACAAGCACTGTTTCAACACTGTTTGAGGTCAACTTCAAGGACTCAGATCCATGGATCGACTTCATTGGGCTTTCACTCTGGGATGCAAAAGATGAAGTGAGACTGCACATTGATTTAGCCAGTGGGTGGTATGCAAAGCTCATGTCCACAGAACATGAACAACTACTGATTTCCAATAGGACCCTGTATGTTTGGTATACATGATCTATCTCCTACAAAACAAGCCAATTGGTTCAGCCATATCAAATTCAGCTCATTGCATGACTTTTTGAATTCAGACATGGTGGATAATGAGCAGAGGTTTTACATAAAGAGCTACAGCAGATGATGGATGCTCTGAAGGCAAAGCACATGTTTTATCTTTCTGTTGTAAACAGTGATGTTGCCGACTTATGTGCACACATGAGTATGGGTGCTCGAGGTAAGATGCTTATTATTATTGTGTGATTACCTGACTAATAATAGCTATGCTGCTATGTCACAGTCCTATGCTGGTCAGCTTGTCATCTTTGTCCATATTATTATATATCATGATCCCTTCAACTTTGCACTGCTGGCATCAAGTCAGCCTACATTTTCCTGATGCCTACATCCCACAGCTATTCAGAAGATGCTTCATTGCACTATTGCCCAGCAGCTGTTGCAGCTGCTTATACCTGTACTCATAGCACCACCGTGGCACCACCTGCATGACTGTTAGGGTGACACCCATTAAGCTGCTAGCTGGACCATGTGGGCTCTCCTACAAGAAGGTGGTGGGGCACGCACGCATGATGGGGGGGTTTGATGGTTTTGATGTGATGGGTTAAAAATAGATGAGTTGGCTGAAAAAGGCATTTCACACCACAAATGTGGATGGAATACCTAAGAAAACTCAACTGAGGTCCCACAGGCATATATTTAAGATTTATATACTACATATGTTACATGTATTGTAATATGTTGCTACCAACACATGCATACATGCACATACATATTATGCATGTAAATACAAAATTCCCATGCTGACAAATAAAGCATTTATAGGTGTTTGGTAGCATATTTTGATGAAATAAAATAAAATAAAATAAAAATAAAATATTATTATGTAATAGGCATGTTAGGAGACTGTTTCCTAACATTAGGACAGCTGCAACCAAACAACTGATTGGATCTGGTTTAATCGAGATTTACCTTACTCTATTTGGATGACTATTTTAGTTAAATTAGTTACTAGCCGAATTCAGTATTAACCCCAAGATCAGGCACTGTTGGAAGGGTTATTGATCCAAAGTCTTCAAACTCAGCTGCAGCTCACCTCTACATATGTGATGACCACATTTTGAAACCCAGCTATATGACTAATTTTTAGTCAGCTCTGACTAATGCCATCATTTCTGACCAAGCTTGACAAATTTTAGATAATCCCATCAACCATCACTCCCATCATTCCCACAAAATGACTGTAGCATATGTTATACAGCTTGTCATCTATTTTTAGCCCTGATCCCATCATGCCATCACTCCCACAAAATGGTCATAGCATATGTAATAGATGTCAGAACAATCAACTTTGAATCCTGGTCACAATCCTGTTTCCATGCCAGTTGTTAGGGTGACACCCACTAATCTGCTAGCTGGACCATGCGGGTTCTCCTACAAGAAGGCGGCGGGGGGCGCGCGCGTGATGGGGGGATTTGATGGATTTGATGCCAGGGTTAAAAATAGAACAGTTGGCTGAAATAGGCCTTTCGCACCACTAATGTAGATGGAATACCTAAGAGAACTCAACTGAGGCCTCCTAGTATTTATTTTAAGGTTATATACTATGTTACACATATTGTAGTATGTTACACATATTGTAGTATGTTACACATATTGTAGTATGTTATTACGGATGCACGCATACATATTGATGCGTGTAAATAAAGAATTTCCATGCTGACAAATAATGTGTATATAGGCATTTTGTAG
Organism: Tricholoma bakamatsutake; assembly: GCA_029959215.1. Lineage (NCBI taxonomy): Eukaryota > Fungi > Basidiomycota > Agaricomycetes > Agaricales > Tricholomataceae > Tricholoma > Tricholoma bakamatsutake. The sequence goes on along the minus strand of CP114860.1, from coordinate 11,846,588 downwards.
TGTATTTTGGTGAAATAAAATAAAATAAAATAAAATAAAAATAGTATTAGGTAATAGGCATGTTAGAAGACTGTTTCCTAACATTACCCCCCTTTTAGGCCTCGACTTCCAGGTGAGAAAATATCGTATCTGTCCCCTCTGTGAAATTTTGGTAAGGCTGGAAATTCATCCCCTCATACACCATTCTAGCAATGCGATGCAGAGCATTTGGATTACATTTAAAGAATTGGGTGATTGCCTTGCATGCTCACTTACAATTCTCTTCTGGCCCTCATGAATTATTTTTGTCAGTGTAGTTCTTCCACTTGATTAAGAACTCCAATTTGTTTCGTCGAAGACGTGAGTCCAAAACCTCTTCCACAATATATTCTGGAGCACCTTCTACCATTATTGGAGGATGTGGAGTAGTTTGTTGACCAGGAATAGTGAGTGGGCAGTAAGGGCGTAAACAGGAAATGTTAATCTCAGGATCAATCTTGAATGACTGAGGTAATTTTAACACTACCGCATTGGGTGAAATTATTTTAGAAATCGGATATGGGCCAACTTGCTTCTCCGTAAGCTTTCTTGAAGGTCGTGGAATATTCAGATCCTTGGTACTTAGCCATATCAAGTCACCAACTTTATACTCTGGAGCAACAGCTCGAGTATGATCCATGTGTTGCATCATATCATCATGTGCTTTCATCAATGCTGCCTCTGCTTCCTCCTGCACCTTTCGCATTTTTGACACAAAGTCCTCCACTGATTGTACCTTGACTTTCCTTTGTGGTTCTACTCCCATTCTGGGATGATAACCATAATTAGCAAAGAAGGGTGACATGCGAGTAGCTGAATGGAATTTATTATTGTGGGAAAATTCTGCAATTGCCAACCATTCAGGCCAGTCAGTTTGTCGGTGATTGACAAACATGCATAGGTACTGCTCCAACTCCTGATTCATTCTCTCTGTCTGCCCATCGGTTTGTGGGTGATATGCCGTAGACAATTTGGTTTGAATCCCCAATATGTTATTTAACTCTCACATAAATGCAGAAGCAAATTGTGATCCATGATCGGAGATAACTGTATCAGGTAATCCATGTAACTGCCATACCTGATTTAGATAGAGGCGTGCCAAGCCCAACAATGAGGTTTCTGCAGTAGTAGAAATGATATGGACTTCCTTTGTGAAGCGGTCGCATACTACAAATATTGCATCGTATCCTTGAGCTTCAGGTAATCCTGTGATAAAGTCCACAGATATATCTCGCCATGGCACTTTAGGTATAGGATTCGGCATTAATTTCCCTGTAGGCTTTTCTGGAAATTTCTTTCCCCTCATGCATGTGTCACACCCATCCACATACTCCAACACATACTTTGAAATTCCAGGCCACCAATAATTTCTCATCACCAACTCCACTGTCTTCCACCTTCCTGGATGTCCAGCAGCTGGTGTGTTATGATGTAACCGTATGATCTCCCTTCGTAAATCTTGATCTTTTGGTACATAGACCTTTCCTCTGAATAACACTAACCCTTGTTCTTCAACCCATTCATCTCCTTTAATATTACTTTTCTTCTCTCCCCTCAGAGCTTTCACAGCTTCCACCACTTCATCATCCATCTCTGAACATTGCCTGATTTTAGACAACATTTCCGTCTCTGAGCTATCCACCAATAAATGTCCTTGATGCATAGCACAAATACAAAAGTATTCAGGTTTGAGTAGGGTAGTATTTTTATTGTCCTCCTCCACTCCCCTTTTATGATCTGTACGTCTGGATAATGCATCTGCTTTCCTCATCAAGCTTCCTGCTTTGTGGACCAAGTGAAAATTAAAGCATGATAGAAATAATGCCCAACATGCTTGTCGACGGTTAAGCTTTTTAGTGGACATGAAATACTGCAGATTTTGATGATCTGTCCAGATCTCGATCTGATGCGTACATCCCTTCAAATAATGTCTCCATGCCTCCAAAGCTCATATTATTCCCAACATCTCTTTATCATGCACATCATAATTCCTCTCCACATCATTCAACCTTTAGACAGATATGCACAAGGATGCCATTTGTCATCTTCACATAGCATTGATAATACTGCTCCAGTAGCAAAGTCTGATGCATCTGATTCCACTCGTAAGGGACGTATGAAATCTACTGGGACCAATATTGGTTCTTCCACAAACTTCCTCTTTAACTCCTTAAATGCTGTCTGCTGTTGGTCTCCCCATCTCCACACTACTCCCTTTCGCGTAAGGTTGTGTAATGGTGCAGCAATTTTGGAAAAATTATGCACAAAGCGACGATAAAAATTGGCAAGTCCCAAGAAAGCCTGAACTTCCTTGATATGGGTAGGCATGGGCCAATCAACAATTGCCTGTATCTTGATAGGATCCATCTTGATTCCATCAGGACCAATCTTTAATCCCAAGAACTCAATCTCGCTTGCTCCAAATACACACTTCTCCAGTTTTACAAATAAATCATTCTCTGCCAATCTTTGTAGTACCTCCTGCACTATTGCTTCATGGTTTTCTTCATCCTCCATGAATACCAGAATGTCATTGGGGCAGATCATGTTGTCTTCTTTTTCTTTTTCTTTTTCTTTTTCTTTTTCTTTTTCTTTTTCTTTTTCTTTTTCTTTTTCTTTTTTTTTTTCTTTTTTTTTTTCTTTTTTTTTTTTTTTTCTTTTTCTTTTTCTTTTTCTTTTTCTTTTTCTTTTGATTCTTTTTCTTTTCATTTTACTATAGTAATTATATACAAGTAAGTAGTAAGTAAATAACTGGTCCCAACTGGTTGATGACTGGTCAGGACCAATGTTGGTTCTGGACCAGTTCTAACTGGACCAGTAACTGCTCGAAACCATAGTGGACTGGTCCTATAGGATCCAGTCTGGTTTTTTTAGATATTTTTGAAATAAGATAACTGGACTGGTTCTTGTTCCACCCTTAAGGAGGGTGAAAAACTGGACTGGACTGGACCTCAAAGCACTATGAATAAAAGCTCCATCATTAATGGGGGCGACAGTGACCTCTTGCACGGCTCCAATGACTTGGTAAACATGCATATTGCTTTCTTCAAACCCCACCTCGTGTGGGAGTGTGCAGTAGATATGTTTGATGCTTGCACTTTATGTTGTGTTGATGTTTCTGCATTAATTGACCATGGCTCTTCCACAGTTTTGATTGAAGAAGACCTTGCTTCTTGTTAATGCCTGACTACTTGTTTACTGCCTTGCCCTTTCCCCATCTCTGAGGCATTCTTTGATAAATCTTCTGGCTCATCTGATATCACACTTACCCACTGGGTCAAACTTAAATTACATGATTGAAGAAATTTGTATTCTGCTTGCACTGTTCACACTCTTATTGCACCAAAGCTTTGCCATCCTATAATCCTTGGACTACCTTTCCTGTATCATAACCATATTATTGTTGATGCCTGAAATGGCATGGCTATCGATTACAACCATAATTTTGACCTATTTCACCCTGTACAACCATTAGTTCTGAAAGCCAAAATACATGTTCATGATTTGCTTGCAGATGTCAAAGCTAAGCATGCATTGTTAGTCATAGGACTTAAATTTGTTTGCAAAAATCAACAACTCTTGGCCGAAGCTAGATGTGAGTGCATCTATGGCATAGACATTGTGGCCACAATTAGGATACATGTTGAGCAGCTAGTGGCTGCTGAACATCTCCAGGAACTCAGTGTGGAAATCAAGGAGAAATATGTGGATGTTTTCAAACTCATTCCCCATGTTGATGAAATGCCAAACTCAGTACTCTGTAAAATCAGCTTAAAAGATGCTGGCAAAACAATTACCACTAGGAGCTATTCTTGCCCATGCAAATTCTGTGAAGCTTGGAGTATCTGGATACAGTGACATTTAGATGTGGGGCAAATTTATGCCTCGTCTTCCACCTATGCTTCACCAGCTTTCCTCGTGCCAAAGCCAGATGCTACAGATCTGCTGCAGTAAGTCAACAACTATTGCCAGGTCAATAGCAACACCATAACTGACTGACACCCTCTGCCTTGCATAGATGACATCCTGGCTGATGCTGGATGTGGAAAAATCTGGAGTAAACTAGACATGACAGACAGTTTTTTCCACACCAAAATGGACCCAGAAAGCACACTATTTGTTGAAATTAAATCCTGATACATGCTGCATACATGAGGCCATGCATGCAGCACACACATGTTACTGCGCTTACTGTGCATACATGTGGTAAACACATTCCTGAGTCATGTGACATCCTTACTATTATGTATATAAGGAGAACCTGTACTATAGTAGATATACAGTGTTCTTACCTCTGCTAAACCCTAGCTCTAAGACTAACTAAACCCCAGGTAGGTTATAAGGAACGTGTTGTCTCTTCCTCTGTGCAGCATATGTAGTCTGCTCCAACAGGTTATGGGCCCTACTGGGCACGTCGCGAACGCGCCTTAACTGGCTGCAAATGACGTTGACTTCATTGTCTCCAAATTGTAACCTTGCACTCTTCGTGAGCTGCATTGCGCTCCCTGTGAGCTGCATTTAAAAACCCAGGTTGACTAGGGTTAACCACTCTGAAGGAGTGTTTTTGCCTGAGATTATGGAACGTGTTTTCTTGAATAGAGGACTGATTGAGTGCTTTTACCAGCTGCCACTATAACATCATGTCTTCAACTCTTGAAAAACTTGTACAAACTTTCGACGGCTCTAACTACATTCAATGGGCCAACTCAATGAAGGCGTGGCTCAGGTCTCAGGGCCTCTGGCAAATAACTAGCGGGATGGAACTAAAACCACCCCTGGTGCCTCCTTTGATGGCGACAAATGCTGCACTAGTAGCGGAAGCTAATGCCAAGCTCCAGACCTGGAACAATAAGAATGACCAGGCGATTGGTAGCCTAGTGCTCCACCTGGCCCCCTCTATTTGGCAGCGTGCCAACACCAAGGACACTGCTGAGGAGGTGTGGGATCTCATCTGCACCGACTATGGTGTCGATGGCCCCTCCCAAGTCTTTGCGGACTTTAGGTCTGCAATCGCAATCAAAATTCCAGCTGCAAATCCCATGCCAGAGATTGCCAAAATGGCTGATAAATTTGAGTGCCTTATGGCTGCCAATGTCACCATCCCCGAATTAGTACAGGCAATGATTCTACTTGCTGCGATGCCATGCGAGTACGATTCTCTATCCGCCACAGTCCTTAACACCACTGCTACTAGAGCCTTGACATTTAAACATGTCAAGGACTCCATTGTTGCTGAGGCCTCACAGTGCACAGCAGTTGGAAAGCCCATTGGCCCACCTCAGGCCACCAAGCTTTCTGCTGTCAAGCGCAAAGGGGGAAACCCCAAATGGCAATCTCAAGGCAACAATGGAGATTCGTCCCGAAAACGTGGACGATGTGGGGACAAAAAGACTAAAGAGGAAAAACCTAAAGAAAAACATTCCCACCTTGCCTCACAAGCCTTTACTACTATAAACGGTAATGGCACCATCATACTGCCGATGCCGCTCATCCAGCGCATTGAGAAGCATGAACATACTCCCACAAGGGATCCTCACCGCTGACCGCCTGCACAGGCATACACGGGCGCAGCCTCTACCTCTCATTCGGTCTATACCGAATATCAGCAGGCTCAAGACACCCTCGAGCAAATGAATCTCCCACGCAGCACGAAAAATCTGCGACCGCTGGAAGAGCACCTAATAGTGCGAGAAGGTAAGAGGAGGAGGATTGAACCAGAACCAAGGATCATAGAGGTAGAAGACGATAGCGTCTCCCTGGGATCGGAACCCGCGGTTTCTGATGAAGAAGTATGGAAAGCCATCGACGAAATGCTCGTCGATGAACTGCTTGAAACAGGTACATATGATGAAAGGTCAGTCCTTTTCCCTGCCACAAGCACAAGAATTAACATTCTACTGATCACAGTGAACTTTTCATGTGAAAATTTACCACTACTAAATGTATCATGGAACAATTTACATCTTAATATATGTGTTATGTGTGCAAATGGAAATTGTAAGAAAGGTGCCAACTGGATCATGGATTCAGGCACATCAAAACACTTCACTGGTGAAATGAAAAATTTTGCTTCTTACAAACCTTTACCGAGAAAGGACTCTACCCTGGTTCAAACAGCCACGGGTACTACTCATATAGTAGGGAAAGGAGCAGTCTTCATTAGACATCAGGTAGTATGTCACGGGAAGTCAGAGACATGTGAAACACGATTATACCCCGTCTACTACATACCCGACTGTAATGCTCGATTACTGTCAATGGGCATCTTTTTGCAAGACGGAAGTGATGTGCGTGGTTCCTCCGCACACATTTCATTTTTCAAGCAAGGAAACCCAATTATGGATTGCATCCCTCTTATGAAATGTGACACTATTTATTGGGCTCGGACTCATATATTGAGCACCAAGGGAATCAATGTCACGACAATGTACATCGCAGACTACTCGACTTGGCATAAGTGACTTGGACACCCATCCAAAGAGGTGCTAGGGAAGATGCCTAATAGCACCATAAAATTCCCGAGGAATTTAATTATTCCTAAAGACAAAATTATATGTCCAGGGTGCATTGAAGGGAAAATGACCTCAAAATCTTTTCCCGAATCAGATTCATGCACAGAAAGACCCTTTGAATTAATACATTCCGATCTGAAGGAACTCCCAGTACTATCATACCATAAACATAAATACTTTATTGTATTTCTGGATGACAAAATGTCACATATCTGGGTCCAATGCCTTAAAAGAAATCTGATGCTGCTGCGGCCATCAGACAATTTTGGGCAGTGGCTTTGACACAGTATGGTGCTACAATCAAGCGCTGGCATGTTGATCCAGGGGGGGAGTTCAAAGATCGTGAGCTACAAAATGTGCTCAAGGACTTTAGCATCAAAATAGAGATGTCTGCACCCTACGTTCACCAACAGAATGGGCATGCAGAGCGTGCCATAAGGACAATAATGGAAAAGCCGCAAACCCTGCGATTTACTGCATGTCTACCACAATCATGGTGGGAATTTTGCATTGAACATGCAACACACCTATACAACCGAACCCTGATAAGGTGCCTGAAATGGCTGACACTGGTTGAGGACCTGACAAAGGTCTGCCCAGATCTAAACAATCTGAAGGTTTTTGGTTGTGGTGCTTATGTCTACCTACCCAAGGAGAAGCATCTAAACACATTGGCTCCTCGATCGGAGTTGATGACGTACCTTGGATTAGAAGATGGCATTAAAGCATACCGTTTCATGTGACCTAGTGGCGCAATATTCATTGGTGCTATGGCACTATTTGATGAAACATTGTTCCCATGCTGTCCCGGAGCTAAAACTCCTGCCAATATGGACCTTGGTGATTTTCCACCTCCAGAACCAGAAGATGATGACCACTCATCTGGAACGGATGGTGATGATTATATACCGCCACAAGATCCGCCCCTTCCTCCATCATCAGAAAATGATGATGATGATGTACCAAGTGAGCAAAAGGTGCATGACAATGTGACAGATGCTCCTCCTCCGCCACCTCCAGTAACCACTGAGGACTTTCGTCCAAGATGTGATGATCAACAAGAATGGCAGCAATTGCCCTGTCGATCAGGCAGGCAGAGGAACATCCCAAACCATCCTGGCAATACCTATGGAGAGAAGCGACTCCCCTCTGACATAGAGAGAGACATTGCACGTGATGGATATTGGAAGAGATCTGTAGGTCAAGATTCAGATCATAACCGAACATGACCACAATCTCAACAGAAAGAACTGGTTGCTGGACCGAGTTCGGCACCCCACGAGAGTGTGCCCGATTCCAATGATCAAGAACATGATCACCCAATGGGGGAACTGGACGAAGCAGGTTATATTAAAAAGATAACCAAGGAAGGAGGAGATAAGCTTATTTGCTGGCTGTTGTCAAAAGCAGTCAAACCATCGAGCAAAATAAGCTAAGTTCCAAACCAATTTCGTGATATTGCACGCCTACCACGGCAGCAGCAACATGAGTGGAAACAAGCTTGTCATGAAGAATTAGAGGCTCTTCGTAAGCGACAAGTCTATGACATCGTCGATCTTCCACATGATCGAAAAACAATCAAAAATAGATGGGTTTTCTCCGTAAAATCGGATGGAAGAAAACGAGCCAGACTCGTGGCCAAAGGCTTTTCACAAGTCGAAGGCATTGACTTTGATGAGATTTTCTCACTGGTAGTCCACTACGAGACCGTATGCCTCATGTTTGCATTTGCATCTCTGGAGGGCATGTATATGACTGGCCTAGATGTAAAAACAGCATTTTTGTATGGCAAACTAGATGAGGAGATCTATATGGATCAACCCGAGGGTTTCAAACTCAAGGGAAAAGAGCGCAAAGTGTTGCGCTTACGCCGAGCATTGTATGGCCTTAAACAAGCCTCACTTGCATGGTAGAAAGAACTAGAGGCATTTATGCACACCATTGGGTTCGTGCGCGCCAGCTCCGATGCTGGCATTTTCATACACAAGGATCCTAAGACAGGCAGCATTGTTATTGCACTCGTCTATGTTGATGATGGCTTGTTCATGGGGAAGAACAAGAAACTTGTGAATGAAAAGAGAAATGCTTGTCTAAAGCATTGGGAGTGCCGTAGTACTGAAAAAGTCACGGAATTCTTAGGCATGCGCGTCACCCAGACTGCAAGCAAAGTCAAACTCGATCAAACTAAATATCTCACCAAAGTGCTTGAGAGATTCGAGATGACAAATGCCAAAGCGACCCCCACTCCACTCCCGACTGGTTACAGACCATCAGAAAACACAGCAACACCCAACGCGATGCTTAGATCAAAATATCAGTCTGTGATTGGATCTCTATTATATCTGATGCTCGGAACGCGACCTGATATTGCTTATGTGGTAATCAAGATGTTGCAATTCTTGGCTAATCCTAGCCAAGAACATCTAGACAAAGCAATGTACATCATGCGCTATCTGGTGGGAACCCAGAAATATAACATTGTCTATGATGGTGAGAAGTCTGAGGGGCTACAGGCCTTCACAGATTCTGATTGGGCAGCTGACACTGTCAAATGCCGATCTACAACGGGTTACTTTGCTACTCTAGCGAGTGGCATTTTGTGCTGGCAGTCCCATTTACAAAAAACTGTAGCACTGTCATCCACAGAAGCTGAATATATGGCTCTCTCCGACACTTGTCGACAGATAGTGTGGATAGAGTCCTTATTCCAGGAACTTGGATATGTACTGAAGTGCATACCAATCTGTGCTGATAATCAGGGATCCATCTTTATCGGATCAAATCCAGTTCAGGAAAAAAGGACCAAACATATAGACATTCGCTACCACTATACCCATGAATGCATAGAAAATGACAAAGTCACGGTCATTTTCATTCCTGGAAATGATAATCCAGCTGACATGTTCACAAAGAACCTTGGTGCTGTCTTATTCAGGAAATTTAGAGACTCTCTCAGAATTACTTTTGAGATTCAAACTTAGCTGCTTAGAGCGCTGTACAGTTTGAGGGGGGGTGTTGAAATTAAATCCTGATACATGCTGCATACATGAGGCCATGCATGCAGCACACACATGTTACTGCGCTTACTGCACATACATGTGGTAAACACATTCCCGAGTCATGTGACATCCTTACTATTATGTATATAAGGAGAACCTGTACTATAGTAGATATACAGTGTTCTTACCTCTGCTAAACCCTAGCTCTAAGACTAACTAAACCCCAGGTAGGTTATAAGGAACGTGTCGTCTCTTCCTCTGTGCAGCGTATGTAGTCTGCTCCAACAGTTCGAGAAGGTCCAATGATACGAAGTTCGAGGGCATATGAAGCTCTGCGAAGTACTTCAAAGAAGTTTGAGGATGTTTGAGGGGCTGCTTTGATGGCTAGATGATGTCGAGATTGTGAGGGAGCACAAGAGAAGTGCTTGATATCGAGTTCGATGATATGGAGAGCATTGTGGGCAGCATGGGAAGTGTGGTGGACACATTTGGCGATGATGGATGATGCGTTGCCAGTGTGGGAAGTGTTCTAAATGTGGAATCAACAGGTGGGAGGGCGCATGTATAGTATGTGACCTACACCTACCAAAATGGGTTGAGGTACTTGAAATATCGAAGTCTATATGCTTTGGGGAAGGAAATAATGCTGGTGTTGGGTTTGATGAAAACAAGTCTTATAATAGTGGGTCAGGCATGGGATCACCCACTATTATAAGACTGGGTTTGTGGGAAGATCAGGTGCATCAGGACCATTTGTTAAGGTCATGGAGTCACACCCCACTGTTGTAATTAAAAAGGGTACAGTATGTAGCCTAGAGGTTCAATCATCCTACGTCACAATGATAGACGCATGTTTCCAAAATCATCAGTTTCATCCCCCAACCCCTATCACAATCACACCTCGACCCCAACACCAACGAGGCCAACCTCCCTCCTCTCCCTCTCCTTCTCCGCCACACTCAACTTCCTCCGATCACGCAACCCAGCCCACACACTCAACCCTAGCGCAAGCGCACACGCCGCCACCGTAACATACAACGTATCCACATAACACATGCGTCCTAGTTTACATTCCGGGGACGCAAGCATTGCTTGTGATTGCTTTCGGATTCGTGATAATGTTCCTGAACTTGATAACGAGGGTGATGATGACATGTGTGCGAGAGTAGCGTTGAGTGAACCCTTCGCCCAGGACCCAAGAGATAAGTGGAACCTGTCAGAGGCTGCTTCACGCTCGTGCTTGTCGAGATTCTGGCCAAACGCAACTGAAAACAGGTTCCCCGCGAACAAGGGGGATACTGAGATATAGCCCCAGTTTTCCGAGAAATGTGCTAAAGAAGAATTTAGCATCGAGAATGGATAGAAAAGGGAAAACTCACGTAGCCCAAACCACTCTATACACACTGTTGGGAATAACGAAAACGTGCTCCCATGTGCCAACCCCAAGAGGGCGCTGGCCATCCAGAGACGGTGGATCTCATCCACGGTGGCTGCGACGATCTGTGAGAAGAGGAAGAAGAGAGAGACGATGACGAGGCAGTAGGAACGAGGGAAGCCGAGTCGGTTTTTGAAGACGTCGGAGACAAGGCCTGGGAAGAGATGAGAGGTGATTGGGGGTATAAGGGGGAGGACTTGCCAATAAAGATGCGTCCTGAAAAATTCATCAGGCTGATGATGGAGACTTGGCTCGCCTGCCAACCTGCCGCTTCGATGGGATCAAACCTCTCGTTACGCCCTGAGAAGTAAAGGGTTTGTGCCATCGAGCCGACGTTATTGATATCTGAGTTTCGCTCAATACGATTCTGGCTCTTCTAGGAAATAGGAATGGAGAGGAAAGGAAACTTACACATCAACCCAGTACCGCTTACTAGGCACAGTTAGTATAGGGAGATGGTATACGAGGGAGAAAACGTACAGAGTGAAAGAATGGAGCAGAGCAACCAAAAGTCACTGCTGGTGAATAGTTTCTTGCCGTATACATTCGGAAGGATACCTTCGTTTAGCGCGGCCCGGCGCGAGAGCTGTATAGGCACAGGCGCAGTAGAATGCGGTACCACGCCCCTGGACAAAAACAGGATCAGATTGGGATTCCTACAAGAGATGATCGATGTGGCACTTACAGAGCGTTGGAGTCCTCTAGTCCATCATCATGTCTTTCGCCATCTCCTTCATCCGGAGCGACATCTAACAACCTCTCTTCCTCATCGCCTCCATTGGGCACCGAATGCACACGCTCATGTCCATGTTGCTCAATAGGAGGCAGCGGAACAGGGCGTGCGAGGAAATAACCGAACACCATTGGCAACGCAGTCCCAAACGCGAGGAGCCGAATGAACGATGATGTGCTCCCCGCGAATGCGATGCGGGCTATGGAGGAGAAGAGGAAGGCGGAGAGGCCAAATCCAGATATGACTATTCCTGTTGCTGAGCCGCGCTGTGGACCATGTATCTTGTCAGTGTTTATGTGGATGCTGATACTGAGATGCCTCACAGCTTTATCTGGGAATGTCTTGGCTGTAGTATTCACAGAACTGGTGAGCCCGCCATTCCCTCCTGAACCAGTCATGTATCCGCATACGACAAGGAGGCAGAATGTAAATGTCGATATCGTTTTAGCACCCGACGGGATGCCAGAGTCAAAGATGTATTGTATGCCTGAATAGCCAGCCAGAAGTAAGATGAATGCACATATATGGAGGATACGCGGTCCTCGAGAATCTACGATGCGACCCCAATATGGACCGCTGCTGTAAACGCCGACTTGTTGGTAGAGTGAGACACCAGTCTTACACGGTCAAAGGCAAACGTACTGTTCCCCGCTAGTCCGACAATGTTGAGCTGTGTGTGGGTGATTTGGAGACGTGAACCTAGTTGCGGAGCGTATGCTGGCATTTACATGATATCAGATAATCAAAGCTACTAGTGATAGAACTAACCCGAATATACCTGTTATTACTAAATGATCAGTGCATCAACCTTAACTTGCAATGGTTTCCTACATAGTTCGTCCCAGAACTGAGAGCAACGGTAAGGGAAGCAAAAAGAGTTGTAAGACGTGGTGCACTGAGGAGACCCGGGTACCCCGCTGTAGGTTTCAATGGAGAGTTATGCGACATGGTGCGCGGAAAGTTGGCGACACTAACAAGACACTAATAAGAGATCGTCTATAGCTAGAGACTTGCCTGCATGGTAGCAATCGAACACTGACATTTGTTCCCATCGCCATTGCTCGGACTTTATTAGTTCCGCTCGCCGTTGCACTGCCACTCTTCTCTGCTGGTGCTGGATGAGTTCATATTGATAAGAAGCGCACAAACGTAGGACGCTGCTCGAGCTTCGCCAATCCGCAACTTTAAATGGGGTTTCCTTAAGCGGATTCAGGAGCGCTCACTATCTCGGCCGTCGGTTAATATTGCCAAGCATCCAAGAAGTATCTTGTAAAGATTTAAGATGAAATTATTAGTGACACGAGCTCGCCAGGAACGACATTGCCGCGTTGGCGTAGTGGTAGCGCGTCTCACTCGTATCGGCCAAAATGAGAAGGTCACTCGTTCAATCCGGGTACGCGGCATTATTATACATAGAGTGTTTTTATTTCTCGGCTTTGCTTCCTTGGATCTAAGATACCACGAACACATTCACCTTATTACATATGATTCAATAGTTACATGCTTGTGCCCTTAGAACATTACTGAAGTACTGTCCACAAATTATTCACTCAGCTCAGATGCATGCCTCCTGCCCTGGCCAGCTGTCTACTCCCTGGCCCTATCATGGCTGCTGTATGGGACCACATTGAGGCCTTATCATTCCAAGAGGTCCTCAAGGTGAAAGATGCAAAAATGAAACTCAAATTCACTGATTGCTTCCCACTTCATCTTCCTGATAGCACTGCTGAAGTACCTGGGCACATGTTTCACTGCATCCAGCTCAAGACCCCACCAAGGTCAGCAATGGCAAGGGATATGCAGCTCCCAAAAAAATACCAGGAGTCTTGGAAACAACTCCTTGGTGACTATCAAGGCAAGCCATCTACAATCATCCTCCTCAGAATATGCCTCATCAGCATTCTGTGTACCCAAGTACCATGCTGGGATACCCAACTTAAGTGTTGACCCCCACTGGGTGAATGACTACCGAGTGCTGAACTGTAACACAGTGTGCAACAATTTCCCCCTACCTCGCATTGACAACATACTTGCTGATTGTGGGAAGGGTACAATATTTGGGAAGAGGGACATGACTAACTCCTTCCAAACCTGAGTACATCCAGACGACACTCACCTCACTGCTGTATGAACCCCATGGGGTCTCTATGAATGGAGCATCATGCCACAAGGTGGCTGCAATGGCCCTGCCACCCACCAGTGCCAAATGACTGATGTGCTCTGAGATCACATTGGCCAGATTTGTCATGTACATATATCTTGACAACATTATTATCTGGGCACAAAACATGGAGGAACACAAATAGAACTCCACCACAGTTCTTGAGGTTCTTTGTAAAGCCAGTATTTACTGCAACCAAGCCAAATCCAACCTCTTCACTACTGAACTGTATTTTCTTGGACACATCTCAGACACAGGTTTTAAACCTGACCCCCGAAAAACTGACCATATTGCTGCCTGGCCACAACCCACAATGGCCACCAATGTTTGAGGATTCCTGGGACTCACCAGATACATTGCCACCTTCCTATCAGCACTTGCTGAGCACATGAGCATGCTCACCCCCCTCACCAATAAAGAATGTGACAAGGTTTTTCCCCCATGGACTGCTGATCACCAGGCCACTTTTGAAAACATTAAATGCCTGGTTTTCATCTCACCATAATTAATTATAAAGACAAAGCATCTGTCACCACTGATGCAAGTGATCACAGTTCTGAGCTTTGGAGCAACTTGGGAAACAGCCCATTTAGTTGCTTATGATTCCTACCAACTCAATGATGCAGCAAAAAATTACCCTGTCCTTGAGAAGGAACTCCTTGCTATTGTCAAGGCACTAAAAAAAATGGAGATCACAACTCTTTGGTGCCACTTCGAGGTCTTTACTGATTACCAAACCCTTGAGTATTTCCAATCACAGAAGGAGATGTTGGGATGACAGATGAGATGGTCAATCACCTACATCTGTGATGAAGACAACACCTCTGCAGATGCTTTATCCCACATGCCAGATGCCTTTCCAGATGCCTATCTTGCAGTCTGCTCAATTCCTTATACTCACAATGCACCACCCTGCTGTGGGCATACTGAATATTGCTGCTGACCATTCCCTTCTCAACACTATTACCAGTAGCTGAGAACTGATGACTTTTCCAGAAAGCTCATAAAGGACATCAACATGGGGAGCATCAAAGAGGCAACCCTCACTGATAACCTTCCCTATGTTGGTCACTGGCTTGTGATCCCACAGTACCTCAAGGTCTGGAAACTGCTTTACAACTTGGCACATGATACCCTCAGACACTTTGGCTTCAACAAAAGCTATGAGTCACTCTGAGGATCTTACTATTGGCCCAACATGCATTGAGATCTAGAAAATGCATACATCTACTTCTGCACTGAGTGTCAGCAAAATAAAAACCACACCTCGAAACCAAACACCCCCTACCAATACCTAATGACCACTTTGACACTGTTGCCCTGGATTTCATTGGTCCACTGCCAGAAGAGAATGGGAAGGACACCATTCTCACCATGACTGACCCTCTTGGTGCTGACATATGCATTGCTGGCACCCACTCCACTTACACTGCTGCCCAAATTGCTATAGTTCTCTTTGATGAATGTACTGTGAAAATAGCCTAATGCTCCACCTTGTCTCTGACCAAGACAGCCTCTTCACTACCGAACTCTAGACTATTCTTCACAAACTCATGGCATCAAACTAAAGATGTCAACCTCTTACCACCCTGAAACTGATGGCAGTAGTGAATGGACAAACAAAACCATGAACCAAGCCATTAGATACCATGTCGACAACAACCAGAAGGGATGGCTAGCCAAACTCCCCTGCATACAGTTTGCCATGATGAACACTGTAAATGCATCCACTGGTTTCTCTGGTTTTCAACTGAAGACTGGGAGATCCCCATGCCTCATCCCTTCAATTGTTCCTCTACCCAAAAATGCCTCTGTGGAACAAACCAATTCCCATGATATTATCATGCATGGGAAGCTCAGAACAATTTAACAGCTGCAAAGATCTGTCAGGCATACCATGCCAATGAATATCGAGCACCTGAAGATGTCTATGAGGTAGGTGATCTCATCATGCTCTCCCCTGAAAACTGCCCCTGCAACTACAAATGCAAAGGCAAAACACAGGTCACCAAATTTATGCCATGACATGACAGCCCCTACACCACTGCAAAGTGGTTCGAAGGCATTTGAAATGTTGTGAAGTCATTTGAAATTGTTCAAAATTGTTCAGAGTCATTCAAAATAGTTCAAAATAGGTTTGAAGTTATTTAAAATAGTTCAAAATAGGTTCAGAATGGAATTCATGGCATTTGTAGGGGTTGGGATTGTGAATTGTAAAGTGTCAATATGTTTGGAACTTTTCCAGACCCTAGGGTGTGTGATGGACCTATCACCATAGTGGTTTACATAAGGATACTGTGGCTCTGGCAGTGAAGGAGCTGAGAAAAGGATCCACTCATTCACTTTGTGCAGCAGAATAGACAGAAAAGGACAGCATCCTATACATACTTCCATGACCATACCTATTTCCTAATGATCCCCAGCTTTCATGATGACTCACCTCTCAGCACCATGACTCACTCATTGCCAGCCACCCCAGGCATTGGAAGACATTGGAGCTCATATCACGAAATTATTGGTGGCCCCAAATGTCCCAACTCATTGGTCAGTACTGTCACACCTGTGATCTCTGCTTTGCACCAAGACCCCATGATGCAAGCCCATGGGTGAGTTACACCCACTCCCAGTCCCAGAGAATCATTGGGATGTCATCAGTGTGGACATTGTGGTAGAACTACTGGAGTCCAATGGGTTTGATGCAGTAATGTGCACAGTCAACTCTGCTGGGAAACGAGCTCATTTTATCCCTACTCATATGTCACTGCACTTGGAGTGGCTCGACTCTATCTGTGCCTTGTGTGGAAGCTTCATGGATTGCCAGGTGCATTCCTCTGTGATAAAGAGCCACATTTTGTTGCAGAGTTCACCCAAGAGCTGTACCGCCTACTGGGGATCAAACTCCTCACCTCGACAGCCTACCACCCACAGACAGATGGACAGATGGAGCATGTCAACCAAGAACTGGAGCAGTATATCTGCATCTTTAACAATGAGTGACAGGACAATTGGGAAAATCTTTTTCCCATGGCTGAGTTTGGATACAACAATCACATCCATTCCTCTACCCAACAAACTCCCTTCCTCCTCAACACAGGGCAACACCCACACATGGGTTTCGAGCCTCGGCAAGCACCCTTGCACTTGGAAATGGTGAACACATTCACAAAGCAGATGAAGGACACTTTGGAGGAGGCAAAGTCAGCCTTGGCTAGGGTGAAGGATGACATGGCATGCTTCTACAACCAGCATCACTCACCCACACCCACATATAAGGTTGGTGATTATGTCTACCTCGACTCTAGTGACATTTCCACCATGCACCCATCCAAGAAACTTGCCCACCCTTTTCTTGGACTGTTCCTCATCACTAGATGCATCAGGTCACATGCCTACCACCTACAGCTACCACAGTCAATGTCCAGACTCCACCCCATCTTCCATGTCATAAAATTGCTCCCTGATCCCACAGATCCATTTCCTGGATGCATGGCATGACCTCCTCTGCTGTCTACAGTCATTGAAGGCAAATCTCAGTACGAGGTCGAGTCCATCCTAGACAGCCACTTATGTTGAAGTAAACTCGAATACCTGGTGCACTGGAAGGGTTACAGGTATGAAGAGAATTCTTGGGTTGCAGAGTCTGATGTGAATGCCCCACGGCTGATCAAGGAGTTCCACCAGTGACATTCTTCTGCTCCTCAACACATCCAGGCATCTGACTTTGGCCAGATATGATTTCAAATGCATTGGGGCAATGCATCATAGAGGGGGGTAATGTAAGGGTAAGGAAAAGTGTCCCAGACATCTGGGCAATTTTCTGCATTCATCCCATTATATATATATATATTATTTCACCCTATTCTGCCTTTTCTATGATTTTTTATGATTTTATTCCTATTTTATTTCTCAGCTTTTCCCTTGTTGGTACATGTTGACAGTTCTATTCTTAGAGGCGAGACCCCTTCTGGATGTTTACCCATCAAGGTGACATCATCTCATAGCTTGATCTGCCTATCTCTGCCTTTTTGCCATTTTTAGCCTACTGTTTGATTTTTGGGTCTATCACATATACTGGGCATTGACAGATGGGTCCTTAAAGTTTTCTCTTTAAACTTCCCTCTGTTAGGTGCACCTGAAGTGTCTGTATTATGTAGTATAATATTAACTTTGGATTCCCCTCTGTTAGCTCACTATTAAGTGAGGCTTTAAGGTTGCACTTATATTGATCTCATCACTCTTCTTGACTTCGAATCAACTCCAAACCTCTGCTTAATCTATCCTCACCCTCCATCCAGAAACCCTCCAGAAATCTGAACTACGTCTGCCCTGAAATTGGACAACTGACGAGGAGAAGGGCACAACTTCTTACAAGTTGAAGCCAAGTCCTCTCTGGCCCCTTTTCACCTGGCCTGCTACAGCCCAGTGGATCCTGCCTGGATACCTCTGAACCCTCCAACTACCGATGACTGGGTCCAACCAGAAGTCTGGTGTTTTTCCTGATCAAGTTCCAACCTTGGTAGTAGTGATCTGAACTCTGACAACTTCATTGCAAACAATGAACTTCTGTATCCACCTGAATACCTGAACTCAATCAAGTGCTCCAGTCTACCTTTGGCATACTTGGCACTTAAGGTTGGATGTCCTGTGATGGTGCTTCAGAACCTGAACATTTCTGGAGGGGTCTGCAATGGTTCTCAAGGGATTTTGACTCAGATTTGAAAGTGTTGGAGGTTCAGTTGATTACTGGAGATCATGCTGGACAGAAGGTGTTTATTCCATGGATGTGACTGCAGCCAATCGAAGGACAACTCCCTTTCACCCTGTCTTGACTCCAGTTTTGTTATGGTCAATAACTCCTAGATCAAAATATAATCGAGGCTCATGAGCAACGACGTTCAGAGAGTTTCAAGGTTCACCGAGGCTCGTAAGCGACGGCTGAGCAAAGGCTTAGATCACGACTCGATAGGAGTTGTAGAAAGGACTAGGTCAAGCTAGGCCTGACCAGTCATTCATTCATCGTATAAGTACTACAATGTAGACTAAGATTACGAATCATGAAACAAGAACAAAAGGGTGTTATGAATAGAAAGACAATAGGAATGAGAGCGATTCGTGGTACGCTACAATAGCATGAGAAGGTAAAGGCGCAGAGTAAAGACACGCGTTGTCGAGACAAAAGAGTAAAGGACAATAGTGTGGGACGTACGTGTTACAAGACAATAGAGACAATAGAAAATTGAATTCCCCCGTTCGCGCAACTCTCTCGTAACATTAGCTTCCCCCCAACGTTTCGAGTCCCATCCGAAACTAAGGTCGCATCGTCTGCATTGGGTCGAAAGACCCCCCATCGCCAGTCGTAGCGGTGAACGTTGAGAAGGAAGCGGGAGTCGGGGCGTCGTGGCCGTAAACTCGGGTCGGCAATTCGATATCCCCTTGCCCAGCGAAATGAACCGAGGTGCCGGTGATGATGGTGATGAGTCGAGGGACGCGAGGGGTGGTGATGATTTTGCAAAGGATAAGCATATAACACAAGAATATGATAAAAATTGACGCGCTGAAGATGGCGCTGAGGGCGATGATAACATATAAATTGTAGAGCATTGTAGTTAGCTCTCAAGTAGTTCGATGACGTGGTGGCACATCACGTGTCGGGTTCTCGGGGCAGAAGAGTACCGAGTGTTCTGGTCACCAGCGGTGGCAGTGGGGGCACTGATATTCCGAGCAGTGGGAGGAAAAGTGTCCCACCCGCGCGCAGGTGAAACAGATGGAGTTTCTCATCCAGGGTGGTGCTGGTGTCTCGGTAGGGGCTTGGGTCGGGAACGGCGTGGGCGCTCGTCGAGGTGGAGGTTGTGTTGGTCGTTAAGGAAGTGGCGGGTGTGGAGGTGGAGGTGTCTGTCTGGGCGCTTCGTCTTCTTCGTCACTCGTCGGTTCTATAATAAAGATTCGCTGTGGAGTTGGGACCCGCTCTCCGGGTCTGTAGCGCAGCGCCTGCTCATCCAAACCCCTCATGAGTTGGAGTATGTCCAGATAGTACGCCTCCTCTGTCAACCGCTGAAACACCTGTTCCAGGCTGGAGATAGCCCGGTAGGTCTCGAAAAGATTCCGCACCGTTCCGTATTGTAGAGGTCGGTCTTGAGTTACGGAGAGCAGTCTCTCCTCGTTTCGGATATCGTCCGTGTCCCGGACGAAGCTCAGGATTAGTTTGAAGGTCCTGACTGGGTCAGGGTCGGGCGTGGCAGTCAGGAAGAGGTGGAGAGGGTGGCTCATGCTGGGGTGAGGTCATGGGTTGATCTGTACTCGTCTAGTATTTCAGCGGCGTTTTTTAAGTGTGCTAGCGGTTCCCAAGTATTTTCTGCTGTATTGTATCCTTTCCATTTCACCAGGAATCGAATTCTTTTTCCTACCCCCCTATGTGCCAAAATAGCCTCTACCTCATGTTCGAGTTCTCCTTCGATCAGATCGGGTGGAGGAGGAAGGCGGTTTGGTCCATGTGTTTCATTTTCCTTGAAGCGTGAGAGGAGAGAAGCGTGAAATACCGGGTGGATTCTCCATTGAAGGGGGAGTTTCAGCTCGTAGGCGTGGGGTGATATTACTCGTGTGATAAGGAAAGGTCCTTCGCGTTTAGGGGCGAGCTTCCTAGTTGGGTACCCTAGCTTCAAGTTCTTGGAGTCAAGCCAGACCCTTTCCCCCACTGTGAACGGACGGAATCCCCGTCCATTTCGTCCGATCATCACTTGTCGGGAGAGCTCATGAGCCGCTAGGGCCTCCCGCCGTACATTTCCTAGTTTGGCTATCCGCTGCTCGAGAGCCAGTACGTTAGTCTTCTGATAGGTTGTGGGAATGGCCTTAGGATGTGCTCCCATCATCATGTAAAACGGGGTGTTTTTGATGGCCGAGTGGTGTTTCTGATTATGTGTGAACTCGGCGGTGGTGAGGTGGCTCTTCCATTGCGAAGGTTTGTTCACACAGAATATCTGGAGGTAGACTTCTAGTTCCTGATTTACCCTTTCGGTTTCCCCATCAGTCTGAGGGTGGTAGGCCGTGCTCATTGCTAATCTTATCCCCAAAAGTCTCCCTAGCTCCTGGAAAGCGTTCGACGCGAAGCATGGGTCTCGATCAGAGATAATCTTGTCTGGGAGGCCAAATCTCCTGAACACGTTGTGGAGGTAGAGGTCAGCTGCTCCTAATGCGTCTACGCTCTTATTACAGGGGATGAAAATTACTCCCTTAGTAAGACCATGGTCTACCACGACCATGATTGTGTCAGATCCGTCACTCATTGGGAGATCGGTGATGAAATCCATTGTTACTAGAGCAAATGGTCGTGTGGCATTAGATCTGATCGGAGATAGTCCGGGTGTTGTCGGGTGAGTGTTCACCTTCATCTGTTGACAGGTCGCACAGCCATCAACGTAGTTCCGAATGAAGATGGTCATCCCTGGCCACCAGTAATCCCTCCGTATCAGTTCTAGAGTTTGGAATCGGCCGGGGTGCCCTGTAAGTAAGTTATCGTGGTATTTTTCCACGATCTTTCTTCGTAATTCCTTGTCATCCGGGACGTAGCATTGGTCTTTGAAGAAGACCGTCCCGTCATTTTCCATCCTCCAATCTTCTACCGCCGACTTGATCGGTGGTGTTCCTCCTTCTTTGATCGCCCTTACTATCTCCTTTAGTAAGTCGTCTTTCATTATGCTCTTAGTTAGCACCTCCTTTAGGTCAGTGTCGATCGTCCGTGCGAAGATCTCGTCCTTAAGCAGGGTGATGTCATCGTTATCATTGTCGACATCGGGGATGTGATCTCCCCTTCGTGATAAGGCGTCAGACTGGACCATCATTTTCCTGGGGACGTCTACTAGTTTTAGGTTAAATTGTGACAGGAAAAGGCTCCACCTGGCCTGTCGCCAATTCAACTTCCGTGCTGTCCTGAAATACATTAAGTTCTTATGATCAGATAAGATCGTTGTCACGTGTTCTGATCCCTGGAGATAGTGTCTCCAGGTCTCGAGTGCCCGTATGATTCCCAATAGTTCCCAATTGTAGATTTCGTAGTTTCGTTCGGTGGCCATTAGGGAGTGGGAGATATACCCGCAAGGGTGCCAATCTCCGTTAGAGTCGGTCTGTTTTAGTATGGTGCCCGTTGCGTATTTCGAGGCGTCGCTTTTGATTATGAATGGTTTCTCTGCGTCGGGCATCAGCAATACCGGTGCCTCAGAGAACTTCTTTTTTAATAGGTCGAACGCCCTTTGGCATTCGTCAGTCCAATCGAATGGCTAGTCTTTTCTCGTCAGGTCATTTAACGGTTTGGTGATTGCGGCAAAATTGCCGATGAATCTTCTATAGAAGTTCCCGAAGCCCAGGAACGATCTAACTCCTTTCACGTTGGTTGTGGCTGGCCAGTCCCTTATTCCGCTTAGCTTGGTGGGGTCCATAGCCAATTGGTTCGGTCGCAGGATCAGGCCAAGGAACTCGACTTCTTGTATGTCGAACCTAGACTTTTCCAGTTTCAGGTATAGATCATTTTCCCTAAGCCTTGCCAGGACTCTTCTCGTTCTCTCCTCATGTTCTTTCTTGTCTTTGGAGAAGATGAGAATGTCGTCCATATATATTACTAGCCAGCCCTCGTTCAGCATGTCCCTGAAGATGTCATTCATCATGGCCTGGAAAGTCGCCGGGGAGTTGCAGAGACCGAAAAACATAACCTTGGGCTCGAACAGCCCCTTGTTAGTTTTGAACGCTGCATTCCATTCATCTCCCTTTTTGATCCTGACGTTGTGATAACCCCATCTGATGTCCAACTTGGTGAACCACTTTGCCCCTTTCAGCTTATCCAGCAGATCGCCGATCAATGGCAGCGGGTAAGAGTTTTTGATGGTCCCCTCGTTCAGATATCGATAGTCTTGACACGGCCTGAGGGCGTCGGAGTCCTTCTTTGCCACAAAGAAAAATGGCGATGCCATCGGAGATTTGGATGGGGTGATGTACCCCTTTCTCAGGTTATCGTCGATGAATTCGTCTAGCTTCTTTTGTTCCACTGGGGTAGTAGGGTAGACCTTGCAGTCTTTGGGGATGAAGTCCGGCTTGAGTTCGATCGCGTGATCCCATGGTCTTGATTCAGGAAACCTCTCTGACGCTGCCTTTTCGAACATGCTCTGATACTCCTTATACTTGTCGGGGAGCAGGTCGTCGAGTGACAGTTTTTCCTTGTCATCTTCCCTTTCGTGAGCGAGCCTCTGCGAGACAGAGGTCTTGGCTCGGATATGGGTGGTGTGGGAAAAAATGAATCTTCCTGTCGATCGAGATCGAGTGATGTGCGCAATGTGCCTGAGTTTCTGATAATTCGGGGGAATGTAGTCGTTTTCGACGGTGAGGGGGGATTCCTCGGTCCTGAATACCCCAATCATCGGTTTCCCCCGGATATAAGCGAATAAGGCGTCCGTTCCGTCGTTGTTTCCGTTAAGCGATAAGCCGTTGTTAGATCTGTCCGGTGTGGAGATCAGTGGATCAATCTCGGAGCAGGTGTCCGTAGCCGTGTCGTTTACCGTGTGTGATCCATTTCCGTCCGGTTTGTCCGTGGTGCAAAGCCCTCTTGCGCGATGAACCGCCCCGAGTCTACTCTTCACATACTCGGCAGCGGCGAGGTGGGTTTCCCTGAAGGTCTCCCCAGCACTCCTTATAGGTAGCCTCCCGAGAGTCGGACTCAACGTTACTCTCGGTTCTAGCGGCCCCTTGTCATCTATAGTAAGGCTTTGCTTACCGATTGTGGTCCGTGTCCGCTCGATCATAGTCCGGATCTTCTTCATGAGGGACCTTTCAGTCTGTTTGTCCGTGAGGGTCCCTTTCTCCCAATCGATGATAGGGTTGCACCTCTGGAGCCACGTGTAACCCAAGATCATCATTTCTCTACCCAGCCCTGTGATCAGCATCACGATCTCCTCTTCCTTTCCCCTGATCTCGGTATTAATTTGGACATAGTGTGAGATCATCCCATTTTTGTTTAAGGTTCCGTTGACGTTTTTGGCGAGGATTCTCCGGGCGAGTGGGAGTTTCTTTAGCCCGAGTTTTTGGACGACTTGGTGGTCGATGAAGGTTTCGCCCGCCCCTGAGTCAACCAGGGCGGGTATTTCGGCTTTTTCGTTGTCTAACAAGCAGTGAACGGGAATATGCATAGACTGATTGCTTACATCAGCTATGAGTACACTTGAGACAATTATTCTGGCGGGCTCTGCTGCCGATGCAGGCCGCCGCTTCAAAAACCCTCCTCAACCATTAGGTCCAATACCTCCTCCTTCTGCTTCTCCTCCAACTCGTTGATGAGCGCTCTGATTTTTGTGTAATGTTCTCGAGACGTTTTCTTTGTCTCGTTCTTCTTCTCTTCTTTCACGGGTGGCTCTTTCCTGCCCTTGTGGTCGCTGGCCCTGTGCCCTGTTTTATGACAAAGGAAACACTTTCCCTCCTTCATGTGCTTTACCCTCTCTGCATAAGAGAGGCGCGTAGCGTCGATGTCCATGGCGTTGGGGTCCCTTGAAGAGCTACTTGTTCCTCCTCCCCCTACCTTGCTATAGGTTCTTTCCTTTATCGCCCTGGCCCTTCTCAGGTGTCCTTCTGCTCTCGCCGCATGGGTATACCACCCCTCGATCGTATCGGGCAGGTTCTCCATGCTAAAGACTTTATCGAGGACCCTGTTGTTTAGCCCATCGACAAAGTATTCTATCAGTGCGGCGTCTTCTTTAATTTTCGTTCTGTACACGAGTGTCTTGAATTGTGCGATGTATTCGTCGACACCCCTTCCTCCCTGAGAGAGCACCCACAATTGGGTGCGCACATTCCCTGCGTCATCAATGGGAGAGAATGCTCCACGTACTTTGGCGATAAATTCCTGGAACGTGTCCCAGGGTTTAGACTCGATATATCTTTCTTCTAAATATGCCTGTTTCCAGGGCCCTGCCGTCCCTCCGTTCATGTACGACAGCATGAATAGGATTTTGTGCCTGTCGTCTGGGAATGCGGCTGCGTTTGCATCTATGTAAGCTCCGCACTCAAGGAGAAAGAGCATTGTCTTAGCTCTGTCCCCGGAGTAGTCGGTCGGGGCCCTCATTTTGATTTCAGCGGGGCAAACGACGGGGGCGATGGGTGCAGTAGGAGCGGTGGGGGTCGATGGTGCTGCCATGATTCGTCTGGTAGGAAGCGGTCGGATGGTTCTTGTGAGAATTGTGTCGTAGAGTGTGGTCTGCCTAGACTGAGATTAGTCGGCAGGATATTAACTAGCTTGACCTTTTGTTATGGTCAATAACTCCTAGATCAAAATATAATCGAGGCTCGTGAGCAACGACGTTCAGAGAGTTTCAAGGTTCACCGAGGCTCGTAAGCGATGGCTGAGCAAAGGCTTAGATCACGACTCGATAGGAGTTGTAGAAAGGACTAGGTCAAGCTAGGCCTGACCAGTCGTTCATTCATCGTATAAGTACTACAATGTAGACTAAGATTATGAATCATGAAACAAGAACAAAAGGGTGTTATGAATAGAAAGACAATAGGAATGAGAGCGATTCGTGGTACGCTACAATAGCATGAGAAGGTAAAGGCGCAGAGTAAAGACACGCGTTGTCGAGACAAAAGAGTAAAGGACAATAGCGTGGGATGTACATGTTACAAGACAATAGAGACAATAGAAAATTGAATTCCCCCGTTCGCGCAACTCTCTTGTAACAAGTTTCCTGTTCAACTATGCTTTTCAATGTCAATCAACAAATCCCAGGGACAGTCAGTGCAACATGTGGGATTAGATTTCAGGAGTCCAGTCTTCACCCATGGGCAGTTCTATGTGGTGATATCATGAGTAAGGTTCTGTGCACATCGAGATAATATGGCCAAGTGACAGTGGAAGTACAAAAATATTGTATATAATGAAGTACTATTAGAGAAACATATATAGAAATGAATGAACTACTATCAGAGGATTGAGTAATGTATATAGAAATAAGGTACTATTAAACATGTTAATGTGTGCCGGAGGACATTCCGAACCTTGTCATTAGAGATATGATAATGAATGACTAATATATATTTCGTTGTCACACTAGAGTGACAACTCGGTTTCGGGACTCTCCGAAACCTTCCCAGCGTAACCTGACCGGTTACTTGCCGGTTACCGAAAAGGCCCTAAGGTCTGTAAACTCTCACTCCAAGCGGCCATCCTGAGGGGTGGCGCTGCAGGTTCCCAACTTGGAATGACGTTTTCGTTTGACAGACAACTGTTACTTGTCTTACGAATATCTTGGATATGTTTCTGTCCCGCGCTGGGAATGCACCGAAATCTTAGCCGAGCATCCAATCCTCTCCCCTTGGCAGTCCTGATCTTTTCCGCAAATCTATGGAAGACATCGTTCGATCTTATGCGGGTCGTTTTCATCATCTCTCAATACGACCTCCCGATCAATAGCACTTCTTGGACAAACAGAACATGCACTTGATGTCCTGGAATTGGTGTCTCTGTATCCTCCCACATGACGTCAATGCAGCCAGCCCATAATGTATCGACAGATTCTACCACTGTTAGAAAAGTTTCCTGTTTTCTTGGGCCCAACTCATTGAATTGCGTATCCTGAACCTTATTCAGGATGTCATACAGCGCTACGTCAATGCCACAATCTCGTTTCGTTCGCCCTAGGCATCGTGCCTAGTGACCGTGCTTGTCATGGTATTCAAATACTGCAGGTAAGCATGTTCCGACTGTTTGAGAATTGTATAGCCTTCTGATCACAGTTGGTCCCTACTAGGAGTTGCAGCGCTTGGAACCTCTAGAACCCGGTCTTTTACTACTACTTGTCATCGGCCTTCTTTATCACAGAGGGTCTGGTTTATGTCTGCACTTGTGCTTTTGTAGAGCTATTCACCTCTTCCCGTCTGAATTCCGTTGAACAACCATCTAGCAACATGTCCCTGAAAACGCCGGGAAGCTATCTTCATCAATCATCTCATGCTGACCTTTCGGATTCTATTCGATTGGCGTTTATGCACTTTCCCCTGTGACGTCAGGCCAAGCATTGACGGGCTGCTCGGCATCTGCCGTTCAATCAGCTTTGTCACCTTCGGTAAAGCATCCGGGTCGTGGCGTTACCTGACGCGTCGTGTAACCGGTTACTCCTTCAACCCGATGAGTGTTGCGGCGAGGTCTCCTATGGTAAACACTGGCACACGATTACATGGTGTGACGCAAGGGTGGACCTTTCTAGCAGAACGTCAACTAGATACGATAACCCGATCGAAGACAGATAAGATCCCGGTCTCATTACATGTTTGAAAGTCCCCGGGCCAAATGTAGTATTCAAATGCTTCTTCTTCCATGTCTCGTCTTCCAGTCAGGTCCTTACCATAAGCGGGCAGAAATTCCTACGCGATCACGATATCTCAGCCTCGAGGCCCTGCTTAATTCCCATGGCTTAGAAGCCGCGGGCTATGGATGGTCTGGACATGGAAAACAGTTCGCTTTTCTTCTGTCGAAAGAAAGTACAGGCGCGTACGCTGTTTACTTCTATGTGACTTTCGATTCTTCGTGTCGAGCGGAGGAATGATGTGGTTCGCATTTTGTGGCGTATGTGATTGATCGATTGAATGGAAGACATCCATCCGGTGCGTCGGGTCTGTCCAATACAAAATGTATACGTCTAGTGGCGTATGAAGTGGCGTACGGGAGCACCTTGTGAACTAAAAGGGAATAGTGGCGTCAAGGGGAAACTTTATATCCAAATGGCAAATTGACAATGATCCAGGTTGCAAACTTAATGATGGCGACAGTACGAGCTAATCTTTGTTGAGTTGTTGAGTGAAGAACAAACAAGGCTCGCCTCAATTCCTACAACATATGGCTGTCACCGTCAAAAAGATATAAATCTTGGGGATTGGGGCGCGTAAACTTGACCGACGGGTCGAATTATGAACAACAGATGTGCATGTCGCCGTCTTGGTAGGGACTTCGCGGATGATGCGCGTCACATTGGGACGAATAGATTTTCGGGGAAGCTGAAATGTGTGTTGAAATTATTGTTTCAGTAAAGTGTAAAGTGGCTGAAACTAGATATTTTCCTCGTGGAAGGCCACCTGAAAGGTCTAATTTCAGTCACATAACAGAAACTGTTTTCGGCAAAGATTTCGGTTGATCTGAAAAACTTTGTTCCCAAAGTGTCAACTGGATATTAGGGATACGAATTTATGAAGGTGTCATTTAATCATATTCCCATCAGGTCTAGGAGACATGCACGACTGGCACTTAAGAGAACAGCTACGCTTTGCCTAAACGGATCCAATCATCGACGACTCGAGTAGAAAGTCGACAAATATCATGGTACAAGTGGGAGCGGACAGAAAGATTAAGTGCGAAAAACCCGTAATTCTTGCATATATCCGATCTATCCATCTACTTTTGCTATCATCAGCGGGCGCTCTGATATCAGATGCACGATCGTATTGTGTAAATCCTCCCAGGCGAGCGTGATCAGTAGCCGTGCATGAATTGACAAACAGCTATCAAAAAACATTTTTCTGCGTAGTCCTCTGCGAACACTCCGCTAGTATCTTCGAGACCTGGACGGTGAAACCCAGGCCATGTTTTCTTCATCGAGCATCTCTGCCTGGTTGTCATGCGATTGCAGTCAAAAGGGCCGCAGTTAGGTCGACACTCACAACTATTCTGTAAGGTTCTGCCTTGCCCCCAGGCCCCTGGTTTGTGACCAAAGTCAATTCCGAACTTGAACGCTGTATTTTTATAGTCATTTGTATATTAACCGAGCGAACCCGCATAGTACACACAACAAAAGACACTGGCGATGGTCGAAAAGGAGGGGTGGACTTGAAGTTGAAGAACAATTTGAAGGTGCGGAAATTTATCCTCTGTCGGAAATAGGATGATACATCAATCGTCTGACTGTTATGTATGCGCCGGCGGAGAGTCGACCTTAGGTTTTGGGAGCTTGAACAATGCCATGAAGGTGATAAGTGATGGACGGAAAGCGCGAAAGCAGGGGTGCGAAGTAACGAATCTCAGGTCAGGCTACTTATTCTTATGTACTTATGGGGTCTAAGAATAAGTGGCCGGGAGGGCAATGGCATGATTGGCGCGCGTGCTATATGTCACGTTTTCCTTCGTCGGAGAGTTTCGTGGCGTCACTAAGAACGTGTTCCGTCCGGTACGTCCGCAAGAGGCCAAGAGATGTGTGGATGAATGTATCAACATGGATATAAGTTTAACCACCAGGATAGATTGAATCATTGATGGTAAGGCAGCAAGGTCAAATGGTCCTTGTGTGTGCTGATAGCGTCAGTCAGGATAAAAAGTGTGGAAGGAGGTGAAAGGGACCGAAGGGAAAAGGCAGGCGGTGAAAGCTTTTTGTTCTAAAAAACACATAGTTGCGGTCCTGCAGATTTGAGCGCATTCCGACGCGTTAATGATATCTTGCAGTGCGGCTTCATCGATACAATCGGAGTGGTCTCAATCAGACCGTCGGGGGGGGGGAGGGGGGGAGGGGGGGGGCGCCAAAGAGCACGTACTAGTAACACCAAGTGTTTAGAAGAGAGAGGTAAAGAATTTCATGCAAAACTACTTAATAACCGTAGGACACAACAGGAAGAGTCGGAGTTTTTTGTCCGAATTTGCAGATCTGATGTGATCAAGTCTGCTGACGTCACATCAGCTGTCAACGCTCTACTTCGCCATCGCGGTAGATTCAAAGATTCCGAGTCGTGCCCTGTCGAGTACATTGGCAAGCTATGTCAGTTCCAAATTCGGTTGCTTGGTAAATATGGCTTAGCAGCAGAAAACTTCGTAAGGTAGAAGGCAATCCATCCCGTGTTACCTGATTTCGCGTTGATGAACGTGACAAAAGTGCAAAAATTTGCATATCAAAGAAAGCGCGTAAATTTCAAGCAATCTGCCACCACCAAAATATTTTACTTCTGCTTTATGAGTTTTCGGTGGTTGTACATTTTGGAGACATCACCGTCGATATGTTTTCAAGAGATTCTACGGTAGCCTGGGACCCGATGTGGGGGTGATAATGCTTGGATAATGCCACTGGTAGTGTAGGTGGCAGAACTGTTTTCGGTTGGTTCTGCCGGCAGAATTGGTAGAACGGCGATTGCCAAGGGTGGCAGAACTCCCATGCCTCGAGTTTCATCCCACACATAGGTACTACTATTGGCAGAACTATGCAGCTGTCAACGTCAACTTTTCTACGTCCCAAGTAGCCTGAGTTACAATCCCATCGACAGTGATCACCTTGATATCTTCCCTCATTGGAACTTCACCTTGGTAAACATGATCTAGCTTATCAAAATCATAGACTTCACCATCAAGAACTTCTACACCATCTGCATCAGGTAATGGATACTCCTTTAGCTACTTTTCAAATTCAAATAAACTCTTTTTTGAGCTCATCAAGAATAAAATCTTTGGGGTCATCAAAGTAGTCATCGGTAGTCTTGGATGGAACTGTGAGAGGGAAAATATAAGCGAATGTTGATTCAATCTCTTCTGCAAGTTCAACATTGATCCCTCCGGTAGAATGGGTATGCATGTGGTTGTGATGATGGTGAGTGGATTTTCCAGTGATATGATCATGCTGATAAAGCCTAAAGGTGATAAGAATAGCTGGAGCATAGTTTTCCCAATGCCTTGAATGTCTCAACAGATAAGTTGCATCATTTCAGGATTTGAGTGCCACAAAGTGCTGAAAACAGTCACTCCATGTCTGCAGAATGAGGAATGATTGAGAGTAGTGTGAGCGCAAGTGATTTGAGAGGATGAGATTTGGATGAAATTGGGAGTCTTTCCTACCAGTCAAGCCCATTGGCCTGTCCAATGGTAGTACTGCTTGAGGTCCTCAACTAGAAACAAAGCCAACTGTTCATTCCACATTCATTGATGCACAATTTTGAGAGCAGTCTTGACCATGAATTGAAATGAGCAGCCACTAGCAGCCTGTGAGTCTGTATTCAGAGCATGAAATTGTTGATTGAACATGGCTTTAGCATGCATTTGGAAACCAATGTCATCATCCTCATTGAAGGGAAGACAGAGCATTACCCTTGCAGAGTGAATCAACTCAAGCATGCAATCAGCTAAAGGACACTTCTCAACATTCAAGATTTCTGATGTCATCAATGATTGTGTTAGGTGTTGAAATTAAACCCTGAGATACATGCTGCATACATGAGGCAATACATGCAGCATACACATGTTACTGCGCTTACTGCACATACATGTGGTAAACACATTCCCAAGTCATGTGACATCCTTATTATTATGTATATAAGGAGAACCTGTACTGTAGTAGGAATACAGTGTTCTTACCTCTGATAACCCTAGCTGCAAGTCTAACTAAACCCCAGGTAGGTTGTAAGGAACATGTTGTCTCTTCCCCTGTGCAACGTATATAGTCTGCTCCAACATTAGGAAACATGCACAGTTTCCTACTATAATTTTTTCCTCATTTTCCAATATTTATTTGAGCCTATGAAACCAAGTTACAGTCAATTACACCAAGTTATGGTACATTATGCTATGATGGGAACTATACATAGTTCTCACATGTCCTGTATGTAAAATATGTATGTGACTGTATGCACACATTATATTACCTATACTCAAATAGTGTAAAATAGTTGTAACTTAGTATATAAAATTTATGTACCACTAAGGGGCACCCTAGTCGTGTTCTCTTAGGATTCCCACCAGCATAGTTTGTGGAAAAACCTATTTCAACCAACCAACCTATAAATAACCTCTCCCATCACTCACATCATTCTCTGATTGCATATGCAATCAACCTCTTGTGCCTTCTTGTAGAGCCCACATGTGGAGTCTCTTAGTGTATTTGGTGTTGCCCTAACAGAAGAACACAACTGATATTCATGCACCCTCCCAATTGTCTCACCCACCATGTCTGATTACCAATCACCCAACTCCTTTTGGCCAGAGCTGGGATTAATGTGTATCTATGTCATTACCTTTTCTTTCACAATCTGGCACCAGGCTTCACCTTATATTGTGACTACCAGTGTCCAAAAGGCAGTACTCATCCATAGGAGCTGCAACCAGACAACCATTTGGCTCTGGTTTAGTTTACCATTCTAGTATACTATTATGGCCTTTCACAGTCTATTGTTTTAGTAGCCAAGGTTGATTGCTGAGTCACATGATTCATTGACATTTGGAAAGGTTTGAAGAAGAGCCTGAATTAGCCAAATCAGCTGAAGAATATCATCACAGATTCTATTTTTCACCATAATGTCATGGAAAATGAAGACAACAATATGCCCAGTCCTAGAAATCACCCCCCCACATTGGAGGAGAAAGTAGACAAGTTTAACTGGTCAACTTGCTCATCTGATAGATATGACACCACCACATCACCAACCACCTCTGAATCCAGTAGAAGTCGAGCATGAGGAAGTGCATTGGGAGAAGGAGCTGAGAGTTGCTGAAAATGCAAAGATCTGCTTACCAAAGTTCATAACCCTGCAAACTTTTGATGGAATAATGAAGGATACCAAATCTGTCAGATGCTGTCTGAGTCATCAAACTCAGTTCAAAGGCTGCTGCAAGAATGGGACTTGAGGCAGGAAAAACACTGGACTTCCAGTCTGACCTGGTCGCCAGTGGTCAGAGGATTCAGGAGTTCCAAGGCAGAATCCACTGGGCTGCAGAATGGCAGGTGAAAAGGGCCAGAGAGGACTTGGCTTCAACTTACATGTATAAGAAGTTGCACCCTTCTCCTTGTCAGTTGTCCTATTTCAGGATAGAGGAAATGCAGATTTCCAAAGGGTCTCCAGAGGAGGGCAAAGGTAGGAATAAGCAGAGGTTTGTGATAGACTTTGGGAAGTAAGACTTGGGAGAAGTGTGAAGGAGTTAGGAGGATAAGTTGATAGAGTTGGTTGGTTATGTAAAGATTATGTTGAGGCTTGGATAAGGCTGGGTCAGGACTTGATAATTGACTAATATAGAGACATATATAATTTGCAAACTGAGGTACAAGGTTAAACTACTGCACAGGCAATTAAATAATGAAGGCTGGAAGAATAATGGAAAATGCAGAAGTTTACTAACAAATCTTTGTAAGTGTCCATGACTATAATTGGTAAGACTGTATTAGGAGTAAAGTGAGTAAGCAAATGATTACTAAGGCATGTGAGGACTTGTCTGATGACTAAAAAATGTTGCAGCCAGAATGCCAGTGGAGTTTATTGGAAAAGAGTAAGAAAAGGTCAGAAATTATTGGGAATCTGATTAGAGGAATTGGGTGTTGACAGTATTTCCCCCTTAGTGCCAAGCCTATGAGGCACATGAGGGTTCAAAAATCTGACTGAAAAGCTAGGTCTCTGGATGGAAATTTTCCAAGTTCCTAACTTCTAACCTGTTAGGAAATAGTCCCCTTACCTAATAATATTTTATTTTATTTTATTTTATTACATCAAATTATGCTACCAAATGCCCAAGAATGCTACATTTGTTAGCATGAGAATTTTATAATCACATGCATGAATATGTATGCATGCATCGGTAACAATATAGTGCAATACATGTAACATAGTATATAAACCTTAAATAAACACCTAGAGAACAGTAGTTGAGTTCTCTTAGGTATTCCATCTACAATTGTGGTGCGAAAAGCCTTTTTCAGCCAACTCATCTATTAATAACCCCTCACATCAAAACCATTAAAACCCCCATCATGTGCATGCATCCCACCCCCTTCTTGTAGAGAGAACCTGCACAGTCTAGCTAGCAGATAGTGGGTGTCGCTAACAGAAGAACTCAGCTACCCCATCAGTGTGCCTTCTCTTACTCGCACATACATCATTGTTTCATCGTGCTACAACTGCTTACTCATCCTTTTGGCATGAGCCAGAAGTATTTGTATATAAATATTTACCTTTGCTTTCATAAGCCAATGCTGGGCCTCACCTTACATTGCGACTGCCAGTGATCGAGAGGCAGCACTCATCATTAGGACAGCTGCAACCAGACAACCGATTGGATCTGGTTTAATCGAGATTTACTATACTCTATTCGAATGACTATTTTAGTTACATAGTTACAAGCCAAATTCAGTATTATCCCTGAGATCAGGCACTGTCAGAAGGGATATTGATCTGAAGTGTCTCATGCACCCAACAGTTGACAAATAGCCAAATCATGAGTTTTGCTGAGTTTGGTACCCAAGTTACTGGATCATGTGACTCGAAAATTTGTGGAAAAATTCCAAAGCTGAATCTTGACTCAGTCGAAGAAGTGACTCATCACAGCTTACATCATTATGTCAGAACAATCAACTTCTAATCCCAGTCATAATTCTGTTCCCATGCCAGTGCTAGAAGCCAAAATTGATGCGCTTACAGCACAAATCTCCCAATTAGTGTCAGTATTGGCAGCATCACAGCCCAAACCAGCAGAAATAAAACCAGAGATTGTGGAAGATAAAGATGATGAGATGGAGAAGATGGTGGAGTAGATGTCTCAGGATGATGTGCAGGCAGTGGAGAGATCTGAAAGTGGAAAAGTGTGCTTACCTAAATATGCACCCCCACAAATCTTTGACAGTACCATGGAGAATACAAAGTCCTTCATCAGCTCTATAGTATTGTACATCCATGGGAGGAAGCCTGAGTTTCATACAACTGAGTCTAGGATTATGTTTGCTCTCTCATACATTCAGGGGGGGAAAGCACAGTTCTGGAGAAACAAAGCTATTCATCAAATTGCTGCGGGATATAAATCATTTGCAACCTTCAGGGAATTTCTGGAGGGACTGGAGGCACAGTTTGGAGACCCTAATCCAAAGGCGATGGCTAATGCAAAATTAAAAACCATGCGCCAAGGTTCTCTAATGGCAGACAAATTCATTTTGCAGTTCAGGCAGAAGCTTCACAGACAGATATGGGAGAAGCTGCATTGGTAGAATTTTTGAAAGCAGGATTAAATCCCTCTTTATTTCAAGTCTATCTATCGACTACATTCTATGCCAGAGGTTGGATGAGTGGTACAATTGGGCAATGTGCCTTGATCGGCAATATCGACAGGAACAGGCGGAGTCAAAATTGATGTATGATGTATGGAAATGCCAATTTGGAAAGTCATCAGGAGGAAAGTCCAAGAAAGGAAGGATGCCTCAGGTACAAACTCTGAGGGCACAGCCACTGGCCATGGCAGTGACACCTATTGTTAAGGAGTCAGCAGCATCAGGAGATGCAATAAATGTTGATCAAGAAGGGAGACAAGCCCCACTTAAATATTTTAACTGTGGGCAATTAGGGCAGATTGCCATGAATTGTAGGCAGAAAAGGAACATTAGGGAAGTGACAATTGAAGAAGTGAAGTTGGAGGAAGATAAGCAGAAGAATTTTGTAGAAGAGTCCCAGTGAAGGTTTCCCCATTGGTGACCCAGAATCATTACAATGTATTAGTATCTGAGGAAACCCAGAGTGAACCTGAAAGAGAAACTGAGGAGTACGACCATCATCACTTATGTGATAAAGAGAAATACCCAGTCTTATTTCTGAAAACCCCTAAATTCTTTATTTGCTCCATGTGAATGGAACCCAAAATCACCTTGACAGTTGGATTGAAGACAGTAGACACACATGCAGCAATTGATGTGGAGGCATTGCTCAACAGTGGTGCTACTGGGTTATTCATTAATTGATCCATAATTACTGGAAATGGTATTAGCATGCATAAACTGCCACAACCTATAATGGTATACAATATTGATGGCACGATTAATCATGGAGGAACTATTAAAGAGGAGGTGACAATGACACTAAAGTATCAGGATCATCAAGAATGAGCCATATTTGAGGTGTGTGACCTTGGGAAAACCAATCTAATAATTGGATGTCCATGGTTATAAAAACATGACATGGAAATTGATTGGAAAATGGGGAAGGTACACATGACTCATTGTCATAAGGAATGTAATGTATATGGGAGGAAACTAAAAAAGGAGAAGAAGGAAAGGAAAGACAAAGAGCATCCAAGGAAATATTCTGTTACGATGGAGGAAGTGGAAGATGAGGACATGCCAAATGGGGAAGTTCCAATTATGACCAATAAGGAAGAACAGAAGCAAACCTTTAGGGAAATTTGTGGAGGACAGTCATGGAATAAAATGCTGTGAAAGTGGAGAAGCCAGTGGAAGGGTGGGTACCAAAAGCATATCATAAATATTTGTCTGTCTTTCAGAAGAAGGAATCTGAGCAAATGCCAGTGCGAAAGCCATGGGATCATGCAATTGAGATGAAGCCAGAATTTGTGCTGAAGAAGTCAAAGGTCTACCCATTATCTCCAATGGAACAAGAAGAAGTGGATGCATTCCTTAATGAACAATTGCGCAAGGGATACATTCGACCTTCAAAATGACTGCAGAGATCCCCAATATTCTTTGTACCAAAGAAAGATCAGAGGAAGAGGATGTGTACAAATTATAGGTATCTGAATGAGTGGACAGTGAAGAATGCCTACCCTTTGCCATTGATGTGTTCAGTTGGTACTCAGTGAAGAGTCTCAACAGAAGGAATGAACACTAAACCTACAGCTGCAGGTGTGCTCGGGGTGAGGGGGTTCACTTAGAGGGCCTCGGATCATCCTTCAAGGCACAAAGACTATGAAGAGGCTGGTATGATGGTTTGCAATGTGCACACTAAGTTGTGTACACAAAAAGGAAGGTATGCACAATGGCAAAAAAGTGTGCAATGCAAAGGGGCAAAAACATGCAGTGCAGAAAAACACGCAACAAGAGCGGAAAAATGCACAATGACGATGGGGGTGGAAAGTAGGAGGTTTAGCAGGACAAGGACTGTACTGGAGTGTGTCGAAGGGGCAGCACACAAGCTAGGAATGCAGGTGAAATGTGCATGCAACTAAAAGAAAAAATGTGCAAATGGTGCACAAAATGCAGCTATATAATGAAGGGTGCAAACGATGTGCAAATGCAGCTATATAAAGGGCACACTGCAAAAGTGCATGAATAAAGATGAAGGATGCAAATGAAGGGATGAAACATGGCAATACAATGAGGGATGCAAACAATATGCAAATGCAGCTATATGAGGGATGCACTACAAAGGTGCACGAACTGGACGATGGTGCACAGACTATGTGTGATGCTGAACGAACTATAAACTATGTGGGGGGAAAGAGCCTCTGGATTCTCTGTGTACCTTGGTACTATGTACAAATGGCTTATGCAGTAAAATAAAGTATAAAAATAGAAAGCACCATGTGCTACCCACAAGTCTATCCATTGGCCCATCTAAACACAACTGCTGATGCCACTGCCTTAGCCAATAAGATTTGCGCATGCTATAGCCCAATACCCAACTGTTCCAGCGCAATGTTCCATTTTTGGTGTGCTTTAGATCTTATGTGCTCTGCCCAATTAATCTGCTTCGGTGTTATGTGTTGCATGCTGTGTCTTAGTAATAGTGATATGATCGACCTGTGCCAGTTACCAGATAGCGCTTTCAGAATATGAGCCTGGCACATCGTTTGATGACTTTTGCATTGCAGTATTCAAGTTCTATCCTTAAATAGAAGACGAATGAAGATACAGCATTTTGGACATGGATACACTCGTTGGTGAACAGCTTCGCACCGGTATTTTTGACATGATCGATTTAGGAGCTTATTACAGGTCATTCTACAAGATCACAAGCTTCCTTTGCTCGAAACATAGACTCTCAGAGGCTGAACAGAGTTGAGCTTTTGTTTGAGGCTTTCGAATGAACTTATGGACTCAAATTGCAGATCATCTCGAAGTAAAGTTTCCTGATCATTATCCCGATGACCAATATATGCTGAACAACATCCACAATGCCACGCAATATGTTATAGCATCCTCGAATTTGTACTCCATTCCCCAGAAATTGATTTCAGCCTCAAATGTATCGCAATCTAGCATATTGATTGACTTTGAAGACATTTCACACCTTCTCAAGAAGTTTGCATTAAATCTCACATCAGTTATCACAGCTTCAAATTTGACCAGATCAGCGCCTGAACTTCCTGCTTCGACCTCATTCCTTACCAACACTGCACCTTTGACTACATCGAACCAAGCATCTAATGGTATACCTCACGGCTCGAACATTTGCCCTTCAAAATCATCATGTCGCGCCTCCTGGGCTCTATTGCATCTTCCCAGCTTTGTCACACACGTCAATGCCAGTCTCATTGTCTTTGCCCTCGATAGTTCCAGCTTCATCACCCACGTCCATTCCAATCCCATCGTCTTTGCCTTCAGTAGTTCCAGCCAAGGCCACTCTAACAGTCGCACCTTCATCAGCTTCGAACTCAATCTCACCTCTGATATCAAAGTGATGCCAATTGGAAATGCAGAAGAACTATAAGGAGATGCTGTGCAATGCCAAATAGTGCCAAAGTGCCCAAATTACATGAAAGCATCCAAGTGTGCACAGCTCAATGCCAAATAGGTGCAAAGTGCCCAGATTAGATGAGAATGCGCAGTTGGGTCATGATGCAATTGTGGTATGCCTTGAATAAGTGCCCTAGTAAGCTGGGAGCCATGACGTGCAGCACAATAGATGTGGTGAAGGGTTGTTGCATGTGATAAATGAATAGTGCAATGAGTGCACAGCAAAGAATGTGAGTTGCTGGTAAAGTGTAAAAGAGTGCATGAAGGTGCATCGAGCCCGCAGTAACTGTGAAAGGCAGATAATGAGTGTAGGGGGCGCACGAAGGCAGCTTGAAGCGTAACAAGGTGCATCTAAGGTGCACGATAGAAGGCAGCTAAGGGGGACCCAAAGATGCAGTAGAAATGTAAAAGGTGCACAAAAGTGCACCTATGCGGTTAAAGGCATGCAAAAGTGCATGAGAGTGCATGGAAACACACGAGGGCACACTGGGGCACATGAAAGCATACAGAAGCACATGAGAGTGCACAGAAGCACATGAGAGTGCACAGAAGCACACAAGAGCACATGAGAGCACATGGAAGCACATAAGAGCACACTGCACAAAATGAGTAAAAGTCATTCAAGAGGTGCACACAATTGCAAAAAATGCTGTAGTATGAGCTCAGGGCAATAGGGTGCTGTATCACCATTGATCTCAGAGATAATTGACAAGGTGGGAGAGGCCAAGGTCTTTGCGAAATTGGATTTATGCTGGGGGTACAATAATGTATGAATAAGGAAAGGAGATGAGTGGAAGGCTGCATTGGCCATGCATTGAGGATCTTTTGAGCTGCTTGTCATGTTTTCTGGGATGACCAATAATCCCCTGACTTTTCAAAATATGATGAACGACATTTTCAAGGACATAATAGACAAAGGTGTGGTAATAATATTTATGGATGACATTCTGGTATTCATGGAGGATGAAGAAAACCATGAAGCAATAGTGCAGGAGGTACTACAAAGATTGGCAGAGAATGATTTATTTGTAAAACTGGAGAAATGTGTGTTTGGAGCAAGTGAGATCAAGTTCTTGGGATTAATGATTGGTCCTGATGGAATCAAGATGGATCCTATCAAGGTACAGGCAATTGTTGATTGGCCCGTGCCCACCCGTATCAAGGAGGTTCAACCTTTCTTAGGACTCGCAAATTATTATTGTCACTTTGTACATAATTTTTCCAAAATTGCTGCACTCTTACACAACCCTATGCAAAAAGGAGTAGTGTGGAGATGTGGGGAACAACAGCAGACAGCATTTGAAGAGTTGAAGAGGAAGTTTGTGGAAGAACCAATATTAGCCCCAGTAGATTTCATGCATCCCTTACGAGTATAATCAGATGCATCTGACTTTGCTACTGGAGCAGTATTATCAATGCTATGTGAAGATGACAAATGGCATCCTTGTGCATATTTGTCCTGAGGGTTGAATGATGTGGAAAGGAATTATAATGTGCATGACAAGGAGATGTTGGGAGTAATATGAGCATTGGAAGCATGGAGACATTATTTGGAGGGATGTATGCATCAGATCAAAATTTGGACAGATCATCAAAATCTGCAGTACTTCATGTCCGCTAAAAAACTTAACCATTGGCAAGCATGTTGGGCATTATTCCTATCACATTTTAATTTTCACTTAGTTCACAAAGCAGGAAGCTTGATGAGGAAAGCAGATGCATTATCCAGATGTACAGATCACAAAAGGGGGGTGGAGGAGGACAATAAAAATGTTACCCTACTCAAACCCGAATACTTTCATATTTGTGCTATGCATCAAGGGCATCTATTGGTGGATAGCTCAGAGATGGAAATGTTGTCTAAAATTAGACCATGTTTGACAAGTAGTGGAAGCTGTGAAAGCTCTGAAGGGAAAGAAGAAAGGTAATATTAAAGGAGATGAATGGGTTGAGGAGCAAAAATTGGTGTTATTCGAGGAAAGGTGTATGTACTGAAGGATCAAGATTTGTGAAGAAAGATCATTCAGTTACATCATAATATGCCAACTGCTGGACATCCAGGAAGATGGAAGACATTGGAGTTAGTAATGAAAAATTATTGGTGGCCTAGAATTTTAAAATATGTCTTGGGGTATGTGGATGGATGTGATACATGCATGAGGGGAAAGAAATTTTCAGAAAAACCTGCAGGGAAATTAATGCCGAACCTTATACCTAAAGTGCCATGGTGAGATATATCTGTGGACTTTATCACAGGATTACCTGAAGCTCAAGGATATGATGCGATATTTGTAGTATGCAACTGCTTCACAAAGGAGGTCCATATTATTCCTACTACTACAGAAACCTCATCATTAGGCTTGGTGAACCTCTACCTAAATCAGGTATGGCAGTTACATGGATTACCTGATACCATTATCTCTGATCATGGAACCCAATTTGCTTCTGCATTTATGTGAGAACTAAACAATACATTGGGAATTCAAACCAAATTATCTATGGCATATCACCTGCAAACTAATGGGCAGACAGAGAGAATGAACCAGGAGTTGGAGCAGTACCTATGCATGTTTGTCAACTACCGACAAACTGATCAGCCCGAATGGCTGGCAATTGCCAAATTTTCCTACAATAATAAATTCCATTTGGCTACTTGCATGTCACCCTTCTTTGCTAATTATGGGTATCATCCCCATATGGGCATAGAACCCCAAAGGGAAATCAAGGTACAGTCAGTAGAAGACTTTGTATCTAAAATGCAACAGGTACAGGAAGAAGGAGAGGTGGCATTGATGAAAGCATGTGATGATATGATGCAACACGCAGATCGTACTCGAGCCATTGCTCCAGAGTACAAAGTTGGTGACTTGGTTTGGCTAAGTACCAAGGATCTAAATATCCCACAACCTTCAAGAAAATTGATGGAGAACCAAGTTGGCCCATATGCGATTTCCAAAGTAATTTAGCCCAATGTGGTAGTGCTAAGATTACCTCGATCATTCAAGATTGATCTCAAGATTAACATTTCCTGCCTACACCCTTACCACCCACCCACTATTCCCAGTCAATAAACTACTCTGAAACCTCCAATAATGGTAGAAGGTGCTCCAGAATATGTAGTTGAAGAAATTCTAGACTCATGTCTTCAATGAAATAAATTGGAGTTCTTAATAAAGTGGAAGAACTACACCAATGAAAATAACTCATGGGAACCTGAGGAGAATTGTAAGCAAGCACATAATGCAATTGCTCAATTCTTTAAACTTAATCGAAATGCTCCACATCACATTTGCAAGAATGGTATATGAGGGGATGAACTTTCAGCCTTACCAAAATTTCACAGAGGGGACAGATACAATAATTTCTCACCTGAAAGTCGAGGAATAAAAGGGGGGTAATGTTAGGAAACAGCCCCATTACATAATAATACTTTATTTTATTTTATTACATCAAATTATGCTACCCTATGCCAAAGAATGCTACATTTTGTTAGCATGAGAATTTTATTTTGCATGCATCAATATGTACACACATGTACAAGCACATCAGTAGCAACATTGTACAATATGTGTAACATAGTAAATAAACTGTAAATATATACCTAGGGGACCTCAGTTGTGTTCTCTTAGGTATTGTTAGGAAACAGTCTCCTAACATGCCTATTACATAATAATATTTTATTTTTATTTTATTTTATTTTATTTTATTTTATTACATCAAAATATGCTACCAAATGCCTATAAACACTTTATTTGTCAGCATGGGAATTTTGTATTTACATGCATCAATATGTACAGTGACTCACAAAACTGAGTCAATGTTTTGCACTTTTTAATTTATTGTTGAATAACTTCCCATAAACAGCAAAACCAAACAAGGTATTGGTGTACCGAATAACATACATGATCAGGGCTACCAAACAAACAAAGAATTATGTAATTTTAATCATCCCTCATGGAGATATGATCATTTAAATTCAGGGACTCATTGACTCAGTTTTGTGAGGTGGTATCAATATTATGATAAATTGTAATTCTAGTATTTTGTATGACCTCCCTTGGCCTTAATAACTGCTCCCAACCTTCTAGGCATGCTTTCAATCAAATTCTGACACACCTCTGATGGAATATTATTCCACTCTTCCACTACTCTTCCCCATAACTCCCAAATTCCTTTTGATGCTGTTGGATACTTGTCTAACTGGTTCTTGAAATGATCCCATTGATGTTCAATAGGGCTGAGGTCTGGAGATTGGGCAGGCCAATCCAGAAGAGTAATATTGTTGTTCTCCATCCATTTCTTGGCCTTTTTTGAGGTATGCTTGGGGTCATTGTCTTGTTGAAAAATCACCTCTTCTCCAGAAATTCCACTCTCCTCCAAGCTAGGCAGCATATGGTCCTTCAAAATGGACACATACTGGTCAGCATTCATCCTCCCCTCAACCTCTGCAAGATGCCCCACTCCATTCCATCCCATACACCCCCATACCATAATGTTTCCTCCCCCAAATTTGACAGTTCCCTGCACCTCTCTCTCAATCAGCCCCTCTCCCTTCTGTTTCCAGACCCACTCTCTCCCATCTGACCCAAACCTGTTAATTTTAGTCTCATCTGACCAAATAACCTTTCTCCAGTCCTCCACAGTCCACTCTCTATACTTCTGAGCAAAAGCCAATCTTGCTTTCCTATGCCTTATACTAAGCAAAGGCTTTTTCTTCTTCACCACAGCCTTGAATGAGTTTTTTCTGAGAACTCTTCTGACTGTTTCTGAGGAGACTGGAGTGGGGATGATGCTGTTGATGTAATGGGTGGCCTGAACAGCATTTGCAGCCTTGCCAGTGGTGATTTGGGTAAGGATAGCTCTCTGAGAGGTAGATGAGAGCTTAGAAGGATGACCACCAGAGGGGGAATCCAGGTTTGGATGGAGAGCCCTGAGTGTTCTGGATACACTAGACTGGCTGAGGTTGAGTTTAGAGGCAATATTGTGGGTAGAATAATGATTGGAGGCCAGGGAAAGAATGTTTTCCTTCTGAGCAGAGGAGATGGGATGCATTGGAGAATATTGAAGTATGAAGAATGCTAGTCCTAATTAAATACTATAATTTAAGGTCCCATCAAGGGTCACATCACCTTAGAAACCATCTGTCAAGTTTTTGACATTATACAGTTGGTGGAGCATCAGATTCTAATATTTCTAACTACCCCTCACAAAACTGAGTCAATGAGTCCCTGAATTAAAATAATCATATCTCCATGAAGGATGATTAAAATTACATAATTCTTTGTTTGTTTGGTAGCCCTGATCATGTATGTTATTTGGTACACCAATACCTTGTTTGGTTTTGTTGTTTATGGGAAGTTATTCAACAATAAATTAAAAAGTGCAAAACATTGACTTAGTTTTGTGAGTCACTGTACATGCCTGTATGTGCACTGATATGGCTCCCCCTATCGCCCTGTGCACATACTACGGCATTTTTTGCAATTGTGTGCACCTCCTAGATGGCTTCTGCACACTTTGCGCAGCATGC
Source organism: Tricholoma bakamatsutake (assembly GCA_029959215.1). Lineage (NCBI taxonomy): Eukaryota > Fungi > Basidiomycota > Agaricomycetes > Agaricales > Tricholomataceae > Tricholoma > Tricholoma bakamatsutake. Next base: position 11,802,775 of record CP114860.1, on the reverse strand, counting down.
TTTTGTGTGCTTTTGTGTGCCTTTGTATGCTTCTATGCACTTTTGCATGCCTTTGACTGCTTAGGTGCACTTTTGTGCGCCTTTTACATTTCTACTGTGCCTTTGGATCCCCCATAGCTGCCTTCTGTCGTGTGCTCTAAATGCACCCTGTTATGCTTCAAACAGCCTCTGTGCGCCCCCCCCCCCCCACACTCCTTATCAGCCTTTCACAGTTATTGCGTGCTCGAGGCACCTTTATGTGCTCCTTTTATGCTTTACCTGGAACTCACATTCTTTGCTGCACACTCATTGCACTATCCTTACCACACACACAACAATCCACCACACCAATTGCACTGCGCATCATGGCTTCCAGCTTACTGGCACGTTTATTCGAGGCACACTGCAATTCCAGCATGAGCGAACTGTGCATTCTCATGTAATCGGAGTGCTTTGCACCTATTTGGCATTGGACTGTGCGTGCTTGGGTGCTTTCACATAATCCAGGTGCTTTGGTGCTATTTGGCCTCGCACTGCATCTCCTTATAGTTCTTCTGGATTTCCAATTGGCATTGCCTTATCTGGTAACCAGCACAGGTCAATCATGTCATTATTACTAAGGCACAGCATGCGATGCATAACACTGAAGCAAATTAATTGGGAAGAGCGCACGGGACCCAATGCGCACCAAAAATAGAGCATCACACTGGAACAGTTGGGTATTGGGCTATAGCATGCGCAAATCTTATTGGCTAAGGTAGTGGCATAGTGTGGTCATGTTTAGATGGGCAAATGGATGTGCTTGTGGGTAGCACATGGTGCTTTCTATTTTTATACTTTATTTTATCATTTTTTATCATATAAGCCATTTGTACATAGTAGGCGGACAGATAGATAATCCAGAGGATCTTTCCCCCCCCTCATAGTTCATAGCTCAGTCAGTGTCACACATAGTCTGTGCACCAGCGTAAGTCTGTGTGCCTTTGTAGTGCACCCTTTGTATAACCACATTTGCATATTGTTTGCGTCCCCTCGTCATATTGCTGCATTTCATCTCTGCATTGCATCCTTCATCTTCTTTTGTGCACTCTTGTAGTGCACCCTTCATATAGCCGCATTTGTGCACTGTTTGCACATTTGATCATATAGCCGTGTTTTGCACACCATTTATGCATTTTTCCACCCATTGCACTCGCATGCCATTTGTGTCCCAAACCTGTGTGGCACCCTTGCAGCACATCCCAGTGCTGTCCTTGTCCCACTACACCTCCTGCTTTCATCTCCCTCGTTGTTGCACATTTTTGCCCCTCTGCATGGTGCACTTTTTCACTGTTGCGCATACCTTCCTTTTTGCATACACAACTAGTGCGCACCTTGAGAACCACCGTACCAGCCTCTTCGTAGTCCCTGCGCCCTGAAGGACAATCTGAGGCCCTCTAATTAAACCCCCTCACCCTGAGCACACCTGCAGTTGTAGGTTTAGTGTTCACCCCTTCTGTTGAGACTCTGCATTGAGTACCAACTGAACACATCAGCGTGTCGGTAGCAACATAGTACAATATGTGTAACATAGTATATAACCTTAAAATATATACTGGGGGACCTCAGTTGAGTTCTCTTATTTATTCCATCCACATTTGTGGTGCGAAACACCTATTTCAGCCAACTGATCTATTTTTAACCCATCACATCAAAACCATCAAAACCCCCCATCATGCGTGCGTGCCCCGCCACCTTCTTGTAGGAGAGCCTGCACGGTCCAGCTAGCAGAACAGTGGGTGTTGCCCTAACAGAAGAACTCAACTACCCCATCAGTGCGCCTTCTCTTACATGCACATACGTCATTGTTTCAGCATGCCACAACTGCTTACTTATCATTTCGGCAAGAGCCAGAATTAATTGTATATATGTATTTACCTTGTTTTTGTAAGCCGATGCCAGGCCTCACCTTACATTGTGACCACCAGTGATTGAGAGGCAGCGCTCATCATTAGGACAGCTGCAACCAGACAACCGATCAGATCTGGTTTAGTCGAGATTTACATTCCTCTATTCGGATGACTATTCTAGGTAGTTACTAGCCAAATTCAGTAATAACCCCAAGATCAAGCACTGTTGGAAGGGTTATTGATCTGAAGTGCCTAATTGGTGACAAATAGCCGAAATCATGTGTTTTGCTGTGTTTGGTACCTGAATTGCCAGATCATGTGACTCAAAATTTTGCGAAAAAATTCTGAAGCCAAATCTTGACTCAGCTGAAGAAGTGACTCATCACAGCTTACGTCATTATGTCAGAATCATCAACTTCGAATCCTGGTCACAATCCTGTTCTCATGCCAGCCCTAGAAGCGAAAATTGATGCGCTTACAGCACAAATGTCCCAGTTAGTGTCAGTATTAGCAGCATCCCAGCCCCAACAAGCAGAAATAAAAGCAGAGACAGTAGAAGATAAAGATAATGAGATGGAGGAGATGGTGGAGTGGATGTCTCAGGAGGATGTGCATGCAGAGGAGAGATCTGAGAGTGGAAAAATGTGTTTACCTAAATATGTGCCCCTGCAAATATTTGATGGTACCATGGAGAATACAAAATCCTTCATCAGCTCCATAGTCTTCAAGAGTATATTCATGGGAGAAAGCCCAAATTTTGTATGACCGAGTCTAGGATTATGTTTGCTCTCTCATACATCCAAGGAGGGAAAGCACAGTTCTGGAGAAATGAAGCCACTAATCAAATTGCCATGGGATATAAACCATTTGCAACCTTCAGGGAATTTTTGGAGAGATTGGAGGCACAGTTTGGAGACCCTAATCCAAAGGCGACAGCTAATGCTAAATTAAAAACCATGCGCCAAGGTTCTCTGACTGCAAACAAATTTATTTTGCAGTCCAAGGCAGAAGCATCACAGATGGATATGGGAGAAGCTGCATTGGTAGAATTTTTGAAGGCAGAATTAAATCCCTCATTATTCAAGTCTATCTATCGACTACCTTCTATGCTGGAGAGGTTGGACAAGTGGTATAATTGGGCAATGCGTCTTGATCGGCAATATCAACAGGAACAGGCAGAGTCGAAATTGATGTATGGAAATGCCAGATTTGGAAAGTCATCAGGAGGAAAGTCCGAGAAAGGAAGGACACCTCGGGTACAAACTCCGAGGGCACAGCCACTGGCCATGGCAGTGACACCTATTGTTAAGGAGTCAGCAGCATCGATGGATGCAATGGATGTTGATCAAGTAGGGAGATGAGCCCCACTTAAATGTTTTAATTGTGGGCAATTAGGGCATATGGCTTGGAATTGTAGGCAGAAAAGGAAGATTAGGGAAGCGACAATCGAGGAAGTGAAGTTGGAGGAAGATAAGCAGATGAATTTTGTGGAAGAGTCACAGTGAAGACTTCCCCATTGGTGACCCAGAATCAATATAATGTATTAGTATCTGAGGAAACCCAGAGTGAACCCAAAAGAGAAATTGAGGATTATGACCATCATCATTTAGGCAATAAAGAAAAATGCCCAGCCTTATTTCTGAAGACCCCTAAATTCTTTATTCACTCTGCACGGATAGAACCCGAAATTAGCTTGACAGTAGGATTGAAGACAGTGGACATGCATGCAGCAATCAATGTGGAGGCATTGCTTGACAGCAGTGCTACTGGATTATTCATTAATCGATCCTTAATTACTGGAAATGGTATTTGCATGCGTAAACTGCCACAACCTATAATGGTGTACAATATTGACAGTATGATCAATCATGGAGGAACTATTAAGCAGGAGGTGACGGTGATACTGAAGTATCAGCATCATCAGGAATGAGCTGTATTTGAAGTGTGCAACTTTAGGAAAACCAGTCTAATAATTGGATGTCCATGGTTACAAAAGCATAACCCGGAAATTTATTGGAAAACTGTGAAGGTACATATGACTCATGGTCCTAAAGAATGTAATGTGTATGGGAGGAAAGTAAAAAAGGAGAAGAAGGAAAAGAAAGAGAAAGAACAATTAAGGAAGTATTTTGTTACGATGGAGGAAGTGGAAGATGAGGATCTGCCAAACAGGGAAGTTCCAGTCATGACAAGTAAGGAAGAACAAAAGCAAACCTTTAGGGAAATTTGTGGAGGACAGTCATGGGATAAAAATGCTGTGAAAGTAGAGAACTCAGTGGAGGAGTGGGTGCCAAAAGCCTACCATAAATATTTGTCAGTTTTTCAGAAGAAGGAATTGGAGCGAATGCCAGTGCGAAAGCCATGGGATCATGCAATTGAGATAAAGCCAGGATTTGTGCCAAAGAAGTCAAAAGTCTATCTGTTATCTCTGAAGGAACAAGAAGAAGTAGATGCATTCCTTAATGAACAATTGCTCAAGGGATACATATGACCTTTGAAATCACTGCAGACATCACCAGTATTCTTTGTACCAAAGAAGGATCAGAGGAAGAGGATGTGTACAGATTATAGGTCTTTGAATGAGTGGACAGTGAAGAATGTGTACCCTTTGCCGTTAATCTCAGAGATAATTGACAAGGTGGGAAAGGCCAAGGTCTTTACAAAATTGGATTTATGCTGGGGGTACAACAATGTACAAATAAAGAAAGGAGATGAGTGGAAGGCTGCATTCTCCATGCGTCGAGGATCCTTCGAGCCGCTTGTCATGTTTTTTGGGATGACCAATAATCCCCCAACTTTCCAAAATATGATGAACGACATTTTCAAGGACGTGATAGACAAAGGCATGGTAATAATATTTATTGACAATATTTTGATATTCATGGAGGATGAAGAAAACCATGAGGTGATAGTGCAGGAGGTGTAGAAAAGATTGGCAGAGAATGATTTATTTATTAAACCGGAGAAGTGTGTGTTTTGGGCAAGCAAGATTGAGTTCTTGGGATTAAAGATTGGTCCTGATGGAATCAAAATAAATCCTATCAAGGTACAGGCAATTGTTGATTGGCCCATGCCCACCTGTATCAAGGAAGTTCAGGCTTTCTTGGGACTCACCAATTTTTATTGTCACTTTGTTCATAATTTTTCCAAAATTGCTGCACCATTACACAACCTTATGGGTAAGGGAGTAGTGTGGAGATGGGGAGAACAGCAGCAGACAGCATTTGAGGAGTTGAAGAGGAAGTTTGTGGAAGAGCCAATATTAGCCCCAGTAGATTTCACATGTCCCTTACGAGTGGAATCAGATGCATGAGACTTTGCTACTGGAGCAGTATTATCAATGTTATGTGAAGATGACAAATGGCATCCTTGTGCATATTTGTCTCAAGGATTGAATGATGTGGGGAGAAATTATAATGTGCATGATAAAGAGATGTTGGGAATAATACGAGCATTGGAAGCATGGAGACATTATTTCGAGGGATGTATGCATCAGATCAAAATCTGGACAGACCATCAAAATCTGCAGTACTTCATGTCTGCTAAAAAGCTTAACCATCGACAAGCGCATTGGGCATTATTCCTATCGCATTTTAATTTTCACTTAGTGCACAAAGCGGGAAGCTTGATGAGGAAAGCAGATGCATTATCAGATGTACAGATCATAAAAGGGGAGTGGAGGAGGACAATAAAAATATTACCCTACTCAAACCTGAATATTTTCATATTTGTGCTATGTGTCAAGGGCATCTATTGGTGGATAGCTCAGAGATGGAAATGTTGTCTAAAATTAGACAATGTTCAGAGATGGATGATGAAGTGGTGGAAGCTGTGAAAGCTTTGAGGGGAGAGAAGAAAGGTAATATTAAAGGAGATGAATGGGTTGAAGAACAAGGGTTAGTATTGTTCAGAGGAAAGGTATATGTACCGAAGGATCAAGATTTATGAAGGGAGATCATATGGTTACATTATAATACACCAGCTGCTGGACATCCAGGAAGGTGGAAAATGTTGGAGTTGGTAATGAGAAATTATTGGTCGCCTGGAATTTCAAAGTATGTGTTGGGGTATGTGGATGGGTGTGATATGTGCATGAGGGGGAAGAAATTTCCAGAAAATCCTGCAAGGAAATTAATGCTGAACCCTATACCTAAAGCACCATGGCAAGATATATCTGTGGACTTTATCACTGGATTACCTGAAGCTCAAGGATACAATGCAATATTTGTAGTATGTGACTGCTTTACAAAGGAAGTCCATATCATTCCTCCTCTATCTAAATCAGGTATAGCAGTTACATGGATTCCCTGATATGGTTATCTCTAATCATGGATCACAATTTGCTTCTGCATTTATGCAAGAGTTAAATAACATATTGGGGATTCAAACCAAGTTATCTATGGCATATCACCCACAAACTGATGGGCAGACAGAGAGAATGAATCAGGAGTTGGAGCAGTACCTATGCATGTTTGTCAATTACCAACAAACTGACTGGCCTGAATGGTTGGCAATTGCTGAATTTTCTCACAATAATAAACTCCATTCAGCTACTCGCATGTCATCCTTCTTTGCTAATTGTGGGTATCATCCCAGAATGGGAGTAGAACCTCCAAGGGAAGTCAAGGTACAGTCAGTGGAGGACTTTGTGTCAAAAATGTGAAAGGTGCAGGAAGAAGCAGAGGTGGCATTGATGAAAGCACGTGATGACATGATGCGACACATGGATCGTAATCGAGCTGTTGCTCCAGAGTACAAAGTTGGTGACTTGGTATGGCTAAGTACCAAGGATCTGAATATTTCACGACCTTCAAGAAAGCTTATGGAGAAGCAAGTTGGCCCATATCCAATTTCTAAAATAATTTCACCCAATGTGGTAGTGTTAAAATTACCTCAATCATTCAAGATTGATCCTGAAATTAACATTTTCTGTTTATGCCCTTACCACCCACCCACTATTCCTGGTCAACAAACTACTCCACAACCTCCAATAATGGTAGAAGGTGCTCCAGAATATGTTGTGGAAGAGGTTTTGGACTCACGTCTTCGACAGAATAAATTGGAGTTCTTAATCAAGTGGAAGAACTACACCGACAAAAATAACTCATGGGAACCCGAAGAGAATTGTAAGCAAGCACGTAATGCAATCGCCCAATTCTTTAAACATAATCCAAATGCTCTGCATCACATTGCTAGAATGGTGTATGAGGGGATGAATTTCCAGCCTTACCAGAATTCCACAGAGAGGACAGATACAATATTTTCTCGCCTGGAAGTCGAGGCATAAAAGGGGGGTAATGTTAGAAAACAGTCCCCTAACATGCCTATTACATAATAATATTTTTATTTTACTTTATTTTATTTTATTTTATTACAGCAAAATATGCTACCAAATGCCTATAAATGCTTTATTTGTCAGCATGGGAATTTCTATTTACACGCATCAATATGTATGTGCATGTATGTGCGCATTGGTAGCAACATAGTACAATATGTGTAACATAGTATATAACCTTAAAATATATACTGGGGGACCTCAGTTGAGTTCTCTTAGGTATTCCAGCCACATTTGTGGTGCGAAACACCTATTTCAGCCAACTGATCTACTTTTAACCCATCACATCAAAACCATCAAAACCCCCCATCACACGCGCGCGCCCCGCTGCCTTCCTGTAGGAGAGCCTGCATGGTCCAGCTAGCAGAACAGTGGGTGTTGCCCTAACAGGTATTCCATCCACACTTGTGGTGCAAAAAGCCTTTCTCAACCAACTCATCTATTAATAACCCCTCCCATCAAAACCATCAAAATCCCCATCACATGTGTGGATCCTGACCCCTTCTTGTAGAGAGAACCTGCACAGTCGAGCTAGCAGATAAGTGGGTGTCACCCTAGCAATGTGGGATGGGGGCCTGCTTCTCCAGATGCTTTGGTTGATTTGCGAAGGGTCGCAGGGAGGTAGTTTGCACAGAGTGAGACTATGTCTGGGATAGATATCTTCTTTCTTTTATGGTATAACTGATATCATAGGAGGCAGCACAGGCAGAGGAGGCAGCATGCACAGGAGAGGTAGCACACACACGACAGGCATCTCCACCATCTTGCACTGAAAATGCAGGATTTTTCTATTCATACCTGCTGCCCCCTCTACAGCAGGGGGCAGCCTTACACGTAATCTAAATTGCATTGCTCATTGGGAGTGATGCAGAAGTATTTTTTTCATAGTATCATGCTCATAAATTAGTGATACATATCATTAATAATGGTGATATATACCACCAGTTTGGCAGAGTGCACCAGTGAATGCAAGACATCAGACAATATCACCCAATCCAGGGTTAAGAACTTAGATTTTTATGAAGGGATGGAATTCAGTAGATTTTTGATTTTTTAAATAAGCTGGAATTATGAGGTGTATTGTAAATCTGTGTTAGTTAGTGCAGGAAAATCAACCTGACCAGTACACGGAAGAGTGACATTGGACAACTTCACAATTGCTACTGTTCTGTAACCTCGTCCAACCCTCAAGGCCCTCAAATCCCTTTCTTTTCTCTGAATTATTTATTTATTTCATCAATTATGCAATGCTGATCACACAATACTATCCATCACCACTTCCTCAAGCATCCTGTCCTCGTTCCTCCACAGATTACCCTTGGATTTTTTTGCAGTCTATAATATATACTTACCTTTATTTACCCATGCTTTCCAATTAACAGCACATCGAGTCGCTGTTGAGTTATCTTCAGATTATTGCCTTTTTGGGACCACTTGACTCAACCTACTCCCCGGTGCATAGCTCAGCCTCTCCTGCTCTTTGGATGGCTCATAACTCTAGGTAACATGTATTACTACAGTATTATGCCCTTATACCATTACTACATTGAGCTATGGAAGTCCTATGGACTTAAGTGAGTGACTATATCATATCTCAATACATCTACTTTCTACCACTCTTTTACAAACTAATTAACCATTAAAAGGTAGTAAATCTACTTGAACTACATTTATATGACTGTATATAAAGCCACTAGTGAGTCCCATGAGCTGGCATAGAGTAACAAGGAGGGTAGGTGAGTAGGTGACGATCTTACCTTGTAGGATGAAGTATTCACTATGTAGGTTACATTTTGAATATTAATTGATGGTAATGTACACACATAACCGCATGAAAGGGGTTTTGGACGATAGGAAAGGTGTGTGATTTATGGTGAGCAAAGTTCACTTCTGTTGAGGGGAACCATGCTCTGGTGAGCCAGGTCCTTCCTTTCCTGCTATATTCATTACTGACCCTTATTCTACTTTACTATTAGACCTAGGAATCGAAAAAGCTAACATTTTTGTGCCACGGATCTCACAAGGGAAGCATATCTCCTCCTGAGCACATTTTCTGTTTTCTGTCTATCCCAACAACTGCAGGGCCTTTAGGGGGTATATTCATTGAGACAGTTATGCTGTTTTTTCATGTCCATTTATGAGGGGAAAGGCCTAGTTATGCAGTCAAGTGACAACCTCTCCCCTCCCTATACAGGTACACTGACAGAGAGCACCTGGTCCCCAGCTCTCCCAACATCAATCCCCACATATACATACATTCTTATACCCTCTACATACAATTTTTTTAGCTGGAGATGATGCACAAGCCCACTAGATGGCACTTCCTCCCCTCATTCTATCACTTCTCCCCATTTCTCCCCTTCCTGCCATATGTAGCACCCTCTCCAGTTGAGTATACACATTATATATGACTAAATCATGCATTAATAGTATAGCCTCTCAATGAAGAGTGGACACCTTTTCTCCTCCCCTTATCAAAGAGAGAGTGCTTATTATAGGCCAAATATAGGCATAAATGTGAAAATAACTTTTTGTTGGCAATATATTACAATCCATAATAAAGCGAGCATGGTCACGTGAAGGGGTCGTGGGAATGATGACAAACTCAGAAGGGGTGGGAGAAAGATGACCAACTCCGAAGGGGCTGGGAAAAATTGAGAGGTGTGAGAAATGATGACAAATATAACTTAAAGGTGGGAACTTTTTTCTTGGCTAATTTTTCACCACCTCGAACTTTTTTTTTTGGGTCTGGGCTCATTTTCTATGTAGAATAATGTCTGGATGACATGTAAGCAGCTGTATTGCAGTGTTTTCTGAATAAAATTTGACTGAGGAGCAACCATCATTCCATTTACTATGCTGTGAATGTTGAAATTAATTCCCTTGATGCATGCTGTATACATGAGGCGATACATGCAGCATACACATGTTACTGCGCATACATGTGGTATACACATTCCCGAGTCATGTGACATCCTTATTATTATGTATATAAGGAGAACCTGTACCATAGTAGGAATATAGTGTTCTTACCTCTGTTAAACCCTAGCTCTAAGACTAACTAAACCCCAGGTAGGTTATAAGGAACGTGTCGTCTCTTCCTCTGTGCAGCATATGTAGTCTGCTCCAACAGGTTATGGGCCCTGCTGGGCACGTCGCGAACGTGCCTTAACTGGCTGCGAACGACGTTGACTTCATTGTCTCCAAATTGTAACCTTGTGCTCTTTGTGAGCTGCATTGCGCTCTCTGTGAGCTGCATTTAAAAACCTAGGTTGACTAGGGTTAACCACTCTGAAGGAGTGTTTTTGCCTGAGAATATGGAACGTGTTTTCTTGAATAGAAGAACTGATTGAGCGCTTTTACCAGCTGCCACTACAACATCATGTCTTCAACTCTTGAAAAACTTGTACAAACTTTCGACGGCTCTAACTACATTCAATGGGCCAACTCAATGAAGGCATGGCTCAGATCTCAGGGCCTCTGGCAAATAACTAGCGGGATGGAACTAAAACCACCCATGGCACCTCCTTTGACGGCAACAAACGCTGCACTGGTAGCGGAAGCTAATGCCAAGCTCCAGACCTGGAACAATAAGAATGACCAGGCAATTGGTAGCCTAGTGCTCCGCCTGGCCCCCTCTATTCGGCAGCGTGCCAACACCAAGGACACTGCTGAGGAGGTATGGGATCTCATCCGCACCGACTATGGTGTGGACGGCCCCTCTCAAGTCTTTTCGGACTTTAGGTCCACTATAACGATCAAGATTCCGGCTGCGAATCCCACACCGGAGATCGCCAGAATGGCCGACAAGTTTGAGCGCCTCACGGCTGCCAATGTCGCCATCCCTGAACTAGTGCAGGCCATGATCTTACTTGCTGCGATGCCGTGCGAGTTCGATTCATTGTCCTCAACGGTCCTTAACACGACCGCCACTAGAGCCTTGACGTTTAAACATGTCAAGGACTCCATTGTCGCTGAAGCCTCACGCCGCACGGCAGTTGGGAAGCCCGCTGGCCAGCCTCAGGCCACCAAGCTTTCTGCTGTCAAGTGCAAAGGGGGAAACCCCAAATGGCAATCTCAGGGCAACAATGGAGAATCGTCCCGAAAACGTGGACGACGTGGGGACAGAAAGACTAAGGAGGAGAAGCCAAAAGAGAAACACACCCACCTCGCCTCACAAGCCTCTACCACCATAAATGGTAATGGCACCATCATACCACCGATGCCGCTCATACAGCGCATCGAGCACACTCCCACAAGGGATCCTCGCCGCCGACCGCCTGCACAGGCATATACGGGCGTGACCTCCTCTCGCTCGGTTTACGCCGAGTACCAGCAAGCTCGAGACACCCTCGAGCACATGCAACTTCCGCACAGCGCGAAAAATCTGCGACCGCTGGAAGAGCACCTTACGGTGCGAGAAGGTAAGAGAAGGAGGATAGAGCCAGAAACCGAGGCTATGATCGAGGAGGTAGAAGACGATACCATCTCTCTCGGATCAGAACCGCCGGCAACTGACGAGGAAGTGTGGAAGATCATCGACGAGATGCTCGTCAATGAACCCCTTGACACAGGGGCATATGATGATAGGTCAGTCCTTTTCCCTGCCACAAGCACAAGGATTAAAATTCCTATGAATACAGCGAACTTTTCATGTGAAATTTTACCGCTATTAAATGTATCATGGAATTATGTACATCTTAATATATGTGTTACGTGTGCAAGTGAAAAATGTAAGAGAGGTGCTGACTGGATCATGGATTCAGGCGCATCAAAACACTTCACTGGTGAAATTAAAGATTTTGCTTCTTACGAGCCTTTACCAAGAAAGGACTCTACCCTGGTTCAAACAGCCACGGGTACTACTCATATAGTAGGGAAAGGAGCAGTCTTCATTAGACACCAGGTAGTATGTCATGGGAAGTCAGAGACGCGTGAAATGCGATTATACCCCGTCTACTACATACCCGACTGTAATGCTCAATTACTGTCAATGGGCATCTTCTTACAAGACGGAAGTGATGTGCATGGTTCCTCCACACACATTTCATTTTTCAAGCAAGGAAACCCAATTATGGATTGCATCCCTCTTATGAAACGTGACACTATTTATTGGGCTCGGACTCATATATTGAGCACCAGGGGAATCAATGTCGTGACAATATATGTCGCAGACTACTCGACTTGGCATAAGCGACTTGGACACCCATCCAAAAAGGCGCTAGGGAAGATGCCTAATAGCACCATAAAATTCCCAAGGAATTTAATTATTCCTAAAGACAAAATTATATGTCCAGGGTGCGCTGAAGGGAAAATGACCTCAAAATCTTTTCCCGAATCAGATTCACGTGCAGAAAAACCCTTTGAATTAATACATTCCGATCTGAAGGAACTCCCAGTACTATCGTACCATAAACACAAATACTTTATTGTATTTCTGGATGACAAAACATCACATATCTGGGTCCAATGCCTTAGAAAGAAATCTGATGCTGCTGCGGCCATCAGACAATTTCGGGCAGTAGCTTTGACACAGTATGGCACTACAATCAAGCACTGGCGTGTTGATCCAGGGGGGGAGTTCAAGGATCGTGAGCTACAAAATGTGCTCAAGGACTTTGGCATCAAAATAGAGATGTCTGCACCCTACGTTCACCAACAGAATGGGCATGCAGAGCGTGCCATAAGGACAATAATGGAAAAGTCGCAAACCCTGCGATTTACTGCATGTCTACCACAATCATGGTGGGAATTTTGCATTGAACATGCAACACACCTATACAACCGAACCCTGATAAGGTGCCTGAAATGGCTGACACCGGTTGAGGACCTGACAAAGGTCCGCCCAGATCTAAACAATCTGAAGGTTTTTGGTTGTGGTGCTTACGTCTACCTACCCAAGGAGAAGCATCCAAACACATTGGCTCCTCGATCGGAGTTGATGACGTACCTTGGATTAGAAGATGGCATTAAAGCATACCGTTTCATGCGACCTAGTGGCGCAATATTCATTGGTGCTACAGCACTATTTGATGAAACATTGTTCCCATGCTGTCCCGGAGCTAAGACTCCTGCCAATACAGACCTTGGTGATTTTCCACCTCCAGAACCAGAAGATGATGACCACTCATCTGGAACGGATGGTGATGATTCTATACCGCCACAAGATCTGCCCCTTCCTCCATCATCAGAAAATGATGATGATGATGTACCAAGTGAGCAAAAGGTGCATGACAATGTGACAAATGCTCCTCCTCCGCCGCCTCCAGTAACCACTGAGGACTTTCGTCCAAGATGTGATGATCAACAGGAATGGCAGCAATTGCCCCGTCGATCAGGCAGGCAGAGGAACATCCCAAACCGTCCTGGCAATACCTATGGAGAGAAGCGACTCCCCTCTGACATAGAGAGAGACATTGCACGTGATCGATATTGGAAGAGATCTGTGGGTCAAGATTCGGATCATAACTGAACACGACCACAAACTCAACAGAAAGAACCGGTTGCTGGACTGAGTTCGGCACCCCACGAGAGTGTGCCCGATTCCAATGATCAAGAACATGATCACCCAATGGGGGAACCGGACGAAGCAGGTTATATTAAAAAGATAACCAAGGAAGGAGGAGATAAGCTTATTCGCTGGCTGTTGTCAAAAGCAGTCAAACCATCGAGCGAAATAAGCCAAGTTCCAAACCAATTTCACGATATTGCGCGCCTACCACGGCAGCAGCAACGTGAGTGGAAACAAGCTTGTCAAGAAGAATTAGAGGCTCTTCGTAAGCGCCAAGTCTATGACATCGTCGATCTTCCAAATGATCAAAAAACAATCAAAAATAGATGGGTTTTCTCCGTAAAATCGGATGGAAGAAAACGAGCCAGACTCATGGCCAAAGGCTTTTCACAAGTCGAAGGCATTGACTTTGATGAGATTTTCTCACTGGTAGTCCGCTACGAGACCGTACGCCTCATGTTTGCACTTGCATCTCTAGAAGGCATGTATATGACTGGCCTAGATGTAAAAACTGCATTTTTATATGGCAAACTAGATGAGGAGATCTATATGGATCAACCCGAGGGTTTCAGACTCGAGGGAAAAGAGCGCAAAGTGTTGCGCTTATGCCGAGCATTGTATGGCCTTAAACAAGCCTCACTTGCATGGTGGAAAGAGCTAAAGGCATTTATGCGCACCATTGGGTTCGTGCGCGCCAGCTCCAATGCCGGCATTTTCATACACAAGGATCCTAAAACAGGCAGCATTGTTATTGCACTCGTCTATGTTGATGATGGCTTGTTCATGGGGAAGAACAAGAAACTTGTGGATGAAAAGAAAAATGCTTGTCTAAAGCATTGGGAGTGCCGTAGTACTGAAAAAGTCACGGAATTCTTAGGCATGCGCATCACCCAGACTGCAAGCAAAGTCAAACTCGATCAAACTGAGTATCTCGCCAAAGTGCTTGAGAGATTCGAGATGACAAATGCCAAAGCGACCCCCACTCCACTCCCGACTGGTTACAGACCATCAGAAAACACAGCAATACCCAATGCGATGCTTAGATCGAAATATCAATCTGTGATCGGATCTTTATTGTATCTGATGCTCAGAACGCGACCTGATATCGCTTACGCGGTAATCAAGATGTCGCAATTCTCGGCTAATCCTAGCCAAGAACATCTAGACAAAGCAATGTATATCATGCGCTATCTGGTGGGAACCCAGAAGTACAGTATAGTCTATGATGGAGAGAAATCCGAGGGGCTACAGGCCTTCACAGATTCTGATTGGGCAGCTGACACAGTCAAGCGCCGATCTACAACGGGTTACTTTGCTACTCTAGCGAGTGGCATTGTGTGCTGGCAGTCCCGTTTACAAAAAACTGTAGCACTGTCATCCACAGAAGCTGAATATATGGCTCTCTCTGACACTTGTCGGCAGATAGTGTGGATAGAGTCCTTATTCCAGGAACTCGGATATATCTTGAATCGTGTACCAATCTGCGCTGATAATCAAGGATCCATCTTCATTGGATCAAATTTAGTCCAGGAAAGGAGGACTAAACATATAGACATTCGCTACCACTACACGCGCGAATGCATTGAAAAAGACAAAGTCACGGTCGTTTTCATTCCTGGAAGTAATAATCCGGCTGACATGTTCACCAAGAACCTTGGCGCCGTCCTTTTCAGGAAATTTAGAGACTCTCTCGGAATTACTTTCGAGATTCAAACTTAGCTGCTTAGAGCACTGTACAGTTTGAGGGGGGGTGTTGAAATTAATTCCCTTGATGCATGCTGTATACATGAGGCGATACATGCAGCATACACATGTTACTGCGCATACATGTGGTATACACATTCCCGAGTCATGTGACATCCTTATTATTATGTATATAAGGAGAACCTGTACCGTAGTAGGAATAGTGTTCTTACCTCTGTTAAACCCTAGCTCTAAGACTAACTAAACCCCAGGTAGGTTATAAGGAACGTGTCGTCTCTTCCTCTGTGCAGCGTATGTAGTCTGCTCCAACAGTGAAAGCTGACTAAGCGAACCTCGCGGGCTGAACAAAATGCAAAAACCTGATCATGACCTCGGCACATGACCCAAATAAAATGATTTAGACACATCACTGTATTAGTCAGTAGCAAGTTGGTTGGCTCAATAAAATATATGGTTACAATTTATAAATGAGGTCATTACAAAGTCAGGTCAGTATTGAAATAAGTTTGAATTGAAAATTGAGTTCAGGTCAGTAAAATATATAAGAGTTACAATTGAGTTCATTATGAAGTAAAGGAAATAAAAATTACTTGAATACAGTAAGTTTAAAAATTGAGTTCGTTACAAAGTAAAGTCAGTAAAATAACAGTTACAAATGAGTTGATTATGAAGTAAAGTCAGTATTGAAATAAGTTTGAATTGAAAATTGAGTTCAGGACAAAGTTAAATCAGTAAAATATAAGAGTTACAATTGAGTTCATTATGAAGTAAAGGAAATAAAAATTACTTGAATACAGTAAGTTTAAAAATTGAGTTCGTTACAAAGTAAAGTCAGCAAAATAACAGTTACAAATGAGCTCATTATGAAGTAAAGTCTATGAAAATTAGTCTAGAAATAAGTCAAGTTTGAAAATGAGTCAGTAAAAAATAAGTCTGTAAAATGATCTTTGAAATAAGGCATTTGATATAAAATAAAATTACAGTTACCATTATGAAGTCAACTCAATAAAAATTAGTTCAATACAAAGTCATTATGCAGACTTACTAACAAGTTATAATTTGAGTTCGTTATAATGTAAAGTCAATAAATATTACTTTAATACTGACAAAGTGAAGTTGGAGATTTTTTACAAAATTTAAAGAGAGGAGAGGGAGGAGAGCAGGGGTGAGGGGGTGAAATTGTGAGAGGGTGAGGGGGTGAAGTAGTGAGGGGGTGAGGGAGTAGGGGAGGGGGGAGAGGGGAGAGGGGAGGAGGAGGATGGATGGAGAGGGGGGAGGGGGTGAAGTAGTGAGGGGGGGAGGGAGTGAGGGGGGTGAGGGAGAGAGGGAGAGAGGAGGGGAGGGAGTGAAGGGGAGAATGGGAAATGAGAGGAAAAGTGGAGAGTGGGTGAGGATAAGAGAGTGGGAGAAGGGAGACAAAGTGAAGTTAGAGATTTTTTACAAAATTTAAAGAGAGGAGAGGGAGGAGAGCAGGGGTGAGGGGGTGAAGTAGTGAGGGGGTGAGGGAGTAAGGGAGGGAGTAGAGGAGAGGAGGAGGATGATGGAGAGGGGGGAGGGGGTGAAGTAGTGAGGGGGGGAGGGAGTGAGGGGGTGAGGGAGAGAGGGAGAGAGGAGGGGAGGGAGTGAGAAAGTGGAGAGTGGGTGAGGATAAGAGAGTGGGAGAAGGTGAGAGGGGGGGGGTGAGAGGAGGGGGTGAGGAAGAAGGGGGAGAGAGATGAGAGAGAGGAGGGGGGGGAGAATGGAGGGTGCATAAGGGAGTGAGGGGGGAGGGTGCATAAGAGGGTGAGGGGAGAGGGGAGGGGGGGAGAGGGGAGGAAGGGGATGGGGGAGAGGGGGATGAGGGAGATGGGGGAGGGGATGGAGGAGATAGGGGAGGGGATGGGGGAGATGGGGGAGGGGATGGGGTAGGTAAGCATGGGATGGGAGAGGGGATGGGGTAGGTGGACATGTTGGGGATGGGGATGGGGAAGGGGATAAACACCACAACCCCCCCACATTGACTTGGGGCCAATGGTCCCAAGTCAACTGAAGAGTTGCATACCATCTAAAAGTCAAATAAAAAGCTGTGCATCCATGAATAAAATGCAGTGAGGTGTTCATAATGAACACAGTGAACCACGTGTGCCGAAGGCACATTTAAAAACCTTGTGTTTTATAAAAAAGCGATGGGAAAGGGTCAAGAATGAGTAATATATCATGCTCATCATCGGGGATGATGAGCGCAATGTTAGCTGAGAGTGTGGCGCACGTTGATCAACCGTGGGAGACAGTGATCGGTTAGTGATCAAGGTGGAACAGGCGGGTGTACATACCCGGAAGTATGCTTATGTGAGCACACTACGTAGGCTTACCTTAGTGAATATAAATAACGTCACCGTGACACGTGACAGCGGTCTACCTACGATGTTATGGACAAACATGCTTTGGCTCTTCTAGACGCAGCGAATTCGTGGTCCTGGCCTCCGACGTCGAGAATCCAGCAGTCAGGAGCAATATCTACTCGTAGCAAATTCAAGGCTGTTACCCCGAAACTTTTGGTTGGCTTCATCTCCGAATCGGTCAAGCAAGGCGGTACTTTACTCGATCAGTTTTGGTTTATAGTTGGAGGGTGTCATCCCAAGCTTGAGGAAAACAGTTAGTCGATATTGTTATTGTCCTGGTATGGGCACATACTTAGCGTTAGCGTCTCTGCAGTCCAAAAACTGAGGCTCACGGAGTTTTCCTCGCCAAATCAAACCGAGCTAAAGTTATTTGAAGGGTTAGACCGAAATGCCATTAATTTTGATCCAATTTTTGCACTGGCGGCCGAGCTTTTTACCCATCTCGGAGTAGCGTGTATGCATTCGCCCTTGTACTCCTAACAGTCTGCTGATTGATACAACAATAGTCATGAATCCGGGGGGACATAAATCAGGGTCTGGTACACCCCACTCAGTCAGCGAGTTTGTAGGGTTGGAAACGGATGAACTCATGAAGCTGATGAAAGAAGAAGGGTTTGGAACGCGGAAGCAAGCTGCTTTGAAGGCGTTGGTTCGTACTGAATTGTTTTATGAGACAAATTTTGAGATACTGATCGCGCTGCGATCTAGCTATTCAAACGTGACGGGAACTCCTGTCTATGGACTGGCATGACTTTCGTCGGTCCCATGGGTGTAGTTCCAATTCTCGCTCACGTGATTCCGAACTCGGTTCATGATAAGGTAACTAGCATTGATCCTTCTCAGCCATGCGTCGACTAACCATTCATTTTCTAGCCTGATACGCTGAAATGCATTGCCATGTTTGCTGGAGAACGAGTCAGAGACCTTGTCATTCAATATTTGAATCACACCGGCAATGTCATGAACATCGAAAGCAATGCCCATACTGCATATGATAACTTAAGGTGGGGAATTGAGGCACAGAGCCATGACAATGGAAAGGTGCGATTCACCCATTTAGGTGAAGATGATAGCTAATCCTTCAAAGATCAAGTACATATTCAGGACCATTCCTCCTAGCCCGAACAGTAGTCCAGGGTTCATTCGTTTGCGGGAAGGGGACGAGATAATGTTTGGGCAAGGACCCGAGGGAGAACGCTTTGGACGTGGACCATTACCTTTGCTGTGCAACCTCCAGCTTGCTGTGGCTCGCGTCCTACACATGAGTGGTGCCGCAGAGATAATTGCCCAGTTAAAGGACGATGCAGACGATACAGATTTCTCGAACGTTTATCATATGTCCGAAGACTTTTGTAACATTCTAGATGCCAAGCTCCTCATGTCGGGACGGGCTCTTGTTCAGTAATCGAGTTTAAACCCTGTTTACGGAAGTCCAGTGGCGGGAGGTGTATCTATGGCGACGCTTACGCCCGTTTACACTTGCACCGCATGCAACGAAGGTTCCCGCTGGAACCTCGAGCTCATTCACTGCAATGAGAATTCACGCTGATTCTCCGTCGTTCGGCTTACATACTAACTCCTATACCTAGTGAGAAGTGTGAGCTTCAGAGACATTCCCCGTTTCAGGGTCTCTCTGCAACTCACACTCCTCTAGGTAAAGAACTTATTTCAGTTGTCTCTCTGCTTGGCAACTCACACTCCTCTAGTACCACTACTCAGTGTAACTTGGTTGTTCTTTAATTCTACACATTGTACCTCATGACTGGCAATGCACACTCGAGCTACTTTAGACAAGCAGTGGGATTTCAAGGAGATGAGACAACCTCACAAACCATTGGAACTACAGGAGGACACAATTCAACCCAGACGATCCCTTCTGGAATGTCTGGAAGAGAGCAAACCACGGAGAACCAGAATGATCCCTTATTGGGATCACGTCAACGAGAACAAAGTCCAGAATAACAAAGAGATGAATTCAGGACCAATCTCGTCGCAAAGATGGACGAACTTGTCCAGGATTTCAGAACAGAGAAAACTACGATGGAAACCCTATACCAAATCCTACAAGTCTTACATGAAGCAAACATCGATGAGCCAGGCAGACGAGCAACACTTGAGGAATATACACTATGTCGATCTCATTGCCGCACAACAAGTGGGAGCCGAACGTCGAGGATTGGGAATTGGAGGAGGACAGGACCACCAGGAACCCAGCAGGGGAGACAACAATGGCGGAGAACAGACAGCTGAAGTTCACCCAGAGCAGTCACACACAGAAGAAGCCGAACGTCTCTTACGGGGACTTCGCAAAGAATTACTCCGAAAAAAGCGTCGACGCAATCCTTCCGAATCATCAAGCTCAGATGATAACTCAGACAAAGGAGGAAAGGAAGAAGACTCAAGCAGAAACAAACGAATCTATCAATCCCAGCTGCCTTGGTACACCTCAGAGATTGCTGCCGAAGCCAAATAGATCGACGAGAATCGCAAGAAGACCAGAGCGACCCTTTCCATCTTCCAGGAGGACCTCAACTTTGCAGAACGAGAAATTCGTCGAGCAGCATCTGCACCTCAAGGATTCCCAGAATCTGAATGGAAGCACATCTTCAGAGGAGAAGCAATCAACCTTGATGTCGTCTTCAGTAATCTCCACCACATTGCCCCTCCTAAGGAGAATGTGGGACGTAGTGATGTTCCGGCCCGGCTTGGCCCAAAAGCCGCGGCTTTGGCTTTCTCGAGAGCTGGGCCGAGCCAAAGCCGCGGCTTTTGGCACAAATTCTCGTCAAATTTATCTATAATGCAGATAGACACAGAAAAAATAATGGGAAGCCCCATGTGGAATTAAAAAAAACTTGGAATGGATAGAACAATTTAACCTATGCCTTTCATCTCATGAGGGCATCAAATAACATTATAAGATAAGAAACGGAGTTCTGCCACACCCAGGTTGTAGCCACTACATGGTGAGAACATCAAAATGTGAAAGAACGGCACATAGTAGGCCTCTCGTCTCACTAGCCCCTTTAAATTACATGTAAATATATTAGAATCAAGTCTAAGATAATAAGAAACGAGGCAGAACTCACCGAGTTCTGCCATACCCAGGGTGTGGGCACTACATAGTGAAAAGCTTGAAATATGAAAGAGCGGCATGCCGTGGGCCTCTCGTCTCACTATTCCCGTTAAACGACATGTAAATTAATTAAAATTAAGTATAAGATGATAGTAAAAAGCAGAACTCACCGAGTTCTGCCACACCCGCGTACTGACGCGGTGTTGATGGCTGTTTACCAATGCCATGTTTCTCTCAACGTACGAGCTATATGATGTACTTCAAATTACAAAACAGAATGAGTTCACAAAAGGTTCGAAAATTTACACATATTTCATATTTCAATGATTAAATTAGTACGACTAAAGCCGCAGCCTGAGCCGGCGGCTTTGGCTTTCAGCTCCTCTGAGCCAGGCCAAAGCCATTGCTGGGCCGTCACCAATGGCCTGGCCTGGTCCGGCCCAAACAGGCTCGGCTCGGCCCGGCTTACAGCTTTGGGCTGGGCCAGGCACATCACTAGTGGGACGCGTCGGAGGAACAGAAATATCTATTGGAAAGACAGATCCAGTGAGAAAAGTCCAAATGAGTGGTGACTGGATGGTTGCTTCAACTTGCTTGGCATGCCACAAGCAAAGCGACCGTGTTTGCATTCCCCCACCGAGTTGAGAAATTATGGCACTGGGGAGACTACATGGCATCTGAATTCTCTGCCAAACAACACAATGCACATCACAAACTCATTGCCTTTGACAAAGCAGTCTGAGCAATGGTTGGTGGAGGGCAAGCTATACTCCTTACTGACCGAGACCAGTTTTCATACTTGTACCCTGCATACTTACTCCCTGATAGAGTCCAGGGGAACACTTTTAACCATGCCACAACTGGAGACCACCACATCAGAAACTGATCTCTGGAAGCATGCCAAAGATTCAACAGCACTGGAGGATGTCACAGCATGGGAGGAAATTGCAGGTACAGACATATCTGCATCAAATGCAAGCAACACAGCCATGGTCAGAACAGCTGCTGTCAGCAAAATTGAGGTGACCTATAGAATGTGACTCAAATACCTCAGATACAATTTGTGGAGTAGTACAGAAGAAGATGACCACAACAACAAATCTTCTCCGCATTGCCTTGCAGACTGGACGGAACATGCAAAACTGCTACCTACAGTCCCACAGACAGAATTCAATAATCTTGAAGTGATACAAACAATCAAGGACAATCCACATCTTTTCAAAATCATCACCCCCATCTATGTTGACCATTTTGAAAATCTACTTAAAACTCACCCTGACCAACCATTTGTTGAATCAGTCTGTAGAGGGCTGCGAGAGGGTTACTGGCCCTGGGCTGACACTCAGTATCACACATTCCCCAGCATCATTGATGAATCACTTGGTATGCTTCAGAAACAAAATAAAGTTGACTTTCTTCAGGAATTGAAAAAGAGTCAGAAAGGAATCAGGGATTGTCAGGAATCTGATCGGGTAAAATGGGTCTCAACAGGAAGCAAGCTCATTTCATCCCCACTCATATGACTGTCACTGCACTTGGAGCAACTCGACTCTATCTGCACCATGATGCATGAACACTCAAAGAGATGGTTCTCTGGATCATTCAGTTGAGACCTCCTGCCCATAATGCATGCATCCCCTATACATGCTGTAATAAAACCACATTCTGAGAAATTTCAAATGGTCATCAACCAGGGTGCAGGCCAATTTGCTCCAAACTTCATGATTAAGAGAGAGGACATCAAGGGATTTCCGCTGGATAACAAGACACATCTAGGGGAAGGTCTGATTGCATGTTGCCATGCACAACCTAGCCAATATCTAGTGCTCTTCAAATCTGATGTAGCAGAAGCTTACTGCCTATTGCAAATGCATCCTCTATGGCAAATTAAACAGATCATTACAATCGATGATGAACATGATGTCGACCGAAACAACTGTTTTGGTGGCTGAGGATTTCTAGGGATCTACATTTCATTTGATGGTCTAGTGACTTGGATCACTAGGAATGTCAGGCTCATTGCTGACCTTTGGACATATATGGGTGACTCCTTTGGGATCGATGATGCTGAGAATATGATGTGGTACGACAAATATGTGAATAGGGTGTGGCACAGGTATGGGTTAACCTGTGGTATTTTGCCTGCAGGTAGCACAGGTGCAGGTATGGGTTTGTATATCTGTACCTGTGGCAACACCACACCTGTACTCATGGTGTTGCAGGTTGCAACAGGTTTGAGTTGTGATGCATTTCATATCATGTTTTGCATTTTCAAAAAATTTTTAAGCTCTTTGGCCTTGAGTCGACAGCATTTTTATCAACTTTTATGAGAATCCATTTGTTGTTATACTCTGTGCAGACATGTATCTGGCTAGTACTGTAGTATTTTATGACATACAATGATCTAATTAAGTAAAGTAAATAATATTTTGCATGATGACCTTGAGTGTTCCTTCTTAAAGTTCTTCCTTCTCTTGTGCCAAAAATTACTATGCCTACATTAAATACAGCAAATTACAAGTTTTTTTGCATTATTTATGATGGATAAGAAAGGTTGACAGATAATTTGTGAAAGAATTGAACACTATATTATAATTTAATATGTGGATTTAAGTGCTTAAGCAGTATAAAAGAGTTAGATAACTTTTTAGTATAGCTGCCTCTCATTTTGTCTTAGCTACACATAACTTATTCAAGTACTACTGTATTTTTTTAACACCATACAAAACCTGTGCTTATAACCTGTACCTGCAGGTATGGTATTTGTACAGGTATGGTGTCACAGGTGACAGGTGTGGTGTTGCCAGTGAAACCCATGGTGTCACCTGTGCTACACCCTATATGTGAAGCATATGCCAGCCAATCAAGTCAGGCTTCTGTCCCTATGGGACGAACTTGGGATACTGCATGAACCACACAAGCAACTGTTCAGAGAAAAACTCACAATCATTGGGATTGAAGTGAATGCCAACAGTCTGACCTTCTCCCTTCCCCAACAAGTACTCACCGACCTACTGAATGAGCTCCAAGAGTTTACAGCATGGTCTGAGAAGAAATGAGAAACTTCACATACATTTTATTGCTGGAAATGGCTTGCTGGTTGGATGAATTGGAGTTTTAACATGTTTCCAATGTTATGTCCTGCTGATGAAAATTTGGGTGAACAATGATGTGCATGCGGAACTCCATTGGGCAATGAACCACATGTGAGATTTTCTTGGGATCAGATTACTGTCCATGGTAACCTGGGATGTGTGAGATGCAGATGAAACTATATTCTGTGATGCATGCATGCAGAGACTAGCTTTCTGGTATCCTGACCAATGGCAAGGTTTTTACTCCCTGACACACAACATCATTTTCTTCTATGAAGCGCTGGCAGTCACAAGCACTATTGACAATCTACAATGGAAAGAGGTCAACTACTCCAAGATTATCATCTACATGGACAGCATGAACACTGTTGACATATTCAACTCTCTCTGCTGCCAACCTGAATTCAACCCCTTACTGCATTTCTGTGTCAACATATTCATCATGAACCACCTCAATGTTCGAGTGCTCCACATCCCAAAAGAAAAAAATGAGGTAGTGGATGCCATCTCATGTCATGATTTCACTAAAGCATCTACACTTGTGCCTGGTCTTCAAATCTCAGAGTTTCAACCCCCACACTGTGCTATGATGGAAACTGCCAAAAAATGATCAGATCTCATGTCCCCTCCCAGCAACCTGTGAGGGAGCCATGGATGTGGGAGCACCTCGTGCAAGAATGAGTGATTGCTCTAGGGCAAGCAATCGATGTTTGCACCTGGAAAAACTATGGCTCAGCCCTCAACTCTTATCTCTCTTTCATTTGCCTGCACAACATGGATGTCAAGCCCACAGCTGACACCCTGAGCTTGTTCATCATCTATATGTGCCACCATATCAAACCAAAGTCTGTACACATTTACCTCTCTGGAATTTGCCAGCAAATCGAACCATACTTTCCTGATGTTCATCAGATCTGGAGATCATAGCTTGTCCACTGAACACTGCAAGGTTGCAAACATTTGCATTTGTTCTTTGAGAAGGATGTGGGTGGATAGTCAATAAGAGCAGGAGGTGCAACATCCCTTGCAGAGAATGGTGTTGCCCAGAGATTGGATGTTGGGCATCAAGCACTTGGCAAATCTACATATGTAAGCACCCTGTTCTACTACAGGCCTTGCTCCACACATAACCTCAGTGTATTCACACCACCATTCCTGCTGGAATGCATGCCCGCTATGGCATTCATCCCCACTAGGGATGGTCATTTTTGGTTTACACTGAGGAATGGCTCCCATGGACCTCATCTCTACTTCTCTGTTTTTTCTGGATTTTACCTTTTTTCTTCTGTGTCCTGGACATTCTATGCTACTCTTGGACATATCCCAATTAGGACTTCAGAATAGGACTTTGACTCGATGGAAGACTTCTTTGCCTTTTACATTACATCTACTTCTATGCTTGATTCAATACCATACATGAAGACAACCTTCTTTTGGACACTAAGCTTTCGTATTCCCACTCATCACATTGTGGACCTCATCTACCTACTATTTTGGACATAGTTTCCTCTTTTAACCCCATTTTTTCCCACTTCTATAGGACTTAGGTGTACCACAAGAATACAAATAGCATTGGACCCTTCTGACTAACCTTTTGGGTTGTTGAAAGGGTTGTGTTGATCTATTTCCCTTGTGGGAACTAACCTTTATGCCACTGCTCATTGGTCGAGTTTAAACCCTGTTTATGCAAGTCCAATGGCAAAAGATGTATCTATGGTGATGCTTACACCCATTTACACTTGCACTGCATGCACACTTTTTTGCACTGCATGCAACAAGGGTTCACACTGGGACCTCGAGCTCATTCACTGAAATGAGAATTCATGCTGATTCTCCATTGTTCGGTCTTAGATACTAATTCCTATGCCTAGTAAGAAGTGTGAGCTTCAAAGACATTCCCTGTTTCAGAGTCTCTCTACAACTCACACTCCTCTAGGTAAGAGACTCATTTCAGTTGTCTTTCTGCAATGTTGATGATACTCAATCTAAAAACCCAAACAAAACCTACTAAATGGCTTCGGATGGTATAACATGAGTCAGAAAAAGGGTGTGATTTGGTACTAAATATCACTGCTGATACCCAAAAGCCGTAGTGAGTGACATAATATGCCGAAGTGTGTTGCGAATAATCTTTAGAAGCTACGAAGATGTTTGAAAGAGTTCGAAATAGGCTCAAAGATGTGCAAAATAGTTCGAAAGTGTGCGAAATAGTTCGAAGTAGTTTTGAGGAATGTCAAAGTGTTTTGAAGTGGTTCGAGGTATATCGAGGAGCAAGTATAATGAATGTGAAATGTTTTTCAAATGGCGATAGGCGATAGGCAAAGAGTCGAGAGATTAATATGAAAGTTCGAAGAAGTTCGTGATATTTTGCAGAACTTAGAGATATGATGCAAAGATAAGACTCAAGAGAATGACTCTTAAGTCAGATGATAAGTGAGAGGGTAACTTATGCTCTGTTCCCCATAGCTTTTTCTTGTCATTCTAAGTAACTAATACAAGTCTATATACAAATTAAAGAGATAGTACTAAAAAGGAAATAATAACATGTGTAAAACATGAGGCAATATGCACAGCAATAAAGGTATTGTAAAACATAAAACAAATGAAAAATGATAATGAGTGAAACATACATTGTCCCAGTATAGTAAGAGTTCTTGTTCTATTGCTTTAATATATCAATGAAACATAAAACCGCACTTATCGTATTTTAAATCTTTTGTAGTCTCTCCTCGTGTCCAGTGGCACTTGATATGTGACAAAATGGTTTGTCCTGAATGTGCAGCATGTATCGAAAGTGTTTTAAGACAGCTATACAGTGGCCGATGTTGTTAGAAATGCTGCGAAGTCATTCAAAGTGTCGTGAAATAGTTCAAAAGCATTCGAAATGTCTTAAAGTCATCCAAAATAGTGCGAAATAGTTCGAAAAGGATTCGAAGTCGATTTCGTGGCATTCATAGTGATTCAGTGTGCATGTCATAATGTGTAGATACGATTAGATCCTTCTCCAGACCTTATAGCGCGTAGTGGACCTATCAACGTAACTTACTCTCTGCTAGTACCACTACCCATGTTAACTTGTTTGTTCTTCCATCTCTCCCACCTCTATTTACAGCTTGGGTGTACCACTCGGATGTCCAAATGTTGAAAAACATAACCTAATTACATTATTGGTGATCTATGTAGGTGTACCACAAGAACCTGAATAGCATTGAACCCTTCCGACTATCCTTTTGGGTTGTTGAAAGGGTCATGTTGACCTATTTCCCTTTTGAAAACTAACCTTTATGCCACTGCTCATTGGATACAATTCACCCAGCAGTTTGTGATGCAACATGTGCACTTCTGGCAACATGTGATGGGAAATTTTCTGTTGACTCACATTCATTTTTTCACCAACTCTCATGACAGCCACATCAACAATGCATCAATGCATCAACATCAACATCAACATCAATGACCACTACCACCACAGGCTCAATGATGACAAACAGCAATGGCAGCAGCAACAACAACAACAACTGGGGCTTGAAATGCACTTGTGTCTTGAGCCCCAAGTATGTTTTTCTTTCTTCGCTATCATGCTAACCTATGCACAGGGGCTCACAAGCCACAATGCCAGCAACTGGCTGCAAGTGCACATGTTACGAGAAGGCACGGGGATTCAATTTTTCTTTTGTTCTTATTGTTCTGCCGATGTATGTCTCACGTTATTATCTCTTCTCTTTTGTCTTGTCAACGCGTGCCCTTAATCTACATTCCCACCTTATTGTAGCATACTGCGGATGCCTCTTTTCTTATTGTCCTTATTGTCCTTATTGTCCTTATTGTTCTCTTAGCACGACTCATATCTACGATCCATGTTTGTACTACTTAAACTGTGAATACAGGACTGGTCAACTTAGCTTGACCTAGTCTTTCTTACACTCCTAACCAGTGCGATCTAAATCTCTTGCTCAACCGTTGCTTACGAGCTTCGGCGATCCGAACCTCTATCGAACATCATCACTTACGAGTATCGACTTGCATTTGATTTAGGAGTATTGACCATAACAAAAGGTCAAGCTGTTCTAAAGCTCTGCCAACTAACCTCAGTCTAGGCAGCCCACACACACTATGACACCATTCTTACGAGAACCACCCGACCCTACCCCACTCGACGAAGAAACATGGCGGCTCCATCCACTCCCACTGCTCCCACTGCACCCATCACTCTTAACCCGCGACCTGCTGAAATAAAGATGAGGGCACCTACTGATTACTCCGGAGATCGAGCAAAGACAATGCTCTTCCTCCTGGAGTGTGGAGCGTACATTGATGCCAACTCTACTGCATTCCCTGATGACCACCACAAAATTCTATTCATGCTCTCCTATATGAACGGAGGGACGGCTGGACCCTGGAAGCAAGTGTACTTGGAGGAAAGGTACATAGAATTGAAGCCCTGGGACACATTCCAGGAATTCATAGCGAAAGTATGTGCAGCCTTCTTGCCAATTGATGACGCAGGGAATGCATGCACCCAACTCCATGCGCTCTCTCAGGGAGCAAAGGGGGTAGATGAATACATAGCCCAGTTTAAGACACTGGCTTATCGAACAAAGATTAAAGAAGATGCAGCGCTCATCGAATACTTCGTAGACGGACTCAACAATCGAGTCCTGGACAAGGTATTTGGAATGGAGAACCCACCCGACACCATCAAAGGATGGTACACTCACACAGCAAGGGCCGAGGGGCATTTGAGGAGAGCGAAAGCGATTAAAGAGAGAACCTACAGCAAGGTAGGAGGAGGGGGAGCGAGCAGCTCCTCCAAAGATCCAAACGCCATGGAAATTGACATGACGCGCCTCTCCTACGTGGAGAGGGTGAAGCATATGAAAGAAGGGAGGTGTTTTATTTGCCACAAAACAGGGCACAGGGCGAACGAACACAGAGGAGGGAAAGAACCTCCCGCTAAAGAAGAAAAGAAGGAGATGAAGAAGACCTCCCGCGATCACTATATGAAGATTCGAACCCTTATCAACGAGCTGGAAGAAAAGCAGAAGGAAGAAGTGCTCGATCTTATGGTAGAAGAGGGTTTTTGAAACGGTGGCCTGCATCGGCAGCAGAGCCTGCCAGAATCATTGTCTCGAGTGTACTTGTAGCAGACGTAAGCAACCAATCTATGCGCGTCCCTGTTCACTGCTTGTTAGACAACGGAAAAGCCGAGATCCCTGCCCTGATCGACTCAGGGGCGGGCGAAACCTTTATCGACCACCGAGTCATCCAAAAACTCGGATTGAAAAAACTCCCACTTGCCCAGAGAATCCTCGCCAAAAACGTCGACGGGACCCTAAACAAGAATGGGACGATCTCACACTACGTCCGTATTAACACCGAGATCGGGGGAAAAGAGGAGGAGATCATGATGCTGATAATGGGGCTAGGAAAGGAGATGATGATCTTGGGGTACACGTGGCTCCAGAAGCACAACCCTGTCATCGATTGGGAAAGGGGAACTCTCACAGATAGGCAGACCGAAAGGTCCCTTATGAGGAAGATCCAGACCATGATCGAATGGACACGGACCACAATTGGTAAGCAAAGCCTTACTATAGATGACAAGGGGCCGTTCGAACCGAGAGTAACGTTGAGTCTGACTCTCGGGAGGCTACCTATAAGGAGTGCTGGGGAGACCTTCGGGGAAACCCACCTCGCTGCTGCCGAGCACGTGAAGAGTAGGCTTGGGACGGTTCATCTCGCAAAAGGGCTTTGCACTGCGGATAAACTCATTGGAAATGAATCACACCTGGCAATGGACACGGCAACAGAGACTCATCCTGAGATCAATCCATGGATCTCTACACCCGACAACTCCGACATTGGCTTATCATTCGACACCGAAGGAAGTGACGATGGGACAGATGCGCTGTTCGCCTACGTCCGAGGGGAACCAATGATCGGGGTATTCAGAACCAAAGAATCCCCCCTCACGATCGAACATGACTACATCCCCCCAAACTATCAAAGGCTCAGGCACATTTCACGTATCACCCAATCTCGATCAACTGGCAGATTCACCTTCTCCCATATGACTCATATCCAAGCAAAGACCTCCATCTCGCAGAGGCTCGCTCATGAGAAGGAGGATGTCAAGGAAAAACAGTCACTCGACGATCTGCTCCCTGATAAATATAAGGAGTATCGAAGCATGTTCGAAAAAGCAGCATCAGAAAGATTTCCCAAATCGAGACCATGGGACCACGCAATCGAGCTTAAGCCAGATTTCATTCCTAAGGACTGCAAGGTTTACCCAATCACCCCGGCAGAACAGAAGAAGTTGGACGAATTCATCAATGACAACCTGAGGAAAGGATACATCACTCCATCCAAGTCCCCTATGGCATCACCATTTTTCTTCATAGCAAAAAAGGACTCTGACGCGCTCAGACCATGCCAAGATTACCAGTATCTAAATGAAGGAACCATCAAAAACTCCTACCCACTTCCGTTGATCGGCGATCTACTCGATAAGCTGAAAGGAGCGAGATGGTTCACCAAGTTGGACATCAGATGGGGGTACCACAACGTCAGAATAAAGAAGGGAGATGAGTGGAAGGCAGCCTTCAAAACTAACAAGGGGCTGTTCGAGCCAAAGGTCATGTTTTTCGGCCTCTGTAATTCCCTGGCAACTTTCCAAGCTATGATGAACGACATCTTCAGAGATATGCTGAACGAAGGGTGGCTAGTAATTTACATGGACGATATTCTCATCTTCTCCAAGGACAAGAAAGAACACGAGGAGAGAACGAAAAGAGTCCTAGCCAGGCTCAGGGAGAACGACCTGTACCTAAAACCTGAAAAATCTAGATTTGATGTACAGGAAGTCGAGTTTCTCGGTTTGATCCTACGATTGAACCAACTAGCTATGGACCCCACTAAGCTGAGCGGAATAAGGGAATGGCCAGCCCCAACCAACGTAAAGGGGGTTAGATCGTTCCTGGGCTTCGGGAACTTCTACAGGAGATTTATCGGCAACTTTGCCGCAATTACTAAGCTACTCAACGACTTAATGAGAAAGGACCAGCCCTTCAACTGGACGGACGAGTGCCAAAGGGCATTCGACTCACTAAAGAAGAAATTCTCTGAGGCACCAGTATTGCTGATGCCTGATGCAGAGAAACCATTTGCAATCGAAAGCGATGCCTCGAAGTACGCGATGGGCGCTGTCTTAAAACAAACTGACACCAATGGAGATTGGCACCCTTGTGGATATATCTTCCACTCCCTGACAGCAACCGAACGGAACTATGAGATCTACGATCGGGAGCTATTAGGAATAATACGAGCACTAGAAACCTGGAGACACTATCTCCAGGGATCTGAACATGCAACAACGATCCTATCGGATCACAAGAATCTGATGTATTTCAGAATGGCGCAGAAATTAAATCGGCGACAGGCTAGATGGAGCCTCTTTCTGTCACAATTTAATCTACAATTGGTACACATCCCGGGAAAGATGATGATCCAATCCGACGCCTTATCACGGAAAGGAGATCACATACCCGATATCGACAATGATAATGACGATATCACCTTACTGAAGGACAAGATCTTCACACGGACAATTGACACCGAGCTGAAAGAAGTACTGGCAGAAAGCATGATGAGAGACGACTTACTAAAGGAGATAGTAAGAGCGATCAAGGAAGGAGGAATGCCACTGATCAAGTCGGCAGTAGAAGACTGGAAAATGGAAGATGACGGGACGGTCTTTTTCAAAGATCGATGCTATGTCCCAGATGACAAAGAATTAAGAAGAAAAATCATGAAGAAATACCACGACAACATACTTACAGGACACCCCAGCCGATTTCAAACCCTAGAACTAGTGCAGAGGGACTACTGGTGGCCAGGGATGACCATTTTTGTTCGGAATTACATCGATGGCTGCGCCACCTGTCAACAGATGAAGGTGAATACACACCCGACAACACCGGGATTATCTCCGATCAAATCTAGCGCCACTTGACCATTCGCACTAGTGACTATGGACTTCATCACTGATCTCCCGATAAGCAACGGATGTGACACCATCATGGTCATGGTAGACCATGGTCTTACTAAGGGGGTAATTTTCATCCCCTGTAACAAGAGCATCGATGCATTAGGAGCAGCCGATCTCTATCTGCACAACGTATTCAAGAGATTCAGCCTCCCAGATAAGATCATATCTGACCGAGACCTGCGCTTCACCTCAAATGCCTTTCAAGAACTGGGAAGACTCCTGGGAATAAGGCTAGCAATGAGCACGGCTTACCACCCACAGACCGATGGGGAAACAGAGAGAGTAAATCAGGAACTCGAAATCTACCTCCGGATCTTCTGTGTGAACAAACCTTCACAATGGAGATGCCACCTCACCACCGCCAAATTCACGCACAACCAGAAGCATCACTCGGCTATTAAAAATACCCCATTTTACATAATGATGGGAACACACCCTAGGGCTATCCCTACGACCTACCTAAAGACTAACATGCCGGCTACCGAACAGCGGATAGCCGAACTAGGAAACATATGGTGGGAAGCCCTGGCAGCCCACGAACTCTCCCGACAAGTAATGATCGGGCGAAACGGACGAGGATTCCGTCCATTCACGGTGGGGGAAAAGGTCTGGCTCGACTCCAAGAATTTGAAGCTAGGGTACCCAACAAAAAAGCTCGCCCCTAGACGCGAGGGACCTTTCCCCATCACACGGGTAATCTCGTCCCACGCCTATGAATTGAGGCTCCCCTCTCAGTGGAAGATTCACCCCATGTTCCACGCCTCTCTTCTCTCATGCTTCAAAGAGAATGAGACTCACGGACCGAACTTCCTTCCTCCACCACCCGATCTAATCGAAGGAGAACTGGAACACAAGGTTGAAGCTGTTTTAGCACATAGGGGGGCAGGCAAAAGAATTCGATTCCTGGTAAAATGGAAAGGATACAGCATGGCAGAGAACACCTGGGAGCCAGCGACTCACTTAAAAAATGCCGCTGAAATATTGGGTGAATACAGATCTACCCACAACCTCTCCTGAATATGAGCCACCCTCTCCACTTTTTTATGAATGTTACACCTGACCCTGACCCCGTCAGAACCTTCGAACTTATCCTCAGCTTCGTCCGAGACATGGACGACATCCGAAACGAAGAAAGACTCCTGTCCGTGACCCAAGACCGTGCGCTCCTGCACAGCACCGTGCAGAATCTTTTCGAAACCTGCAGAGCCATCTCACGCCTTCAGCGCATATTCCGACGATTGACAGAAGAAGCATACTATCTCGATTTACTCCTGCTCATGAGGAGCCTGGATGAGCAGGCACTCCATTATGGACCCAGAGAGTGGGTCCCCATGCCGCAACGAATTTTCATCATAGAACCACTTAGTGATGAGGAAGATGAAGAGACGCTGCTGACGACATCTCCACACCCGCCACTTCCACCTTACGTCTCGCAATCTCCACCAAGATGAGCACCCACACCTTACCCCACCCAGACCGCCGTTGAGCACGCGCCCGCACCAGCGTGGATGCGAAATTCAGTCTGCTTCACCTGCGCGCAGATAGGGCACTTTTCTTCTCACTGCCCCGAATACCAGTGTCCGCACTGTCAATGATGGCGACCCGAGCACTCCATGCTCTTCTGCCCGAATAACCCGACACGTGACGTTCCGCCATGACATCGCACCACCTGAAGCCGACCACCATGATCTACAACCTTTACATCGTCATCGCTCTCAGCGTCATCTTTGGCGCATCCATTTTTGTTATGCTACTCTATTACATGCTCATTTTATTTAAAATCGTGTCCGCCCCTCCCCACCCACAACTCACCACCTTCGTCACTGGCACCTCAGTGTGCTTCGCTGGGGAACAGAACATTGAACTGCCAACTCGGGTTTATGCCCACGACACCCCGACCCCTACTTCCTTCTCCATGTTCTCTGCGACAACCAGCGATGCACCGTCTTTTGACCCGATGCGGACGATTAGAGCTTAGTTTCAGATGGAACTCGAAACCTTGGGGAGGAGCTAGTGTTACGAGAAGGCACAGGGATTCAATTTTTCTTTTGTTCTTATTGTTCTGCTGATGTACATCTCACGTTATTATCTCTTCTCTTTTGTCTTGTCAACGCGCACCCTTAATCTACATTCCCACCTTATTGTAGCATACTGCGGACACCTCTTTTCTTATTGTCCTTATTGTCCTTATTGTCCTTATTGTTCTCTTAGCACGACTCATATCTACGATCCACGTTTGTACTACTTAAACTGCGAATACAGGACTGGTCAACTTAGCTTGACCTAGTCTTTCTTACACTCCTAACCGGTGCGATCTAAGTCTCTTGCTCAACCGTTGCTTACGAGCTTCAGCGATCCGAACCTCTATCGAACATCGTCACTTACGAGTATCGACTTGCATTTGATTTAGGAGTATTGACCGTAACAGCACATGTGGAGACTCAGGAGGGTTGCCTCCTGAGCCTTTCAAATAAGCTTTCTTTTTTCAACTTTTTTTACCCTATCAATGAGTATTTCCAAACAGACTACATGTACTGAAGGGAATGGGAACTGCGATGACATGAGGGGCTCATGAGATACCACAATGACAGGAATGACTGCCACCACCAAGTCAGGATCAAGATGGCAATGGTGATGAAAGTGGCAGCATGGGGGACCAATGAGGTGACCACCGATGGGGCCAAGAGATCACCTCCTGGTCCCACTTGTAATTTTTTTTACTTTTTCAATTTTAAGGAAACTAATGACATTTCTATGAGCAGGACTATAGTGTCACCTATGTCCAGAAGCACACCTACACCCACAAAGTGATGATACCAGGCAGACAAAGATAACACCATAGCACAACCCCAATGACTCCACATGAGCGAGGGGCAGTGATGAGACCAGAAAGAGCCCAAGCCTGACTCCCACGACAGCCTGGGTGGTAGGGTACAGCACACCCATGGATGACACCATCCACATAGCAGCAAAGGAGGTGGACACCTGGTGACAGGTGTTTCACCTTCAGCTATGTACAGGCATGACTGACATATTCATGGACATAGTCATACTTTTCTATTTTGTTTAAATTATTCTTGTTTTTAATTGCTTCCTGTGATTTAAACTTAAAAGCTTATTAAAAGACTGATTTACAACTGGTAAAAAGAGCCTTCGAAGACTTCATAAAACAGTTGAGCTCTCTTTGAGTCAACCTCCCAATTGCTTCTTATCCTCTGATCTCTTACCACTATTCCACAGCACATTGAGCTGCATTTCGTGTAAGTGAATCTGCAAGTTTGTTGAATTCTCATACTTCTTTGTCATATATCTTATTGTGTACAAAGTCTGACAATAATGAGCTGTTCAAGCTTTAACTTGCAATTGTGTTGATAACTTGATGTGATGCATCATGTGCATCAACAAACTTTGGTGTTATTTGCAAATCACATGGTTGCAATCACAAACTGCTGGGTGAATAGTGTTCAGTGCTCTTGTTGTATAATCCCAATGTTTGGTCACTTTTCCTGCTGTTGCATTATTTGCTGTAATGCTTACTGTTTTTTTGTAGATGCTGTTCTTAGTACATGTACATTTACTTGCAGATGCAATTTTCTGACATAACAGAGACTGGTCACCATGTGTGTCAGCCTCTGCCTCTATCCATGTCCACTACTCACATGTCCTCTATCAACTTTCCTGCTTTTATTGTTTCCTACATCGTTGCCTACATCCCTAGCTCCATTCTCCTGCACATCCACTTACCAAAGCTCACTGCACTAGTATCTGCCCCATCTGAATGCAAAGGAAGGCTATGGGGACTGATACTGCAGCCAGCTGTTTGTCTGTCTGCTGGTTCAGCCCAGCATGATAGACCTTTTTAGAATGCTTGCACCTGTACAACGAAGCAGTGGGGGATTCTGACCATCGGCTCTCATCTTCTGTGAGGAGGTTCATGCTGAAATTTTGGAGGTTTATTGCTTCAGATTTAATAGTGCACCAGGGCCCATAACCTGTTAGATTATTCAAGAGATGGGAGACTGGAACAACAACATCTTAGACATTATTTGCAGTACTATGTAGTTATGATGTGTTAGTCACATCAGCAAACCCTGGGAAATGCCATAGAACCATAGATGACATAGTGGGCTATAGAGCATCAAAGCACTATAGTTACTGTAGTACTGTAGAACCTATAGACTCTATAGAAAGGATAGTGTGGAGTATTCCATATTCAATTCAATTCATTCTAATCCAACACAATTCATTCTAATCCAACACAATCTCATGAGTTTGTGATATCAACAGAGCCCCTATGAAGTCCAACTTGGGGTTAGGGTGGGATGTAACTACAACTACACAATGGTGTCAATGAAGTGGAGACAAAGGGATTGGAGAGAACTCCAGCCATTCCCTTTCACCTTTAAATAAGGCTCATCAGGTCCCATTCTCATGATGCAATAATGCATCATCACTGAGCAAGCTCATTACACCATATGATGTGATAATGATATTATTCTTGCATCATCACCAATCATCAATCACAAAAGCATGAGGCTAGGGTTAGGGAGGATGGAGGACTTTGTGTTAATGAGACTAGCAAAAGTAAAGGGGACTGTCCACAAGTGAACTGACCAACTTTTGACTTAACATCTCATCAGTACTTCTACTGGGCTTTTATACCTGGCCATGGGTTTTGGTGGCATGTGATAATGACAAATTTCTCTCATGATGTCAAGGACTCTAACACCCAGCTGTTTCCACTGTCCAACAGCTGTCGAACCAGCTGAACAATGGCTGCATAGGCATTACTAGGCATTAGGGTGCAGCCCAGATCTGTGTTAGGAAACAGTCTTCTAACATGCCTATTACATAATAATATTTTTATTTTATCTTATTTTATTTTATTTTATTTTATTTCACTAAAATACACTACCAAATGCCTATAAATGCTTTATTTGTCAGCATGGGAATTTTTTATTTACACGCATCAATATGTATGCGCATGTACATGCACGTCGGTAGCAACATAGTACAATATATGTAACATAGTATATAACCTTAAAATAAATACCGGGGGACCTCAGTTGAGTTTTCTTAGGTATTCCATCCACATTTGTGGTGCAAAAAGCCTATTTCAGCCAACTGATCTATTTTTAACCCATCGCATCAAAACCATCAAAACCCCCCATCATGTGCGCATGCCCCACCACCTTCTTGTAAAAGAGCCCGCATGGTCCAGCTAGCAGAACAGTGGGTGTCGCCCTAACAGAAGAACTCAACTTACCCATCAGTGTGCCTTCTCTTACACGCGCATACATCATTGTTTCAGCGCACCACAACTGCTTACTCATCATTTCGGCAAGAGCCAGAATTAATTGTATATATGTATTTACCTTGCTTTCATAAGCTGACGCCAGGCCTCACCTTACATTATGACCACCAGTGATCGAGAGGCAGCACTCGTCATTACAGTGGCTCAAAAAACTGTCCCAATGTTTTGCTATTTTAAAGAGGTTGGCTCACAACACAACACCATCATTCTATTTTATTCTGTGAAAAATATATGTAATAGTGTATCATCATAGCTTTCAGAATATGCAAGAATTATGTGATTCTAATCAAAACTGATGAAATGATAAATATAACAAAATAATCAATCATTGGGACAGTTTTTTGAGCCTCAATTCTTTTATCCATAACCATGCTGTAGTCATCTGAATCTTGGTGGGATTACTTGTAATGACAATAAACAATGTCATGTAAGCTTGTTTATTATAGTTTGACATGTTGAAACTGGTTCAACCATCTTCTTTCCTTTCAACCACCACATGAAGCCCTTATCCTCTCCCCAATACTTTACTATCATTTCTCTTCTCCAGGAGGGGTATTCCTTGCATCAGATCCAATCAAAAACCAATGTTGGGAAGTCAACAATTGGCAGAATCAAAGAGGAGATGGATTGGAACAAGGAAAACAACATGGGAGGTTGTCCTTCCAAGCTCTCTTCTTGTGACAAGCAATCCATCATCCAACAAATCACTACTGGAAAGCTTGACAATGCTATCCAGGCCACCAATTTTATCAACAACATCATTCCCAGTCCTGTCACTCCTCAGACTGTCAGAAATGCACTAAAGAAGAATGATTTTAGCCATTCCTAAAAAGAAACGTGCCCTTCTCAAAAAAGCCCATCGAAAGGCTCATCTCAAGTTTGCCAGATACCATAAAAATTGGACTTTATAGGATTGGGAAAGGGTCTTATGGTTAGATGAGACTAAAATTAACATGATTGGGTCAGATGGGAAGGTTTACACTTAAAAAAAAAAGAGGGGAACCACTTTCAGATAGAACCACCACACCTACTGTCAAGCATGGAGGGGGGAATAACCTTATAGTGTGGGGTTGTATGGGGTGGAATGAAGTAGGGAAGCTCACAGAGATTCAGGGAATTATGGATTCACAACAATACTGTGATATTTTGGAGGATGGAGTAGTAGAAAGCTTTGAAAAGCTGGAGATGGCAGAAGGGGAGAGGATCTTCCAGCAGGACCATGACCCCAAGCACACCTCCTACAAGGCTATAAAATGGTTTAAAGACAATGTCATTCAAGTGCTTGTCTGGCCTGCACAATCCCCTGACATTAACCCCATAGAACACCTGTGGGTCAACCTCAAGCATGCCATGCAGCAATACCCAAGACCACCAACTGGAGTGCATGTGTTGTGGGATAGAGAAGTTGAGGAGTAAAACAAGATTTCACCAGAAGCATGCCAAAGGCTTATATAAAGCATGCCCAGGAGGATAGAAGCAGTTATCAAGGCAAAAGGAGGCCATACCAAGTATTAATTAGTTAGAAAATTGAGGGTCAAAAAACTGTCTCAATGATTGATTATTTTGTTCTATTTATTACTTCATCAGTTTTGATTAGAATCACATAATTATTACATATTCTGAAAGCTATGATGATACACTATTACATATATTTTTCACAGAATAAAATAGAATGATGGTGTTGTGTTGTGAGCCAACCTCTTTAAAATAGCAAAACATTGGGACAGTTTTTTGAGCCACTGGAGGACAGCTGCAACCAGACAACCGATCGGATCTGGTTTAGCCGAGATTTACATTACTCTATTTGGATGACTATTTTAGATAGTTACTAGCCAAATTCAGTAATAACCCCAAGATCAGGCACTGTTGGAAGGGTTATTGATCTGAAGTGCCTAATTGGTGACAAATAGCCAAAATCATGTGTTTTGCTGTGTTTGGTACCTGAATTGCCAGATCATGTGACTCAAAATTTTGCGAAAAAATTCTGAAGCCAAATCTTGACTCAGCCGAAGAAGTGACTCATCACAGCTTACGTCATTATGTCAGAATCATCAACTTCGAATCCTGGTCACAATTCTGTTCTCATGCCAGCCCTAGAAGCGAAAATTGATGCGCTTACAGCACAAATGTCCCAGTTAGTGTCAGTATTAGCAGCATCCCAGCCCCAACAAGCAGAAATAAAAGCAGAGACAGTAGAAGATAAAAATGATGAGGTGGAGGAGATGGTGGAGTGGATGTCTCAGGAGGATGTGCATGCAGAGGAGAGATCTGAGAGTGGAAAAATGTGTTTACCTAAATATGTGCCCCTGCAAATATTTGATGGTACCATGGAGAATACAAAATCCTTCATCAGCTCCATAGTCTTCAAGAGTATATTCATGGGAGAAAGCCCAAATTTTGTATGACCGAGTCTAGGATTATGTTTGCTCTCTCATACATCCAAGGAGGGAAAGCACAGTTCTGGAGAAATGAAGCCACTAATCAAATTGCCATGGGATATAAACCATTTGCAACCTTCAGAGAATTTTTGGAGAGATTGGAGGCACAGTTTGGAGACCCTAATCCAAAGGCGACAGCTAATGCTAAATTAAAAACCATGCGCCAAGGTTCTCTGACTGCAAACAAATTTATTTTGCAGTCCAAGGCAGAAGCATCACAGATGGATATGGGAGAAGCTGCATTGGTAGAATTTTTGAAGGCAGAATTAAATCCCTCATTATTCAAGTCTATCTATTGACTACCTTCTATGCTGGAGAGGTTGGACAAGTGGTATAATTGGGCAATGCGTCTTGATCGGCAATATCAACAGGAACAGGCAGAGTCGAAATTGATGTATGGAAATGCCAGATTTGGAAAGTCATCAGGAGGAAAGTCCAAGAAAGGAAGGACACCTCGGGTACAAACTCCGAGGGCACAGCCACTGGCCATGGCAGTGACACCTATTGTTAAGGAGTCAGCAGCATCGATGGATGCAATGGATGTTGATCAAGTAGGGAGATGAGCCCCACTTAAATGTTTTAATTGTGGGCAATTAGGGCATATGGCTTGGAATTGTAGGCAGAAAAGGAAGATTAGGGAAGCGACAATCGAGGAAGTGAAGTTGGAGGAAGATAAGCAGATGAATTTTGTGGAAGAGTCACAGTGAAGACTTCCCCATTGGTGACCCAGAATCAATATAATGTATTAGTATCTGAGGAAACCCAGAGTGAACCCAAAAGAGAAATTGAGGATTATGACCATCATCATTTAGGCAATAAAGAAAAATGCCCAGCCTTATTTCTGAAGACCCCTAAATTCTTTATTCACTCTGCACGGATAGAACCCGAAATTAGCTTGACAGTAGGATTGAAGACAGTGGACATGCATGCAGCAATCAATGTGGAGGCATTGCTTGACAGTGGTGCTACCGGATTGTTCATTAATCGATCCTTAATTACTGGAAACAGTATTCACATGCATCAACTGCCACAACCTATAATGGTGTACAATATTGACAGTACAATCAATTGTGGAGGAACTATGAAGGAGGAGGTGGCAATAATACTGAAGTATCAGCATCATCAGGAATGAGCTGTATTTGAAGTGTGCGACCTTGGAAAAACCAATCTGATAATTGGATGTCCATGGTTATGAAAGCATAACCCAGAAATTGATTGGAAAACTGGGAAGGTACCCATGACTCATTGTCCTAAAGAATGTAATGTGTATGGGAGGAGAGTAAAAAAGGAGCAGAAGGAAAAGAAAGAGAGAGAATGTTTGAAGAAGTATTCTGTTACGATGGAGGAAGTGGAAGATGAGGATATGCCAAATGGGGAAGTTCCAGTCATGACAAGTAAGGAAGAACAAAAGCAAACCTTTAGGGAAATTTGTGGAGAACAGTCATGGGATAAAAATGCTGTGAAAGTGGAGAAGTCAGTGGAGGAGTGGGTGCCAAAAGCCTACCATAAATATTTGTCAGTTTTTCAGAAGAAGGAATCGGAGCGAATGCCAGTGTGAAAGCCATGAGATCATGCAATTGAGATGAGGCTGGGATTTGTGCCGAAGAAGTCAAAAGTCTACCCATTATCTCTGAAGGAACAAGAAGAAGTGGATGCATTCCTTAATGAACAATTGCGCAAGGGATACATACAACCTTCGAAATTACCGCAGACATCACCAGTATTCTTTGTACCAAAGAAGGATCAGAGGAAGAGGATGTGTACAGATTATAGGTATTTGAATGAGTGGACAGTGAAGAATGCGTACCCTTTGCCGTTGATCTCAGAGATAATTGACAAGGTGGGAAAGGCCAAGGTCTTTACAAAATTGGATTTATGCTGGGGGTACAACAATGTACGAATAAAGAAAGGAGATGAGTGGAAGGCAGCATTTGCCACGCGTCAAGGATCCTTTGAGCCACTAGTCATGTTTTTTGGGATGACCAATAGTCCCCCAACTTTCCAAAATATGATGAACGACATTTTCAAGGACATGATAGACAAAGGCGTGGTAATAATATTTATTGACGACATTTTGATATTCATGGAGGATAAAAAAAATCATGAGGCAATAGTGCAGGAGGTGTTGAAAAGATTGGCAGAGAATGATTTATTTATTAAACTGGAGAAGTGTGTGTTTGGGGCAAGCAATATCGAGTTCTTGGGATTAAAGATTGGTCCTGATGGAATCAAGATGAATCCTATCAAGGTACAGGCAATTGTTGATTGGCCCGTGCCTACCCATATCAAGGAAGTTCAGGCTTTCTTGGGACTCACCAATTTTTATCATCCCTTTGTTCATAATTTTTCCAAAATTGCTGCACCATTACACAACCTTACGCAAAAGGGCATAGTGTAGAGATGGGGAGAACAATAGCAGACAGCATTTGAGGAGTTGAAGAGGAAGTTTGTGGAAGAGCCAATATTAGCCACAGTAGATTTCATGCATCCCTTACGAGTGGAATCAGATGCATCTGACTTTGCTACTGGAGTGGTATTATCAATGTTATGTGAAGATGACAAATGGCATCCTTGTGCATATTTGTCTTGAGGGTTGAATGATGTGGAGAGAAATTATGATGTGCATGATAAAGAGATGTTGGGAATAATATGAGCATTGGAAGCATGGAGACATTATTTGGAGGGATGTATGCATCAGATCATCAAAATATGCAGTACTTCATGTCTGCTAAAAAGCTTAACCGTCAACAAGTGCATTGGGCATTATTCCTATCACGTTTTAATTTTCACTTAGTCCACAAAGTGGGAAGCTTGATGAGGAAAGCAGATGCATTGTCCAGATGTACAGATCATAAAAGGGGAGTTGGAGGAGGACAATAAAAATATTACCCTACTCAAACCTGAATACTTTCATATTTGCGCTATGCATCAAGGGCATCTATTGGTGGATAGCTCAGAGATGGAAATGTTG
Source organism: Tricholoma bakamatsutake (assembly GCA_029959215.1). Taxonomy (NCBI): domain Eukaryota; kingdom Fungi; phylum Basidiomycota; class Agaricomycetes; order Agaricales; family Tricholomataceae; genus Tricholoma; species Tricholoma bakamatsutake. The sequence continues at coordinate 11,760,035 of CP114860.1, read as the reverse complement.
TCTAAAATTAGACAATGTTCAGAGATGGATGATGAAGTGGTGGAAGCTGTGAAAGCTTTGAGGGGAGAGAAGAAAGGTAATATTAAAGGAGATGAATGGGTTGAAGAACAAGGGTTAGTGTTGTTCAGAGGAAAGGTATATGTACCAAAGGATCAAGATTTATGAAGAGAGATTGTACAGTTACATCATAACACGCCAGCTGCTGGACATCCAGGAAGGTGGAAGACGTTGGAGTTGGTGATGAGAAATTATTGGTGGCCCAAAATTTCAAAGTATGTGTTGGGGTATGTGGATGGGTGTGATATGTGCATGAGGGGGAAGAAATTTCCAGAAAAGCCTGCAGGGAAATTAATGCCGAACCCTATACCTAAAGCACCATGGCGAGATATATCTGTGGACTTTATCACCGGATTACCTGAAGCTCAAGGATACGATGCAATATTTGTAGTATGCGACCGCTTTACAAAGGAAGTCCATATCATTCCTCCTCTATCTAAATCAGGTATGGCAGTTACATGGATTCCCTGATATGGTTATCTCCAATCATGGATCACAATTTGCTTCTGCATTTATGCAAGAGTTAAATAACATATTGGGGATTCAAACCAAGTTATCTATGGCATATCACCCACAAACTGATGGGCAGACAGAGAGAATGAATCAGGAGTTGGAGCAGTACCTATGCATGTTTGTCAATCACCAACAAACCGACTGGCCTGAATGGTTGGCAATTGCTGAATTTTCTCACAATAATAAACTCCATTCAGCTACTCGCATGTCATCCTTCTTTGCTAATTGTGGGTATCATCCCAGAATGGGAGTAGAACCTCCAAGGGAAGTCAAGGTACAGTCAGTGGAGGACTTTGTGTCAAAAATGTGAAAGGTGCAGGAAGAAGCAGAGGTGGCATTGATGAAAGCACGTGATGACATGATGCGACACATGGATCGTAATCGAGCTGTTGCTCCAGAGTACAAAGTTGGTGACTTGGTATGGCTAAGTACCAAGGATCTGAATATTTCACGACCTTCAAGAAAGCTTATGGAGAAGCAAGTTGGCCCATATCCAATTTCTAAAATAATTTCACCCAATGTGGTAGTGTTAAAATTACCTCAATCATTCAAGATTGATCCTGAAATTAACATTTTCTGTTTATGCCCTTACCACCCACCCACTATTCCTGGTCAACAAACTACTCCACAACCTCCAATAATGGTAGAAGGTGCTCCAGAATATGTTGTGGAAGAGGTTTTGGACTCACGTCTTCGACGAAATAAATTAAAGTTCTTAATCAAGTGGAAGAACTACATCAACAAAAATAACTTATGGGAACCCAAAGAGAATTGTAAGCGAGCACGTAATGCAATCACCCAATTCTTTAAATGTGATTTAAATGCTTCGTGTCGCATTGCTAGAATGGTGTATGAGGGGATGAATTTCCAGCCTTACCAGAGGGGACAGATACGATATTTTCTCGCCTGGAAGTTGAGGCATAAAAGGGGGGTAATGTTAGGAAACAGTCCCCTAACATGCCTATTACATAATAATATTTTATTTTTATTTTATTTTATTTTATTTCATCAAAATATGCTACCAAATGCCTATAAACACTTTATTTGTCAGCATGGGAATTTTCTATTTACATGCATCAATATGTACATGCATGTACATGCACATTGGTAGCAACATAGTGCAATATATGTAACATAGTATATAACCTTAAAATAAATACCGGGGGACCTCAGTTGAGTTCTATTAGGTATTCCATCCACATTTGTGGTGCGAAATGCCTATTTCAGCCAACTGATCTATTTTTAACCCATCACATCAAAACCATCAAACCCCCCCCATCATGTGCGCATGCCCTGCCACCTTCTTGTAGGAGAGCCTGCATGGTCCAGCTAGCAGAACAGTGGGTGTCACCCTAACACCAACCCAGTTAGGGTTCATAAACAAAGTTAGGGCTCAGGGGGCCTTCAAGGACCAGCTGGATCCCAGCCCAGGGACCCAGCTGTCTGCAGCAGACAGTCTTAACACAGAGTCAAGAAACCACATACACAGTGATGAGTTAGGGCTTCCAAATACCACTAGCAGCCAAATGTTAGGGATTCTAGGACCCTCCCTCACATTAGCCAATAACATGGCCTCACAGTGCACATAACAAAATCAATATTAGTTTAAGAGTTGAATAGATCAGATGAAATATGTACAATATGCTGAAAGTGATGAGTATATGCAAAAGGAAATAAAATACAATTTGTAAAAGTTAAGGGAGGGGGCATGAAGAGAAGGACACATGTATGTATGTAAATACAAAATAATATGCAGTATCAGGGGGTCAAAAAAAATGACAAAGAAAAATTTGATGCAACTCAGTAATGGGCATTCACCATATCCTCATCTGTGATTGTGCTTGCCCATGACCACAAGTAGCTGTCATCATCATCACCTGCATTTGTCCCTTGGGAACCAGCAGGCATGGGGAAGCCAGGAGAGCTGGGAGGGGTCTTGAGCAGTTCAGAAAATGGTGAGTCAATGGCCAGAAGTGCAACCCCATCAACATCTAGCCCAGCCAACTCCATACCTCATTCCTCTGAAAAAGGGAGGGACTCTAACATTTCTGACTCCATCATCTCCTTCTTCACCTAGAGGCTCATATGAGGGCTGGGTGGGGCATCCAAGAGTGGTAAAGTTGGTGTTTGCCAATCATCATCAGAATTGGCATGATATGAGAGAGAAGAGAGGGGAGGAGAGGGAGTAGTGAGTAGGAAGGGGGGGAGAGGGTAGGAAGGAGAGGGAGTATTGGGGGGGGGGGGGGGGGGGGGGGAGGAGAGGGAGTAGGAAGGGAGGAGAGGGAGTAGGAAGGGAGAAGAGGGAGTAGGAAGGGAGGAGAGGGAGTAGGAAGGGAGGAGAATTGTGAATAATGGTCAGCAAATGAAGGACTATTGAGGGAGCATTTGGGGGAATTGGATGAAGTGATAAAGTTTCACTGTTGGCTATCAAGTCAATCCAGAGATCAAAAAAAGATGGTGGCCAATGATTGATTTCTGAACCTTTAACACCATGTTGCCAGAGCTGTGGTGTAAGAGGGCAAACAGGAAATGCGATACCAGATGGCCTGTATCCATCGGCCACCTTCTGAAATGCCTTCCAACCATCCCCACAGATATTGGGATGAAAATAAACACCAGACTTGAAAGCAGAAATGGAATATGCAGCCAAGGGGTTATTGATCAGAGCATCCCCCACAAAAAGCTAGCGACAGGCTGATAACCCAACACACCTTAAATGCTGGGCCTCAATATGAGAAGTGATTTTGACATGATCTAAATCTTCCACACACTCAACATCTCCCTGGACCCTCATAGGGGTGAAGTGGGCCATGGTTATATCATGTGGAGGAAGGGTTCATTACCTTAAGAGTTACACATAAAAACAGAAGAAAAAACTAACAAAAACAGGATTGCTTACATGTTATACAACTTGCCCCACATTTCCTATAAAAGTTATCATTTATGTACTTCTGGTACCAGGATTTGGTTGGTTGATGCCAGATGAAGACAGTGTACTGATTATCTTTATTGAAAGAATGAAGAATGGCAGAAGCACCAAGAGGATACTGCTCCTGTGCATGATCAGCACCATCTGGCCAGTTGGCAATAGACTGCTCAGGAACATCTAGCCTTCTTTCTTGAAGGTCAGCCTACAAAAGCATATAGAAAATGAGAAAGCCACAGCAAAATAAGTGGAGAGCACACCTTTGCCTTTTTATGGATCCACTTGTTTTCTGCTATATTATAAAATAATAAGTGCAAGCTAAAGAACAATATTTGAGATAAGAACTTACCCTGTGTGGTGCTGGTGGCATTGCAAAGTCTTGATTCCCCAGATCATCATATGAGTTTCCAAATCTTGCAGGCCTTTGTCTGGCATGCATAATTATCAGAATAATACCTGTTACAATGATAAGTTGTTACATACCTTTTTCTTGACAATTATAGGCTGATAAATTAATGGATTTGGGACTTTCTTTATCTTCCAATGGGGATGACTTGATTTTTCCTTGGAAGGCACCTTCAAAATAAAGCAGTGAGCATTATATTCTTTCTTATTACCATTGAATGTAGAGAGAATACATATCTCATGGAACCTTTTACTCAATGGCTCCTCACTGCTGACTTCCTCTTCGACTTCCTTCCTAGAGTGCTTTCTTGTCTATGGACCCATAATTAGAAACTAGCTGAATTTCAGTAGAGAATAAGTACCTTTCCTGGTGCCTTGCTCAGAGGCTCCTCATCCTCACTACTGTTCTCTTCCACTTCAGTCAATATTGTCTTGGCCTTGGAAGCCTGTGGCTTTAAAGGCCCAGGCAAAGCAGAAGACATGGAAATAGGCTTAGGTTGGTGGACTTGCCTGGGAAGAAAGGGGGGCAGAGCAGAAGCCATAATGAGAACAGGCTTACATTGGGAGACTTGCTTAGGGAGAGGGGGGATATCAATGTACCAAGCAGGTAAAGCCTTGGAGGTAGAAAAGCTGGGAGGCTTGGGCTGAGAAGGGGTGGGATGGACCTGGAAGGAATAAGGGCTGCTCTAGTAGAAAGGAAAGGATCAGAGACAGGGTTTGGCTAAAGAGGGGTAGGAATGAGCATAGAATTAAGAGGGACAGTGGTAGCCAAAACAGTTGATGGAACAGGGACAGGGTTAGCTGCAGCAAGGGGGATGGCAAGTGGAGGCCAGTTAAAGGGAGAAACCCTCAAAGAGGGGGCAGGGGATGCAATAGATAGGCCAGAGACCTGGGTGGATGGGCCAGGAACATAGTTTTGAGGGATGCTGAGGAATGACTATAGAGAATTGGGGGGGTTTCAAGAGATGATAGTTTCAAGAGGCTAGTATGAAAGTTTGAAGGAGTTCGTAACTTCAGGACTAAGATGAGAGGCTTGGACTCAGGAGAACTGCTTTTAAATAAGATGATATTTGTGAGAGGACAATTTCTTCCCTTTCTTCTAAGTAGCTAGTATGAGCCTATATACATTTTGAAGAGATGGTACTTAAAAGAAAATAAAACATGTGGACAACATGAGGCAAGATACAAAACAATAAAGAACTTTGCAAATCATTAAATAAATGAGAGATGATGAGAAGGGAAATGTATAGAGTCACAATGTATCAAAAGTACTTGTCCTATTGTTCCAATATATCATGGAAATGTTGAAGCACCACAATCACATCCTAGAAGCCCTTTGTTGTATCCCCTCGTATCTGATGGTGCTCAATATGCGATGCATTAAGTCATGCAAGGTGTGCTGCATGGATCTGAAAAGTGGTGTGATAGGCATATGGCGGCCAAAGTCGTTAAAACTTGCTGGAAGTGTTGCAAAGTCATTCAAAATCATTCAAAATAGTTTCAGAGTGGTTTCGTGGGGTCCATAGGGGTTAAGAGCATCTGTTGTGATGTGTTGATGCATTTGAAAGTGTCCCCAGACCTTAGAGTGCAAGGTGGACCTATCAACATAGTGGCATGTTGAGCAGAGATAAGTGTGCACTTAAGGCAGGGGTGTCAACAATGTCCTGGGCAACATTTTGTATGAGTAGGAGATGTTATATCTGTGTGCACTTCAATTCCAGGCCTAGGGAGAGAGTTTTCTACTGTAAGGGCACCCTCAAAGCCTCACTTAATAATGAGCTAACAAAGGGGAATCCAAAGTTTATACTACATAATACAAACACTTTAGGCACACCTAACAGAGGGGAATCCAAAGAGAAAACTCTAGGACCCATCTGTCAATGTCCAGTATATGTGATAGATCCAAAAATCAAATAGTAGGCTTGTCAAGGCTCAAGATCGCTACTACCAAGGTCAGAACTCAATCAGGAATACACCAGACTTCTGGTCAGACCCAGTCATTGGTGGTCAGAGGGTTTCAGAGGTTTTTTGGCAAAATCCACTGGGCTGTAGCAGGCCAGGTGAAAAGATGTCAGAGAGGACTTGGCTTCAACTTATAAGAAGTTGCACCCTTCTCCTCATCAGTTGTCCAATTTCAAGTGGAGAGGTTTGGATATCTGGCGGGTTTCCAGATGGAGGGTGAGGATAGATTAAGCAGAGGTTTTAGAGTCATTTTTGAAGTCAAGAAGAGTTGAAGGATTAAGAGTTTAAGTCAGGATTAAGTCGACGATGATTTAAGGATTGATATTAGACTGGAGATGAATAGATGAAGGTACACAAGCAAGATACATGCAATAAGGCAATATAATTTGCAAACTGAAGACTAAGGCTAAGCTACAGGCACTTAAATAATGAAGGCCAGAAGAATAACAGAAAAGGCAGAAGTTTACTAATGGATCTTGGTAAGTGTCCATGACCAGAATTGGTAAGACTGTATCCATAATAAAGCGAGATCGGTCACGTGAAGGTGGCGTGGGTAAATGGATGACAAACTCAGAAGGGGTGGGAGTTCCATGACTAACCCTCTACTGTGAGAAAATGATGACAAATATAAGTTATAGGTAGGAAATGAACTTTTTGGCTAATTCCATTACATTACACATTTCAAAAATTAGCCGAAAAAAAATTTCAGCTATTTTTAGGCCAGATCAAAATTGTAATAATGGTTCCCATGATAAGAAAAAATTTCCGCCAAGTTTTGGGCCTGATCACAAATGCAATATAACAGTTCCCATCAGAACAAATATTTTTCTGATGACAAATATAATAAGGGGTTCCTATCATGACAAATCTAATAACTGATCAATATGGGGGTGTTGCCATGATGACTAATTTAATTAGCAACAACATTTTCGGCTACAGTGTTGAATCAAAATTTTCAGCTATTGTTTTTTTTTTGGGCCTGATGACAAAGATAATTACTGGGTCTTGCCATGATGACTAATTTAATTAGCAACAACAGTGTGGGATCAAAATCAAAATTTTCAGCTAATTGGCCTGATGACAAATATTATCAGGTGTTCCCATGATGACAAACTAATTTTCCCATTTGTCATTGATGACAAAGATCATAACTGGGTGTAGGAACAATATTTTCGGCTAATTTTTGGCTTGCTGGGTGTAGGAACCAAATTTTCGGCTGAGTTTTGGCCACTTCTAGCTTTTCTGTTCTCTTTCTGGCTCTGGGCTCTTTTCCAGTGGGGTTGTTTTTGCATTCTTGGGGTATCTGTAGACCAAGGTGAAGCTCTGTGAAGTCCTACCTCCCTGGCTTCTCTTTTTTCAACAAAAGGAGTGTCTGCCAGTTGTTTTTTGGACCTCTCTCAGGGCACAGTGTGCAGGGAGATTGGGCTGGCGGGTTTGCAGTTGCCTCCCCTTCCATTTTTGGAAGTCGCTCCACTATCAACTGCCACTGTTTGCACCGATTTCACAGCCTCCTGCAAGATTGTCACATCCTCCACTGCTGTAAGAGAGCTCTCCGATTCCCATGGACCCAACTCCGCCCAACACTCCTCGACGTGTCCGGACGGCCACGCAGCAAACTGAACGGGACCAACGGACCTTGGATAGCCCTACTCGCCACCGGACTCCACACCATGCTCGCACTATGCACATTGCCCAGCCACTGCTGCCATTGCCGCCAGCCCATAATATTGCCTTGCTGAATGCTGATCCTTTTGTGGCTGCTCCTCCACCACCTCCTCAATACAATCACCTTCCTCCTCATTTGGCACAGCAGTTGGCGGCACTTCCTCCTCTTCCACAGATTCCAAGAGGCAGGGGCAGAGGGAGGGGAAGAGGGAGGGGAAGAGGCTCAGGTCATGCAGCTCCACCTCTACCTGTGGTTGCTCCTTTACACAATCCAGCTCTCCCATATTTTTTACAGGCCCCTCCTGCACCTCCTGTTTTTGATCCTCCTGTTCCTGCACCTCCCATTCCTGCACCTCCCATTCCTGTGGCTCCTCCTGTATGTTGAATTGTTCTGTCAGGTGATGGATCGTGACTGACAGTATACTGATGTAGCCTCTTGCTCCTACTCCTGTGCCTCCAATGATTATCCCTCCTGCTGTCCCTCAACCCATTGCTCCTAGATTGACCTTGGCTGAACTTGCTGCTTGGCATGCTGCACTTCCACCTCTTTTCCCAGCTGTAGCTGTAAGTTGGATTATTCTTGCAGGTGACAGACATTCAACTGACAATAAATTTTGTAGCCTCCTCCTCCTGTTTTTTACCCTCCTGTTCCTGTTCCTCCTGTTGCTGGACCTGCCATTCCTGTTGCTGGACCTGTTCTTCCTGTTGCTGCTCCTGTTCTTCCTGTTGCTGCTCCTGTTCTTCCTGTTGCTGCTCCTGCTTTTCCTGTTGCTGCTCCTATTCCTCCTGTTGCTGCTCCTGCTCCTGCTGCTCCTGTTGCTGCTCCTGTTCCTGTGCCTGCAATGGCATGGGCTGAGCTGGCTGCCCAGCATGCTGCACTTCCACCTTTTGAAGCTGTATGTTGCATTATATTTTACATAATGTGAAATGGTCTGACAGTATGATGATGTAGCCTCCTCCACCTCCACCTCTGCCTCCACCTGTTTTTGATCCTCCTGCTGCTGTTCCCCCTGTTCCTGCTGCTATCATTCCTGTTGCCAATATCCCTCCACATGTATGCTCATATCTTATTTTGTAATTTTTTATTTGGTGACTGACCTTATTCTCCAAGGTCGCTCAGCTTATTGATCCTGCACCACCACCACCACCACCACCTATTTTGCCTCCAGCCCGCCAGCCATTTAATCCTGATTGGCCTGTTCATGATCTGGGAAATATGGATGTGGAGTGCTCTGATTGCCATGCTTTGCACTGGATGGCTGAACGTCTTATGAAATCCTCAAATATCCATCCTCGATTCGGCATGTGCTGCCTGAGTGGAAAGATCGCTTTGCCACCTCTTCACCCAGTCCCACCTGAGCTTATACAATTGCTCACTGCTCAGGACGACATTGGAAAATCATTTCGTGATCACATCCGCACTTACAATAATGCACTCGCCATGACTTCTATCGGTCGCAAGATTGACGAGTCGGTCAATGAGGGGGAAGAGGCAGTGAATGATGGCGTCGGTCCCTATGTCTACAAACTCCATGGCGAGCTGTCCCACAAAATTGGATCTCTTCTTCCACCAGAGGGTGAACCTCCTGTTTATGCTCAGCTATATATTTACGATCCAGCTGACGCTGTCAACTTTCGCATGGCCAATGCCTGGAACACTCACCTCCATCACCACACTTTGCTCACTCTTCAGGACATGCTCCACCGTCACCATCCAGCAGTTCAGATGTACAAGCAGGCTCATGAGCTCACCAGGAACTTGCCTCCACACCAGCAGTGCAAGATAGCTTTGCGTTTTGATCAATCCTGTGACCGTCGCCGCTACAATCTGCCCGATGCTACCAACAATGAGATTGCTGTCATTCTTCCAGGTGATGGCGATCAGCCAGAGAGCACACGCGACATCGTTCTCTACCGCAGGCATGGCCCTCCCCTTCAGTGCATCAGTGACGTCCATCCTCTCTATCCAGCCCTTCACTATGTTTTGCTGTTTCCTACTGGCCAGCTCCAATGGCACCCTCAAATCGAGTATGCAGCTGTCGATGCCAACAACCGAGGTGGTGCCAGAGTTCACAAACATGTCTCCAAATCCGAATTCTACTGCTATCGCCTCCACCTTCGACCGCCTGCTGTTGAGCCCCAGCATATCTTTCTGACTGGAAAGCTCTTTCAGGAGTTTGTGTGTGATGGATGGGCCACTGCTGAGCAGGATCGATTGCGCTGGATTTTGATGAATCAGGACACCATTCGGGGCAAAGTCTATGTTGGCCTGGCAGATGCTGTGGCTGCAAACATCGATGTGGACACAGAGTCTCTGGGTCAAAGAATCATTCTTCCTTCGTCCTTTGCAGGAAGCACATGTCACATGCAGCAGCTTCTTCAGGATGCATTCGCCATCAATCGTCATTGCAATGGAGGGGATCTCTTTCTCACCATCACTGCCAACCCTGCCTGGCCAGAAATACGGGATGCTCTTTGTCCAGGGCAGACTGCAGCAGATCGCCCAGATTTGGTCGTTCGTGCATTCTATGCAAAGCAGAAGGAGATGATCAAGGATATCGAGGCTGGCATATTTGGCAAGGCTGTGGCTTATCTTTTCACCATCGAGTTTCAGAAGCGTGGCCTTCCTCACATGCACTGCATTATCTTTCTCGATGAGCAATCCAAGCTTCGCACCCCCGAGCAGATAGACAGCCTTCTGTCTTCAGAGTTTCCTGACGATGATCCTGAGCTCCTCGACCTCATCAAAAAGTTCATGGTCCATAAACCCTGTGGTGCAGAGACCCCTGCAGCTCCTTGCATGGTGAATGGACAGTGCTCCAAAGGTTTCCCCAAGCCATTCAGGGATCAGACCACCATCTCTGAGGATGCCTATGCCTCTACCAAGCGTCGGGACACTGGACACACATATCACGTTCGGGGAAAGCAGGTCGACAATCGTTGGGTGGTCACTTACTCTGCCTATCTCATCTGGAAGTACCGTTGCCACATCAATATTGAGTCCATCAGCTCCATCAAGGCCATCAAGTACATCTACAAATATGTCTACAAAGGCCACGATCACATCACCATGGAGTTTGGAACTTGCAACGATGAAGTCAGGCAGTACCTCGACGCTCGCTACATATCTGCATGCGAAAGCATCTGGCGCCTCTTCCACTTCACCATGCATGGTGCTTCTCCCAATGTCGTCCGTCTTCAGGTCCACCTTCCTGGCCAGCAGTATGTCACTTGGAATCAGAACGGTCCACAGTCTATCCAGGAAATTGTCCAGCATGCTGCACAGCATGACACCACCCTCACTGCCTTCTTCAAGGCCAATCAGGAGTATCCAGAGCTTGCACAGGTCGTTCTTTACCAGGACTTTCCTTCCAAATTTGTGTGGGATCAAAGGGCTCACAAGTGGAAGCCCAGGCAGAGGGGATTCGCCATTGGAAGAATGTTCTATGCTCCACCCAGTGCCGGTGAACGCTTTTACCTCAGGCTGCTTCTCACTGCTGTGAAAGGGGCTACATCATACGAAGACCTTCGCACTTTTCAGGGCATCGTCGCTCCCTCATTCAGAGAGGCCTGCCTCGCCCGTGGCCTTTTGGAGGATGACCAAGAGTGGCAGCAGTGTCTGGAGGAAGCAAAGTCCATGGCAATTGGTCATCAGCTTCGCAATCTTTTTGTCACCATCCTTCGTGACTGTGCTCCCTCTGATCCTGTCCACCTCTGGAATACATATTGGCCTCACATTTGCGATGACTTGAGATATCAGCTCCAGCACACCAACATTCGTATCAACCCCACCGATGACGATGTCCATGATTATGGCCTTTATCTTATCAATCAGCTTCTCATGGTCTCTGGGAAATCTCTCGAGAAGGATTGGCCATACATGCCTCAGATCACTCAGAATTGGGATGCCAACATTCAGAACCGGTTGATCGCAAAGCAGTGCAGATACGATGTTGTGGAGCAGGCCGAGTTGGCTGCACACAATCTGGACACTTTCAATCACGATCAGAGGGCTGTCTTTGATGAGATCATCCATGCAGTCAACAACAAGACTGGCCAGACCTTTTTCCTCCATGGTCCAGGTGGCACTGGCAAAACCTATGTTTACAACACCCTCTGCCATCAGCTTCGCTCTCAAGGCAAGATTGTCCTCTGTGCTGCATCATCTGGAATGGCTGCTCTTTTGCTCAAAGGCGGTCATACTTCCCATTCCTGCTTTCAGATCCCAATCATCATAAACGAGTCATCCACCTGCACCATTTCCAGAGGTTCAACACGGGCACAGCTCCTGCAGCAGACCGACTTGATCATTTGGGATGAGGCACTCATGCAGCATCGTCATCTCCATGAACCTGTCAACCGCACTCTGAAAGACATTCTCCAATGTGACAAACCCTTTGGGGATGTGCCTGTGGTCTTTGGGGGCGACTTTCATCAGATCCTGCCTGTCATTGAGAAGGGTTCTCGACCTCAAATCGTTGGTGCTTCTTTGCAACGCTCTGTTCTCTGGCAACACATCAAAATCCTTCATCTCAAAATCAACATGCGTTTGAACACAGACGATCTTCAGGAGCGCAACTTTGCAAAGTGGCAGTTGGAGGTTGGAAAGGGTGGTCATACAGATGAAGGTGGCACTATCAATCTTCCTGATCATCTCAAATGTCCTCAGAACACCATCGCTTCTCTCATCCACACCATCTATCCTGGCATCTATGATCAGGCTCAGCATTCAGATCAATACTTTTCAGAGCGGGTCATCCTGGCAAGCAAGAACGATGATCTCGACGATTTGAACCATCACATTCTTCACAATTTTCCTGGGCAGGAGCACGTCTTTCACAGTGCTGACTCGATTGCAAATGATGAGAATGCCGAACTTCTATATCCCCAAGAATATCTTAACTCCATCAACTGCTCAGGTCTACCTTTGGCACATTTGGCACTCAAGGTCGGCGTCCCTGTCATGATACTTTGCAATCTCAACATTGCTGGAGGGGTCTGCAATGGAAGTCGGGGGATATTGACTCGGATCAGGAATAGGGTTTTGGAGATTCAGTTGATCACTGGAGATAATGCAGGAGAGACTGTTTTCATTCCACGGATGCGACTTTGGCCTATTAAAGGTCAACTCCCCTTCACACTCTCTCGACTGCAGTTTGCTGTTCGTCTTTGCTTTTCAATGTCGATCAACAAGTCACAAGGGCAGTCAGTGAAGCATGTGGGTTTGGATTTCAGAAGTCCTGTCTTTACACATGGGCAGTTCTATGTGGCAATATCCAGGGTCAAGTCTGTCCACAATATCAAGGCAATATGGCCAAGCTCAGAGGATAGTGCAAAGACAAAAAATATTGTATATGATGAAGTGTTATTAGATTAAAATATATATTGTACATATGTAACTACTACTCATAGAAAATCAATGAACACGGTGAACAACGTGTGCCGGAGGCACATTTAAAAACCTTGTCCATAATAAAGTGAGCATGGTCACGTGAAGGGGTTGTGGGAATGCTGACAAACTCTGAAGGGGTGGGAGATCCATGACTAACCCTTCACTGTGAGAAAATGATGACAAATATAAGTGATAGGTGGGAAATGACAATAACTGGGTGTTTCCATCATTTCAAAAAATTTAGCCGAAAAGTTTTTGATTAGCTGAAAAAAAAATTTCGGCTAAATTGGGGCTGGATCACAAACATAATAACTAATAACAGGGTGCTTTTTCGGCTACTATAATATAATGTAGGCATGTGTTTTTGGGCCTGATGACAAATATAATTAGGGGGTGTTGCCATGATGACTAATTTAATTAGCAACAACATTTTCGGCTACAGTGTTGAATCAAAATTTTCGGCTATTGTTTTTTTTTTTTGGCCTGATGACAAAGATAATTACTGGATGTTGTCATGATGACAAATTTAATTAGCAACAACAACTTCGGCTACAGTGTTGGATCAAAATTTTCGGCTATTGTTTTTTTTTTGGGCCTGATGACAAATATAATTAGTGGGTCTTGCCATGATGACAAATTTAATTAGCAACAACAGTGTGGGATCAAAATTTTCAGCTAATTGTTTTTTTAAGGTGTTCCCATGATGACAAACTAATTTTCCCATTTGTCATTGATGACAAAGATCATAACTGGGTTTTTTGGCTAATTTTTGGCTTGCTGGGTGTAGAAACCAAAATTTTGGCTGAGTTTTGGCCACTTCTAGCTTTTCTGTTCTCTTTCTGGCTCTGGGCTCTTTTCCAGTGGGGTTGTTTTTGCATTCTTGGGGTATCTGTAGACCAAGGTGAAGCTCTGTGAAGTCCTACCTCCCTGGCTTCTCTTTTTTCAACAAAAGGAGTGTCTGCCAGTTGTTTTTTGGACCTCTCTCAGGGCACAGTGTGCAGGGAGATTGGGCTGGCGGGTTTGCAGTTGCCTCCCCTTCCATTTTTGGAAGTCGCTCCACTATCAACTGCCACTGTTTGCACCGATTTCACAGCCTCCTGCAAGATTGTCACATCCTCCACTGCTGTAAGAGAGCTCCCCGATTCCCATGGACCCTACTCCGCCCAACACTCCTCGACGTGTCCAAACAGCCGCACAGCAAACTGAATGAGACCAACGGACCTTGGATAGCCCTACTCGCCACCGGACTCCACACCACGTTCGCACTATGCACATTGCCCAGCCACTGCTGCCATTGCCACCAGCCCATAATATTGCCTTGCTGAATGCCGATCCTTTTATTGCTGCTCCTCCACCTCCTCCTCAATACAATCACCTTCCTCCTCATTTGGCACAGCAGTTGGCGGCACTTCCTCCTCTTCCACAGATTCCAAGAGGCAGGGGCAGAGGGAGGGGAAGAGGGAGGGGAAGAAGCTCAAGTCATGCAGCTCCACCTCAGCCTGTCGTTGCTCCTTTACACAATCCAGCTCTCCCATATTTTTTACATGCTCCTCCTGCACCTCCTGTTTTTGATCCTCCTGTTCCTGCACCTCCAATTCCTGCACCTCCCATTCCTGTGGCTCCTCCTGTATGTTGAATTGTTCTGTCAGGTGATAGATTGTGACTAACAGCATATTGATGTAGCCTCTTCCTCCTACTCCAGTGCCTCTGATGATTGTCCCTCCTGCTGTCCCTGAACCCATTGCTCCTAGATTGACCGTGGCTGAACTCGCTGCCTGGCATGCTGCACTTCCACCTCTTTTTCCGGCTGTAGCTGTAAGTTGAATTATTCTTGCAGGTGACAGACATTCAACTGACAATAAATTTTATAGCCTCCTCCTCCTGTTTTTTACCCTCCTGTTCCTGTTCCTCCTGTTGCTGGACCTGCCATTCCTGTTGCTGGACCTGTTCTTCCTGTTGCTCCTCCTGTTCCTCCTGTGCCTGCACCTCCCATTCCTGTGGCCAATATACCTCTACCAATGGCTCCTCCGCCAATGGTTCCTGCAATGGCCTGGGCTGCACTTGCTGTGCAGCATGCAGCACTTCCACCTCTGGCTGCTGTATGTTGAATTATATTCTACATGATGTGCAATGGTCTGACTGAATAATGATGTAGCCACCTCTACCTCCCCCTCTACCTCTCCCACCTCTGGCTGTTCCTGCTGTTCCTGCTGTTCCTGCTCCTGCTGTTCCTGTTGCCAACGTACCTCCACATGTAAGCAGGCTGTTATTGTTTTGATGAATGTGGTGACTGACTTGATCATCCAAGATTGATCCCGCCCCTCTTCCACATGTTCTGCTGCCTCCTGCACGCCGCCCATTTAGCCCACTTTGGCCTATTCATGATCTCGGAAGAATGGATGTTCAGTGTCCCAATTGCCATGCTTTGCACTGGATGGCTAAACGTCTTACCACATCCTCCAATATAAATCCCAGATTCGGCATGTGCTGTCTGAGTGGAAAGATCGCTTTGCCACCTCTTCACCCAGTCCCACCTGAGCTTATACAATTGCTCACTGCTCAGGACGACATTGGAAAATCATTTCGTGATCACATCCGCACTTACAATAATGCACTCGCCATGACTTCTATCGGTTGCAAGATTGATGAGTCGGTCAATGAGGGCGAAGAGGCTGTGAATGATGGCATCGGTCCCTATGTCTACAAACTCCATGGCGAGCTGTCCCACAAGATCGGATCTCTGCTTCCACCAGAGGGTGAACCTCCTGTTTATGCTCAGCTATATATTTACGATCCAGCTGACGCTGTCAACTTTCGCATGGCCAATGCCTAGAACACTCACCTCCATCACCACACTTTGCTCACTCTTCAGGACATGCTCCACCATCACCATCCAGCAGTTCAGATGTACAAGCAGGCTCATGAGCTCACCAGGAACTTGCCTTCACACCAGCAGTGCAAGATAGCTTTGCATTTTGATCAATCCTGTGACCGTCGCCACTACAATCTGCCTGATGCTACCAACAATGAGATTGCTGTCATTCTTCCAGGTGATGGCGATCAGCCAGAGAGCACACGCGACATCGTTCTCTACCGCAGGCATGGGCCTCCCCTTCAGCGCATCAGTGACGTCCATCCCCTCTATCCGGCCCTTCACTACGTTTTGCTGTTTCCTACTGGCCAGCTCCAATGGCACCCTCAAATCGAGTATGCAGCTGTCGATGCCAACAACCGAGGTGGTGCCAGAGTTCACAAACATGTCTCCAAATCCGAATTCTACTGCTATTGCCTCCACCTTCGACCGCCTGCTGTCGAGCCCCAGCATATCTTTCTGACCGGAAAGCTCTTTCAGGAGTTTGTGTGTGATGGATGGGCCACTGCTGAGCAGGATCGATTGCGCTGGATTTTGATGAATCAGGACACCATTCGAGGTGAAGTCTATGTTGGCCTGGCAGATGCTGTGGCTGCAAACATCGATGTGGACACAGAGTCTCTGGGTCAAAGAATCATTCTTCCTTCATCCTTTGCAGGAAGCACACGTCACATGCAGCAGCTTCTTCAGGATGCATTTGCCATCAATCTTCACTGCAATGGAGGCAATCTCTTTCTCACCATCACTGCCAACCCTGCCTGGCCAGAAATACGGGATGCTCTTCGTCCAGGGCAGACTGCAGCAGATCACCCAGATTTGGTCATTCGTGCATTCTATGCAAAGCAGAAGGAGATGATCAAGGATATCGAGGCTGGCATATTTGGAAAGGCTGTGGCTTATCTTTTCACCATCGAGTTTCAGAAGCGTGGCCTTCCTCACATGCACTGCATTATCTTTCTCAATGAGCAATCCAAGCTTCGCACCCCCGAGCAGATAGACAGCCTTCTGTCTTCAGAGTTTCCTGATGATGATCCTGAGCTTCTCGACCTCATTAAAAAGTTCATGGTCCATAAACCCTGTGGTGCAGAGAACCCTGCAGCTCCATGCATGGTGAATGGACAGTGCTCCAAAGGTTTCCCCAAGCCATTCAAAGATCAGACCACCATCTCTGAGGATGCCTATGCCTCTACCAAGCGTCATAACACTGGAAAGACATATCAGGTTTGGGGAAAGCAGGTTGACAATCGTTGGGTGGTCACTTACTCAGCCTATCTCATCTGGAAGTACCGTTGCCACATGAATATCGAGTCCATCAGCTCCATCAAGGCCATCAAGTACATCTACAAATATGTCTACAATGGCCACGATCGCATCACCATGGAGTTTGGAACTTGCAACGATGAAGTCAGGCAGTACCTCGACACTCGCTACATATCTGCATGCGAAAGCATCTGGTGCCTCTTCCACTTCACCATGCATGGTGCTTCTCCCAATGTCGTCTGTCTTCAGGTCCACCTTCCTGGCCAGCAGTATGTCACTTGGAATCAGAACGGTCCACAGTCTATCCAGGAAATCGTCCAGCATGCTGCACAGCGTGACACCACCCTCATTGCCTTCTTCAAGGCCAATCAGGAGTATCCAGAGCTTGCACAGGTCATTCTTTACCAAGACTTTCCTTCCAAATTTGTGTGGGATCAAAGGGCTCACAAGTGGAAGCCCAGGCAGAGGGGATTCGCCATTGGAAGGATGTTCTATGCTCCACCCAGTGCCGGTGAACGCTTTTACCTCAGGCTGCTTCTCACTGCTGTGAAAGGGGCTACATCATACGAAGACCTTCGCACTTTTCAGGGCATCGTTGCTCCCTCATTCAGAGAAGCCTGCCTCGCCCGTGGCCTTTTGGAGGATGACCAAGAGTGGCAGCAGTGTCTGGAGGAAGCAAAGTCCATGGCAACCGGTCGTCAGCTTCGCAATCTTTTTGTCACCATCCTTCGTGACTGTGCTCCCTCTGATTGGCCTCACATTTGCGATGACTTGAGATATCAGCTCCAGCACACCAACATTCGTATCAACCCCACCGATGACGATGTCCATGATTATGGCCTTTATCTTATCAATCAGCTTCTCATGGTCTCTGGGAAATTTCTTGAGAAGGATTGGCCATACATGCCTCAGATCACTCAGAATTGGGATGCCAACATTCAGAACCGGTTGATCGCAAAGCAGTGCAGATACGATGTTGTGGAGCAGGCCGAGTTGGCTGCACACAATCTGGACACTTTCAATCACGATCAGAGGGCTGTCTTTGATGAGATCATCCATGCAGTCAACAACAAGACTGGCCAGACCTTTTTCCTCCATGGTCCAGGTGGCACTGGCAAAACCTATGTTTACAACACCCTCTGCCATCAGCTTCGCTCTCAAGGCAAGATTGTCCTCTGTGCTGCATCATCTGGAATGGCTGCTCTTTTGCTCAAAGGCGGTCATACTTCCCATTCCTGCTTTCAGATCCCAATCATCATAAACGAGTCATCCACCTGCACCATTTCCAGAGGTTCAACACGGGCACAGCTCCTGCAGCAGACCGACTTGATCATTTGGGATGAGGCACTCATGCAGCATCGTCATCTCCATGAACCTGTCAACCGCACTCTGAAAGACATTCTCCAATGTGACAAACCCTTTGGGGATGTGCCTGTGGTCTTTGGGGGCGACTTTCATCAGATCCTGCCTGTCATTGAGAAGGGTTCTCGACCTCAAATCGTTGGTGCTTCTTTGCAACGCTCTGTTCTCTGGCAACACATCAAAATCCTTCATCTCAAAATCAACATGCGTTTGAACACAGACGATCTTCAGGAGCGCAACTTTGCAAAGTGGCAGTTGGAGGTTGGAAAGGATGGTCATACAGATGAAGGTGGCACTATCAATCTTCCTGATCATCTCAAATGTCCTCAGAACACCATCGCTTCTCTCATCCACACCATCTATCCTGGCATCTATGATCAGGCTCAGCATTCAGATCAATACTTTTCAGAGCGGATCATCCTGGTGAGCAAGAACGATGATGTCGACAATTTGAACCATCACATTCTTCATAATTTTCCTGGGCAGGAGCACGTCTTTCACAGTGCTGACTCAATTGCAAATGATGAGAATGCCGAACTTCTATATCCCCAAGAATATCTTAACTCCATCAACTGCTCAGGTCTACCTTTGGCGCATTTGGCACTCAAGGTCGGCGTCCCTGTCATGATACTTTGCAATCTCAACATTGCTGGAGGGGTCTGCAATGGAAGTCGGGGGATATTGACTCGGATCAGGAATAGGGTTTTGGAGATTCAGTTGATCACTGGAGATAATGCAGGAGAGACTGTTTTCATTCCACGGATGCGACTTTGGCCTATTAAAGGTCAACTCCCCTTCACACTCTCTCGACTGCAGTTTGCTGTTCGTCTTTGCTTTTCAATGTCGATCAACAAGTCACAAGGGCAGTCAGTGAAGCATGTGGGTTTGGATTTCAGAAGTCCTGTCTTTACACATGGGCAGTTCTATGTGGCAATATCCAGGGTCAAGTCTGTCCACAATATCAAGGCAATATGGCCAAGCTCAGAGGATAGTGCAAAGACAAAAAATATTGTATATGATGAAGTGTTATTAGATTAAAATATATATTGTACATATGTAACTACTACTCATAGAACATCAATGAACACAGTGAACAACGTGTGCCGGAGGCACATTTAAAAACCTTGTCCATAATAAAGCAAGCATGGTCATGTGAAGGGGTCATGGGAATCATGACAAACTCTGAAGGGGTGGGAATGGCATCACGCCGTGAGACTCTAGAGAGAGGTGAGAAAGGATGACAAATATAACTCAAAGGTGTGGGAAGTAAATTCTCGGCTAATAACTGGGTGACAAAAATTAGCTGAAGATTTTTTGATTAGCCAAAAAAAAATTTCGGCTATTTTTTGGCCTGATCACATTTGTAATAACTGTTCCCATGATAAGAAAAATTTTCAGCTAAATTTTGGGCCCAATCACAAATGCAATAACTGTTCACAGCATAACAAAAATTTTTGGCTGATGTTTGGCCTGATGACAAATATAATAAGGTGTTCCTATGATGACAAATCTATAGAAACCAAATTCTCAGCTACTTTTCAGCCTGATGACAAATATAATAAGGTGTTCCTATGATGACAAATCTAATAACTGAGTGTAGAACCAAATTTTTGGCTAATTTTTGACTTGATGAGAAATATAATTACTGAGTGTAGGAACAATTTTTTTGGCTGATTTTTGGCCTGATGACAAATATGATAACTGGGTGTAGGAACCAAATTTTCGGCTGATTTTCGGCCACTTCTAGCTTTTCTGCTCTCTTTCTGGCTCTGGGCTTTTTTCCAGTGGGGTTGTTTTTGCATTCTTGGGGTATCTGTAGACCAAGGTGAAGCTCTGTGAAGTCCTACCTCCCTGGCTTCTCTTTTTTCAACAAAAGGAGTGTCATCCAGTTGTTTTTTGGACCTCTCTCAGGGCACAGTGCACAGGCAGATTGGGCTGGCAGGTTTGCAGTTGCCTCTCCTTCCATTTTTGGAAGTCGCTCCACTATCAACTGCCACTGTTTGCACCTATTTCACAGCCTCCTACAAAAATCTCACATCCTCCACTGCTGTAAGAGAGCTCTCCAATTCCCATGGACCCAACTCTGCCCAACACTCCTTGATGGCTCCAGACAGCTGTGCAGCAAACTGAACAGGACCAATAGACCTTGGATAGCCCTACTTGCCACCAGACTCCACACCATGCTCGCACAATGAACATTGCCCAGCCTTTGCTGCCAGTGCCACCTTTCCATGGTGGTTTGCTGAATGGGAATGACGCCAATCCATTTCTCGCCCCTCTACCTCCACCTCCTCAATACAACCACCTTCCTCCTCATTTGGCACAACAGCTGGCAGCACTTCCTCCCCTTCCACAGGTGGTGAGAGGCAGAGGCAGAGGAAGAGGAAGAGGGAGGGGAAGAGGCTCAATTCATGCAGCTCCACCTCTGCCTGTTGTTGCTCCTTTACACAATGCAGCTCTCCTATATTTTTTTCCTGCCCCTCCTGCCCCTCCTGTTTTTGACCCTCCTGTTCCTGCACCTCCAATTCCTGCACCTCCCATTCCTGTGGCTCCTGCACCTCCTATTTCTGTTGCACCTGCACCTCCCATTCCTGCTAATCATGCAATCACCCAGGCTAAGCTGCGAGTTCCACCTTTTGGTCCTCCTCCTGTTTTTGACCCTCCAGCTCCTGTACCTTTGGTTCCTGCATCTTCCATTCCTGTCACTCAGCCTGGGCATCAAGTTCCACTGGTTATTCCTGCTTTACCTGTATGTTGGATTACATATTCCTCTATGTGACACAGGTTAATTAACAACATAATACTGATGCAGCCTTTTCTGCCTCCTGTTTTTGACCCTCCTGTGCCTGTTCCTCCTGTTCCTGCACCTCCCATTCCTGTGGCCAATATACCTCTGCCAATGGCTTCTCCACCAATGGTTCCTGCAATGGGCTGGGCTGTCCTTGCTGTGCAGCATGCAGCACTTCCACCTCTGGCAGCTGTATGTTGGATTATATTCCATATGATGTGCAATGGTCTGACTGAATAATGATGTAGCCACCTCTACCTCCCCCTCTTCCTCCACCACCTCTGGCTGTTCCTGCTGTTCCTGCTGTTCCTGCTGTTCCTGCTCCTGCTGTTCCTGTTGCCAATGTACCTCCACATGTAAACATGCTGTTATTGTTTTGATGAATTTGGTGACTGACTTGATCATCCAAGATTGATCCTGCCCCTCTTCCACATGTTCTGCTGCCTCCTGCACGCCGCCCATTTAGCCCATTTTGGCCTATTCATGATCTCGGAAGAATGCATGTTCAGTGTCCCAATTGCCATGCTTTGCACTGGATGGCCAAATGTCTTACCACATCCTCCAATATAAATCCCAGATTCAGCATGTGCTGCTTGAGTGGAAAGATCACTTTGCCCCCTCTTCACCCAGTCCCACTTGAGCTTATCCAATTGCTCACCACTCAGGACAACATTGGAAAATCATTTCGTGATCACATCCACACTTACAATAATGCACTCGCCATAACTTCTATCGATCGCAAGATTGACGAGTCGGTGAATGAGGGTGAAGAGGCAGTAAATGATGGCATCGGTCCCTATGTCTACAAACTCCATGGCAAGCTGTCCCACAAGATTGGCTCTCTTCTTCCACCAGAGGGAGAACCTCCTGTTTATGCTCAGCTATATATTTACGATCCAGCGGATGCAGTCACCTTTCACATGGCCAACACCTGGAACACTCAGCTCCATCACCATACATTGCTCACTCTTCAGGACATGCTCCACTGTCACCATCCAGCAGTTCAGATGTACAAGCAGGCTCATGAGCTCACCAGGAACTTGCCTCCACACCAGCAGTGCAAGATAGCTTTGCATTTTGATCAATCCTGCAACTGTCGCCGCTACAATCTCCCCGATGCTACCAACAACGAGATTGCTGTCATTCTTCCAGGTGATGGCGATCAGCCAGAGAGCACACGTGACATCATTCTCTACCGCAAGTATGGCCCTCCCCTTTAGCACATCAGTGACGTCCATCCCCTCTATCTAACCCTTCACTATGTCTTGCTGTTTCCTACTGGCCAGCTCCAATGGCACCCTCAAATTGAGTATGCAGCTGTCGATGCCAACAACCGAGGTGGTGCCAGAGTTCACAAACATGTTTCTAAATCCAAATTCTACTGCTATTGCCTCCACCTTTGACCACCTGCTGTCGAGCCCCAGCATATCTTTCTGACCGGAAAGCTCTTTCAGGAGTTTGTGTGCGATGGATGGGCCACTGCTGAGCAGGATCAGTTGCATTGGATTTTGATGAATCAGGACACCATTTGTAGCGAAGTCTATGTTGGCCTGGCAGATGCTGTGGCTGCAAACATCGATGTGGACACAGAGTCTCTGGATCAAAAAATCATTCTTCCTTTGTCCTTTGCAGGAAGCACACGTCACATGCAGCAGCTTCTTCAGGATGCATTTGCCATCAATCGTCACTGCAATGGAGGCGATCTCTTTCTCACCATCACTGCCAACCCTGCCTGGCCAGAAATACAGGATGCTCTTTGTCCAGGGCAGACTGCAGCAGATCGCCCAGATTTGGTCGTTCATGCATTCTATGCAAAGCAGAAGGAGATGATCAAGGATATCAAGGCTGGCATATTTGGAAAGGCTGTGGCTTATCTTTTCACCATCGAGTTTCAGAAGCATGGCCTTCCTCACATGCACTGCATTATCTTTCTCAATGAGCAATCCAAGCTTCGCACCCCTGAGCAGATAGACAGCCTTCTGTCTTCAGAGTTTCCTGATGATGATCCTGAGCTTCTCGACCTCATCAAAAAGTTCATGGTCCATAAACCCTGTGGTGCAGAGAACCCTGCAGCTCCTTGCATGGTGAATGGACAGTGCTCCAAAGGTTTTCCCAAGCCATTCAGGGATCAGACAACCATCTCTGAGGATGTTTATGCTTCTACCAAGCATCGGGACACTGGACAGACATATCACATTCAGGGAAAGCAGGTTGACAA
Organism: Tricholoma bakamatsutake; assembly: GCA_029959215.1. NCBI lineage: Eukaryota > Fungi > Basidiomycota > Agaricomycetes > Agaricales > Tricholomataceae > Tricholoma > Tricholoma bakamatsutake. The sequence continues at coordinate 11,736,615 of CP114860.1, read as the reverse complement.
TCGTTGGGTGCTCACTTACTCAGCCTATCTCATCTGGAAGTACCGTTGCCACATCAATATCGAGTCCATCAGCTCTATCAAGGCCATCAAGTACATCTACAAATATGTCTACAAAGGCCACAATCGCATCACCATGGAGTTTGGAACTTGCAATGATGAAGTCAGGCAGTACCTCAACGGTTGCTACATATCTGCATGCGAAAGCATCTGGTGCCTCTTCCACTTCACCATGCATGGTGCTTCTCCCAATGTCATCCATTTTCAGGTCCACCTTCCTGGCCAGCAGTATGTCACTTGGAATCAGAACAGTCCACAGTCTATCCAGGAAATCGTCCAGCATGCTGCACAGCGTGACACTACCCTCACTGCCTTCTTCAAGGGCAATCAGGAGTATCCAGAGCTTGCACAGGTCATTCTTTACCAGGACTTTCCCTCCAGATTTGTGTGGGATCAAAGGGCTCACAAGTGGAAGCCCAGGCAGAGAGGATTTGTTATTGAAAAAATGTTCTATGCTCCACCCAGTGCTGGTGAATGCTTTTACCTCAGGCTGCTTCTCACTGCTGTGAAAGGTGCTACATCATATGAAGACCTTCGCACTTTTCATGGCATCGTTGCTCCCTCATTCAGAGAGGCCTGCCTCACCCATGGCCTTTTGGAGGATGACCAAGAGTGGCAGCAATGTCTGGAGGAAGCAAAGTCCATGGCAACAGGTCATCAGCTTCGCAATCTTTTTGTAACCATCCTTCATGATTGTGCTCCCTCTGATCCTGTCCACCTTTGGAATACATATTGGCCTCACATTTGCGATGACTTGAGATATCAGCTCCAGCACACCAACATTCGTATCAACCCTACCGATGACGATGTCCATGATTATGGCCTTTATCTTATCAATCAGCTTCTCATGGTCTCTGGGAAATCTTTCAAGAAGGATTGGCCATACATGCCTCAGATCACTCAGAATTGGGATGCCAACATCCAAAACTGGTTGATCGCAGAGCAGCGCAGATACAATGTTGTGGAGCAGGCCGAGTTGGCTGCACACAATCTGGACACTTTCAATCAGGATCAGAGAGCTGTCTTTGATGAGATCATGCATGCAGTCAACAACAAGACTGGCCAAACCTTTTCCCTCCATGGTCCCAGTGGCACAGGCAAAACATTTGTATACAACACTCTGGCCCATCAGCTTCGTTCTCAGGGCAAAATTGTCCTCTGTATAGCATCATCTGACATTGCTGCACTCCTGCTCAAAGGTGGCTCTTCATGTCTCCAGATCCCTCTCATCATCAATGAGTCATCCACCTGCTCTATCTCCAGAGGTTCAATTCAGGCAAAGCTGTTGCAGGAGACTGACTTGATCATTTGAGATGAGGCACTCATGCAGCATCGTCATCTCCATGAAGCTGTCAACTGCACTCTCAAAGACATTCTCCAATCTCATCAACCCTTTGGTAGCAATTCTATCATTTGGGGGGCGACTTTCACCAGATCCTGCCTGACATCGAGAGGGGTTCACAGCCTCAGATTGTTGGTGCTTCCTTGCAGCGCTCTGTTCTTTGGCAACATATTAAAGTTCTTCATCTCAAAATCAACATGCAATTGAACATGGATGATCTTGAAGAGTGACAGTTTGCAAAGTGGCAGCTGGAGGTTGGAAAGGGTGGTCATACAGATGAAGGTGGCAACATCAAACTTCCCAACCATTTCAAGTGTCCTGAAAACACTCTGGCTTCCCTCTTCAACACCATCTATCCTGGCATCTATAATCATGCTCAGCATCCTGATCAATACTTCTCAGAGCAGATTGTCCTGGCAAGCAAAAATGATGATGTTGATGATTTGAACCATTACATTTTTCAGAGGTTCCCTGGAGAGGAGCAAGTGTTTCACAGTGCAGACTCTATTGCAAACAATGAACTTTTGTATCCACCTGAATACCTCAACTCAATCAACTGCTCCAGTCTACCTTTGGCACACTTGGCACTCAAGGTTGGCATCCCTGTGATAATACTTTGCAATCTCAATGTTGCTGGAGGGGTATGCAATGGTTCTCGAGGGATTTTGACTTGGATTTGAAACAGAGTGTTGGAGGTTCAGTTGATTACTGGAGATCATGCTAGAGAGATGGTATTTATTCCATGGATGTGACTGCAGCCAATCAAAGAACAACTCCCTTTCACTCTGTCTCGACTCCAATTTGCTATTCAACTATGCTTTTCAATGTCAATCAACAAATCCCAGGGACAGTCAGTGCAGCATATGGGATTAGATATCAGGAGTCCTGTCATCACCCATGGGCAGTTCTATGTGGCGATATCATGAGTAAGGTCTGTGCACAACATCAAGGCAATATGGCTAAGTGACAGTGGAAGTGCAAAAACCAAAAACTATTGTATATAATGAAGTACTATTAGACTAACATAGAAATGAAGTCCATACTTATTAAACATGTTAACGTGTGCCAGAGGCACATTCCCAACCTTGTCAATAATAAAAAGAGGATGGTCACATAACTAGGGCATGGGAGCTAACGAGCCCATGGGAGAGTGATGACCAACTCCGAGGATCATGAGATATGATCACAAATATAAGTCAATGGTGGGAACTTTTTTCTCGGCTAATTTTTGCCTACCTCCTCTATCTTCTTTTTTGGCTCTGGGCACTTTTTCTATTTAGAATAATGTCAGGATGGCATGTAAGCAGCTGTATTTGAGTGAGTGCTGAATAAAATTTGATGAAGCAGCTCAACCAGCATCCTTTTACTATACTGTGAAAGCTGACTAAAGCAAACCTCGTGAGCTCAACAAAATGGAAAAACCTGATCATGACCTTGGCACATGACGCAAACAAAATGATTTAGATACATCACTGTATTAGTCAGTAACAAGTTGGATCAATAAGATGTGGTTACAATTTTTAAATGAGGGCAATCATTACAAAGTCAGGTCAGTAAAATACAAGTCCATTACAAAGTCAAGTCAGTAAACTAGCAGTCACCAATGAGTTCATTATGAAGTAAAGTCAACAAATAAGTTGCAAAACTGAGTTTGTTACAAAGTCAAGTCAACAAATAAGTTTCAAAATTCAGTTCGTTACAAAGTCAAGTCAGTGAAGTAACAGGTAATGAGTTCAACAAAAATTAGTATCAATGCAAAGTCATTAGCAGTTAGAAATCAGTCCAAGAAATAAAAATTAGTTGAATATGAGTCATTATACAGACTTACTAACAAGTTTAAAAATTGAATTCATTATGAAGTCCATTATATGGATGAGTCAAGTCAATAATAAATGGTTCGAAACAAAGTCAGTCAAATCACATCACAAACTGAACTTACCATTGTACCAAGTCAAGTCAGTAAAATATATATCTTCGAAATGAGGCATCAATAAAACAAAATTACCACTTACATTATAAAGTAAAGTCAATAAAAATTAGTTCAATGTAAAATCACTATGCAGACTGACCAACAAGTTATAAATTGAGTTCGTTACAATTGTTCTAACTAACTAAGTAATGTTAACATACAGATTGACTTCATTATAAAGTAAAGTCAATAAAAATTAGTTTAATATGAAGTCATGAAAATTGAGTTCATTATAAAGTGAAGTTATGGCTTTTTTACAAAGTTCAAAAGAGAGGAGTTAGGGAAGGAGGGATGGGGGAGGAGGGGAGTGGAGAGTGGAGAGTGTGTGAGTGAGGAGAAGGAGGAGAGGAAAAGAGAGGGATTGAGTGGGAGAAGGAGAGTGTGGAGGAGAGAGAGGAGAGGGAGGAGAGGGGGTGAGGGAGAGGGGGAGGGGGAGGGAGGAGAGGGAGGAGAGTAGGAGTGAGGCGGTGAGGCGGTAAAGTAGTGAGGCGGTGAGGCGGTGAGGCGGTGATGGGGGGAGTGAGTGAGGGGGTGATAGGGGAGAGGAGAAGAGAAAGAGGAGAGTGAGTGATGGGGGGAGGGTGTGGGTGAGGCAGTGATGGGGGGGTGAGGTGAGGTGAGGGGGAAGGGAGATGGGGTAAGGTGAGGTGAGGGGTTGAAGGGTTGAATGAATGAAGGAATGAAGGGGTGAATCAAGAATGAGGAGTTCTATGTGGCAATATCATCAAGGCAATGAAAGTGCAAAAACAAAAAATATCATCTGTAATAAAGTACTCTTAAAGTAATATATACAGTGACTCACAAAACTGAGTCAATGTTTTGCACTTTTTGATTCATTGTTGAATAGCTTCCCATAAACAATAAAACCAAACAAGGTATTGGTGTACCGAATAACATACATGATCAGGGCTACCAAACAAACAAAGAATTATTTAATTATCCCTCATGGAGATATGATTATTTTAATTCAGAGACTCATTGACTCAGTTTTGTGAGGGGTAGTCAGAAATATTAGAATCTGATGCTCCACCAACTGTATAATGTCAAAAACTTGACAGATGGTTTCTAAGGTGATGTGACCCTTGATGGGACCTTAAATTATAGTATTTAATTAGGACTAGCATTCTTCATACTTCAATATTCTCTAATGCATCCCATCTCCTCTGCTCAGAAGGAAAACATTCTTTCCCTGGCCTCCAATCATTATTCTACCCACAATATTGCCTCTAAACTCAACCTCAGCCAGTCTAGTGTATCCAGAACACTCAGGGCTCTCCATCCAAACCTGGATTCCCCCTCTGGTGGTCATCCTTCTAAGCTCTCATCTACCTCTCAGAGAGCCATCCTTACCCAAATCACCACTGGCAAGGCTGCAAATGCTGTTCAGGCCACCCATTACATCAACAGCATCATCCCCACTCCAGTCTCCTCAGAAACAGTCAGAAGAGTTCTCAGAAAAAACTCATTTAAGGCTGTGGTGAAGAAGAAAAAGCCTTTGCTTAGTATAAGGCATAGGAAAGCAAGATTGGCTTTTGCTCAGAAGTATAGAGAGTGGACTGTGGAGGACTGGAGAAGGGTTATTTGGTCAGATGAGACTAAAATTAACAGGTTTGGGTCAGATGGGAGAGAGTGGGTTTGGAAACAGAAGGGAGAGGGGCTGATTGAGAGAGAGGTGCAGGGAACTGTCAAATTTGGGGGAGGAAACATTATGGTATGGGGGTGTATGGGATGGAATGGAGTGGGGCATCTTGCAGAGGTTGAAGGGAGGATGAATGCTGACCAGTATGTGTCCATTTTGAAGGACCATATGCTGCCTAGCTTGGAGGAGAGTGGAATTTCTGGAGAAGAGGTGATTTTTCAACAAGACAATGACCCCAAGCATACCTCAAAAAATGCCAAGAAATGGATGGAGAACAACAATATTACTTTTCTGGATTGGCCTGCCCAATCTCCAGACCTCAGCCCTATTGAACATCAATGGGTTCACCTCAAGAACCAGTTAGACAAGTATCCAACAGCGCCAAAAGGAATTTGGGAGTTATGGGAAAGAGTAGTGGAAGAGTGGAATAATATTCCATCAGAGGTGTGTCAGAATTTGATTGAAAGCATGCCTAGAAGGTTGGGAGCAGTTATTAAGGCCAAGGGAGGTCATACAAAATACTAGAATTACAATTTATCATAATATTGATACCACCTCACAAAACTGAGTCAATGAGTCCCTGAATTAAAATAATCATATCTCCATGAGGGATGATTAAAATTACATAATTCTTTGTTTGTTTGGTAGCCCTGATCATGTATGTTATTCGGTACACCAATACCTTGTTTGGTTTTGTTGTTTATGGGAAGTTATTCAACAATAAATTAAAAAGTGCAAAACATTGACTCAGTTTTGTGAGTCACTGTATACATGTTAATGTGTGCTGGAGGCACATTTAAAAACCTTGTTAGAAATAACATGAGTAAGCAAATGATTACTAAGGCACATGATGACTTGTTTGATGACTAAAAAGTGCTGTGGCTGGGATGCTGGCAGAGAAGGTCAGAAAAGAGTCAGAAAAGAGTCAGATGTTATCGGGAATTCAGTCAGGTGAAACGGGTGTTGACAAGGCTAAAAATAGCAAAAAGGTGGAAATGGACAGATCAAGCTGTGGAATGATGTCACCTTGATGGGTAGACATCCAGAAGGGGTCCCACCTCTAAGAATAGAACTGTCAACATGTACCAACAAGGGAAAAACCAAAAATCATCATAAAATATGAATAAAGTTATAGAAAATCATAGAAAAGGCAGAAATGGGATGAACACAGAAAATTGCCCAGATGTCTGGGATGCCTCTCCTTCCCCTTACAGGAGTCTCAGTGATTGACAACTCATTCTACAGTATATGTCTAGTATCATCTTCAGTGTAGAAACTTGAGCAAGAGCCATGAAATTGGGGGAAAAGGTCATGAAGATGATGTCACATTGCTAGATATAAACATGTTCCTGATTATGTAAGTTAGTTAGTCCACCGACAATGTCCTTAGCAAAAAAATCGACCCCGGGTCTTTTTTTTTATCCTGGTGGCCCTCGGGTTCAGGTTACATTACATAAACTTGACTATCTATTATTAGGAAGCTTAACCTGACCAAACCCGTAGTACCCTAACCGTTTACCGAAAAGGCCCTTAATATATATCATCCTGGTGATCATCATTCCAATAATCGTGCAATACATGCTCCTAGCTTCCTCTCAGTAGTTCTCAGTAGTAGCTTGAAATTGAACCTCAGTACCACCGCACTACTACCACGTCTGTACATATCATGTTCTACGATTTTTAGATTTATTTTATTTATTTGGATTTTTCAGTCGCTCAAAAACCGCGGAAACATGAAAATTTTGTAAGTCTGTAAGTTCCGCAAATAGCTGTAATTCAAGTCTGGCCCATGTCAACCATACTGGAATATATATCAAACAAACCTATCGTTCGATCCGGGTCATAGGTACATTGGAGATGCTCTGGGGGTACGCTATGAATAGAGAAAATACCGTATATGACTCCTACATATGGTACGCCACAACAGAGAATAAACGGGATAGAAAAAAAAAAAAAAAAAAAACCTATCAACGCTTAGCTCCGAGTCTCTCAAAAGTATCTTGTTTAGAAAGTCATTGAAGAACTTGAAGGTCATATTTGCCTCTTCCTGCTGAAGTTTCACTGGGTAATGGTGAAAAAAAATACTTGCGTGACAACAGCGACCACACATTCACACCACGAAGACGAATATGCCCACAAAGCCGCGGCGCCTGTTGAAATCCAAACGATTCGACGGTGTACGTACCTTGGGCTCGGCACGAGTGCGGCACAACCGCTTGGCCAAATTTTCGGTTCAGTGAAGTTAAAAATCACATAGAACCGTTGCAAGCGCCACTTTTCCCGCGACCCTGCCGGGGAGAAGAAAAAAAAAAGCGCAAATCAAAAATTGTAAAATTGTTCGCACATAAGTCGTGGCCTTTAAGAAGCCTAAGCCGCACAGTCGACTTTCTGTGGTATGATCGACTAAAATTTAAGTGAAGGATCCGTGCAAGATCCGTGCCGATCTCATCGCTTATGCGGAGCAACGGGTCAATAGAAACCGGGAGCGTCGCATAATTCACGAATTGACGATCGGGATGAGTATAGACTAATTATGTATGACAAGAAAATTGACTCAAGTTAGAGATGCGCACTGATCCGACTGGTGAAAATGATGAACGACAACTTGAAGTGAAGGCGCTAGCCTCTTGTGATTCTGTACATTTCAACTCCACTTGAACTTAGTTCTTCCGCTTCAAAACGGTCATATGATATCATTGCCAATACGCGCATCACGGAAGAGTTGAACTGCGGGCCGAAAGGGTCACCGGTAACTTCATCGCTTAATCGCTCAGTACTACACCCCTTTAACACCATCGCTACCATGAGACATGAGAGTAGAGGAAAGAATTTGGTACCTAGAACCGTCGTCATTGACATGGAGATTGAAATATTGACAGGCCATAAAGTAACAGCATGCGATATTTATATCCTGGAATACTACTGGCAGGCTAGCATTGCGTTGATAAAAGTACAAATGCTACAGTGGAAGTGGAAGTGGAAGACATAAGAGAATCGATAATGACAGGGGATTGGGGAAATAGGAGTCTCTGTGGATTACAAGTACAATTTTCATGGCCAAGGCATTCGATTACCAAGCCATGTTATCCTCCTCGAGCATCTCTGCCTGATCATGAGACAAAGGCAGTCAAAACGGATAGTAGACGTAATATCAAGCTGACGCTCACGATTATCCCATGAGAAGATTGTGTGTTGCACTCATCCAGATATGTCACCAATGTTGATTGTGAGCCCTGTGCTCGATGGTCATCTGCATGGTGTGAATGATAAATCAAAAGATTAAATACGTTGGCATGTATTGGTGAGAGGGATTCAGGGAAAGTGGATTGTGACGAGCGACGACTGGAAGTGGATTTATTGGATTTGATGAGACTGATTCTCTGTAGGAAACGGGAGGAGACGCATCAACCACCTGTTTACTCTATCAGTGTGCTACAAGTCCGAACCTTAATTTTCAAAGAGTTGAAGAAGGCCATCGAGGGAAGTGCAATTGGGAGTGGTGGGGAGCCGAAAGCTTGAAAGCAATCGACTTGCGATGTTGCGGACGAGGTTGTTAAATGGGCTCAAGGCGGATTCCGGACCGCGATACAACGCTCTTGTGGACGTTTTACTTCTCTGAGATGTCCTGTTCTGTTGCCTGATCCGATAGGGGGTGTTCAGGATTGGGAAGCGGTGGTTTCGGCTAAATATATGATAAGGTTCTGCCAGGGATTCCAGAAACAAAACAAGACCACGAAAATTTCCCCGGGAGGCCTCGACAGGCCTCGACGTCTGACAGTAAGTGTGAAGACGGTGTCAAAATTGAGTTTCCATAAAAAACCTGGTTTTCGCCGGGTATGTATAGCCTTGCATATAGTGGTATAGTGGTGCTTTGATTGGTTGACACATGATATGTAATTGGTATGCAGTTGGTATGCCCCTTCGCAGAAGATGGACCACCGGTTAACTTAAAGCCACAGTATTTCCAACAGTTTAAATGAGGAAAACGGAAAATATTACAACCAAACTTATAACGTTACGATCAAAATTTATCCAACAGGGCGGAACCTAAATTTTAATTTCCGTTACGTAAGGATAGGTAACCATCACACATCACACAAGGCGGAGCCTAAATTTCAATTTCCGCTACCTAAGTGAGATAACACTTAGGTAGCGGAAATTGAAATTTAGGCTCCGCCCTGTGTGGATAATTTTTGATGAAGCCTACTTAAGTATCGTTGACACCTCGGTACCGCCCGAGGTAAGTTTATGTACATGTGTTTGGCAGAACCTTACACTAAACCTGTTGCTCGCCGGCTAGGGAGGTCTCCACAAATCGCCACGTAGCTACGCTACTAACCAGACAAGCATAGTTAAATTCAGGGGTCTTTGGAAGGCATGCGATGAGGAGCTGTTGAGGATTTGCGGGAACGCTGTTGGTTACTTAAGGTTACTTAGCCCTGTGAGTACGAACGTGATTATGAGTTGTGATAGATACAGGACGTCACAACTCGCCTGTCTTGGACAATGTCAGGAGATTCAGGTACTATCTCCATGTCGAAGGAGCGGGACCACGTGCCTAAAACAACGTCCCGACAACCCCCGCAATGCCTCATTCCAGAATCCTGATAGCCAAATCGCAGTTTGTCGAAAATATCACAACTCTGATTACTAAATCACTCTCAGGTGATAAGGGGACGCCTGGCGCAGGTATGCGTAATTCAGTCCGGATCCTGAGGGGTATGAGCCTATTGAAGGGTGCAGTGGAGGATTGGTGCATCTTTCGAGAAGAAGCCTGAAGAAGCCGGAAATAGCATAGTGAAAAAAAAAAATCAATTGACCTGGGAACTTGAAGACAGACGTGGTGGGGATGTCGTACTCGAGAGAATGCTATAATAAACGTGCTTCTTTAGCATTACGAACATAAGGTAATCCGACTTGGAGATCGGCGGCGCTATACATACTTCGACACTAGGTGAGTCGTCTTTATTTAACACTCATATAATAATAATATACAGTTATCACTGTGCGTGTGTATACCCGTGCCATTCTATTTGCACACAGATCAGAATCTGGGTCAGTTCCACAAGGCTATCTATGGCTTGCTTTCCTGACAGACAACCTGAGGTCACCAGTCTAGATCAAAATTGTACTGAGATAGCGGGCATAACCGAAGTCCTGCCGACGCAACAGACTGATCCTCCGCTATTCCTGGAAGCAACCTGGAAGAAAGGAAACACATACTTCCGGAGCACGAGTCAGTTTCCCTCGACTTCGAATGGATAAAATAGTCTTATTTTCTCTTTGGTCGGGAGGAAGGCCCGAAAACCTTAAAAATGCTAATTTCGAATCCACTTTTGGTGTGCGGATAAGAATGGTTTGCATATGTTCACTGGGAAGGACCGGGATCCCAGCTAGGTTATCGTAGTGCACGTAAGGCCAGTCACAGAATACCCTGAAAGCATCAAGGCAGTAAACTGCCAACGTAATTATGGGAGCCCCAGCAACAGCGTGCACGAAAGACATCGCCGCGCGGGTGTGGAATGAATGAAAATCTGCACACCACCGGTTCTCGCCTCCGACAAGTTATTGGCAGATTTCAGGGATCTTGACACAACTGAATCTGAAACAACAAGAGAGGAAGGGGTCGACATATCATAATAAAAAAGATTCAGAGGAGCCGCATGTCATCCTTCAATATCCTATACGCCACGGGTGATAGGAGAGCACCACGAGAAATAACAATGGTGTCAAAAAAATGGGACACGACACAATGAGGTTCTCGTACTCACATTTTACGAAGGTAGACTTGTGCTGACTTTCTGGCATATACAGTGTCGAGATATGCCGAGCTATTAGCTGTGTATACTTACTCGATTGAGTAATACCCACTGCAAAACATGAACCTGGTGTCGAATGAGATTGTTACAGAGAGTTATTTGTACACGAAAGCACTGGACCAATCTACCAAAGCAAGAAGACCGCAGATTCGAAATTCAAATCAGAATCGACTTGAACAGAACAGAGCGTGATTGTAGCAATGTCGTACTCGAATCACCATCAATCAGAGGCTGTCTCTTGGACAACCAGCGGTTGGCATTGAAACAGATCTAAGATGACGTGTAATTTAGTTGCAGCCGGAGGAGGCTCTCAAGCTCGCACCGCATGTTCCACTGACAATCATTCTCTAGATTGACTCTTTGCTCTGACGCTCTTTTCTTTTCTTTTCTTTTCTTACAAACGAATAGCCTAGTCAGTAGACTCAGTACTTCACGGCTATGCAGGTCAGCGTCAGAGGACCAAGGCGTCAGGAGACTTTCGATCTTCGGGACCAAATCCAACCGGATGATCATATGCATCTCCATGCACATGCTGACGCAGCTCAATTTGTAAACGACGATGAGGAGCATTCTGTCCTGGAAGACGACTCTGATGGTGAAGAGCATGAAGACTACCTGGAGGACGATGACGACGGTTCTTCTTCACTCTCTATTCCAAACGAGTCCATAGACTTCGACTTGGTTTACTCGCTTCATAGCTTTGCGGCAACGGTGGAAGGACAGGCAAACGTAGTGAAGGGTGACAGTCTTTTTCTGATGGACGATAGTAACAGCTACTGGTGGCTTGTTCGCGTCCTCAAAACTCAAGAAGTCGGATATATACCCGCAGAAAATATCGAGACGCCGTTTGAGCGTCTGGCGAGACTCAACAAGCATCGGAATATTGATGTGAGTGCATGGTAAATTCTCTCAGTTTGCCCAACTAACATTCAATCTATAACAGCTGGCACAGGCTACGCAAGCAGAAGTTAGCGAGAACCTCAATGCATCCCAAGACCCCATTCGTAACAACCTCAGCTCGCGTAGCGGCTCGAATGGGACGCCCTCGCCCATCCCACGTAGCAACGATGCACACGCGCAAAAAACTAAAAGTGTCATGTTTATCCCTTCGTTTTACGTGCACAGATATCTCCCAGCTATCTGGAACGAGGAGGAAGAGGACGACCCAAATGAGGAGTGGGATGAAGAAGGATATGAGGATGAAGACCAAGAGTTGGCGATTGAGCAGCTCGACAAGAGAAGGGCGGAGGAAGGGGATCCTGCAGGAATGGAACCTGATGATGGGATAGGCTGGGAGGACAATGCGGTTCAGGAGATACAAGCACGACAGATGCTTGCCGGTCAAACGCATCAACAACAGGTCCAGGTCCAGATTCTCCAACAGCAACAACTCCAGCAGCAGCAGAAGCAACGAGAGCTCATGGGACAGCAGCAACAACAACAACAACAGCTCCATCTGCAACAACAGCAAGTGCTGGCGGATCAACAAGCTGTTCAGACCTCCCCACAACAAGTATTACGCCCGTCAGGCTCACGAGAACGGCTCATCAACCCACAAGACGTCTCCCCGCAGAGTAATAATCCTTCTAGAATTGTTGACCCCGCCCAAGCCACCGAGACCAGGAAACTTACCGTCACCCCCACCATCGCTCGGGAAGCAGATGAAACTCTCTCAGTTGGCGGTCCATTTCTCTCCAGTGCCATCATTGACAAGCAGACTGAAGAGCGTGCGAAGCGAATGCGGGAGGAGGAGCTGGCGGAGGAGGCGAGGAAGAAACCAAAGGGGAAAGAAAAGACAGCGGCTCCCGTGAGTTCGGTGAGTTTGGTAAAGAGTGGGAGTGGAAAATTGCGTAAGGAACATCGGGAATCGGAGGACGAGGGGGGGAAGGACAAGAAAAAGAAGGGGTCGATGTTCGGCGGGCTGTTCGGACGGAAGAAGGACAGAGGTCGGGATAGGAACACGTCGATCGGGTCATTGGAGAGTGGGGAGCTCACGGGGCGTACCTCGGAAGAGTCCAGTAGGTCGGGCCACAGGCCCCCTGCGGCGGAACCCACTGTAACCGTCCATGTTTCCTCAATGCAACAACAGCAACCGCAACCGCAAACACTTGCTATGAGGTCCTCGCCTTCGCCCGATGCCAAGCGCGTCCCACAGCAGCAGCAGCCACCCGAGACGCCAGAACGCGCACCGCAAGTCTCGCAGCATGCGTCACAGCTCCGCCAGCGCGACCAGCAGCAGCAGGCGCTATACCAGCAATATCTCAACCGCTCGCCGTCGTCTCCCCCCGAAGCTCCATCGTACGGCCTGCAATCCGCATCAGCTGTTTTAGCGAGCAACCAATTCCACAATTCACCTGGTGGGCCTGGGTTGAGTCTTGGGCCCCCTGCAGCGAAACCCAGGCCAGGCTCCTTGATCCTCACACAGTCGATTATGGATGGCCAGGGCCAGGGTGTTCCGGAGCTCAGTGTGATCCGTGTATTTGCGGGCAAGAATTTGCAGACCGAGGCTACGTTCAAGACTGTCCTCTTGAATTCATCTACGTCATCTGCGGAACTTATACAGCAGGCTATGCAGCGATTCAGGCTGTCTGCTGGTGAAGAGGAGAGCGATTATTACTTGACGGTGAAGCAGGTTGAGGGCGGGGTGTCCGCTATCTTGATGCCTACCGAGAAACCGCTTGTGGTGTTTGAGACCCTTGTCGTTGAGGCAATGGAGCTGCCTAAAGTCAAGAGGAGCAGCGTCGGGAGTATCAGCTCTGTAGCGAGCAATCTGTCGCAGCATCCGGCGATCAAGAAGCTTCCCATGAACGACTTTACAGATGATTCTGCGGTCAAATTTTATCTGAATAGGAAGATAGATAACAAATCTGACGACAGTATTCTTGGGCATGGCGAAGAGGTTAACCAGACGCTCACTGCAGACTCATCATTTGATTCTGAGCCTCACACGCCGCTGAGACCGACGTACCTATCCGTATCGGGCAGCAACGTTACGCCCGAGCGCTTCTCATCGCCTTCATTCCGATTTGCATTGCAGGTCGTAATATATCCGAACGATCTACCAGATGACATGTCGTTCCATCCTTACACGGAGGCGATTGTGTTTAAGGAATCGTTGAGGGATGGGGACGCGACTGCGCCCCCAACTGTGTCCCCTACGATGAGAAAGAAGGTATTTGTACTACCCAAGAATGTGACGGTTGCGGAGGTGATTGAATTGAGTCTTGAGAGGTTTGGGATTGAGGAGGGCGTCGTTGATGGCGGTGATGAGATTGAGGATAAGATGATGAAGAGGCGGAGTTCGAGTAGGGTACGATATGGGCTGGTGATTGACTCGGGTTCCCAAGGTCAATACTTACACTCTCGACTTTTGTTGAAGAAAGCTAATCAATTGGGCAGAGAAGGAACTGTCACCTTCAAGCAGGGTAATCGACGCTTTCCCGAGACCCCCTACTTTTAGAGCACCTGAACGCCCGGCTTCACTCACTAAAAGACGCTCTGTCGATTCAGCTCACGTCTTAGGGACAACTGACGATGTCGGTCTAGATGACCCCATCTTTATTCTTCGCCGTGCCATATCCTATCGAAATACTACTAACAGGCATCGCAATTCTGCTCCGTTGGACGAGATTGCTTTGCAACAGCTTCATCGCGAGTCGGCGTCCAGTAGCAGCGGCTCTGGTCGAACAAGCCCCGCACACGATGTCGAACATAAGACGCCATCTCGACAAGAGATTATCGCTCGACAGCGTGAGGCTACGCGAGCGAACCAGCGTGCCATTCTGTCCGCTCAGAGTAATTCCGTGCGTGGAATGGACCTGCTGTTGCCCGGCAATGTAATGCTCCGTAGCTCACGTTACGACTCGAATGACAAGATGCGGTATTCATATGTCGATACTGATGGCGAGACGTATGATATCAGCGATATTGTCGAGGAGGAGCTCCGAGAAACCAACACTGCCGGAAGGAATGACCTCCTTGAAGGCGTCATTGGGCGCAAAGATGCCGGTGGAGAGAAGTTGGGTCGGGTTTTGAGCAAGATCAAAAATGGAAAGTCGAAGGAAAAGGATCTTTCCTCCGTGTCCAGCATCGACACCTCCAGACGGTCTGCCTCGGGGTCAGAATATTCCCTCGATTATCGGACTGATGCAATGCGTGCCGGTGCGCGATCTGTAAGCCCCCAGGGAACAACGGGCCTCAGATCAAGATCGCCACACGAACTCTCGAATGTACCGCCTCGAGCGGCATCAGCTGCTGGTGTGCTGGATAAGAACTCGACCAGACCTGGGACAGCAACCCCAACAGGTAAACAAGGATCCGGCAACAGCCGTCGCCAACCTTCTATAGCATCGGTTATGTCGGACTTGTCGGGTTACACCACTCCACAAAGACGTTCCGAGGCGGATGAACGCGCTCAAACCCCCAAGCCACAGCAGAAGCGACTTTTTCTTCCGAAAGACGACTTTGGGGTTTCTCATATGATTGCATTTATTGAATATAAGGCATCTCAGCCAAAAACTCCCCTCCCGCCACTTACTCCGGCCGATGAACTGCTGTTTGGTCGTCCTATTGATATGCAGGCATTACATCCCACCGTCAGGGATATCTACGCGGGTGCTTTCAGGCAACTAGAAGAAATCGATAACGTATGTGCACCCTCTCGTCGCCTTTCTCGCGTTCTCACAGTTGTAACAGGTATTAGATGATTACTTGCTACAAGCCCGGGCCGGCTCGTGATATCGCTTTCATATTCATATTCTACTTCTATTTATTTGTTGTTAGGGATAATATCTTGTTCATTCTGGTCCAAAAAAGTCTTTTGATCGTGCAATTGGTTGCTAAAACGTCCTGGTCTGCAACGAAAAACCCTCAGCATTCAAATAACACGTATACTCTCGTCTTGGAAAGCACCCCAATGTTTGAGAAAAGTTTAATGTTTCATTATGATTTGAGATGACTGCAGGAGTTTGGGGATTGATGTTTCTGACACCCATAGCTAAGCTCTTCAGTATTTTTGCGGAGGCCAACGTGAACTAGTCAGAATCAATCGTGGCGTGCTTATTTCACTTATCGCATTCAATTTAGATTGACCTGAATTCGTTGACAGGCTTCGGTGGAAGATCGTGGTCTCTAGCAACTTGGCTCATCAAATCGTCATATATACGAGATGTGAGTCATATTGTTGGGAGGTGTTCACGGGGCCTCAAATTCCATAACATTTCCCACCTCACCTACTCCTGAATCACTCAAAGTTCGACAACCATACTGCACGTCTGCTCATCAACCTGAACCTTGTTCTTCCTTTCTCTCCGACAGCGAGAACCCCAATGGCCGCTCTGAGGCTTCCATAACTCCTGGAATGGCATTCAATCAGTGTCATCGATCACGAATCAGATCTGCCAATCACCGTATCAATCGGACCATCATCAAAACACTCGTCTCGTTGAAAACACCTCTATGGTATACAGTCTCTTGCCTACACTCCATGAACATGCTATGGTTCACTGCATTTCATTTACCCATTCACTCGTTGTCTGGACTTCTCACCCCATTACCATACAACAATCCTTAGTTATTTGACATTCTCTCTCAGAAAGAAATATGAAGTTATGAACCCACGTAGTCATAGCTAACCTCAGAATTGAGTTTCGCATCCCATCAATTCTTCTACCTGCCTGTGAAGGGACCAAGTGCCAGGGGTTTCATCAATTTCCTGCATTTGTCACATATTCTTTCCTATCTTATTGTGCCCTACCCTGCAGTTTTATTTTATGATTATTTTCCCTCTCCCTCGCATTTGTACATATTGACAGTTATTTTTCAGAAGCAGAGTCCCCTTTTAACATCTACCCCTTAATATGATGTTATTTCATGGTTTTGATCTGCCTATCGCTGCCTTTTCTATTTTTATACTACTATTTAATCTTTGGGCTTTTCACATATACTGGGCGATGGTAGAGGGGTCCTTAGAGTCTTCTCTTCAGATTTCCCTCTGTTAGGTTTGCCTCCATCACCTGTATCATGTAGTATATTACAATGAGGGACAAAACCTTTCAAATGATTTTTGAAGTTGAACTATTTCCTGAATAACTCAAGAACAACTCAACCAAACAAGTCCAAATTTGGGATAGTGGTAGAGTATCATGTGACTAATAAGTTGCAATCTGTTTTATTACATAATCTTGATTTGTTCTCATGTTATTAATACAAGGTTGGGAATGTGCCTCCAGCACGCGTTAACATGTTTAATAAGTATGGACTTCATTTCCATGTTAGTCTAATGGTACTTCATTATATACAATATTTTTGATTTTTGCACTTCCACTGTCACTTGGCCATATTGCCTTGATGTTGTGCACAGACCTTACTCATGATATTGCCACATAGAACTACCATGAGTGAAGTATGGCACATGTTGTTCACTGTGTTCATTAATTTTATCAACATCTCATTGCAGTTCTTGACTCAGTCTGTGAATGTGCGAGTGGTGGTTCATTTTCATGGGCCAGCTCACATATACATAACACAATGCTTAATTCCATTACAGTTACTCAACTCTCCAGTTGCCTTTGGACTTGGGGGGTCATGGTCACACAACTCTGTAGTTGACTTTTATATAGTACACAACTCTTCAGTTGACTTGGGTGGATCGTGGTGTTTATCCCCTTCCACATCTCCCCCATCCCCATTTCCCCCATCCCCATCTCCCCCATCCCCATCTCCCTCTTCCCCCTCTCCCACCTCTCCCTCTCCCTCTCCCTCTCCCTCTCCCTCTCCCTCTCCCCCATCCCCGTCTCCACCTACCTCATCCCCATCCCCCTCCCATCCCTACCTCCCCATTCCCATCCCCCATCCCCATCTCCTCCATCACCTTCCTCTGCCCCTTCTTCCCCATCCCCATCTCCCTCTTCCCCCTCTCCTTTCCCTCTCCCCCTTCCCCTTCTCCACCTACCCCATCCCCATCCCCTTCTCCACCTACCTCACCCCCATCCCCTTCTCCACCTACCTCACCCCCATCCCCTTCTCTACCTACCTCACCCCCATCCCCTTCCCATCCCTACCTCCCCCTTCCCTCTCCCCCTCTCCATCCATCCTCATCCTCCCCTCTCCCCCCCTCCCCTCCCCCCTCACCCCCTCATGCACCCTCCCCCTCCTCCCTCCCCCCTCCAATCTCCCCCTCTCACCCTCCCCCCTCTCATGTTCTCCCACTCTCATATCCTCACCCCCTCACTACTTCACCCCCATCACCCCCTCACTCACTCCCTCCCCCCCTCACTCACTCTCCCCCTCCTCATCTCGTCCCCCCTCCTTCCCCCTCACCCCTTCACCCCCTCCTCCCTTCACCCCCTCACCCCTCACCCCTATTCCCCTCCCTCTCCCCCCTCTCCTCCCTGTCCATCCATCCTCCTCCTCCCCTCTCCCCCCTCCCCTACTCACTCCCCCCCCTCCCCCATCACCCCCTCACCCACTCCCACCTCCCATTCCCCCCTTCACCCCCTCCCTCCCCTCTCTCCCTCTCTCCCTCACTACTTCACCCCCTCACCCCCTCACCCCTGCTCTCATCCCTCTCCTCTCTTTTGAATGTTGTTAAAAATCTCTCACTTCACTTTGTCATTAAACTCAATTTTTATGACTTTGTATTCAAGTAATATTTATTAACTTTACATTATAATGAACTTGATCCATTGTAACAAACTGAATGTATAACTTGTTAGTAATCTGCATAATGACTTTGTATTGGACTAATTTTCATTGACTTGACTTCATAATGATGAATGTAATTTTATTTTATTGATGCCTTATTTCGAAGATCTACATATTTTACTGACTTGACTTGGTACAAAGGTAATGAGGTCAACTTTCAACTTGTATTGTTAACCTAACTTTGTTTCGAACCCCCCCTTTTTTTTTCCTATTGACCCATATTAAACTTATCTTTTACTGACTCATTTTTAAACTTGTTATTTTATTTCCTTGGACTCATGTGTAGACTAATTTTCATTGACTTTACTTCATAATGAACTCATTTGTAACTGTTATTTTACTGACTTTACTTTGTAACGAACTCAAATTTTGAACTTATTGTATTCAAGTAATTTTTATTTCCTTGGACTTATTTCTAGACTTTGTATTGATACTAATTTTTGTTGACTTTACTTTATAATGAACTCAATTGTAACTCTTATATTTTACAGATTTTACTTTGTAACAAACTCAATTTTGTTGACTATGCTTCATAAATGAGTTCATTCAATACTGACCTGACTTTGTAATGCCCTCACTTATACAATTGTAATAACACTTTATTGATCCAACTTGTTACTGACTAATACAGTGATGTGTCTAAATCATTTTGTTTGGGTCATGTGCCAAGGTCATGATCAGGTTTTTGCATTTTGTTGAGCTCACGAGGTTTGCTTAGTCAGCTTTCACAGCATAGTAAAAGGATGACAGTTGCCCCTTGGTCAAATTTTATTCAGAAAACACTGCAATACAGCTCCTTACATGCCATCCAGACATTATTGTACATAGAAAATGAGCCCAGACCCAAAAAAAAAAGTTTGAGGTGGCGAAAAATTAGCCAAGAACAAATTCCCACCTTTGAGTTATATTTGTCATCATGTCTCATCACCCTCGGAGTTGGTCATCGCTCTCCCACTCCCTCAGAAAGACTCCCACACTCTAGTCACATGACTGATCTCCTTTTATTGTTGACAAGGTTGGGAATGTGCCTCCGGCACATGTTAACATGTTTAATAAGTAATATATACAATATTTTTGGTTTTTGCACTTCCACTGTCACGACTTCATTTCTATGTTAGTCTGATAGTACTTCATTATTTTGGTTTTTGCACTTCCACTGTCATGTGTTAACATGTTTAATAAGTATGTACTTCATTTCTATGTTACTCTAATAGTACTTCATTATATACAATATTTTTAATTTTTGCACTTCCACTGTCACTTGGCCATATTGCCTTGATGTTGTGCACAGACCTTACTCATGATATCGCCACATAGAACTGCCCATGAGTGAAGACAGGACTCCTGATATCTAATCCCACATGCTGCACTGACTGTCCCTGGGATTTGTTGATTGATATTGAAAAGCACAGTCGAACAGCAAATTGGAGTCGAGACAGAGTGAAATGGAGTTGTCCTTCGATTGGCTGCAGTCACATCCATGGAATAAACACCTTCTCTCCAGCATGATCTCCAGTAATCAACTGAACCTCCAACACTCTGTTCCGAATCCGAGTCAAAATCCCTCGAGAACCATTGCAGACCCCTCCAGCAATATTGAGATTGCAAAGTATCACCACATGAATGCCAACCTTGAGTGCCAAGTGTGCCAAAGGTAGACTGGAGCAGTTGATTGAGTTGAGGTATTCAGGTGGATACAGAAGTTCATTGTTTGCAATAGAGTCTGCACTGTGAAACACTTGCTCCTCTCCAGGGAACCTCTGAAGAATGTAATGGTTCAAATCATCCACATCATCATTTTTGCTTGCCAGGACAATCCACTCTGAGAAGTATTGATTGGGATGCTGAGCATGATTATAGATGCCAGGATAGATGGTGTCAATGAGGGAAGCCAGAGTGTTTTCAGGACACTTGAAATGGTTGGGAAGTTCAATGTTGCCACCCTCATCTGTATGATCACCCATTCCAACCTCCAGCTGCCACTTTGCAAACTGTTGCTCTTCGAGATCATCCATGTTCAATCGCATGTTGATTTTGAGATGAAGAACTTTAATATGTTGCCAAAGAACAGAGCGCTGCAAGGAAGCACCAACAATCTGAGGCCGTGAACCCCTCTCGATGTCAGGCAGGATCTGGTGAAAGTCGCCCCCAAAATGATAGGAATGCCACCAAAGGGTTGATCAGATTGGAGAATGTCTTTGAGAGTGCGGTTGACAATTTCATGGAGATGATGATGCTGCATGAGTGCCTCATCCCAAATGATCAAGTCAGTCTCCTGCAACAGCTTTGCCTGAATTGAACCTCTAGAGATAGAGCAGGTGGATAACTCATTGATGATGAGAGGGATCTGGAGACATCAATGAGAAGTGGAGCCACCTTTGAGCAGGAGTGCAGCAATGCCAGATGATGCTATACAGAGGACGATTTTGCCCTGAGAACAAAGCTGATGGGCCAGAGTGTTGTATACAAAGGTTTTGCTTGTGCCACCGGGACCATGGAGGAAAAAGGTCTGGCCAGTATTGTTGTTGACAGCATGCATGATCTCCTCAAAGACAGCTCTTTGGTCTGGATTGAAAGTGTCCAAGTTCTGTGCAGCCAACTCAGCCTGCTCCACAACATTGTATCTGCGCTGCTCTGCAATCAACTTGTTTTCGAGGTTGGCTTTTCAATTCTGAGTGATCTGAGGCATGTATGGCCAATCCTTGCTCAGAGATTTGCCAGAGAATAAGAGAAGCTGGTTGATCAAGTAGAGGCCATAATCCTGCACATCATCATTGGTAGGGTTGAGACGGATATTGTTGTGCTGGAGCTGATACTGCAGGTCATCACAAATATGGGGCCAGTATGTGTTCCAAAGCTGGACAGGATCAGAGGGTGCACAATCACAAAGAATAGTGACAAAGAGTTGCTGGAGCTGATGACCTGTTGCCATGGACTTTGCTTTCTCCAAACACTGCACCCACTCTTGGTCATCCTCCAAAAGGCCACGTGCCAGACATGCTTCTCTGAATGAGGGAGAGACATTTCCCTGAAAAGTGCACAGATGTTCATATGATGTTGCACCCTTGACAGCTGTCAGAAGAAGCCTGAGGTAGAAGCGTTCACCTGCAGTAGGCTGAGTGTAGTACATCCTCCCAATAGCGAATCCTCTCTGTCTGGGCTTCCACTTGTGGGCTTTCTGATCCTACACAAATTTGGAGGGAAAGTCCTAATAGAGAAGATCCTGTGCAAGCTCTGGATACTGCTGATTGGCTTTGAAATAGCCAGTGAGGGTCGTGTCATGCTGTGCAGCATGCTGGACGATTTCTTGGATAGACTGTAGACCGTTCTGATTCCAAGTGACATACTGCTGGCCAGGGAGGTGGATCTGAAGTCGGATGACATTGGGAGAAGCAGAGTGCATAGGTAAATGAAAGAGGCACCAAATGCTCTCACAGGCAGAAATATAGTGAGCATCCAGATACTGTTTGACTTCATTGTTGCAAGTCCCAAACTGCATGGTGATGTGATCATGACCTTTGTACACATATTTGTAGATGTATTTGACAGCTTTGATGGAGGCAATGGACTCGATGTTGATGTCGCAGCGGTACTTCCAGAGGAGATAGGGTGAATAAGTGACAACCCAGCGATTGTCAACCTGCTTTCCCCAAACCTGATATGTCTTTCCAGTGTTCCGACACCTGGTGGAGGCATAGGCATCCTCAGAGATGGTTGTCTGATCCCTGAATGGCTTGGGGAAATTTTTGGAGCACTGTCCATTCACCATGCAAGGAGCTGTAGAGTTCTCTGCACCACAGGGTTTATGGACCATGAACTTTTTAACCAACTCGAGCAGCTCAGGATTGTTGTCAGGAAACTCTGTGCACATGAGGCTGTCTATCTGCTCAGAAGTGCGAAGCTTGGACTCCCCATCAAGAAAGATAATGCAGTGCATGTGAGGCAGGCCACGATTCTAAAACTCGATCACAAACACATAAGAGAGTGCCTTGCCAAAGATCCCAGCCTCAATGTCTTTGATCATCTCCTTCTGCTTTGCATGGAATGCATGAACAACCAATTCAGGGCGATCAGCAGCAGTCTGTCCAGGCTTGAGCTCATCCTGAATCTCTGGCCAAGTGGGGTTTGCAGTCATGGTCAGAAAGAGATCACCACCCTTGAAGTAGTGATTGATAGCCAAGGCATCCTGAAGAAGCTGCTGCATATGACATGTGCTCTCTGCAAATGAAGAAGGCAGGATGATTCTTTGACTGAGAGACTCTGTGTCTGCATCCACATTTGCAGCCACAGCATCAGCCAAGCCCATATAGACTTCACCATGAATAGTGTCCTGATTCATCATGATAAAGTGCAACTGATCCTGCTCTGAAGTTGCCCACTGGTCACAAATAAACTCCTGAAAGAGCTTTCCACTCAAGAATATATGCTGAGGCTCGATAGCAGGCGGTTGGGGGTGGAGATGATAGCAATAGAAATCTGATTTGGACACATGCTTGCGAACCCTTGCACCCCCTTCATTAGCAGCTGCAAACTCAATTTGAGGATGCCATTGGAGCTGGCCAGTAGGAAACAGGAGGACATAGTGAAGAGCAGGATAGAGGGGATGGACATCGGTGATGCACTGAAGGGGAGGGCCATGCCTGCGGTAGAGAATGATATCACATGTGCTCTCTGGCTGATCACCATCACCTGGAAGAATGACCATGATCTGATTGTTGGTCACATCAGGAAGATTGTAGTGGTGATGGTCACAGGATTGATTAAAGCGCAAAGCTATCTTGCACTGCTGGTGTGGAGGCAAGTTCCTGGTAAGATCATGGGCCTGCTTGTACATCCGAACTGCAGGATGGAGATGGTGGAGCATGTCCTGAAGGGTGAGCAAAGTGTGGTGATCAAGGTGAGTGTTCCAGGCATTGGCCATGTGAAAGTTGGCTGCATCAGCTGGATCATAAATGTAAAGCTGAGCATACACCAGAGATTCACCCTCTGGTGGAAGAAGAGAGCCAATCCTGTGGGACAGCTCGCCATGCAGTTTGAAGATGTAGAGGCCAACACCATCGTTCACAGCCTCTTCACCTCCATTAACAGACTCATTGATTTTGTTATGGTCAATACTCCTAAATCAAATGCAAGTCGATACTCGTAAGTGTCGACGTTTAATAGAGGTTCGGATCGCTGAAGCTCATAAGCAACGGTTTGAGCAAGAGACTTAGATCGCACCGGTTAGGAGTGTAAGAAAGACTAGGTCAAGCTGAGTTGACCAGTCCTGCATTCATAGTTTAAATAGTACAAACATGGGTCGTCGATACGAGTCGTGCTAAGAGAACAATAAGGACAATAAGAATGAAAAGACAATAGGAAAAGGGGCTGCCACAATAAGGTGGGAAGGTAGGGATGTGAATCAAGGGCATGCGTTGGACAAGACAAAAGGGAAGAGACAATAACATGAGACGTACGTCGGCAGAACAATAGGAACAAAAGAAAAATTGAATCCCCATGCTTCTCCGTAACACTAGCTCCTCCCCAAGGTTTCGAGTCCCATCCGAAACTAAGTCCTCATCGTATGCATTGGGTCAAAAGACGGCGTATCGCTGGTTGTCGCGGAGAACGTGGAGAAGGAAGTAGCAGTTGGGGCATCGTTGGCATAAACCTGAGTCGGTAGTTCTATGTTGTCCTCCCCGGTGAAGCGTACTGAGGTGCCAGTAATAAAGGTGGTGAGTTGTGGGAAGCGAGGGGCAGAAACGATTTTGAATAGAATGAGTATGTAGCACAGTAACATAATAAAAATGGACACGCCAAAGATGGCACCGAGAGCGACGACGACATAGAGGTTATAGGTCATAGTGGTTGGCTTCAGGTGGTGCGATGTCGTGGTGGAACGTCACGTGTCGGGTTACTTGGGCAGAAGAGCACGGAGTGCTCGGGTCACCATCGTCGACAGTGGGGACACTGGTACTCGGGGCAGTGCGATGAAAAGTGCCCTATCTGCGCACAGGTGAAGCAGACCGAATTTCTCATCCATGCTGGTGCAGGCGCGTGCTCGGCGGTGGCAGTCTGGGTGGGGTAAGGTGTGGGGGCTCGTCTTGGTGGAGATTGCGAGACGTATGGTGGCTCTGTATGTTTCGAAAAGATTCTGTGTAGTGCTGTGGAGGAGCGCGTGGTCCTGGGTTATGGACAGCAGTCTTTCTTCGTTTCGGATGTCGTCCGTGTCTCGGACGAAGCTGAGGATGAGTTCGAAAGTCCTGACGGGGTCAGGGTCGGGTGTAATGTTCATGAAAAAGTGGAGAGGGCGGCTCATATTTAGGAGAGGTTGTGGGTAGATCTGTATTCACCCAATATTTCAGCAGCGTTCTTTAAGTGAGTTGCTGGCTCCCAGGTGTTTTCTGCCATGCCATATCCCTTCCACTTTACCAAGAATCGAATTCTTTTGCCTGTCCCCCTATGTGCCAAAATAGCTTCAACCTCGTGTTCAAGTTCTCCTTCGATCAGATTGGGTGGTGGAGGAAGGAGGTTTGGTCCGTGAGTTTCATTTTCCCTGAAGTGTGAGAGAAGTGAAGCGTGAAATACGGGGTGAATTTTCCACTGAGGGGGGAGCTTCAATTCATAGGCATGGGACGAGATTACCCATGTGATGGGGATGGGTCCCTCGCATCTAGGGGCAAGCTTTTTGGTAGGGTATCCTAGCTTCAAATTTTTGGAGTTGAGCCAGACCTCTACTGTGAATGGACGGAATCCTCATCCGTTTCACCCAATCATCACCTGTTGGGAGAGTTCATGAGCTGCCAGGGCTTCCCGCCGTATGTTTCCTAGTTCGGCTATCTGCTGTTCGGTAGCTGGCACGTTAGTTTTTTGATAGGTCGTAGGAATGGCCCTAGGGTGTGCTCCCATCATCACATAAAATGGGGTATTTTTAATAGCCAAATGATGCTTCTGGTGGTGTGTGAATTCGGCGGTGGTGAGGTGGCTTTTCCACTGCGAAGGTTTGTTTGCACAGAAGATCCGGAGGTAGATTTTGAGCTCCTGATTTACCCTCTCAGTCTCCCCATCGGTCTGTGGGTGGTAAGCTGTGCTCATTGCTAGCCTTATTCCCAGGAGTCTCCCTAGTTCTTGAAAGGCGTTTGAGGTGAAGCGTGGGTCTCGATCAGATACAATCTTATCCGGGAGGCCAAATCTCCTGAACACGTTGTGCAGATAGAGATCGGCCGCCCCTAGTGCGTCGACGCTTTTGTTACATGGGATGAAAATTACCCCCTTAGTAAGACCATGGTCTACCATGACTATGATGGTATCAGATCCATCACTTATTGGGAGATCAGTGATGAAATCCATAGTCACCAGTGCGAATGGTCGAGTGGCGCTAGATTTGATCGGAGATAACCCCGGTGTTGTCGGGTGTGTATTCACCTTCATCTGTTGACAAGTGGCACAGCCATCGACATAATTCTGAATGAAGATGGTCATTCCTGGCCACCAGTAGTCCCTTCATACTAGTTCTAGGGTTTGAAATCAGCCAGGGTGTCCTGTAAGTATGTTATCGTGGTACTTTTCCACGATTTTTCTTCTTAATTCTTTGTCATCTGGGACATAGCATCGATCTTTGAAAAAGACTGTCCCATCATCTTCCATTTTCCAGTCTTCTACCGCTGATTTGATCGGTGGCGTTCCTCCTTCCTTGATGGCTCTTACTATCTCCTTTAGTAAGTCATCTCTCATCATGCTTTCTGCTAGTACTTCTTTCAGTTCAATGTCAATTGTCCGTGTGAAGATCTCGTCCTTCAGTAAAGTGATATCGTTGTTATCATTGTTGATATCGGGTATGTGATCTCCTCTCCATGATAAGGTGTCTGATTGGATCATCATTTTTCCTGGGACGTGTACCAATTGTAGGTTGAATTGTGACAGAAAGAGGCTCCACCTATCCTGTCGCCGATTCAATTTCCGTGCTGTCCTGAAATACATCAGATTCTTGTGATCTGATAGGATCGTTGTTGCATGATCGGATCCCTGGAGATAGTGTCTCCAGGTTTCCAGTGCTCGTATAATTCCTAACAGCTCCCGATCGTAGATTTCATAGTTCTGTTCGGTTGCTGTCAGGGAGTGGGAGATATACCCGCAAGGGTGCCAGTCTCCATTGGTATCGGTTTGTTTTAAGACGGTGCCTGTCGCGTACTTTGAGGCATCGCTTTCGATTACAAATGGTTTCTCTGCGTCGGGCATCAGTAATACTGGCGCCTCAGAGAATTTCTTCTTTAGGGAGTCGAATGCCCCTTGGCACTCATCCGTCCAGGTAAAGGGCTGGTCTTTTCTCGTTAAGTCATTGAGTGGCTTAGTAATTGCGGCAAAGTTGCCGATGAATCTCCTGTAGAAGTTCCCGAAGCCTAGGAATGATCTAACCCCCTTTACATTAGTTGGGGCTGGCCAATCCCTTATTCCGCTTAACTTAGTGGGGTCCATGGCTAGCTGGTTTGGTCGCAGGATCAAACCAAGGAACTCGACTTCCTGTACATCAAATCTAGACTTTTCAGGTTTCAGGTACAGGTCGTTCTCCCTAAGCCTTGCCAGGACTCTTTTCGTTCTCTCCTCGTGTTCTTTCTTGTCTTTGGAGAAGATGAGAATGTCGTCCATGTAAATTACTAGCCACCCTTCATTCAGCATGTCTCAGAAGATGTTGTTCATCATTGCCTGAAAAGTCACTGGGGAATTACAGAGGCCGAAAAACATAACTTTGGGCTTGAACAGTCCTTTGTTGGTTTTGAAGGCCACCTTCCACTCGTCTCCTTTCTTTATTCGGACATTGTGGTATCCCCATCTGATGTCCAACTTAGTAAACCATTTTGCCCCTTTCAGTTTATCAAGTAGATCGCTGATCAATGGAAGTGGGTACAAGTTTTTGATGGTTCCTTCATTTAGATACCAGTAGTCTTGGCATGGTCTGAGCGCATCAGAGTCCTTTTTTGCTACGAAGAAGAATGGCGATGCCATAGGGGATTTGGATGGAGTGATATATCCCTTCCTTAGGTTGTCATCGATGAACTCGTCCAACTTCTTCTGTTCCACCAGGGTGATTGGGTAGACCTTGCAGTCTTTCGGAATGAAGTCCGGTTTAAGCTCAATCGCGTGGTCCCACGGTCTCGATTCGGGGAATCTTTCCGATGCTGCCTTTTCGAATACGCTTCGATACTCCTTATACTTATCGGGGAGTAGGTCATCGAGCGATTGTTTCTTCTTGATGTTTTCCTTCTCGTGAGCGAGCCTCTGCGAGACAGAGGTCTTTGCTCGGATATGAGTCGTGTGGGAGAAGGCGAATCTGCCAGTTGATTGAGATCTGGTGATACATGAAATGTGCCTGAGCCTCTGATAATCCGGGGGAATATAGTCATGTTCGATTGTAAGGGGGGATTCCTCGGTTCTGAATACCCTGATCATCGGTTCCCCTCGGATGTAGGCGAATAGTGCATCCGTCCCATCATTGTTTCCCTTAGTATCGAGTGATAAGCCATCATTGGAGTAGTCCGGTGTAGAGATCTGTGGATTGATCTCAGGATGAGTGCCAATTGTCGTGTCCGTTGCCGGGTGTGATCCGTTTCTGTTAAGTTCGTCCGCGGTGCAAAGCCCTCTTGCGAGATGAACCGCCCCGAGCCTACTCTTCACGTGCTCGGTGGTGGTGAGGTGGGTTTCCCCGAAGGTCTCCCCAGCACTCCTTATAGGTAGCCTCCTGAGAGTCGGACTCAACGTTACTCTTGGTTCGAACGGCCCCTTGTCATCTATAGGAAGGCTTTGCTTACCGATTGTGGTCCGTGTCCGTTCGATCATGGTCCGGATCTTCCTCATAAGGGACCTTTCGGTCTGCCTATCTGTGAGAGTTCCCCTTTCCCAATCGATGGCAGGGTTGCGCTTCTGGAGCCATGTGTACCCCAAGATCATCATCTCCTTTCCTAGCCCCATTATCAGCATCATGATCTCTTCCTCTTTTCCCCTGATCTCGGTGTTAATACGGATGTAGTGAGAGATCATCCCATTCTTGTTTAGGGTCCCGTCGACATTTTTGGCGAGGATTTTCCGGGTGAGTGGGAGTTTTTTCAATCCGAGTTTTTGGATGACTCGGTGGTCGATAAAGGTTTCGCCCACCCCTGAGTCGATCAGGGCGGGGATCTCAGCTTTTCCGTTGTCTAGCAAGCAGTGAACAGGGATGTGCATAGATTGGTTACTTATGTCCGCTACAAGTACACTTGAAACAACGATTCTGGCGGGCTCTGCTACCGATGCAGGCCGCTGTTTTAAAAACCCTCTTCTACCATAAGATCGAGCACTTCTTCCTTCTGCTTTTCCTCCAGCTCATTGATAAGGGTTTGAATCTTCATATAGTGATCGCGGGAGGTCTTCTTCGTCTCCTTCTTTTCTTCTTTAGCGGGAGGTTCTTTCCCTCCTCTGTGTTCATTCACCCTGTGCCCTGTTTTGTGGCAAATAAAACACCTCCCTTCTTTCATATGCTTCACCCTCTCCACATAGGAGAGGCGCGTTGTGTCAATTTCCATGGCGTTTGGATCTTTGGAGGAGCTGCTCACTCCCCCTCCTCCTACCTTGCTGTAGGTTCTTTCTTTGATCGCTTTTGCTCTCCTCAAATGCCCCTCGGCCCTCGCTGCGTGGGTGTACCATCCTTCGATGGTGTCGGGCAGGTTCTCCATTCCAAATACCTTGTCCAGGACTCGATTGTTGAGTCTGTGTACGAAGTATTTAATGAGCGCTGCATCTTCTTTGATCTTTGTTCGATAAGCCAGTGTCTTAAACCGGGCTATGTATTCATCTACCCCCTTTGCTCCCTGAGAGAGCGCACGGAGTTGGGTGCATGCATTCCCTGCATCGTCAATTGGTGAGAAGGCCGCATGTACTTTCGCTATGAATTCCTGGAACGTGTCCCAGGGCTTCGATTCTATGTACCTTTCCTCCAAGTACACTTGCTTCCAGAGTCCAGCCGTCCCTCCGTTCATGTAGGAGAGCATGAATAGAATTTTGTGGCGGTTGTCAGGGAAAGCGGTAGAATTGGCATCGACGTACGCTCCACACTCCAGGAGGAAGAGCATCGTTTTTGCTCGATCTCTGGAGAAGTCAGTAGGTGCCCTCATCTTTATTTCAGCAGGTCGCGGATTAAGAGTGATGGGTGCAGTGGGAGCAGTGGGAGTGGATGGGGCTGCCATGTTTCTTCATCAGGTAGGGTAGGGTCAGGTTGTTCTCATAAGAATGGTGTCGTAGGATGGGTGCTGCCTGGACTGAGGTTAGTCGGCAGAGTTTAGAACAGCTTGACCTTTTGTTATGGTCAATACTCCTAAATCAAATGCAAGTCGATACTCGTAAGTGTCGACGTTTAATAGAGGTTCGGATCGCCGAAGCTCGTAAGCAACGGTTTGAGCAAGAGACTTAGATCGCACCGGTTAGGAGTGTAAGAAAGACTAGGTCAAGCTGAGTTGACCAGTCCTGCATTCATAGTTTAAATAGTACAAACACGGGTCGTAGATACGAGTCGTGCTAAGAGAACAATAAGGACAATAAGGATGAAAAGACAATAGGAAAAGGGGCTGCCACAATAGGGTGGGAAGGTAGGGATGTGAATCAAGGGCACGCATTGGACAAGACAAAAGGGAAGAGACAATAACGTGAGACGTACGTCGGCAGAACAATAGGAACAAAAGAAAAATTGAATCCCCGTGCTTCTCTGTAACAGATTTTGTGCCCAATGGAAGTCATGGCAAGTGCATTGTTGTATGTGCAGATATGATCACAAAATGACCTGCCAATGTGATCCTGAGCAGTGAGCAACTGGAGAAGCTCAGGTGGGACTGGGTGGAGAGGAGGCAAAATGATTTTTCCACTCAAGCAGCACATGCCAAATCTGGGATTTATATTGGAGGATGCTGTGAGACACTCGGCCATCCAGTGCAATGCATGACAATTGGGACACTGAATATCCATTCTTCCCAGATAATGAACAGGCCAGTCAGGACTAAAAGGACGGCGTGCAGGAGCAAGGGGCCCAAGTGGAACAAGTGCAGGATCAATATGTTGAGCCACCTAAGATAATCAAGTCAGTCACAAAATAAAGACATGACCAAAAAGGACATAAGCATACATGTGGAGGAATATCAACAACAGGGATTACAGGTGCAGGAATGGGAGGAACAGGTGCAGGGAGATCAAAAACAGGGATAGCAGGTGCAGGAACTGGAGGAACAGGTGCAGGGAGATCAAAAACAGGGACAACAGGAGCAGGAATGGCAGGAACAGGTGCAGGGGGATCAAAAACAGGGATAGCAGGTGCAGGAACAGGAGGAACAGGTGCAGGGGAATCAAAAACAGGGACAACAGGAGCAGGAATGGCAGGAACAGGTGCAGGGGGATCAAAAACAGGGATAGCAGGTGCAGAAACAGGAGGAACAGGTGCAGGGGGATCAAAAACAGGGACAACAGGAGCAGGAATGGGAGGAACAGGTGCAGGGAGATCAAAAACAGGAGAAGCAGGAGCAGGATGCTACATCATCATTATTGTCAGTTAATATACTCAAAAGAACATATATAAGCCTATGTGGAGAGGGATATTGGCAAGAGGGACAATAGGAGCAGGAGCAGCAGGAGGAGGATCAAAAACAGGAGGAGGAGGAGGAGGAGGCTACATCATAATATTGTCAGATAATATACATCATGTAAAAAATAAACCAACATACAGCAGGGAATAGAGGTGGAAGTGCAGCATGCTGGAAAGCAAGTTCAGTCCAGGCCATTGCAGGAGCTGCCACAGGAATGGAAGGTGCAGGAATTGGAGGTGCAGGAACAGGAGGGTCAAAAACAGGAGGTGCAGGAGGGGCATGAAAAAAATATGGGAGAGCTGCATTGTGTAAAGGAGCAACAACAGGCAGAGGTAGAGCTGCATGACTTGAGCCTCTTCCCCTCCCTCTTCCCCTCCCTTTGCCCCTGCCTCTTGGAATCTGTGGAAGGGGAGGAAGTGCTGCCAGCTGTTGTGCCAAATGAGGAGGAAGGTGGTTGTATTGAGGAGGTGGTGGAGGAGCAGCAACAAAAGGATCAGCATTCAGCAAGCCAATACTATAGGCTGGCGGCAATGGCAGCAGTGGCTGGGCAATGTGCATTGTGCGAGCATGGTGTGGAGTCCGGTGGCGAGTAGGGCTATCCAAGGTCCGTTGGTCCCGTTCAGTTTGATGTGCAGCCATTCGGACATGTCGAGGAGTGTTGGGCAGAGTTGGGTCCATGTGAACTGGGGAGCTCTCTTACAGCAGTGGAGGATGTGAGATTCTTGCAGAAGGCTGTGAAATCGGTGCAAACAGTGGCAGTTGATAGTAGAGTGACTTCCAAAAATGGAAGGGGAGGCAACTGCAAATCTGCCAGCCCAATCTCCCTGCACACTGTGCCCTGAGAGAGGTCCAAAAAACAACTGGCAGACACTCCTTTTGTTGAAAAAAGAGAAGCCAGGGAGGTAGGACTTCACAGAGCTTCACCTTGGTCTACAGATACCCCAAGAATGCAAAAACAACCCCACTGGAAAAGAGCCCAGAGCCAGAAAGAGAGCAGAAAAGCTAGAAGTGGCCAAAAATCAGCTGAAGATTTGGTTCCTACACCCAGTTATGATATTTGTCATCAGGCCAAAAATCAGCCGAAAATATGGTTCCTACACCCAGTTATGATGTTTGTCATTGATGACAAATTAGAATGACAAATTAGTTTGTCATCATGGGATCACCTTATAATATTTGTCATCAGGCCAAATCAGCTGAAAACTTTGTTCCTACAGCCAGTTATTGGATTTGTCATCATGGGAACACCTTATTATATTTGTCATCAGGCCCAAAAAAAAAATTAGCTGAAAATTTTGACCCCACACTGTAGCCGAAAATGTTGTTGCTAATTATATTTGTCATCATAGCAACACCCAGTAATTATATTTGTCATCAGGCTCAAAAAGAAAATTAGCTGAAAATGTTGTTGCTAATTATTATATTTGTCATCAGGCCCCAAAAAAAAAATTAGCAGAAAATTTTGTCCCACACTGGAGCCGAAAATGTTGTTCCTACATTATATTATTGTAGCCGAAATTGATCCCCCACTGTAGCCAAAAAAACACCCTATTATTAGTAATTATGTTTGTGATCCGGCCCCAAATTAGCCGAAAATTTTTTTATTAGCCGAGAATTTTGTTCCCACCTTTCACTTATATTTGTCATCATGTCTCATGACCCTCAGAGTTGGTCATCACTCTCCCACCCACTCAGAAAAACTCCCACACTCAAGTCACCTGACCATCCTCCTTTTATTATTGACAAGGTTGGGAATGTGCCTCCAGCACGCGTTAACATGTTTAATATGTATGGCCTTCATTTCTGTTAGTCTAATGGTACATCATTATATACAATATTTTTGGTTTTTGCACTTCCACTGTCACTTGGCCATATAGCCTTGATGGTGTGCACAGACCTTACTCATGATATTGCCACACAGAACCACCCATGAGTGAAGTATGGCCCATGTTGTTCACTGTGTTCATTAATTTTATCAACATCTCATTGCATTTTTTGACTTCAGCACACATTGTTCACTTCATTGCATTTCTTGACTCAGTCTGTGAATGTGTGAGTGGTGGTTCATTTTCATGGGCCAGCTTGCATATACATAATACAATGCTTAATTCCACTACAGTTACTCAACTCCTCAGTTGCCTTTGGACTTGGGGGGTCATGGTCACACAACTCTTTAGTTGTCTTTTAGATAGTACACAACTCTTCAGTTGACTTGGGTGGATTGTGGTGTTTATCCCCTTCCCCATCTCCCCCATCCCCATCACCCCCATCACCTTCCTCTGCTCCCCCTTCCCCTTCCCCATCCCCCCTATCCCCACCTCTCCCATCCCCATCCCCATCCCCCTCTTCCCCCTCTCCCACTTCCCCCTCTCCCTCTCCCTCTCCCCCTTCCCCTTCTCCACCTCCACCTCCCCATCCCCTTCTCCACCTATCCCATCCCCTTCCTCATCTCCCCCATCCCCATCTCCCTCTTCCCCCTCTCCCACCTCAGCCCTCTCCCTCTCCCTCTCCCCCATTTCCATCTCCACCTACCTCTCCCCCATCCCCATCTCCACCTACCTCACCCCCATCCCCCTCCCATCCCTACCTCCCTATTCCCATCCCCCATCCCCATCTTCCCCATCACCTTCCTCTGCCCCTCCTTCCCCATCCCCATCTCCCCTATCCCCACCTCTCCCATCCCCATCCCCATCTCCCTCTTCCCCCTCCCCCACTTCTCCCTTTCCCTCTCCCCCACTTCTCCCTTTCCCTCTCCCCCTTCCCCTTCTCCACCTACCCCATCCCCATCCCCTTCTCCACCTACCCCATCCCCATCCCCTTCTCCACCTACCCCATCCCCATCCCCTTCTCCACCTACCTCACCCCACCCCCTTCCCATCCCTACCCCCCCTTCCCATCCCTACCTCCCCCTTCCCTCTCCCCCTCTCCATCCATCCTTCCCCTCCCCTCTTCCCCCCTCCCCTCCCCCTCCCCCCTCCAATCTCCCCCTGTCCTCTCTGTCCTCTCTCTCCCCCTCCTTCTTCACTCCCCCTCTCACCCCTCCTCTCATGTTCTTCCACTCTCATATCCTCACCCCCTCACTACTTCACCCCCTTCACCCCCATCAACCCCCCCTCCTCATCTCCTCCCCCCTCCTTCCCCCTCACCCCTTCACCCCCTCCTCCCTTCACCCCCTCCTCCCTTCACCCCCTCACCCCTCACCCCTCTCCCCTACTCCCCTCCCTCTGCCCCCTCTTCCCCCTGTGCATCCATCCTCCTCCTCTCCTCC
Source organism: Tricholoma bakamatsutake (assembly GCA_029959215.1). Lineage (NCBI taxonomy): Eukaryota > Fungi > Basidiomycota > Agaricomycetes > Agaricales > Tricholomataceae > Tricholoma > Tricholoma bakamatsutake. The sequence goes on along the minus strand of CP114860.1, from coordinate 11,702,239 downwards.
CCTACTCACTCCCACCTCCCATTCCCCCCTTCACCCCCTCCCTCCCCTCTCTCCCTCTCCCCCTCACTACTTCACCCCCTCACCCCCTCACCCCTGCTCTCCTCCCTCTCCTCTCTTTTGAATGTTGTAAAAAATCTCTCACTTCACTTTGTCATTAAACTCAATTTTTATGACTTTGTATTAAAGTAATATTTATTGACTTTACATTATAATGAACTTGATCCATTGTAACAAACTGAATTCATAACTTGTTAGTAATCTGCATAATGACTTTGTATTGGACTAATTTTTATTGACTTGACTTCATAATGATGAATGTAATTTTATTCTATTGATGCCTTATTTCGAAGATCTACATATTTTACTGACTTGACTTGGTACAAAGGTAATGAGGTCAACTTTCAACTTGTATTGTTAACCTAACTTTGTTTCGAACCCCCCCTTTTTTTTCTATTGACCCATATTAAACTTATCTTTTACTGACTCATTTTTAAACTTGTTATTTTATTTCCTTGGACTCATGTGTAGACTACTTTTCATTGACTTTACTTCGTAATGAACTCAGTTGTAACTCTTATATTTTACTGATTTTACTTTGTAACAAACTCAATTTTGTTGACTTTGCTTCATAAATGAGTTCATTCAATACTGACCTGACTTTGTAATGCCCTCACTTATACAATTGTAATAACACTTGATTGATCCAACTTGTTACTGACTAATACAGTGATGTGTCTAAATCATTTTGTTTGGGTCATGTGTCGAGGTCATGATCAGGATTTTGCATTTTGTTCAGCCCGTGAGGTTTGCTTAGTCAGCTTTCACAGCATAGTAAAAGGATAACAGTTGCCCCTTGGTCAAATTTTATTCAGAAAACATTGCAATACAGCTCCTTACATGCCATCCAGACATTATTGTACATAGAAAATGAGCCCAGACCCAAAAAAAAAAGTTTGAGGTGGTGAAAAATTAGCCAAGAACAAATTCCCACCTTTGAGTTATATTTGTCATCATGTCTCATGACCCTCGGAGTTGGTCATCACTCTCCCACCCACTCAAAAAGACTCCCACACTCAAGCCACCTGACCATCCTCCTTTTATTATTGACAAGGTTGGGAATGTGCCTCCGGCATGCATTAACATGTTTAATAAGTAATATATACAATATTTTTGGTTTTTGCACTTCCACTGTCATGACTTCATTTCTATGTTAGTCTGATAGTACTTCATTATTTTGGTTTTGCACTTTCACTGTCATGTGTTAACATGTTTAATAAGTATGTACTTCATTTCTATGTTACTCTAATAGTACTTCATTATATACAATATTTTTGGTTTTTGCACTTCCACTGTCACTTGGCCATATTGCCTTGATGTTGTGCACAGACCTTACTCGTGATATCGCTACATAGAACTGCCCATGAGTGAAGACAGGACTCCTGAAATCTAATCCCACATGCTGCACTGACTGTCCCTGGGATTTGTTGATCGACATTGAAAAGCATAGTCGAACAGGAAATTGGAGTCGAGACAGAGTGAAAGGGAGTTGTCCTTCGATTGGCTGCAGTCGCATCCGTGGAATAAACACGTTCTCTCCAGCATGATCTCCAGTAATCAACCGAACCTCCAACACTCTGTTCCGAATCCGAGTCAAAATCCCTCGAGAACCATTGCAGACCCCTCCAGCAATATTGAGATTGCAAAGTATCACCACATGAATGCCAACCTTGAGTGCCAAGTGTGCCAAAGGTAGACTGGAGCAGTTGATTGAGTTGAGGTATTCAGGTGGATACAGAAGTTCATTGTTTGCAATAGAGTCTGCACTGTGAAACACTTGCTCCTCTCCAGGGAACCTCTGAAGAATGTAATGGTTCAAATCATCCACATCATCATTTTTGCTTGTCAGGACAATCCGCTCTGAGAAGTATTGATTGGGATGCTGAGCATGATTATAGATGCCAGGATAGATGGTGTCGATGAGGGAAGCCAGAGTGTTTTCAGGACACTTGAAATGGTTGGGAAGTTCGATGTTGCCACCCTCATCTGTATGATCACCCTTTCCAACCTCCAGCTGCCACTTTGCAAACTGTCGCTCTTCAAGATCATCCGTGTTCAATCGCATGTTGATTTTGAGATGAAAAACTTTAATATGTTGCCAAAGAACAGAGCGCTGCAAGGAAGCACCAACAATCTGAGGCCGTGAACCCCTCTCGATAACAGGCAGGATCTGATGAAAGTCGCCTCCAAAAATAATAGGAATGCCACCAAAGGGTTGATCAGATTGGAGAATGTCTTTGAGAGTGCGGTTGACAGCTTCATGGAGATGACGATGCTGCATGAGTGCCTCATCCCAAATGATCAAGTCAGTCTCCTGCAACAGCTTTGCCCGAATTGAACCTCTGGAGATAGAGCAGGTGGATGACTCATTGATGATGAGAGGGATCTGGAGACATGAATGAGAAGTGGAGCCACCTTTGAGCAGGAGTGCAGCAATGCCGGATGATGCTATACAGAGGATGATTTTGCCCTGAGAACGAAGCTGATGGGCCAGAGTGTTGTATACAAAGGTTTTGCCTGTGCCACCGGGACCATGGAGGAAAAAGGTCTGGCCGGTCTTGTTGTCGACAGCATGCATGATCTCCTCAAAGACAGCTCTCTGGTCTAGATTGAAAGTGTCCAAGTTCTGTGCAGCCAACTCAGCCTGCTCCACAACATCATATCTGCGCTGCTCTGCAATCAACTTGTTTTCGAGGTTGGCTTCCCAATTCTGAGTGATCTGAGGCATGTATGGCCAATCCTTGCTCAGAGATTTGCCAGAGGATAAGAGAAGCTGGTTGATCAAGTAGAGGCCATAATCCTGCACATCGTCATCGGTAGGGTTGAGACGGATATTGTTGTGCTGGAGCTGATACTGCAGGTCATTGCAAATGTGGGGCCAGTATGTGTTCCAAAGCTGGACAGGATCAGAGGGTGCACAATCACGAAGAATAGTGACAAAGAGTTGCCGGAGCTGACAACCTGTTGCCATGGACTTTGCTTCCTCCAAACACTGCACCCACTCTTGGTCATCCTCCAAAAGGCCACGTGCCAGACATGCTTCTCTGAATGAGGGATAGACATTTCCCTGAAAAGTGCACAGATGTTCATATGATGTTGCACCCTTGACAGCTGTCAGAAGAAGCCTGAGGTAGAAGCGTTCACCTGCAGTAGGCTGAGTGTAGTACATCCTCCCAATAGCGAACCCTCTCTGTCTGAGCTTCCACTTGTGAGCTTTCTGATCCCACACAAATTTGGAGGGAAAGTCCTGATAGAGAAGATCCTGTGCAAGCTCTGGATACTGCTGATTGGCTTTGAAATAGCCAGTGAGGGTGGTGTCACGCTGTGCAGCATGCTGGATGATTTCTTGGATAGACTGTAGACCGTTCTGATTCCAAGTGACATACTGCTGGCCAGGGAGGTGGATCTGAAGTCGGACGACATTGGGAGAAGCAGAGTGCATAGGTAAATGAAAGAGGTGCCAAATGCTCTCGCAGGCAGAAATATAGCGAGCGTCCAGATACTGTTTGACTTCATTGTTGCAAGTCCCAAACTGCATGGTGATGTGATCATGACCTTTGTACACATATTTGTAGATGTATTTGACAGCTTTGATGGAGGCAATGGACTCAATGTTGATGTGGCAGCGGTACTTCCAGAGGAGATAGGGTGAATAAGTGATGACCCAGCGATTGTCGACCTGCTTTCCCCGAACCTGATATGTCTTTCCAGTGTTCCGACGCCTGGTGGAGGCATAGGCATCCTCAGAGATGGTTGTCTGATCCCTGAATGGCTTGGGGAAATTTTTGGAGCACTGTCCATTCACCATGCAAGGAGCTGTAGGGTTCTCTGCACCACAGGGTTTATGGACCATGAACTTCTTGACCAACTCGAGCTGCTCAGGATTGTTGTCAGGAAACTCTGAGCACATGAGGCTGTCTATCTGCTCAGGAGTGCAAAGCTTGGACTCCCCATCAAGAAAGATAATGCAGTGCATGTGAGGCAGGCCACGATTCTGAAACTCGATCACAAACACATAAGAGAGTGCCTTGCCAAAGATCCCAGCCTCAATGTCTTTGATCATCTCCTTCTGCTTTGCATGGAATGCACGAACGACCAAGTCAGGGCGATCGGCAGCAGTCTGCCCAGGCTTGAGCTCATCCTGAATCTCTGGCCAAGCGGGGTTTGCAGTCATGGTCAGAAAGAGATCACCACCCTTGAAGTAGTGATTGATAGCCAAGGCATCCTGAAGAAGCTGCTGCATATGACGTGTGCTTCCTGCAAATGAAGAAGGTAGGATGATTCTTTGACCGAGAGACTCTGTGTCTGCATCCACATTTGCAGCCACAGCATCAGCCAAGCCTATATAGACTTCACCACAAATAGTGTCCTGATTCATCATGATAAAGCGCAACCGATCCTGCTCTGAAGTTGCCCACTGGTCACAAACAAACTCCTGAAAGAGCTTTCCACTCAAGAATATATGCTGAGGCTCGATAGCAGGTGGTCGGGGGTGGAGACGATAGCAGTAGAAATCTGATTTGGACACATGCTTGCGAACCCTTGCACCACCTTCATTAGCAGCTGCAAACTCGATTTGAGGATGCCATTGGAGCTGGCCAGTAGGAAAAAGGAGAACATAGTGAAGAGCAGGATAGAGGGGATGGACATCAGTGATGCGCTGAAGGGGAGGGCCATGCCTGCGGTAGAGAATGATATCACGTGTGCTCTGTGGCTGATCACCATCATCTGGAAGAATGACTGCGATCTCATTGTTGGTGGCATCAGGAAGATTGTAGCGGCGACGGTCACAGGATTGATCAAAGCGCAAAGCTATCTTGCACTGCTGGTGTGGAGGCAAGTTCCTGGTGAGCTCATGGGCCTGCTTGTACATCTGAACTGCAGGATGGAGACGGTGGAGCATGTCCTGGAGGGTGAGCAAAGTGTGGTGATCGAGGTGAGTGTTCCAGGCATTGGCCATGCGAAAGTTGGCTGCATTGGCTGGATCATAAATGTAAAGCTGAGCATACACTGGAGATTCACCCTCTTGTGGAAGAAGAGAGCCAATCCTGTGGGACAGCTCGCCATGCAGTTTGAAGACGTAGGGGCCAACACCATCGTTCACAGCCTCTTCACCTTCATTAACAGACTCATCGATTTTGCGCCCAATGGAAGTCATGGCAAGAGCATTGTTGTATGTGCGGATATGATCATGAAACGACCTGCCAATGTGATCCTGAGCAGTGAGCAACTGGAGAAGCTCAGGTGGGACTGGGTGGAGAGGAGGCAAAATGATTTTTTCACTCAAGCAGCACATGCCAAATCTGGGATTTATACTGGAGGATGCTGTGAGACGCTCAGCCATCTAGTGCAATGCATGACAATTGGGACACTGAATATCCATTCTCCCCAGATAATGAACAGGCCAGTCAGGACTAAAAGGACAGCGTGCAGGAGGGAGGGGCCCAAGTGGAACAGGTGCAGGATCAATATGTTGAGCCACCTGGGGATAATCGAGTCAGTCACAAAATAAAGACATGACCAAAAAGGACATAAGCATACATGTGGAGGAATATCAACAACAGGGATGACAGGTGCAGGAATGGGATGAACAGGTGCAGGGAGATCAAAAACAGGGATAGCAGGTGCAGGAACTGGAGGAACAGGTGCAGGGGGATCAAAAACAGGGACAACAGGAGCAGGAATGGCAGGAACAGGTGCAGGGGGATCAAAAACAGGGATAGCAGGTGCAGGAACAGGAGGAACAGGTGCAGGGGGATCAAAAACAGGGACAACAGGAGCAGGAATGGGAGGAACAGGTGCAGGGGGATCAAAAACAGGGATAGCAGGTGCAGAAACAGGAGGAACAGGTGCAGGGGGATCAAAAACAGGGACAACAGGAGCAGGAATGGGAGGAACAGGTGCAGGGAGATCAAAAACAGGAGGAGCAGGAGCAGGATGCTACATCATCATTATTGTCAGTTAATATACTCAAAAGAACATATATAAGCCTACATGGAGAGGGATATTGGCAAGAGGGACGATAGGAGCAGGAACAGCAGGAACAGCAGGCGGAGGATCAAAAACAGGAGGAGGAGGAGGCTAGATCATGATATTGTCAGATAACATACATTATGTGAAAGATAAACCAACATACAGCAGGAAATAGAGCAGGCAGTGCAGCATGCTGAAAAGCAAGTTCGGTCCAGGCCATTGCAGGAGCTGCCACAGGAATGGGAGGTGCAGGAATTGGAGGGGCAGGAACAGGAGGGTCAAAAACAGGAGGGGCATTAAAATAATATGGGAAAGCTGCATTGTGTAAAGGAGCGACAACAGGCTGAGGTGGAGCAGCGTGACTTGAGCCTTTTCCCCTTCCCCTTCCCCTCCCTCTGCCCCTGCCTCTTGCAATCTGTGGAAGGGGAGGAAGTGCCGCCAGCTGCTGTGCCAAATGAGGAGGAAGGTGATTGTATTGAGGAGGTAGGGGTGGAGGGGCAAGAAAAGGATCAGTGTCATTCCCAATCAGCAAACCACCATAGGGTGGTGGCACTGGCAGCAAAGGCTGGGCAATGCCCATCGTGCGAGCATGGTGTGGAGTCCGGTGGCGAGTAGGGCTATCCAAGATCCGTTGGTCCCGTTCATTTTGCTGTGTGGCCGTCCGGGCACGTCGAGGAGAGTTGGGCGGAGTTGGGTCCATGGGAATCGGAGAGCTCTCTTACAGCAATGGAGGATGTGAGATCCTTGCAAGAGGCTGTGAAATCGGTGCAAACAGTGGCAGTTGATAGTGGAGCGACTTCCAAAAATGGAAGGGGAGGCAACTGCAAACCCGCCAGCCCAATCTCCCTGCACACTGTGCCCTGAGAGAGGTCCAAAAAACAACTGGCAGACACTCTTTTTGTTGAAAAAAGAGAAGCCAGGGAGGTAGGACTTCACAGAGCTTCACCTTGGTCTACAGATACCCCAAGAATGCAAAAACAACCCCACTGGAAAAGAGCCCAGAGCCAGAAAGAGAGCAGAAAAGCTAGAAGTGGCCAAAAATCAGCCGAAAATTTGGTTTCTACACTTGGTAATCATATTTGTCATCAGGCCAAAAATCAGCCGAAGATATTGATCCTACACAAAGTTATTATATTTGTCATCATGGCAACACCCAGTAATCAAAATATATTTGTCATCAGGCCCCCACCAAAAAAATTAGCTGAAAATTTTCATCTCACGATGTAGCCAAAAAGTTTAAATTTATCATCATGGCAACACCCAGTAATTAAATTATATTTGTCATCAGGCCCAATTAAAAAAAAAATTACCTGAAATTTTTGATCCCCCCAATGTAGCTGAAAATGTTGTTCCTGCATTCTATTATATTGTAGCCGAAATTGATGTCATTAGTTAATTATATTTGTGAACTGGCCCCAAATTAGCCAAAAAAATTTGTTATCATTTGTTCTCACCTTTCACTTATATTTGTCATCATTGTCTCATGACCCTTGGAGTTGGTCATCACTCTCCCACCCACTCAGAGCAACTCCCACGGCCTCTTCACCTCCCACGGCCTCTTCATCTCCCACGGCCTCATCACTTCCCACGGCCTAGTCACCTGACCATCCTCCTTTTATTATTGATTTTACTGGCACAAGTTCATTTGAAAGGTTTTGTCCCTCTGGTATGTCAGGCACATGACTTTGTTTAATCAAAGCAAATAAGTACAGATAAAATCATGTGACTTGGTGAAAATATGTATATATACTCTGTGTCCAACTTTCTGTCATTTCCCACACCAAATCCCCCCACATACACTCATGCGATCACTTACTCCTGCTCAACACACTCGTGTTCTTGAACTGCTTGACAAAGGGCAGTCTTGTCCTGCTATCTCCTCCATCACTGGTATAAGTGTTGGTTCTGTATCCAATATTCGCTCCAAACATCATTCAACACTTTCCAAATCTGTTGGTGGCTGTCCACAGAAGCTTTCACCTGCCAACACCCACTATGCCATTCACCTCATCACTTCTCAGAAGGCTGAAAAGGCCACTGAGGTCACCAAAACCTTACAAGACATGACCAAAACATCATTTACTGTGAAGACAGTATGAAGAGCACTCAGAGGCACTGGAATGAAGGCTGTAACCAAGCGAAAACAACCTTTTCTCTCCAAGAAGCATAGCAGGCTTAGGATGGACTTTGCAGAAGCACACAAAGACTGGACAGTGGAGGACTGGAAGAGAGTTTAACTATATGGTCAGATGAGACCAAAATCAATTGTTTGGGGTCAGATGGGAAGAAATGGGTGTGGAAAAAGCCAGGAGAGGGGTTGAGTGATAGGCCAGTGCAGGGGACAGTCAAGTTTGGAGGGGGTTCTCTGATGATCTGGGGCTGTATGTTCTGGGAAGGGCCTGGATATGCAACCAAGATTGATGGGAGAATGGATGCTGACCTTTTTGTTAGCATTCTGGATGATGAACTTCAAGAATCAATCAGGTATTACCAGAAAAATCCAACAGATGTTCTTTTTCAGCAGGACAATGACCCCAAACACAAAAGCAAAAAGGCCCAAAAATGGCTTCAAGACAGTGTATTAGAGGTTATACAGTGGCCCCCTCAATCAGCAGACCTTAACCCAATTGAACACCTTTGGCATCACCTCAAGGTTAGACTTGGAGAATATGATACTCTCGCATCTGGAATTGCAGAGTTGTGGGAGAGAGTACAGAAGGAGTGGAATGATATTCCAGCATCTGTCTGTCAGAATCTGATAGATAGTATGCCTAGAAGGGTTCAGGCTGTGTTACAGGCAAAGGGGGGCTATACCAAGTACTAGAATATTAGAATAATATTTTATAATACCAGAGGGACAAAACATTTCAAATGAACTTGTGCCAGTAAAATATTAATAACATGGGAACAAATTAAAATTATGTAATAAAACAAATGGCAACTTATTTTTCACATGATACTCTACCACTATCCCAAATTTGGACTTGTTTGGTTGAGTTGTTCTTGAGTTATTCAAGAAATAGTTCAACTTCAAAAATCATTTGAAAGGTTTTGTCCCTCACTGTGTCCCTCACTGTAACTTTGCACTTTCCTCTGTTAGCCTACTATTAAGTAGGGCTTTGAGCACCATGAGACCCATGTGATAGGAAAACTATCTTACATTTTATACTTTTAAATGGTATACTGTACTAATATGACCAACTCTTCATGGCTTGTGACATGTGACAGATTTCAATGACTGACCAACTCTTAAAAGTTGGGAAAACCGTGTGACAAACCTCAGATCTCTTCAAAGCCCTGATTGGGCTGAGAGGTGACATGCGACATGTGCTAATGTCAGGATGGCGATCCAACATGCAACTTAAGTGCGAGTCGGGATTTGAACATTAAAAGCTGGTTGAAAAAATTGTTGTGTGCTTTGAGTGAACACCTAGGACCATGCAGCTACAACCATGACTGCAAATGGGAGCAACACAGATGAGGAGTAAAATTTAAATAATTTTTAAAAAGAAATAAATAAATATTCTTGTTTAGGAAATTTTTTAATGATTTTCATTACAGTCTTCAGAACTGGTTGTGACCTGTGACCTGAGCCATATCTCTTCTCTTCAGAGAGGCTTGTGACATGTGACTGAAGAGTTGGTCATATTAGTACAGCAGTTTTTGTAAGCCTGGTGCTTACTACTCATTGCACATATTTGGACTTGCTGACTAATACTTACATATACCACAGAAACTGACCAATATTCCTCTCTATCTTTATTCCCCATCATCTCCCCCATAGCTTATCCCTCCCTATGTTTCCATATCTTTTTCTTACTGTCCAGTAACAGATGCTGGTCCTATTCTGTCATTGTCTGTCTGAAAAGCTTACCATTGTGAACATGCCATTTAACAAAGCCATCCCTGCTATTTTTGCACTGTCCCATCTGTTACCTGAACCCACCAAACTGTTGAATGTGAGATTACTGACACATTCATCTGTGCAACTTTGTGTTGGCACCATTTCCACACCTGCTACACTAGCCAGGCTGTGAACTGTTCCCTCCAAGATTACCTCTAATAATTCTATCTCTCTACCCAGTATCTCCATCTCCACCTTCTTCTGGGAGAGCCTCGCAGCAATCAATCTATGATGCAAGTTCTGATCTTCTTCAACCTCTTTGACTGTCCAAATCTCCTTTGCCTTCGCCTGTTAGGGCGACACCCACTGTTCTGCTAGCTGGACCATGCAGGCTCTCCTACAAGAAGGTGGTGGGGCATGTGCGTGTGATGGGGGGTTTTGATGGTTTTGATGTGATGGGTTAAAAATAGATGAGTTAGCTGAAAAAGGTGTTTTGCACCACAAATGTGGATGGAATACCTAAGAGAACTCAACTGAGGTCCATAGGTATATATTTTAAGTTTATATACTATGTTACACATATTGTTACTGATGCACGCATACATATTGATGCATGTAAATATAAAATTCCCATGCTGACAAATATAGCATTTGTAGGCATTTGGTAGTGTATTTTGATGTAATAAAATAAAATAAAATGAAATAAAGTAAAAATAAAATATTATTATGTAATAGGGATGCTAGGAGACTGTTTCCTAACAGCTTTCCCTCCCTGGATATATGAGAGAGCAAACATAATCCGAGACTCAGTCATATGAAACTCATGCTTTCTCCCATGAATATACAATACTATAGAGCTGATGAAGGATTTTGTATTCTCCATGGTACCATCAAAGATTTGTGGGGGCGCGTATTTAGGTATACACATTTTTCCACTCTCAGATCTCTCCTCTGCATGCACATCCTCCTGAAACATCCACTCCACCATCTCCTCTATCTCATCATCTTTATCTTCCACCATCTCTGGTTTTATTTCTGCTGGTTTGGGCTGTGATGCTGCCAATACTGACACTAACTGGGACATTTGTGCTGTAAGCACATCAATTTTGGCTTCTAGCACTAGCATGGGAACCGATTGTGACCAGGATTCAAAGTTGATTGTTCTGACATAATAATGTAAGCTGTGATGAGTCACTTCTTCAGCTGAGTCAAGATTCAGCTTCAGAAAATTTTTGCAAAATTTCAAGTCACGTGATCTGGCAATTTGGGGACTAAACATGGCAAAACACATGATTTCGGCTATTTGTCAACACTTGGGCACTTCAGATCAATAACCCTTCCAACAGTGCCTGATCTCGGGATTAATACTGAATTTGGCTAGTAACTAATTCAACTAAAATAGTCGTCTGAATAGAGTATAGTAAATCTCAATTAAACTGGATCTGATCAGTTGTCTGGTTGCAGCTGTCCTAATGATGAGCGCTGCCTCTCGATCACTGGTGGTCACAATGTAAGGCGAGGCCTGGTGTCGGCTTACAAAAGCAAGGTAAATATGTATATACAATCACTTCCAGCTCATTCCGAAAGGATGAGTAAGCAGTTGTGGCACACTGAAACAATGACGTATGCATGTGTAAGAGAAGGCACACTGATAGGGTAGTTGAGTTCTTCTGTTAGGGCAACACCAACTGTTCTGCTAGCTGGACCGTGTGGGCTCTCCTACAAGAAGGCGGCGGGGCACGCGCATGTGATGGGGGGTTTTGATGGTTTTGATGTGATGGGTTAAAAATAGATGAGCTGGCTGAAAAAAGTGTTTCACACCACAAATGTGGATGGAATACCTAAGAGAACTCAACTGATGTCCCCAGGTATATATTTTGAGTTTATATACTATGTTACAAATATTGTAATATGTTGTTACCGATGCACACATACATGCACATACATATTGATGCATAAATATAAAATTTCCACGCTGACAAATATAGCATTTGTAGGCATTTGGTAGCATATTTTTATGTAATAAAATAAAATAAAATGAAATAAAATAAAGTAAAATAAAATAAAATAAAAATAAAATATTATTATGTAATAAGGATGTTAGAAGATTGTTTCCTAACATCGCCTTCCCTTTCGATGACCACCCCTTCTATTTTGATCTTGGCATCAACAGTTTTGAAGGTCCCACTACTGGCTCTATGCCTTTGAAGGGGCCCACAACATGGATTCAGCGCACTTGAAAATTTGAAAACAAGTTAGTGATCACTTCGAAACAATTTTGAATAAATTTTGTACCTGGTTTCAGGCACGAATCTTGTTTTACATCCCCGAATTTCTTTGCTTCACCTTTGTGAAGCCCTCCTTGACACCCCCTCCTAATAACACCCTTGCACCTCTTGAGTGCACTTCATGCATTTCGCAATGCCCTCCCTGACAACACAATGTGGTGATAGGTCCATTGTGCACTCTAGGGTCTGGAGAAGGTTTACAAATGTATTGACACATCATGACACATGCTTTCAACCCCCTTTGAATGCCACAAATTTGATTTCAAACCTATTTTGAACAATTTTGAATGACTTTGCCACACTTTGAACACCTTTGAACAACTTCTGTACTACTTCGAATGAGTTGGCTGCCATATAGCTGTCCCAAAACTGTTTCGACTTACATGGCACATCCAGAATGAACCATTGCATCACATATTGAGCACTACTGGACACAAGGAGAGATGACAAAAGATTTAGAATGCGATAATGGTGGTTTTGTTTTTCAATGAAATATTGAAGCAATAAGACAAGTATTTTTACTATACTGGGACAATATACATTTCAATTATTATTGTTTCTCATTTGTTTTATGATTTACAAAGTCTTTATTGTTGTGTATATTGCCTCATGTTTTCCACATGTTATATTTCCTTTTTTAGTACTATCTCTTCAAAATGTATATAGACTTGTACTAGTTACCTAGAACAAAAAGGAAGAACAGAGAAGAAGTCACCCTCTCTATTATCGTTTGATTTAAGAACTGTTCTCTTGAGTCCAAGTCTCACCTCATATCTCTAAGTTCTGTGAAATATTGTGAACTTCAAACTCTCATACTAGCTTTTCCACTCATCGTGTATCACCCATCATCTCTCCAAAACTTCCTCAATTCACTATATTTGTCTCCTGATATCCCTCAACACCAGTCCAACTCCTTTCAACCTCAACCCTCTTTGAATCTCCTTCAAATTACTTCAAATATCCTTGAACCTCTTCAAATCTCTTTCGAACTACTTCAAACTACTTCGAACATCTTTTCAACTTCTTTTGAACTACTTTCAAACTATTTCATGTGCCCCTAAAACTATTTGCATCATCTCTCATCATTCTACACCTTTAACTATAACATTTAGATAACAGTGGTGATATTTAGTACCAACTTGCACCCTTCCTCTAGCCTGTGTTACACTTCCTATGCTTTTTAACAGGTTTTTGTTAGGTTTCCAGGTCGAGCATTATCAGTGGCTGAGACTTAACCCCAGCACATTGATCACACTACAAAGATTTCAGCATCTCGAAAAACCATTGAGCTCAGATGGAATGACTTACTAGATCTTTGAAATCGAGCAACTCACTCGTTTCAACTTGTGCCCACTTCACTGCCTCTGCACCCTCGACCCCCTCTTCCCCATCCTCATTGTTGCCTATCTCTGCTACTTTTTGCTTTGGTACCCACACAATGGGTACTTGACCTCCTCCTCCTTGTCGTCACCTTCTCCAGACTCTGCCCTCTTGATCACCTTCGCCTCAGCCTCGAACTCTGCATTCTTCCATTGCAAATCCTCCTTTGAAATCATCTTCACACGAAACTCAGTGAGGGCAGCATTTTGGGCGTCCACCAAACCTCTCTGCTGGCCCTCAATGTTCATGTTCTTTTCTGCCTCCTCCTCCTCTTGAACCCTCCTCCCTTTGTTCCCTCTCGACCTCTTCAACTAAATTTACAAATAACAAACCCCCATCCCACGAAAGCCACTCTTGATGAGCCATTGGTTTGAATAGCTCAAGAACATCAACAACGACCTTTTGGACAGTTGGGTCACATTCCTCTGCCAAGTCATCTGCAAGCTCATCATATTCTGCCTATGAAACACGGATATAGAACACATACAGCAAAATGAATACAAAACTCACCATTTTTTTACAAAAGACCTGCCCCCAGACTTCAAAGTCAATATCTTCAGCAACGCCATGTTCGGGCATTGACTTCACATATTCAAGGACTTTGGAGTTGAGCTCAGCCAAGAGAAACATTATAAAAGCTAGTATTGAGGGATGGAGGAGATGATGAAGAAAAACAAGAGGTATTTCGAACTTTGCTAACTTTTTCACATGCATTTTGCACATGACTTTGAACAGCTGACTGGGACAGTCAGGATTTCAGTAAGGGGGAGGATGATAAATCTGTGGTGCACTCTAAGGTTTGAAAATGTCTCCAAATGTATTGAGACTTTACAATTCATGATCCCAAACCTCTATGAACCCCACAAATTCCATTTCATACCTATTTTGAACTATTTTGAAAGACTTCGAACAATTTCCAACAACTTTGAACAACTTTGCAACATTTTGACCACTTTCAAACTGCTTCACAGCACTTTGAATGAACTCGGCTGCCATATGGCTGTTCCAAAACCCTTTCAATACCCACAGCACATCCGGTACAAGCTACTGCGCTGCATATCAAGCACCACTGTACACGAGGAGACATGACAAAAGACTTTAGGATGTGATAATGGTGGTTTTGTGTTTTAATGATATATTGGAGCAATAGGATAAGGAATTTTACTATACTGGGACAATGTATGTTTCAATTATAATCATTTCTCATTTGTTTTATATTTTACAAAAAGTTTTTTATTGCTGCATATACTGCCTTGTGTTCTACACATGTTATATTTCCTTTTTAGTATTATCCCCTCAAAATGTATATGAACTTGTACTAGTTACTTAGAAGAACAGGGAAAAAGTTACCCTCTCCATTATTGTTTGATTTAAGAGCTGTTCTCTTGAGTCCAAGTCTTGCATCATACCTCTAAGTTCTGCGAATTATTGCAAACTTCTTCAAACTTTCATATTAACTTCTTGACTTATTGCGTATCACCTATTGTCTCTCAAAAACACTTTTAATTTGCTATATCCATTCTTCAATATACCTTGACACCAGTCCAACTTCTTTGAAACTCCTTGAAACCCTTGAAACCCCTTGAAACCTTCTTCAAACAACTTCAAACATCTTTGAACCTATTTTGAACATTTTTGCACCTATTTCAAACATCTTCAAATGTCATCGTATGCTCCCACAGACTATTAACAACAAATCTTACCATTTCACGGCTCTAACCACAACCTTTGGGTATCAGCAGTGACATTTAGTACCAACTCGCACCCTTCCTCTAGCCTGTGTTATACTTCTTAGGCCTTTTAACAGGTTTTTGTTAGGTTTCCAGGTCAAGTATTATCAATGTGATGGGGGAATTGATGATTTTGAAGTGAGGGTTTATTAATAGATGAGTTGGTTGAGAAAGGTGTTTTGCACCACAAGTGTGGATGGCATACCTAAGAGAGCACAACTGGGGTCCCCTAGATGTTTATTTAAGGTTTATATACTATGTTACATGTATTGTACAATGTTGTCACTGATGCACTTATACATGCACATACATATTGATGTGTGCAAAATAAAATTCTCATGCTAACAAATTGTAGCATCCTTCAGTGTAGGGTAGCATAATTTGATGTAATAAAATAAAATAAAATAAAATTAGGTAATGGGGCTGTTTCTTAACAACTTCAGACTTAATTCACTCAGAGGAAGGGGGTACAATTCATTTAATTCAAAAAAGAAAAGAGAAATGTAATCTTTTGGTGGGCCCCAACTGGGCCCCTAGACTTTCCCATTGTCCTCCCCAGAAAGCTCCACCCAGATGACCCACTCGACCTCCTCAGCTAGCCCAGCTAGCTTTTTACTCATCTCCCACTCACTAAAGCTCTCCTCCTCCTCAGATTCCTCCTCACCTCTCCTGCCCACTCTGGGTTGCATCTGCTTGCTGTGCCTCCTCCTCCAGTTGGAGCCCCTTGTGGATAAGCTCCTCTTGCTGCACTTTAAGGGTGGCTAAATGTTTAGCTGTGGTTTGAGATGAGATGTTCATGTGGGTGGTAAGAGTTAAATACTTGGGAATTTTTTGCCCACTGACCTGAATTCATATTGGATTCTCAAACCCTTACATGCCACATGCCTCATAAACTCAGCACTAAGGGGGAAATATTGTCCAGACCCAATTCGCCCAATTGGATTCCCAACAATTCCCAACTCCTTTCCAACTCTTTTCGGATAGTCTCCACCAGCATTCCAGCTGCAGCACTTTTTAGTTATCTGACAAGTCCTCACATGCCTTAGTAACCATTTGCTTACTCACTTTATTCCTAATATAGTCTTACCAATTATGGTCATGGACACTTACCAAGACCTATTAGTAAACTTTTGCATTTTCCATTATTCTTCTGGCCTTTGATATTCAAGTGCCCATAGTTTAGCCTTGTACCTCACTTTGTAAATTATATGTTGTAATACACTTGCATTTAATCACCTTCAGTCAATAATCAAGCCTTGTCTCATCCTTATCCATTAATTTACCCTCCCCCATATGTTCTGCACAGATCCATATGGACTACACAGACTCTGCACAAACTACATGGACTCTGCACAGACTAGTGCAGAATCTGTGCTGATCCACATGGACTATGCAGAATTTGTGTCAATTCACATGGTGATGATGCTCAACCCAGAAACCCAAACAAAACCTACTAAATGGTTTCGGATGGTATAACACAAGTCAGAGGAATGATGCAAGGCCCTCTAGAAGTCACCTGTCAGACCAACCATCAAATAGTTATAAAAGGATTACTTGTCAAAGCAATTCAAAGCTAAAAGAATGTGTTTCATGGAATTTTGGAGGATTTCATGGCTGTATCAATGAATTTGGAGTGCACAATATGTTCGGATGCAAGATCGAGGGACTAGACGAGTAATAGAAGCAAAGCAAAGGAAAATGAAGGAAAATGAGCATAATGCGAGGATTTTCAGAGATTTTTGAAGAAATTTAGTGTTAAACACTAGACTTTGGACTGAATAAGACTAAACTAAACTCTAAAATCACTGTGATCTGAGAGGAAGACAATGACTTTTTTTCTAGTACATCTTTTTCTTATAAATAAAGAAACTACCTAAAAAGGCTAGAGAACAAGAGTCACAGTATATCAAAAGTACTTGTTCTAATGTTTCAATATATCATTGAAACACCAAAGCGGACTGTCCTTGTTATAAATTGCATAAAACATCAGAAACTGCTTCGAACTGATTGTATGCATGCACATGCAATCAAAAAAAAAATGTGTTCAATATACTCAAGATAGTGTCCCATGTGTTCAGCATGCATCCGAAGATTGTTCAAAGAGGAAATACTGTGTCCAAAGATGTTTTTCAAGGTTTGAGGTTTTCGAAGATTTTCAGACTTGTTTGAAGGCCAATATTGCTGCGATATTGCTTGAAACTAGTTCGGAACTCATCGATGATGTTCCAAGTGCATATTCTGAGTTGTATGAAGTGCTTGAAGTCAATTGAAAATGTGAAAACTGATATATTGGTGCTCACACTGCACTGGGGACCTATTAATGGACTATGCAGAATCCATGTCAATCTACATGGACTATGTGGAATCAGTGCTAGTCCATGCAGACTATGCAGAATCCATGTTATCAAGTTATGTAGACAGCGATGAACCAGAAATTGACATTCCAAGAAATCACCGCCATCAATCCTCAAAGTCAAAGGTTCCAGTTCAGCATCAGCAAGAATTTCTCACAGAGGTTTGTAACATTTTTTTCTGGAGAACTTCAGTTAGCTACCATACATCTCACAAAGAAACCAGCCATCCAGAAGACTGTCAGTAACCATGTGAAGAAAGAGAAGAAGTCAACATCAACATCATTCATGGGACAATGTACATTTTATTTATTATCCAGCAGCATTGAGGGTGGGTTTCCCTGATGAGTGGTGTTCCCATCCAATTTTACAAGTTCCAAGCTTTTCAAACTGTATGAAAAGTCATGAAGTGCCTACAAAATAAGATCATGTAGAGCAAGGATTGAACTTGAGACCTCATGCTACCATTGCAAAACAAACAAGCATGCTTAACCAGTTGAGCCACAGGAGAATTATTTGTTATTGATATAAAGTTCATTATGACACTCAAAACTCAAACTCAAACTCAATTATTTAAACCCTCTGAATGAGGTGCATTGTCATATATTCAAAATCAAATAGATTTCATTAACTACTATAATTATATCTAAAACCTCGCATCTGGTGCAAGAGTCAAAAGAAAACATAAAAGTAAAAAAACCCTCACTGTGCAAAATGCAGGGGAGGGGCAATAGAATATCTACATAACACAACTAAATCCCTTGCGGAGGGCAACAATTATAAATAAAAAAGAAAAAAAAGAAAATCCCCTTGCCCATGTAAAATGTGGGTGAGGGGGTAATAATATAAATAGAAAACAAAAAACAAACCCTTCCCACACAAAACACATGGAGGGGGTTGTGATGTAGGTGTGGTGATTTGGGTATCATTGAGGGGCAGGGGTGGGTGGTGGCATTGTTTGTCATTGACCACCCCATCTCCACCCCATGAGCAGTTGCTTGCAGTGGTGGGAGGGGGTGCTGATTATCCTGAGTGTTGTTTCCTGGCCTCACCATCATCGTCATCCTTGTCATCATCATCCATCATGGTTGATGGCCATGCTTTGCATTCTGGGGCTTCTGGTGCTGGTAGGCAGCATCATCATCATTGTCATCAACTGCACACACTCATGATCTACCCTATGAGCAGAGGCTCACAGGTGTGGGGTGGGTGTGTTGTCCATTTTAGGGGTCTCCTAGTTTGGAGGGATTCCAGCTGCAATCCACCCCCTGAGCATCAGCTCGTGGTTC
Organism: Tricholoma bakamatsutake; assembly: GCA_029959215.1. Taxonomy (NCBI): domain Eukaryota; kingdom Fungi; phylum Basidiomycota; class Agaricomycetes; order Agaricales; family Tricholomataceae; genus Tricholoma; species Tricholoma bakamatsutake. The sequence goes on along the minus strand of CP114860.1, from coordinate 11,683,327 downwards.
TGGAGGTGGGTGGTGTGTTGTTGGCTGCTGCTGCTGCTGATGTCATCATTGTTGTTATTCCACCTGTGATCCACCCCATGAGCAGTTGCTCATGGGGCTGTGGGCAAGTGGTGTCATCTGGTGTGTCTACAGGGCTAGTTAAGGGGCTTACCTGGTGGGAATACCCCTTCTGGGGTCTCCCAGTGTTGCTCTCTGCACTCCTGACCCTAATCACCATAATCAACACTCTCACATCCAATTTGAATGGGGAGGAGGGACTTAGGTGGCTGTGGGGGTGCATTATGCATTTTTAATCATGGCAGGTCATCCCCAGTAGTATACAACCTAAAAAGTAGTAAAATACAATTAGTTCATTGATAAAAACAAAAAGAAAAAAGAAGAAAAAAACTTATTTATGGCCCAAATGACAGTTGCCATTGTTTGGGCCCACTTTCCATTTAGTCAGCTCATTTGAAGGTGGTGGTGATGGTGGGAGTGGGCATGAGAATGGTGGTGGCATGCATGCATGCAGTGGTGGTAGTGGAGTAAAGAGAGGTGGTGGCATTGATGGAGGTGGTGAGTGTGGGTACTAACATTGCCTGCCAAATTCTGTCCTATTTAATCATGCACAATATGTATGTCTTAGTATATTTACACAATATGTCAGTAGTATTAGACAAGTATGTAGCCTAGAATTTATATATACCCTGTCTACATAAGCCAGACAAAGTTTGGCATGCATGTGCTTTGTCATACAAAGCCAAACAGTGGTATATAGTTGCATCAATAGCATCATACATCAATGGCTATGTAGTGTAACGGTGATATATGTCTGTAGTCTCTTAGTTATTCATGAGGCTATAGGTTCAAATATAACTTGTGTCATTATTTTGCTAAGTTCAAATGGTCTGTTCAGATGAATGTGGACTGTCCTTGCTTGTCTGACCTGGTTGATCACAGATGCAGATGGACAAAATCCATGGAATCCGAGTAAAATACATGGAGTCCATGTTAGTCTGCACAGATCCATATGGACTATCACACCCTGTTGCACAGCTAAAATGGTTGAGTGTATGGATTGCAAATCTGCATGGAGTCTGTGTGGATCCATGCAGAGTCCATGTAATTCCATGCAGATCTGCACGGAACATATGGGGCAGTGTAAAGACCTCTCCTTATCTAACCTCAACTTAATCTTGACTTATCCACCCAATCTCTTCACTCCTCTTAACCTTAAAGTTAATCCTGAACCTCTGCTGATTCTACCCTCGCCCTCCATCTAGAAACCCTCCAGAAATCTGAACTCCCTCTGCCCTGAAATAGGACAACTAATGAGGAGAAGGGCACAATTTCTTACAAGTTGAAGCCAAGTCCTCTCTGGCCCTTTTTCACCCGGCCTGCTACAGCCCAGTGGATTCTGCCCAGAACCCCTAAACCCTCTGACCACTAATGACTGGGTCTGACCAGAACTCTGGTGTTTTTCCTGCTTAAAGTCCTGTTCTTGGTAGCACCATTTTGAATTCTGAAACATAATATAGACACCTCAGGCACACCTAACAGAGGAGAATCCAAAGAGAAATTCTAAAGATCCATCTGTCGATGCCCAGTATATGTGAAAGACCTGAAAATCAAATAGCAGGATAAAAATAGAAAAAGGCAGAGCTAGGCTGATCAAAGCTATGGAATGATGTCACCTCAATGGGTAAATATTCAAAAAGTACCCCACCTCTAAAAATGAAATTGTCAACATGTACAAAGGTGGGAAAATGAGAAAATAGTTATCAAAGAGGGATAAAATAATAGAAAATTGTAGAAATTGAAGAATAGAGTGGAATAAAATGTAAAAAAATGTGGGACAGATGCAGAAAATTGCCAAGTCCCTTGAAATGCCTCCTAGTGCCCATACAGAGCCATTGACCATGGTGACAGCCCCAGGGAGCAACCTGCATCAAGGAGGGACGACTCAGCAAGTGAGAGCCCTGTACCAACAGAGAACAGCCATTGGTAAGGATGAGCCTGAAATGATGACAGGGAACTACCACTGAAGGGGCTGGACATCACTAGCAAGATGAGTCACCACTCATGAGCAACATTCCCCACCAAGGATGGGAAACTGCCAGCAGTGAGTTGGAGCCCACCATCAATATTGGCCACTACACTGGCAGGGGCACTGACAATGATCACTAGCCCCTAGCATGGAGGGAGAGCTGCCCACTGAGGAATCCCTGTTCCTTGTAACTCACAGCCTCCTCTGTTGGGACTGGCATCCTGAGTCTGGTTTAGGTATTCTAATAATAGCATTGTATGTACTGTAGATCATACACATAGAATATGGAATGTCTAAGACTTGTTCTTGCCTCCTACCATCATGAATTTCAATATGTTATGGGCCCTGGCTCTACTTTCTAAATCTCTAGAGTACTAGCACTATGGACCAATAGCAATAGCAATTGGGAGATCAACCATCTGACATTTTTTCTTAAAGGAGAAATTAGTGCTCACTATTACCAACTGCTTCTCAATTGTGCATCGATAACAATGCTACTGTTGACTTGATCTGAACAAAGGAATATTTGAATGTCAACAAGATTGCTGATCATGACCATCTGACAGATGAGAACTGGCATGAGTGGAAAGACTGAATAAAACATGTGTTCACTAATTGTGACATCACTGGATATGTTATGGGTGCAGTTAGTAGGCCAAATGAGGGTGACAATCCTGAAGGAGCATATAACTGGAATAAGAATGATTGCTGGGCACAGCAAGTCATTATCCATAATGTTGCCTCCTCACAGATAAACCACATCAGCTCAAAAATTTCTGCCAAAGATACGTACTCAGCTCTTATAGCCACTCATGAGAACAAAGCTCATCAAACAGTCAATCATATTCAATACCTGTTGTATGAGGCCAAAGCTAGGGACACCAATGATCTTTTGAAGCATCTCAACATTTTTAAATTCTATCGAAACCATATCAATAAAATTCCCCAATGCTGAATTTCATGTTTCAGATACACAATTCAAGTCTATTATCTTGGCTTCCTTATCTTTGATATGGCAAACCTTTGTAGAACCTTATGACAGAAATGCAAGCAATCCTAATCAGAAGTGGCAAATGTCCTCGGATGCTCTCATTGGTCTTTTATGAGAAGAATACAAGATTCAGGTCACCAGAGCTACTAATGGGAATAATAATGGGTTGAGTGGGAGAGTCAACCTGGTGTGCACCCAGAGGGCTTCTGGACCTGGTAAATCCCTTATGGCTCAACTTTCCAACCAGAAATCAAGTATCCATCCATATTGTGATCATTGTAGGCACCTGGGACATTGGACAACCAAATGCCACAAAGTACAGGTGAAAAGTGTTGGAACTGGGGGAAGCCTGGTCATACAGCTAAGGAATGTCAGTTGGAGAGGAAGAACAAGGGGAAGACTGAAGGAAAAGGGAAATGAATGGAAGAATCAAATTTGGGACAAAAAGAAATTGCTTTTACAGTGGACAAAGAATGCTACAATTTTGATATCTTTGATGAATGTAATGCAGAAGGAATTGATGAGTGCTTGGTTCTCCACAATTGGTGGCTGACACTGCAACTACTTCTCACATAGCTTATCAACATAAAGCCTTTGTAACCCCATGCTATGCACACACAGAAAATCACTTGGGGCGAACACAGGGGCACACTGATATAATGAGCTCAAGATGTGGAATTAGCAGAGTCAGTGAGCTAAGAGTAGTACTACTAGTCGAGATGATGGTGGTTTTTGTGTAAGAGTCTCCTCCTTCTTCCCACAGTGATCATGTGGATGGTAAACATGTGTAAATAAGACCCATCGTTACACCCTCCCCAAAAAAATTCAACCATTCCTTTCAGTGAGCAGAAAGGGTAAGTAAAGGAGCATGAGCATGGGTGCATTAAAAACCTCAATGAGGAAAAGCTACCAGTTGGCGAAGAGAAGTTGAAGCACTATGTACTAGCAAGCAATCCTTGTTTTGCCAACCAGATGTCCATGGCCTCGCATTCTGCAAGTTCACGTGCCGGCAACCAATTGTCTTCCTCAGGACTATATCCCAGACAATGTACCAGGCATTGTGTACCATTGCCTCACTTTTGTTTGTCCAAGATATGGTCCACAAAATACTTTTCTTCACCTTCGACAAATACAGGCACTGGTTCCATGAGCTCCCAGTCCAGACAAAGGAAACTGTCATTCTCAATGAATGGATGCACTTGAAAGATGTGGAAGGTGGGGAATGTGTTGGGTTGATTCAAAAGATCGATCATTACTGTCGAAATATCAAGGGAGGTGTCTGTGATAACATAGGGACCATCAAAGTGGGGCATAAATTTTGTGACTCATAGTTTGCCTTTCACCTTGTACACCTGATGCCTGTGTAGCATGGAAAGAACCACATGATCACCTATCTTGAAAAAAAAATCATTAGTGTGATGACAATTAGCTGTGAGAGCTTGTGAAATCTTAGCCCAGAGCATGTTGTCCTTTGCTTCGAGCACATCCAGTTGCAGATGCTCAATCACCACTGACGCATGGATGTCAATGAATCTGGTCTCATCGCTTTGAATCAGTGGAGGGATAATGCATGGGAATCAACCCATTCTCAGTTGAAAGGGTAAAAAACCTGTAGATGACTTAATGGTGTTCGTGATATCGAAATGCACCCATAGCAAGGCAGGGTGTCATTCAGTTTGGTTATGTTTGACATGATATTATAGACACTGATTGATCATTTTGTTTGACTGTTTGTTAGCACCATTACTTTCAGGGTAATATGCCGCCGACACTTTCAATTTTACCCCAGTCAGAGCATGAAGTGATTGCCAAAATTTTGAGATGAACAACTTGGCACAGTCAGAAATGATCTCCAATGGCAACCCATTCTCGCAATACCACTCATTGAAGAATATTACAGCCAGATCTTCTGCAGAGATATTTGTTTGCATAGGGATGACACACACATAACTGTTCAGGTGATCGGTGATGATACAGTCAAAACCCATGTCTTTGGGGAGAGGTCCAATAAAATCCATTGCAACTGAATCACCATGCTGATCCAGTATGGGCAGTGGGTGTAGTGGTCCAAATGGCCTCTGGGTACTCCCCTTGTTGTGTTGGCACTCTGCACATGCCAGTATGTATGCCTGCTCCAAATCTCATTGCATGTTTGGCCAATAAAATGATTCCAAATGTCATGAGCCAAATGGAACAGCAATTCATGCACCTTTGCTGTACAAGAAATAATCAGTCTAAACCCTGTATAAAGCAGGCCATCAGATTCATGAACACCATGTGGCAGGATTTCAGCATCAAGCAAATGCTTGCACCATGGGTTGTCAACATAGCTGTTTTGGATGCATGATAACAACTCAACATCTGCAGTAATAGATGTTGCCGCCGCCATGATGGAACAATGGTCAGAGTCCTCAGCTAGGTGAAAGTCAGTGTGTGACAGTGCATCGGCCACAGCATTATCTTCTCCTTTAATGTAATTTATCTGGACATCATATTAGAAAGGAATTCCATTTAGCGGGCTTGTCTGTGGCTAAGATCTCTTTGCATGTCAAAGTTTTCAAGGGTTTTTTGGTCAGTATAAACCACAACAGGTATGCCAATGAGGTCTGAACACCATTTGCATAGTGCCTGAATGATTGCCAGCATTTCTTTTTCATGTACAGGTAGTTTAGTTCTGCACCCTTGAAGGTCATTGAGTCAGCATGCCGATTCCCATGTTTTGCCAAAAGACAGAACAGCTCTGGACTGGAAGCAACTAGCATCTGTCATCATAAAAATACTCATCTCTGGCATCAAGGCATGGTCAATGGTTATTAGACAGTCATGGCCCACGACAGCTTTTTTCACACTATCAAATGCACATTGGTGTACATCAGTCCATGTTGGGAAATCGGCACTGCACTCCTTCATTGTAAGCTCTGTCAGCACCCCACTTGCAGTGTGTTCAGCTTGAATGCAGTGTCAATGGGTGGGTTTGTGAAGCTTGCGAGGCAAGTGGGGTTGGTCAGAAATGAGTGGTTCTCAGAGCATCTGTGCCATTAGTAGTTTGCTCAGATCCCATATACTTGGGTTTAGCATGAAATGTGCCTTGTGAAGTGGGGAGTATCACACTATTAATGCAAATCCACATAATTTGTGACCCAGCCTACGATATCTTACTTGGCTGACCATTCAATGTGCTCACTGAAAGCACTGTTAAAAACTACAGAAATGAAGCTCAGACAATTACGATATATGATCCTAATTTGACACAATCGTGCGCAATCCCCATGATACCCCGTTCTAATCAGTGTCAAAAGCATTTTCACAACTAGAGGATGAAATTTCGGACATTGACCAGTGCACTCTCATTATCTTGTTCGATCCCTCTAATTGATCTATCACTATCGAACACACTGCAAATATTCCTGATATGGAGTCCTTGAACTCCTCGAAATCCATTTCTTATTCTTTGATCCTTGCAAATTTATAGTTAACAGCCAGTCATCAATACAAAACATATTTATCAAACTCGATGGCGACATCTATGCCCTCTACGCCTATTATCGACTCCTTACATCCAATTTGCATGGTGTCGAAAAATAAACACAAGCCTGTCGCACAGAAAATTCACCCAGTTATCACTGAACTACCCAACTGATTTCGCATTATTCGAACAATTACTGGCGACCCTCTCAAAAACATGCCAAAACCAAAACCTCATCCATCATCATTCATCCCCACTTCTCGATATTCACATGAATGTAAAGCTATCATCGACAAAAATTATCCTGGCAATTTTGTATGGCCAGAGGCATGGAATCTTATGCATGATTTTATTTGAGATCAGGAAACAGCTTTTGTGTGGACAGAACAAGAGCGAGGAAGTTTTTGCTCTGACCTTTTTTCTCCTATAGAATTTCCTGTTGTTCCTCACACTCCATGGGTTGAGCGAAACATTCCTATACCTCCAGGTTTGTATGAACAGATATGCGAAATGCTGAAAAAGAAGATAGAAGCAGGAGTATACGAACCATTGAACTCTTTGTACCGATCATGATGGTTTTGCATCATGAAAAAGGATGCAAAATCGCTTCAAATTGTCCACAGTCTCGAACCGCTTAACCAAGTAATGATCCAGCACTCAGGTGTCATACCAATACCCAAACATTTAGCAGAACAATTTGGGGGACAATCATGCAAAGGAATGTTGCATCTTTCTGTGGCATTTGACCAAAGGAAAGTCACAGAATTATCTCACGATCTGACAACATTTCAGACACCATTCAGAGCACTTCGCATCGTTACCTGACCCATGGGTTGGACAAATTCTGTCCCTATCTTACACAATGATGTGACATTTATTCTACAGCCCAAAATTCCTCATATCACCTTCCCTTACATCGACGACACACCGGTTAAGGGTTCGAAATCAGAATATAGAACAATTGGTGGATTCTACAAAACAATTCCTAACAATCCAGCTATTCGACACTTCATCTGGGAACACTTCGAAAATTTAAATTGGATAGTTCAGTGCATGAAGTATTGCAGAGGAACATTTTCAGGGCATTGATGCAATATCGAAGGTCATATAGCCGATCCTACTCGAATTGCAGCTGTTAGCAAGTGGGGACCATGTCAAAGCCTCACCGAAGTCAAAGCATTCCTAGGAACCATTGGAGTTTGTCATATCTTTATTCAAAATTTTGCTCAACAAGCTGCAGCACTGATCCAACTCACTCGAAAAGATGTTCCATTTAAATCTGGAGCAGAACAAATAGCAGCCGAAGAAGATTTAAAAGAAACTCTAATCAATTCCCCAGTGATTTGAGCTATCGATTACTCATCTTCAGTTCTGGTTATCCTATCAATCGACACTTTAAACATCGCTATTGGTTTCTTTCTCACCCAATGTGATCCCAAAAACCCTCAAAAATAATATTATAGTCGATTTGGATTGATTATGCTTAACGACTGCGAATCCTGATTTTCGCAGCCAAAACTCAAACTTTATGGTCTATATCATGCTCTTGGAGCACTACAATTGTACCTAATAGGAGTTTGAAGGCTCATTGTTGAAGTCGATGCATGATATATCAAAGGCATGCTTTTGAATCCTGATATCGCACCTAGCGCTAGCATCAATTGATGGATAGTATCCATCCTAACCTTTCACTTTATATTAGTCCACATTGCAGGGACACACCATGGTCCTGTTGGACTTTCGGAACACCCCCCACAAGATGGAGATGCTCAGCTTGACAACAAAAATAATTTCAGAGACTGGATCAACTGTCTTCATGGTTTTGTACATCAAATAAATCCTATTACAACCCGACCATTTACTTCACATCAAATTTCGACTTTCTCCTTCTCTTTGGATTTTAGTAAGGGGGAGGACCTCACCTATAATGATGTCCCATGAACGAATAACGCAAAAATGAACGATGAAAGGTTACTTCACATTCAAAAATGGTTACATGACTTGGTGCGACCCCCTGATCTATCAGATGCAGAATACGCTACCTTTATTTGATATTGCACCGAATTCTTTTTAGACTCGGGCAAACTATGGAGAAAAGACTCCCATGGAGCTCACAAAATTGTTGCTACTCCAGAACGTCATCTCAAAATCATTCGCGCAGCTCACGACAACATCGGCCACAAAATGGTTTTCACTACGAAATCAATTATTGCCCTTCAATTTTGGTGGCCAAACATGAAAGCCAACATTGCATGGTATATTTGAACCTGCCACCTATGCCAAATTCGACAAATGCGAAATATTCTAATTCCACCCACAGTTGCCACTCCAGCACCCCTTTTTGGCAAGGTCTATATCAATACGATGCAAATACCACCTTCAAATGGATTTAAATACATCGTACAAGGTCGATGCTCACTAACGACCTATCCAGAATGGCGGAAAATTCAATGCGAAAATGCCACGTCTCTGGGCAATTGGATCTTTGAAGATATTATTTGTCGATGGGGTTCACTATACAAAATCATAACCGACAATGGCACTGCATTTATTGCAGCTATGGAGTATCTTGTGAAATGATATCACATTAACCATATTCGAATTAGCAATTATAATCTGCATGCTAATGGACCCATCGAATGAGCCCACTTTAATGTTTGACAATGGTTATTTAAAGCTGTTGATGGAGAACAAGCGAAATGGTCAGCAGGGGCACACTCAGCATTTTGGGCAGAACGAGTCACAGTTCGTAAATGCATGGGTTGTTCTCCTTACTTCGCAGTTACAGGAGCACATCTTCTAATCCCCCTGGACATCTCCGAGGCAACATACTTACAACTGCCACCTGATTCTATCTTATCGACAACTGATCTTATAGCTCGATGAGCCATAGCATTACAAAAATGATCTAATGACCTTGAAGTGTTACAGTGACTCACAAAACTGAGTCAATGTTTTGCACTTTTTCATTCATTGTTAAATATCTTCTCATAAACAGCAAAACCAAACAAGGTATTGGTGTACCGAATAACATACATGATCAGGGCTACCAAACAAACAAAGCATTATGTAATTTGAATCATCCCTCATGGAGATACGAGCTTATGACCCATGCCTTTGTCGTGGCGTTCGCTCGCTTTGCTCGCTCAGCCTGACACCGGCATGGGCCAGCTCGCGTATATGTAACACAATGCTTAATCCCACTACAGTTACTCAACTCTTCAGTTGCCTTTGGACCTTTGGCCCAAAGTCAATGTTTGGGGGTTCATGGTGACACAACTCTTTCATTGACTTTTAGATACAGTAGTACACAACTCTTTAGTTGACTTGGGACCGTTGGCCCCAAGTCAACGTGGGGGGGTTGTGGTGTTTATTCCCATCCTCATCTCTATCTCTCTCTCTATCTCCATCTCTCCCTTTCCCTTCCCCATACCCATACCTATACCCATCCTCATCTCTATCTCTCTCTCTATCTCCATCTCTCCCTTTCCCTTCCCCATACCCATACCTATACCCATCCTCACCCCCATCTCCACTTCTCTCTTCCTCATCTCCCCCTCCCCCTTCCTCATCTCCTCCTCCCCCATGTTCCCCTTCCCCTTCCCCTTCCCCTTCCCCTTCCCCACCTCCCCCTTCCCCCTCCCCATCCCCCTCTCACTCTCCTATGTCCACCTCCCCCCTCTACACCCCCTCATACCCCTCCCCACCCCTCATACCTCTTCTCCATCCCCCTCCTGCCCACCTCCTCACACCCCCTCCCCACCTCTCACACTCCCCTCACACTCCTTCACACTCCTCTCCACACTTAGCTCACTTGCGAAGTTTCAAACTCCACTTCAAACTCAGCTGCAGCTCACCTCTACATATGCTACAACCACATTTTGAAGCCCTGCTATATTAGTCAGAGCTGACAAATTTTAGTCAGCTCTGACTAATGCCATCATTTCTGACCAAGCCTGACAAATTTTAGATAATCACATCAACCATCACTCCCATCATTCCCACAAAAATCATCATAGCATATGTAATAGATAATTATTTTAACTTAGGGACTCATTGACTCAGTTTTGTGAGGGGTAGTCAGAAATATTAGAATCTGATGCTCCACCAACTGTATAATGTCAAAATCTTGACAGATGGTTTCTAAGGTGATGTGACCCTTGATGGGACCTTAAATTATAGTATTTAATCAGGACTAGCATTCTTCATACTAACATTATGGTATGGGGGTGTATGGGATGGAATGGAGTGGGGCATCTTGCAGAGGTTAAGGGGAGGATGAATGCTGACCAGTATGTGTCCATTTTGAAGGACCATATGCTGCCTAGCTTGGAGGAGGGTGGAATTTTGCGGTGCCATTTCCACTGTCATCCGTAGGCTCCTTGGCATTGGTTTCATGCTCCCCCTCAAGCGGCGCAGGGTGAGTTACCTCTACAATGTTAGAATCGTCCCCTTCTATCATGAACACCACATTTCTAGAGGTAAGGATTTGGCATGTCTAGGAATTGTAGTACCTGTATTTCTTAGTACCATCAGCCATTCCCACAAAAATAAATTGGCATGATTTCAGATCAAGTTTTGAGTTTTTCCCATCCTGCTGTAAAACCCAACAAGGCCTGCTGAACTCCTGCAGGCCCGATGATGATACTCAACCCAGAAACCCAAACAAAACCTACTAAATGGCTTTGGATGGTATAACACAGGCCAGAGGAAGGGTGCGAGGTGGTACTAAATATCACCACTGAGACCAGAACATAGTGTTTAGTAACGCAAAATAATAAGGGCTGTGGCGAATAGTCTGTATAGGCATACGAAGGTGTTCGAAATAGTTCGAAATTGGTTCGAAGTCATGCGAAGTAGTTTGAAATAGGTTTGAAATAGGTTCGAGGTCGTGCGAAGTAGTCCGAATAAGTTCGAATAAGTTCAGAGGGGTTCGAGGTGTATCGAAAGGTGAGTTTAACGAATGTGAAATGTTTGTTGGATAGCAATAGGCGATGGGCAATAAAACGGAGAGCGAATACGATAGTTTAGAAGAAGTTCACGATATTTCACAGAACTTAGAGATACGACGTGAACTAAGACTCAAGAGAATGGCTCTTAAGTCAGATGATAATTGTGAGGGTAACTTGTGCTGTTCCCCGTTGTTCTATTGTTTTGTTCTAACTAACTAATACAAGTCTATATACAAAATGGAGAGATAGTACTAAAAAGGAAATAAGAACATGTGTAAAACATGAGGCAAATATATCATACAATGAGGACTTTGTAGATCAAAAATAAATGAGAAATGATAAATGATGAAACATACAGTGTTCCCATATAGTAAAAGTACTTATCCTGTGCTTCAATATATCAAAGAGACACAAAAATGCACTTATCGCATTCTAACTCTCTTGTGCTCTCTCCTCGTGTCCGGTAGTGCTTGATATGCAATTAAATAGCTCGTTCCGAATGTGCAGCATGTATCGAAAGTGTTTGAAGACAACTATACAACTGTCGAAGTTGTTCGAAATGCTGTGAAGTGGTTCGAAGTGTCGCGAAATAGTTTGAAAGCATTCAAAATAGTTCGAAGTCGTCCGAAATAGTGCAAAATAGTGCGAAATAATGCGAAATGGATTTCGTAGGATTCGTAGCAGTTTGGAATGCATGTCGTAATGTGTCGATATGAGTGGGAATCCTTTCCAGACCTAAAAGTGTGCAGTGAACCTATCACCAATATGTCCAGCTCCTTTCCCCAGAAGACTTCATCGGGTACCTTACAATCTTTGATCGCTCATGTTGGTAATCTGTTTTTAGAATAAGTTGCATAAGCGATCACCTCCCTCCAAAGGGAGTGAGGTAGTCCATGCTGATGTAACATTGTGCATGCATGTTATACCAGGGTTCGGTTTAGATGTTCAGCAATTCCATTTTGGGATGGCGAGTGTGGGGCTGTGACTTCCAGTCGGATCCCATTGTCAAGTAAAAATTTCTTGAATTCCTTGCTAAGAAATTCTCCTGCACCATTAATGCAAAGTTTCTTGAGCTTCTGGCTGGTTTGAGTTTCGACGAAATTTTTGTACTGCTTAAATTTTATAAGCGCTTCGGATTTCTGCTTTAAGAAATATGTCATCATGCATCATGCCTTGCCATCAGTAAATGTGATGAAATACCGATCTCCCCCTGGAGCTTCAGTGTGCGCTGGCCCCCACAGATTGCTGACTGTCAGATCTCCAATCTCCTTGATCTTGGTATGGCTCTCCTTGGGAAAAGGCTGGACATGCTGCTTGGCAATGATGCACGCTTGGCATTGAGCAGCTGGCTGCATGGTTCTATCCACTTCCATTTCCCAAACCATTTCTTTTTCCTTGAGCATCTTTACTGACCCCATGTTCAGATGCCCGAAAATCCTATGCCATTCATCCCACATTCTGCTGTTCTTGGCAGGGTATGCTTGGTCTTGTTTGGCAACACCTTTGACATCCATGTCAAATAACCGGTTGTTGACCCAACCTTCCATAATAATTGTCTTGTTTGGCGCCTGGAACTGCACCCCTGGTGTTACAAATAGAACTTTGATTCCAGCATCAAGCGCACGTGAAATTGAGATAAGGTTGAAAGGTGCATCAGTTGCATGTACCACATCTTTTAGGGTAAGTGTTGAGGTTCTCCCGTCCACGGTAATTCCAGCTGTATTGAACCTCGTCTGAGCCCAGGAGATTTACCAAAACCTGAGATTTGATGTCCAGGGGTGGGAATATAGTCAATAAAGATTTTTTGATCCTGTGCTATGTGTGAGGTGCATGATGAGTCTGCCAACCAAGAGTCCATTGAGACTGCTAGCACAGTGTCATCCCCACAATCCCCACAAAAGGCAAATTTCTTATCCGCTGCTGCATGAGCTTCTGTTGATCCCTTTTGCTTTCCTCCCAATCTCCCTTTTCCTGATTTGAACTTGTTCCTGCACTGCTTGCTGATGTGCCCCTTTTCTCCACATCCATAGCAGGTTATATTAGGATTAATTCTTTTTCCAGGCTTCCCCACCAGGGCTGTATCATCTGAGTTATGGAGGCTAAGACATCGATTGTGTTCCAGAATTCAAGCAATAAGTGCTGGAACATCCTTCAGAGCAGTGGTGTCTATGGATGCAATGTAGTTATTCCAATTTTTAGGAAGTGAGGTTAGCAAAATGATGGAAAATTCTTCTCCGTCAATCTTCTGCCCCAGATTGTGCAGCTCTTCCTGATAGCCGTGCAATGTCCAAATGTGTTCATCAATGGGCATCCCTTCCATGCATTGAGACTGGAATAGCTTTTGTCATGCCTGGACTATTCCTAATGCCCCTTGAGTCTCCAGTAATGACTTCAATGTACCCCATGCTTCCAACGTGCTCGTTGAACTTGCAACGTACACCAACATTTTGTCAGCCACCCATAAATGGATCATTGACAGTGCCATCCGATCCTTTTTATGCCATGCTGTCAGCAAGGCCACTTCTGTTGGCTGGGTAGTCGATCCATTGACATATTCCCACAGATCTTGCCCCATCAAAATGTCCATCATTTTGATCTTCCATATGGCATAATTCTCGGCCCCTGTCGAGGGTTCTATTCAGTAAACATTTGTGTGCATCGAAGCATTCAAAATGTCGGCCATTGTTTAAGTTTGATCCAGGTAGTGTTAGTTTGATTATAGCGTGAGCGAGAAAATTCAGTTAAGGCCCTGCAGGGCCCATAACCTGTTGAATTTTTAGAGGACTTGATAGAGTATAGACCACTTTGTTAAGTTAATAAACTATTTACAATGAATATTTATACTAGCATGGGACACCGTCTTGTAATTAAATCTAAAACAACAAGGAGATGTTACTAATGACTGTGGCTATACACCATGGCTGTTTGGTGTTGGCATCGGTGTGGCCTAAAGCACATACCACCACCCGATTTCAACAAGGGGGACATCATCTGGGTGCATACATGTCTGGAAAAAACTGCTGGTCATATCGATGGTAGCCCAAACTTTCCCTTTGGCACAGTCATTTAAGATGTCATCAATATGTGGTAGAGGGTGAGAGTCAACAATTGTATTCTTGTTTAGCTGATGATAGTCACTAATTTAATGGGGCAACACAGAGGCATCCACTTTCAGGATGATGAATGCAGGGGAGGCATGAGGAGAAAATGAGGGATGGATGTGTCCTGCATCCAAATGATGTTGAATTAAGGTTTGCCACATCTCCCAGAACTTTCAGGGACATGCATACATCCTTGTTTTAATAGTTTGCTCTGCATCTTTCAATTTGATCTTGCTGTTACATTATACAGCAGCTTGTCAACATGTAGCAGGGGTTCAAATACATCACTAAATTCCATTAGAAAGCTCTTCTCTAGAAAACTGAATATTTTCTGCAGGGCCTGCACTTTGATTTGCTCCTTGACCATAGCCGCAACATTCAATGGTTTCACAAACTCTGGTACCCCTTTGCCATTCTGTAGACACTTTTGACAGACTACCACAAGTTCCTTAAACATTGCCTTCTTTGCATTCTTAACTTCTCATACAGACAACACAGGGTCAATTAATTTCTTTTATACAATCTTTACAGGTGGACATAGCAAATCAATGTTACAACATTTGTCAATGGTGGTCCATGCCTCAAAATATGTGATGATGTGATTTGCAGCCAGAAAGGGTAGGCCCAATAGTAGCAGTACACATAGTCCAGGAGTAACAATGGCTTTAATTGTATGGGAAACATACAAGGAGTCAGGTGCAAACAGGGTGATTTTGACATGTTCATGCAAATGCATATTGGAAGAAGTTAAATTACACAGAGTGACAGAGGTTGGCAGCAGTTTGTGAAGTCAAAAATGGTGAAGGCCCAGGCATTGACCAAGTGCCTTGTCAATGAGGATGAAGAATGCTCCACAGTTGAGCATACTTTTCACTGCAATGGGTTCATCAATGGAAGGTCCACTCAATGAGCACAACCAATGTAGGTGCTTAACAGTCAAAGGAGCACTTATGTTCTCCTCAGACTCTGATCCAGCACCAAAAATAGTGGATGGCATGACAGCCCTTATGAGGGAAGAATCCCCAACTTCCATGTCTTCAATCATCATGGTGATAGGTCCACTGCATGCTTTAAGGTCTGGAGAATGATCCCACTCGCATCGAGACATTACGACACACACTCCGAATCACTATGAACATTACGAAATCGACTCCGAACTATTTTCGACTTATTTCACACTATTTTGGACTACTTCGAACTATTTCGAACACTTTTGAACCATTTTGTGACACTTCAAACGACTTCACAGTACTTTGAACGACTTCGGCTGCCGTATAATTGTCCTCAAACAATTTCGATACATGTTGCACATCCGGAACAAGCCAACTCGCCACATATCGAGCACTACCGGACACGAGGAGAGACTACAACAGAGTTAGAATGCGATAAGTGCATTTTTGTGTTTTATTGATATATTAAAGCAATAGAACAAGAACTTTTACTATACTTGGACAATGTATGTTTCACTTATTATCATCTTTCATTTTGTTTCATGTTTTACAATACCTTTATTTGCTGTGCACATTGCCTCATGTTCTACAATTGTTATTATTTCCTTTTTAGTACTATTCCTTCAGATTGTATATAGACTTGTATTAGTTAGAATAAAAAAACAGATCAATGGGGAACAGCATAAGTTACCCTCTCACTATCATCAGATTTAAGAATCATTCTCTTTAGTCTTATCTTCGTGTCGTGTCTCTAAGTTCTGCGAAATATTGCGAACTTCTTCAAAACTATCATATTCGCCCACGTTTTATCGCCCATCGCCTATCACCATTCCACAAACACTTCACACTCGTTAAATTCGCTTTTTGATGACTTCGAACCTTTTCGAACCTTTTTCGAACTCTTTCGTACATATTCAAACCTCTTTCGAACTCTTTCAAACAACCTTGTATGCTCTTACAAATTATTCGAGCCATCACTTATTATTTTGCATCGCTAAAAACATCGTATTGGTCTCAGTGGTGATATTTAGTACCACCTCGCACCCTTCCTCTGACTCGTGTTATACCATCCGAAGCCATTCAGTAGGTTTTGTTTGGGTTTCCAGATTGAGTATCATCAACGGACAGCAAGATGGCACCAACAGATTTTTTGTTTCCCACTACTCCATGTTTGTGTGTAAGCAAAGTTCCTCTGTCAACTCCTTGTAGTTGTGAGGGTCAGGGAAATTGAAGGGACAATCAGACCCATGGTGGGTCTGATACCCACAGCAGCACTTCATGCAGCCTTGGTGTTTGCATAGGAGGGAGCATTCATTCTCCATGAGGCAAGGTGGTTTCAATTGAGTAATGGTATTACCATCGGTACTGCTAAAAGTCTTTGAAGGTGCAGTGACAGTTTGCATTAACAGCATGGACATTGTTTGTGAGCACCTGACATTTCAGAGCACGCTGGAAATCCTCACTTGCCTCCAGATACTGTTCAATGTTGTTTGAGCGCTCCTCAGCAAGTTTACGCATCTCTGCAATCCAGACAGTGTCATGCGCCTCTCTAGTCTTCTCTCCAGTATTATTGCTTGAATTGTCAACTACCTTCTTTACTTTTGGTTCTTTCATTGGGTGCATAAAGCAATGTCCAGGAGACTGTCCAGCTGGAAATGTAAGTTGTCATCAGAGAAATGGTAATTGGTTCCACACAGGATGATGTTCAGGTGATGGATGTTGTTGACCCACTTGGCAAATGAGTCCGAGGGTCAGAGATGAGCATTGCATATACATGCATGAAGTTTGTTGTCCCATCCCTCAGGTAGGAATTCTTTGTGTAGGGTTTCCATGAAGGAGGTGAAAGGGAGGGCAATAAGCCCAGCTTGGTGTGTGGTGACCCAGTCTTGGGCACGCATGTCTTTCAGACCAGGTAAAACAGTGCTAACTTGGTCTGCTTTTTATAACTTCTTATTCACTGAGAAGAAATCCTCGCAATTTAGGTTTGCATGGAGACATTCAGCAGGTGTGTTTGAGGACATCATTCTTAAAGTGAGTGGCAGGGCATTGGGAGAGGAACAGTCAGTGTCAGAGTTATCAGAAACAGTGGGTGTATGCAAGCAAGAGACATCAAGGTTATCAGGTGTTGGTGTATGCATGGCAGATGTAGATGTATGCGCATCAGCAGTCCTACTCGGAGATGTTGGCAGAGTGATAGGTCCTATGTCAGGGAAAAGGGAGGACAGTGGGGACAATGAAGTTGATTCAGCATTTCTGGGGGCAGCGGTGGTGTCAAGGACACCTAGAGTTTGATGGCATGTCAACAGCAGTGTGGGCAATCAGAGCAACAGCAGTAGGCATAATGGCTATGCAAGCTTGTTGGATCCCTTGTAAGTGGCATTAAAAAAAAGTGTAACCCCATGATATGTGTGCATGGGAAATTACTCAGGGTGAACACAGGGGCATGCTGATATAATGAGCTCAAGATGTGGAATTAGCAGAGTCAGTGAGCTAAGAGTAGTACTACTAGTCAAGATGATGGTGGTTTTTGTGTAAGAGTTCCCTCCTCCTTCCCACAGCAATCATGTGGACAGTAAACATGTGTAAATAAGACCCATTGTTACAGCCTTCACCTCCTACACTCTTTTGGGAAAGGGTTCCATAACAGGAGTAGGGGGTAACCAGGCAGCTATAGCTGGCCAAGGAACTGTTGAACTTATTTCAACATGCAGCAGTCAGAAATTTAATCTCGTTTTGCAAAATGTTCTACATGTGCCCAGAACATGAAACAATCTTATGTATTTTGTTGGGGCAATGGAATGCAGCTGGTGGATGTTATGCTGGAGGAAAAGAAAGAATTCTTCTTATTACTCAAAATGGACAGCATGTTGCCTAAGGAACCAAAATTGACAACAACTTATACAAGATGCAATTAACTATGCATAAATCTTATTCACATTCATCTGGAAGTCATACTGTGCCATTAACATTCATTGGATGTGAATCAGCCCTTGGTTGGAAAACATGGCACTGATGCTTTGGGCATGTAGCATACTCTGGGCTACAGAAGCTTCTGGACAAAAAACTGGTTGATGGTTTCCATGTCAATAAACATT
Organism: Tricholoma bakamatsutake; assembly: GCA_029959215.1. Lineage (NCBI taxonomy): Eukaryota > Fungi > Basidiomycota > Agaricomycetes > Agaricales > Tricholomataceae > Tricholoma > Tricholoma bakamatsutake. Next base: position 11,664,746 of record CP114860.1, on the reverse strand, counting down.
CACTGATACCAGACTGTGTTGCATGTCCTGAAGCTAAACAATACATCGAGCCATTTCCCAAGGTGCCAAACAGGATTACAACATCTGGAGAACTTGCACACATTGACTTGTGGGGCAAATACACTGTCTGATCAATTAATAACAACCAATATTATCTACTCATGGTTGACAATGCAAAGCAGTATGCAACTGTGGAGTTTGCAAAGAAAAAATTTGATGCAGCATAGGGAGTCATTAATTATCTGGCTCACCTAAAAATGCAAGGTTGAACTGCAAAGGCAATTCAGATTGATTGCAGCAGAGAGTTTGTTAACAAGAATCTGGAGATGTGGTGTAAAGAACATGGTATCAAAATTCATTTTACTGCACCATACTCACGTTCTTAGAATGGTGTCACTGAATGAATGGATCGAGCACTCATAGAACTCAGCTGCATGATGCTCAATGCCAATGATCTCCCAGAATTTCTCTGGGAATATGCAGTGCTACACACTAACCATTCATATATGAAGCATCTCCCCAATTTGACACTGTATCAAGGCTGGTTTAATGCACAACCTAATGTTGCACATCTGCAAGAATTCAGAGCTCCTGTTTGAATCCTTTTACAAAGACAGAAAGAACAACAGAAAATGCTACCAAAATCAAAACACCAAGTTTATGTCAGCTAAGATGATAGTGCACAAGCTGTAAAATATTACAACACTGAAACATGCAAAATTTTAACCTCTCATAACTTCCATCACATTAATCCTCCAGACCAACCCACACCTCCTGAGCCTATCAAACTTACACCCAAATATGATATGTGAGGGAGAGTCTGCAGGTAGCACACTGCCAATCAGTGAAATGAGTTCTGATGATACAACTCAAGGCCTAAAATCTGAACATAAACATAAATAGAATGAATTAGAGGGAGACATTGATATTAGTGAACCATGGAAGATGCATAAAATTCATACCAATTATCAACATCTTCATGACCCTTTTCCAGTTGTGAAAGAGGAAGAAACCTTCCTGACAATCAAAGAGGTATATGCAATCATTGCTGGTGATGAGCTTACCAGCTTGAAAGAGGCAAAAGACTCCAACAAGCCATGCATAAACAATTGGACCATTGATGGAGATGGGCACTTGAGAGACAGTGCAGAAACCTTTCGATGCAGTACCAATCATGAATAAATGGGTATTCATCAAGAATAGTAACAAAGCTGGGGAAGTCATAAGACACAAAGCCAGATTGGTAGTGAAAGGATGTGTGCAACATCCTAAACATGATTACATGAAAGCTTTTTTGCCAGTTGTCTGGATAGGCACTCTATGTGCAATTCTAGCTCTTGTATCTGAAAAAGGACTCAAAATGCAACAGATGGATGTCAAGGGTGCATACCTAAATGGCACTTTGCAAGAGACTATCTCTGTATATGTGACAACCTGAAGGATGTGAAGATGGAATGGACCAAGTATGTAGGCTGATCAAGCCACTTTACAGCTTAAAGCAAGCAGGATGCGAGTAGAATAATGAACTTGATTAAAAACTCAAGGTTCATGATTATGAATACTTATTTGCAAATCCATGTGCATATATTCAATGGGATGCTGGAAATTTTGGGATATTGACTGTCTGGGTGGATGACTCCTTACTCTTTGCTTCATCAGATTCTACAATGGATCATATGAAAGATATGCTCCACTCTGAATGGGAAGTTATGGACTTTGAAGAACCCAGCAAAATTGTCGGCATCAAAGTTATACATTCTGACAATTCTATATCAATCTCTCAAATGAGATACATAGAAAATATTCTTTGAAAGGAATTAATAAATGAAGCTAACCCCATTCACATGCCTATGGATCCATATATTCAACTGGTGCCAACTCCAGATGATAATGAACAGAATTGAAGCAATTCTTTTGCAAAATTACTCAGGTGTCTGCAGTTTATAGCAAACTCCACGAGACTGGATATTAGCTATGCAGTGAATAGCGTAAGGATAATCCATGTTTATACTTATTTACTAGAGGCCTCAGACTATATTATCAGCTTATTAGCAATATTTATCATCTTATCTTACCTTACCACCACCATCATCCACATCTCGATGTTTACCCTAGTAGATCTCTATTCTGTTAATCCACACATTGAGCCCATTTCATTTGGTTCTCTTTATCTCTCTGTTTTCCTCGAGCTGCCCCTCAGTGATTCTCATGCTCTACACAGCACAAGATTACAAATAGACTCACAGCCTATACTGCTAACCCAGTAATAATACTCAACCTGGAAACCAAACAAAACCTTGCTAAAAAATCTAGAAAGTATAGCACAGGCTAGAGGAAGGGTGCAAGGTGGTACTAAATATCACTGCTGTTACCCAAGGGTTGTAGTTAGAGGTGTGAAATAGTGAGACGTGTTGTGAATAGTTTTAGAAGTGTACAAAGAGGTTTGAAGAGGTTTGAAGAGGTTTGAAGAGGTTTGAAGAGGTTTGAAGAAGTTCCAAGAAGGTTCAAAGTAGTTCGAGGATGTTTGAAAAGTTTGGGGAGAATAGGAATGGCTTTGAGGGATATCAAGAAAAGAATATAGCAAATTGGAAGGGTTTTTGGGAGACAATAGGCGATATGCGATAAATCGAGAGGCTAGTATGAGAATTTAAAGAAGTTTGTGATAATTCACAGAACTTAGAAATACGATGCGAGGCTTGGACTTAAGAAAATGGTTCTTAAATCAGACGATAGAATGGGAGAGGGTGACTTCTTCTCTGTTCTTCTAAGTAACTAGTACAAGTCTATATACATTTTGAAGAGATGGTACTAAAAAGGAAATACAACATGTGGAAAACATGAGGCAATATGCACAGCAATAAAGGACTTTTCAAAACATAAAACATTCAAAACATAAAACAAATGAGAAATGATGATAAATGAAATGTACAGAGTCGCAGTATAGTAAGAGTACTTGTCCTATTGTTTCAATATATCATTGAAATGCCAGAACCCGCAATCGAGTTCTAAAAGTCCTTTGTTGCATCTCCTCATGTCTGGTAGTGGTCAATATGCAATGCAATAGCTCATGCCAGATATGCTAAGCAAGGGCTTTTCTTCTTCACCACAGCCTTGAATGAGTTTTTTCTGAGAACTCTTCTGACTGTTTCTGAGGAGACTGGAGTGGGGATGATGTTGTTGATGTAATGGGTGGCCTGAACAGCATTTGCAGCCTTGCCAGTGGTGATTTGGGTAAGGATGGCTCTCTGAGAGGTAGATGAGAGCTTAGAAGAACGACCACCAGAGGGGGAATCCAGGTTTGGATGGAGAGCCCTGAGTGTTCTGGATACACTAGACTGGCTGAGGTTGAGTTTAGAGGCAATATTGTGGGTAGAATAATGATTGGAGGCCAGGGAAAGAATGTTTTCCTTCTGAGCAGAGGAGATGGGATGCATTGGAGAATATTGAAGTATGAAGAATGCTAGTCCTAATTAAATACTATAATTTAAGGTCCCATCAAGGGTCACATCACCTTAGAAACCATCTGTCAAGTTTTTGACATTATACAGTTGGTGGAGCATCAGATTCTAATATTTCTGACTACCCCTCACAAAACTGAGTCAATGAGTCCCTGAATTAAAATAATCATATCTCTATGAGGGATGATTCAAATTACATAATTCTTTGTTTGTTTGGTAGCCCTGATCATGTATGTTATTCGGTACACCAATACCTTGTTTGGTTTTGTTGTTTATGGGAAGCTATTCAACAATGAATCAAAAAGTCCAAAACATTGACTCAGTTTTGTGAGTCACTGTATCACTGGGTTTACAACACCACAGTGTAATAAAGTGGATACTATGGTGCCTAGCAGGTATGAAAACTCTTGGGATCACATGTTAAAATCCCAAGATGAGACTGAACCTGATAACCTCTTCCACAGATATGCAGATGCTGCATATGTGAACACTGAAGACCTCAAATCTATGACTGGCTATGTTTTTCTAGCTGCTGGTGGAGCAATCACTTGGAGATTGAAGAAACAAACAGTTATTGCACTATCTTCCATTGAAGCAGAATACATAGCACTATCAAAGGCTGGATATGAGGCAATATGGCTGAGAAATTTGTATGGCAAACTCAGATTTCTGCAACAATCTGCGACAGTTATTAAAGGCAATAACAATGGATCTATGGTACGAACTTATAGTCCACAATTCCATCAACGGTCCAAACATATTGCTATTCATCCCCACTGGGTCCGAAATCTAGTAGCCGACAAAGCGTTGAATATCGAAAACTGTCGTGATCCAGAACCAATGGCAGATGTGCTAACCAAAGCCTTGCCGAACTCTAAACCCTCGCGACATCGGGAAAAGATGGGAATACAACCAATTAGGTAACCCAGTAACTTTTTTCACGCGTGGGAGTATTTTTCCCAAAGGGTTTTTCTCCACACGAAGGTTTTAACGCACCCGAAAGAACTCGCAAACCATTCCCCAGACTCAGTTTGAGGGGGAGTATTAGGACTGGCATCCAATCCAGTCCGTGTATTCTAATCATAGTATTGTACATAGGTCATACACGTAGTTGAATATGGAATGTCTAAGACTTGTTCTTGCCTCCTATTGTCGTGAATTTCAATACCCTTCATGGTGGGAAAATGTGAGCCAGAGGGGCGATTTTGTTACTCCATTTGTTCTTTACTTACTTGGCCTCCCTCATACATCTGTGCGAGGGACAGTATATAATTTAATCCATCAATGCATGTTTTTAAGTTTTAAGTAATATATATATATTGCTCTATAGATGTGATTGTGAGAGGCCCTCTGAGACACAAGAATTGAATATTGAATATCGAGGGAGGCACCCACTTCTTTAACGGACAAATCTCTAGAGGTTGATATCCTACTTACGCGTCGACGCGTCGATTTCTTTGGCTTTGTTTACCCACGTGATTGCGTCGAATAGCTTCAAACTAGCGCGCCAGGCTTCTCGCGCGCCATTCGTCAACTCAATTTCTCATCACTGCGCAGGTTTTATGAGGCAGTAATACATAGTCATCACTGATAACTGATTCATCATTTACCCTTCTCCCCTGTTATAATTTTATAAACCTGTCACGTTCCTTGCATCGGACACTGCCACTGGCAGAAAGCTATATAGTCCTAGATACATAACAGAATCAAGTTATCATTTTGTCATGACTTTTCCTTCTGATCGTGTCCCCAAGCACCTTTATCTGGTGTAACGTTATCGACCTCTATAGATATCATGTTTACGTCCAACAGGGTGTTCTCATTGTTCTCTTTCATTGGTTTCCTGTTCTGCTGCATCCCCTTTCCACGGCACTTGCAATGTAGTAAATTTTTATAACGACATCCGATCGTACTATGAGCTCACGATTGCTTATCAGCTTGGAATACTGGAACATGCCTCCAAATGGTTTGGCTTGGCTTGGCTTGTCTGGTCTACTTCATCAACTCCATCATCTGGAACTCTAATACCAATGATTCGTCACCAGTCTGGTGTGATATAGGTGGGCTTTTCAAATCTCTTAGTGGTGAAATACCCAGGTTTTTTTCAGCTTCACATATTGGTAATGCTGTTGCTGTTGCAGTACCAACCGCAGTTATGTGCATGACTCGTCGCCTTTACCTTATTATCACTGGGAACACTATAGACACCGTGATCCAGGTAGCCTCTGTCTCTGATAGTCTGCTGCTCAACAGGCTCATACTTTACACAGAGACGGTATGCTGTAATATTTGACTTAGCTTTGGGAATTGGGATTCCTGTGATAGATGTCATCCTGTGTAGGTTATCCGTCAATATTCCGCTTCAAATAACCATCTCATTCAAATAGTATATATTCCCCAAAATGGACGTTTCTTGCTTTACGAAGACTTCGGCCCCTTGGCCATCGTGAGCAAAACTCCTGTTGGCATCGTATTGCAAATCGTACCCCAGTTGCTGATTTCCTTTATGTGTGCTGTGTACTCAGGTGCGTAACGGTGTTAATTCTTTTTCACGGGTATATTCTTCTGATTCTTTTCGAAGTCATGATCATAAATATTCTCCGCAAGAAGCGTTTGCGGCTCGCCGAGATACTCCTTAGTGGCAACAGCAATATATCTTCAAGCACATACCTGCGTCTCCTGTTCATCGCTGTTGTTGGCAGTGTTGTCCTAGTCCCTATATCCCTCTGGGTGTTGATCGATGCCTGTGGCATCGTCTCCCCATGGCCAGGATGGAAGCAAACCCATGCAGATATGTCCTACATTGAAAAAGTTCCTGCCAGCGTCTGGCGGTCTGATCCATATAAGTTGGAGATAATTCGATGGGAATATGTTCTCGGTGCATTTGTATTCTTTGCTTGCTTTGGCCTTCATCGTGAGGCACGCGTGAGCTATCAATCGGTCATGCGACGTCTCGTCCCACAAGTTCTGGCACGTGGCAGGTACTTCGTTCCATTGTTGTTTATGTACCCATTGAGCTAATGTTGTCCACACACCAGAACTTCCAGGAGTCAAGATATGACCCCTGATACAGCAGGTGCCCTCCCTCTTTTTTTTGCTCATGGATCTACTTCAGAAAAACGATTCCTTGCCTTTTCCACAAATCTGACAAGAGTCTTTGCCGACATCAACGGAGGTTTTAGTCGGACTCAAAATACTATCACATCTACTATCTCATATCCCCTCACCGACGAAAGCAGCTCGCACGCAGAGCCCCACGATGAGGGCCACTCCTCGTTTTTCACCAACCCCAAACAACATACTGAAGTTGCGACGCCTCCTGGACCTGCTAATCTGGAGCATGCACCAACCGTCACTTCCTTATCTGCGCTTCCATCACTTTCCTCAGCAACTTATCCCGTGGAATCGACTCACTCTTGATGTGTCTAAGTGACTGACGCCCGCGGCCCGCGATACAAAAGTAACAACACCTCCTCTGGGGACCTTGATGTCGAACGAACGCCACCAAAAGTTACTAGTGAAGAACTTCTCGTCTGTGGGATGGACGAGCTTAGTGCCCATCAGCAGTGGTATAGTGTGGCCAGAGACATGATGTATTGTAACAACAAATGCTTTTCATTGCTCTTAGTATTTATATGCTGGTTGGTGTTATAGATGAGATTTATGCTGTACGAAGTATTAATTGGAGATTAGCAAAGACAGAAAACATTGCTTACTTCTAAGACTGCAGTATTATGTCGACCACTGGACCAGCTTAAGGATAATTCATTTGAAGTTATTTGAAAGTAATTTATTATTCTTAAAATTTTTCAAGAATTTGCGCATGAATCATGTTAAATGTCTTTAACATAATACAAATGTCACTATTGTAAGGATATTAAAAAAGTGTTTCAAATGTTATTTTGATTGACTTTAACATAATGTTCGGTACCTTATGGAAAAAGAATTTACAATGATTATTAAAATAAATTTTGCAAAATCTTTAAAATAATGGCTTGAACAATATTCTAAAATCATATAAGAATTATGCTAATGGCATTCAAGATAAAGATCAGCATAATATTATAATAACCTTGATATAAAATGTACAGATTTATGCTAATATATTACATCGATAAAATCAGCAGGAGAATTATTTGAGAGGAATATAACAAGTATAAGTTTGATATTGATATTTGAAATGATGTTTTAAAAGCATTTAGGATAACATGCAGATAACTTCCAGAGATACAGAGTGATGTTATGCTGAAGGCAAGTTTGAAAATCAGTAGAATTATATCTGAGTAATATTGACAGAATCATTAAGAATTTGTTTAAAATAAAATCAGAAAAGTGTATTAGGCATTATTTGAATTGTATTTGAAATAAATGAAGTAAAGAGGGTAAAATAAATATAGAGATAGGTGTCCATTCCAGAGAAGAATAAGATATGATGCATGAATTGGGGATACAACAGCTGTCATGCCTGTTAATGCAGGTTGGTATTACAAACACCATGGATATGCAGACAACTAGGGACTAACATGGATACATCTGGATACATCTGGATATGCAACTATGGATACAAATACAGTATGGATACAGATACAACTATATCTGGATAAACCATGGATATTATCTGGATAAACCATGGATATTATCTGGATAAACCATGGATATCCATACTTAACAAATGCAATTGCTTTTGGGTGACTGATTTGGATTCTCATGTTCTTATATTCACATATTTATGACCCTTCTTTACAAGTTCTGCAACCAAGGGGGTGTCAAGAAAAAAATTTAGCACCTAGGGTCGGATTTTTTTTTAACGGGAGGTCGGCTCTAACTAACTAACTATGGTGGGACTATATTTCTATAAATGGTAGTCCGGCTGCCGGTCCGCTACTGTGTGACTTCCTAATGATGTACGTCAGCGCTCAGCACTCAGCCACCAGCGCCGTACAGCCTTTTACTTGCTTCTCCTTCACTTTCATCACTCTAGCCTCCTCCGTTTTATATGTCGACTACTTGGCTCATATGCCTCACATGCCCAGCTCGCGATGACAAACTCTAAAAGGATGCAGTCCAAATAGTACTGGATACATTGGGAGGTCAGCAGAAGCCTTTTTTGAAACTCTCATTGTCTCACTCATCCATTTCGTTGTGCAGTCATTCTTTCGACACCGGATAATTCCCTCCTGCTGGACAATCTCCTCTTCCGAAACTGGATACCTGCATGTACATGCCCTCAGTGTGGAGACATCTCGTGTATGTCGAGTACGGCCGGATCGTGTTGTGGGTGCGTCGATAATTGAGAATAGTGAGTTCTCATTCTCATTCATGGCAGGGGGTTCCACGCAAGGTTCTACAACGTCCAGGTTGGATGTCTAGCTTCAATGGTAAGAAGTTTATTGTCAATGGATCAACTTTTGCTTACCATTTTTTTGATTGACAGGCCTCTCCTTTCGGTGGTGGCGATAGCCCCCGTCTCGTCTTCTATATCACCATCTTCTTCTGTGGTGCAGCATTCGTCTTCTCCAAAATCAGGGGCTGCGGTGCCTTCATCGTCGGATTGTCTAGCCGAGGACGAGAAGGTATGTCCCATGTTCTCTGACTCATCGAATTTGTTCTCACTGCTGCTAAGCTCAGGCATCATCGACCTAGCTCACCATTCATCTACAGAGGGAGACCCAAGGTCGTTGTCGCTACCTTCAAGAGCTTCTTGCTCATCGTTTACTATCGAGTCCCTGCATACGCGTAAATCAGCACCGAAAATGAATAAAAAATGTTTACTGCATACAGGAGTGTGAGGTGTGTGCTGTGAGCCTGCGATATGACGAGCGTTTGCGCAGATGATTTCTTTCCTTGGCGGGTAGCCTTCATTTCCTTGCACTTATCCGAATGTAAGAGCTTGCATCTGTTGCTTCTTCAAAAGCTGCTGCTGAGCATACTTCTTCTTATTTGATTCACATTTCTTAGTGTTCTGATGCTGCTTGTAGAAGTTCTGGACACCCCCCATCCCAAGTCATATGAAACTGTTGCAATCTGGACATAATACCTCGTTCGCATCGTTGGGAACCAACCCATACAGGTTTTCCTAATTATTAATATTATCAATATGGAAAACCATGTTCTGTGGCAATCTCACCTCATTATCCATCCAAATTTGCTGTGCTACGTCGGCCAGGAGAATTAGGGGACTGAGAGATTTTTGGGCGGTCAGAATTCGGCTCAATGCCTAACTTATCACTGCCACTGACACTGACATAATCACACTGAATTTGATATTTCATGATCAAGGTGGAGTCATAACCTTGTAATACATGTTGCAGAACCAATGAACCATTGATTATAAGCTTGTTATGTGGTAGAAATCCCAAAAAGACATTGAAAAAAAATCCGACCTCCGAAAATTTTTTAAGGGCCTCAGCGGGGGGACTAATTAACTATCCCTATATGGGAATTAGGCCATGTGATACCCCCTTGTCTGCAACAGCTTTCAGAATACATCTTGTTGCAATTAAGTTGATAATGTGTGCAAACTATTGTCCATAAGATGCTATACCACAAAATGAAGGTATGTTAGGAAACAGTCCCATTACCTGATAATATTTTAGTTTATTTTATTTTATTTTATTATGTCAAATTATGCTACAAAATGCCCAAAAACACTACATTAGTTAGCATGGGAATTCTATGTTCACATGCATCAATATGTATGTGCATATATGTGCACATTGGTAACAACATAGTACAATACCTGTAACATAGTATATAAACCTTAAATATACACCTAGAGAATGGGAGTTGAGTTCTCTTAGGTATTCCATTCACAATAGTGGTGCAAAAAACCTTTTTCAGCCAACTCATTTATTAATAATCCTCACATCAAAACCATCAAAACCCCCATCATGCACACATGTCCCGCCCCCTTCTTGTAGAGAGAACCTGCACAGTCTAGCTAGCAGATAGTGGGTGTCACCCTAACAAGGTACCAGCACTTCAAGATGTTTTGCCAGGCCATCACAATTGCTTGCATTATCCATGCATAATCTATGAAGCTACAATAATTGTTGTAGATTTGAAATAGTTGACAAAGATAACAACCCTTACCAGTTTGTCAAGTCCAAACCATTCAAGACATTCTGCTACAACATTTGCCAGGTAATCTCCACTATGCTTATATGTGAGTCTACAAATAAATGAATATTTTGGCAATAAGACAGAAAAACCAATCTTGCCAGATGAAGTCCAAAATTGCTTTGTGGACCGATCCATTTTCATACCAAACAACTACCAGACTAAGATATGAAGCCACAATTGGTGCTGGACATCCATCAAGAACCAGATGAATGGTGCCATTATAAGCCTATTTGTGGATATAATCAAACAGCAGTATATAGAAAGTTGGAAAACAAGCCTGAAAATGATTCTGAACATGCTTTGACATCTCAAAGTACATGGCATTCACACCCCAGCTGACAGTCATAGGATGAGGGAGTGCCAGGCTGGAGCATTTGGATTTTTGTCTGATAATTGTCATCAAGTACTGAGTTAAACAGCCGGTGATGCTTTGCATAGTGAAGAGTAATAAGTGCATGATGAGCTGCCTCAGAATATGGAGGACCAGATTTTGAAACCTGGGTGCCCAAAATTTTATGGCACTTATTACACTCAGCTACACCAAGCTGAAGATTGCTTGTTCCCCCAAATGTTTTGCTCCGTGCATAGCTATGGAAGTGAGTTGTTGGATATATTTTACAAGTAGATATGAAGTTGATATGGGATGGGGAGCCATCCTCAGCACATTCACAGATCAGAGAAACATCATATTGGTCATAGACCTCAGACCTCCACACTGCCCTTGAAGCAGCTAATAAAAATTGTAACATAATGACAAGGGATAGGGCATAAAGAAACTTACCAATAATATCATCATCTGGTAACTTCCAAACCTCTAGATCAATCTGTGCATGGATTTCAGGAGCCTCCCTCCATTGGCAATGATAGACAGGGGATGCAACTACAGCAGAGTGGCTGTAAGATTCTGAATCCAAGTGCTCTGGGGTTGCCAATGGCATGTGAGGAAGGGATCCAGGTGTCATTTCTCAGCTTCTTGAGGTTGTACTACAAATAACAGGGGTATTACCATGGATAACAGGTGTTGTTCATTGACTAGAACCTCGACCATGCTGACTAGAACTCCTGGGTGGCATGGGGTGAGGGAAGAAAGAAAGTATTATTGAACGTCAGTGAAGTGTCAAAAAAATTTATATATAGCCTTACCCACACACATGCATGGACTTACCACACCCCACACAACTACAGGTCATCATGCCTTTCACCAACAGCTCCTGTGTCTGAGAGGACCTGCAATGGCAACATCCCTTGAATGCAGGAGCTATGAGTGCCAGAAAACGATGATGATGACACCAAACCCTGCAAGCAGTGGCTCATGGCAGTGGGTGTCATCTTGCAGGTGCTAGGGTAGGGGATTCACCACCCCACAAGCAGTGGCTCATGGGTGTGGGTGTTGTTAGTGACATTGGTTAGTTTACATCTTAAAAATATATATATATATATACTGTTAGTTGATGAAACAAAGAAAAGAAGGGGAAAAAACATACCTGGGGCCCAAACAATGTGAATGAATGTTGTTTGGGCCCTATGAGTAGTGGCTCACAGCAGTGGTGTTATTTTGTAGGTGCTGAGATAGGGAATCTACCACCCAATGAGCAGTGGCTCATGGCAGTGGGTGTTGTCTCATAGGTGCTTGAGTATGAAATCCACCACCCCATAAGCAGTGGCTCATAGCAGTGTCATTTCACAAGTGCTGGGGTAGGGAATCCACCACCCTATGAGCAGTGGCTTGCAAGTGTGGGTGTTGTCTCATAGGTGCTTGGATATGAAATCCACCACCCCATGAGCAGTGGCTCACAAATGTGGGTGTTGTTAGTGGGTGAGGTTGGTTAGTTTACATTTTAAAGAAAGAAAACATACTGTTAGTTAGTAAAACAAAAAAAAGGGAAAAAATGTGTTGGAGCAGACTACACTACATATGCTGCACAGAGGAAGAGACGACACGTTCCTTATAACCTACCTGGGGTTTAGTTAGTCTTAGAGCTAGGGTTTAGCAGAGGTAAGAACACTGTATTCCTACTACGGTACAGGTTCTCCTTATATACATAATAATAAGGATGTCACATGACTCGGGAATGTGTATACCACATGTATGCGCAGTAAGCGCAGTAACATGTGTATGCTGCATGTATCGCCTCATGTATACAGCATGCATCAAGGGAATTAATTTCAACACCCCCCCTCAAACTGTACAGCGCTCTAAGCAGCTAAGTTTGAATCTCGAAAGTAATTCCGAGAGAGTCTCTAAATTTCCTGAAAAGGACGGCGCCAAGGCTCTTGGTGAACATGTCAGCCGGATTATCACTTCCAGGAATGAAAACGACCGTGACTTTGTCTTTTTCAATGCATTCGCGGGTATAGTGGTAGCGAATGTCTATATGTTTGGTCCTTCTTTCCTGAACTGGATTTGATCCAATGAAGATGGATCCTTGATTATCAGCGCAGATTGGTACGCTATTCAAGATATATCCGAGTTCCTGGAATAAGGACTCTATTCACACTATCTGCCGACAAGTGTCAGAGAGAGCCATATATTCGGCTTCTGTGGATGACAGTGCTACAGTTTTTTGTAAACGGGACTGCCAGCACACAATGCCACTTGCTAGAGTGGCAAAGTAACCCGTTGTAGATCGGCGCTTGACTATGTCAGCTGCCCAATCAGAATCTGTGAAGGCCTGTAGCCCCTCGGATTTCTCTCCATCATAGACAATGTTATATTTCTGGGTTCCCACCAGATAGCGCATGATGTACATCGCTTTGTCTAGATGTTCTTGGCTAGGATTAGCCGAGAATTGCGACATCTTGATTACCGCATAAGCAATATCAGGTCGCGTTCCGAGCATCAGATACAATAAAGATCCGATCACAGACTGATATTTTGATCTAAGCATCGCATTGGGCGTTGCTGTGTTTTCCAATGGTTTGTAACCAGTCAGAAGTGGAGTGGGGGTCACTTTGGCATTTGTCATCTCGAATCTCTCAAGCACTTTGGCGAGATATTCAGTTTGATCGAGTTTGACTTTGCTTGCAGTCTGGGTGATGCGCATGCCTAAGAATTCCGTGACTTTTTCAGTACTACGGCACTCCCAATGCTTTAGACAAGCATTTTTCTTTTCATCCACAAGTTTCTTGTTCTTCCCCATGAACAAGCCATCATCAACATAGACGAGTGCAATAACAATGCTGCCTGTCTTAGGATCCTTGTGTATGAAAATGCCGGCATCGGAGCCCGCGCGCACGAACCCAATGGTGCGCATAAATGCCTCTAGCTCTTTCCACCATGCAAGTGAGGCTTGTTTAAGGCCATACAATGCTCGGCGTAAGCGCAACACTTTGCGCTCTTTTCCCTCAAGTCTGAAACCCTCGGGTTGATCCATATAGATCTCCTCATCTAGTTTGCCATACAAAAATGCGGTTTTTACATCTAGGCCGGTCATATACATGCCTTCCAGAGATGCAAGTGCAAACATGAGGCGTACGGTCTCGTAGCGGACTACCGGTGAGAAAATCTCATTAAAGTCAATGCCTTCGACTTGTGAAAAGCCTTTGGCCACAAGTCTGGCTCGTTTTCTTCCATCTGATTTTACGGAGAAAACCCATCTATTTTTGATCATTTTTCGATCATGTGGAAGATCGACGATGTCATAGACTTGTCGCTTACGAAGAGCCTCTAATTCTTCTTGACAAGCTTGTTTCCACTCACGTTGCTGCTGCCGTGGTAGGCGCGCAATATCGCGAAATTGGTTTGGAACTTGGCTTATTTCGCTCAATGGTTTGACTGCTTTTGACAACAGCCAGCAAATAAGCTTATCTCCTCCTTCCTTGGTTATCTTTTTAATATAACCTGCTTCGTCCGGTTCCCCCATTGGGTGATCATGTTCTTGATCATTGGAATCGGGCACACTCTCGTGGGGTGCCGAACTCGGTCCAGCAACCGGTTCTTTCTGTTGAGTTTGTGGTCGTGTTCGGTTATGATCCGAATCTTGACCCACAGATCTCTTCCAATATCGATCACGTGCAATGTCTCTCTCTATGTCAGAGGGGAGTCGCTTCTCTCCATAGGTATTGCCAGGACGGTTTGGGATGTTCCTCTGCCTGCCTGATCGACGGGGCAATTGCTGCCATTCCTGTTGATCATCACGTCTTGGACGAAAGTCCTCAGTGGTTACTGGAGGCGGCGGAGGAGGAGCATTTGTCACATCATCATGTGCCTTTTGCTTACTTGGTACATCATCATCATCATTTTCTGATGATGGAGGAAGGGGCAGATCTTGTGGCGGTATAGAATCATCGCCATCCGTTCCAGATGAGTGGTCATCATCTTCTGGTTCTGGAGGTGGAAAATCACCAAGGTCTGTATTGGCAGGAGTCTTAGCTCTGGGACAGCATGGGAACAACGTTTCATCAAATAGTGCCGTAGCACCAATGAATATTGCGCCACTAGGTCGCATGAAACGGTATGCTTTAATGCCATCTTCTAATCCAAGGTACGTCATCAACTCCGATCGAGGAGCCAATGTGTTTGGACGCTTCTCCTTGGGTAGGTAGACGTAAGCACCACAACCAAAAACCTTCAGATCGTTTAGATCTGGGCGGACCTTTGTCAGGTCCTCAACCGGTGTCAGCCATTTCAGGCGCCTTATCGGGGTTCGGTTGTATAGGTGTGTTGCATGTTCAATGCAAAATTCCCACCATGATTGTGGTAGACATGCAGTAAATCGCAGGGTTTGCGACTTTTCCATTATTGTCCTTATGGCACGCTCTGCGCGTCCATTTTGTTGGTGCATGTGTGGTGCAGACATCTCTATTTTGATGCCAAAGTCCTTGAGCACATTTTGTAGCTCACGATCCTTGAACTCCCCCCCTGGATCAACATGCCAGCGCTTGATTGTAGCGCCATACTGTGTCAAAGCCACTGCCCGAAATTGTCTGATGGCCGCAGCAGCATCAGATTTCTTTCTAAGGCATTGGACCCAGATATGTGACGTTTTGTCATCCAGAAATACAATAAAGTATTTATGTTTATGGTACGATAGTACTGGGAGTTCCTTCAGATCGGAATGTATTAATTCAAAGGGTTTTTCTGCACGTGAATCTGATTCGGGAAAAGATTTTGAGGTCATTTTCCCTTCAGCGCACCCTGGACATATAATTTTGTCTTTAGGAATAATTAAATTCCTTGGGAATTTTATGGTGCTATTAGGCATCTTCCCTAGCGCCTCTTTGGATGGGTGTCCAAGTCGCTTATGCCAAGTCGAGTAGTCTGCAACATACATTGTCGCGACATTGATTCCCTTGGTGCTCAATATATGAGTCCGAGCCCAATAAATAGTGTCACGTTTCATAAGAGGGACGCAATCCATAATTGGGTTTCCTTGCTTGAAAAATGAAATGTGTGCGGAGGAACCACGCACATCACTTCCATCTTGTAAGAAGATGCCCATTGACAGTAATCGAGCATTACAGTCGGGTATGTAGTAGACGGGGTATAATCGCGTTTCACGCGTCTCTGACTTCCCATGACATACTACCTGATGTCTAATGAAGACTGCTCCTTTCCCTACTATATGAGTAGTACCCGTGGCTGTTTGAACCAGGGTAGAGTCCTTTCTCGGTAAAGGCTCGTAAGAAGCAAAATCTTTAATTTCACCAGTGAAGTGTTTTGATGCGCCTGAATCCATGATCCAGTCAGCACCTCTCTTACATTTTCCACTTGCACACGTAACACATATATTAAGATGTACATAATTCCATGATACATTTAATAGCGGTAAAATTTCACATGAAAAGTTCGCTGTATTCATAGGAATTTTAATCCTTGTGCTTGTGGCAGGGAAAAGGACTGACCTATCATCATATGCCCCTGTGTCAAGGGGTTCATCGACAAGCATCTCGTCGACGATCTTCCACACTTCCTCGTCAGTTGCCGGCGGTTCTGATCCGAGGGAGATGGTATCGTCTTCTACCTCCTCGATCGTAGTCTCGGTTTCTGGCTCTATCCTCCTTCTCTTACCTTCTCGCACCGTAAGGTGCTCTTCCAGCGGTCGCAGATTTTTCGCGCTGCACAAAAGTTGCATGTGCTCGAGGGTGTCTCGAGCTTGCTAGTACTCGGCGTAAACTGAGCAAGAGGAGGTCACGCCCGTATATGCCTGTGCAGGCGGTCGGCGGCGAGGATCCCTTGTGGGAGTGTGCTCGATGCGCTGTATGAGCGGCATCGGTGGTATGATGGTGCCATTACCATTTATGGTGGTAGAGGCTTGTGAGGCGAGGTGGGTATGTTTCTCTTTTGGCTTCTCCTCCTTAGTCTTTCTGTCCCCACGTTGTCCACGTTTTCGGGACGATTCTCCATTGTTGCCCTGAGATTGCCATTTGGGGTTTCCCCCTTTGCGCTTGACAGCAGAAAGTTTGGTGGCCTGAGGCTGGCCAGCGGGCTTCCCAACTGCCGTGTGGCGTGAGGCTTCAGTGACAATGGAGTCCTTGACATGTTTAAACGTCAAGGCTCTAGTGGTGGTCATGTTAAGGACCGTTGAGGACAATGAATCGAACTCGCGCGGCATCGCAGCAAGTAAGATCATGGCCTGCACTAGTTCAGGGATGGCGACATTGGCAGCCGTGAGGCGCTCAAACTTGTCGGCCATTCTGGCAATCTCCGGCGCGGGATTCGCAGCCGGAATCTTGATCGTTATAGCGGACCTAAAGTCCGAAAAGACTTGAGAGGGGCCGTCCACACCATAGTCGGTGCGGATGAGATCCCATACCTCCTCAGCAGTGTCCTTGGTGTTGGCACGCTGCCGAATAGAGGGGGCCAGGTGGAGCACTAGGCTACCAATTGCCTGGTCATTCTTATTGTTCCAGGTCTGGAGCTTGGCATTAGCTTCCGCTACCAGTGCAGCGTTTGTCGCCATCAAAGGAGGCGCCATGGGTGGTTTTAGTTCCATCCCGCTAGTTATTTGCCAGAGGCCCTGAGACCTGAGCCACGTCTTCATTGAGTCGGCCCATTGAATGTAGTTAGAGCCGTCGAAAGTTTGTATGAGTTTTTCAAGAGTTGAAGACATGATGTTGTAGTGGCAGCTGGTAAAAGCGCTCAATCAATTCTTCTATTCAAGAAAACACGTTCCATATTCTCAGGCAAAAACACTCCTTCAGAGTGGTTAACCCTAGTCAACCTAGGTTTTTAAATGCAGCTCGCAGAGAGCGCAATGCAGCTCACGAAGAGTGCAAGGTTACAATTTGGAGACAATGAAGTCAACGTCGTTCGCAGCCAGTTAAGGCGCGTTCGCGACGTGCCCAGCAGGGCCCATAACCTGTTGGAGCAGACTACATACGCTGCACAGAGGAAGAGACGACACGTTCCTTATAACCTACCTGGGGTTTAGTTAGTCTTAGAGCTAGGGTTTAGCAGAGGTAAGAACACTGTATTCCTACTACGGTACAGGTTCTCCTTATATACATAATAATAAGGATGTCACATGACTCGGGAATGTGTATACCACATGTATGCGCAGTAAGCACAGTAACATGTGTATGCTGCATGTATTGCCTCATGTATACAGCATGTATCAAGGGAATTAATTTCAACAAAATGTACCTGAGGCCCAAACAACGTCTGTTCACATCATTTGGGCCCCCATGAGCAGTGGCTTGCAGCTGGGGTGAGCACTTGGTCATCCATCACTATTGGTTTGGGGCCATCTGCCACAACCTATTGTTACTAGGGATCTACCACCTGAAAAAAACAAAAAACCAAGTTAGTCGATTCATAAAACAAGATAACAGAAGAAGACAACTTACTTGGGGGCCAAACAATGATGAATGTTGTTTGGCCCCATCTTTCCCCATGTTTTGTGTGTGGGTTTCAGTTATTGGGCTAAAAAGTAATGAAATAACAATGAGTCAATTCTCATCACCAAAGGAAAAATGAACAAAAAGCTCACCTAGGGCCTAAACAATGTCATTTGGGCATGGATTGCATCCGAGTTTGCAGCTGTTTGTAGCCAATTGGCATGGTGTTGATGGAGTGGTAGTGGTGGTAGAGGAGGGTGGAGGGAGGGTGGTAGAGGTGTGAGGATGGAGGAGGGAGGGTGGCAGCCACTGTATCATCATCGACATGAGTGATTGGTGGTGATGAGCTGGCAGGCACAATATCTGTGTCCAGCAAGATTGGATCTACCCATACCTGCCTGTGGTATATCTGGATATCTCTCCTGATCTATCCATATCTGATCTAGATTTGTAATAAAGTTATTATCTGGTTATGTAACTGGATAAGCCATATCCATGTTAGTCCTTACAGACAACCAACAGAGCTCACAGATGGAGAGTCCTTGGATATGTCACAAGTTCTGAGAATGTTATATGAAAGATGCGAGACAAGCATGAGGCATGTGGGAGTGCATGCAGGATGGAAAGGTGAGTGTATGTTAATGGTAGGTACTGTAGGTTAATGTAGATGTCAATTCTGGTAAATCAGAGGGACTGTAAGGGCAACCTCAAGGCCTCACTTAATAGTGAGCTAACAGAGGGGAATTCAAAGTTAATATTATCCTACATCATACAGACACTCCAGGCACACCTAACAGAAAGGAATTTATAGAGAAAACTCTAAGGACCCATCTGTCAATGCCCAGTATATGTGATAGACCCAAAAATCAAATAGGAAGCTAAAAATAGCAAAAAGGTGTAGATAGGTGGATCAATGTTAGGAAACAGTCTCCTAACATGCCTATTATATAATATTATTTTATTTTTACTTTATTTTATTACATCAAAATATGCTACCAAATGCCTATAAACACTTTATTTGTCAGCATGGGAATTTCATATTTACATGCATCAATATGTATGCGCATGTATATGCGTGTTGGTGGCAACATAGTACAATATATGTAACATAGTATATAACCTTAAAATATATACTGGGGGACCTCAGTTGAGTTCTCTTAGGTATTCCATCCACATTTGTGGTGCAAAACACCTATTTCAGCCAACTAGTCTATTTTTAACCCCTCGCATCAAATCCATCAAAACCCCCATCACATGCATGTGCCCCGCCACCTTCTTGTAGGAGAGCCCGCATGGTCCAGCTAGCAGAACAGTGGGTGTCGCCCTAACAATCAAGCTGTGGGATGATGTCACCTTGATGGGTAAATGTTTAGAAGGGGTCCCATCTCTAAGAATAGAACTATCAACATGTACCAACATGGAGAGAACACTTGTAGTGCAAAAGCCTTTCTCAATCAACTCATCTATTGATAACCCCTCCCATCAAAACCATCAAAGCCTCCATCAAAGCAGGATTTCCAGTTGATATTCAAAAAAAAAATGTGAGCTTACAACAGTAAGTTTCTCAGACAGACAACAACAAAATAGGACCAGTGTCTATTACTGGACAGTAAGGAAAAGATATAGAAATGTAGAAAAAGATAAGTGTTAGGGTGATACCCACTTATCTGCTAGCTCAACTGTGCAGGTTCTCTCTACAAGAAGGGCCAGGATATGCATGTGGATTCTGGCCCTTCTTGTAGAGAGAACCTGCACAGTTGAGCTAGCAGATAAGTGGGTATCACCCTAACACTTATCTTTTTCTACATTTCTATATCTTTTCCTTACTGTCCAGTAATAGACACTGGTCCTATTTTGTTGTTGTCTGTCTGAGAAACTTACTGTTGTAAGCTCACATTTTTTTTTTGAATATCAACTGAAAATCCTGCTGTGTTGAACATGCCATTTATTCAATGTAGCCATCCATGCTATTTTTGCACTGTCCTGTCTGTTACCTGAACCTGCCAAACTGTCAAATGCAAGATTACTGATGTGTTCATCTGTGAAACTTCATGTTGGCACTATTTTTTCACCTGCCACACCAGCAAGGCTGCAAAATGTTCCTACTTCTACCCAACAACCCAGTGGACTGTCTACTGCACCATGTCTACCAACTGTACAAGAATCACTATTATTGTCCCCATCATGGAGTCTGGTAACCATGCATATAGTCACCCTCCTGAAAACCACTAGTCCTGATTCCACTTCTTCATCTGAGTCAAGCTCCTCCATCATTTTCATACACACACATCCCCAACAAAGAATCATCACACCTATGTCTTACCCCACTGCCACTGTTGCTTATGTTGACTGTAAGGGCAACCTCAAAGTCTCACTTAATAATGAGCTAACAGAGGGGAATCCAAAGTTAATATTATACTACATAATACAGACACTTCAGGTGCACATAACAGAGGGGAATCTAAAGAGAAAACTCTATGGACCCATCTGTCAATGCCCAGTATATGTGATAGACCCAAAAATCAAATATTAAGCTAAAAATAGCAAAAGGGTGGAAATAGGCAGATCAGGCTGTGGAATGATGTTACCTTGATGGGTAAACATCCTGAAGGGGTCCTGCCTTAAAGAATAGAATTGTAAACATGTACCGACATGGAAAAAATTAAAAAATAATTATAAAATAGGAATAAATTCATAGAAAATCATAGAAATGCAGAATAGGGTAAAATGAAATATAAGAAAATATGGCACAAACACAGAAAATTGCCCAGATGCCTGGGATGCCTGGGATGCTTCCCCTTCCCCTTACATCACCCCTCTTCTATGATGTATCACCCTGATGCATTTGAAATCATATCTGGCCAAAGTCAGATGCCTGGATGCATTGAGTGCAAAAGAATGTCACCGGTGGAACTCCTTGACCAGCTGTGGAGCATTGACACTGGAATCTGCAACCCAAGAATTCTCTTCATACCCATAACCCTTCCAGTGCACCAGGTATTTGAGTTTGCCTCAACATAAGTGGCTGTCTAGGATGGACTCAACCTCATACTGAGGTTCACCTTTGATGACTGTAGGCAGTGGAGGGGGTTGGAGGGGGTCATGCCATGCATCCAAAAAACAGATCTGTGGGGGCTGGCAGCAGTTTGATGAAGTGGAAGACAGAGTGTAGTCTGGACATTGACTGTGGTAGCCATAGGTGATAGGCATGCAATCCAACGTGTTTGGTGATGAGGAAGGGTCCAAGGAAGCGGTGGGCGAGTTTCTTGGATCGTCATGTAGTGGAAATGTCACTGGAGTCAAGATAGACACAATCACCAACCTTGTATGTGGGTGTGGGTGAATGGTGTTGGTTGTAGAAGTGTGCCATGTCATCCTTCACCTTAGCTAATGCTGCTTTCACTTCCTCCAGCATGTCCCTCATCTGCTCTGTGAACTCATTCACCATCTTCAAGTGTGATAGTGCTTGATGAGGTTTAGAACCTATGCATGGGGGTCATTCTGTGTTGAGGAGGAACGGAGTCTGTTGGGTGGAGGAGTGGACATGATTGTTGTACCAAAACTCGGCCATGGGGAGGGGGTCTTCCCAATTGTCCTGTTGCTCATTGATGAAGATGCAGATGTACTGCTCCAGTTCTTGGTTGATGCACTCTGTCTGTCTGTCTGTCTGTCTGTGGGTGGTAGGCACTCGAGGCAAGGAGTTTGATGCCCAGCAGGTGGTACAGCTCTCGGGTGAACTCTGCAACAAACTGTGGCTCTTGATCGCAAAGGAACATGCCTGGCAATCCATGGAGCTTACACACATGGCACAGATAGAGTCGAGCCACTCCAAGTGCAGTGACAGTAATGTGAGTGGGGATGAAGTGAGCTCACTTCCCGGCAGAGTCAACTGTGCACATTACTGCATCAAACCCATTGAACTCCGGTAGTTTTACCATGAAGTCTACACTGACAACATCCCAGTAATTCTCTGGGACTGGGAGGGAATGTAACTCACCCATGGGTTTGCGTCATGGAGTCTTGGTGCATAAGCAAAGGTCACAGGCATAACAGTACTGAACAATGAGTTGAGATATCTGGGGCCAGCAATAGTTCTGTGATATGAGCTCCAATATCTTCCAATGCCCAGGGTGGCCAGCAATGAGCAAGTTGTGGTGCTGAGAGATGAGTCATTGTTGGAGCTGGGGATCATTAGGAATGTAGATACAGTCACAGAAGTATAGGATGTCATCCTTTTCTGTCCATTCTGCTACACGAAGTGAAAGAGTGGCTCCCTTTCTCATCTCCTTCACTGCTAGAGTCACAGCATCCTCATGTAAACTGCTATAATTTGCATGATGAATGTTACATACCTCCAAGGTAACCCCTTCCAGTGCACAGACTGTAAACAGGTCAGGTTGCAACAACACAATACCTTGATTGTTGTCACTTCCATCCTCATGATCCAGACAATGAGAAAGGGCATCAGTCTTCCCCATGCTGTGGCCCAGGTGATGGTGCAGGGAGAAGTTGAACCTGGAGAGGTAGGGGGACCAGTGGACTTGATGGCAATTAATTTTCTTGGTGGTCATGAAGTACTCAAGGTTCTTGTGGTCCATCCAAATCTCAACCTTGTGTTGAATGCCCTCCAGGAATTGTCGCCACTCCTCCAATGCCTGCATTATTACTAGCATCTCCTTGTTGTAGATCTTATAATTGCATTCCACAGCACTGAGGCTCTTTGAGTAGAAGGTGATGGGGTGCCACTTCTGATTCTCTGGAGACTGTTGGGACAGTACTGCACCCATCACAAAGTCAGAACTGTCAGCTTCTACATGAAAGGGATGAGAGTCGTCAGCAAAGGTGAGTATCAAAGTGGAAGTGACCATCTCTTTGAGCTTCTCAAATTTGTTCTGCTGTGCATTACCCCAGCTCCATTCTTCCTTGCCCATGAGATCAAATAGTGGGCATGCATAGTGTGAGAAATCCTTAATAAAGAGCCAATAGAAATTCATGAAGCATAGAAAAGACTGCACCTCTTTCTTGTTCATGGGTGTGGGCCATGTCATAACACCAGCAACCTTAACTGGGTCCATCTCCACCTGTCCATCCAAGATAATCAAGCCCAGATATTTGATTTGTGTCTTCTCGAACTTGCATTTGTCATGACAAAGGTAGAGTTTGTGTCATCAAAGTTGCTCTAGTACCAGACATTTGATTTGATGATGTTCATTGAGGTCTCAGGTAAAGATGAGGATGTCACCAAGGTAGACACAGACTACACCCTCTAATATGAGAACACCCTCCAGTATGAAATTGTGGAAGATGTTGTTCATTGTGGTCTGAAAGATAGCAGGGCTGTTAGTGAGACCAAATAACATGACAAGCAGTTCAAAAAAACCATGATTCATGTGAAATGCTGCCTTCCACTCATCCCCTTCCTTTATCTGCACATTGTTATAGCCCCAGCAGATGTCGAGTTTGGTGAAATAATGTGCTGCACAGAGTTGGTTGACAAGTTTGGATATGAGGGGAAGCAGATAATGATTCTTGATTGTGATATCATTAAGTCATCAGTAGTCTTGGACCAGTTGAAGGGAGCCATTCTTCTTTTTGACAAAGAAGAAAAGCTAGGCCATGGGTGACTTAGAAGGGTGGATACAACCAGAAGCCAAATGCTCATCAATGAACTTGTCAACTTGTCGTTACTCTTTATGGGAGAGAACTTAGACCTTGCAGGAGGAAGATGTGGTGCTTGGTGTGAGCTCAACTGCATGATCCAATGGCTTACAGTTAGAATACATCTTCATGCATCCGCCGTGCTAGTTGCACAGTGCTGTAACTCCGTGTGTTGTTAAGCATGTATACCAACCCAATGACGGTGCAGGCCAAATATGCATAGAATGCTAGGATAAGCACATGTCTAAGCATCTCCAAAGCAACAGCAGCTGCTTCAACTAGGATGGTGAATGGATCCCGGAGGAGGAGAGGATACAAGAACGATGTCAGAGAGGTGCAGTTTGATAATAGCTTGTCGAATGGCATCCTGATCTTCATCCTGCCTATCCTTAAAATGCAAGCCAGCTAACTTGGTCAGACACATTAACAGCCCACAGACCATCCGCATCTGTGATTCCGACACATTGTCAACCATCAGACCACCACCATGACCAACACCATGCTGAGCGATCTCAATGGATGCAATGGTATACCCAATTAGTTCCTCTGGGAGGTAAATTCTGGCACCTAGTTCACCAGGTTCCAGTTCTGGGTGATTGCGCAGGTGCCGTGTCTGCTGCGAGAATGACTTGGAGATGATCATTACCATCTCGAGCATTTTAGCAGTCCTATGCCCTCCCAATGCTCCAGATTTCGCATCGCGCTCAAGTACCCCGAATCCTGGGCACTCCAGAAAACAAATTCCCCTGTTCCATTCCTAAATTGCAAAGACTCGAGCAGAGGATCTGGCTTCGATTTCAGAATGTTTATCCTGGCAGCATGGATTCAATCAGGGAATGAAACAGAATTTAGGGCACTAAGAGAAGGGGCTGTCACTGGAAGGATGACATTTCCAAGACCTTTACACAGTCAGATGTATTCCTTACACGAGATGGTTTCTGGGTGGTTCCTTGTTGCCTGTGATCGATGACGTTGCCTGATAGACAAACTATACTGCTGGAAACAATCCAGATGCATCATATGGCTGCAGATGGTGATGATACTCAACCTGGAAACCCAAACAAAACCTACTAAATGGCTTCGGATGGTATAACACGAGTCAGAGGAAGGGTGCAAGTTGGTACTAAATATCACCGCTAATTTCCAAACATTGTTTGTAGTGAGGCGAATTGATGAGAGATGGTGCAAATAGTCTGTAGGAGCATACGAAGTTGTTTGAAAGAGTTCAAAATAGATTTGAAAATGTGCGAAATAGTTTGAATAAGCTCAAAGAGGTTCGAGGTATATCGAGGAACAAGTTTAGTGAATGTGAAGTGTTGTTCAAATGGCGATAGGTGATGGGCGATAAAACAAGGAGCGAATACAATAGTTTCAAAGAAGTTCATGATATTTCACAGAACTTAGAGATATGACGTGAAGATAAGACTCAAGAGAATGGCTCTTAAGTCAGATGATAAGTGAGAGGGTAACTTGTGCTGTGTTCCCCATTGGTATTCTCTTTTCTAAGTAACTAATACAGGTCTATATACAAATTGAAAAGATAGTACTAAAAAGGAAATAAGAACATGTGTAAAACATGAGGCAATATGCACAGCAATAAAGGTATTGTAAAACATAAAACAAATGAAAAATGATAATAGGTGAAACGTACATTGTCCCAGTATGGTAAGAGTTCTTGTTCTATTGCTTTAATATATCAATGAAACATAAAACCGCACTTATCATATTCTAAGTCTCTTGTAGTCTCTCCTTGTGTCCAGTGATGATACTCAACCTGGAAACCTAGCAAAAACCTGTTAAAAGGCTTATGAAGTATAACTCAGGCTAGAGGAAGGGTGTGGGGTGGTACTAAATATCACTGCTAATACCAAAACATTGTTTTAGTAATGCAAATGGTAAAAGGTGTGATGAATAGTCTTTTTAAAGCGTATGAAGATGTTCGAAGATGTTCAAAATTGGTCCGAAGACGTGCGAAGTAGTTCGAAATAGATTCGAATGGGTTCGAAGTTGTTTGGGTGAGTTTGAGGGGGTTCGAAGGTGTTTGACTGGTGTCGAGATTTGTTTGACAAATGAATATAGTGGTTACGAAGTGGGTTTTTAGTGACGATAGGCGATGACAAGTTGAGAATGAATACAAAAGTTCAAGGAAGTTCGCAATATTTTGCAGACCTTCAGAGATACGATGTGGGGTAAGACTCAAGAAAACTGCTCTTAAATCTGACTATAGTGGAGAGGGTAACTGGTTCTCTGTTGTTCTAAGTAACTAGTACAAGTTTATATACATTTTTGAAGAGATAGTACTGAAAAGGGAAGTAAAACATATGTAAAACATGAGGCAATATATCATACAATGAGGATTTTGTAGATCAAAAATAAATGAGAAATGATAAATAATTAAAACATATGTGTCCCCATATGGTAAAAGTACTTATCTTTTGCTGTAATATATCATCGAAACATAAAAACACTATTATCGCATCCTAATTCTTTTGTAGTCTCTCCTCATGTCTGGTAGTGCTTGATATGCGATGGAATAACCTGTTCCAGTTGTGCAGCATGTATCGAAAGTGTTTCATGACAGCTATATGGCAGCCAAAGTCATTTGAAATGCTGCGAAGTCATTCGAAGTGTCACGAAATAGTTCAAAATAGTTCGAAGTTGTCCGAAGTCATGCAAAATAGTTCAAAAATAATTCAAAGTCGATTTCATGGCATTTGTAGTGGTTCGGAGTGCGTGTTGTAATGTCTCAATATGAGTGGGAATCTTCTCCAGACCTTAGCATGCACAGTGGACCTATCACTGGTAGTGCTCAATATGCAACTAAATGGTTTGTTCCAGATGTGCAGCGTGTATTGAAAGTGTTTCAAGACAGCTATATGGTGATAGGTCCACTACACACTTTAAGGTCTGGAGAACAGTTTCACTCGTATCAAGACATTACGACAGACATTACGAATCACTAAGAACGCCATGAAATCAACTTCAAACCATTTTTGCATGATTTCACACTATTTTGGACAACTTCGAGCTACTTCGAATTATTTCGCAACATTTAAAATGACTTCGCAGTACTTCGAATGACTTCGGCGGCCATATAGTTGTCCTCAAACACTTTTGATACACGTTGTACATTTGGAATAAGCCAACTCGCCGCATATCGAGCACTACCGGACACGAGGAGAGAGTACAAGAGAGTTAGAATGCAATAAGTGCGTTTTTGTGTTTCATTGACATACTTTTACTATATGGGAACACTGTATGTTTCATCATTTATCATTTCTCATTTATTTTTGATCTACAAAGTCCTCATTGTATGATATATTTGCCTCATGTTTTACACATGTTCTTATTTTTTTTTTAGTACTATCTCTTCATTTTGTATATAGACTTGTATTAGTTAGTTGGAACAACAATAGTAATGGGGAACAGCACAAGTTACCCTCACAGTTATCGTCTGACTTAAGAGCCATTCTCTTGAGTCTTAGTTCGCATCATATCTCTAAGTTCTGCGAAATATCATGGAATTCTTCTAAAAACTATCATATTCGCTCTCTGTTTTATTACCCATTGCCTACCGCCATTCGACAAACACTTCACATTTGTTAAACTCGCTCTTCGATATACCTCGAATCTTTTCGAACTTATTCAAACTTCTTTGGACTACTTCGCACGACTTCGAACCTCTTCGAACCTTTTTCAAACCTATTTCGCACATCTTCGAACCTCTTTCGAACTATTTTGAACACCTTCGTACGCCTATACAGACTATTATCCACAGCCCTTACCATTTCACATCACTAAACATTACGCTTTGGTCTCAGCGGTGATATTTAGTACCACCTCGCACCCTTCCTCTGGCCTGTGTTATACCATCCGAAGCCATTAGTAGGTTTTGTTTGGGTTTCCGGGTTGAGTATCATCAACGGTGGCTGATGTCATTTGAAATGCTGCAAAGTCATTCGTAGTGTCGCGAAATTGTTTGAAGTCAATTTTGTGGCGTTCGTAGCGATTCAGAGTGTGTGTCATAATGTCTTGATACGATTAGATCCTTCTCCAGACCTTATAGTGCGCAGTGGACCTATCAATGGATGCATACAGTCCGAAGTGAGTATATGTGGAGGGAAAGCCTTTGAAGTTGGTAGAAGCAGTGAACTTGAACTCGATGATTTCAGTGGTGGAAGGTGGGAACATGTGTGGTATAGCAAAAGTAGACCTGTCCAATAAGGAATCCATCTGAAAAACCTCATTCAAGTACATATTATGACTGTCTGGATGCCGACGAATGAACCGACTAGGCTGAATGAGCTCGAGCACCCCAAACAATTGAAATAAAGGATTCCTTGGAGAAGACATCCTTGAAGTCATGCAGGTGAGGAAGCACAGAGTCAGTGAAAGATTTGGGTGCATTGTTATTGTGGAAGACCTCTGTGAGGCGCTGGGAGACGTTCAAAGTGGCATGCACCTCATGTGAAGGGTTATAGTGGTGTAGAAAATTTGGTCACCTTCCTCAATCTGCTCCACCTCCTCTTCATCATCATCAGAGTAGGTTGCAATATCTGGAACATCTTCCAAGTCCATATCAGGCAGGGGCAGTGGATCAGCATGACATTTTCAAGTATGCTGCAACAGTACCTTTTGCCCTCAGCATTCCTGTCTGCCTTCAGTGAAGCAAGTACAACAATGAGAAGGACAATGACTTATAATAACTTCACCTGTTACCCAGTTGACCTCAGGATTATGGTCATGAAGCCATGGATAGCCCAAGATTGCCTCCTGTTTCCCCAGTTGGGTCACAGAAAAGAGAGCCCATTTATTGTGGTCCTTGTAGTGGAGGACTAAGTCTACAACCTTTCAAATCATGCCAGCTTCATTTGGGAAATTGTCCACATTGTAGACAGGTGGGTCGAGACAGTGCATGGGTGTTAAGTCATTTTTGTTTGTCTAGGTGAGAGTCAATGAAAAGGCCCATGGCATCCAAGTCCAGAAGAGCAGTGACACTGAGAACTTGCCCTGTATCTGTAGTCTGCAGCTCAATTTTCAATTCTAATGATCGCTGGGAGAGTGTGGATGCCACAATGTACTTGCATGGTAGCTTGCACTCCCAAGATTTTAATCTTGGAAGAGGAGGAGTAGGAGTAGTGTTTGAAAGTCTAGTCTGGTCTGGTTTTTTAACCACCTCGTGGTGCAACTGTGAACCAGACTGGTTCATGTATTTCAAAATTTATATGCAACCACAGACTGGACTGGTCAGGACTGACTATCTAATACAAATTATAAACTAAAGTAAACTCAAATATCACTCACAAATAAGTGAGCCCATAATAAAATAAAATAAAAATGTGAGTCCCTACCTCACAGGATGTGCAAGGTAGGGGGAGGGGGAGGGGGTCTAGCCTGAAAAAGCCCCCTTCTGTGAAGTGAGTGCCCTCAGGGAAGGCCCTTGTTGGTTGTCTGTTCATTGTTGTCTGTCATTGCATTTTCATTGTCTATTATGGTCCCCATTGTCAACATCAGCACCCCCATCTCCCCCTGCAAGCAGTGGGTCACAGGCAGGTGGTGCTGTGGTTGTGGTCAAATGTGGGGCCATCATCAAGCTGTTGGGCATTGTCAGTGGTAACATGGCAGGTTTATGAGGTGGTAAGGGTGCTTACCTTATGATTACCCCCTCTTGCAGGACTCCTGACCCTCTCCCACCATCATTTCAGCTCCCTGTTAATCATTGCACTTCCTGTTTGTATGGGGAGGTGCCATAGGTGCAGGGTCATCATTTTCTCTTGAAGAGAGCACTGATGATCCACCCCATGAGCAGTGGCTCATGAGGCTGGATATTGATGCTGGATCATTGTTGTCACCATTCATCAGCCAGCCCAGTTGTCCATGGGTGTTGAAGACCACCCCACGAGCAGTGGCTCATGAGGCTGGGGTAGTGGGGTCATTGTTATACTTAAACCTACAAAAAAGGCAAAGAACAACATTAATAGAAAAGAGAATAACAAAAACAAGAAAAAAGACTTAATTATAATGTGGTGGAGCAATCTTCAACACAGGTGTTGGTTGTCAAGCACATAGAACACAAGTGACATGGCAGGTTTGCAGCCACTATGCACTGTGTGCAGTGGTTTAAGGGGCATTGGAGGTCATCGACATGGCCATTTGTGGAGTGGTGGTAGTGGAGACAGAGTGAGCATGGTGAGTTGTTGATGTGGCCATTTGTAGAGTAATGGTGGAGTGAGCATGGTGAATCTGTGGTGGCTGTCGGAAGTCATGCCACTTGGTTTTTTGGGAGCACAAGAATGACCAAATAATCCATGCACTGACAACAGGTATATAAGCACTTGTGAAATGAATGATATTCCCCTGGGCTTGCCATCTCACCTGTAAATAAGAGGGGTAATATAGTATCAATAGTATTTATTTTAATTTAAAATGTAGTATACATATGGTATTATATTTTTATACCTTGCAAGCTTGATGCACCAAAAGTCCAGTCCCCAACTGGTTGCAGTTGGTTTGTGGGTGGTCTACTAAGATGTTCTACCATAAATGAACCATAAACCAGACTTGTGAGAATGTCAGGGCAACCACTACCAATGGTCCAATTGTGATCAGTCCAGTTCGGTTCAGTCTACGGTCTTTTTTCAGTCTGATAGATTGGACTTTCAAGTAGGTGGAGTAGGTGTGACTTCCATTGAGCCGAGGGATTTAGAAAGTGAATTGGTCATGAAGTGAAGTTCTTCCTCTGGTAGGTCGACCAGCAGGACATTGAAGCAGTTACTGGTGGGCAGCAAAGGCAGACAGTTGGAGGGATTGGGGGCATGTGTGGCAGTGGTAGCATAGAGTGTAGTGTTAAAAGCTGCATTCATGAGTCAGTTCTCATTGCAGAGAGAAGCAGCTTTGTACCAAGCATCAATATTGTCATCAGCTAAGTGCCCCTTCAACATCTGTGCAATCTGATTCTGACCCTTTCAATTGAGACCACAACAAAATTTAACCACCACTGGTAACCCACTCCCATATCCCATCATGTCCATTAAATCCCTAAACTCATCAATATAGTTGTCTACAGATTGGTATGCTTGGTAATACAAGGATGACTCAGGGTGCATGGCAGCTCAGGAGAGGGCAGAAATGTTGTACAAACTCCTCTCAAAAGTCACCCCAAGAGGAGAAAGAGAGGGAACTGAGTTTTTGGGCTGGGTGCAAAATGCAGTCAACATAGAGGTAGGCACACTCAGACTTCATGTGTGTGAAGGCCCAATAAATGTTTGCCGTGTCATCTAGGAACTGATTAGAACAAGGACTGATGTATAACTTACAGGAGTTGAGGAAAGAATGCCCATGAGAGATGGTTTAATCTGTGTGCCAGCAGTATTAGGTAGAGCACTGATGCTGGGTGCAGTTGTGATTGAAATAAATGGAATATTAGGGTGAGGGACTAAGCTGTAGGGTATTAACAAAGCTTTTAATAAATGATTTGACTGATTCAATTCGTGCATGCAATCTGGTAATGGCGCCTTCGAGCGCTTTGACATGTTTTTGGGCATCCATGGTGTGTGCAGCACAGTGAGCAGAGATAAGTGTGCACTTAAGGTGGGGGTGTCCATCACATCCTGGTTAATGTTCTATATGCACAGAAAATGTTATATTTATAGTGTGCTTTGATTCTGGGCCTAGGAAGAGAGTTTTCTACTGTAAGGGCAACCTCAAAGCCTCACTTAATAGTGAGCTAACAGAGGGGAATCCAAAGTTAATATTATACTACATAATACAGACACTTCAGGCATGCCTAACAGAGAGGAATCCAAAGAGAAAACTCTAAGGACCCATCTATCGATGACCAGTATATGTGATAGACCCGAAAATTGAATATAGGCTAAAAATAGCAAAAGGGCAGAAATAGGCAGATTAGGCTGTGGAATGATGTCACCTTGATGGGTAAACATCCAGAAGGGGTCCTTCCTCAAAGAATAGAACTGTCAACATGTACCAACATGGGAAAAACCAAAAAATAATCATAAAATAGAACTAAAATCATAGAAAATCATAGAAAATGCAGAATAGGGTGAAATAAAATATAAGAAAATACAGGATGAACACAGAAAATTGCCCAGATGCCTGGGATGTCTCCCCTTCCCCTTACATTGACTGGAGCTCACCGTCGAAGGCATTGATATTGAATGCTGGATATATCACCCCTGCCATAATGTAAGATTTCAAACATGGTTGAAAATATTACTTTGATCACAAAAAGGTGGATGACAAGGACCAAGTGTGCAAAATTTTAGGGTGCCTCTGGGACAAGAGGATCTGTGACTGGATCCATGGTGATCATAAATGTTTACTAGAACTATCCTTTGCTGAATTAATGAGTGAACTATGAAAGAACTACTTTGGACCAGATTGGGAGGACTGTATCAGGTGAGAGATTCTTGCCATGATGTTGAAAGAGAATGGGGTCTTTTGGAACTGGTTCTCACATCTGCAGACCCAGAATGCACTTCTCCAGTAGATGAACCTTTCATTCAACTGACAAGGCATCATGAGACAAGGTGGAGGCATCCTTACCAAGCAAACTATCCTGTAGATGCTGAGACAAGAAGGTGAAAAAAGAAAATGATCTGTAAGCATGGGCCTGGGAGGTCAAATGTATTGATGAAGGATGCCACACCAAACTGAAACACACTATGGACCTCACTGAAGCATATATCCATGAACATCACCAACAACTGGGACCATCTTCTTCCAACAACCTTGCTCACTTGGGATCTAACACAAGCTCAAACCAGAACATGCATCCAGGTCATGCCACCCAAAACAGTACAAAAACCACCTTGCTGCCACTGACCTGAGCATAATAAACTTAACATGAAGGATGGCTGCAGGAAGTGCCACTGTCTATGTATATGTCAGCCACATCTTGACCAACTGTCCCTACCATTTCCCCAATGCTGCAACTTACACTGGTCTCATTGACCACAACAATCCTAAAGTGCCTGCTCCAGTTCTTCTCACCATTCTATTGATCAACTCAAACACTGTGAATAATGGTTTACCCTCTAGTGGCTGCACCAACTCTAAGAACAAAAACACAAGCCATTTAGTGGCCATGTTTTTTTGGGTCCTGGGCAGAGGAGCCTGCTGCAGGTTTCTCAATGGTGGCCTCATCTGCTCTGGGCAATGGGTCAGACAGCAAGCTGGATGACACTTCCAAGGTAAGCAAACCCTTCTGTTCTCACCACTCATGGAGGAAGGGTGCCATTAATGGACCTGCTGTGGATATTCCTGCTGTTTTATCTATGCTGATGGACTGTGGGTCCCACTTGGTACTTATTTCACCAGAATTAGTTGATCATCTTGGATTGTGCCACTGCCATTTACACTGTCCCAAAGCTGTTGATATTGCTGTTGATAGACCTGTTTGCTGAAAGAAGACATTGTTGACTGAATATGATTTTTTGGGCAACATGCTGTCCATTTTGAGTGATAAGGATAATTTTTCTTTTTCCTCTGACATAACATCCACCAGCTGCATCCCATCTCCCCAACAAAATAAGATTGTTTCATGTTCCATGCATAAAGCATAGCATGAGTGCACCCATGTGTGACCCAGTGATAGGTCCCCAGCACAGTTCGAGCACCAATACATCAGTTTTCGCATTTTCAATTGACTCAGAATGCTTTGTACAGCTCAGAATATACACTTGGAACACCTTCAATGACTTCTGAACCAATTTCAAGCAATATCGCAGCTATATCAGCCTTTGAACAAGTCCGAAAAAACTTCAGAAATTTTCGAAAAACATCTTCAGACACAGTATTTCCTATTTGAACAATTTCTGGACACATGCTGGACACATGGAGCACTATTTCAAGTATATTGAACACATTTTGACTGCATGTGCATGCATACAATCAGTACGAAGCAGTTTCCGATGTTTTATGCAATTTATAACAAGGACAGTCCATTTTGATGTTTCAATGATATATTGAAGCAATACGACAAGAACTTTTACTATACTGGGACAATGTACGTTTCATTTATTATCATTTCTCATTTGTTTTATGTTTTACAATACCTTTATTTGCTGTCCATACTGCCTCATGTTTTCCACATGTTATTGTTTCCTTTTTAGTACTATTCCTTCAAAATATATATAGACTTGTATTAGTTACTTAGAACAACAGAGAAGAAGTTACCCTCTCACTTATCATCTAATTTAAGAGCTGTTCTCTTGAGTCTCAGCCTCGTGTCATATCTCTAAGTTCTGCGAAATATTGTGAACTTCCTCGAACTTTCATATTCATTCCTCAACTCATCACATATTGCCTATTGTTCCTCAGAAAACACTTTCATTTGCTATACTCATCTTTCTATATACCTCAAACCACTTCAGACATCTTTGACCTTCCTCGAAACTACTTCGAACCTTTTCAAACCCTTTTGAACCTTCTTCAAACTATCTCACACATCTTCAAACCTATTTCGATTTCTTTCAAACCTCTTCATACACCTTTAAAATTTATTCGCAACACACCTTGTCATTTCACATCACTCACTACAGCCTTTGTGTATCAGTGGTGATATTTAGTACCACCTCGCACCCTTCCTTTAGCCTGTGTGATACTACTTAGGCCTTTTAACAGGTTTTTGTTAGGTTTCCAGGTCGAGTATCATCACCGGATCAAAACTCATAAGTATTCTTGCATAGAAAACCCTTACTTGGATCTGCATGAGTATTTTCCCATGGATGACCCAGATCTGTGAATGTAAAATTCATGGGTATCAAGTACTTATGGGTAGATATAGTAGGGACAAGTACTCACAGGTAACCCATGGGTACCTGTCTGTTAATTTGTACAAGTAGATAGAATATATAACAATACTACAAGTTAGATTTGAGTTAGGTTACTATCTGAATGAGTCAGGGTTTGTGGCACTGTAATTCAGTAATGCCTTGATGGTTCCCTGGATAACCTTGTATTCTACACTGTAAGGGAAAAAAAATGCATTCCAGGCATTTGGGCAATTTGCTGTGTTCATCCCATATTTTTTTATATTTTATTTCATATTATTCTGCCTTTTCTATGATTTTCTATGATTTTATTCCTATTTTATTATTATATTTCGGTTTTTTCCATTTTGGTACATGTTGATAGTTCCATTCTTAGAAGTGGGACCCCTTCTAGATGTTTACCCATCAAGGTGACATCATCCCACAGCTTGATCTGCCTATTTCTGCCTTTTTGCTATTTTTAGCTTACTATTTGATTTTTGGCTCTATCACATATACTGGGCATCGACAGATGGGTCCTTATAGTTTTCTCTTTGGATTTCCCTCTGTTAGGTGCACCTAAAATGTCTGTATTATGTAGTGTAATATTAACTGTGGATTCCCCTCTTTTAGCTCACTATTAAGTGAGGCTTTGAGGTTGCCCTTACAGTAGAAAACTCTTTCTTAAGGCTCGGAATCTCAGATACTCTGCCAAGATAGCAGGTATGGAGTAAAAGATGACTTCCAGAGCTCCACAGACTCCCTACACACTGTCGCAAACACTCCTGCCTTTAGTGCACACTGTTTTTCACCCGATCCGCCACCTAGCACCATGAATGCCCCAGAGCACAACGATGTGCTTGAAGGCGACATTGCTGGAATTTATGCGCAAATTGATACACTCACATCTACCATTGAAACCTTTGTTAAAACCCTCTAGTCGAACCCCACACTGCCCATTGTGACCCCCAGCATGCCAAGCATGCACATGCTGCCCAATGTGCACCCAAGCGAAGATGCACACATTAAATCTGCACCCCCTGCTGAGTTCAATGGTGCACATTTCCAGGGGCATGCCTCCTTCAATTCCTGCAAGTTGTACATTAGTCTACACCCAAACCAATTTGTGGATGATGCCATTAAAATTTATTGGGCCCTCACGTACATAAAATCTGAGCATGCCTATCTCTACATTGACCATATATTATGCCAAACCAAGGAGCATGGCTCCCTTCCATTCTCCACCTGTGGGGACTTTTGTGATGAGTTCATACGACACCTCTGCCCCCTCAATGAGTGCAAATGAGCTGTAACGCGCCTTGAATCTACTTTCTACTATAAAGCGCATCGATCTGTGGATGACTACATCAACAAATTTTGAGACTTGGTGTACATGGCAAGGTATGGGAGTGGATTGCCCATGGTGGTGAAGTTTCGTTGAGATCTTAACTAGGAAATTCAGGACCAGATTGCACAGATGTTGGAGGGATGCCCAGCAGATGATGATATAAATGCTTGGTATGAGGCTGCCTCACTCTGTGATGAGAACCGACTCACAAATGTGGCATTTACTGCAGCCTTCTGCACTCCCACCACCATCCATGCACTGCACACCTTTAATCGAGCACTCCCTCATTCCAATCCCATCCCTATGTGCCAACCCACAGCATTGAGCTCCAACACCCCCACTCCAATGGATGTCGATGCAGCCCATAGTCAAGCTTGCAAGCTAGACCTCTGCTACTGCTGTGGGGAAACCGGACACATGGCTTAAAATTGTCCCCACCACCAAGACATCTGTAAACTCATGCCTGAAGGACAAGACAAGCTTCTCCAAGACCTGTTGGCACTGGCAGATGTTGAAGGCCTGGATAAAGAGGAAGTTAAAGAGGAAGAGACAGAGAAACAGGATTTCTCTGCCTGCAACGAGTAAACAGTACACCCTAATTGCATGTCCATAACCACTTTGAAGTTCTGTCTGTTGATTCACTAGAGGATAAATCTTATTCTATAACCGTTCCTTCTCCAGACCCCTCTGAAGTGGCTAAAGATGTACCTACCCCTTCCTCCCTTTCCCTCCCTCTATCCAAACTAAAATCTTGGGAGCGTAAGCTACCACGCAAGTACATTGTGGCATCCACCCCTTTCCAACAATCCCTAGAATTGAAGATTGAGCTGCAGACCACAGATACAGGGCAAGTACTCGGTGTCTCTGCTCTTTTGGACTCGGGTGCCATGGGCCTTTTCATTGATTTGCACCTGGTTCAACAAAAACAACTTGATATCTGCTCACTATCTCAACCCATACCTGTCTACAATGTGAATGGCTCCCCAAATGAAGCTGGGGTGATTCGAGAGGTTGTCGACCTAGTCCTCCAGTACAAAAATCATAGTGAATGGGCTGTCTTTACAGTGACCCAACTGGGGAATCAGGAGGCAATTTTAGGCTACCCATGGCTTCATGACCATAATCCTGAGGCTGATTGGGTGACAGGTGAAGTTGTGATGAGTCATTGTCCCTCTCATTGTCATACTTGCTTCACTGAAGGCAGACAGGAACATCGAGGGCGAAAGATCCTCTTACAGCGCACTCGAAAATGTCATGCTGGTCCAATGCCTGTGGCTGATGTGTACTTGGAAGATGTCCCAGATCTTGTGCCTGACTCTGACAATGATGAAGAGGAGGTGGAGGAGATTGAGGAAGGTGACTGAATTTTCTACACGGCTATTAACCCTTCACATGAGGTGTGTGCCACCTTGAATGTCTCCCAGTGTCTCACAACGGCCTTTCATAACAACAGTGCACCCAAATCCTTCAGTGACTCCATACTCCCTCACCTGCATAACTTTGAGGATGTCTTCTCCAAGGAATCCTTCAACTCACTTTCTAACCATAAGCTGTGGGATCATGCAATTGAGCTCATGCTGGGTGCCACACCCTCTTCCTGCAAGGTCTACCCCCTCTCCCCTGAAGAACAATGACAACTGGACAAGTTCATTGATGAACACTTGGCTTCAGGTTGTACCCGCCCTTCCAAATTACCCATGGACTCACCCTTTTTATTTGTCAAGAAGAAGGATGGGTCCCTTCGACTGTTCAAGACTATCAATGCCTCAACAACATCACAGTCAAAAATTGTTATCTGCTACCCCTCATATCTGAACTCATCAACCAACTCCACGGGGCACATTACTTTACCAAGCTCGATGTCCATTGGGGTTACAACAATGTGGAGATAAAGAAAGGGGATGAGTGGAAGGCAGCTTTCCACATGAACCATGGTCTTTTTGAACCGCTTGTCATGTTCTTTGGTCTCACTAATAGTTCTGCCATTTTTCAGACCAATGATGAACAACATCTTCCACAATCTCATACTGGAATATATTGTCTGTGTCTACCTTGATGACATCTTTATCTTTACTTGGGACCTCAATGAAAATCGTCGAATCATGCACCTGGTACTGGAGTGACTTCAGTGGCACAAACTCTATCTTTGTCACAACAAGTGAGAGTTTGAGAAGACACAAATCGAGTACTTGGGCCTGATTATTTGGGATGGACAGGTGGAGATGGATCTGGTTAAGGTTGCTGGGGTTACAACCTGGCCCATGCCCACAAACAAGAAAGAGGTGCAGTCTTTCCTGGGCTTTATCAACTTCTATCAGTGCTTTATTAAAGATTTTTCTCACCATGCCCACCCGCTATTTGACCTCACTGGCAAGGAGGGATGGAAGTGGGGGAATGCGCAGCAGAAGGCATTCAAGAAGCTCAAAGAGATGGTCACTTCCACTCCAATCCTCACCTTTGCTGATGACTCATGTCCCTTCCATGTAGAAGCTGACAGTTTTGGACTTTGCAATGGGCACAGTACTGTCCCAACAATCTCCCGAAGACCAGAAGTGGCACCCCATTGCCTTCTACTTGAAGAGTCTCAGTGCTGTGGAATGCAATTATGAGATCTACGACAAGGAGATGCTGGCAATAATGTGGGTGTTGGAGGAGTGGCAGCATTTGCTGGAGGATGCTCAACACAGGGTTGAGATCTGGATGGACCACAAGAACCTCAAGTACTTCATGACCACCAAGAAACTTGATCATTGCCAAGCCCACTGGTCCCTTTACCTCTCCAGGTTAGACTTTTCCCTACATCATTAGCCAGGTTGCAGCATGGGGATGACTGATGCCCTCTCCCACTGTCTGGATCATGGGGATGGGAGCAATGACAATCATGGTATCATTTTGTTGCAACCTGATCTGTTCACAGTCTGTGCACTAGATCATGCGAACCATAGCGGTTTACACAAGGATGCTGTGGCTCTGGCAGTGAAGGAGCTGAGGAAGGGATCCATGGCTTCGCTTCATGCAGCAGAGTGGGCAGAAAAGGATGACATCCTGTACTTCCATGACCACACCTACATTCCTAATGACCTCCAGCTGTGATGATGACTTATTGCTCAGCACCAGGACTCACTCATTTCTGGTCACCCTAGATGTTGGAAGACACTAGAGCTCATATTACAGAATTATTGGTGGCTTCAGATGTCTTGACTCATTGGTCAGTACTGTCATACCTGTGATCTCTGCTTATGCACAAATATGCCACAGCGCAAACCCATGAGTGAGTTACACCCCCTCCCAGTCCCAGAGAATCGTTGGGACATTGTCAGTGTGGACTTCATGGTAGAACTACCAGAGTCCAATGGGTTTGATGTGGTAATGTGTATAGTTGACTCTGCTGGGAAGCAAGCTCATTTTATCCCCACCCATATGACTGTCACCACACTCAGAGTGGCTCAACTCTACTTGTGCCATGTATGGAAGCTCCATGGATTGCCTGGTGCATTCCTTTGTGACCGAGGACCCCAATTCGTTGCAGAGTTCACCTGGGAGCTGTACCACCTGCTGGGGATCAAACTCCTCCCTTCGACTGCCTACCATCCACAGACAGACAGACAGAAAGAGCAAGTCAACCAAGAACTGGAGCAATACATCTGCATCTTTGTCAATGAGCGACAGAATGATTGGGAAGATCTCCTCCCCATGGCCAAGTTTAAATCCAACAGTCACATCCACTCTTCCACTTAACAAACCCCCTTCCTCCTTGACACAAAGCGACACCCATGCATGGGCTTCAAAATTTGACAACCACCCTCGCACTTGGAGGTGGTGAATGAGTATACAGAGCTGATGAAGGACACCTTGGAGGAGGTGAAGTCAGCCTTGGCCAAGGCAAAGGATGACATGGCACACTTCTACAACCAGCGTCACTTGCCAACACCCACATATAAGGTTGGTGATTGTGTCTATCTCAACTCTAGTGACATTTCCACCACATGTCCATCCAAGAAACTTGCCTACCATTTTCTTGGAAATCACTAGACACATCAGGTCGCATGCCTATTGCCTATGGTTACCACAGTCGATGTCCAGACTCCACCTTGTCTTCCATGTTGTAAAGCTGCTGCCTGCCCCCACAGAGCCATTCCCTGGATGCATAACATGACCGCCTCCACTGCCTACAGTCATGGAGGGCAAACTACAGTATGAGGTCAAGTCCATCTTAGACAGTCACTTACATCAAGGGAAACTTGAATACCTGGTACACTGGAAGGGTTATGGGTATGAGGAGAACTCCTGGGTCACAGAATCCAATGTGAACACCCCATGACTGGTCAGAGAGTTCCACTGGCAACATTCCTCTGCACCTCAGTGTATCCAAGCATCCAACTTTGGGCAAATACGGTTTTGAATGCATCAAGGCAATGGATCATAGAAAGGGGGTGATGTAAGTGAAAAGAAAGGTGCCCCAGGCATCTGGGCAATTTTCTGTGTTCGTCCCATATTTCTTTATATTTTATTTCACCCTATTCTGCCTTTTCTATGATTGTTTATGATTTTATTCCTATTTTATTATTATATTTCAGTTTTTCCATGTTGGTACATATTGACAGTTCTATTCTTAGAAGCAGGACCCCTTCTGGAGGTTTACCCATCAAGGTGACATCATCCCACAGCTTGATCTGCCTATTTCTGCCTTTTTGCCATTTTTAGCTTACTATTTGATTTTTGGCTCTATCACATATACTGGGCATCGACAGATGGGTCCTTATAGTTTTCTCTTTGGATTCCCCTCTGTTAGGTATACCTAAAATGTCTGTATTATGTAGTGTAATATTAACTCTGGATTCCCCTCTGTTAGCTCACTATTAAGTGAGGCTTTGAGGTTGCCCTTACATACACTGTATATCTATAATCTTCCAAAAGCACTAGTTGAATGGTGCAGCCATTATTTTATACCAACCACCCCTTCTTCCTCATTCCTGTTAAAAACCCACACCATCATAACTCAATAATGGTGTAGCTGTTCCTTTAGTAAACTGGGATTATACATTGTACATAGTATATCTATGTTCTTCCCAAATAAATAGTTTAATTGTGCAACCATTATTTTATATCAACCACCCCTTCCTCCTCATTCCTCTGTACAACCTGCAGCATCATAACTCAATAATGGTTTAACCTTTCCTTTCGTAAACTGCAATTCTACATTGCACATCACATAGTATATCCACATTCTCCCTAAATCAATACTTTAATGGTGTAACCAGTATTCTATACCAACCATCCCTTCCTCCTCATTCCTCTCAAAAACCAGCAACATCATAAATTAACAACTGTGAAACCATGCCTTTCATAAACCTGTATTCTACATTGTACATGGTATTTTTACATATTCTCCAAAGTACTAGCTGAATGGTAGAGCTGTTCATTTATAATAAACACCCTTCCTCCTCATTCAGCTAAAAATCCCTTAGC
This sequence comes from Tricholoma bakamatsutake, assembly GCA_029959215.1. Classification (NCBI taxonomy): domain Eukaryota; kingdom Fungi; phylum Basidiomycota; class Agaricomycetes; order Agaricales; family Tricholomataceae; genus Tricholoma; species Tricholoma bakamatsutake. The sequence goes on along the minus strand of CP114860.1, from coordinate 11,623,140 downwards.
ACTAACTCAGTAAAGCACAACCATTCCTTTCAAAAATTAGCAATGAACAGGGTATATGATATATCAACATGATCCCCAATGAAATAATTTAATGGTGCAGCTGTTCACTTATAGTAAATACCCCTTTCTCCTTATTTCTTTCAAAAACCCAGAGCAGTGTAATTGTATAACACTTTAGTGATACCTTTCATAAACTGGGATTCTACATGGTATATGGTATATTTACACACTCCCCAAACCACCAGTTGATAGGTGGATTGGTTCATGCACAAGTACTTATGGTCTCCAAAATTGATACCCAGATCCTTAGGGATCAGATCCCATGGATGACCTGGAGCCACAAGTGTACATACCCACTCGTATTCCCACAGTTCAACCCACAGGTACTTGTGAGTGACCCAGACTCATGCTATGCCTTATCCAGGCACACATAGAACATTTTGCAAAAGGAGATTAAATTTCTGACTGCTGCATGTTGAAACAAGTTCAACAGTTCCTTGGTTACCTATAGCTGCTTTATTATCCCCTACTCCTGTTACAGAACCCTTTCCCAAAGGAGTATAGGAGGTGAAAGCTTCACATTGATAAGTTATGTGAGAAGTAGCTGCAGTGTTGGCCAACCAATTGTAGAGGACCAAGTGCTCATCAATTTCTTCTGCATTACATTCCTCGAACATATCAAACTTGTAGCATTCTTTGTCCACTGTAAAAGCAATTTCTTCTTCTCCCAAATTTGGTTCTTCCATTCCTTTCCCTTTTCCTTCAGTCTTCCCCTTGTTCTTCTTCTCCAACCGACATTCCTTAGCTGTATGACCAGGCTTCCCACAGTTTGAACACTTTTTCACCTGTACTTTGTGGCATTTGGTCATCCAGTATCCCAGGTGCCTACAATGATCACAATATGGATGGATACTTGATTTCCAGTTGGAAAGTCGAGCCTCAAGAGATTTACCAGGTCCAGGAGCCCTGGAGGTTCACACCAGGTTAATGCTCCCCATTATTATTCCCATTAGTAGCTCTGGTTTGTATTCCTCCCATAAAAGACCAATGAGAGCATCTGAGGACATTTGCCACTTCAGATCAGGGTCATTAGGATCATTTGCATTCCCATTGTAAGGTTCTACAAAGGTTAGATAATCCCATCATTTTGTTCCCACAAAACGGTCGTCCCATATGTTGTGCGCATCGTCCCATCAATCACCACCAATCAATCACCGATCTCAGCTGAAAAACTCCCCCATTTAGCTTGCCATCACTCCCACAAAACGGTCGTAATATATGTAGTAGACGAGCTTATGACCCATGCCTTTGTCATGGCATTCGCTCGCCTTGCTCGCTCAGCCTGACACCGGCATGGGCCAGCTCGCATATATGTAACACAATGCTTAATCCCACTACAGTTACTCAATGACCAAAATGGTCATAGCATATGTAATGAATTACACTCCTTTGCTTTGAGCTGCTCCAGACACTCTTTTTATACAAAACCATGTCCATTTTGAACCGAACTCGCCCTGCTTTTATTCCTTCCTCGTCTTCAAAGAGCCTTTGCTTTCAGCTACTCCAGACACTCTTTTTATACAAAACCATGTCCATTTTGAACCAAACTCGCCCTGCTTTTATTCCTTCCTCGTCTTCAAAGAGCCTTTGCTTTGAGCTGCTCCAGACACTCTTTTTATACAAAACCATGTCCATTTTGAACCAAACTCGCCCTGTTTTTATTCCTTCCTCGTTATACAAAACCATGTCCATTTTGAACCAAACTTGCCCTGCTTTTATTCCTTCCTCGTCTTCAAAGAGCCTTTGCTTTCAGCTACTCCAGACACTCTTTTTATACAAAACCATGTCCATTTTGAACCAAACTCGCCCTGCTTTTATTCCTTCCTCGTCTTCAAAGAGAGATTCTTTTGATCTTCTTGATTGACTTGGTATTGCCTTGTATTAAGGTGTTATTGACATTATTAATTGACTTGTTATATTGACTTTACTACAAACTTGTTGCTAATATCATTACAAACTTTTAATGACTTGTTATTGACTTTATTACAAATTTGTATTCACTTGTTATTGACTTGTTATTGACATCATTAGAAACTTGTATTGATCTGTTATTGACATTATTACAAACTTTTATTGACTTGTTAAGGTTTACTAACCTGCCCTAAAGTTTTCTCACAATAAATTTTTCAACCATTTGATTCAATCCCAGTACAATCCAAATCTAATTCTAATTCTAATTCTAAATCTAAATCTAAATCCAAGTCTATGTTGATATCTATATTAGTTTCCAATTCCTGTAAATAATCTCTCAAGTTACTCACTTTTGCTAAACAACTCCATTCAACACTTCCTTGTATACCACATTGGCAGTTCTGTTATTTGGATTGTTTTCATTCAACAGCACCTTGATCCTTTCTCCAGATGTACACCTTGATAGTGCCACATATAGCTGCCCATGTGAGAACACTGGTGTCTGCAAGTCCAAGCCAACATGGGATACTGATTGGCCTTGTGACTTGTTAATAGTCATAGCAAATGCCAAGCGAACTGGAAATTGATGTCGACGGAGTGGTAATGGCAAGGTCTCTGCCGAAGGCTCCAATGTGATCTGAGGAATAAAAACGATATTTTCTGCAAACTGTGCATCTCCACTGATGATCCTGCACTTCAATACATGTGGTCTGGCTTCAAGGAGGATAAGTCGAGTTCCATTGCAAAGACCCATGGTGACATCCAGATTGCGTAGAAGCATGAGAGGACAGCCTATCTTAAGTGCCAGCCTGGAAAGAGGAAGGCCACTTGCTTTGATAGAGTTTAGATACTCTGCAGGATATGGCTGGTAGTTGTTTAACTCCTGCTCTCTGAATGAGACTGTATCAGCACTGTTGAAGACATGCTCTGGTCCAGGAAATCTGGCAAGGAGAAGAGAGTTGATGACATCGACATTGTCATTTGTGCAGGAGAGAATGGTCCTATCCAAATAGTACTGATCTGGCTTGTTCCCCTGCTCTATGCCTGGATATGTAGAGTTGATAAGGTGATCCATGGTATTTCCATGGCAGAGCATATTGTGTGGAATCTGTATAGTGTCTGCAGCATTGACTGTTGTGCCTGCACCGATGTGCAAGAGCCAGGCAGCATGTGCAGTGTTCTCTGGAGTTCTGTCAAGTCGCATATTCTCGGTCAAGTGATAGACAGTAATGCGTTGCCAGAGAGTGCTCCTTTTGATGGATGAAGCTATGATCTGTTCTCTAGTGCCCCTAGGAATAACAGGTAGGGTCTGTCTAAAGTCACCTCCAAACAAAACAGTGATTCCACCAAATGGAACATTCTTCTTCTTGAGATCATGCAAGGTGCAGTCTACTGCATCTGTGGCATATTTGTGCTGCATAGGAACTTCATCCCAGATGATGATAGAAGTTTGATCAAGGACCTGGTGCAAATCTGAACCTCGAAGTATTCTGCAAGTAGAGGTGTCATCGATTTCGATTGGGATTTTGAACATGGAATGTGCTGTGCAACCCCCTTCTAGAAGCAATGCAGCGATTCCAGATGATGCCACACAAAGAGCGATTTTTCCTTGAGTACGAACAGCAGCTGCGATGGTGTTGCAGACAAAGGTCTTTCCACAACCTCCAGCACTATGCAAGAACATGAGCTTTCCCTTGTTATTGTTGACAGAATCCATTGCAACATCAAAAACCTGTCTCTGCCTGTGATTGAAAAGCTGGAGATTGTGAGTGACAGTGATGGCCAACTCTTCAACATTGTAATCCCTCTGTTCCTGCAAAAGCCTATTGGCAGGAACATCAACGTGCCAATTTCCTTCAATGATGGGCATCTCTGGATAATCAGAAAGTTGTTTGCCTGATCTGATAAGGATCTGATTGATGAGATGCAAGCCATACATGTACACCTGATCATCTGTAAAGTCTGTATCTGGATAGATGGAAAGAAGCTTGACTCTGAGGTCATCACAAATGTGATGTTTGAACTGGTTCCAGAGGATGTCAGGTGATGTTGGATTGCAATGAAGAAGAATGGTGGCAAAGAGCAATCTGAGAGAGGAACCGAGCTGCATCTGTGATGCCTCTGTAAGACACTGGACCCATTCCTGGTCATCCTGCAAAAGACCCAATGCAACACAGGCCCGCTTGAATGTATTATGGATGACACCATTGACAGTGCACAAGTGCTGGAATGATGTTGCCCCTGTGACAACAGTAAGAAGGAGCCTGAGGTAGAACCTTTCTCCCTGGGCAGGAGAAGCAAAGTACATTCTGCCAATGGCAGGCTCGCCACGCCTTCTTGGGTTCCACTGCTTCTTGGTTGGATTGTAGACCCATGCTTGAGGAAAGTTCTGGTAGGTGACAGTACGTGCTGCTTCATATGTTCTGTTGGCTTCAAACCAAGCAGTGAGACGTGTGGTCTTGGCAGCAGGCCTGTCCAAAACCTCATCAATATTGTCTTCTGCATTGAAGTAGACAGTTTGTTGGTCCTCCAGATGGACAGGCAGACGATAAACATGAGGAGACTCTGCATGCATTCCAAATTCATTCATGTGCCAGCAGCTTTCCACAGATCCAATGTAACGTGCATCCAGATACTCCTTGACCTCATCTCTGTCTTGGTCGAGAATCTCAATCATGGTTCTGTCATGGCCTTTGTATATGTACTTGTGGATATACTTGACAGCCTCTACTGAAGAACAGATCTCGACGTTGATGTGACAGTTGTATCTGACAAATGAACCAAGTCATTAACCAATAAATATAATGTCAGATAAATGTTCCTTACTTTGCAGCCAAATAAGGATTGTGTGGGACGACATGTCTGTTATTATAGAGATAATTACGCTTCCTCACTGTTCTACCATTGTTGGGTCTGGCATAATCAGGATAATTGTTTGCAGTAAAGGAAGTTTGTTCTCTGAACTGCTTGGGATACCTCTTGCTGCACCTATTGTCGACCATGCATGAAGCGTTGGGTTTGTCATGACTGCAAGGACCATGAAGCATGCAGGTAGTTATAGTGTGATAGAGCATTGGCTGTGTGATAGGATCAGGAATCTGAGCAGACACAATGGAATCAACATCATGGGCATCACGGATTTTGTCAGCTGGATCGAGAAATATGAGGAGGTGCATATGTGGAAGGCCTCTCTTTTGAAACTCAATGGTATGGATGTGTGCCACCACTTTACCCAAAACACCATCCTTGACATCCTTGATCAATGCATTCTTTTTCTGTTCAAAGACACGTGCAACAATGTCTGGCCTGTCATAAGCTTCCTGCTTTTTTCCATGGGTGGTAAAACGTGGATTGGGTGATTCCTCCCACAACAGAGCTTCCTGGATTTCTGGCCACTGTGGATTGGCAGTCATGGTGAGAAAGAGATCTGGCTTGCCAAAAAAGCGACAAATGGCCATGGAATCCTGGAAAAGCTGATTCATTTGCCTTTCACTGCCTATATGGGTTGATGGAAGAATGATGTGACTCCCATGATCCTCTAGATTGATATTTTCATCCTGGTCACCCATGGCAGCATCTCTCAATCCAGCATACACATCAGCCCTAAGCTCCTTCTGGTGATGTCGGACCCAGTTTAACATATTCTGTTCAATAGATGCCCAAGCATCTACAACATACTGCTGCAAAAGATTTCTACCCCAAAACAATGGTGGCTGCTCTCCTGGCCTTGGATGCAACCGATAAGCATGGTAGCATCTCTGACTAACATTGGAAACTCTTCTGGCTCCATTTGCACCTTGGTGTGCAGGTATATCTGGGTGCCAACCATCTTCACCATGAGGAAAGAGCAAGACATAGTGCAGAGTTGAATAGGATGGATGCAACTGGCTGATACGCCTAAGCCCTCCCCCTCTCAGCCTGAGAACAATATCTCTGTGATTAGACCGTTCCTCAGAGCCATCACCTGGAATAATAGCTGCCACTTCATCATTGGCTGTAGGGAGATTATAGCGACGTAAATCCTGGGTTCTATCTGATCGCAGCCGTATGGAGACATTGTCCTGCTCTTCTGGAGGCTTTTCCCTCATGATCTGGAATGCCTGCTTGAATAAAGGCACATAAGGATGGGTGTTATTCAGCATGGCCTGCAGGTCTGTCATGATAACTGAGTTGAGATTATTGTTTCGCCGCTCCCGAATGTTGAGCTGTGCGATAGGATCATGAATATAGAGCTGTGCATAGGCTGCAGGCCGTCCAGGAGGTGGGAGAAGTGCTCCAGAAAGATGATGAAGATCGCCATGAATACGAAAGCTGTATACACCTGATGTACCCGTAACAGAATGGTCCACCTTGACACCTAAAGAAGTGAATGCAAATGCAGCATTGTACTGTCGGATATTTGTTTTAAATTCCTTAGAAAGAGGACTTTTGCCACACAACAGATCTCGCAATGTGGCAGGAGCAGGTCGGAAAGATGGCAGATGAACCTGTCCCTGCAAGCAGCAACTTCCAAATTTTGGCACAGCTCTGGTAGACCTGGACAGTTTTTCACAATCAAAATGCAAGGCATGGCAGTGTGGACACTCCACATTCATGGGTCCAAGTGAATGTCTGGGAATTGGCTCCTGATAAGGTGCACGACCAAGTGGTAATGGCCTTGCAGGTTGATGTGGAGGTAGAGGGACAGGCATAGGTGGAGGCAAAGGTGGCAACATTGGGGGATTCAGAAATGAAGCAGGCAGCAATGGTGAAGGAGATTGGGTGGGAGAAGGTGGCAATGATGGAACATGGAATATTGGGTCAGGCAGCAGTGGTGATGAAGATTGCGGAGGAGAAGATGGAAATTGTAGAGGATCTACCCTTCCAAACTGATCATAATCATCTGATGGCATAGGAGATGGTGGAAATTGTAAAGCAGTCACCCTTCCAAATCCATCATAATAATCTGATGGCAGGGGAGAAGGTGGAAATTGCAAAGAAGACTGGCTCCCATCATCATCATCAGATTCCTCATTCTCCATTTCCCTCCTCAAAGCAATCTCATTATTCCTCTGTTCTTCATACTCAGCAGCCAACAATGCAGCCATTTCCCTATCCATCTGAATTTGTTCTGCCTGTGCATCCACTTGAGCTCGATATTGATCAATCCGATCTCCAGACATATTGTTAGCTAATTGATCCAACCTCATCATTCATTGATGCAAGTTCCTGTCTGCAATGGATAGACGTTGTAGCTCCTCAGCCTCATCCATCTGTGCCTGCTCATCTGCAAGCTGTTCATTTCTCCACATCTGATGTATCCTGAGAGCCCATTCCTGATCGCGCCTGTTACGTTCTTGCAATGCAGCCTCTATATTAATATGTCTGGGTGGGTCATGATATCGTGGCTCAGCAGCTAAAGCAGCTTGCTGGGCAGCAGCCTGCCTCTCCAGCTCCTGTTCAGCCAGCTCATGCAATTGTTGATTGGCTGCTTCAGCTTCAGCAGCTTGCCTGTTCCTTTCCTGTTCAGCCAGCTGCTGCAATTGCCAGGTATGCTGCCTAGCTGCTTCAGCTTCAGCAGCTTGTCTTTGTGCATACTCCTCAGCTGCAGCAGCTTGCCTGTGCTGCTCTTGTTCAGCCAGCTGCTGCAATTGCCAATTATGCCACCTAGCTGCTTCCACTTCAGCAGCTTGCTGCTGTTCAATCACCTCCTGCAATTGCAGATTATACTGCCCACTCATTTCAGCCACTTGCTGTGATATCCTCTCCCTAGCAGCAATAGTCTCAGCACTTCTCCTTTCCTCAGCCACTTTGTGTAATAATTCCTGCTGATGCTGATACTCCTTAGCTGCCTCAGATTGTTGTAACTCCTGAAGACGTGCATCATAATCTGCAGTTCTTTCCCTCAATGCAATATGTCCCCTATGCAGATTATTGAGTGCAGGATCTGCATGACCACCTGAAATATCATGCAATGGTCCCAGTCCCCTCCCTCTCCCTCTCCCTCTCCCTCTCCCCCTTCTTGTTTGTACTTGAGGTGCAGGTGGAACCACAGGAATAGGATTGGCCAAAGGTGCATTCCATCCTGCTGGCAGTTGAACCTGTGGTATAGTAGCAGCCATATTTGCCCCTGGTCTATTGTTTGCCAAAACAGGTCCAGATGGCATCACAGGAGCCCCTCTCCTATGTAATACAGGAGCAGGAGGTACAACAGGCAATTCAAACTGCCTTGGAGCATCCCAATTAGCAGGCATCTGCACCTGTGGTATCTGAGCTGCCAATGCAGCTCCATAGTTCAGTGGAACAATTCCCTCAGCAGGGGCAGTCACTCTGACTCTGCTTCTCCTCTCATCAGGATTGGTCATCTGCAACCTTTCCAAATGATCTGCATCTCTAATTCTAGCCCTTTCCACTTCTGGTGTAGAAGGTCTACTTTCATTCCTGCAAACACTCTAATCAGCCATTATTATTGCAACATATGCCAACACCACTCACATGTTTAGTAATGGTAAAGCCCAATAATAATTTGATCCAATAGCCAACAATCCAGCACAGCTGAAGTAAGGTCAGCAACAACTTCCTTTAACAGCCAGTTGTCACAACACTCACTGTAATTCAAGTTTTTCAACTTTCAATAGCCAATTCCAACTCTTATGTAATGACAATCACAATTTTGCTATTTGATAATAGATAGCAATTGCAATAGTATCACTATTATAGCCCCAAATGTTGTGTGAAGAGAGGTACTCAACTGATTGTCGTGCACTCTCTCTCCACATATAAGGAATTGTCAGCTGTTTGGTCGTGTTGTGTGTGTTCCGGAAGAGGCGTGAAAGTAGGTGTCCACTATATCGCAACCGAAATTTTATGCACCCAAATCTCCCTTTTTGGTATTTGACTTGTTACTGACCTCATTACATATTTATATTGACATGTTATTACTTCATTAAATTTGAATTGACCTGTTACTGACTTCAGACTTTTTACTGACCTCGTTACAAATTTGTATTGACCTGTTATTACAAATTTGTATTGTCATGTTACACACTTCGTTACAAATCACAAATTTGTATTGACTTGTTACTGATCTCACTACAAATTTGTATTGACTTGTTACTGACCGGTACTATTACATATGGGATGACCGCATTTCAAACCCAGTGGTATTTGTCAGAGCTGACAAATTTTAGTCAGCTCTGACTAATGCGATCATTTCTGACAAATTTTGCACAGCTCTGACAAAGGCTGACACATTTTGCACAGCTCTGACCAAGCCTGACAAATTTTAGCTAATCCCATCAACCATCACTCCCATCATTCCCACAAAACGGTCGTCCCATATGTTGTGCACGTCGTCCCATCAATCATCACCGATCATAGCCGAAAAACTTCCCCATTTAGCTCGCCATCACTCCCACAAAACGGTCGTAACATATGTAGTAGATGTACAATACTATTATTAGAATACCCGGACCGGACTCAGGATGCCAGTCCCAACAGTTTCTTTTCCACTTTCAACAGTCACTTTGGCACTCCTCTTCAAACAAGGCAGTTCCTGTATTTGGTGCAAGTCTTCCATTCCGGACCATCGGGTCCCATTCCGGATGGAACAAGACTGATGTGAGAGAAGTACACGCGTTTTGACTATTACGTAGGTAATTATTGGCCAATCAGCTTAGCTGACTAAGACAATTCCTGAGCATCACGTGTTGCACAGAACTTGCTGGGTGAACGTTATTCACCCAGCAACTTGCGAGTGTTTCGTTCATAGACTGGACTTATCCACGCGAGCCACCCTCCTCCTGTCTTATTTTGTCGGAAACTTGAGTGAGACGAGCGATCTCCATGTGGTTTCTGTCAAGCGAACAAACTTCTTCGGAGTTAATGACACCTGGCATCACAACCAGAACCAGATGAAGTGCGGCAAACTTAATCTAATAGGTTCACATGGGTTGTTTTTCACAGGACAATATAAATAAGTACCTCTACAAGACGTGCCAAAGATCGTGCTGCACTCTCAGCGCGATGTTCTTCCTTCGGCTCTGGCTCTCGCGGACTTTCCTCGCGATCCTCCTCGTGGGACTGGCAGGCCGAGGAACGACCGAAGCAAGGTTGATGAGCAAAAAGGATATCCATGCCTCTCAGGCTGCAGCTGCTAAGCGGTTTAAACCCTCTTTTGCATCGATGATGTCCTCGCAAGCTGTTGGGCCGAAGAATATAACATTTTCCAATCCTAACGCTTCGCGTACGTGACTGTGCCTTTCCTCTCTGTGCTGATGTCTGATCTTTGGGCAACAGAGTTTTATGTCGATGGAAAAACCATTCCTCAGGTTGACTTTGACGTTGGGCCGAGTTGGTCTGGACTATTGCCGATCAGTGGTAACGCAAACGAGACACGAAAGGTGAGAACTACGTTCATTGTGGAGCCTTCCTATTTGAACTATGGCGCAATCAAACAGCTATTTTTCTGGCTTTTCCCTCCCGGCCCACATGGAAGTTTGGATGATCTGATATTCTGGTGTGCATCCCAGCTTCTTACGCGTCTTCGACTGTTCACGTGAGAACAAGGACAAATGGTGGACCAGGATGTTCATCTCTTGAAGGTCTTCTACAGGAGAACGGAGTGAGTGTCATTTTATGCGTCGCTTGTAGATGTAAGTATTTATTCAACCCGGTGTATAAAGCCCTTCCAATGGAGCTACGGCCAAGCGAAGCCGATCCAAAACGAGTTTAGCTGGACGAATTTATCAAGCGTCCTTTGGGTTGAACAGCCAGTCGGCACGGGATTCTCGCAAGGAACTCCGAATATCAGTGTACGCGCCGCCGTGTTGTGTTCTTAGCAATAGACGATGCTGACCTATCTTGTTGTAGAACGAGGAAGACCTTGCTGCACAGCTCGTTGGGTTTTTGCAGCAGTTCCTTGAGGTCTTTTCAGAGTTAAAGAACAAGAAGTTATATTTATCTGGAGAGAGTGTGCGCGATGTTTTCATTTCATTGATTCGCCTTCAATGATTTCTGCCTTGTATGCAGTATGCCGGAACATACGTACCTTGTACGCCCTGTAGCTGCGCCGATCTCCAACATCCGGGCTGAAAGTTGTTTCTTGCGCAGATATCGCAAACTATATCTATGAGCATCAAGGCGTCCTCGATCTTAATCTCCAAGGGATTTGGATTGCCGATCGTAAGTCCTTCAACATCTTAGCCAAAGCTGCCAAGTAATTTGTCATGCCAGCATCACTTTCGTGGGATGTCGTCCAAGAACAAATCCCTGCGGTGGATTTTGTCCACAAATATGAACATGTATTTGCTCTGAAGTACGTTCTTGAACCTTATATATGTTCATTAATGATAAGACAGCTCATTAGTCAAACGTTCATGCAACAACTGGACACCATTGCTGCGCAATGCAATTACGCGGGATACATTAACAAGTATGTTACTTTCCCACCACAAGGGCTTCTGCCGCTCCCCGGGAATTCGACGACTGCGGATCCTGGCTGCGATGTCTGGGACTTGATTTTCAACGCTGCCCTGCTGATCAATCCCGCTTTCAACATCTACCGCATCTACGACACGTATCCTATACTCTGGGATGTTCTCGGTTTCCCGTAGGTGCTCTTGACGCAACCCATGATGAAAGCAAAGCAATTGACCATACACAGAGGCTCTTTTCCGCAAACCCAGCTCTCACCATTATATTTTGATAGACCAGACGTGAAGCGAGCCATTCATGCCCCACTGAACGTGACATGGACCGAATGCTCTAATGTGAACGTCTTCCCGAATGGGGATGGAAGTTTGCCGTCTGCGCTGAGCGTCTTGCCGAATGTGATCGAAAAGAGCAACAATGTAGCGATTGTCCATGGACTAGGGGATTATATTCTCATTGCTGCAGGGTAAGCGCCATCGTGGACCGTCTGATTCTTAGGTCGAGCTGATCGGCTGTACATTCTAAAGGACAAGGATTGTTATTCAGAAGTAAGTGTTCAATCTATATACATGAATAGTGTTCATTTTGGCCTTCAATATTGCAGCATGACCTGTAAGCTTTTTTCACTTTATTATATGCATGGTCAATAGCTTAGATATTATTAAGGGAACGGGAAACAAGGATTCCAAACCCCCATTGCGAACGACAGTTTCCTCGTTGAAGGTGTCGGCGCACTGGGTACTGCCCACAGCGAACGTGGCTTGACATTCTTCGAGGTTCAGCTCAGCGGACATATGTAAGTATCTTTCTAGCACGTCTTCTGCTATCTCACTGCGTCTCTTCAGGGTACCGCAATTCTCCCCTCGTGTAAGTTCAAATTTACTTTTTTAAACGGTCAAACATCCGTGTCTGAAAAGTTTGCTTGTTCTTGCACAGGCTGCATTTGAGAGCATGCAGGTTGTGATGGGGTCTAAGCCGATTCCTTAGGTCTTCAGTGGACTTCGAGTCAGCCTCAAGGATTAGACCATTAACCCTTGCACTGATAAATATATGTACTAGTAGCTAGCATTTGGATACCCACGCAGCATTACAACACAACAAACAATGATCAGTAGTTTAGTTTGGTGCAAACCTACTAGTTATACCCCCTCGCTTTCAGTAAAGAGTTACTAGGTACCAAGTAGCCAGTTGATTGGGCCGAGATCTGGAATTTTTCAATGTTCACGAACTTGCTGTTTAACATTGTACAGTCGACTTTCTCATAATGCATAATGTAATCATGCATAATTCTCATATTGCATAGCTTTTGCATCGGAACCACCATGGGACGCAGGGATATGAGACACATAATGCATAGGTCTGGGGGCAGCAATATGCAGTATCAGAATGCTGTATCTGTGTTGGCAATCATGGACAACTGTCCATTCGGTGATTTGGGCATGCCCAGAACCACAATATATAAGAATGATAGCTACTTCCAAGTAAAGGATAGTGCAGAAAGAGTTAAAATTTTCTGACATTCAATATCAGCCATGAAACATTCACCTCTTGTACTTTGAACCCAATATGACCTCATTTGTCCAACCACTCAACACAGGGATTATTAGGTGTTTTAAGGCTTGTTACCATTGAGAATTTTGCCTTCATGCAATGGAGAGGGATGAGGCAGGGGAATGCAACATTTATAAAATTAATGTGATGGAAGGAATGCTGATGGCATGGATGGCATGGAGACAGGTTGAGGCATCGACCATTAAGAACTGCTGGAACCATGCAAGAATTCAAGGGTCTGTGCTTAAAATTGAATATGTTATACATTTTATTCATTTATTCTGCAGTGAACTCTTACAGACTGATATATATGAGACATCATCTCCATGCTCAGATCATGGTGCATGGGATATACTTCCTTATCTTTGCAACAAGCAGTATGACCTTACCTGCTGCTGAGGAACAGTTGAAAACACACCTCGGCAATCGATACAATGCACAGGATTGGCAACCGGCACTCGATGCAGTGATGAATGCTGAGGGCGACATAATACAAGCACAAGAAGCACTAGCACAGCTTTCCTCAATGACACAGCTGCCACGATTAATGATTAGATTACCTCCAGTAGGCCAAGCGTGATCTGATCCCACATCACTTTCTTCTGGAATTGGTGAAGCGGAAAAAGACTTGATGGACTTGGTTGAAGAACTTGTGAAGTGCAAGGGAATTATAGGACCCCCAGGACCTTGTCAACCCAATTGAAGAATGCAAAGTTGGTGACTCACCATATAGATTTGAGGGAGGCGATGCGGAAATTGTGACTGAGGTCCAGCATGAAATGGCTGTCACTCATCAGGGTGAGATAATTGAGCTGGATGACTCAGATGACGACGACGATGATGATAATGATTTCCTTTCTCGTCAAGAGGTTATAAACTTATATATATTGCTGGAGAAAGCATGCATTAGGTATGGGGACCTCAACACTTCTCTTGAACTCCCTAGTCATTTGTGCAGGTACAGAGCACAGGTACAGCATGACAATCTTATTAATTGTACTCAATCATCATTAGATAGTTATTTTACAGTACAGTAGTTGAATAATGGCTGAATCAATGTCACACTTTGCAGTGGGATCACAAATATCCCACAGTGTGACATATTTTGGTACTGCATATATCTCATATTGCATAGGGGTGGAGCCCAGTCCTGAGGCTATGTGTCATGAGAAAGTCAACTGTACTTACTCTATTACCTGTAGTCATGTATCCTACAGGTAATCTCTCCTCAGACTTTGCCACTACCTCAAGTGGGCTGAGCTGAGTGGTGTATCCTACAGGCTATACTCACTCTTTCAGGTTATGGGCCCTGCCCTTCCTTAAATGAAAGCAAGTCTCAAATTTATGCTCATTAATTTATCTATCTGTCCAATTCATCAATACACTCATTCACAATTATATTCTCATATTCTCAATGTCTGCACCTACCTCTGTGTCCATCAGTGAGTTTGGCTCTGCTGTTGACAAGTCTGATTCAGCTGGGAAGACTCCTGTGTTACATTCCAGTGTTGCTTCATCATCGCAGTGAAACAGAAACAGGTTTTTGGGCACTTTGATGGCACTGACACAAAACTGACCCTCTCATCACCCACCACAGAAATCGAGACAAAGGCTTTGATGGCATGGCAGGAGAAGGAGGACATGGCAATGTACCTCTTATTACAGAAACTTGCTGACTCAACCCTCACCAAGTACATGTGGAAAGACACTGTGGTCAGCAATAATTCTTGAGTTTATGCAGAAGAGCATGCTCAGATGCTCAAACATGCACTCGAAATCATGGCTATGCACTTTGCAAACCTCCACACTGAGCTGGACCATGTTCATATTGAATATGAGATGCTCCTAAATGCAGATGTTGCAAGTCACCAATAATGACTACTGTGCCCTTGTGATAAATTTCCTCCAATCCCACCTCACATCTTTCATCGCCCAGATATCTGTGAACACAAAGGCCATGGCAATGGTACAACATGCTGCTAGCGCAGCAAACACAACCATCCCCATCATGCTTTTGAATCCAAAGCTACTGGAGTAATGCTGTTCTGGCCCAGGTTGGCCTGAGGCGGTTTTGGCTTCCTTAAACCTCAGGCCAGCCCAAAGCCACCACTCACAGCTTGGCTTGGCCCAGGCCATGGTGTTAGGGTGACACCCACTTATCTGCTAGCTTGACTGTGCAGGTTCTCTCTACAAGCAGAGAGCAGGATCTGCGTGCATGATGGGGGTTTTGATGGTTTTGATGGAAGGGGTTATTAATTATAGGTGAGTTGGTTGAGAAAGGCTTTTCACAGCAGAAGTGTGGATGGAATACCTAAGAGAACACAACTGGGGTCCCCTAGGTGTATATACTATGTTACACATATTATACTATGTTGCTAACAATGCGCTCATACATGGAGCCTGTTGGGAATGCTTATTTTGCTTAGGCATTGTGGGATCTCAAGATGGAATTTTTGTTCAACACAAGAGGTGTGTACCTGAGAATCTCAAGAGCTGAATTTCTGTGCATGTACCTGTAGATTGTCCTTTGGATTGGTTTAATCCTGCCTTTTTCAATGGAATGTTGCTCAGGAATCGTGCTCGCTATGCCATGGCCCCAATTGCACTTCCTTTGAAAAGTGATTGTCTTTTGACTGACTCTGATCCTGATTGGAAAGACATACCCCAAAATTATTGGCCGAACCCTATACCTAAAGTGCCATGGTGAGATATATCTGAGGACTTTATCATAGGATTACATGAAGCTCAGGGATACAATGCAATATTCATAGTATGTGACCACTTTACAAAGGAAGTCCATATTATTTCTACTACTACTACAGAAACCTCATCATTAGGCTTGGCATGCCTCGATCTAAATTGGGTATGGTGATTACTAGGGATCTGCATGGGTTATAGCACCCGCTGCGGGTTGTGGGTAGGGGTACATATGGGTACGGGTACAGGTTACAATTGTCCAACCCCCGACCCGCCTGTCACCCGTGATTCTGGGATCAAGTTTGCGGACTTTGATAGACCAAGCGGTGGTGATGGAACTGTATAGATTCATCAAACGCCACCTCCCATCACTACAAAAGCAGTTTTGTGTTGACAGAACCAATCTTTCATTACCAACATACTCCTTTGGGATGGCGTCTGACACTGAGGAACAGCTGGCACATCTATCGACATTGAGCACCTTTTCAGCCGTGGCCATCTTATCTTAACTCATGTCCGCAGTCGACTCTTGGCACAATCCTCACATGCTCTCATTTGTGTCGGAAACTGGAGTACCTTGGGTTTGATAAAGATTTCCGATGTTCTTGCTGTATCTGCTATGCAAGACGTCGAGGGCGAGGAAGAAGTTGAGCTGGATGATGGGTGGGATTCAATCCTACTTTCTTAGAGGCCCTAGTAGGTGTAGTTACCTTTCAGAATGGATACTTCGTCGTTTGCATCCACCAAGCAGTCATACCTGTGAGATGTACCCCTACCCACAAAAAACCTGCCAAACCTGTGCCACAAAACCCATGGGTTGGCGGGTAGGGGTTTTAGCGGGTACAGGTGTGGGTTGACTCTCAAGCACCCACGGGTTACCCGTGCTGATGACTGGTGATTACATGCATTATCTGATACTATTATCTCTGATCATGGAACCCAATTTGCTTCCATATTTATGCAAGAATTAAACAATATATTGGGAATCCAAACCAAATTATCTATGGCATATCACCTGCAAACTGATGGGCAGACAGAGAGAATGAATCAGGAGTTGGAGTAGTACCTATGCATGTTTGTCAATTACTGACAAACTGACTGGCCCAAGTGGTTGGCAATTGCTGAATTTTCCCACAATAATAAATTTCATTTGGCTACTCGCATGTCACCCTTCTTTGCTAATTATGGGTATCATCCTCATATGAGAATAGAACCCCAAAGGGAAATCAAAGTACAGTTGGTAGAAGACTTTGTATCTAAAATGTGAAAGGTACAGGAAGAAGCAGAGGTGGCATTGATGAAAGCACATGATGATATGATGCAACATGTGGATCATACTTGAGCCATTGCTCCAGAGTACAAAGTTCGTGACTTGGTATGGCTAAGTACCAAGAATCTAAATATTCCATGACCTTCAAGGAAATTGACGGAGAAACAAGCAGGTTTTATTTCTTCCCCCTTATGCACATATCACATCCATCCACATACCTCAATACATATTTTGAAATTCTGGGCCACCAATAATTTCTCATTACCAACTCCAATGTCTTTCACCTTCCTGGATGTCCAGCAGTTGGCATGTAATCGAATGATCTCCCTTCACAAATCTTGATCCTTCAGTACATACACCTTTCCTCAGAATAATACTAACCCTTGCTCCTCTATCTATCCATCTTCTTTAATATTACCTTTCTTCTCTCCCTTCAGAGCTTTCATGGCTTCCACTACTTTATTGTCCATCTCTGAACACTGTCTAATTTTGGACAACATCTCCATTTCTGAGCTATCTATTAATAGATGCCCTTGATGCATAGTGCAAATGTGAAGGTATTCAGGTTTGAGTCAGGTAATATTTTTATTGTCCCCCTCCATGAACTTCCTCTTCAATTCCTCAAATGCTGTCTGCTGTTGTTCCCCCCATCTCCACACTACTCCTTTTCGCATAAGGTTGTGTAAGGGTGCAGCAATTTTATGAAAAAATATGTACAAAGCAACAATAATAATTTGCAAGTCATAAGAAGGCTTGAACCTCCTTGATATGGGTGGGTACAGGCCAATCAACAATTGCCTGTACCTTGATAGGATCCATTTTGATTCTGTCAGGACTGATCATCAATCCCAAGAACTCGATCTCACTTCCTCCAAACACACATTTCTCCAGTTTCATAAATAGATCATTTTCTGCCAATCATCATAACACCTCTTTGTTAGGAAACAGTCTCCTAACATGCCTATTACATAATAATATTTTAATTTAATTTAATTTTAATATGCTACCAAACACCTACAAATGCTTTATTTGTCAGCATGGGAATTTTCTATTTGCATGCATCAATATGTATGTGCATGTATGCATGGGTTGGTAGCAACATAGTACAATATATGTAACATAGTATATAACCTTAAAATATATACTGGGGGACCTCAGTTGAGTTCTCTTAGGTATCCACATTTGTGGTGTGAAATGCCTATTTCAGCCAACTAGTCTATTTTTAGCCTCTTGCATCAAAACCATCAAACCCCCATCATGCGTGCATGCCCCGCCGCCTTCTGGTAGGAGAGCCTACACAGTCCAGCTAGCAGAACAATAGGTGTTGCTCTAACACTCTTGTACTATCGCTTCAGGGTTTTTTTCATTCTCCATGAATATCAGAATATCATCAATAAATATTATTACCACACCTTTGTCTATTATGTCCTTAAAAATGTCATTCATCATATTTTGGAAAGTTGGGAGACAATTGGTCATCCCAAAAAACATGACAAGCAGCTCGAAGGATCCTCAACATGTGGCAAATATGGCTTTCCACTCATCTTCTTTCCTTATTCATATGTTGTTGTACCCCTGTCATAAATCCAATTTTGTAAAGACCTTGGCTTTTCCCACCTTGTCAATTATTTCTGAGATCAATGGCAAAGGATACACGTTCTTCACTATCCAATCATTCAGATACCTATAATTTGTACACATTCTCTTCCTCTGATCTTTCGTTGGTACAAAGAATATTGGTGATGTCTGTGGGGATTTTGAAGATTGTATGTATCCCTTGTGCAATTGTTCATTTAGAAATGCATCTACTTCTTCTTGCTCCTTTGGAGATCATGGGTAGACTTTTGACTTCTTTCCATCGTGCAATAAATCCTTTGCAGTACTTGACAACATCTGACCTTTCATGGCCATCAATATACATGCATCTCTTCTGCTTTATGTAATGCCAGCCCATCCAATGCAGCCAACACTGGGCTGTCCGCAGTGACATCTTCTTCTTTTTTGCTCTACTCTCTTTAAGCTTCCATTGCATATCAGGTGTTTCAATAAGATCAACAATATCTTGGGCCCAAATGTACCCATTTTTGGCAATGCTCTGGAGGTGAAGTTGGATTGCCTGTGTAAAATCCTCATCATGCAGAATTGATGACCATGCCTGACCAAACCGATGGAAGGGAAACACACCACACCTCAGGAATTGGATGGATCCAGGTCTGGATATTGCATGCATGATTGCTCCCTTGCCCTTGTCATTTGGACACAACCAGGGAGGATTCACACTAGGAATACGAGAGCTCAGAATCCAGGTACAGATTCAAGGTTCCAACCATTGCAGTGATACATGCTCAGAAGAACACATCAAGCTTCTTATCACAGCTTTTCATAGTGAGTTTTGCCACTGCTCGTCGAAGGACAGGAAAGTCTTTGTAGTCTGATTCAAAGCAAGGTCAGACATTGTATCCATACTGTTGTTCTGTGGTTTTTGCCCATCATAAATGTCCTTCAACATTGCTTCAACCCACTGCTGTGCATCAAGGGTTGTGGGAGCATTTGGCTCCATCTCTTCAGTCACCATTCCTGTGCTGTCATGACAGTGAGAAGGAGGCTCACTGCCTCCATTCAGTGTTTCTCTTTCTACATGAGGGATCTCAACCTGTTACAATGTCAACCATTATCAAGTGCTCAGTTTCTTTATAACTCCTCACCTCATCATCTGACTCTCCATCACTGAAAACATAATCGGGCTCTGCCTAGCTTGAGGGAGAGTTGCTCTTCCCTTTCTGTACAGCTGAAAACCATTGGATCACTGATGTGAATCCATTCTTCTCAAGCTCCTTTTGGTTCAGCATGTGATGACACTGTGTCCTTTTTGAGTTTCTCAGATACCTTCTGGCCCACTTGTTCCCTTTCTGGAATTCACACTTGGCAGCAGTTGAAGCATTATGTGCCTTCTGGAGAGTCTGAATGAAGACTTCCTGGCCTGTAAGTTCTTGAATCTCGATCAATGGGTCAGAATCATCATCATTATCATCATCATCCAACTCTGTGTCATAGCCCAGAAAGCTGTTCTCTTGTATATGGATAGTGTTTGAAGGTCCGGTTTACCAAACTGCAGAAAAACTGCAACTGGACTGGACCTAACTGCTAAGAACCAAACTGCTGGTTCCAGTTTGCAGCAGTTTTGCAGCAGTCCAGTTGCAGTTCTATTGATTTTGTAGCAATGAAAACTGCACCAGAACTGGTTGCAACCAGTCACAACTGAGAACTCCACTACTCACAATGAAGACTTGACTACATAGTTTCATAGGATTCTTGTAATGCTAACTATACTACTTAGAACAGACATAATTGATGAGTAAGTACTGTATTTGTACAAATGCCATCAGCCAAATAAACCAGTACCATTTAAAGTGAGGTGCATGTTCGACATGTTGATAGGTTCAATATGTGCTATAAGGTCTGAAGAACATTCCCACTTGTATTGACACATTACGACACACACTCCAAATCACTACGAATGCCATGAAATCAACTTTGAACCATTTTCACACTATTTCACACTATTTCGGACAACTTCAAATGACTTCGAGCTATTTTGCAACACTTCGAAATGACTTCGCAGCATTTAGAATGACATCGGCTGCTGTATAGTTGTTTTAAAGCACTTTCGACACATGCTGCACATCTGGAACAAGCCAATTCATCGCATATCGAGCACTACCAGACATGAGGAGAGAGTACAAAAGACTTAGAATACAATAAGTGCATTTTTATGTTTCATTGATATATTGAAGCACAAAATAAGTACTTTTACTATATGGGAACACTATACATTTCATCATTTATCATTTATCATTTGTTTCATGATCTACAAGTCCTCATTGTTTGATATATTTGCCTCATGTTTTACACATGTTCTTATTTCCTTTTTAGTACTATCTCTTCATTTTGTATATAGACTTGTGTTAGTTACTTAGAAAAAAAGACAGAGAACACCAATGGGGAACACAGCACAAGCTACCCTCTCACTCATTGTCAGATTTAAGAGCCGTTCTCTTGGGTCTTAGCTCACATCATATCTCTAAGTTCTGTGAAATATCGTGAACATCTTCGAACTTTCATATTAGTCTCTTGACTTATTACCTATCGCCTATTGCCACTCAAAAAACACTTCACATTTGTTATACTCACTCCTCGATATACCACAAACCACTTTGAATTACTTCGACATTTCTCGAAACTACTTCGAACTATTTCACACACCTTCAAACATCTTTTGAACTCTTTTGCACATCTTTGAATCTATTTTGAACTCTTTCGAACACCTTCGTATGCCTATACAGACTATTTGCACCATTCTTCACCAATTTGCCTCACTAACTACAACTTTTGGATATCAGCAGTGATATTTAGTACCAACTCGCACCCTTCCTCTGACTCATGTTATACCATCCAAAGCCATTTAGTAGGTTTTGTTTGGGTTTCCGGGTTGAGTACCATCAACGTTGCACCCAATATCATGAAATCTAAAAAGGGGAAGGCTTCTGCTTTGAAACAACCCTTGAAGAAACCAACACAGAAATCTAAACGATCAATGAAGGCACCAGTTCAGGGAAGCAACCATAAGCAACCAGTACCTGATGGAAGTGATGATGACAGCAGTGATGATGCTGTAACATGCCCAAAATGGAAGCAGCATAAGAAAGCCAAGGAGATTGAAGAGGTTGATGAAGCCGAATCTGAGGATAAAGAACCAGAGGAGATTGTTGAAAGTGATGAAGAGGTCCAGTCTAGTGAAGAGCATGAAAATAACAATGAGGTAAGTAAAGAACACATAAAAGAAATGAAAACTCACAGTATAAAAGGATGAATGCGAACCCCAGGATGAGAGCTGACATTAGCTTAACATCCCGGCCAAACTACATGTGAAGAAGGATACTACAAAGGACTTGCTAACGATATTTTTGGGTCGTGTCACTGTAAAATTCAGGAAAGGAGAGACCAATGAAACAGCCAGTGGTCAATGGTGTTTGTTGTGCAAGTAAGATACATCTCAGATATGGACAATAAAATACTCACATAAACACCAGAATAGATCCAGACATTACAAAGTCAGGTGGACTGCGCAAGGCTTTCTTAACTGGCAGCAACCCATCCTGCCATCAGCATATCTGTCAACACTATCCCATATATCAGCAACGATGCCTCGAACAGGGCCTAGAAAAAAACCACTGAGCAGTTCCACCACACATCTTGAAGGAAAGAGAGGATGCCAAGAAGCCCAAAAAGCAGGGGAAACTGGATGGCACATTCAAGGGCAAGAGACCAACTGAGTTTTCTCAAGACGGAATTCTGGATGCAGTGGCGAAGTTCATAGCATGCGATGATCAAGTGAGCCAAGATTATAACTCAGTAATAATATTACTTACTACATGGATAGTCATTGGTCATAGCAGACAAAGCTCTATTGCAGAACTGTTTAGTCACAATGAGACCAAAGACAATGAAACATGACTTACCTAGCATCCACGATATTTCGGTCTATATTCATAACTGTTTTGTTGAACAATTGAAACGATTAAAGACAGAGATACAAGTAAGTACTAAGAAGTTGATGATAACAAAGTCTTACACACCTGGAAAGGTTTCAACTACGTCTGATGGATGGATGGCAGATAACACAAAGGGATCATTCCTCGGAATGACAGCACACTGTATCGACATGAAAGACAACAGATGGAAGTTGTGCTCAGAGGTCATGGGTTTTCAGCCAGTTTCAGGTGAGCATAGTGGGGGGAATTTGGGAAGATATTTCATCGGCCTTTGTGACTGTGTGGGGATTATGAGTCAGAATAAATAAGGTACCATATTAGAAAATTGGCTTGGTCATACTGATAAGATTACTAATAATGATTTACAGCTTCAGACCATAACTCTTGATAATGCATCGAATAATACCACTAGCTGTGAGATGATAGAGCAACAGCATCAATGCCATCATCTCCAATGGAATTCTGAAGAGAATCAGCTCCCATAAGTATCTACAGTATGATATTTCCAGCAACATTCAAAAAGTTTTGCTTACCATTGCACAGCTGCCTTGAACATGTGGTGAATCTCATGAACATCAATGTGATGGCACACATCATGAAGATTGCCATCATTGAGAATACTAATGCAATTTGGGAGTATGATCCTGAGTTACTGGGAAATCATGTACTCGGAGGATCCCTGGATGTTGTTGCAGCTATCTGAATGCTTGCTGTCAAGGTACATAACTTATCAACAATTAAGCCGATTTGGGGGTATGATACTTATGTTGTCTCAACAGATTCAAGCTTCTGGGCAACACATCAAGTACTTTAAAAAGCTGCAGTTGCAATGCAAGATAAATACCCCGCTTAAGATTCCATTACACAACAATATGTGATGGGGAACAGCACATAAAATGCTTGACCATTCAAGCTACTTATGTCAGGTGAGTAATGTTGTTGTTTTTTTTATACTAATCACTGACCTAATGGATCACATGCATAGGCAATTGATCTATTTGCTTCAACTGCAGATGGACTGTATGGTCCTATTACTACTGTCCACAGCAAGGGGCGCGTTGTCAAGACTATACCATGGAGTGCCTTCAAGTTAGCTAGCCAAGACTGGGCCCATGTTGTGGATGCCTGGGATATCCTTACTTGCATATAAACTAATACCATCTCCCATTGACAAATACTTTGTAGGACTCAGCTCATGTTCAGCATCACTTCTCAGCTGAGAAATGACCAACCCTGTGGCATGTGCTACCAGTGATAGAGGAGCTTCAGATGATGGCCCGAAGTATATCTTGTACCATAATGCAATCAGTGATGGGCTTGAAAAACTTGGGAAGTATTATTCTTGTTTCAATCAGAAACCAAGCTTCATTCTTGCACTTGGTAAGCACAAAGTTATTTTCATGGCAAAACTGACAATGCTGAAAACCTTTAAAGTCCTTCATCCATATTACAAGCTTGCATATATCAAGCTCGCATTGGGTGGTGAAGAGGAATGGGCTGCAGAACGTGCTGCAGGCAATCAACATGCGAAGAACTGGCAGGATGAAGCGAGGAAGGTTTTAGAACATGAGGTGAGTAATATATTTTTCCTCAGCTTAAAATACTGTATTGATGGATGCATTTCAGATCACAAAATACTGGAAAAATTGACCTCATGCACTGCCCATACAGTCACCGACAGGCACAACAAGTGTCAGTGCTGAATCAGCACCATCGGCATCAGTTCTGTCAGATTATGATTGATACTGCCAAACTCTATTGGGTACAGTGGGATGTAATGGATGGGAGGCCAAGCTGCAGCATTATTTAAATGATATGCCTGCTGATGTCTCACTGGATACTGATATCATCAAATGGTGGCAGGTGAGCATTGTTTTACATACATGATATTTTACTTCTGAATCTCCAATAGAACCACTGCCACACATATCCTACCTTCATGCACATTGCATTGGATATCCTCCCCATCCCTGCCTCTTCTGTACCATGCCAGCGACTCTTCTCAGCAGCAAAAGAAATTGCAGATGATCAGTGATCTTGCCTAGGGTCAAAGAAATTCGAAGAATTTCAAATAATGAAGTTTGCATAGTGCAACAATATTGGCCACTTTGCTTCATGGAACTCGAGTGAGGTTGAGGACATCAATCTTCTGAGTGAATTCCAAGCTCTGTTGAATACTGACCGCTGGCAGGATGACTTCAATAATGACTGCAACATGGATGACATAGTTACTGTAAACTAGATTTCACTTCAGTTTTACTTAGAACCATTTACATTTATGGACATCGACATGGATAGCCCTAGATATAATAAATGAGTGCTTAATTAGATAACTTGAGCCCTTGAAGTGTGAGAACATTTCCAGCTACTCAAAAGATAAGATAAAGATAACTTGGAGATTGTGATTTGAGGCAGCGCCAGCTGATATACATGGCATTTCAACTGCTTGCCTTTTCTTTCATACCATCATGTCTGTATTCCTCTGACAACTGCCATACCACTGTGTCTCTCTTCCTCTGACCGTTGTCTCACTGCACTATCTTACTTTGATGCCTGATTGTACCAGTATCCCTAGTGATCAAGTTCAAGCTCTGACAAAATATCTATTGGATGAGTTGGCAAGTTGGGAGGATGAGAGTCGGGAGGATGAGAGTTAGGAGGATGAGAGTCGGGAGGCTGAGGCTGTATTGGCATGGTGGCAGGTAGGTCCAGTTCAATGAATGATGATTATCTGTCCTATTCATTAACAGATATATAGCAACACCAAACAAAGTTCCCTATTCTTGCTTCACTTGTCCTGAACCATCACTGGCAGCTCAAATAACTCCAATGTGATCTGTTGGCGAAATGATGTACATTACTGTCATTTATCAAGACTATTCTTTTCTGACACTGATATATAGAGGGTTTATAACTATTGTGCTGGCATACCCTGGAGTTCTGGTCTAGTGTTTGACTTGGAGTTGGAGCATACATAGTATTTAGTAGTCTTTCATTTTAAGTTGTATATACTGCGTAAAAGATCAGTTTAGACCAACTACTTCCTTGGGGTAGTCAGTTCAGATGGAAACCAGTTCCAACCGGTTACATGGTTGAGTTGGACTGCTGTGAACTGGTCTCATATGGTTCGGTCTGGTCTTTCAGATGGTTTAAGAATGGTAAGACTGGTTTGCTTCCAAAGTAAAAAAAAATTGGACTGGACTGGACCTTCAAACACTACTGAGGAATGTCGATAATGGAACTCTTTGACTAGCCATGGGGCATTCACATTGGACTCTGCAACCCAAAAATTTTCTTCATACCCATAACCCTTCCAGCATATCAGATATTTGAGTTTGCCTCAGCATAAGCAGCTGTCTAGGATGGACTTGACCTTGTACTGAGGTTTGCCTTTGATGACTGTAGGCAGTGGAGGAGGTCATGTCATACATCCTAGGAATGGATCCATGGGAGCTGGCAGCAATTTGACAACATGGAAGATGGGGTGCAATCTGGACATTGACTGTGGTAGCCACAGGTGATAGGCATGCACAGAAAGGGTCCAAGGAAGCAGTGGGTGAGTTTCTTGGATGGTCACATGGTGGAAATGTCACTGGATTTGAGGTAGACATGATCACCAACCTTATACATATGTGGGTGTGGGTGAATGACATTGGTTGTAGAAGCATGCCATGTCATCCTTTGCCTTAGCAGAGCTGCCTTTGCCTCCTCCAAGGCATTCTTCATCTGCTCTGTGAACTCATTCATCATCTCCAAGTACGATGGTCCTTGACAAGGTTTGAAGCCCATGTGTGGGTGTCATCCTGTGTTGAGGAGGAACACATAGGTAAGCTACAATGTGTCAAACGATACAGTCTATTGAACATATACAGTGTATCAAATGATACAGGTTCAGTGGATGCTGTCGAACACTCTAATATATATATGTGTACCTACTATGGTAACAAATGAATACACTATTACAATGGTTCCTAGACCAAAGAGTAATACATTTAATACAGACATCAGTAACCTATGACATAGTTTCAGGCAGTGGCAATGGCAGCAGCCTCACCAGGATTGGGATCAAGATCAGCATTACAGGTATGGCCAATTGGAAATTAATCTCATTTATGTAGTAATTCATGTGTAGTCTACATGGATTCTGCATGCAAATTTGTGTATGATAAATTCAGTAAAAGCCATGTTTATGCAATAATTCATTTATTGCAGTGTGCAGGCCTGCAAAATTGGGTCAGCAACCCAATAGGGCTGCAGTGGTATCAGCATAAAGCAGCATTGACATTAGGCAGCTGAGATTGCACTATTTTATCAATACAACAT
The DNA here is from genome assembly GCA_029959215.1 of Tricholoma bakamatsutake. NCBI lineage: Eukaryota > Fungi > Basidiomycota > Agaricomycetes > Agaricales > Tricholomataceae > Tricholoma > Tricholoma bakamatsutake. The sequence goes on along the minus strand of CP114860.1, from coordinate 11,596,365 downwards.
GTAGGTTGTTGTACAGACATGGTAACCAATGAATTGGCCAACACAGGCATCGGCATTGGTCAGCAGCATTGGCATTGGCATAAAGCAGTGGCAGCAGCATTGGCATTAGGCAGCTAGGATTGCAGTATGTGATCAACATTGCACAGGCATGGTTCAGTGGACAACTCTATGTATATAATATAACTTCAGGATTTCCTGTGGCTTAAGGCCCAAGATGCTGACAACATCTACTGGATGCAGGAAGAAGAGAATCACCTCAATGCCAAGACCTCTGAAAAGAAAGACTCCAAGGGTTCCCCAAACTCCAATTCCAATTCCAACTCTTGCTCTAATAATCCCAGAACCTGTCCAACTCTAGTCACAGTAATCAACCCTCGACTGGTGGCTCCTACAGATCCAAGAGTAACAAGCTGAAGGACTCCATCTCTGACAAGTTGGGAAAGAATGGCAAACTAACTGGAGAAGAATGTGAGCACCAGATAAAGGAAGGCCTTTGTCTCTATTACAGTGAAGAAGGACACCTAGCTGGTAATTGTGGCAAGTCCAAAGCTGCAAAAGCCTGCACAGCCACAGTCTCTGAATCCATGCCAGATTCCACAGACTCAAAAAAATAGTCTGCAACCCTCAGGAATATGCCAATGGGGCTGAGGGTTGCATTGACCTTTTCCAGCTGGCTGCCTATGTTCATCTCAACACATCCACTTTTTCTGACCCTGATTTCCTGACCATTCTCCTATCCATTTCTGACAACTCCATACCAACCCAAACCATTATCGACTCTGGCTCATCCCACTGTTTCCTCAACTCCACTTTCATGCTGGAAAATCATTTCAGCATGGAAACTATTTTGTTGATCAGACTCTGACTATTTGATGGAACATGCAACTCCATCATCACACAAGTTGCAAAGCTCCTGGTCACTTTTCCATCTGGTGAAGTGTTCAATTTGACATTCTATGTAACCCTTCCTGTTCTGCAGTCCTTGGTCATAACTGGCTGAAGCAATACAATCCATTGATTGACTGGTCTTCCATTTAAATAACTTTCCATTCCACAAATCATAGAGGTCCAGCACTCCTGATGTCTTCGGTAACTTATTCTCTGTTCCCCGTTAGTTTTCCTTTCATTCTAAGTAACTAACACAAGTCTATATACAAATTGAAGAGATAGTACTAAAAAGGAAATAATAACATGTGTAAAACATGAGGCAATATATCAAACAATGAGGACTTGTAGATCATGAAACAAATGAAAAATGATGAATAATAAAACATATAGTGTTCCCATATAGTAAAAGTACTTATCTTTTGCTTTAATATATCAATGAAACATAAAAATGCACTTATTGCATTCTAAGTCTTTTGTAGTCTCTCCTCGTGTCTGGTGGCGCTTGATATGCAACGAAATGGTTTGTCCTGGATGTGCAGCATGTATCAAAGGTGTTTTAAAACAACTATATGGTGGCCGATGTCATTTGAAATGCTGCAAAGTCATTCAAAGTGTCACAAAATGTTGCAAAATGGTTTAAAATAGTTCGAAGTTGTTCAAAATAGTGCAAAATAGTGCAAAATAGTGCAAAATAGTTTAAAAGGATTTTGTAGAACTCATAGTGGTTCAGAACATGTGTTGTAATGTTTTTATATGATTAGATCCTTCTCCAGACCTTATAGCGTGCAGTGGACCTATCACCATGTTGTGGATGCCTGGGATATCCTTGCGGTATGCTACTTGCATATAAACTAATACCATTTCCCATTGACAAATACTTCATAGAACTCAGCTCATGTTCAGGATCACTTCTCAGCTGAGAAATGACCAACCCTGTGGTGTGTGCTACCAGTGATAGAGGAACTTCAGACAGCATGGGAAGTGAAGCATGATGACCCGAAGTATATCTTGTACCACAATGCAATAAGTAATGGGCTTGAGAAACTTGGGAAGTATTATTCTCATTTTGATCAGAGACCAAGCTTCATTCTCGCACTTGGTAAGCACAAAGTTATTTTCATGGCAAAACTGACAATGCTGAAAACCTTTAAAGTTCTTCATCTATATTACAAGCTTGCATATATCAAGCTCGCATGGGGCAGTGAAGAAGAATGGGCTGTAGAACATGCTGCAGGCAATCGACATGCAAAGAACTGGCAGGATGAAACGAGCAAGGTTTTAGAACACGAGGTGAGTAATATATTTTTCCTCAGCTTAAAATACTGTATTGATGGATGCATTTCAGATCACAAAATACTGGAAAAATTGACCTCATGCACTGCCCATACAGTCACCGACAGGCACAACAAGTGTCAGTGCTGAATCAGCACCATCGGCATCAGTTCTGTCAGATTATGATTGATACCACCGAACTTTACTGGGTATGGTGGGATGTGATGGATGGGAGGCCGAGCTGCAGTGTTATTTAAATAATATGCCTGCTGATGTCTCACTGGATACTGATATCATTGAATGGTGGCATGTGAGCATTGTTTTACATACATGATATTTTACTTCTGAATCTCCAATAGAACCACTGCCACACATATCCTACCCTCACGTGCATTGCATTGGATATCCTCCCTATCTGTGCCTCTTCTGTACCATGCGAGCGGCTCTTCTCAGCAGCGAAAGAAATTGCAGATGATCAGTGATCTTGCCTAGGGTCGAAGAAATTCAAAGAATTTCAAATAATGAAGTTTGCATAGTGCAACAATATTGGCCACTTTGCTTTATGGAACTCGAGTGAGGTTGAGGACATCAATCTTCTGAGTGAATTCCAAGCTCTGTTGAATACTGACCACTGGCAGGATGACTTCAATAATGACTGCAACATGGATGACATTGTTACCATAAACTAGATTTCACTTCAGTTTTACTTAAAACCATTTACATTTATGGACATCGACATGGATAGCTCTAGGTACATATAATAAATGAGTGCTTAATTAGATAACTTGAGCCCTTGAAGTGCGAGACCATTTCCAGCTACTTGAAAGATAAGATAAAAATAACTCAGAAATCATGATTTGAGGTAGCACCAGCTGATATATGTGGCATTTCAACTGCTTGCCTTTTCTTCCATACCATTGTGTCCATATTCCTATGACAACTGCCATACCACTGTGTCTCTCTTCCTCTGACCATTGTCTCACCGCACTGTCTTACTTTGATGCCTGATTGTACCAGTATCCCTAGTAATCAAGTTTAAGCTCTGACACAATAACTATCGGATGAGTTGGCAAGTCGGGAGGATGAGAGTCGGGAGGCTGAGGCTGTATTGGCATGGTGGTAGGTAAGTCCAGTTCAACAACTGATGATTATCTGTCCTGTTCATTAACAGATATATAGCAACACCAAACAAAGTTCCCTATTCTTGCTTCACTTGTCCTGGATAATCACTGGCAGCTCAAATAACTCCAACGTGATCTGTTGGTGAAATGATGTACGTTACTGTCATTTATCAAGACTATTCTTTTCTGACACTGATATATAAAGGGTTCATAAATATTGTGCTGGCATACCATGGAGTTCTGGTCTAGTGTTTGACTCAGAGTTGGAGCATACATAGTATTTAGTAGTCTTTCATTTTAAGTTGTATATACTGCATAAAAGATCGGTTTAGACCGACTACTTCCTTGGGGTAGCCAGTTCAGACTGAAACCAGTTTCAACCGGTTACACAGTCAAGTTGGACTGCTGTGAACCAGTCTCATATGGTTTGGTCCGGTCTTTCAGATGGTTTGAGAATGGTAAGACTGGTTCCGGTCCCAGTTTGCTTCCAAAATGGAAAAAAACTGGACTGGACTGGACCTTCAAACACTAAAAAATTCTACCAATGCAGCTTCTCCCATATCCATCTGTGAAGCTTCTGCCTTGAACTGCAAAATAAATTTGTCTACTGTCAGAGAACCTTGGTGCATGGTTTTTAATTTAGCATTTGCCGTCGCCTTTGGATTAGAGTCTCCAAACTGTGCCTCCAGTCTCTCCAACAATTCCCTGAAGGTTGCAAATGGTTTATATCCCATGGCAATTTGATTAATGGCTTCGTTTCTCCAGAACATCTTTCCCTCCCTGAATGTATGAGAGAGCAAACATAATCCTAGACTCGGTCATATGAAACTCGGGCTTTCTCCCACAAATATACAACACTATAGAGCTGATGAAGGATTTTGTATTCTCTATGGTACTGTCAAAGATTTGCAGGGGCACGTATTTAGGTAAACACATTTTTCCACTCTCTGATCTCTCCTCTGCATGCACATCCTCCTGAGACATCCACTCTACCATCTCCTCCATCTCCTCATCTTTATCTTCTACTGTCTCTGCTTTTGTTCCTGCTTGTTTGGGCTGTGATGCTGCCAATACTGACACTAACTGGGACATTTGTGCTATAAGCACATCAATTTTGGCTTCTAGTGCTGGTGTGGGAACAGGATTGTGACCAGGATTCGAAGTTGATTGTTCTGACATAATGACATAAGCTGTGATGAGTCACTTCTTTGGCTGAGTCAAGATTTGGCTTCAGAATTTTTTCGCAAAAGTTTGAGTCATGTGATCCAGTAATTTAGGTACCAAACATGGCAAAACATGTGATTTCGGCTATTTGTCACCAATTGGGCACTTCAGATCAATAACTCTTCTAACAGTGCCTGATCTCGGGGTTAATACTGAATTCAGCTAGTAACTAATTTAACTAAAATAGTCATCTGAATAGAGTAAGGTAAATCTCGATTAAACCAGATCTGATCGGTTGTCTGGTTGCAGCTGTCCTAATGATGAGTGCTGCCTCTCGATCACTGGCGGTTGCAATGTAAGGCGAGGCCTGGCATCAGCTCATGAAAGCAAGGTAAATACATATATACAATTACTTCCAGCTCTTGCCGAAAGGATGAGGAAGCGGTTGTGGCATGCTGAAACAATGACGTATGCACATGTAAGAGAAGGCGCACTGATGAGGTAGTTGAGTTCTTCTGTTATGAGACATGGTACGGACAGAAGCTCTAATTCTTTTTCTTATTGTTTCTATTGTCTTTGGTGAGCCCGCTCCCACGCTATTGTTTTCCAAACAATACCTATGACAATGGCGCCTACCTTCTATTGTTCTTACCTTCCTATTGTTCAACCATTCTTATTGTCTTATTGTTCTCAACATACGTACTCGCTTTACTTACATTCTTGCGTGTACATTATTTAAACTGCAATGTTATGGCCAGTCAAGCTCAGCTTGACCTGGTCTTTCATACGCTTCTAATGAGCTATCGATCTAAGTCTTTCTCAGCTGTCGCTTACAAGCTTCGGTGATCTGAACCTTCGCTGAACATCGACGCTTACGAGCTTCAACTTATATTTGATTTAGAAGCTTTGACTATAACAAAAGGTCAAGCTGCTCTTACTCTGCCGACTAAACTCTAGTCTAGGCAGTACCCATTATACGACGAAAAGATTCTTACAAGAACTATCTGACCACTCCCCACAAAATGAATCATGGCAGCTCCATCTACTCCTATCATTCCTACACCACCCACCGCCCCCGCTCGCCCCACTGAAATCAAGATGAGGGCGCTGACTGACTACTCAGGGGATAGAGCCAAGACCATGCTCTTCCTCCTCGAATGCGGAGCTTACGTGGACATGAACACAGCTGCATTCCCAGATGACCGACATAAGATTTTGTTTATGCTGTCTTACATGAATGGGGGGACGGCAGGGCCATGGAAGCAGGCATACCTGGAAGAGAGATACATCGAATCCAAACCTTGGGATACATTCCAAGAGTTCATCGCAAAAGTACGTGCAGCATTCTCACCTATTGACAATGCAGGAAACGAGTGCACCCAACTCCGAGCACTCTCGCAGGGAGGAAGAGGGGTAGATGAATACATCGTGCAGTTTAAAACACTCGCCTACCACACAAAGATCAAAGAAGACACTGCCCTCATCGAATACTTCATCGATGGGCTCAATAACAAAGTGCTGGACAAAGTCTTCGGCATGGAAAACCTGCCCGATATGATCTAGGGGTGGTACACCCATGCGGCGAGGGCTGAAGGACATCTGAGGAGGGCAAAGGCGATTAAAGAAAGAAATTACAGCAAGGCTGGAGGAGGAGGAGGAGCAAGCAGCTCCTCCAAAGACCCTAATGCTATGGACATCAACGCAACTCACCTCTCTTATGCAGAGAGGCTCGAACATATTAAAAAGGGAAAGTGCTTCATTTGTCACAAATCGGGGCACAGAGCAAACGATCACAAGGGAGGAAAGGAACCACCTGCAAAAGACGAAAAGAAAACCGAGACAAAGAAAACCCCACGCGACCACTTCACCAAAATCTGCGCACTCATCAACGAGCTAGAAGAAAAAGAAAAAGAAGAAGTGTTGGACTTGATGGTAGAGGAGGGTTTTTAAAGCAGCAGCCTGCATCGGCAGCAGAGCCTGCCAGATTAATTGTTTCAACTGTAATGGTAGCAGATGTGAGCCACCAATCTATGCGTATCCCAGTTCACTACTTGCTAGGAAACAAAAAAGCCGAAGTGCCCGCCCTGATCGACTCAGGAGCAGGAGAGACATTCATCGACCACCGGGTTGTCCAAAAACTCGGACTAGAAAAATTCCCACTCGTCAGACGAATCCTTGCCAAGAACGTCGACAGGACCCTCAGCAAGAATGGAATGATCTCTCATTACGTTCAGGTCCACACAGAGATCAGAGGAAAAGAGGAGAAAATCAGAATGTTGATCACAGGGCTGGGGAAGGAAAGAATGATCCTGGGATATTCGTGGCTCCAGAAACATAACCCGATCATCGACTGGGAGAAGGGAACCCTTACCGACAGGCAGACCGAAAGGCTTCTCATGAGAAAGATCCGAGCCCTGATCGAACGAACCTGCACCACATTTGGTAAGCAAAGTCCCACTCTAGATGACAAGGGGCCGTCTGTATTGAGAGTAACATTGAGCCCGACTCTTGAGAGGCTACCTAAAAGGAGTGCTGGGGAGACCTTTGGGGAAACCCACCTCGCCGCCACCAAGCACGTGAAGAGTAGGCTTGGGACAGTTCATCTTGCAAGAGGACTTTGCAATAGAAATGGACCCGATCACAACGGATCACAACTGGCAACGGACACCTATTCCAAGAACGATCTGCAGATCCCCGTATTAAATGCCGTGGACACCAACTCGCCGCCTGACACTGGGGAGGACCACGACGAAACAGACGCACTATTCGCTTACGTTCGGGGGGAACCGATGATAGGAATATTCAGGGCCGAAGAGTCACCCCTCACCGTCGAAAATGACTATCTACCCCCGAACTATCAGAAGCTCCAATGGATCTCGCATCTCACTCGATCTCAGCTAACCAGCAGGTTCACTTACTCCCACATGGCCCACATCCGAGCAAAGACCTCTGTCTCGCAAAGGCTCGCTCACGAGAAGGAAGATGTCAAGGAGAAGCGATCGCTCGACGAGCTACTCCCAGATAAATACAAAGAGTACCATGGCGTGTTTGAAAAGGCAGCATTGGAGAGATTCCCTGAATCGAGACCGTGGGACCATGCGATCGAACGCAAACCGAACTTCATCCCGAAGGACTGCAAGGTCTACCCTATTACCCTGGCAGAACAGAAAAAATTGGACGAATTCATTGATGATAACCTCAGAAAGGGATACATCGTCCCATCTAAGTCACCTATGGCATCACCGTTCTTCTTCATGGCGAAGAAGGACTCTGATGCGCTCAGGCCATGCCAAGATTACCGCTATCTAAATGAAGGAACCATCAAAAATTCCTATCCCCTTCCACTGATTGGTGATCTACTTGACAAGCTGAAAGGGGCAAGATGGTTCACTAAATTAGACATCAGATGGGGGTATCATAACATCAGAATTAAGAAGGGAGACGAATGGAAAGCGGCATTCAAGACCAATAAAGGGCTGTTCGAGCCCAAGGTTATGTTTTTCAACCTCTGTAATTCCCTGGCGACCTTCCAAGCAATGATGAATGACATCTTCTGGGACATGTTGAACGAGGGATGGCTGGTAATTTATATGGACGACATTCTTATCTTCTCAAAAGACAAGGGGGAACACGAGGAGAGAACGAAGAGGGTCCTGGCAAGGCTTAGGGAGAACGACCTGTACCTAAAACCTGAAAAGTCTAGATTTGATGTACAAGAGGTCGAGTTCCTCAGACTGATTCTGTGACCGAACCAACTAGCCATGGACCCAACCAAATTAAGCAGAATCAAGGACTGGCCGCCCCCGACCAACGTCAAAGGGGTTAGATCGTTCTTGGGCTTTGGGAATTTCTATCGGAGATTCATCAGCAACTTTGCTGCGATCACTAAGCCACTCAATGATTTGACAAAGAAGGATCAGCCCTTCAATTGGACGAACGAATGTCAAGAAGCATTTAACACACTTAAAAAGAAATTCTCGGAGGCACCAGTGCTCCTGATGCCTAACACTGAGAAACCATTCGTAATCAAAAGCGATGCCTCTAAGTATGCGACAGGTGCTGTCTTGAAACAGACTGACACCAACGGAGATTGGCATCCCTGTGGCTACATCTCCCATTCCCTAACAGCAACTGAATGTAACTATGAGATTTACGATCGAGAACTACTGGGGATAATACGAGCACTAGAAACCTGGAGACACTACCTCCAGGGATCTGATCATCCAACGACAATCCTATTGGATCACAAAAATCTCATGTATTTCAGGACGGCACAGAAACTGAATTGCCGACAGGCTAGATGGAGCCTGTTCTTATCACAATTTAACCTCCAATTGGTACATGTCCCAGGAAAGATGATGATCCAATCTGATGCCCTATCACGATGGGGAGATTACATACCTGATGTTGACGAAGACAACAATGACATCACGCTATTAAAGGATGAGATCTTCGCACGAACGATTGATACTGAACTAAAAGGAGTACTTGCAGAAAGCATGATGCACGATGATCTGCTAAAGGAGATAGTAAGGGCCATCAAAGAAGGAGGAACACCACCGATCAAGTCGGCGGTAGAAGACTGGAGAATGGAAAATGATGGGACAGTCTTTTTCAAAGACAGATGCTACGTCCCAGACAACAAAGAGTTGAGGAGGAAGATCGTGGAAAAGTACCATGACAACATTCTTATGGGGCACCCCAGCCAATTCCAGACTCTTGAATTGGTATGAAGGGACTACTGGTGGCCAGGAATGACAATTTTCATCTGAAATTACATCGATGGCTGTGCCACATGCCAACAGATGAAGGTAAACACACATCCGACAACACTGGGATTATCGCCAATTAAATCTGATGCCACTCGACCATTTGCACTGGTCACAATGGACTTTATCACTGATCTCCCGATGAGCGATGGATGTGATACCATCATGGTCATGGTAGACCATGGTCTTACAAAGGGGGTAATTTTCATCCCTTGTAACAAGACCATCGATGCATTAGGAGCAGCAGATCTCTATCTGCACAACGTGTTCAGAAGATTCAGCCTCCCAGACAAGATTATATTGGATCGTGACCCACACTTTGCCTCGAATGCATTCCAAGAGCTGGGAAGGCTTTTGGGAATAAGACTGGCAATGAGCACGGCCTATCACCCACAGACCGATGGGGAAACGGAGAGGGTAAATCAGGAGCTTGAGATCTATCTCCAAATCTTCTGTGCAAACAAACCATCGCAATGGAAGAATCACCTCACCACCGCCAAATTCACACATAATCAGAAACATCACTCGGCAATTAAGAACACCCCGTTTTATGTAATGATGGGAGCACACCCTAGGGCTATCCCCATGACTTATGAGAAAACGAATGTACTGGCTACCGAACAAAGGATAGCCGAACTAGGAAACGTATGGCGGGAAGCCCTGGCGGTGCACGAACTCTCCCGACAGGTAATGATTGGGCGAAATGGATGAGGGTTCCGCCCATTCACGGTGGGGGAAAGGGTCTGGCTCGACTCAAGGAACTTGAAGCTAGGATACCCAACCAGAAAACTCGCCCCTAAGCGTGAGGGACCATTCCCCATCACACGAGTGATCTCATCCCATGCCTATGAATTGAGGCTCCCCTCTCAATGGAAAATACACCCTGTATTTCATGCCTCGCTTCTCTCGCGTTTCAAGGAGAACAAGACTCATGGACCAAACCTTCTTCCTCCACCACCCGATCTGATCGAAGGAGAATTGGAACATGAGGTTGAGGCCATTTTGGCTCACAGAGGAATGGGCTGAAGAATCCGATTCTTGGTAAAGTGGAAAGGGTACAGTACAGCAGAAAACACCTGGGAGCCCAAGGCTCACTTAAAAAACACTGCTGAAATACTAGGCGAATACAGATCTACCCATAACCTCCCTCCAACATGAACTGCCCCCTTTATTTTTACATGAATGTCATGCCCGACCCTGACCCTGTCAGAACATTCGAACTTATTCTGAGCTTTGTCCGAGATACAGACGGTATTTGAAACGAGGAGAGATTGCTCTCTGTGACCCAAGATCATGCGCTCCTACATGGAACCGCATGAAACCTTTTTGAAACTTACCAGGCCATCTCTAGCCTGGAACACATATTTCAGCATCTAACAGAAGAGGCTTATCATCTGGACTTACTCCCACTCATGAGGAGTCTAGACGAACAGGCATTGCATTATGGACCCAGACAGTGGGTCCCCACACCACAACAGATTTTTATTATAGAACCACTGAGTGACGAAGAAGATGGAACGTCCAAAGAAACACCACCAACAGCGCTCCCTCACCCACCACTCCCATCATGAACTTCGCCACCTTCACCACGATGAGCGCCCATGCCCTATCCCACACAGACCGCCGCCAAACACGCGCCCGCACCATCGTGGATGCGTAACTCGGTCTGCTTCACCTGCGCGCAAGTAGGACATTTCTCATCACACTGCCCTGAATACCAGTGCCCACATTGTTGACGATGGTGACCAGAGCACTCCATGCTCTTTTGTCCTAATAATCTGACACGTGACAATCCGCCACGTCATCGCACAACCCAAACCTAACCATCATGATCTACAATTTCTACATCGCTATCGCTCTTGGCGCCATTTCCATCATGCTGCTCTGTTACATCCTCATTTTATTTAAAATCATCTCTACCCCACGTTTACCACAACTCACTACGTTCATTACTGGCACCTCGGTGCACTTCATGGGAGGGAACGACATTGAGCTACCTACTTGGGTTTATGCGCATGACACCCCGACTCCTGCTACCTTCAGCACATTCACCATGACAACCGACGACATGGCATCCTTTGACCCCATGCGGATGATCAGAATGTAGTTTCGGCTGGGACTCAAAACTTTAGAAGGGAGCTGATGTTATGAGACATGGTATGGACGGGAGCTCTAATTCTTTTTCTTATTGTTTCTATTGTCTTTGGTGAGCCCGCTCCCACACTATTGTTTTCCGAACAATACCTACGACAATGGCACCTACCTTCTATTGTTCTTACCTTCCTATTGTTCAACCATTCTTATTGTCTTATTGTTCTCAACGTACGTACTCGCCTTACTTACATTCTTGCGTGTACATTATTTAAACTGCAATGTTATGGCCAGTCAAGCTCAGCTTGACCTGGTCTTTCATATGCTTCTAACGAGCTATTGATCTAAGTCTTTCTCAGCCGTCGCTTACGAGCTTTGGTGATCTGAACCTTCGCTGAACGTCGACGCTTACGAGCTTCAACTTATATTTGATTTAGAAGCTTCGACTATAACATCTTCTGTTAGGGTGACACCCACTAATCTGCTAGCTGGACCATGCAGGCTCTCCTACAAGAAGGTGGCAGGGCACGTGCACATGATGGGGGGTTTGATGGTTTTGATGTGATGGGTTAAAAATAGATGAGTTGGCTGAAAAAGGTGTTTCGCACCACTAATGTGGATAGAATATCTAAGAGAACTCAACTGAGGTCCCCTGGTATATATTTTAAGTTTATATACTATGTTACACATATTGTACTATGTTGCTACCAATGTGCACATACATGCACATACATATTGATGCATGTAAATAGAAAATTCCCATGCTGACAAATATTGCATTTGTAGGCATTTGGTAGCATATTTTGATGTAATAAAATAAAATAAAAATAAAATATTATTATGTAATAGGCATGTTAGGAGACTGTTTCCTAACAGTGAGGCTTAAGAATGCAGGTAAGAATCTCTTCCCATTCAGGCACAATGACACACAACCCTTCATTCCCAACTCTCAAAACTTTATTCCCCATTCATAGGTACACATGTATACCCTTGTACATGACTCTTTTTGGTTTCAGAGGATGCACAGGTTCAGTAGATAGTAAGGCTCCAACCGTTTAGTAACCGTTTACACCTTCGAAGGTGATTAAACGGAAACGGTTGCATATACAACTGTGTAAATATGTTTAATATATAGTATATACACTTATATATACTGTTATGAGAAAACTATTTTTTTTCACCATTATCCCCATGCCTTTGTCAGGCAACCTTCCTAGGCATCATCTCAAACAAACCACTATGTATCCACATCTTTGTAAGGAGTGCCATCCTGATAGTGTTCTCCTTCAATGAGCTTCGTAGATCACTGCAAATATGTCAGGACTTCGAGAAGACACGTTCAACAGAGGTGCTGGTTGCCAGAATGGCAAGGTAATCTTGAGCCATCCGAGAAATTGTTGGAAACTCTCTCGCATGATTTTAAGAATGGCATCTAGTATCTGGAAATGTATAGTAATGATGACATGCTCATCTTCCACCAAAGAAGCAGGTTCATCAGCACATCTTCCCGAGATGGTTCGCTACTACCCAGTGTTTTTCCATCCTGTTCCTGCTTGGAAATTGGGGCAGCATCAAATCTAAGATAACAGTCGAGCTCATCCACAAGTTCTTGCTGAGGGGTTAATTTTATTGTTGTAGATGATGTGGCAGTGGTGGGTTTCTGAAATGCACAGGTGCTGGCGAGAAATGACAGTGTTTTTGTAATTGGCTTTGAATGAGGTTTCGAAGGGATTGAGATGTTTTTGGGGTCTGGGTTATCTCGGCTTTGCTGTGGTGGCATAGTGATTTGGAGCAGAGACTATAGTGCACAAATTCAATGATCAAAGAGAAAAAAATTGGGTTCTCAGGCTCTAGCTTCTATTACATCTGAGTATAACCATATAACCGTATACATACTGTATAACTACTGTATAGGCCTTTCCAGCCATAAGGGTGTAAACATAAACATATACATATATGGTATAAACCATATAAAACGGTTATATAGATAGTACGGTTGGAGCCTTAGTAGATAGTAACTTCTCTGACCCCCCCTCTTCTCCCTACCTCTCCGAGTCCCCTTTCCTACTTGTGTAGCACCATCCTCAGTCATCCTCAGTCATGCATATAGTTATATATACAATTGTATATATAGTAGAGCCCCTCAATGAAGAGAAGAGACCCCTAACCCCCTCTTTAAGGGAGAATACTTACTACAGGCTGAGCATAAGTACAAAAGAATAACTGTATATTAACACTCTATAATATAAGTGTTATATATCAAAAAAGCGAAGGGAACACATGAAGCATGAGTGAAATGATCTGCTCGTCGTCAGAAGCTGTGGAGCGCGTTGATTAATCCCGAGATGATGCTTATGTAAGCATCTTTTACTGGTAATGCTTGTCGAAGCAGACACCATCAACGGCATCTTTGCTTGGATCCTGTCCGGTGGTCGGCTCACGGTTTCGCTGATCCATTGATCGAAAAAAGGTCAGTACAGGTTCTGTTGCCATACGAAAGTTTTGAAATCCCAATTTTTGGGACTTGCATTGCTTGCACACTTGGCTTTCTTCTGACACAACCACCCCTTCACCTTATACTAAAGTTACACTTCAGGGCCTAGTTCATATTATCACATCGACAAGTCTGATTGGCAAAGGGTGCTTTCGATGTTTTTCTATTCATGATTTGGTAAAAGTTTTGGAACTCCCAACTCATGATACCCAAACATCCCAACAAGGGAAAAAAAACACTGAATGGTGAAAACGTAACGATCACAGATGAATCGATGACACAGGCGTGAGCGTGTTGCTGTTAACTACCAGGGAGCAAGCAAGGCAATACAGGGACCCCTCGCACTTATAACTTATACCTTGGCATCTGCCAGACCTTACGGCACGGACCATGCGAAAAGGGGAGTTTAAGCGGCGCTCGCGCGGAGGTGCCATCAAGAAAGGAGCTCCTGAGTCCTTATTCTAGGAACCCGCCTTTACAACGAACTCAATGTTTCCCCCCCTGTTGTCAGTCATAGCAGTTTCTGGCGTAATCTATCTGTTATTATCGTCTTGCGCTAGTGCTTTGCGCCGCAAATTGATTCAGAGGTATACTGCAGTGACAGATGTCCCTTACTTAGGAATTTCTCGTCAAACCGAACGTAAGATTCAAGGAACGGCTGTGGTGTGCGGAGGAAGGTGAGTTTGTTCATCGGTCTATGCTTGTCTCCATATTTGATCTGTTGTTTTTAATTCAGCATTGCAGGCTTAGTGACTGCTCGTGTTTGTCATGATCACTTTGAGAAGATCATCATTGTAGAGCCAGAGGCTTGGTTGGCAACTGCAGAAGGATGGAAACAAGACTGGGAACCGACGAAGAGGGCTCGTGCCCGTGTATTGCAGTATCAGTCTTTGCATGGTGAGTTCGACGCTAGAATTGCGCTTGTCAGACTTCAGCGCCAACGAGCTTGTCGAACGACAATAGGATTGCTAGCGTTCGGGTTTATGGCCTTGGAAAAACTGTTCCCTATGCTCAGGGAGGAATGTGCGAAAGCGCATATGAGGTGACTTGACATTTCTTCTATGGATAATTGGAGCTCTTGGTTAATTTCATTTCCCAGGGTAGCTCCAGCGGACCTAAAATGGGCCTTCTATGGTTACTTTTTGAATTTAGGGGATGAGAAAAGTCGAAATGCCCTGTCGAATACTTTGTTCTCCACTCGCCACAGTCTAGAGACACTCCTCCGTCGACTTATCATCGGCAACAAACAGTACCCCAATATCGAACAGATAGTCGGCTCCGTCGCTGGTATCATCCCTTCAGAAAATGATCCAACTAGGTTGCAAGGGGTCTTAGTTCGTACGAGCAATGGCAATGAGACACTGCCTGCATCGTTGGTCATCGGTTTGTCCACGAACATTCATTCTGCTGATCCTTTTGTAGCTCATCATTGCAGATTGCTCTGGGCCGGCACAGGCAGGTCTAAAATGGTTACAGCGTGCAGGTTTCGGAACCACCGATCGTCACTCTGACAGCGATGATCGCCATCCTCTCCAGGCGCTCAGGATGTCCTATGATCCGCAGATCCGCTACACCACTTTGCAATATAAGATTACCCCTGCACTCGCCAACTGTCTTCCTATACCTGGCGGATACTACAACAGTACATCGATATATGCCCTCCTTTCGGATGTCAGGGTGGACGGAAGGGTGCTTGGCATAGTAAAAGCCGAAGGGGATCTAAGTACGGATACTATGTTGTGAGCAAGACAAGTACTCATGCGCTTTGCACTTTCATGCAGTCCAAATTTGTTGTGGTGACCGCGGAGATACTAACTGTCGAGAAACTTGGAGGAAGTAAAGGCCTTTACGAAAAGTATAGTAGTCGACGAACCGATACCT
The DNA here is from genome assembly GCA_029959215.1 of Tricholoma bakamatsutake. Taxonomy (NCBI): domain Eukaryota; kingdom Fungi; phylum Basidiomycota; class Agaricomycetes; order Agaricales; family Tricholomataceae; genus Tricholoma; species Tricholoma bakamatsutake. Next base: position 11,580,685 of record CP114860.1, on the reverse strand, counting down.
GAATGGATCTTCCAGATATTAAATGATCTCTGTGACGTCGAAGATTCCGCCACCGTTAGTTATGTTCGCCTTCGTAAGATTTTTTTCTTCGGAGATTTTGTGATCTACTGACAGTTCAACCAGCCGCGCTGTCGTATATTCTGTATCATCAAGCCCGCAATCTTCCGAATAACTGGATTGCCGTTGGTGATAGCGTCATGCAGGTTAATCCCCTCTACTCGTAAGCTTGGCAGCGATATCCATCATTTCTCTATGAAGATTTTGATTTTTGATTGACAGACAGGGAATCTCTAAAGCAATCATTGGTGCCGTTACTCTGAACACAGTTCTATGGTCCAAGTCGCTCGATCCTAAAAGCCCCTCAAGATCCCTACCTGCCAACTTTTCGAGGACGTTCTTTGAGACTCATGCTGAGAAAATCGGTCAGATGTGGTATGCAACTTAGCACACCGAATATATTGAAAGTTGTTACTGATGTTGATCAAGGGAAGGAACGAAGATCCTTGGTACGCTTGGTTGATCTCTTTCACCAGTTTAATAATCACGGATCAACCGCGTAGATTATGGATTCGACTGTACCATCCCAGCACGTGGCGAAACTTTATCAGCCGGTCGATTTTTACGATGGTATACACGCAGGCTGCATCTACTCTCAGCCTATGTACGTCCGCTGTTGATGGGTCAACCTACAATACTCACCAGTCCATGCTCATCATCAGGATCAGCAGGGTGCATTAGCTCTCTGGAAAGGCATACACCTTTTGTCGCCAACGATTGACTGGTTCCAGCCAAGCATAGCAATGAAAGTCTTGTGGGATGCCTTTAAGCGGCCTTACTCCTAAGACCCCGATCAATATGAAATCACGAAGTTGAGGTTCCGGGTCGTTGATATCATGATGAACTTCAAGTTGAAAGCTGTTGAAAGTATCAGTTTGTGCAATTGGGTTTACACGTGTTTGGCACTGGTCGATTTCTTTATTTGTAATTTATAGTACTTGTAGAGATCTTTGAACTTGGAAAAAGATCTATTGGCACAGCTATCGTCGATCATCATCATCATCATGCCTAGGCGGTCTCATTCAGTGTTGGCCATAAAAGCCTTAAAATGAGTTTTGTGAGCCTTGAAGGCTTCAAGGTGGTTGAAGGTCCTATTGCCCTAGACCATCACAACTCGGACCAAAATAAAATAAAATGACCACAATGAGTTTCTCAGTTGATCTGCCTGAGTTTGACAACATCAATAGCGCTGTTTGCCTAATATGTAAAAAATAAATGCCCAAAATGGAAATTCCAAAAAAGGAAGGAGGAGAGACTCCGGGGGAGGAAAAGTTTTCCATCTCGATCGACTCTTTTAGCTGAAGTTTTAACTACTGTCATAAAACACTTCATGCACAAATAATTTCTCAGTTGCCCCACAAAATCTACCTCATCAATGTCTCTGAAGGCTTGGGACAGGACTGCTTCTTTTGATGCGTCAGACAATGGAGATCATGGAAGATGCATCTGAGTCAGCGCACCAGCTCCCTCTGGAATATGCGCAGGCATGTACTTATGTGACCTTGTGCCATCAGCCAATCAATACTGTACATCTAATGTCATCATGTTCATTGTCTAAGCAGCATTACTGACAGATCACTCAGCAGACTCAGAAAGGAGAAACAGGTGAGAACACATTGCCACTTTGACAGTGTGCCCATTTTATTCTCCTTGGTCATCACAACATTCAGTTTCATTTTGAGGAACCTGGTGGAACAGGAGGTAGTAATTCATAGTGATGTGCCAGGCCCGGCCCAGAGTAGCTGAATGCCAAAGCCGCCGGCTCAGGCCGCGGCTTTGGACCATCTGTAGCGCGTATGTATTTGTGAATCGTGATCGTATGACTTCGATCATGTGGTCATGTTTATCAGTGAATCAGTTTGTGATTCGTGCCCCTTCGAAAGTGTTTTGCCATATGTTCAGTCTGACAGTGCCGACTTAGATCTTCGAGCATAAATGTCTACTCTCTCTCCCTTTTGGTGGCTCCTGCGTATATAGATCCCTTTTTTTTTTTTCAATCGGATTTCTGCTTCACTCGAACCCCTCCGAATGAACAATGTCTACCGTCTCAGAGATCAAGGCTCTCATCAAAGTTATTGCCACCCTTTCAAATTCCTTGCCCAAATCTATCCCACTCGGCACAAAGGAGGACAAGGTATGGACTGTGATGCACACAGAGGAAGGCAAGACAGCTCACGAGACATTTAATAGATGTTTTGATGCCATGTTCGGGGAAGATTGTCGAGATACTGCTGGCCATTTGCAACACGTTCGCAAGGGAAAGTTGGGAATGGGTAATGTTTGCACTTGTCTATCTAACATTGATTGGGCAGATAATTTCCCATTGGATATCGTCGAGATCAAGCTGCAACAACTTATCACAGAACTCCAACATCATCAGTATGCTTTACAAGTTATTTTTCAATGTGTTGTAGCACAGCTGATATAAATCTAGTGGATCTGCACTGGATGCAAATGTCCCAGCATGGCCATCACACCACACTGCCCCAACCTCAAAGCTCATGGATGCCAACAATACAGCACAGCCTGAACTCTCATTCCAATGCAAGGCAGTTCAAGCTTTTCTTACATGACGGGCTCAAGAAAACATGTCTATCGAAAACATGTCTATCACCAACTCGGGCCTGGATCCTTCTGCAGTGGCTGCACCACCATCAACATCACCACCCAAATGTAACATCAACATGACTACTTCTGTTGAGCCGAGTGAAGATGAGAATATTGATGACTGGCCCAGACCATGTACATTGCTCTTCATTTAGGTCTCAAATGAAACTCTGATTCACTTCTCCATGTTGCAGTCAAAAAGCGATGCATTGCGCTTATCACCTCACAGAATGAGCATACTATCACAAGTGATGATGATGCAAGTGGCGAGGATGACTTGGATAAAGAGCGAATGTCAGCTACACATGTGTATGTTTCAAGAAATGCATAACTGTTCTGAATCTCATCACAGCCAAGCGGCCGTGGGCATCGCTAGAAAATCCAAAGGAGGTTGACAATCAAGGGCTTCTTATTGATGTCAATGTCCAGGCAATTGATGAAGATGTGCCATCGTGTGAAGACAACAACGTGATATTGACCATTTGTTTCAGTCCCCCTTGAGAAGATGGTTAATGGAAAGGTGAAGAAATATTGCATCTGCAAGCTCTGCCCATATGTATCACATATCTCAACATGTTCACTAATGAGAACTGTTCTCACAGAGACAAAAAGAGCCTTGTGAATGAAGTCACTACTTTATGCCATCACATGGAGGCACATCACTCCATGAGTTGGCCACTACTATGTTATCTCGGATCTTGATTTCTCTCAGGGTAAATACTGTAAATGGGTGCAAGGTGTCAACTATGAGTCAAGGCTTCCAGGCGATGTCAAGAAGCACAAGGCAGTGGCTGAACATGCAACTCGAACCCTCAATCGCAACCTCAAGGAGAAGAAACTCTAGGATCGAGTTGTTCCATATACTGACAAGGTGTTTCGTCAGGCTGCAATTGAATGGCTAGTTGCCACTGATCAGGTAAGCCAGATTCTTGGAGTCGTGCTGTCATTTGATGCTGATGGTTGTACTTAGAGCTGATACAGGCCTTTGAACACCTGAAGTTTAAGGAGATGATTGATTTTGCTGCACATGCGACAAATGGCATGAAGATCCCAGGTCAAAAGTCAACATGAGCAGAGATAAAATGGACATTCAAAGAGCATCTGACGAAGTTGAAGGCACAGCTCAATGTAGGGATCTCTGTTAGACAGTCAGTTCCTCATTCTCATATTGTCCAGGGTCTAACCATCACTGGTGAAGTCAGTCTGACATGTGACGCATGGCAAGCAAGCAATACAGATGGCTATTTTGCAGTTACTGGCCATTGGATTGAAGAAATGATGCCTACACAGTGGGAACTCAAGAGTGGCCTACTTGGCTTTATGCAACTCAGCAATGCTCACAACGGTGAGCGACTAGGTCAAGCCCTCTATAAGATCATCAAACGGGTCGGCATAGCATACAAGGTAGGCTAATTGTGGTATCATATACCATGTCATGTTCACTGATACATTGCAGATTGGTCATGTTATGTGCGATAACACATCCAATAATTCCACGATGATGCAGGAACTGGCTGTACATTTAAGGGGCATGACTGGGAAAGAATATGCTTGGCAAAAGCAGAAAATCAAGTGAGTATCTTGTGAGGGTGTGCTGGTGTTTGATCTCCACTTACAATGTTTCACAGCTGTCTTGCGCATGTCATAAACTTGGCAACTCAAGCCCTTATATCAACTTACAGCAAGTCCCCACACTTCGACCCAAAGAATCCTGAAGCGCATGTTCCAACAAGTCATGATGAGGTGGGGTTAGTTAGGGCAATCACAGTCAAGGTATGTATCAATCTATTGTTATTGGAGCATTAAAACTAATTGTAATTAAGGAACGGTCTTCATCAAAGCAAAAAGTGATGTGGAAAACTGTTCAGTCCAAGGGAGGTATTGCAAGACCTGTCCAGCTTATCATCGACATGAAGGTCTGATGGTCCTCGACATATATAATGCTGCATAGGGCTCTACAAAAGAAGATGGTAAGCATGCAGTAAATTTGGTGCCTCGGTACTCATTTTTTACAGTTTGTTGACACCTTCATCGATGAACTATGTTGGGAAGAGACTGAACCTGTAAAGCATGACAAGACCCGTGCGCTCAAACTGGACAGTGAAGAATGATGTCTTTCTGGATCTCCTAGCAGTATGTATATCGTACGCTATCCTCATTCAATATATGAAACACATTTATTAGCATGCAGACAATGCACAACAACCATTTTCGTCAGACCAAGCATCAACTCTTCACCTGGCTATACCTGCCCTCGAAGCACTTCATAAGGCATGGTTCTCTCATGCTGAACATCTGAAGTATGAGCGATTTGCTCCTGCCCTCGAAGCTGCATATACGAAGATCGATGAGTATTATGAGAAAACAATAAAATCACCAGCCTACATTCTGGCAATGAGTACGTCATTTCTGTTCATGTCAATGACAACCTCTGATCATCATTAGTCCTCAATCTGAAGGAGAAAATGTTGTATTTCAAGAAGCATTGGTCGATGGAACTTCAGGATGAGGTCATGAAATGTGTCGAAGAAGTGGTAAGTGCCAGTGAAATATTGTGTTGCAGTTGGGCTACATGCTAACTTTGTGTATCTAGTTTAAGGAGCAGTATCTTTGACTGACTCAAGATTTGAATGTCCCAGAATGTTTGAAGTCCAAGAAGACAAAATGGGGTATACACATGTTGCTTCAGGAACTTAGTGATGATGAGGATGATGTTACTGATGTGCACCCTGGTGTTTCTAAGGACCCTGATTAGCCATGGTCTCAGCACTTCTGGATATATATGAATGTTAGTGAGCAAGTACCAGATGGCTGGTCATCAATTAAATGGTGGGGGGTGAGTGTTCCTGCCCCAATGCTTGACATTCAGATGACTTATTATGACATCTTCTTAGGTTAATTCTTCTCGCTATCATCCTGCCTGGGCATCACTAGCTCACGACTATCTGTCCATCATGTCATCATCTGTTTCAAGCGAGCGCGCATTCTCACAAGGTGGCATTATGATCAACAAACAATGAAATCAACTCAAAGGAGATATTGTTGAGGCCTTGCAGTGTATCAAATGTGCTATCTGACATAATCTGCTATTCCGGGAACCGCTCCTTCATCAACTCTTGAATCAGAGTTCAATGAAGATGGTGAGGATGACAAGGATGGTGGAGAAGGGTCCAAAAATGCTGAGGGTTGGGATGATCTGCTGATGGACTCAGAGGATGATGGTGAAGAATCAGGGATGGACACTGATTCCGATGTTGATTAGCTAGACTGTAACTACACTGATCGTGTCATGCCAAGGCCCAAAATACACTTTTTCTCTGCCAAAAGCTGGGGCTTGGGCCAAGCCATCAGTGGGGGCTTTGGCCCAGCCCAGATTTCGAGAAAGCCAAAGCTGCCTCAGGCCAAGCCAAAGCCAGGGCTCTTTGGCCAAGCCAGGCTGGAACATCACTAGTAATTCATCAGAAGCATGTATGTGACTGGAATTGTGTGATCTGTCCCTTTCAACTCATGCTTTTTGGCAGCCCATGAATCAACTCATGGCCCTGATGCAGGGAAATGGAAGTGCAGCCAACCAAGGAAGGTTGTCAATACTGATGGAACAGAGCTAGCTGCTTGGCCATTAGGCAAGGATGCTTCAAATCTAGAATTAACACAAGTTAGTTCTGAGGCTAGATGTGTCAAGACCCAATTCTTCTGATCAGATCCCCAATAATTCCTGACCTTTCCAACTCTTTTCCAATAGTTTCCACTGGCTATTTTGGCCACCATGCTCCTTAGTCATTAGACAAGTCCTCACATGCCATAGTAATCATTTGCTTACTCATTTTATTAGGACACTTACAAAGATCCATTAGTAAACTTCTGCATTTTCTCTCCAGCCTGGTGGGGTTTGTCTCAGAACTCCCTCAGATCCCCTGAACCCTCCGACCACTGACAACTGGGTCTGACTGGAAGGCCAGTGTTTTCTGTCTGAGTTCCGTTCTTGCCTTCAGCTCTGAACAGCATTTGACAGTATTTATATACTCACACTTCTCTTGTCAATCATCACACTCTTCTGATTCTTATGTCCCACACAGAATCACAGACTCAGCAGACAACAAAAAACTCCCACCATGCAGGCACAGTACCAGGTTTATCAGCTATCTGACAATCCATACTCCCAGCTCCTAGACCCCATGGCACTCCTATACTCTTTGTCAAGAAGAAAGATGGCACTCTCTGGTTATGTGTTGACTACCAGGGACTTAACTGCATTTCAATGAAGGATTGCTACCCACTTCCACTAATCTCTGACCTCCTTGACTCTCCATGGAAATCCCACTTCTTCACCAAGATCAACCTCCAACATGCCTACTACTTGGTGCACATTTCTGATGGTGATGAATGGAAAACAACTTTCTGGACCTGCTATGAATCCTTTGAGTGATTGGTGGTTTTATTTGGTCTCACCAATGCACCCACAGCTTTCCAGCAGTTCATGAACAACATCTTCAGTGATATACTCATTGCTTGCATCATAATTTACCTCAAAGATATCCTCATTTACCCTGATGACATATCAAAACACAGAGCTCATGTCTGTATGGGCAACCTCAAGCCTCACTTAATAATAAGCTAAGAGAGGAGAATCTGAAGTCAATATTATACTACATAATACAGACACTTCAGGTGCATCTAACAGAGGAGAATCCAAAGAGAAAACTCTAAGGACCCATCTGTCAATGTCCAGTATAATATGTGATAGACCCAAAAATCAAATAATAGAAAAGGTGGAAATAGGCAGATCAAGCTATGAAATGATGTCACCTTGATGGGTAAATGTCCAGAAGGGGTCCTTGGATGCATTGAGGTGCTGAGGAATGTCGATGGTGGAACTCTTTGACCAGCCATGAGACATTCACATTGGACTCTGTGACCCAAGAATTTTCTTCATACCCATAACCCTTCCAGTATACCAGGTATGTGAGTTTGCCTCAGTGTAAGTGGCTGTCTAGGATGGACTTGACCTTGTACTGAGGTTTGCCTTCAATGACCATAGGTGGGGGAGGAGGTTGTGTCATACATCCTAGGAATGGATCCATGGGAGCTGGAAGCAGTTTGATGACATGAAAGATGGGGTGCAGTCTGGACAGTGACTGTGGTAGCCACAGGTGATAGGCATGTGACCTGACACACTTGGTGATGAGCAAGGGTCCAAGGAAGTGGTGGGTGAGTTTCTTGGATGGTTGCATGGTGGAAATGTCACTGGAGTTGAGGTAGACATGATCACCAACCTTATATGTGGGTGTGGGTAAATGACATTGGTTGTAGAAGCATGCGATGTCATCCTTTGCCTTAGCCAGAGTTGCTTTTGCCTCCTCTAAGGTGTCCTTCATCTGCTCTGTAAACTCATTCACCATCTCCAAGTGCAATGGTGCTTGACAAGGTTTGAAGCCCATGTGTAGGTATCATTTTGTGTTGAGGAGGAAGGGAGTTTGTTGGGTGGAGAAGTGGACATGATTGTTGTACCCAAATTCTGCTATGGGGAGAAGGTCTTTCCAATCATCCTGTCACTCATTGATGAAGATGTGGATGTACTGCTCCAGTTCATGGTTGACATGCTCCATCTGTCCATCTGTCTTTGGGTGGTAGATGGTCAAGGCCAGGAGTTTGATCCCCAGCAGGCAGTACAGCTCTTGAGTGAACTCTGTAATAAACTGCAGCCCTTGATTACAGAGGAAATCCATGAAGCTTCCACATGTGGTGCAAATAGAGTTGAGCCACTCCAAGTGCAGTGACAGTTGTATGAGTGGGGATGAAGTGAGCTCACTTTCCAGTGGAGTCGACTGTACACATTACCACATCAAACCCATTGGATTCTGGTAGTTCCATCATGAAGTGTACACTGACAACATCCCAATGATTCTCTGGAACTGGGAGGGGGTGTAACTCACCCATGAGTTTGCATCGTGGAGTTTTGGTGCATAAGCAGAGGTCACAGGTGTGACAGTACTGACCAATGAGTTGAGATACTTCGGGCTACCAATAATTCTGTGATATGAGCTCCAACATCTTCTAATACACAGGATGGCCAGCAATTAGCAAGTCATGGTGCTGGGATATGAGTCATCATTGAAGCTGGGGGTCATTAGAGACATAGATATAATCAGAAGTGGATCCCTTCCATAGCTCCTTCACTGCTAGGGCCACAGCATCCTTGTGTAAACCACTATGGTGTAACCTTGCCTTGTTATAGACAAGACTCACTGCTCATATGGGTCGCAAAGGGGATCTAAGGATGGAACATGACAGAACAAGCTCAAGTGGTATTGGACAGATGATGATAGTACAGGAAAGAGATCTCTGTCTATAACAAGTGTAAACAATCATCATGTAAGCAGCAGCCTTACACCCTCCCCCACCTTAAAAAAACAAAACACTGGGGGAAGCAAGCAAAATGTAAGTAAAATTGGCCTAAGCATAGGTGCATTAAAAACCCCCATGGGGAAAAGCTACTGGCTGGTGAAGAAAAAAGAAACAAGGCTATGTACTAAGCAACCAAATTTTTTTATGCCAGCCAGATGTCCAGAGCCTTGCAGTTGTCCACTTCATGCTCAGGGAGCCAACAATCTTCTTTGGGCCCATAACCCTTCCATTGCACAAGGTATTAGTGACCTTGCCCATGGCATCTTTCATCCAGGATGTGATCGATGAAGTACTCCTCTTCCTTGTCAACTAGTACAGGTAACAGCTTTTTGAGCTCTCATTAAGGGAACAGTGCATTGTCGTTCTCGATGAATGGCAAAACCTGTGAGGTGTGAAATGTTGGGAATGTGTTGGGGCTGTTTGGCAGATGCAGCATGACATTCGAATGTGTGGGAGATACTTGAATGATTGTATATAGTCTATCAAAATGGGGCATGAACTTTGCCATGCATTGCTCACCTTTCACTTTGTATTTGCACCTCCTGTTTAATGTTGACAACATGATGTGTCTCCCTTCCTTAAATGCAAAGTCATCAGTATGGTGCAAATTTGCAGTGAGAGTCTGTTAGATCTTAATAATATTATTCTGGGCTTCATGCACATCCTGCTCCAACTGCTGTATCACATCAACCACTCGAATGTCCTCCACCATTCCATCTTGTGTTGATACCAGTGGTGGCATCACACACAGGCTTTTCTCCATGTGCAACTGGAAGGGCATGAATCCTGTTGACACGTTCACTGTATTCATCATTTTGAATCTAACACATGCCAAGGTGCACCTCTATCCTTTTTGATTCCATTCAACATGGTAGCGTAAACATTGGTTGATTGTCTTGTTAGATCGCTTGCTTACCACATCTATCTCTGGATGATAAGCCATTGACATCTTCAGCTTTATGCCAGTAAATTTTGTCAATGCTTGCCAGAACCTCAACATGAACAGCTTGTCTCTATCACAAGCAATGTCAGCAGGCAATCCATTTTTGCAGTACCACTCATCAAAGAAGATCATGGCCAGTTAATCTGCTGTGATGTTCATCATCATAGGGACAATCCCGATATCGCTGTTCAATTGGTCCATCATCATCAAGGTGCAGTTGAAACCATCATCTTCTGGCAGTGGCCCAATGAAATCCATGGCCACTGACTCTCCACATTGATCAGGGATGGGTAGAGGATGCAACAGACCAGCCGGCTTCTGGGTTGGTGATTTGTTGTGCTGGCACTCTGGGCATGCTGGTACATAAGCAAGTTTGAGGTTTCTCCTCATATTTGGCCAATAGAAGGAACCTCATTGTGTGCCATATGACTCCTCAAATCCAAAATGGCCCAACACATCGTGAGTGAGATGATACAGTGTTTCTTGCACCTCATTGACCCTTGGCACAATCAGCTGCTCGCCAATCCACATCAGATCATCCTCCACATGCACTCCATGTGGCTGTATTGTTGCAGTCATGATTTTCTTACACCATGGATCCTTGATGTACCCAGTCTTGATTATTTTGACTAGCACTTCATCTGCCGCAATGCTCATTGTAGCCCCCACCATTATTTCTCCAGTTGGTTCTATAGGACAGTTAGTCAGTGAACATGCTGGGGAAAACACATCATCTTCTCCATCCATAATACATGCCACCATGCTGCCAACCTCTGTGCTACCTGGGTCTTTTGTGATTGCCTCCACCTTGAATGACATCCTTGACAGTGCATCCACAGTGGCATTGTCCTCTCCCTTTACATAGACAATCTTGTATTCATATTGAGACATGAACTCCATCCACTGGGCTTGACATCTGCTGAGATCATGCTGCATGTTGAAGTTTTCTAATGTTTTGTGGTCAGTGTAAACCAGAAACTTTCAGCCAATGAGATCTGAACACCATTTCTTCAATGCTCTGATAATTACAAGCATTTCTTTCTCATGCACCAGATAATGCAGTTCAGCCCCCTTGAACATCATTGAATTGAACCCTACATGGCATGCAGTCTCCCATGTTTCTCCAAAAGAGAGGGCTGCACCTGATTGATAGTCACTTGCATCAGTCATCATGAAAATCTTATTCTCTGGCATTGTTGAATGGTTGATTGTAGTCAAATATTCTGCACTGAGGATGGCTTGCTTGATTTGACAAAACACATTCTCGTGCTGTGTGCACCATTCTGGCAAATGTGAGTTACACTCCTTTGATGTCAATTCATTCAACACTTCCATATATTCCATGATCCTCAGCAGGAATTCAGAGACATAGTTTTTAGAAAATAGCCCCATTGCATAATAATATTTTATTTTATTATGTCAAATTACACTACCCTATGCTAAAGAATGCTACACTTTGATAGCATGAGAATTTTATTTTGCACACATCAATATGCATGCACATGTATGAGCACATCAGTAGTAACATTGTACAATATGTGTAACATAATATATAAACCACAAATATACACCTAGGGGACCACAGTTGTGTTCTCTTAGGTATTCCATCCACACTTGTGGTGTAAAAAGCTTTTCTCAACCAACTCATCTATTAATAACCCCTCATATCAAAACCATCAAAACCCCCATCATGCACACAGATCCTGCCCCCTTCTTGCAGAGAGAACCTGCACAATTGAGCTAGCAGATAAGTGGGTGATGCATTAACAGAAGAACACAACTTTCCCAATCAGTGTGGCTTCTCTTACTTGTGCATACATCATTGTTTCACTGTGCCACATCCAATTCCTCATCCTTTTGGCACAAGCTGGAAGTAATTGTATATACATAATCTACCTTTTCTTTTATAAGCCGATGCCAGGCCTCACCTTACATTGTGACCACCAGTGATTGAGAAGCAGCACTCATCATTAGGACAGCTGCAACCAGACAACTGCTCAGATCTGGTTTAATCAAGATTTACCTTACTCTATTCAGATGACTATTTTAGATAGTTACAAGCCAAATTCAGTATTATCCCCAAGATCAGGCACTGTCAGAAGGGATATTGATTTGAAGTGCTTCATGTGCCCAAACCGTTGATGAGTTATTGAATCATGTGACTCATAGACGTTTGGTGAGGTCCCAAAAACCAACTTTTGGAATTGTTGAAGAAGTGACTCATCACAGGTTGAAATCATTATATCTGAACCTTCAACTTCAAATCCTGGTTCTAACCCTGTTCCCACACCAGTGCTAGAAGCAAAAATTGACATGCTTACAGCACAAATGTTGCAACTAGTGTCAGTATTGGCCACATCCCAGCCCAGACAAGCAGAAATAAAACCAGAGATGATGGAAGATAAATATGATTAGATGGAGGAGATAGTGGAGTGGATGTTTCAGGAAGATGTGCAGGCAACAGAGAAATCTGAAAATGGAAAAGTGTGCTTACCTATGTACACACCCCCACAAATCTTTGATGGTACCATGGAGAATGCAAAATCATTCATCAGCTTTATAGTATTGTATATCCATGGGAGGAGGCCAGAGTTTCATACAACCGAGTCTAGAATTATGTTTGCTCTCTCATACATTCAGGGAGGAAAAGCACAGTTCTGGAGAAACGAGGCCATTAATCAAATTGCTGCAGGATATAAACCATTTGCAACATTCAAGGAATTTTTGGAGTGACTGGAGGCACAGTTTGGAAACCCTAATCCAAAGGTGTCAGCTAATGCTAAATTAAAAACCATGCACCAAGGTTCTCTAACAATGGATGAATTTATTTTGCAGTTCAAAGCAGAAGCTTTGCAGACAGATATGGGAGAAGCAGCATTGGCAGAATTTTTGAAAGCAGGATTAAATCCTTCTCTATTCAAGGCTATCTACTGACTGCCTTCTATGCCAGAGAGGTTGGATGAGTGGTATAATTGGGGAATGCACCTTCATCAGCAATATTGGCAGGAACAAGGTGGAGTTGAAGTTGATGTATAGAAATGCCAAATTTCAAAAATCATCAGGAGAAAAATCTGAGAAAGGAAGGGTACCTCAGGTACAAACTCCAAGGGCACAGCCACCAGCCATGGCAGTGACACCTAAAGTTATGGAGTCAGCGGCATCAGCAGATGCAATGGATGTTGATCAAGCAGGGAGATGAGCTCCACTTAAATGTTTTAACTGTGGGCAATTAGAGGATATTGCTAGGAATTGTAGGCAGAAAAGGAAGGTTAGGGAAGTGACAATCAAGGAAGTGAAGTTGGAGGAAGATAAGCAGAGGAATTTTGTGGAAGAGTCCCAGTGAAGGTTTCCCCATTGGTGACCCAGAATCAATATAATGTATTAGTATCCAAGGAAACCCAGAGTGAACCCAAAAGGGAAATTGAGGAGTACAGCTGTAGTCAATCATGTGACCAAGCATTGGACAAGTACAACCATTGTCAATCATGTGATAAGGATAATTTACAGATATCATTTCTGCAACCCGAACCTGAAATCACCTTGACTGTAGGATTGAAGACAGTGGACACACATGCAGCTATTAATGTGGAGGCATTACTTGATAGTGGTGCTACAGGATTATTCATTAATTGGTCCTTAATTACCAGAAATAGTATTATTACATGCAAACTGTCACAACCAATAATGGTGTACAATATTGATGGAATGATAAATTGTGGAGAAACAATTAAGGAGGAAGTGACTATGCTACTAAAGTATCAAGATCATCAGGAATGAGCCATATTTGAAGTGTGCGATCTTGGAAAGACCAATCTCATAATTGGATGTCCGTGGTTATGTAAATATAATCCAGAAATTGATTGGAAAACTGGGAAAGTACAGATGACTTGTTGTTCTAAAGAATGTAATGTGTATAGGAGGAAGGTGAGAAAGATAAAGAAAAAAAGAAAAGAGAAAGAACATCCGAGGAAGTATTCTGTTACAATAGAGGAAGTGGAGAGTTAAGAAATGCCAAATGGGGAAGTTTCAATCATGATTGACAAAGAAGAATGGAAGTGAACCTTTAGAGAAATTCATGGAGGATGGTCATGGAATAGAAATACTGCGAAGGTGGAGAAACCAGTGGAATAGTGGAAGAGAAAGTTTGTAAAACAACCAATATTAGCCCTGGTAGATTTCATGCATCCCTTACGAGTGGAATCAGATGCATCCAACTTTGCTACTGGAGCAGTATTATCAATGCTATGTGAAGATGACAAATGGCATCCTTGTACATATTTGTCCCAAGGGTTGAATGATGTGGAAAGAAATTATGATATGCATGACAAAGAGATGTTGGGAATAATACAAGCATTGGAGGCATGGAGACATTATTTGGAAGGATGTACACATCAGATTGAAATCTGGACATATCATCAAAATCTGCAATACTTCATGTCCACTAAAAAGCTTAACCGTCAGCAAGCGCATTGGGCATCATTCCTGTTGCATTTTAATTTTCACTTAGTCCACAAAGCAGGAAGCTTAATGAGGAAAGCAGATGCATTATCTAGATGTACTGATCATAAAAGGGGGGTGGAGGAGGACAATAAAAATATTACCCTACTCAAATCTGAATACTTTCACATTTGCACTATGCATCAAGGGCATCTATTAATAGATAGCTTGGAATGTTGTCTAAAATTAGACAATGTTTGGAGATGGATGATGAAGTAGTGGAAGCTGTGAAAGCTCTAAAGGGAGAAAAGAAAGGTAATATCAAAGGAGATGAATGGGTGGAGGAGCAAGGGTTGGTGTTGTTCAGAGAAAAAGTATATGTACCAAAATATCAAGATTTACAAAGGGAGATCATCCAGTTACATCATAATATGCCAACTACTGGACATTCCAGAAGGTGGAAGACATTGGAATTGGTGATGAGAAATTATTGGTGGCCCAGAATTTCAAAATATGTGTTGGGGTATGTGGATGAATGTGACATGTGCATGAGGGGGAAGAAATTTCCAGAAAAGCCCGCAGGGAAATTAATGCTAAACCCTATACCTAAAGCACCCTAATGAGATATATCTGTGGACTTTATCACAGGATTATCTGAAGCTCAAGGATACAATGCAATATTTGTAGTATGTGACTGCCTTACAAAGGAGGTTCATATTATGGCATACCACCCACAACTGATGGGCAGACAGAGAGAATGAACCAGGAGTTGGAACAGTACCTATGCATGTTTGTCAACTACCGACAAACTGACTGGCCCGAATGGCTAGCAATTTCCAAATTTTCCCACAATAATAAATTCCATTTGGCTACTTGCATGTCACCCTTCTTCGCTAATTATGGGTATCATCCCCATATGGGAATAGAACCCCAAAGGGAAATCAAAGTACAATCAGTAGAAGACTTTGATTCTATGGTGCGGGCCATTAAGTCACTGCTACTTTTGTGCAGCAGTGTGGGAGCCACCAAATTGGGCAGCGAATTTTTTTTAAATCTTAATCCTAATCAAGGTGGTAGCTAGCCCCATTAATCAATGTATATTGGTCTATTGACAGAGAAAAAGAGCGCAAAAAGCACAAAAAAAAAAAACCTAGAGAAAGCAAGTATTGAGAATGCCCCGACCATCAAACAAGCGCAAGAAGCATTTGAGGTCTGCCACTCGGGCTTGGGCTGGACCTCCTCACATCCCTGAAATACCTGCCGAAACCAACCCTGCCCATGCCAGCCCCATTCAGGCCACTTCTGTCTCAGATTCGATACTCGATGGTGATCAGGATGTCTGCAGTTGGACCGGTGGTGTTAATAACCATCTTGAAGATGGACCAGATGATTGGATTGACATACCTGAACTCAGCTCATGGATCTACACATCTCATCAGCACATCCCAGAGATGCTTGCTCATCAATTCGACACTTAATTCCAACTGTGGGACCCTTAATTTCCTTTTTAGGCCAGATACACCAAATTCTGCTGACATAAAAATTAATATCTCGCCCAGTTTTTATTATTTTGGAAATCCCTTTAACAATTTTCTTCCTCTCATCAAAAGAATGCTTTTTGTTAAGTGAATAAGGTTTTCATCCATTTTTGGGCAGCCTATTTTGGCTGCACAAAAGTAGCGGTGACTTAATGGCCTGCACTATAAGATGCGAAAGGTACAGGAAGAAGCAGAGATGGCATTGATAAAAGCATGTAATGATATGATGTGACATGCAGATTGTACTCGAGCCATTGCTCCAGAGTACAAAGTTGGTGACTTGGTATGGCTAAGTACCAAGGATCTACATAAATATTTCACAACCTTCAAGAAAACTTATGGAGAAACAAGTTGGCCCATATGCAATTTCTAAAGTAATTTTGCCCAATGTGGTAGTGCTAAAATTATCTCAATCATTCAACATTGATCCTGAGATTAATATTTCCTGCCTACACCTTTACTGCCCACCCACCTGGTCAACAAACTACTCTGCAACCTCCGATAATGGTAGAAGGGGCTCCAGAATATGTAGTTGAAGAAATCCTAGACTCACGACTTCGATGAAATAAATTGGAGTTCTTAATAAAGTGGAAGAACTACACCAACAAAAATAGCTCATGGGAACCTGAGGAGAATTGTAAGTGAGTGCATAATGCAATTGCCCAATTCTTTAAACTTAATCCAAATGCTCCATGTCACATTGTGAGAATGGTATATGATGGGATGAATTTCTGGCCTTACCAAAATTTCACAGAGGGGACAGATACAATATTTTCTCGCCTGGAAGTTGAGGCATAAAAGAGGGGTAATGTTAGGAAACAGTCCCATTATATAATAATATTTTATTTCATTTTATTATGCTACCCTATGCTAAAGAATGCTACACTTTGATAGCATGAGAATTTTATTTCACATGCATCAATATGTATGTGCATGTATGAGTGTGTCAGTAGTAACATTGTACAATATGTTTAACATAATATATAAACTGCAAATTTACACCTAGGGGACCCCAGTTGTGTTCTCTTAGGTATTCCATTCACACTTGTGGTGTGAAAAACCTTTCTCAACCAACTCATCTATTAATAACCCCTTGCATCAAAACCATCAAAACCCCCATCATGCACATGGATCCCACCCCCTTCTTGTAGAAAGAACCCACACAGTCAAGCTAGCAGATAAGTGGGTGTCACTCTAATACAAACTAATTGAAAGGGATTCTGGTCAAGGGTCTATAGTACATCACAAATCCCATGTGTCAACATGACTGAACATTGATGATATGAATGAAGACTACAATTCCAAAGCACTACCTATTCTTGATGCCAAGGGATATGCACTCTGTGTAAGGGCAACCTCAAGCCTCACTTAATAGTGAGCTAACAGAGGGGAAATCCAAAGTTAACATTATACTACATAATACAAACACTTCAGGTGCACCTGACAGAGGGGAATCCAAAGAGAAAACTCTAAGGACCCATCTGTTGATGCTCAGTAGATGTGATAGAGCCAAAAATCAGATAGTAAGCTAAAAATAGCAAAAGGGCAGAAATAGGCAGATCAAGCTGTGGAATGATGTCACCTTGATGGGTAAATGTCCAGAAGGGGTCCTGCCTCTAAGAATAGAACTGTCAACTGTACCAACATGGAAAAAGCCAAAATATAATCATAAAATGGGAATAAAATCATAGAAAATCATAGAAAAGGCAGAATAGAGTGAAATAAAATATAAAAAAATATGGGACAAATGCAGAAAATTGCCCAGATGCCTGGGATGCCTTCCTTTCCCCTTACACCTCTGAGTGCACTGCATCAATGCCTTTCATCCCTGACTCCTGCCTGCCTTTCATGAAGCAAGTATGACAGTGGGAGGGACATCAACTCATGTTGACCTCACCTGTCACCCAGTCAACCTCAGTTGTGATTACAAAGCCATGGATAGCTCAAGATCACCTGCTTCCCTAATTGGGTCACGGCAAAAAGGGCACACTCACTATGACCCTTGTGGCAGAGAAACAAGCCCACTACCTCTTGGATAGCCCCAGCTTCATTTAGAGACCCATCCACATGTTGGTCAAGACAGTGAGCAGGTCAAGGGTGCTCCAGCATTCAAAAAAAAGACCTGGGGTCAATTTTTTTGCTAAGGCCAATTTGCTGGACTAACTAACTTATCTAATCAGGAATGCTTCTAATATAGTAATATGACCTCATTGTTGTTGGCACTTCCCTCCACATCCTCACCCCGATACCTCACAAGCTATGCACACTCAACTTCTTAACTTTTGCTCAAGTTCTACACACTGAAGGTGAGACTAGACACATAAGGTGAGTAAGAAGAACACCCACAATACAATGTACTTACCCACTGAGTCTCACGGCTGGCTTGTTTGCATTTGAGGACCCTACCAAATGAACTGTCGAATACCAATCCACATAAACACCCATTCAGTGTGTCAGTGAGTTGTCGCAGAACCTGTTTATGCTTTGACCCCCCAGATTCCTCAGAAATTTCAGGCTCAGTTGCCGCTGGTATGTGATTTTCTTCATTGGATGATGTCACACCCACTCCTGTGCTCATGTTTGCAGTGTTGATGCTATTTTCACCACTACTTTTGGTTGTTATTTTCACTGCCACTTTCTGTTTGCTTGGTCTGTTGATTAGATGTGGTAAGCAATCTTCACTGATATGAGATAGATCATCATAGGTCTCACACTGTCAGTGACTGATGATTCTTTGTTGCTTTACATGCCTTTGTTCCGCGATGGTCCTTCTTGAGGTTAGCCAGCCCAATTTTACCACACTTTATGTAGGACACGTGAGAATTATAGTAGTGTAATGTACTGTAACTTGGCATAATTGACTGTAATTGGCCATAACTTGATTTTATGGGCTCAAATAAATACGGAAAAATGAGGAAAAAATTATAGTAGGCAACTGTGCATGTTTCCCAACAGGTGCAACACATTATGATTTCAATACCTGTAGCATAGCATAGCATGTACATAAATACCATCAATATATATATACTGCCCATGTGCTGAAGGCACATCCGAAAAGCTTGTTGCTTCATAATGAGAAGGTCGTTATTGAGTCGTTAGCAATTGCTCTAACCCTTTTTCAAACGACAGATCGTCGGACAAAATGCATCACACACAAAACACACAGAGACGATATCATCACTTGGATATGCGTCGCTGTTCGTAAGACTTTGCACTTATATATGAGTGTCGTCCTCCTCCCACGGACCCCACCAAACAGATACCAATACATTGTCTGGATACGAGAGACTACGTTTCACCGGGATTGAGTTGTCGACGCTGTCGTTCGGGGATCACCGGGATGTGCACTCAGTCGTTCGTCAGAGATTCATTATATATAGTGAAATTAGCGTCCTACAATCTATTGCCCTTATGCCATGTATACAAACAATAATAAGTTAACGAACGATGAGATGCGAACCAGCAGCAGCAGGATTTGATAGAACACATGTCTTGATAAAATACTCATGGAACCGATCGTCGTTTGTTAGTTCCGGGTGAAAAGTTGTCAAGAAGTGAAAGCCTTGGCGCAGTGCAACAACGGTCCTCGAATCGTTTCCATCGAGAGGAGGGAGGGATTGTGGTAAGAGGTCGGGGTGTAAACGAGCGACTACTTCAATAGGATCATCTCCTGGTGATTGATTCAATGTGAGCACGACCTTGTCGATATATTTTAGTGCATGATTGACGGGGTAAATATAGGAGAACTTGCCGGAGCACGAATAAATATACCCCGATATGGTTTTTGAGAGTTCGGAAGACCGCTAACAGCTAGATCTGTCTCAAATGACTCGACCTAACACGAAAGAATTGAGTTCTATACCTTACATGGCATTCAGAGAGGACTTGCCTGGGATCCCCAACCATTTCTAGCAATTGAAATGGATATTCCACCTAGCAGATCTTGGCCCCCTTTCTTACTGCCTTGCACAGACTCAGAAAGTAGGATAGCTCCAGCACAAGTCCCCCATATGGGCTTTTCCTTCACAAACGCCCGCAAAGGCTCAAGTAATCCTGAAACACGAGCCAGAACTGCAATAGTCGTCGATTCTACAGGCAAATCTTAATAAAATCCTGCTGCGGAAGACATCACGTACCTCCACCAGGGATGATCAAGGCATCGCACGAATTCAAATCCTCGGCCGTCTTTACAAGAACAGTGACGATCTGTTGTTTAGAAGAGAGCTTTTGGAGCATAGCCTGATGCTCAACAAAGGCACCCTGAAGAGCTTCACCAACCACAGTAGTATTCCTTTGTCTTCAAAAACGTTCATTGAGACGCACCTAGGATCCCAACAACGACATGTTCGGCTTGATTCATGTCGCAAAACCCTCAAAGGATCTCCCAAGTGCAAAACGGAATCGAGGACGGAACAAAAAATTTGCGTTCCGTACTTTGGATCTGCATCGGTATTCGGATGTGATCGACATCACGATTATGTCAGCGTGACCGCACTGCCGCAATTTTCGAACCTTTGCTTCCAACCACCATGTCTGAGCTCGATGCGGACCTGTATGGCGGTGAGATTTTCATCTGTATCGCATGAAGTCGCACTTTACTGATGAGTTACGTATAAAGATCTCTACGGCAATGATGAAACCGATTTTAACGACCAGGGACCTGAAGAAAAAGATGCATCTCCATCCGAACCAGAGGCCCGATCAGCAGCAACTACATCTGTCGAACAGGTTCCAGAAAAACTAGCACAACCAACTCCTGTAGAGACTACGACGGGAAAACTATATGCTGCACCTGTTACAACTAAGCAGCAGACGCCCGTCGCAGCGGTGCCGGCATCTTATGGCCAGCCAGCCACACAGCAAATACCGACATACGAACAACCGCAGCCAGCGGAATACCGGGAGATTGCACCCTCAAGGAGTGAAGGTGGTTATCAGAGCATCCCCGTAAATGAGCGCGCGGTACGACCTTCAGAAATGAAAGACGAAGGGTAAGCGTCACATTATTCAGATTTGTCACCACCATTTTTTTTCAGGGCGTCTACTCTGGGAAGCCTTACGGGATACGGTTAACTTGGATCTGTAGATGACTCTGGCGTAGTCAGTCGCACCGTCTAAGCTAGCTCTAGCGTATCTGCTGCCGTCACTATCTAGGCTAGGCTAAACACCCACAGTACCGTCCTTCCATTCTATCCTCCTTTGTCATAACGCTCTATGTTCTAGATACTAATAGCAGACTTTGCTTTTCCATATGCTCCTTCCGTGCCCGTGCCGACTATCTCCACAACTTTTGTCTTCAAATCAACGTACACCTATGGCAGCAAAATGTTCATCGGCGGATTGAACTGGGACACGACAGATGGTACATCTATTGTTTCATTAGTAATCACCAGGGATCACTGAAGTTGTTTGCAGAATCTCTTAGAGATTATTTCTCTCAATTTGGCAAAGTCGACGCATGCACAATCATGCGTGACGCAGCAGGTCGTTCACGGTGTTTTGCATTCCTCACGTTCGAGGATCCCGCAAGTGTGAATGCTGTTATGGTTCGGGAGCACTTCCTGGACGGCAAAATTGTGGGTGTCAATGTATCATGTTAGGTTGAATGTTACCTATTGCGACGATAGATTGACCCTAAGCGGGCCATCCCTCGCCAAGAGCACCAGCGCGCAACGAAGTTATTCATCGGTGGGCTTGCTGGCAGCGTCACCTCGGAGTCGATGCGCGAATTCTTTTCTCACTTTGGAAAAGTGATTGATTCAACGGTCATGTTGGACCGCGAAACCGGCAGAAGCAAAGGCTTTGGGTTTGTATCCTTTGAAGACACGAACGTGCAGCCTTTTCTAGGGTTTGGGAATCTTGAGATTGATGGGAAATTGGTGTTTATTACTTTTATGTTCT
Source organism: Tricholoma bakamatsutake (assembly GCA_029959215.1). Lineage (NCBI taxonomy): Eukaryota > Fungi > Basidiomycota > Agaricomycetes > Agaricales > Tricholomataceae > Tricholoma > Tricholoma bakamatsutake. The sequence goes on along the minus strand of CP114860.1, from coordinate 11,558,797 downwards.
GTGCTAATAACTCCAACCCTAATTGCATTTTCTATTCTAGATTGACGTGAAGCTCGCCCAACCTCGCTACCAGCGCGATAGCTACCCGAATGAAGATGGCGTAGGCCAGGGTGGTGGAGGCGACTTTAGCCAAGGCAACCGCTTCGGTGGCGGTGGCAGTGTTGGTGCTGGGCAACAAGCCAACTTCAACGCCGCAGGGATACCAGGTGCGGGCAACACACCGTTCGACCCTCAGGCGCTGGCAGCGCTCTACACGCGCATGTTCCAGATAACGAATGCTGGAAGTATGAATCCTGCGATGATGGGTGGGATGAACCCCATGATGGGCGGGTTTGGTGGAGGGATGCGCCCTGGCATGGGTATGGGTATGGGTATGGGAGCCGGGATGGGGATGGGCGGAGGTATGGGTGGTGCGGCTGGGATGGGAAGAGGTGGTCAAGGCATGATGGGCGCTGGCGCAGGTGTGGGCGCTGGGATGAATCCGAATATCCCCAGAGGTCCGAGGGGAGCGGGTGGTGGGCCGCAGGGGCCGGGTGGCGGAATGGGCGGGCAGAATGTTGGGCCACAGAGAACCGGGCAAAGGGGCCAACATAATTTCCATCCTTATGCGCGGTGATGAAGTTGTAGGTCTGATACATATTCGGGTTTATAGGTGTTCTAAAAGCTGATGAACAGATTCACTTTTTCATTCTTATTACTTTTTCTCCTACTTATGCTCTCTTCTCACTTTGAATCGTCTATATTTTCAATTTTCTTGTCACATCGCGTTACATTATAACCGCGCGTGTATAGCTTGACAGCGTCAGTGTCGTACAAAATCCAACTTATATGTAGCAACTCTAAAATCCTACCGAAACCTGACCTAAGTAAGTAGCAGTGAGGCCGAAAAAGTTATGGAGTTCAAGATACTCATTCCTTACGTCAAATTGTGCCTACAACTGATTTCGATGACGGGAACTGTGGATCCATTTCTATCTCCAGGTTCTCAGTAGTAGTCATTACACTAGTTTAATAGATCCACTGCAATCGCTAGAGACCTTTGTGTCCTTCAGTAGATATGATCTTATACCTGACATGGTTAAAGGGCCAGGGTCAGTAACGAAGTTGGTACTGATTCAAGCTTGCACTGGCGCCGCCAGCTGTTCGTCTTGACTCCTTCGTCGCAAAAAATTCCGAGAAGTCGAAGAGGTTGGACCTAACGGTGCCCTAACAGTGACACCTCACAGTGACCAGCAGATATAGCGTGCAGTCGAAACCTTGACAAATAAGTGTTCAAGGTTCAAACGTTGTTCGATAACAGATGGTCACGCCACCCGAATAGGACTCGGAATTGGACTTTCTCGCAGAGCCTACTCCGAGTCCTCCAATAGTACCACCGGAGTATCTTTGTCTCTCGGCATCATCAAAAGCTCTGCATCAAACGCCACCTGTGTAAGAAGTTAAGGTGTGCTGCTGTTCACCTATCATGTTGCCTCGTCACCTTCTTTTGGCGTTTTGCCGCTCTGAGCGTGCCATTGAGGGCTTCCACTGCAAGAACGTTCAGATGGAACTCGAAATAATGAAAGGTTTGACAGACATGTATTTGCGGTCTTGTCGAACAACACACCATATGATACACTCGTTTTCCCATCAGCATTTACGGACCCAAATTCCTTAATAGTTTCTATACGCTAATCAGTAAACATACATGAGATAAGAGCAAGATGACTCCACTCTTCAAAATTTGGATCTCGTTAGCTGCATCCATGGTTGAGAGGTTCACTGGGAAAAAATAGATATCAATCACTACCAACTGATTGCCAGTGATCGCCGTATTTGGTTCTAACACGACCATAACGTAGCCATTCAAAATTTACATGAAGTTTCAATGCAACATATGTACTGTCAAGGATCAGGAAGCCACCTAAGGTAATGGGCCACCCTGTTTAAAGCTGAACTGAGAGCATATGGGGGGTTAACTAAATGGCCGATCAACTGACCTCGTGTAACATCCAAATAGCACCTCGATGAGATGTTCCCAAACCTGGAGCTATTTGGGGTAGAATTGATGAAATTGCTAATATCCAGCCCCGTGGTCCCCATAACTAGTGTCCAACATAGAATCTCAGGGAGTTACGTATTGCAATTTGTTCATACAGGCTAGGGCTTTATTTGATATGCAAAAACTTCCATCATTTTCTGCAAGTGGACCACTTCTAAGAATTTTCTCATTTTCGATGGGCCACAATCAAACCTGCTTCAGAAGAATCAGAACAACAAATATAACATGAACCGACTACAGGTGCAACATACATCCTCCTCAACCCCCTGCCCACTGTTTGATCATGTGTAATCAAAGTTAGAGGCTCTCCCTATGCTAGATGGGTAATAGATCCTTAGGCGGCCCATTACCTAGATAGCAACAGCAAGTATAACAGGATAGAAAGACATAGTAGCATGTTAATACTTATATGGAAGAAACCAGACGCTGCCTTGAAATTACTATGTATAGTACTGCAGAGTTCCTACTCACAAAACTAATCGTCAGGAGCTGTCACAACTTAGGCTTAGGCTTGATCGCCTGTAATGCATTTCTGGCAAGCGCTTTGTACAATGCAGAACCGAGCTCGTCAGGCGCCTCTTGTGGAATCTAGGTATGGAATAGAGAGCTACTGTATATGGCAATCAAAATAGGACAAATACGAACTAGGTGACCAATGCCTTCAAGTTTTGCCACAGACGCGTATCTGCGCCCAGATTGAGGATCAAGCAGAGCGGCCTGAACAGATGCTGGACTACAGATGATATCTTTAATCACTCAGATGGACGATCAACAGTGAGAAACACACATGAAGTCGTGCACAGTGCCAACGACAAGATGCACCGGTCGATTAGCGCATACCTTGTTCAGGTCTTGTACTGGTGCCACTGGACCATCTGCATCTCGATACATTGCCTACATAAGATGATTGATCCCAGTTCACACAGGAAGATTCCAAAGTCAATCTAGGACATACAGCTTCCTGATCGCGATTACAGGCAAAGGTAACACCATTGTATGGTGTTTCTACGCAAGTTGAGCTAGGATGTGGTTTGATAGCATATTTCTGCTCCTCTTCTCAGAACATTATATCACAACAGTGGAGCACCAAAACACGCACAACAAAGAGGTCAAGAATGCGAGGATCCCATTTCTTTGTTCGGGCACGTCTCTTCAGTGTCTTCATGGCTAGTTTATGGTCAGGCCACACATCCCTTCGTTCATATGCCCCCTTCACCAGTATCGATCGTAAGTTTTTGAGATGTTGTGGACCAGCTGGACTGATCATTGGTTCAACTATGATGAGCGATGAAAATGGTATGATTGGCTCCAGATACTGTAGAATGAGCCTGAGAGGTTTATCAGAGCTGGAAGAACTCGAAAAGTTTGTTCAAAGCTCACATAGCATTTCCTCCTAATGAATGCCCAATTCCAACCAAATTGCGCTTGCGGAAGTCAACTTGTGCTCCATGAATGGGTCCCGCAGAGATAAATTGATGAGCAGCCTGTGCATACTTGTGACAAGTAACTGGTTGAGAAGAATAAACACCACATATTGGTAATGGTAGAACTGATCTAGGAACGCACAGTTGTTGTGAAACTCAGGTTGCATCAATGCTTCCTCGTTCAATTGGCTCGATGCTCCATGGTTTGGGCAGTCTAATGCCCAAGCTTCTCGAATCTTAACAACACTTCCTGGTTGTGAAGACAGCTTAAACAGCTGCTCAAGTGATGGCTCCCAAGTTTCTTTGTGGAAGCTAGTCGCATGAAGTAGGATGAGTGTCAAAGCATATGGATCACGTGAAAGAGCTTCTTGCTCAGGAAGCCAATAACATTTTGCAGTGATATGAAGAGGATAGCCGTCTCTCGGCGTCAGTGTGACGGCGGCGTGATTATGTATCATTCAGTCTCGGTGCCGGGCGCACAGTACACAGAGCTCGATGCTCTGCTTCAAGTATATTGACAGCGGCTTTCCCACAATACAAGCCTAACAATAGGGAGTGACCAGTTGACCTTCACTATTATTAGGGGGAAATGTATTAATTCCTTTTCCAGTAATCACAAAGGTAATCGCCCATCCCGATCAACGACCCGATCAACGTCAGGGGCAACTCTGTTATCTCACTTCTCCTCGGCCCCCTCCGATTTAACGCTTCAAGGCCTTCTACGATCTAACCAGTTTAAGAGCTTGCTATGTCTATACTTATCCTATGTATTGTCTGGAGCCCCGTGATGGAAAAGCTTCCTTGCCCCTGGGTTCTGTGTCAATCGTTTGCGCACTACGAGGCCCTTAGGTCTCAGGCCTCCTGAGCTGAAGAGAGGTTAGCGATGCAGGTTGATATGACACGTGATGCAACATTCGTAAACTCCGATCGCCGAACTTCTCTTTAGTAGTCCTGTAGTCCCTAGCCCATAGTCCATAGCTCTCGAGAATATTTTCTCCGCTATTCAAATATCAGCCCTGTTGAAATTAAACTCCGAGATGCATGCAGCATACACATGTTACTGTGCTTACTGTGCATACATGTGGTAAACACATTCCTGAGTCATGTGATATCCTTATTATTATGTATATAAGGAGAACCTGTCCCGTAGTAGATATAGAGTATTCTTACCTCTGCTAAACCCTAGCTCTAAGACTTACTAAACCCCAGGTAGGTTATAAGGAATGTGTTGTCTCTTCCTCTGTGCAGCGTATATAGTCTGCTCCAACAAGCCCTGCAATTATATCCACACAAACGAGCAAAGGAACAGCTCACAACTCCTTTTGTAAACCAGCAGAGAGTTGTGATGGGCAAAACTACCAAGGGGGTGTCAGAAAAAAAATTAAGGATACTGGGTTGATTTTTTTTTCAAGCCATGAAGTGAGGAACAACTCAGTGTGGCAGCTAATGTCCTAATAAGGCAATTAGCTTACAAATCATTGATGACTGACAGAAAAAATGTTTGCATCTTGTGTCACAGCTGCTTTCACAGTGACTTTCTGGCTTAGCTTTGGGTAAAGGAAATGTAGATAAAGTATCTCAGAGGACCTGTGTGTGTAAAATAATAATGCTAACTCCCTCTTGGCTGAGTCACATGCATAATTCTGAACAATTTCTTGAAATCCATCTATTACAAGTTGAAAACTAGTTCAGATTCACATCTGAATACAAAAGGAAATTGATACACCATTTCTCCACCAAAAAGAAATGCCAAGGGTGGTGTAAAAGTCAGAAATCAGGGAGGACACAAGTGGCAGGTGTGCAGGTGCTAGAATCCCTTGCACAGAACATTTCAAACTTCATTTTTGGTAACAGGATATGCTACACATTTAAAATTGATCACCTGATGATTCCAGCTTGTATATGACTTAAATATTGGCATTGTTATACTTCTACAGAGTACAATACCCTGGGAAACATGTAAAATAATATGTTTACTTGATAATCATCTTCTGGGAACACTTATCTACAAGACATTCACCCAACAGTAAGCCAGAAAGTCATTGTAGAAGCAATGAAACAAGCAGCAATTCAGCTGATACTGCAGAATTATATTTGCTCATGTTTATTCATCAAGGGCCAGTTTTGTTCAGTGCAAATATTATGTTAGAATAGTACTGTAAGGGGAAAGGAAGGCGCCCCAGGCATCTGGGCAATTTTTTGCATTCGTCCCATATTTTTATATATTTTATTTCACCCTATTCTGTCTTTTCTAAGATTTTCTATGATTTATTCCTATGTTATTATTATATTTTGGTTTTTTCCATGTTGGTACATGTTGACAATTCTATTCTTAGAGGCAGGACCCCTTCTGGATGTTTACCCATCAAGGTGTCATCATCCCACAGGTTGATCTGCCTATCTCCACCTTTTGCTATTTTTAGCTTACTATTTGATTTTTGGCTCTATCACATATACTGGGCATCGACAGATGGGTCCTTAGAGTTTTCTCTTTGGATTCCCCTCTGTTAGGTCTGCCTGGAGTATCTGTATTATGTAGTATAATATTAACTTTGGATTCTCCTCTGTTAGCTCACTATTAAGTGAGGCTTTGAGGTTGCCCTTACAGTAGAAAACTCTCTCCCTAGGCCCAGAATTGAAGCACACTGTGGATATAATGCATCCTACACATACAGGATATTGCCCAGGATGTAATCGACACCCCCACCTTTAGTGCACCCTTATCTCTGCTCAATGTGCCACATGCCATGGATGCCCAAAAATGCATCAAAGTGCTCGAAAGCGCTGTTACTGGATTGCATGCACAAATTGAATCATTTAAATCATGCATTGAAAGCTTTGTTAATACCCTACAGCTTAGTCCCTCATCTAATATCCCATTTATTCCAACTCCAACCACTTCCAGCATTGATGCTCTACCTAATACCACTGGCACACAGATTAAACTGTCCCCCGCCACTGACTTTAATGGTGCACACTCTCACAGACATTCTTTCCTCAACTCCTGTGAGTTATACATCAGTCTTCTAGATGATGCCACAAAAGCTATTGGTCCTTTACATACATGAAGTCTGACTCTACATCGACTGCATTTTGTGCCAAGCCCAGAAACTCAGTTCCCTCCCTTTTTCCTCTTGGGATGACTTTAGGGAGGAGTTTGTATGACATTTCTGCCCTCTACACAAATGCCAATGAGCTGCAATGCACCTTGAGTCATCCTTATATTAAGTGCACTGACCTGTGGATGACTATATCAATGAGTTTAGGGATTTAGTGGATATGGTGGGATATGGGAATGGGCTACCAGTGGTGGTTAAATTTTGTCATGGTCTCAATCGAGAGGTTCAGGACTAGATTGCACAGATGTTGAAGGGATGCCCAGCTGATGACAATATTGATGCTTGGTATGAAGCTGCTTCTTTCTGTGATGAGAACCAACTTATAGATGCAGCTTTTAAAACTACCCTCCATGCCACTACAACTACACATGCTCCCAATACCTCCAACTACCAACCCTCTCTGCCCACCAGTAACCACTTTGACACCCTGCTGGTCAATCCACTCAAGGAAGAACTTCACTTCATGACCAATTTTCCCTCTGAGTCCCTTAGCTCAATGAAAGTTACACTTGCTCCACTCACACCTGTTCCTCCTCTTCTCAGATTAAAATCTTGGGAGCACAAGATACCATGCAAATACATTGTGGCATCCACCCCCTCCCAGCGATCACTAGAATTGAAGATTGAGCTACAGACTATAGATACTGGGCAAATACTTAGTGTCTCTGCTCTCCTGGACTCAGGTGCCATGGGCCTTTTTATTGATTGACATTTGGTTCAACAAAAACAATTCAATACCCGCTCACTATCTCAACCCATACCTGTCTACAATGTGGACAATTTCCCAAATGAAGCCAGGGTGATTCAGGAGGTTGTCAACCTAGTCCTCTAGTACAAGGACCACAGTGAATGGGCTCTCTTGACAGTCAGTGTCACAGACAAGTCAATACCCACAATTATAGAACAGCAGAGGGGACCACTGGGTCTGTCCACTCCAAAGCCACAATGCTTACTACTCTCATCACTAGTGAATGGCATATGCAAAACCCTGGGAATATTTGTCAAGGGTAGGTGAGGGTAGGGGTGAGGGTACAGAATTTTATACCCTTAGCCAACCCTTACCCTTGGGAGGGGTCTGGGGGTAGGTAGAATTTCTGGATGGGGGCATATAATAAAAATAATTTGCATTAAGACTTATGCAGAGGTTATGCTAAATTTAGATAATATACATTCCATTTATCTTAGATTAATGTTTTGATGTTATATGGTTTACAAGCTGTGCCTCACCACTGCCAACTAAGAATGTGTTACTGCTATGATCTCAACATGCCCTTGCTGACAATCAACAATTTTAATATCTGTTCCCTGCCATGTCCCCCCATCTGTGTCAAATTCTGTCCACTGTCTGTCTGTGGCTTGGAGCTGCACATTCCAGTGTTGCTGCTATTGAATTTCTGTTCCTAGGATTGGTCATTTCCTAGTGCCAGTCTGGTTTATAACAGTTACTACACAGCACTCTTACACCACCAACTTAAGAAAGTGGCCAGAAGTCTGTGTTTTTGGTACAATTCATAGTAAAAGTGATTTGAGTCATCTTGTGACAATACCCTGGTTGTAAGGGCAACCTCAAAGCCTCACTTGTAGTGAGCTAACAGAGGGGAATCCAAAGTTAATATTATACTACATAATACAGACACTTCAGGTGGACCTAACAGAGGGGAATCCAGAGAGAAAATTCTAAGGACCCATCTGTCGATGCCCAGTATATGTGATAGAGCCAAAAATCAAGTAGTAAGCTAAAAATAGCAAAAAGGCAGAAATAGGCAGATCAAGCTGCAGGATGATGACACCTTGATGGGTAAACATCCAGAAGGGGTCCTGCCTATAAGAATAGAACTGTCAACATGTACCAAGATGGAAAACACTGAAATATAATAATAAAATAGGAATAAATCATAGAAAATCATAGAAAAGGCAGAATAGGGTGAAATAAAATATAAAAAAATATGGGATGAACACAGAAAATTGCCCAGATGCCTGGGGCGCCTTCCTTTCCCCTTACAGGTACCATCAAAGATTTGCAGGGTTGTGTACTTAGGTATGCATGCTTTTCCATTTTCAAATTTCTCTGCTGCCTGCACATTTTCCTGGGACATCCACTCCACCATCTCTACCATCTCATCATCTTTATCTTCCATTGTCTCTGGTTTTATTTCTGCTTGTCTGGGCTGAGATGCTGCCAATTCTGACACTAGTTGCGACATTTACACTGTAAGTGCATCAATTTTTGCTTCTAGCATAGGCATGGGGACAGGATTAAGATCGGGATTATATTAGGAAATAGTCCTATTACATAATAATATTTTATTTTATTTTTATTTTACTGTATTATGTCAAATTATGCTACCAAATACCCAAGAATGCTACATTTGTTAGCATGGGAATTTTATATTCACATGCCTCGGTAGCAACATAGTACAATATATGTATCATAGTATATAAACTTAAAATATACACCTAGGGGACCACAGTTGAGTTCTCTTAGGTATTCTATCCACAATAGTGGTGTGAAAAGCCTATTTTAGCCAACTCATCTATTAATAACCCCTTGCATCCCATCCATCAAAACCCCTATTACGCATGCATGCCCTGCCCTCTTCTTGTAGGAGAACCCCCACAGTCCAGCTAGCAGCTTAGTGGGTGTTACCCTAATAGAAGAACTCAACTACTCTATCAGTGTGCCTTTTCTTACTTGCACATACATCATTGTTTCACCACACCACATCTGCTTACTCATCCTTTTGGCACAAGCCGGAAGTACTTGTATATGCATATTTACCTTTGCTTTTATAAGCTGATGCCAGGCCTCACCTTACATTGTGACTGCCAGTGACCAAAAGGCAGTGCTCATTATTAGGACAGCTGCAACCAGACAACCACTCAGATCTAGTTTAGTTGAGATTTACCTTATTCTATTCAGATGACTATTTTAGGTAGTTACAAGCTGAATTCAGTATTATCCTTGAGATTAGGCACTGTCAGAAGGGATATTGATCCAAAGTGTCTCATGAGCCCAAACAGTTGACAAATTATCAAATCACAGGTTTTGCTGAGTTTGGTACCTGAGTTACTGAATCACATGACTCATAGATGTTTGGAGAGGTCCCAAAACCAGCTTTTGGAATTGTCAAAGAAGTGACTCATCACAGCTCAAAATCATTATGTCTGAACAATCAACTTTGAATCCTGGTCATAATCCTGTTCCCATGCCAGCGCTAGAAGCCAAAATTGATGTGCTTACAGCACAAATGTTTCAATTAGTGTCAGTATTGGCAGCATCACAGCCCAAACCAGCAGAAATAAAACCAGAGATGGTGGAAGATAAAGATGATGACATGGAAGAGACGGTGGAGTGGATGTCTCAGGATGATGTGCAGGCAGTGGAGAGATCTGAGAGTGGAAAAGCATGCTTACCTAGATATACACCCCCACAAATCTTTGATGAAACCATGAGAATACAAAGTCCTTCATCAGCTCTATAGTATTGTACATCCATGGGGAGGAGCCCAAGTTTCGTATGACTGAGTCTAGGATTATGTTTGCTCTCTCATATATTCAGAGAGAGAAAGCACAGTTCTGGAGAAATGAAGCTATTAATCAAATTGCTGTGGGATATAAACCATTTGCAACCTTTAGGGAGTTTTTGGACAGACTGGAGGCACAGTTTGGAGACCCTAATCCAAAGGCAATGGCTAATGTTAAATTAAAAACCATGCACCAAGGTTTTCTCATGGCAGACAAATTTATTTTGCAGTTCAAGGCAAAAGCATCACAGATGGATATGGGAGAAGCCGCATTGGTAGAATTTTTGAAAGCAGGATTAAATTCCTCTTTATTCAACTCTATCTATTGACTACCTTCTATGCCAGAGAGGTTGGACGAGTGGTACAATTGGGCAATGCATCTTGATCAGCAATACCAACAGAAACAGGTGGAGTTGAAATTGATGTATGGAAATGCCAGATTTGGAAAGTCATCAGGAGGAAAGTCCAAGAAAGGAAGGATGCCTCAGGTACAAACTCTGAGGGCACAGCCACTGGCTATGGCAGTGATACCTATTGTTAAGGAGTCAGCAGCATCAGCAGATGCAATGGATGTTGATCAAGCAGGGAGATGAGCCCCACTTAAATGTTTTAACTGTAGGCAATTAGGGCATATTGCTAGAAATTTTAGGCAGAAAAGGAAGATTAGGGAAGTGACAATCAAGAAAGTGAAGTTAAAGGAAGATAAGCAGAGGAATTTTGTGGAAGAGTCTCAGTGAAGGTTTCCCCATTGGTGACCCAGAATCATTATAATGCATTAGTATCTGAGGAAACCCAGAGTGAACCCAAAAGAGAAACTGAGGAGTATGACCATCATCACTTATGTGACAAAGAAAAATGCCTAGCCTTATTTGTGAAGACCCCTAAATTCTTTATTCGCTCTGCATGAATAGAACCCAAAATCACCTTGACAGTAGGATTGAAGACAGTGGACATGCATGCAGCAATTAATGTGGAGGCATTGCTCAACAGCAGTGCTACTGGATTATTCATTAATCAAACCTTAATTACCAGAAATGGTATTAGCATGCATAAACTGCTACAACCTATAATGGTATACAATATTGACAGCATGATTAATCATGGAGGAACTATTAAGGAGGAGGTGATGATGATACTAAAGTATCAGAATCATCAGGAACAAGCTGTATTTAAGGTGTGTGACATTGGGAAACCAATCTAATAATTGGATGTCCATGGTTATGCAAACATAACCCAAAAATTGATTGGAAAACTGGGAAGATACACATGACTCATTGTCCTAAGGAATGTAATGTATATGGGAGAAAAGTAAAAAAGGAGAAGAAGGAAAGGAAAGAGAAAGAGCATCCAAGGAGGTATTCTGTTACTATGGAGAAAGTAGAAGATGAGGACATGCCAAATGGGAAAGTTCCAATCATGACCAATAAGGAAGAACAGAAGCAAATCTTTAGGGAAATTCATGGAGGACAGTCATGGGATAAAAATGCTGTGAAAGTGAAGAAGCCAGTGGAGGAGTAGGTGCTGAAAGCATATTATAAATATTTGTCACTCTTTCAAAAAAAGGAATTTGAGCGAATGCCAGTGCAAAAGCCATGGGATCATGCAAGTGAGATGAAGCCAGGATTTGTGCTGAAGGAGTCAAAAGTCTACCCATTGTCTCCAATGGAACAAGAAGAAGTGGATGCATTCCTTAATAAACAACTGTGCAAGGGATACATACAATCTTCAAAATCACTGCAGACATCACCAATATTCTTTGTACCAAAGAAAGATCAGAGGAAGAGGATGTGTACAGATTAGGTATCTGAATGAGTGGACAGTGAAGAATGCATACCCTTTGCGGTTGATCTCAGAAATAATTGATAAGGTGAGAAAGGCCAAGATCTTTACAAAATTGGATTTATGCTGGGGGTATAATAATGTATGAATAAAGAAAGGAGATGAGTGGAAGCCTGCATTTGCCATGCATCGAGGATCCTTTGAGCTGCCTGTCATTTCTTTTGGGATGACTAATAATAGTGCTCCAACTTTCCAAAATATGATGAACAACATTTTCAAGGATGTAATAAACAAAGGCATGGTAATAATATTTATTGATGACATACTGGTATTTACAGAGGATGAAGAAAACCATGAGGCTATAGTGCAGGAGGTACTATGAAGATTGGCAGAGAATGTTTTATTCATAAAACTGGAGAAATGTGTGTTTGGGGCAAGTGAGATCAAATTCTTGAGATTGATGATTGATCCTGAAATTAACATTTCCTGCTTACACCCTTACCACCCACCCACTATTCCCAGTCAACAAACTACTCCACAACCTCCAATAATGATAGAAGGTGCTCCAAAATATGTAGTGAAAGAGGTTTTAGACTCACGTCTTTGACAAAATAAATTGGAGTTCTTAATCAAGTGGAAGAACTACACCAATGAAAATAACTCATGGGAACCCAAAGAGAATTGTAAGCGAGTGCATAAAGCAATCACACAATTCTTTAAACTTAATCCAAATGCTCTGTGTCACATTGCTAGAATGGTGTATGAGGGGATGAATTTCTGACCTTACTAAAATTTCACAGAGGGAACAGATACAATGTTTTCTTGCCTGGAAGTTGAGGCATAAAAGGGGGGTAATGTTAGGAAACAGTCCTATTACATAATAATATAATATTTCATTTTTATTTTATTTTATTACATCAAATTATGCTACCAAACACCCAAGAACACCACATTTGTTAGCATGGGAATTTTATATTCACACACATCAATATGTATGTGCATATATGCACACGTCAGTAACAACATAGTACAATATATGTAACATAGTATATAAACTTAAAAAATATACACTTAGAGGACCCTAGTTGAGTTCTCTTAGGTATTCTATCCACAATAGTGGTGTGAAAGCCTATTTCAACCAACTCATCTATTAATAACTCCTTGCATCAAATCCATCAAAACCCCCATCATGCATGTGCGCCATGCCCCCTTCTTGTAGGATAACCCACACGGTCCAGCTCGCAGATAAGTGGGTGTCACCCTAATAGATTAGAAGTTTATGGTTCTGACATCATGTTTTGATCTGTGATAAGTCACTTCTTTGTCTGAGTCAACTGTTTGGCTCATGAGACACTTTGGATCAATATTCCTTCCAACAGTGCTTGATCTTGGGGATAGTACTGAATTCAGCTTGTAACTACTTAAAATAGTCATCTGAATAGAGTAAGGTATATAAATTTTGGCTAAACAAGATTCAAGCAGTTCTCTGGTTGAAGCTCTCCTAATGATGAGCACTGCCTCTCGATCACTGGCAGTTGCAATGTAAGGTGAGGCCTGGCATCAGCTTATAAAAGCAAAGGTAGATTACATATGTACAAGTACTTCCAGCTTGTGCTGAAAAAATAAGTAAGCAGATGTGGCATGGTGAAACAATGATGTATGTGCAAGTAAGAGAAGGCACACTGATGGGGTGAGTTGTGTTCTTCTGTTAGGGCAACACCCACTTATCTGCTAGCTTGACTGTGTGGGTTCTCTCTACAAGAAGGGGGCAGGATCCACGCGCATGATGGGGGTTTTGATGGTTTTGATGGGAGGGATTATTAATAGATGAGTTGGTTGAGAAAGGCCTTTCACACCACAAGTGTGGATGGTCTATCTAAGACAACACAACTAATGTTCCCCTGGTGTATATTTTAGGTTTATATACTATGTTACATATATTGTACTATATTGTTACCAACACATGCATACATATTGATGCGTGCAAAATAAAATTCTCACACTATCAAAGTGTAGCATTCTTCAGCATAGGATAGCATAATTTGATGTAATAAAATAAAATAAAATTTTATTATGCAATGGGGCTGTTTCCTAACAGGACTGAAGTGGACCCTTAAACACTGGTGGTAAAACACTGAGGTGGGTGAACTTGATCTGCAGTAGGATACATGAAAATATGTTACATAATACAAAAGGCTATGTATGAAACAATGCGATGTCTCAATACCACAACACCTCTCCCCCCTCCAAGTCCCCATGTAGGTGATTGACAGAAAGACCCTTGTTCCCAGGTCTCCCAACATCAATCCCAACATTCACATAGATTTCTCTACCTCTCAGTATACCCCTTTGGCTGTAGAAGGTGCACAAGCTCAATAGAAGATGCCCTATCTCACACTGCCCTCACTTATGTCCCCTCCTCCCTACTCCTATAGAGCCATCCTCAGTTATGTTCATAGCTATATATATGATTGTTAAGTCCTATGCATGCTGTAGAGACCTCCAATGGAGAGAAGAGAGCCCTCCCTCTGTGGTAGGGTGATGAGTTCCACTCATCAACCCACCATTTCTGGAATTCCCCATGAGGTTCTCTGTGGTGCTATGGCACATTTTTGAAGCATTTTAGATTCTTTGATATTCTATCTTATTGAATTATTATCTGACATTCTTATTTCTTAGATTTTCTATTTTATTTTAGGATGACATTTTATCTATGTACATGACACCAGCACCTGATTGGAAGGAACGGTACTGGTATATTCATTTCATTTTTATTTGCCTTTTGCAGCTACATATCTTGTGCCTTTTTGCTTTAATGAACTATGACATCAAGTGTCAATACTATGGCTGGCTAAAATTTAAATCGATGGGTTGGATCACTGGATGGTAGGATCAAGGGGTTGTGTTTGGGTGTCCTCCATGCTTGCTGGGGGCACAGGCGATGTATCATCAATAGAGGCACCCAACAATATCCTCTTCCCAAGACATTTCCAGTTGTGAGAACCCCGAGACAAAGATCAAAGATGCAATGCCTCAACAGCTTCTCATAAAAATAATCATTTATTTTTGCCTTTTGCATTGCATTTTGGACCCATTAACTTCTTTACCTTTTTAGTTTACATTATCTGGTTGTTCAGACTGTTGGCACGAAAGAACATGCACAATCAGTTTTTGCTTCATAGCTAGATTGCTTGTATATAGGTGACCTCCCACCTTTCAAATGGAGCAACCTTTCTGATCTCTCACTTTTATGCTCCCCTCCTTAAGATTTTCCAGTCTCTCAAGTCTACTGCACACCAAGGTGCAGTAACCAAGCTAAGTCTCCAAGTTCTCAGTTTTACTGGCTTGTTTGGCCCTTGTCTCAAGCCAAAGTCCAAATTCTCACATTATGTAATGTAGTTGAACTCATATACTTGAGTTTTCTTACTGTTTAGTGGCCTTGTTGTGCTTTGCATATGACAGCTCATGTTTCTGATGCATGCTGCATGTGACATTGTAGGATGCATTTGTGTTGTTCTTTGTTAGTTTTATAGCTCTTGTTTTGTCAACCTCACAGTTTGGAACTGGGTTATTAAGCTGCTTATCATAAGTTAAGTCATTCCTCTCACGTGCTCTTTTCTTCTCCCATCTGTGTGCCTTCTCTTGCCCCTTTTTCACGATGTGATGACCATCATCAATGGACTCCCAGTGGGTTAACTCCCCTCCAACAAGTGGTGACCAAGACAGGGGAATTTGGTTTTCCATGCACCCATCACACATTCAACTCAGGTAAGCTTGTAACACCCACACCTTACTAATTTTTTAGTTATAGGACCACCTATTATCAAAAACTCTCACCACACAGCAAATTATTTCCTGATTCACTACCTTGTTCATCCTGGGCTTGCCCCAAACTTTATACACTCCATCCAACATCTTATATCCTCTTGTTGCATCAAACTGCCCCATTCACCTCAATCAAGCTGTTATCACATAGGCTGACAGGACCATTGCTCCTAACCTAAAAAAGAGCTGCACAACAAAATTCTGCATTACAAGCCCCAAGAACCTGCTTCAACATCAGTAATGTCTCAACCTCAAGTGTCGACTACCAACCAAGTACCAGCTAACATGCAAGCACAGACAAGAGCACAGCCCCAACCTTAGCTCACCATGTGTTTCATCATGCCTATGTGTTAGAGCAACACCCACTGTTCTGCTAGCTGGACCATGTGGGCTCTCCTACAAGAAGGCAGTGGGGCATGCGCACATGATGAGGGGTTTTGATGATTTTGATGCAATGGGTTAAAAATAGATCAGTTGGCTAACAAAGGCATTTCGCACTACAAATGTGGATGGAATACCTAAGAGAACTCAACTGAGGTCCTCCAGTATATATTTTAAGGTTATATACTATGTTACATATATTGTACTATGTTGCTACCTGTTAGGGCAACACCCACTAATCTGCTAGCTGGACCATGTGGGCTCTCCTACAAGAAGGCAGCGGGGCATGTGCACATGATGGGGGTTTTGATGGATTTGATGCAAGGGGTCATTTTTAGATGAGTTGGCTGAAATAGGCTTTTTGCACCACTATTGTGGATGGAATACCTAAGAGAACTCAACTGAGGTCTCCTAGTATTTATTTTAGGATTATATACTAGGTTACATATATTGTAGTATGTTGTAGATGCACACGCACATGCACGTACATATTGATGCATGTAAATAGAAAATTCCCACACTAACAAATAATGCATGTATAGGCATTTTGTAGCATATTTTGTTGAAATAAAATCAAATAAAATAAAATAAAATAAAATAAAATAAAAATAGTATTATGTAATAGGCATGTTAGGAGACTGTTTCCTAAGATTACCCCCCTTTTATGCCTCGACTTCCAGTTGAGAAAATATTGTATTTGTCCCCTCTGTGAAAATTTGGTAAGGCTGGAAATTCATCTCCTCATACACCATTCTAGCAATGCGACGCGGAGCATTTGGATTACATTTAAAGAATTGGGCGATTGCTTTACATGCTCGCTTACAATTCTCTTCTGGCTCCCATGAATTATTTTTGTCGGTGTAGTTGTTAAAGTCAAATAACTCTTTAGTTAATTGTTTGGGTCAGAGATCGCTACTGCTTGTAAGCGATAGTTGAGAATGACTGCTTGGGCTCATAGAAGAGTTGTTAAGATAACTGGTTTTTTTATTATGGTTTAAACAGTACATGCACGAGATCGTAAATATGTGTATAGATGAGCTGCATGTAAAGAGGTAATGGAAGCAACAATAAGAATGTTCTACAGCTACTACAATAATGTGGGAAGATGGTGAGATGTGATTAGGGGCTCGTGGATGCAATGCAGTGAAGACAATAAGAATGCTGAGTGATCATGCATAGAACAATAAGTAGAAAGAACAATATCGTGAGATGTAACTTGGTGAAGACAATAAGGACAGTAAGAACAATAACGTGCCAAAAGAAAATTGAAGTTCTCCGTGTCTGCCCTTCTCATAACAGTAGTTCTTCCACTTGATTAAGAACTCCAATTTATTTCATTGAAGACATGTGTCCAAAACTTCTTCCACAATATATTCTGGAGCACCTTCTACCATTATTGGAGGCTGTGGAGTAGTTTGTTGACCAGGAATAGTGGGTGGGCAGTAAGGGCATAAATGAGAAATGTTAATTTCAGGATCAATCTTGAATGACTGAGGTAATTTTAACACTACCACATTGGGTAAAATTATTTTAGAAATCAGATATGGGCCAACTTGCTTCTCTATAAGCTTTCTTGAAGGTTGTGGAATATTTAGATCCTTGGTACTTAGCCATACCAAGTCACCAACTTTGTACTCTGGAGCAACAGCTCGAGTACGATCCGTGTATCGCATCATATCATCACGTGCTTTCATCAACGCTGCCTCTGCTTCCTCCTGCACCTTTCGCATTTTTGACACAAAGTCCTCCACTGATTGTACCTTGACTTCCCTTTGTGGTTCTACTCCCATTCTGGGATAATACCTATAATTAGTGAAGAAGGGTGACATGTGAGTAGCCAAATGGAATTTATTATTGTGGGAAAATTCTGCAATTGCCAACCATTTGGGCCAGTCAGTTTGTTGGTGATTGACAAACATGCGTAGGTACTGCTCCAACTCCTGATTCATTCTCTCTGTCTGCCCATTGGTTTGTGGGTGATATGCCATAGATAATTTGGTTTGAATCCCCAATATGTTATTTAATTCCCGCATAAATGCAGAAGCAAATTGTGATCCATGATCGGAGATAACCATATCAGGTAATCCATGTAACCACCATACCTGATTTAGATAGAAGCATGCCAAGCCCAACGATGAGGTTTCTGCAGTAGTAGGAATGATATGGACTTTCTTTGTGAAGCGGTCGCATACTACAAATATTGCATTGTATCCTTGAGCTTCAGGTAATCCTGTGATAAAGTCCACAGATATATCTTGCCATGGTGCTTTAGGTATAGGGTTTGGCATTAATTTCCCTGCAGGCTTTTCTGGAAATTTCTTCCCCCTCATGCACACATCACATCCATCCACATACTCCAACACATACTTTGAAATTCCAGGCCACCAATAATTTCTCATCACCAACTCCAGCGTCTTCCACCTTCCTGGATGGTAAGGGCTGTGGCAAATAGTCTTTATAGGCATACGAAGAAGTTCGAAATAGTTTGAAAGATGTTTGAAGGTGTGCAAAATAGTTCGAAAAATGTTCGAAAGTGTGTGAAATAGTTCGAAGTAGTTTTGAGGAATGTTGAAGTGATTTGAAGTGGTTCGAAGTATATCAAGGAGCAAGTATAACGAATGTGAAGTGTTTGTTGAAAGGCGATAGGCGATGTGCGATAAAATGAGGAGTGAATATGATAGTTTCAAAGAAGTTTGCAATGTTTCACAGAACTTAGAGATATGACATGAAGATAAAACTCAAGAGAATGGCTCTTAAATCTGACGATGAGTAAGAGGGTAACTTGTGCTCTGTTTCCCATTGGTATTCTTCTTTTTATTCTAAGTAACTAACATAAGTCTATATACAAAATGAAGAGATAGTACTAAAAAGGAAATAATAATATGTGTAAAACATGAGGCAATGTGCACAGCAATAAAGGTATTGTAAAAAATCAAACAAATGAAAAATGATAATAAGTGAAATATACATTGTCCCAGTATGGTAAGAGTTCCTGTTCTATTGCTTTAATATATCAATGAAACATAAAACTGCACTTATCATATTCTAAATCTCTTGTAGTCTCTCTTCGTGTCTGGTAGTGCTCGATATGTGGTGAATTGGCTTGTTCCAAATGTGCAGCGTGTATCAAAAGTGTTTCAAGACAGCTATACAGTGGCCAATGTCATTCAAAATGCTGTGAAGTCATTCAAAGTGTCGTGAAATGTTGCGAAATGGTTCGAAATAGTTCAAAGTCATCCGAAATAGTGTGAAATAGTTTGAAAAGAATTCGAAGTCGATTTTGTAGTGTTCATAGTGATTTGGAGTGCATGTCATAATGTCTTGATACAATTAGATCCTTCTCCAGATCTTATAGCGTGCAGTGGACCTATCAGCAGGTAAAGCATAAAAGGAGCACATAAAGGTGCATCGAGCACACAATAACTGTGAAAGGCAGATAAGGAGTGTGGGAGGTGCACAGAGGCAGTTTGAAGTAGGGGGATCCAAAGGCACAGCAGAAATGTAAAAGGTGCACAAAAGTGCATCTAAGTGGTTAAAAGCACATAGAAGCACACTGGAGCACATGGGAGCACATTTGGGTGCATGAAAGCAGACAAAGGTGCATGAAAGCATGCTGTGCAAAGTGAGTAGAAAGTGTCCAAGTGGTGCACACAATCACGAAAAATGCCATAGTATGAGTACAGGGTGACAGGGAGCCATATCAATGTATCACACCCATCCACATACCCCAACACATACTTTGAAATTCCAGGCCACCAATAATTTCTCATCACCAATTCCAATGTCTTCCACCTTCCTGGATGTCCAGCAGCTGGCATATTATAGTGTAACCATACGATCTCCCTTTGTAAATCTTGATCCTTTGGTACATATACCTTTCCTCTGAACAACACTAACTCTTGTTCTTCAACCCATTCATCTCCTTTAATATTACCTTTCTTCTCTCCCCTCAAAGCTTTCACAGCTTCCACCACTTCATCATCCATTTCTGAACATTGCCTGATTTTAGACAACATTTCTGTCTCTGAGCTATCCACCAATAAATGCTCTTGATGCATAGCACAAATACAAAAGTGTTTAGGTTTTAGTAGGGTAATATTTTTATTGTCCTCCTCCACCCCCCTTTTATGATCTGTATGTCTGGATAGTGCATCTGCTTTCCTCATCAAGCTTCCCGCTTTGTGGACCAAGTGAAAATTAAAACATGATAGGAATAATGCCCAACGTGCTTGTCGACGGTTAAGCTTTTTAGCAGACATGAAGTACTGCAGATTTTGATGGTCTGTCCAGATCTCAATCTGATGCATACATCCCTCCACATAATGTCTCCATGCCTCCAATGCTCATATTATTCCCAACATCTCTTTATCATGCACATCATAATTTCTCTCCACATCATTCAATCCTTTAGACAAATATGCACAAGGATGCCATTTGTCATCTTCACATAGCATTGATAATACTGCTCCAGTAGCAAAGTCTGATGCATCTGATTCCACTCGTAAGGGACATGTGAAATCTACTGGGACCAATATTGGCTCTTCCACAAGCTTCCTCTTCAACTCCTCAAATGCTGTCTATTGTTGTTCTCCCCATCTCCACACTACTCCCTTTTGCATAAGGTTGTGTAATGGTGTGGCAATTTTGGAAAAATTATGAACAAAGCAATGATAAAAATTGGTGAGTCCCAAGAAAGCCTGGACTTCCTTGATATGGGTAGGCACAGGCCAATCAATAATTGACTGTACCTTGATAGGATCCATCTTGATTTCATCAGGACCAATCTTTAATCCCAAGAACTCAAACTCACTTGCCCCAAACACACACTTCTCTGGTTTAATGAACAAATCATTCTCTGCCAATCTTCTCAACACCTCCTGCATCATCGCCTTATGATTTTCTTCATCCTCCATGAATATCAAAATGTCATCAATGAATATTATTACCATGCCTTTGTCTATCACATCCTTGAAAATGTTGTTCATCATATTTTGGAAAGTTGGGGGACTATTGGTCATCCCAAAAAACATGACAAGTGGCTCGAAGGATCCTCGATGCATGGCAAATGCACCCTTCCACTCATCTCCTTTCTTTATTTGTACATTGTTGTACCCCCAGCATAAATTCAATTTTGTAAAGACCTTGGCCTTTCCCACCTTGTCAATTATCTCTGAGATCAATGGCAAAGGGTATGCATTCTTCACTGTCTACTCATTCAGATACCTATAATCTGTACACATCCTCTTCCTCTGATCTTTCTTTGGTACAAAGAATACTGGTAATGTCTGCAGTGATTTTGAAGGTTGTATGTATCCCTTGCACAATTGTTCATTAAGGAATGCATCCACTTCTTCTTGTTCCTTTGGAGATAATGGGTAGACTTTTGACTTCTTCAGCACAAATCCCAGCTTTATCTTGATTGCATGATCCCATGGCTTTCGCACTAGCATCTGCTCTGGTTCCTTCTTCTGAAAAACTGACAAATATTTATGGTAGGCTTTCAGCACCCACTCCTCCACTGGCTTCTCTACTTTCACAGCATTTTTATTCCATGACTGTCCTCCATAAATTTTCCTAAAGGTTTGCTTCTGCTCTTCCTTACTGCTCATGATTGGAACTTCCCCATTTGGCATGTCCTCATCTTCCACTTCCTCCATCGTAACAGAATACTTCCTCAGATGTTCTTTCTCTTTCATTTTCTTCTTCTCCTTTTTTACTTTCCTCCCATGTACATTACATTCTTTAGGACAATGAGTCATGTGTACCTTTTCAGTTTTGCAATCAATTTCTGGGTTATGCTTTTATAACCACAGACATCTAATTATCAGATTGGTTTTCCCAAGGTTGCACACCTCAAATATTGCTCGTTCCTGATGATCCTGATACTTTAGTATCATCGTCACCTCCTCCTTAATAGTTCCTCCATGATTGATTGTACTGTCAATATTGTACACCATTATAGGTTGTGACAGTTTATGCATGCAAATACTGTTTCTGGTAATTAAGGATCGATTAATGAATAATCCGGTAGCACCACTGTCAAGCAATGCCTCCACATTAATTGCTGCATGCGTGTCCACTGTCTTCAGTCCTACTGTCAAGCTGATTTTGGTTCTATCCATGCAGAGTGAATAAAGAATTTAGGGGTCTTCAGAAATAAGGCTGGGCAATTTTCTTCATCGCATAAGTGATGATGGTCATACTTTTCAATTTCTCTTTTGGGTTCACTCTGGGTTTCCTCAGATACTAATGCATTATAATGATTCTGGGTCACCAATGGGGAAACCTTCACTGGGACTCTTCCACAAAATTCCTCTGCTTATCTTCCTCCAACTTCACTTCCTTGATTGTCACTTCTTTAACCTTCCTTTTCTGCCTACAATTCCTAGCAATATGCCCTAATTGCCCACAGTTAAAACATTCAATTGGGGCTCATCTCCCTGCTTGATCAACATCCATTGCATCTGCCGATGCTGCTGACTCCTTAACAATAGGTGTCACTGCCATGGCCAGTGGCTGTGCCCTCAGAGTTTGTACCCGAAGCACCCTTCCTTTCTTGGACTTTCCTCCTGATGACTTTCCAAATCTGGCATTCCCGTACATCAATTTTGACTCTGCCTGTTCCTGTTGATATTGCCCATCAAGACACATTGCCCAATTATACCACTCATCCAACCTCTCCAGTGATGATACTCAACCCAGAAACTCAAACAAAACCTAATAAATGGCTTCAGATGGTATAACACAAGTCAGAGGAAGGGTGCAAGTTGGTACTAAATATCACTGCTGATACCCAAAAGTTGTAGTGAGTGATGTAATATGCCGAAGTGTGTTGCAAATAATCTTTAGAAGCATACGAAGATTTTCAAAATAGTTCAAAATAGGTTTGAAGACATGTGAAATAGTTCAAATAAGTTCGAAGATGTGTGAAGTAGTTCAGATAAGTTTGAAGAGGTTCGAGGTATATTGAGGAATGAGTTTAGCAAATGTGAAGTGTTTTTCAAATGGCGATAGGCAATGGGTGATAGAACGAGAAGCGAATACAATAGTTTTGAAGAAGTTCGTGATATTTTGCAGAACTTATAGATATGATGTGAGCTAAGATTCAAGAGAATGGCTCTTAAATCTGATGATGAGCGAGAGGGTAACTTGTGCTCTGTTCCTTGTTGGTTTTCTTGTTTCTAGGTAACTAACACAAGCCTATATACAAATTGAAGAGATAGTACTAAAAAGGAAATAAGAACATGTGTAAAACATGAGGCAATATATCAAACAATGAGGACTTGTAGATCATGAAACAAATGAAAAATGATAAATAATGAAACATATAGTGTTCCCATATAGTAAAAGTATTTATCTTGTGCTTCAATATATCAATGAAACATAAAAATGCACTTATCGCATCCTAAGTCTCTTGTAGTCTCTCCTCGTGTCTGGTAGTGCTCGCTATGTGACTAAATGGTTTGTTCCGAATGTGCAGCATGTATTGAAAGTGTTTCAAGACAACTATATGGTGGCTGATGTCATTTGAAATGCTGCAAAGTCATTCAAAGTGTCACGAAATGTTGTGAAATAGTTCAAAATGGTTTGAAGTTGTCCAAAATAGTGCAAAATAGTGCAAAATAGTTCAAAGTCGATTTTATGGCATTTGTAGTGATTTGGAATGCGTGTTGTAATGTCTCAATATGGTTGGGAATCTTCTCCAGACCTTAGCATGTGCAGTGGACCTATCACTGGCATAGAAGGTAATCGATAGATAGACTTGAATAATGAGGGATTTTGTTATGAGGATAGGTGCCAATACGACAGAAAAGGGAGGGGACTTAATTTTCTCATGATCATTATTGTTCATCACCGTTATCTCATGTTATTGTTCTCTCCTTTATTGTTTAGTACATGCTTACTTCACTTCTCTATTGTCTTGACCAGTGTTTCATCCACGCATCTCTAATCTCACCCCACCACCTTCTCGCATTATTGTAGTAGTCGTGGGATGCTCTTATTGTCTTTGTTATCTCATTATATGCAGCTCATCTATATATGTACTTATGATCTTGCGTTTGTATTATTTAAACTGTAATGGAAGGACCAGTCAAGCCCAGCTTGACCTGGTCATCTTTTACTCTCTTCTACAAGATCTAAGACAGTCTCTCTCAACTATTGCTTATGAGTGGTAGTGAACTCTGACCACACGAATTGATATAGAGGAGCTATTGACTATAACAAAAAGTCAAGCTCCTCTGACTCTGCTGACTAATCTCAGTCTAGGCAGCACCCACACCACAACACACAATTCTTATGAGAACCCACCAGCAATGCCGCACAAGAAAGACGATGGCAGCACCCGCCACTCCCACTATTCCTGCACCACCTGCAACCCTCGCCCGACCTGCAGAAATAAAGATGTGAGCACCCACCAATTACACTGGGGATCACTCCAAAACAATGCTCTTCCTCTTGGAGTGTGGAGCCTATGTTGATGCCAATGCCACCGCCTTCCCAGACGACCGACACAAGATTTTGTTCATGTTGTCATACATGAATGGAGGAACAGCAGGGCCTTGGAAACAAGCATATCTGGAAGAAAAGTATGTGGAGGAAAAACCCTGGAACATGTTCTGGGAATTTGTCACAAAGGTCAGACTCACCTTCTCGCCAATTGACGATGCAGGGAATGCCCGAACACAACTCAGGGCACTCGTGCAAGGAATGAAGGGGGTGGATAAATACATTGCCCAGTTTAAGACACTGGCCTACCACACCAAGATAAAGAAAGATGCCGCCTTTATCAAATACTTCATAGATGGACTCAACAATCAAGTCCTTGACAAGGTGTTCGGCATGAAGAACCTGCCCGATATGATCGAGGGGTGGTACACCCATGTGGCGAGAGCAGAGGGGCATCTAAGGAGGGCAAAAGCAATTAAAGACAGAACTTACAGCAAGGCAGGAGGGGGAGGAGGGAGCTCTTCAAAAGACCCAAATGCCATGGAAATCGATGTGACATGCCTCTCCCATGCAGAGAGGCTCAAACATATAAAGAAAGGAAAGTGCTTCATCTGTCACAAGGCGGGGCATAGAGCAAGTGACCACAAGGGAGGAAAAGAACCTCCCATTAGAGAAGAAAAGAAGACTGACAAAAAGAAGCTGGAGATGAAGAAGACACCCAGAGACCACTAGCAGAAGATCTGCACCCTCATTAATGAGCTAGAGGAGAAGGAAAAGGAAGAGGTCTTGGACCTGATGGTGGCAAAGGGTTTTTAAAGTGGTGGCCCGCATCGGCAGCAGAACCCACCAGAGTAATAGTCTCAACTGTATTGGTAGCACAAGTAAGCCACCAATTCATGCGCATTCCAGTTAATTGCGTGCTAGGAGACAAAAAAGCCAAACTTCCTGCTCTGATCGACTCTGGGGCAGGAGAAACATTTATTGATCACCAAGTTGTCAAAAAGCTCAGATTAAGGAAACTCCCACTCACCAAGAGGATCCTCACCAAGAATGTCGATGGGACCCTAAACAAAAATGGGATGATCACCCACTACGTTTACATCGACACAGAGATTGGAGGAAAAGAGGAGAAGATGAGGATGCTGATAACTGGACTAGGAAAGGAGAGAATAATTCTAAGCTACTCCTGGCTCCAGAAACACAACCTGATCATCGACTGAAAAAAAAGGACTCTCACTGACAAGCTGACTGAGAGACTCCTCATTAGGAAGATCCAAACCATGATCAAATGAGCACACACTGTCTACAGTAAGCAAAGTCCCACTATAGATGATAAGGGGCCACTTGTACCAAGAGTAACGTTGAGCCCGACTCTCAGGAGGCTACCTATAAGGAGTGCTGGGGAGACCTTCGGGGAAACCCACCTCGCTGCCGCCGAGCACATGAAGAGTAGGCTCAGGACGGTTCATCTCGCAAAAGGACTTTGCACTAAGGATGAACCTGATCATGATGGATCACACCTGGCTATGGACACTCACCCTAAAATTAACCTGCAGATACTGGTACTAGATGCCGCGGGCATCAATGTATCACTCTGCACTGGGGAAAATCGGGATGACATGGACATGCTTTTTGCTTATATTTAGGGGAAACCCATGGTCGGAGTATTTAAAACCGAGGAATCACCTCTCACAATCGAACATGACTATATTCCACTGAATTACCAGAAGCTCCAGCGGATCTCCTGCATCACTCAATCTCGGCTAACTGGCAAAATGGCTTATTCAACTACCTACATTCGAGTGAAGACCTCTATCTCGCAGAGACTTGCCCATGGAAGCAGGGGCAAAGAGGAAGGGCAATCGCTTGACGATCTACTCCCTGACAAGTACAAGGAGTATCGAAGCATGTTTGAAAAGGCAGCATTGGACAGGTTTCCTGAATCGAGACTGTGGGATCATGCAATCGAACTAAAACCAGACTTCATCCCAAAAGACTGCAAGGTCTACCCCATCACCCTGGCTGAACAGAAAAAGCTGGACGAGTTCATAGATGAGAACCTGAAAAAGGGGTACATCATCCCATCCAAATCACCCATGGCATTCCCATTCCTTTTTGTCACAAAAAAAGACTCTGATGTGCTATGACCCTGCCAAGACTACTGGTATCTAAATGAAGGAACCATCAAAAATTCCTACCCCCTTCCACTGATCGGTGATCTGCTTGATAAACTGAAAGGGGCTAAGTGGTTCACAGAACTAGATATCAGGTGGGAATATCACAATGTCAGGATTAGGAAGGGGGACAAATGGAAAGCTGCATTCAAGACCAACAAGGGGCTATTCGAGCCCAAGGTCATGTTCTTTGGGCTCTGCAATTCCCTGGCCACCTTCCAGGCCATGATGAATGACACCTTCTGCAACATGCTCATTGAGGGATGGCTGGTAATCTACATGGACAACATCTTGATCTTCTCAAAGGATCAAAAGGAACACAAGGAAAGGACAAAAAGGGTTCTGGAAAGACTGAGAGAGAACGATCTCTTCCTAAAACCTGAAAAGTCCAAATTCGATGTACAAGAAGTTGAATCCCTCAGATTGATCCTGAGGCCAATCAACTGGCTATGGACCTGACTAAGCTTAGTGGGATTAGGGACTGGCCATCCCTGACCAACGTCAAGGGGGTCAAATCATTCCTGGGCTTCGGTAACTTTTATTGAAGATTCATCGGCAACTTCACTGCGATCACAAAGCCACTGAATAACCTGACAAGGAAGGACCAACCCTTCAACTGGACAGATGAATGCCAGAGTGCATTCAAAACCCTAAAACAAAAATTCTCCAAAGTGCCGGTTTTACTCATGCCAGACATGGAAAAACCATTTGTGGTAGAAAGTGATGCGTCAAAATATGCAACTGGAGCCATTCTAAAACAGACAAATACTAATGGGGATTGGCACCCCTGTGGCTATATTTCTCACTTGCTCACCACCACTGAACGGAATTATGAGATTTATGATCATGAGCTGCTGGGGATAATACGGGCCCTGAAAACCTGGAGGCACTATCTCCAGGGATCTGAGCACCCAACTATTATCTTATCTGACCATAAGAACCTGATGTATTTCAGGACAGCATGGAAGCTAAACTGATGGCAAGCCAGATGGAGTCTATTCCTGTCACAATTCAACCTGCAACTGGTACACGTGCCGGGGAAGATGATGGTCCAATCCAATATGCTATCATGACAGGGAAATCATATACCCAAAATTGATAATGACAATGATGATGTCACACTACTCAGGGATAAGATTTTTACAATCAACATGGAACTGAAGGATCTACTAGCGGAAAGAATGATGGGAGATGACCTACTAAAGGAGATAGTAAGGGCCATCAAAGAAGGAGGAATGCCACCAATCAAGTTGGTGGTAGAAGACTGGAGGATGGAAGATGATGGGACAGTCTTCTTCAAGGACCGATGTTATGTCCCAAATGACAAAGATCTGCAGAGAAGGATTGTGGAAAAATACCACGATAATTTACTTACCAGGCACCCAGCTGATTCCAAACACTAGAGTTGGTCCATAGGGACTACTGGTGGCCCAGAATGACTATTTTTATCAGGAACTATGTTGACGGATGCACCACCTGTCAACAAATGAAAGTCAACACTCACCCTATGGCACCCCCACTACTCCTGATTAAGTTTGAAGTGACACGACCATTCACATTGGTGATGATGGACTTCATCACTGACTTACCAGCCAATGACAGATCTGACAGCATCATGGTCATGGTAGACCATGGACTTACTAAGGGGGTAATTTTTATCCCTTGTGACAAAACTATCAATGCACTAGGGGCAGCAGACCTCTACCTCCACAACGTATTTAAAAGATTTGGTTTGCCCAATAAGATCATATCCAATTGCGACCCTAGATTTGCTTCTAACATGTTCCAAGAGCTGGGAAGGCTACTGGGTATCAAACTGGCCATGAGCACAGCTTATTACCCACAAACTGATGGGGAAATGGAATAGGTCAATCAGAAACTGGAAATCTACCTCTGGATCTTTTGTGCAAATAAACCCTCACAATGGAAGAAACACCTTACTACTGCTGAATTCACCCACAATCAAAAGCATCATTCAGCAATCAAGAATACCCCTTTTTACATAATGATGGGAACCCACCCCAAAGCCATCCCCACAACATATGAGAAAACAAATGTGCCAGCTACCGAAGGATAGCCAAACTGAGGAATGCACAATGGGAAGCCCTAGTGGTGCACAAACTGTCCCGACAGGTCATGATTGGGTGAACCGGTCAAAACTTCCGCCCATTCATGGTGGGAGAAAAGGTTTGGTTGGACTCCAAGAATCTGAAGCTGAAATACCCGACCAGAAAACTCACCCCAAAGCATGAGGGGCCATTCCCTATCATCCGGGTGATTTCCTCCCATGCTTATGAGTTGAGGATTCCTTTGCAGTGGAGAATCCACCCAGTCTTCCATGTCTCGCTTCTCTCACGTTTCAAGGAGAATGAGACACATGGACCCAACCTTCTCCCTCCACCACCCAAACTGATCGAGGAAGAATTAGAACACGAGGTCGAGGCAATTTTGGCTCACAGAAAAAGGGGCCGAGGAACCCAATTCTTGGTAAAGTGGAAAGGCTATGGCACAGCCGAAAACACCTGGGAGCCAGAAACACACTTAAAGAACACCTCAGAGGTCTTGGGGGAATACAAATCTACCCACAACTTTCTTTAAACATGAGTTGCCCTCTACATTTCATCATGAGCGTCACCCCCAACTCCGATCCAGTACGAACCTTTGATGCAATCCTGGAATATGTCTGAGACCTGGACGACTCTCAGAATGAGGAAAGATTGCTCTTTATAACCCGTGACTGAGCCCTGCTCAATGGAACTGTCCAAAACTTATTTGAGACCTATCGAGCCATCTCCGCTCTTGAGCGGGTGTTTCAATGCCTTTCACAAGAGGCATACCACCTCAACTTACTCCCCCCTAATCAGGGATCTAGACGAACAAGCGAGATGCTATAGACCTGGAGAATGAGTGCCTACCTTCCACCAGGTATCCGTTGTTGAGAGCTCTGATGATAATGAGGAAGAACACTTTGCCATGGCGCTAGAGTCACCACCACCACCACTGCATGCACTGACACCCTACCTGAGGCCACCCATGCCCGATCACCCTCCTGCACCCAGATGGATGCAAAACTCTGTATGTTTCACCTGTGCCCAGATCAGGCACTTCTTGTCACATTGCCCATGGTACTAATGCCCTCACTGTCAAGTTTGGTGCCCAGGACATTTGGCGCTACTATACCCCAGGAACCCAACACATGACGACCCACCCCATCACTGCATGACTTAAACCAATACCATCATGATCACCAATCTTCACCTCATCATCTCCCTCGGTGCCATATTTGGCACCACCATTTTCATCATGCTTGTGTTTTACCTATTTGTCTCATTTAGAATCATGACCTCCACCCCACTCCCCTGCGCTACAACATTCTTGACCAGCACTTCCATGCGATTTGCCAGTGGTCGCATAGAAGAAATTGAGCTGCCCATTGCAGTATACTTGCATGGGGCACCCACACCGATGACGATCAGCACCTTCACTGTGATGACCGACAAAGAACGAGGAATGGCGTTCAA
The DNA here is from genome assembly GCA_029959215.1 of Tricholoma bakamatsutake. Lineage (NCBI taxonomy): Eukaryota > Fungi > Basidiomycota > Agaricomycetes > Agaricales > Tricholomataceae > Tricholoma > Tricholoma bakamatsutake. The sequence continues at coordinate 11,528,561 of CP114860.1, read as the reverse complement.
TCCCATGCAAATGATTCAACCTTAATTTTGGATGGAACTCGAAATCTTGGGAAGGAGCTGATGTTATGAGGATAGGTGCTGATACGACAGAAGAGGGAGGGGACTCAATTTTCTCATGATCATTATTGTTCATCACCATTATCTCACATTATTGTTCTCTCCTTTATTGTTTAGTACACGCTTACTTTGCTTCTCTATTGTCTTGACCAGTGTTTCATCTATGCATCTCTAATCTCACCCCACTACCTTCTCGCATTATTGTAGTAGTCGTGGGATGCTCTTATTGCCTTTGTTATCTCATTATACACAGCTCATCTATATATGTACTTACGATCTCATGTTTGTATTATTTAAACTGTAATGGAAGGACCAGTCGAGCCCAGCTTGACCTGGTCATCTTTTACTCTCTTCTATGAGATCTAAGACAGTCTCTCTCAACTATCGTTTATGAGTGGTAGTGAAATCTGACCACATGAATTGATATAGAAGAGCTATTGACTATAACAGATTTAATCCTGCCTTCAAAAATTCTACCAATGCAGCTTCTCCTATATCCATCTGTGATGCTTCTGCCTTGAACTGCAAAATAAATTCATCTGCTGTCAGAGAACCTTGGTGCATGGTTTTTAATTTAGCATTAGCCATCACCTTTGAATTAGGGTCTCCAAACTGTGCCTCCAGTCTCTCCAAGAATTCCCTGAAGGTTGCAAACAGTTTATATCCTGTGGCAATTTGATTAATGGCTTCATTTCTTCAGAACTGTGTTTTCCCTCCCTGGATGTATGAGAGAGCAAACATAATCCTAGACTTGGTCATATGAAACTTGGGCTTTCTCCCATGAATATACAATACTATAGAGCTGATGAAGGATTTCATATTCTCCATGGTACCATCAAATATTTGCAGGGGTGCATATTTAGGTAAACACATTTTTTTTACTCTCAGATCTCTCCTCTGCATGCACATGCTCCTGAGACATCCACTCCACCATCTCTTCCATCTCATCATCTTTATCTTCCACTGTCTCTGCTTTTGTTTCTGCTTGTTTGGGCTGTGATGCTGCCAATACTGAAACTAACTGGGACATTTGTGCTGTAAGTGCATCAATTTTGGCTTCTAGTGCTGGCATGGGAACAGGATTGTGACCAGGATTCAAAGTTGCTTGTTCTGACATAATGACATAAGCTGTAATAGTCACATTTTTGGCTGAGTCAAGATTTGGCTTCAGAATTTTTTTTGCAAAATTTCGAGTCACATGATCTGGCAATTTGGGTACCAAATGCAGCAAAACACATGATTTCGGCTATTTGTCAACACTTGGGCACTTCAGATCAATAACCCTTCCAACAATGCCTGATCTCGGAGTTATTACTGAATTTAGCTAGTAACTAATTTAACTAAAATAGTTGTCCAAATAGAGTAAGGTAAATCTTGATTAAACCAGATCCAATCAGTTGTCTGGTTGCAGCTGTCCTAATGATGAGCACTGCCTCTCGATCACTGGCAGTCGCAATGTAAGGCGAGGCCTGACATCGGCTTATAAAAGCAAGGTAAATACATATATACAATTATTTTCGGCTCTTGCCAAAAAGATGAGTAAGTGGTTGTGGCATGCTGAAACAATGATGTATGCGCATATAAGAGAAGGCACACTGATATGGTAGTTGAGTTCTTCTGTTAGGGCAACACCCACTGTTCTGCTAGCTGGACCATGCAGGCTCTCCTACAAGAAGGCAGCAGGGCATGCGCGCATGATGGGGGGTTTTGATGGTTTTTGATGTGATAGGTCAAAAATAGATCAGTTGGCTGAAAAAGGCATTTTGCACCACAAATGTGGATGGAGAACTCAACTGAGGTTCCCCAGTACAGTGACTCACAAAACTGAGTCAATGTTTTGCACTTTTTAATTTATTGTTGAATAACTTCCCATAAACAACAAAACCAAACAAGGTATTGGTGTACCGAATAACATACATGATCAGGGCTACCAAAAAAACAAAGAATTATGTAATTTTAATCATCCCTCATGGAGATATGATCATTTTAATTCAGGGACTCATTGACTCAGTTTTGTGAGGTGGTATCAATATTATGATAAATTGTAATTCTAGTATTTTGTATGACCTCCCTTGGCCTTAATAACTGCTCCCAACCTTCTAGGCATGCTTTTAATCAAATTCTGACACACCTCTGATGGAATATTATTCCACTCTTCTACTACTCTTTCCCATAACTCCCAAATTCCTTTTGGTGCTGTTGGATACTTGTCTAACTGGTTCTTGAGGTGAACCCAATGATGTTCAATAGGACTGAGGTCTGGAGATTGGGCAGAACAATCCAGAAAAGTAATATTGTTGTTCTCCATCCATTTCTTGGCCTTTTTTGAGGTATGCTTGGGGTCATTGTCTTGTTGAAAAATCACCTCTTCTCCAGAAATTCCACTCTCCTCCAAGCTAGGCAGCATATGGTCCTTCAAAATGGACACATACTGGTCAGCATTCATCCTCCCCTCAACCTCTGCAAGATACCCAACTCCATTCCATCCCATACACCCCCATACCATAATGTTTCCTCTCCCAAATTTGACAGTTCCCTGCACCTCTCTCTCAATCAGCCCCTCTCCCTTCTGTTTCCAGACCCACTCTCTCCCATCTGACCCAAACCTGTTGATTTTAGTCTCATCTGACCAAATAACCCTCCTCCAGTCTTCCACAGTCCACTCTCTATACTTCTGAGCAAAAGCCAATCTTGCTTTCCTATGCCTTATACTAAGCAAGGGCCTTTTCTTCTTCACCACAGCCTTGAATGAGTTTTTCCTGAGAACTCTTCTGACTGTTTCTGAGGAGACTGGAGTGGGGATGATGCTGTTAATGTAATGGGTGGCCTGAACAGCATTTGCAGCCTTGCCAGTGGTGATTTGGGTAAGGATGGCTCTCTGAGAGGTAGATGAGAGCTTAGAAGGACAACCACCAGAGGGGGAATCCAGGTTTGGATGGAGAGCCCTGAGTGTTCTGGATACACTAGACTGGCTGAGGTAGAGTTTAGAGGCAATATTGTGGGTAGAATAACGATTGGAGGCCAGGGAAAGAATGTTTTCCTTCTGAGCAGAGGAGATGGGATGCATTGGAGAATATTGAAGTATGAAGAATGCTAGTCCTAATTAAATACTATAATTTAAGGTCCCATCAAGGGTCACATCACCTTAGAAACCATCTGTCAAGTTTTTGACATTATACAGTTGGTGGAGCATCAGATTCTAATATTTCTGACTACCCCTCACAAAACTGAGTCAATGAGTCCCTGAATTAAAATGATCATATCTCCATGAGGGACGATTAAAATTACATAATTCTTTGTTTGTTTGGTAGACCTGATCATGTATGTTATTCGGTACACCAATACCTTGTTTGGTTTTGTTGTTTATGGGAAGCTGTTCAACAATGAATCAAAAAGTCCAAAACATTGACTCAGTTTTGTGAGTCACTGTATATATTTTAAGGTTATATACTATGTTACATATATTGTACTATGTTGCTACCGATGCATGTAAATAGAAAATTCCCACACTGACAAATAAAGTGTTTGTAGGCATTTGGTAGTGTATTTTGATGTAATAAAATAAATTAAAATTAAATTAAAATATTATTATGTAATAGGCATGTTGGGAGACTGTTTCCTAACACTATGCCAACTCCAGGCTCTCTGCATGCTCCTCTTTTCAAAACTGAACACATTACTGATTTTTTAGACTTACTAGACATTTTCGTGAATTCTGCTCAAGTCAGCCTCAATGATCTACTGGCTTATGTACTCTGCTACTGCAACTGCTGTGTCAGGTATGTAATAGAGTCAGCCACCATTTGGTCACAAAATGACTGGATGGTGGCATGAACTTATCTCATCAAGCTCTATGGGTTGAATGACAAGAAGCGACATATAACCTCGGACAAGCTGTGCAAATGGACCAAGAAACATTCAGAAAAGAAGGCCTTCTATCATTCACAAGATGTGGACCACTACTACCATGAATTCACAGCACAGGCTTCACATCTACATGCAAGTAATCAACTTACTGAAGATGAGGCTAACCTACTATTTTTCAGAGGTATGCTGAAGTCCCAACAGAAGACAATATGATGCAAGCTTCCAGAGCCCAGACAATTCAGTCTCCCCCACCAAGGGACAATGTTTTAGCACTTTTACAAAAACAGTATGATGAAGACAATATCATTGAGGATACTGATGATCTTGAACTCTCCTCAGATTCAGATAACTCAGTGATAGGTCCATTGTGTGCTCTAGGGTCTGTGAAGGTTTCCAAATGTATCGACAGATTATGACTTACAATCCCAACCCCTATGAACCCTACAAATTCAACTTCGAACCAATTTTGAACTATTTCAAATGATCTTGAACTATTTCAAATGACTTTGAATGACTTTGTGACATTTTGAACATCTTAGAATAACTTTGCACCACTTTGAACGATGTTGGCTGCCATATGGCTATCCAAAAACCCTTGCAATACACACAGCACAACTGGCATGAGCCATTGCATTGCATTGAGCACTACTGGACACAAGGAGACATGACAAAAAGACTTTTAGGACTTGATTGCAGTGTTTGGCATTTCAATGATATATTGAAACAATAGAACAAGTACTTTTACTATACTGCGACACTGTACATTTCATTTATTATTATTTCTCATTTGTTTTATATTTTACAAAAGTCTTTTATTGTTGTGCATACTGCCTCATGTTCTACACATGTTATATTTCCTTTTTAGTACTATCTCTTCAAAATGCATATAGACTTGTACTAGCTACTTAGAACAACAGAGAAGAATTTACCCTCTCCCTTATCATCTGATTTAAGAGCCGTCCTCTTGAGTCCAAGCCTCGCTTCATATTTCTAAGTTCTGTGAATTATCACAAACTTCTTCGAACTTTCATATTAACTTCTTGACTTATCGCATATTGCCTATCGTCTCTTGAAAACTCTCTCAATTCACTATGTTCATTTCCTGATATTCCTCAATACCAGTCCAATGCCTTTGAACCTCTTTGAACCTCCTCGAACCTTCATTGAACTACTTCAAACCTCTTTGAACCTCTTTGAACCTCTTTTGAACATTTTTGTATGCCCATAAAAACGATTTGTAACATCTCTCACCATTCTGCACCACTAACTACAACCTTTGGGTAACTGCGGTGATATTTAGTACCAACTCACACCCTTCCTCTAGCCTGTGTTAAACTTCTTAGGCCTTTTAGCAGGTTTTTGTTAGGTTTCCAGGTCAAGTATTATCATCGGATTCCAAATCAGACAGGAGTTCAGATGACTCTGACTTCGAAGATGAAAAGTTTGCCAAGAAGACTCACAAGACAAAAAAGAAGGTACATTTTAGCGAGAAGAGAATTCTGCCAGTACCAGCCATAGATTCAGCAACTCCTACCACAATTGAAGTCCTTGCTAAGCAAATGCAGGAGCTTCAGCTAGGCCAAATGCAACAAATTCAAGAATTACAACAGACTCAAGTTAACATACTCTGAGAGCTCGCTGCAGCATGCACCCCTGGAACCAATGCAGCTCCTGCCAATCATAAGTGCTGTTTTATCTGTGGTGAATCTGACATGCATAGATTAGGTGTACACAACTGCCCCAAGGTTGCAGCCCTCATCAATGAAGGACTTGCCACCTTTATGCCTGAAGAGAACTCCATGCATCTGGGTGGTGCACCACTTCCCTGTGGCATACCAGGGGGTGGCATGGCCAAAGCTTTAAAGGATGAGTGAGCAGCAACCATTGCATGTACCAGTTCTTTAAAAGGTAAAGCTGGGAGGAATGTGACCTACCTCCCCACATAGCTGCTACAGTGGGTCTTCAGTCTAATGGCAAAGATGTCCTTAAAAGCACCATGTATGGGGTGTCTTCTTTTTCCCATCTAGCCTGGCATGAAGCTTTTCCAGCCACACATTCTCAAGCAAAGGAGGCAAAAAAAGGTAATGCCACTGACAAAAGTACAGAGCCAGGTCCCAGGGCAACAACAACAAATCTCCCCAAGCTGCAAGTACCCTCAGTTCCTTGACCTCAACTGACCCCAATGCAACAAACTCACCCAACAAATATGGAAGAGGCATGGTATCAATGAAAGACAGTCCTGAAGACTACAAATACACAAGTGCCTGTGATGCCCAATGCTCAAGATCCAAACAAGACTGGCATGAAGTCAACAAGTGGCTACTATTTCACATCATCCATTCAAAAAATGATAGATGGTGACATTGTTCAGCAGAAAATCCTTGATATGCTGATTATGCTGCCTCTCAAGAAAATTTTAGGTATTTTACCAGACATACAGAAGCATTTTTCAGGACTTACAAAGACATGGCACGAATACACATCAAAACTGGTAATTACCACTTTCAATGATGATGGCTCTGATGGTTCACAGGAGATATACTCACCAGAAATGAGAACTTTGAATGTAGCCATCTCCAACCCCTTTAAGCATTTGGAACTCCATGTTTTGTTTGATGAAGGAACAGAGAACATCAAAGAGATCCTTATACAGTATTCCTCAGCTGTGAAAATTCATAATAATTTACTTTTTGCAATGATGATAGGACATTTTAAAGGGACTTTGGCAGGCCACTACATATCTTTCATGATTAACACAGGTTCCAAGTTCAATTTGATTGCTGATGCACTTTTTAGACAAACTAACCTTGCACTTGATCTTGACAGTGTGCACTGGTCCCTTAAAAAGATTAATGGGGGTGCAGTCCCTCTAGTCAGCTGCTGTCATGATGTTCATGTATCCTGTGGTGGCCACTGCTTCAACCACCATTTTTCATCAGTAGGGAAGGAACAGGACATTAGGACATAATCCTCAGACAACTTTGGCTTCAATGGTACTCAGCCATGCTCTGTTATTCTCACTCTGACACTGTCGAAATGTGCTTGTGGACTGATGGTGACTGGGATAAAGGGTGAGCTTTCACAGTTAAAATTTAACTAGTAGCTGCTAATGCTTCTCATAATACTGACAAGTTAACATTTCAGGGAAAATGTGCGAGGGTCAAAAATGTCTCAGATCCAGAAAACTGAGGTGGGGCATGCAGTCCAGGCCTGATGAACATCAGGACATGCCTATACCCTCTGTTGGGTGAACTTTTCAATGCTTGATAGGACAATACAATGATGAAGATGTTTCCTTACTCTGTTCCCTTTTACCTCCTAACACTTATGATGCTCTTCTTAGAACTTTTGCTTATGTAGCACCTACTTCTTCAGTACCTCAACATACTTCTTGGACATGTTGAGCATTGATGGAGGATACCACACAGTATGTGCATGCAGCAAGGAAATATAAGCCTGTCTACTGCAAAGTCTACCCTGTTCCAACATACATGCCCAACCTGGCTTGTCAGGTCTTCAAGCCCATTGACATTCCAGAACTTCCACCTTTGCCTCTTGACTCCCCTTACCTTGAAGATTTTGAACCAATGATGCAACTCACTCAAGAGCACCTCAACTCTATTCTTGCTACCATCCCAGAAGATCTTCTCTCTCCACAAGAAATTGACTTACTAGTTTCTGTGCTTAGATCTCGAGACTTGGCCCTGGCATTCACAGATGCTGAGCATGGTATGTTTTCCTGTAAATTTTATCTTGACTACAAAATCCCAGTTATAGAACACATACCATGGGTCCAATCACCAATCCATGTCCCCAAGGCCATTGTGGAGACAGTTCAGAAAATGTTACTGGAACAGAAGGCCACTGGCAAGTATGAGTATTTGGCTGCATCTTACCATTCTAGGATTTTTACAGTCCTCAAGAAACTGGGTCTCCAGATTGTTCACAGCATACAAGAACTCAACAAGGTCACAGTCAGAGATTCAGCACTTCCACCATGCATGGACGACTTTGCCAAAGGATTAGTCAGCAGGGTCATTTATGGCTTGGCAGACTTGTTTGCAGGCTACAATGGCCACATTCTGGCAGTCTCCTCATACCCTCTCACCACCTTTAACTCTATTATTAGCCCACACAGACTTATGGTGCTCCCTCAGGGAGCAATGAACTCAGTACCTGAATTTTAGCAGTGCATTCAGCATGTACTTCAAGAGGATATCCCAGAATGGTGATGTATTTATTAATAATGTCAGTTTTTTAAGAGCGACTTCCACATATGACAATGAAGAAGTTGCACCAGGAATTCAAAGGTTTGTTTATGAATATGCGACTACTGTTGACCAGTTTTTAGTACAGTTTATTTCTATGGGCATCACTGCTTTGGGTTGAAAGTTTGTCCTTGCAACACCAAAACTCAATGTGGTGGGCATGACCATCTCTCAAGAAGGCTGACATCTCAGTCATGGCTTAGTAACAAAGATCCTTAACTGGCCCAAACTGTAAAACATCTCTGAAGTCCACAGATTTTTGGGAACAGCTGGCATCAATCAAAATGGATAAAGAGTTTCTCCCTCATCACAAAGCTGTTAACAATTCTCACAAGCCAAACTGGCCTCAAATTTTACTTTGATGATGCTGCCTGTGAGGCATTCAACAATCTTAAAAAATTAGTATTAACAGCTCCCATCTTGGTGCACCTCAATTATGATACTGCTAAGCTGATTACTGCATTACCCAGATCCTCTGATGATGGCCTTGTGGTCATGGCCATTGACTCATGTTTGAATGGCACTGGCTGGGTAGTCTACTAATACATTGAAGAAGAGAAGCATCCAATCATGTATGGGTCCTGTACCTTTAGTGAAATGGAATCTTGTTATTCCCAACCAAAGTGTGAGCTTTTCGGTGTGTTCCATGCACTCAAGGATTTGTGCCACCAAATATGGGGTATACACTTTCATCTTGATGTCAACGCTAAATTCTTGGTAGAAATGATTAAGTCCTCTGACCTCCGGAATGTGCCTATGATGTGATGGGTAATAAAAGAAAGCAATTTGACCAGGACTCTGATGATGAGGATGCCAAAGAATACCTTGATAAATTCATTGGGTCTGTGGATGGCTCACACCTCCTTCCTTTACTCCTTCTTACTTGTCCATTGCTCACTGCTCTAGCTACAAATTACTTTGATCTAGTCATGAACTCTTACTGCCCTCAACTATGTGTTCCCTATGCTGACCTTGGTTTGCCCATGATTTTGACAACAGTTTCGTCCTTCCAGTTCAATAAAGGGGATAACCTTCATGACCCTGATGTGGTGCTATCAGGAGTTATGATGGGTTCAGCTTTGACCCTTCACATTGATGATATTCAACCCAGAAACCCAAACAAAACCTACTTAATGGCTTCGGATGGTATAACATGAGTCAGAGGAAGGGTGCGAGGTGGTACTAAATATCACTGCTGAGAGCAAAACGTAATGTTTAGTGATGTGAAATGATGAATTGTGCTGCGAATAGTTCATAAGAGCATACAAAGGTGTTCAAAAGAGTTCGAAATAGGTTCGAAATCATGCGAAATAGTCCGAAGTAGGTTTGAAGATGTTCGAAGATGTTCAAGGAGGTTTGAGGTTTATCAAGGAGCAAGTATAACGAATGTGAAGTGTTTGTCGAATGGCAATAGGCGATAGGAAATAAAACAAAGAGCGAATACAATAGTTTTGAAGAAGTCCACGATATTTCACAGAACTTAGAGATACGATGCGAGCTAAGACTCAAGAGAACGACTCTTAAATCTGACGATAGTGAGAGGGTAACTTGTGCTGTTCCCCATTGTTCTGCTTTTTCGTTATTCTAACTAATACAAGTCTATATACAATCTGAAGGAATAGTACTAAAAAGGAAATAATAACAATTGTAGAACATGAGGCAATGTGCACAGCAAATAAAGGTATTGTGAAACATGAAACAAATGAGGAACGATGATAATTGAAATGTTCAGTGTTGCCATATAGTAAGAGTACTTCTCTTGTTGTTTCAATAGATTGTTGAAACCCCAAAACCACCATTATTGTACCCTAATTCTTTTATCATCTCTCCTTGCATCCAGTAGTATTCGATAAGTGATGCAGTGGCTTATGCTGGATGTTTTGTGTGTGTCGAAAGGGCTTTAGAATATTCCTATGGTGGCCGATGTCCTTCTAAGTAGTGCAAAGTCATTCGAAAGCATTTGAAGTGTCGGAAAATAATTCGAAAGCATTCAAAATAGTTCAAAGTTGTCCAAAATAGTGCGAAATAGTGCGAAAATGATTTGAAGTTGATTTTGTGGCATTCATAGTGGTTCAGAGTGTGTGTTGTAATGTGTCGATATGAGTGGGAATACTTCTCCAGACTTTAAAGTGTGAAGTGGACCTATCATCCTCTCCCTTACTGAAATCCTGACTGTCCCAGTCAGCTGATCGAAGTCACGTGCAGAATTTTTCGAGATGTTCGAAGTCGATAGGGGGAAGATTCTGTGGAAGGAAAATGGTCATAGGGCATTGTCAAGGGAGTTCGGAGTCGAGATTGAAGTGAGCGAAGGGATATGTAGGTGCATAGGCAAAAGCTGTCGAAGCCATTGCAAAGAATATTGAGCATAGCAATGTTTTTGATAAATAGAATGAGATAAAAATGCGAAAAAGAGCAAGAAAATGGGAGACTTTAATTGATGTTGACGGTTCTAACCATGATCATAATAATCGAGTCAAGCAACTGGTCAAATCAAAATAGGACGAAGAATCGAGGCGTCGAAAACGAGGTTGGAGAAACACTTGTGGGCGATGGACATAATAATATTTTTGGCGATGAGAGGAAGGCGAATGTTGAGGCGATGATTGGAGATATATGATGTGAATGGAGTTTCGAGTGCTATACTGGATTTCGAGGGCGAATTCGATTGCGAATCTAGTGTCGAAGGTGAGGGTGATATCGAAATAGATGTTAAATTGGAAGATGGTGCGGTTGACGAGATCGAGGACAAGAATACTGGTAGTGGTGAGCAGCAAGTCAAGGTCGAAATAGGTAAAGGTGGGGGCGAATGTGACAAAGATATCGGGGGTGAGATCAAGTTTGAAGGTGGCAAAGGTGTGACTATTGGAATGGATGGGGCTGGAGCTATTGAAGGCAAAGATGATAAGACTGGGATGTGCATGGGCGATGAAGCTGGGACGATGCAATGAAGACCAGGAGGTGTGACATAATGATTTTGAGCTGCAACATTTTCTTATTCTAGCGCAAGCTGTTTTTCGAGGCCTAGTTCCTGTTCGAGGGCCACAATATGACCTTCAAAGTCATCCAAATTGTTCAAGCTGTGAGGTATACTGTCAGATGCTGGGTTCAATGTAGTTGAAGGTGCGATTTCGGCGATGAATGAGGTCAAGATGGATACTTTGGGTGCTGATTTTGTCGAATTCAAAGCTGCGATAACCGATGTGAATTTGATGCAAAATTTTTGAGGATGTGCAAAACGTTTTCAGAATTGATCGATGTGCTAGATTGCAATAACTTCGAGGTCAAAATCGATTGCTGTGGAATAGAATACAAATTCGAGGATGCTATAGCAAATTTTGCAGCGTCGTAGATGTCGTTCAGCATATATAGGTCATCAGGAAAGTGATCAGGGAACTTTACTTCGAGATGATCCACAATTCTATTCTATAACTTCGTTTGAAAGCCTCGAGAAAAAGCTCGACTCTGCTCAGCTTTTGAAAGTCTATGTTTCGATCAAAGAAAGCTAGTGAGCTTGTAGAATGACCTGTAATAAACTACTAAATCATTTTTGTCAAAAATACCAGTGCGAATCTGTTTGTTAATGAGTGAATCCATGTCCAAAATGCTATATTTTCATTTGTCTTCTATTTTGGAATAGAATTTGAATACTGCGATGTAAAATTCATGGAACGAAGTGCCAGGTTCATACTCTGGAAGTGATTCCCAGAGCTCGTAAGAGTCGAAGTCAATGTATCTGCAAGCGTGTCGCTTCTTCAAGTTGTGATCTGTATTACCGCAAGTTATAAACAAAAATTTGAGATCTTCGAAGTAATTTTGAAGTTCTTTAGGTCATCTCAAATCGAATTTCGGAGCTGTCGAATGTCCAGAAGCTGGCATAAAAGAGGTCGACATGTTCGAGGTAAAGTTCTGAGGTCGCGAGGTGAAAATTCATGCGGTGTCATAGTTCGTATGTTTTTGAGGTCGAAGATAGTAGCGATGTTATAAGCGCAAAGGGTGAAAGAGTGCAAAATAATAGTATCGAGGGGGGGGATGCTATATCGAGATCTCCTGGTTGTTCAGGAGGGTTGGAGGCAAAACAAGTTCAATGCAAAGTCAAGATCATTGAGCCCCCTTTGGTGAAATGAGTGGTAGAAAGGAGTGGAGGTTCAACAATGAAATGATCTAGAAACCTCTTGCGGAGGGCTCCAAAATGATGATACTCAACCTGGAAACCCAAACAAAACCTACTGAATGGTATAACATGAGTCAGAGGAAGGGTGCGAGGTGGTACTAAATATCACCGCTGAGACCAAAATGTAATGTTTAGTGATGTGAAATGATGAATCGTGCTGCAAATAGTTTGTAAGAGCATATGAAGGTGTTCGAAAGAGTTTGAAATAGGTTTGAAATCATGCGAAATAGTCCGAAGTAGGTTTGAAAATGTTTGAAGATGTTTAAGGAGGTTTGAGGTTTATCAAGGAGCAAGTATAATGAATGTGAAGTGTTTGTTGAATGGCAATAGGCAATGGAAAATAAAACAAAGAGTGAATACGATAGTTTCGAAGAAGTTCACGATATTTCACAGAACTTAGAGATACGATGCGAGCTAAGACTCAAGAGAATGACTCTTATATCTGACAATAGCAAGAGGGTAACTTGTGCTGTTCCCCGTTGTTCTGCTTTTTCGTTATTCTAACTAATACAAGTCTATATACAATCTGAAGGAATAGTACTAAAAAGGAAATAATAACAATTGTAGAACATGAGGCAATGTGCACAGCAAATAAAGGTATTGTGAAACATGAAACAAATGAGGAACGATGATAATTGAAATGTTCAGTGTTGCCATATAGTAAGAGTACTTCTCTTTTTGTTTCAATAGATTGTTGAAACCCCAAAACTGCCATTATTGTACCCTAATTCTTTTATCATCTCTCCTTGCATCCGGTGATGATACTCGACCCGGAAACCCAAACAAAACCTACTAATGGCTTCGGATAGTATAACACAGGCCAGAGGAAGGGTGCGAGGTGGTACTAAATATCACCGCTGAGACCAAAACGTAATGTTTAGTAACGCGAAATGGTAAGGGCTGTGGATAAAAGTCTGTATAGGCGTACGAAGTTGTTCGAAAGAGTTCGAAAGTAGTTTGAAGGCATGCGAAGCGGTTCGAATAAGTTCGAAGATGCGCAAAATAGTTTAAATAAGTTCGAAGAGGTTCGAAGTATATCAAACCGCGGGTTTAACGAATGTGAGATGTTTGTCAAATGGAGACAGGCGATGGGCGATAAAATGGAGAGCGAATACAATAGTTTCGAGGAAGTTCGCGATATTTCGCAGAACTTTTAGAGATACGACGCGAGCTAAGACTCAAGAGAATGACTCTTAAGTCAGACGATAACTGTGAGGGTAACTTGTGCTGTTCCCCATTGTTCTATGTTATGTTTTGTTCTAAGTATCTAACACAAGTCTATATACAAAATGAAGAGATAGTACTAAAAAGGAAATAATAACAGGTGTAGAACACAAGGCAGTATGCACAGCAAATAAAGGTATTGTGAAACATAAAACAAAATGAAATATGATAATAAGTGAAATGTACATTGTCCCAATATAGTAAGAGTTCTTGTTCTATTGCTTTAATATATCAATGAGACACAAAAACGCACTTATCGCATTCTAACTCTCTTGTAATCCCTCCTCGTGTCCGGTAGTGCTCGATATGCGACTAAATAGCTTGTTCCGGATGTGCAGTGTATATCAAAAGTATTTTAACACAGCTATATGGCGGCCGAAGTTGTTCGAAGTGTCACGAAATGGTTTGAAGTAGTGCAAAGTTGTTTGAAATAGTGCGAAATTGTGCGAAAATGGTTCAAAGTCGATTTAGTGGCATTCATAGTGGTTCGGAGCATGTGTCGTAATGTGTTGATATGAGTGGGAGTCTTCTCCAGACCTTAAAGCGCATAGTGGACCTATCATCCTCCCCCTTACTGAAATCCTGACTGTCCCAGTCAGCCGATTGAAGTCACGTGCAGAATGCATGATCGTGTTGAAAACTTAGCGAGGTTCGAAATACTTCTCGTTCTTCTTCATCCATCCATCACCTCTATATTATCGCATACTAGCTTTCGTAATGTCTCTCCTGGCCGAACTAAACGTCGAAATTATTGAATACGCGAAATCGATGCCCGAGCGCGGCATCGCAGAAGACTTGGATTTCGAAGTCTGGGGGTGGGGTTTCTGCGAGAAAATGGTATGTGTCGTCTTAGTTTTGCTCTATGTTCTCTAAATTTGCATTTCGTAGGTGGAGTATGATGAACTCGCAAATGATTTGGGTGAGGAACGCGATGCGACCGTTCAGAAGGTCATGGACGAGGTTTTCGAACTTTACAAACCGATGGCTCGATGCGAGTGGATTTCGTGGGGTGGAGAATTATTATTTGTGGATTTAGCGGAAGAGATCCAATGCAAGACTAGGGAGGAAGAAGCAAAACATGTTCAAGAGGAGAAGGAGGAGGCGAAAAGGGCGCGGCTCGAGGCCCGAAAAGTCGCATTACAGGAAGGTCGCAATGTTGTTCTGGCCGAATTTCTCGCGAAGACGATCTCGAAGGAAATATTGCAATGATGGAATGCAGAGTTCGAGGCCGAGTCGAAGGCTATAAAAAGGGCAGAGGCTGGAGACGAAGACGAGGGCGAGGGCGAGGACGAGGAAGAGCTACCTGTAGTAAGGGTGGCGAAGCGGAAAATAGTAGAGGTCGAAGAGGAGGAAGATGGAGAGGAGGAGGTTGAGGGGGTAAAATCGGCAGAGCAGGCGAGAGTCGAAACAAGCGGGCTCCTCGATTTCGAGGGCCCTGTGAGTGTTTTACTGACTTTCGAGGAGTTTTCGAGGTACTAAATGTTTCGTAGTGCGATAGATGCGCTGGGTTCAAGTCCCAGCCGCGCTGTATCGTCAAGGAGGGTGCCCCAAAGTGTTTGAAGTGCACCCAGGAGGGGCAGGGGTGCTATTGGGCTGGATTGTCGAGGCGAGGGCTTTGCAAGGGCGAGGCCAAAAAGTTTGGGGGCACAAAACGCGATTCGCACCCAAAACCAGGTACGAGATTTATTCGAAATCGTTTCGAAGCGACTGCTAACTTGTTTTCGAATTTTGTAGTACGTTGAATTCGGGTCGTGGGCCCAGTAGAGGATGTCGAGCCGATAGCGGGGCCTTCGAAGGCGTCGAAGGAGAAAAAGAGGTTGTCGAAGGGGAAGGTGAAGGGGAAGGCGAGGGAGTCGCGGGGAGTCGAGGATGTCGAGGAAGAATGGGGGGTACGGCGACGGATTATCGCTGGAAAACTGGCGAAGAAGAGGGTCGAGATGGAGGTATTGGGTAGGGAGATAGAGGTATTGGAGGAGATGTTGGAGGAGTAGAGGGGTTTTTCTTTTGTTGTATATCTGTTCGTTTTTTTTTTTTTTTTTAATTTTCATTAAATATCTTTGGAAAGTAAAGTAAAGAAAAAGATAAATATAATTTAACGAACAAAGAATATGGCTTTTTAGGGAAAGGCTCAGTAGTTCATCATAGCCGAAAAACCCTTTGGAGTTTGCACGACCATGCTATGATGCGATATCGTGACTTGTATCATACACTAAAATAATCGGATTTCTTGTAAGTAATTGCAAAAAGGAAAGAAAGGATAATTATTCGTTTTCGAAATCCTGAAAATCTTCGAAGGTATCTTCGTCGAAGTTTGAACTTGTTCGAAGTTGTTCGAGGTGCTCGGAGTCGATATCGAGAAAATTCGGTGGTAGGGAAATTGATTTTCGAGCGAGATATGGTAGCAAACGAAATGCGGCAATAGGTCTATATAGTACTGACCCATCGAGTTCGCAGAGAATATAAGCCCCTCCATAGTTTCGTTCGATAATGATAAGAGGGCCGACATATCGGGGTTTCATCTTGCGATTAAGGGACTTCTCGATTTGCGTGTTTCGAAGTAGCACTAAATCTCCTTTCACAAAGTTGTAGTCGCACATAGTATGTTCGTGAGCAAGTTCAAAGCGTTTTGCAGCTTTGATTCGGGACATGTAGACCTTCGAATATAACAGTTCGAGGTCGTTAGATCATTTTTGTAGCGCTATGGCTCGTCGAGCTATAAGATCGGTTGTCGATAAAATTGAATCTGGTGGCGGTTGTAAGTATGTTGCTTTGGAGATGTCGAGGGGTATTAGAGGATGTGTTCCTGTAACTGCAAAGTAGGGAGAACAACCCATGCATTTACGGACCATGACTCGCTCTGCCCAAAACACTGAGTGTGCCCCTGCTGACCATTTCGCTTGTTCTCCATCGACAGCTTTAAATAATGATTGTCGAACATCAAAATGGGCTCGTTCGATGAGTCCATTGGTGCACGAATTATAACCACTAATTCGAATATGGTTAATATGATATCGCTTCGCAAGATATTCCATGGCTGCAATAAACGCAGCACCATTGTCAGTTACGATTTCGTATAGCGAGCCCCATCGACAAATAATGTCTTCGAAGATCCAATCGCCCAGAGACATGGCATTTTCACGTCGAAGATTTCGCCATTCTGGATAGGTCGTTAGTGAGCATCGACCTTGTACAATGTATTTAAATCCGTTTGAAGGTGGCATTTGCATTGTGTCGATATAGGCTTTGCCGAAAAGGGGTGCTGGAGTGGCGACTGTGGGCGGAATTAGAACATTTCGCATTTGTCGAATTTGGCATAGGTGGCAGGTTCGAATATACCATGCAATGTCGAATTTCATGTTCGGCCACCAGAATCAAAGGGCAATAACTGATTTAGTAGCGAATACCATCTTGTGTCCTATGTCGTCGTGAGCTGTGCAAATGATTTCGAGACGACGTTCTGGAAGAGCGACAATTTTGTGAGCTCCTTGGGAGTCTTTTCTCCACAGTTTGCCCGAGTCTAAAAAGAATCCGGTGCAATATCGAATAAAGGTAGTGTATTCTGCGCCTAATAGTTCAGGGGGTCGCACCAAGTCATGTAACCATTTTCGAATGCGAAGTAACCTCTCGTCGTTCGTTTTTGCATTATTTGATCATGGGACATCATTATAGGTAAGATCCTCCCCCTTACTGAGATTCGAAGAGAGGGAGAAGGTCGAAATTTGATGCGAAGTAAATGGTCGGGTTGTAACAGGATTTATTTGATGTACGAAACCGTGAAGGCGGTCGATCCAGTCTCCGAAATTATTTTCGTTGTCGAGCTGAACATCTTCGTTTTGTGGGGGCCGTCTCGAAAGTCTGTCAGGACCATGGTGTGTCCCTGCGATGTGGACTAATGTAAAGTGAAAGGTTAGGATGGATACTATCCATCAATTGACGCTAGCGCTAGGTGCGATATCAGGATTTGAAAGCATGCCTTTAATATATCGTGCGTCAACTTCGACGATAAGCCTTCGAACTCCTATTAGGTACAATCGTAGTGCTCCGAGAGCGCGATATAGACCGTAAAGTTCGAGTTTGGGTTGCGAAAATCTGGATTCGCGGTCGTTCAGTGTAATCGATCCGAATTGACTATAATATCGTTTTCGAGGGTTTTCGGGATCGCACTGAGCGAGAAAGAAACCAATAGCAATGTTCGAAGTGTCGACCGATAGAATAACCGGGGCTGGAGATGAGTAATCAATTGCTCGAATCGCTGGGGAATTGATTAAAGCTGCTTTCAAATCTTGTTGGGCTGCTATTTGTTCCGCTCTGAATTTGAAAGGAACATCTTTTCGAGTGAGTTGTATTAGTGCTGCAGCCCGTTGAGCAAAATTTCGGATAAATATACGACAAACTCCAATGGTTCCTAGGAACACTTTAACTTCGGTAAGGCTTCGACATGGCCCCCACTTGCTAACAGCGGCGATTTGAGTAGGGTCGGCCATACGACCTTCGATATTGCATCAATGCCCTAAAACAATTATTTCGGGGATGCAAAGATAGAGCTTCGGACCTGAAAATGTTCCTCCGCAATACTTCATGCACTGGACTATCCGATTTAAATTTTCGAAATGCTCCCAGACAAATCGTCGAATAGCTGGATTCTCGGGAATCGTTTCGTAGGATCCACCGATCATTCTATATTCTGATTTCGGACCCTTAACCAGTGTGTCGTCGATGTAAGGAATGGTGATATGAGGAATTTCGGGCTGTAGAATAAATGTCACGTCGTCGTGTAAGATAGGGACAGAATTTGTCCAACCCATGGGTAGGGTAACGATGCAAAGTGCTCCGAACGGTGTCTGAAACGTTGTCAGATCGCGAGATGATTCTGCGACTTTCCTTTCGTCGAATGCCACATAGAGATCCAACATTCCTCTGCATGATTGTCCTCCAAATTGTTCTGCTAGATGTTTGGGTATTGGTACGACTCCTGAGTGCTGGATCGTTACTTGGTTAAGCGGTTTGAGACTGTGGACTATTCGAAGTGATTTGGCATCCTTTTTCGCAACACAAAACCATCGTGATCAGTACGAAGAGTTCGATGGTTCATATACTCCTGCCTCTATCTTCCTTTTCAGCATTTCGCATATCTGTTCGTACAAACCTGGAGGTATGGGAATGTTTCTCTCAACCCACGGAGTGTGAGGAACAACAGGGAACTCTATAGGAGGAAAAAAGTCAGGGCAAAAACTTCCTTGCTCTTGTTCTGTCCACGCAAAAGCTGTTTCCTGATTTCGAATAAAATCGTGCATAAGATTTCATTCCTCTGGCCATAGGAAATCACCAGGATGATTCTTGTCAATAATAGATTTACGTTCAAGTGTATATCGCGAGGTGGGGATAAACGACGGTGGATAAGGATTTAATTTTGGCATGTTTTCGAGAGGGTCGCCAGTAATTGTTCGAATAATGCGAAATCAGTCGGGTAGCTCGGTAATAACTGGGCGAATTTTTTGTGCGACAGGTTTGTATTTCTTTTTCGATGCCATGAAAGTTGGATATGAGGAGTCGATAATAGGCTTAGAAGTCGTAGACGTTGCCTTCAAGGTCGATAAATATGTTTCGTATTGGTGACTGGCTGTTAAATATAAATTCGCAAGAACCGAGGAATAAGAAATGGATTTCGAGGAGTTCGAGGACTCCATATCGGGAATATTCGCAGTGCATTCGATATTGATAGATAAATTAGAGGGATCGAATAAGATAACGAAAGTGCACTGGTCAATGTCCGAAATTTTGTCCTCTAGTTGCAAAAATCCTTTCGACGGTGATTAGAACGGGGAATCGTGGGGATAGCACACGATCGTGTCGAATTAGGATCGTATATCGTAATTGTCTGGGCTTCGTTCCTGTAGTTTTTGACGGTGCTTTCGGTGAGTACATCAAATGGTCGACCGAGTAAAATATCGTAGGCTGGGTCACGAATTATGTGAATCTGCATGAACAGCATGATACTCCCCACTTCGCAAGGCACATTTCGTGCTAAACCCAAACTTTCGTCAATGCCTCCATTAGCCGATTGGAGTGGGATGTGGATTGAAGGATCGTAAGCAAGGCCAAGTTCGTGGCAAACTTCTTCAGACATTGCGATAATCGAAGAACCGGGGTCTACCACACTTTCCACTGGATTCCTTCCATTGACATTCATAATAATCGACCTAATTGAATGGGATTCCTTCGCTGCGATAAAAGGTTCTGGAATATCGCCAGGTCGAAGACTGTTAATATAAGTTTCGAATGGGTCATCAATCACAAAAATCTCATCGTTAAGCAGATTCATGGCGTTATTCCCTTCAGACTGCTGAATTCGACGTGGAGTGACCTGTTCCTTCCATTTTGTATGAACTTCGGGCGATAGAGCCAACAATTCCTCGGGCGTTAGTGTAATAATTGGCGTCTTCATCGAACGAGTCAAAACATCTTCCGTGATTTTATCTTTTTGAATTGGAGCTTGGTTATGGTGCAAAGGACCATCTTTGCCTTTACCTTTCACAGTGGATCCAAAGTTTCGTTCGTGTGGTGGTAGGTACGAATTTTCTTTTGTAGCGGCGTAAGGATGAATAACAGGCTGCAAAGTTGTTTCCGAAATCGAAGATGATGCCGAAGTCGAGGTTGGTAGGTTTGTTGCCGTAGACGAGATGGATGATGCTGGTACATGTGGAGCCGATTGTTCGACTGCCGCAGTGTTTGGTGAAACTGAAGGTCGAGAGATGGGGACTGTTGGTATGTCCGAATTAGTTTTAGCAAAAGTCCTACCACTTCGCAAAGCGTATATCTCTTGTTCGAGTTTTGCGATGCGATCTTTGGGTGTCGCAGATTGTTTGGAAGCATGGTAGATGCCCCTAGGCGGTGTCGAAGTAGCCGTTGATGAAGCGATGTTGTACATGAGCGACGATGCAGTCGTGTTTGAGGGATTTCGTCGTGTCCATTCGTCGATTCTGTCTTTGATAAAGCGACCAGGAATGTTTTGGGGGGTGAACCGCCCATTTGGAAGCACTATTTTTCCTTTGTTGTTCTTTTTACACTTTCCTTCGTTGATATAGGCTTGGCAAACCAAGCAGTCGCTAATGAAATGACCTGTGAGTCCACAAAAGACACAAGCTAAGTTTTCGAGCTGGTCTGAGTGAAATCCACTGTTAGTTCGAGGGGGGTTAGTGGATTTCGAGCCTGCTAAAGCCGTGATGAGTGTGGTTGCGAATTTTTCGAGGATCGCCGATAAGTCTTCCAATTTAATCTGTGTCGAAGATGCCGAAGTCGATACTGATGTTTCTAAAGACTGTAAGGATTCTGAATTCGAGCTAATTGACCCTGCTAAAACAAATTTCGCTGCTGCATGAATGTCGTCAAGTGGGTAGGCATCATCCGGATAGTGGTCAGGAAATTTAAGTTCAAGTCGTCGTGCAATTCGTGACCATAAACCCGGTTGAAAACCTCGAACAAACACTCTACTTTGTTCTGCCTCTGAAATTCGGCCTTTAGAGAGTAGGAACTTCGTAATGTTGTAGAAAGACCTGTAATATAATCCTAAATCGCTCGCGTTATAGATACCCATCCGAAGTTGTTCGCCAACGAGTTTGTCCATGTCTGAAATCAACCATTTTCGATCGTCTTCGGAACCAGGATATAGTCTGTGAATTGCGACGTGAAAATCGTGAAACGAAGTCCCGGTTTCGTATTCAGGAATTGATTCCCAGAGTTCGGACGTATTGATATCGACATATCGACAGGCGTGCTTTTTCATAAGTTTGGGATCTGTAACATTACAGTCGATGAAAAGTATTTCGAGCTCGTTAAAGTATCGATGTAGCTCTCGAGGCTGAGTGGGGTCGAATTTGGGTGCTGTGGAATGTCCTCGAGCTGGCATTGTTGCTTGGGTGGCCATAGATGTACCGATTCGAGGAGTTAGAACCTGAGCGAAGGATGGTAGATGTGTTGAAGTAGCTGGAATAATGAATGATGTAGTAGAGGATGAAGAAGAAGAGGAAGATGAAGTTGTAGACGAGGAAATAGGTGAAGGGAACAGACGACGATGTGTGGATTCGGCGTCAGAGACAGGTATTAAAATATTCCCCAATTGTTCGAGAGATTCAAAGGCCTGGCGAGTCTCGATTCTAAGGTTTCGAGCTTGGGTTGGCCTAAGCCGAGAGATTTGAGATGGATTAGGCAATGAAATGATTTAGACACCCCTCGCGGTGGGCTCCAAAATGATGATACTCAACCCGGAAACCCAAACAAAACCTACTAATGGCTTCGGATAGTATAACACAGGCCAGAGGAAGGGTGCAAGGTGGTACTAAATATCACTGCTGAGACCAAAACGTAATGTTTAGTAACGCGAAATGGTAAGGGCTGTGGATAAAAGTCTGTATAGGCATACGAAGTTGTTCGAAAGAGTTCGAAAGTAGTTCGAAGGCATGCGAAGCGGTTCGAATAAGTTCGAAGATGCGCGAAATAGTTTAAATAAGTTCGAAGAGGTTCGAAGTATATCGAACCGTGGGTTTAACGAATGTGAGATGTTTGTCAAATGGAGACAGGCGATGGGCGATAAAATGGAGAGTGAATACAATAGTTTCGAGGAAGTTCGCGATATTTCGCAGAACTTTTAGAGATACGACGCGAGCTAAGACTCAAGAGAACGACTCTTAAGTCAGATGATAACTGTGAGGGTAACTTGTGCTGTTCCCCATTGTTCTATGTTATGTTTTGTTCTAAGTATCTAACACAAGTCTATATACAAAATGAAGAGATAGTACTAAAAAGGAAATAATAACAGGTGTAGAACACAAGGCAGTATGCACAGCAAATAAAGGTATTGTGAAACATAAAACAAAATGAAATATGATAATAAGTGAAACGTACATTGTCCCAATATAGTAAGAGTTCTTGTTCTATTGCTTTAATATATCAATCAGACACAAAAACGCACTTATCACATTCTAACTCTCTTGTAATCCCTCCTCGTGTCTGGTAGTGCTCGATATGCGACTAAATAGCTTGTTCCGGATGTGCAGCGTGTATCAAAAGTATTTTAACACAGCTATACGGTGGCCGAAGTCGTTCGAAGTGTCGCGAAATGGTTCGAAAGCGTTCGAAAAGGTTCGAAGTAGTGCAAAGTTGTTCGAAATAGTGCGAAATTGTGCGAAAATGGTTCGAAGTCGATTTAGTGGCATTCGTAGTGGTTCGGAGCATGTGTCGTAATGTGTTGATATGAGTGGGAGTCTTCTCCAGACCTTAAAGCACGTAGTGGACCTATCACCGGTAGTGTTCGATAAGCAATGCAGTGGCTTATGCTGGATGTTTTGTGTGTGTCAAAAGGGCTTTAGAATATTCCTATGGTGGCTGATGTCCTTCTAAGTAGTGCGAAGTCATTCGAAAGCATTTGAAGTGTCACGAAATGGTTCGAAAGCATTCAAAATAGTTCAAAGTTGTCCGAAATAGTGCCCTAGGTGAGATTACCAATCATCTGCAATTTCTTTCACTGCTGAGAAGAGTCACTCGCATGGTACAGAAGAAGCAGGGATGGGGAGGATATCCAATGCAATGCTTGTAAGGGTAGGATATGTGTGGCAGTGGTTGTATTGGAGATTCATAAGTAAAATGTAAAGCAATGCTCACCTGCCACCATTCAATGATATCAGTATCCAGTGAGACATCAGCAGGCATATCATTTAAATAATGCTGCAGCTCAGCCTCCCATCCATTACATCCCACTGTACCCAGTAGAGTTTGGCAGTATCAATCATAATCTGACAGAACTGATGCCAATGGTGCTGATTCAGCACTGACACTTGTTGTGCCTGTCAGCGACTGTATGAGCAGTGCATGGGGTCAATTTTTCCAGTATTTTGCCATCTGAAATGCATACATCAATATGGTATTTTAAGCTGAGAAAAAATATATTACTCACCACATGTTCTAAAACCTTCCTCACTTCATTCTGCCAGTTCTTCGCATGTCGATTGCCTGCAGCATGTTCTGCAACCCATTCCTCTTCACCACCCCATGTGAGCTTGATATATGCAAGCTTGTAATATGGATGAAGGACTTAAAAAATTTTCAGCATTGTCAGTTTCACCATGAAAATAATTTTGTGCTTACCAAGTGTGAAAATGAAGCTTGGTTTCTGATTGAAAATAATAATCTTCCTAAGTTTCTCAAGCCCATCACTGATTGTGTCGCAGTACAAGATATACTTTGGGTTGTCACACTTCACTTCCCATGCTGCCTGAAGCTCCTCTATCACTGGTAGCACATGCCACAGGGTTGGTCATTTCTCAGCTGAGAAGCGATGCTGAACACGAGCTGAATCCTATGAAGTATTTGTCAATGGGAAATGGTATTAGTTTATATGCAAGTAGCATACTGCAAGGATATCCTGGGTGTCCACAACATGGGCCCAGTCTTGGCTAGCTAACTTGAAGGCACTCCATGGGATAGTCTTGACAATGTGCCCCTCACTGCAGACAGTAGTAATAGAACCATACAGTCCATCTGCAGTTGAAGCAAATAGATCGATTGCCTATGTGTGTGATCCATTAGGTCAGTGATTAGTATGAAAAAACAACGGCATTACTCACCTGACATAAGTAGCTTGAATGGTCAAGCATTTTATGTGCTGTTTCTTATCATGTATTATTGTGTAATGGAATATTAAGTGGGGTATTTATCTTGCATTGCAACTGCAGCTTTTCAAAATAATCGATGCATTGCCCAGAAGCTTGAATCTGTTGAGATGACATGAGTATCATACCCCCAAATTTGGCTTAATTGTTGATAAGTTACGTATCTTGACAGCAAGCATTCAGATAGCTGCAACAACATCCAGGGATCCTCCGAGTATGTGATTTCCTGGTAACTCAGGATCATACTCCCAAATTGCAGTGGTATTCTCAATGACGGCAATCTTTATGATATGTGCCATCACATTGACGTTCATGAGATTCACCACATGTTCAAGGCAGCTGTGCAATGGTAAGCAAAACTTTTTGAACATTGCTGAAAATATCATAGATACTTATAAGAGCTGATTCTCTTTGGAATTCCATTGGAGATTATAGTGTTGATGCTGTTGCTCTATCATCTCACAGCTAGTGGTATTATTCGATACATTATCAAGAGTTATGGTCTGAAGCTGTAAATCATTATCAGTAATCTTATCAGTATGACCAAGCCAGTTTTCTAATACAGTACCTTCAATTCATTCTGACTCATAATCCCCACACAGTTGCAAAGGCTGACAAAATATCTTCCCAAATTCTTCCCACTATGCTCACCTGAAACTGGTTGAAAACCCATGACCTCCAAGTGCAACTTCCATCTGTTGTCTTTCATGTCAATCCAGTGTGCCATCATTCCGAGGAACGATCTCTTTGTGTTATCTGCCATCCATCGATCAGACATAGTTGAAACCTTTCCAGGTGCATCCTGACAGGTGTGTAAGACTTTGTTATCATCAACTTCTTAGTACTCACTTGTATCTCTGTCTTTAATTGTTTCAATTGTTCAACAAAATGGTTATGAATATAGACCGAAATATTGTGGGTGCTAGGTAAGTCATGTTTCATTGTCTTCAGTCTCATTGTGACTAAACAGTTCTGGAATAGAGCTTTGTCTGCTATGGCCAACAACTATCCATGTAGTAAGCAATGTTATTACTGAATTATAATCTCAGCTCACCTGATCATTGCATGCTATAAATTTCGCCACTGCATCCAAAATTCCATCTTGAGAAAACTCAGTTGGTCTCTTGCCCTTGAATGTGCCGTCCAGTTTCCCCTGCTTTTTGGGCTTCTTGGCATCCTCCCTTTCCTTCAAGATGTGTGGTGGAATTGCTCGGTGGTTTCCTTCTAGGCCCTGTTTGAGGCATCATTGCTGATATATGGGATAGTGTTGACAGATATGCTGATGGCAGGATGAGTTGCTGCCAGTTAAGAAAGCCTTGCACAGTCTGCCTGACTTCATAATGTCTGGATCTATTCTGGTGTTTATGTGAGTATTTTATCATGCATATCTGGAATGTATCTTACTTGCACAATAGGCACCATCAACCAGTGGCCATTTCGTTGCTCTCTCCTTTCCTGAATTTCACAGTGACATGACCTAAAAATATCATTAGCCAGTCCTTCATAGTATCCTTCTTCATGCATAGTTGGCCAGGATGCTAAGCTGATGTCAGCTCTCATCCTGGGGTTCACATTCATCCTTTTATACTGTGAGTTTTTATTTCTTTTATGTGTTCTTCACTTACCTCATTGTTATCCTCATGCTCTTCACTAGACTGGACCTCTTCATTACTTTCAACAATCTCCTCTGGTTCTTTATCCTCAGATTCGTCTTCATCAACCTCTTCAATCTCCTTGGCTTTCTTATGCTGCTTCTGTTTTGCATGTTACAGCATCATCACTGCTGTCATCATCACTTCCATCAGGTGCTGGTCACTTACAGTTGCTTCCCTGAACTGGTGCCTTCATTGATCATTTAAATTTCTGTGTTGGTTTCTTCAGAGGTTGTTTTGAAGCAGAAGCCTTCCCCTTTTTAGGTTTCATGATGTTGGATGCAATGTGTTGAACATGCACCTTGCTTTAAATGGTACTGGTTTATTTGGCTGATGGCATTTGTACAAATACAGTACTTACTCATCGATCATGTCTGTTCTAAGTAGTATAGTTAGTGTTACAAGAATCCTATGAAACTATGTAGTCAAGTCTTCATTGTGAGTAGTGGAGTTCTCAGTTGTGACCAGTTCTGGTGCAGTTTTCATTGCTACAAAATCAATAGAACTGCAACCGGACTGCTGCGAACTGGAACTAGTGGTTCAGTTCTTAGCGGTTAGGTCTGGTCCAGTTGCAGTTTTTCTGCAGTTTGGTAAACCAGACCTTCAAACACTATTCCTTAGCACCTCAATGCATACAAGCATCTGACTTTGGCCAAATACAGTTTCAAATGCATTGGGGCAATGCATCATAGAAAAGGGATGATGTAAGGGAAAAGGGAGGCATCCCAGGTGTCTGGGAATTTTTCTGCATTTGTCCCACATTTTATATATATTTTATTTCACCCTATTCTGCCTTTATTGTAATGTTCTATGATTTTATTCCTATTTCATAATTATTTTTCAGTTTTTTTTCATGGTAACAGTTCTATTCTTAGAGACAGGACCTCTCCTAGATGTTTACCTATCAAGGTGACATCATTTCATAGCTTGATCTACCTAAGTCTACCTATTTCTATTTTTAGCTTATTATTTGATTTTGGGTCTATCACATATATGTTAGGAAACAGTCTCCTAACATGCCTATTACATAATACTATTTTTATTTTATTTTATTTTATTTTATTTGATTTTATATCACCAAAATATGCTACAAAATGCCTATATACGCATTATTTGTCAGTGTGGGAATTCTTTATTTACATGCATCAATATGTACATGCATGTGCGCGCACGTCTGTAATAACATACTACAATATATATAACATAGTATATAATCCTAACATAAATACTAGGAGACCTCAGTTGAGTTCTCTTAGGTATTCCATCCATATTAGTGGTGCAAAAAGCCTATTTCAGCCAACTGTTCTATTTTTAACCCCTCACATCAAATCCATCAAACCCCCCCATCACACGCGTGCCCCGCCACCTTCTTGTAGGAGAACATGCACGATCCAGCTAGCAGATTAGTGGGTGTTGCCCTAACAATATACTAGACATCGACAGATGGGTCCTTACAGTTTTCTCTTTGGATTCTCCTCTGTTAGGTGCACCTGAAGTGTCTGTATTATGTAGTATAATGTTATCTTTGGATTCCCCTCTGTTAGCTCCTTACTAAGTGAGACTTGAGGTTGCCCATACAGATGTCAGCTCTGTGTTTTGATATGTCATCAGAGTAAATGAGGATATCTTTGAGGTAAATAATGATGCAAACAATGAGTATATCACTGAAGATGTTGTTTATGAACCACTGGAAAGCTGTAGATGCATTAGTGAGACCAAATGGAACCACCAACCACTCAAAGGATCTATAGCGGGTCCAGAAAGTTGTTTTCCATTTATCACCATCAGCAATGTACACCAATAGTAGGCATGTCAGAGGTTGATCTTGGTAAAGAAGTGGGATTTCCATGGAGAGTCAAGGAGGTCAGAGATTAGTGGAAGTGGGTAGCAATCCTTCTTTAAAATGCAGCCAAGTCCCTGGTAGTTGATACATAACCAGAGAGTGCCATCTTTCTTCTTGACAAAGAGTATAGGAGCACCATGGGGTCTAGGAGCTGGGAGTATGGATTGTCAGATAGCTGATAAGCCTAATACTGCGCCTTCATGGTGGGAGTTTTTTGTTGTCTGCTGAGTCTGTGATTCTGTGTGGGACATAAGAATAGGGTTCAGAAGAGTGTGATGATTGATGAGAGAAGTGTAAGTGTGTAAATACTATCAAATGCTGTTCAGAGTGAAGGCAAAAATGGAACTTGAGACAGGAACCACTGGCCTTCCAGTCAGACCCAGTTGTCAGTGGTCAGAGGGTTCAAGGGATCTGAGGGAGTTCTGAGACAGAATCCACAAGGCTGGAGAGAAAATGCAGAAGTTTACTAATGGATCTTTGTGTAGAGGGTATGGTCCATGCAGTGACAAGTGGAGTATCTTGTAATATCAGACATTTTCATGTTGTACATAAATTAAGGTTGTGTTACTCAGCCACAGCAGGCATTGAATGTCCAACCATCCCAAGCTGTTCAAGTATCAACAGCCCAGTCTCCCACAATTACACAAGAGTCCCTCACTCAAGCTGCCCAATGTAAACTTACTGATGTTAATTTGGGCAGACTTTCCATATGCAAAATTGATCCATTGAAAGCAGGTAACTGGATATTGTGGAAGATGCAGATCCACAAATTCTTTCAGTTATTTGAGATCACTGATGTCATCCATGGTACAGAAATAAAGCCTGAGGATCTGATTGCAGCACGTACATGAATGGGAAAAGACAGCATCACTCAGGCATTGATTACTAATAATATTGATGATCAACAAATGAATCACGTTGTCGAGGCTGATACCTCAGCAGAGATGTGGGAAAATCTACAAGTTATTCATGAGACTGTTGGATCAGTTGGTATTACTACAGCTAAATGTCATCTCACTACTCGAGTACAGCATGACACAAATATTATTGACCACATCAATAATCTCCAAGAACAGCAATATGTGCTTATTAATATGGGTGAGCATATCTCAGATCAAGAATTCAAGTCTATTTTGATCATGTCACTCCCTGACACCTGGGAATCATTTACTTCCTCATACCAAGGAAGTAATGCTAAATGGCTTCAAGGTGTACAGCAACCTCAAGCCCAAATGTCATCCCAGGAACTGTCGTCCATCTTAACACAGGAGTACTACCATCATCGACAAGATGATCAATCTAACCATATATCTTACTCTGTTCAGCAAGGGGGAATGACTAAGAAGAGGAAAGCCAATTCCTCATCTAGTACCCCTAAGCTGAAATGCAAAATATGCTGGCATCAGAATCACCTGACCAAGGATTGTCATTTCAAAGGGAAGCCTAAATGTGGCAAGTGTGGGAAGTTCAGTCATACAACCAACAAATGTTGGAGTGGGAAAAAGCCCAATAACAAACAGGAACACAGGAATGTTACACATGACTCTCAAAAAGATAAACCTGTAGCATCTACATCATATGTAATTAAAGGTGGCAATGGTGATCCCTTTAAAATTTAATTGTGGATTATAGACTCAGCAACCACATCACATATTACACATGATAAGTTGGCATTTACTGATTATACTCCTATGCAACCTATTCTCATAAAGAGATTAAGTAATGCTAAGGCTCCTGCATATGGGTGAGGAACTGTCAAGCTCCAAACTTCTATGGGTCATGATGCCCACACTATAGTATTACATAACATACTATATGTCCCTGACATGCAAGATAATCTTTTATCTATAGCACATGTCGATCATGTTGGGGGACAGGTATGTTTTGTGAATGGATGAGCTTTCCTATTAGATAAAAATGATCAGCAGATTGCCGAAGCTCACACTATTAATTGGCTATATGTATTAAATTTCTATAGGAAAGCCAATCCAAGCAAGCAGTCCAATATAACATGTGCATACAAAAATAGTTGGACTGAGTGGCATAAGAAATTTGGACATGTAGCAATTTCTGGACTAAAACACCTCAAACAGGCAAGTTTAGTTGACAGATTTGATGTGGACATGGACTCATCTTTTATAGAATGTGAGCCATGTATAGCTGCCAAACAGGTACATGTATCATTTCCAGATCACATTAAGCTGAGAAATACTGTACCTGGAGAACTTACTCACACCAATTTATGGGGACCAACCAGAATTCAAGCACTAAATGGAGCATATTATAATATGGTTCTTGTAAATGATAGTTCAACTAGGCATATAGGTACCACACAAAATTACCACTTCATGAATAATTCTCCTGATACTCAATTTGAGGGGAAGGAACAGGATCAGCCTATTGGAGAACAAATTAAATCAGTCAAGCCCCAGCATAATCAAAAGAAAAAATGTCCACATGATGATATTTCTCCTATAGTGAGGAATTTGTGACCTCAAAAACAGGTCAATTATCAACTATTGGATGATCTGCTTCTAGCATATGATCCATCCCCAGACTTAACAGCATTAGCTAATAGTGATCCAGAGGAAGAGGCAGTGATCTTCTCACCTAATGAGGTAATAAGTGCTGTTTTAGACTATGCCAATTTAGCATCAGAAGATCCACAGTCCTTGATCGAAACACAAAAATCATCTGAATGGCCAGAATTGGAAAAATTGATCCAAATTGAGTTAGACCAACTCAAGGATCAACAGACTTGGAAACTTACTGATCCACTGAATGATCGCATTCCCATCAAAAATAAATGGGTATTACTAAAGAAATATAACAGAGAAGGCACGCTAACAAAATATAAGGCTAGAGGAGTAGCTAAAGGATATTCCCAAATACCAGGAATGGATTTTGTAGACATGTTCTCACCTGTTGGAAGGTTGGAAACCCTGTGAGCTATACTCGCATTAACCACTGTCAAAAATTGGGAAATATGTCATATGGATGTTAAGGGCACATACCTAAATGAAATCCTAAAAGAGAAATTCTATATGGAGCAACCCAAAGGATTCACTGATGGCACAAAAAGCATATGTAAATTAATTCAAACACTCTATGGACTTAAACAATGAGGACACAAATGGAATATTCAACTTAATACAAAGCTCGCAGGTCATGGATTTACAAATTTATATTCAGACCCTTGTGTCTATGTCTGGAGAAGACCGGATGGCACAGAAATAATAACTGTATGGGTCGACAATTTATTAATTTTTACAATCACTCTCAAATCCATGACAAATCTCAAACACAAAATAAGTGAAATGTTTGAGGTAACTGACCTTGGTGAACCTAATAAAATAGTTGGCATTGAAATTAGTTGAGATCGAGAGAAGAAATCAATCACAATAACTCAATCAACATATATTAATGCCATCTTAAGAAAATATGAATTACAGGATATTAATCCTGTGAAAACCCCCATGGATTCAAACCTCAAACTAGAGGCCAGAAATGGGAATAACAATTATGTGTCCCTTATTAGCTCTTTGATGTATGCAGCCATTGCCACGCGGCCGGACATAGCATACACTGTGAACAGGTTAGCATCGTTCATGGCAAACTCCACTTTGTGACATTGGAATGCTGCGAAATGTGTTATGAGATATCTAAAAGGGACAAAGAATTATGGGATCATTTACTCAAAAATTGAGGATCTCAATGATTATGTTCACAGATATTCTAATTCTAGCTTCACTAATAATTTTAATTGCAGTCAGTATCTGGTTACAATTTTATGAAAGCCAGTGGCACGATCACATAGGGATCAAAGAAACAAAATACAGTTTCCCTATCATCAACTGAAGCAGAATATATTTCTATGACTGATGTGGTGCATGATGCCCTATGGCTACAGAGCCTATACTCAGAGTTGGGATATACTCAACCTGAACCTACATTAATTTGCAGTGACAATTTGAGTGCATTGACAATAGCCAAGAATCCATGCTATCATAAATGCACCAAACATCTTGATATTAAACATCATTTTATCTGTGATCAAATCAAAAATAAGAATGTACAAATTAAATATTGTCCCACAGGAGATATGACAGCAGATATATTTACTAAAGCATTGCTGCATCAACCTTTTGAGCACCACTGAGATACTCTCTATACTCCACTTGAGGAGAAGTGTTGAGGGTATGGTCTAATGATGCCAATGTTCAGTTCTGAACTGCAGTTCAAACCTGAACCTACCAGAACTGGACCCAGGTTTGGGTCAGAGTTCAAAGAAATTGTTGAACCAAACCCAAGGTCCAGGTCAAGGTTCAGAGAATAGTGATGGGGCTGAACCTGTCCGAACCCGGTTCGAATCGAATTTTTTTGAGTGGGCAAGGTGGGCAGTCACAGAGTTAGAATTTCATTCAAAATGATAGAATGTCAGCATCCTTTAATTCCAAAGGTCAAAAAAAGTGCCTTTGTGTGTACTGTATCCACGATGGCCAGTACAATGTAAGCCTTTAGTAAAATAGCTTCAGTTATATATCTATTTTGTTGCTTTTGCATCCAAAAAAGCCAAAAAAATGTACCTCACACAGAGTCAGTATGCCCGAACTCAATTCTTTTCCAATTTATCAGCATTCTCTCCAGTTTTCCAAAGATGATAGTTAGCTTATTCTCAGTGCTCTCCCCGGGCCAGCGTGTGTTCTCCGAAATCCAAATATTGACAGCAAGAAGCATGTCATGAAGTATAAAATTGTTAAGAAGCAGTCTCCTAACATGCCTATTACATAATACTATTTTTATTTTATTTTATTTTATTTTATTTGATTTTATTTCATCAAAATACGCTACAAAATGCCTATATACACATTATTTGTCAGCATGGGAATTCACATGCATCAATATGTACATGCATGTGCGTGCGCATCCGTAACAACATACTACAATATATGTAACATAGTATATAACCCTAAAATAAACACTGGGAAACCTCAGTTGAGTTCTCTTAGGTATTCCATCCACAATAGTGGTGTGAAACACCTATTTCAGCCAGCTAATCTATTTATAACCCCTTGCATCAAAGCCATCAAATCCCCCATCATGCATGCATGCCCCGCCGCCTTCTTGTAGGAGAACCTGCACAGTCTAGCTAGCAGAACCATGGGTGTCGCCCTAACAGAAGAACTCAACTACCCCATCAGTGCACCTTCTCTTACATGTGCATACGTCATTTGTCTCAGCGCGCCACATCCACTTACTCATTATTTTGGCAAGAGCCAGAATTAATTGTATATACATATTTACCTTGCTTTTGTAAGCCGACGCCAGGCCTCACCTTACATTGTGACTGCCAGTGATCAAAAGGCAGCGCTTGTCATTAGGACAGCTGCAACCAGACAACCGATCGGATCTGGTTTAGCTAAGATTTACATTACTCAATTTGGATGACTATTTTAGGTAGTTACTAGCCAAATTCAGTAATAGCCCTAAGATCAGGCACTGTTGGAAGGGTTATTGATCCGAAGTGCCTAATTGTGCCCAATAGCCGAAATCACATGTTTTGCCATGTTTGGTACCCGAAATATCCTGGTAACGTGACTCGAAATTTTGCGAAAAAATTCTACAGCCGAATCTCTACCCAGCTGAAGAAGTGACTCATCACAGATTACATAATTATATCAGAACAAGCAACTTCAAATCCTGGACACAATCCTGTTCCCATGCCCATTCTTGAAGCCAAAATTGATGCTCTAACAGCACAAATGTCCCAATTAGTGTCAGTATTAGCAGCATCTCAGCCCAAACAAGCACAAACAAATGCAGAAACAGTAGAAGATAAAGATGATCAGATGGTGGAGATGGTGGAGTGGATGTCTCAGGAGGGTGAGCATGCAGAGGAGAGATCTGAGAGTGGAAAAATTTGTTTACCTAAATACATGCTGATGTGTTCAGTTGGTACTCAGTGCAGAGTCTCAATGGAAGGGGTGAACACTTAACCTACAACTGCAGGCATGCTCAGGGTGAGGGGGGAGTTCACTTAGAGGGCCTCAGATCATCCTTTGGGGCATGGAGACTATGAGGGGGCTGGAATGGCAGTTTTCAATGTGCGCACTAGTTGTGTATGCTAAAGGGAAGATATGTGCAGTGGCAGGAAAGTGTGCAATGCAAAGGGGCAAAAACGCGCAACAATGGGGATGATGAAGGTGGGTGCTACAGTGGGACAAAGACAGCACTGGGATGTGCTGAAAGGGAGGCGCACAGGTTAGGGGTGCAAACGGAGTGAAAGTGCAAGGGGTGGAAAAAGATGCAAATGGTGCGCACAATGCGGCTATACAAAAAAAAGGTGCAAACAGTGTGCAAATGCAGCTATATGAAGGGTGCACTGCAAGAGTGCACAAATAAGGACAAAGAATGCAATGCAGGGATGAAACACAGTAATATGATGAAGGAATGCAAATGATATGCAAATGCGGCTATACGAGGGGCGCACTACAAAGGCGCATGGACTGGATGCTGGTGCACTGACTATGTGCGACACTGACTGAGCTATGAACTATGAGGGGGGGAAAGATCCTCTGGATTCTCTATCTGTCCGCCTACTATGTACAAATGGCTTATGTGATAAAATGGTAAAATAAAGTGTAAAAATAGAAAGCGCATCCATTTGCCCATCTAAACCTGACTGCACTATGCCGCTGCCTCAGCCAATAAGATTTGTGCACCTATAGCCCAATATCCAACTGTTCCGGTGCGATGTGCTATTTTTGCTGCGCTCTAGGTCTCATGCACTCTTCCCAACTAATCTGCTTCAGTGTTATGTGTCGCGTGCTGCGCCTTAGTAATAATGATGTGATTGACCTGTGCCAGTTACCAGATAAGGCGATGCCAATTGGAAATGCAGAAGAACTATAAGGAGATGCTGTGAAAGGCCAAATACCACCAAAGCACCAGGATTACATGAAAGCGCCCAAGTGTGCACAGTCCAATGCCAAATAGGTGCAAAGCACCCCAGTTATGTAAGAATGTGCAGTTCACTCGTGTTGGAATCACAGTGCACCTCAAGTAAATGCGCCAGTAAGATGGAAGCCATGATGCGCAGCACAACTGGTGTAGTGGATTGTTGTGTGTGTGATAGGGATTGTGCAATGAGTGTGCAGTAGAGAATGTGAGTTGCAGATAAAGCATAAAAGGAGTGTGCAATAAATGTGAAAGGCAGATAAGGAGTGTGGGGGGGGTGCGCAGAGGCAGTTTGAAGTGCAACAGGGTGCATTTAGGGCACATGACAGCAGGCAGCTGTGGGGGAACCAAAAGCGCAGTAGAAATGCAAAAGGCACACAAAAGTGCACCTGAGCAGTCAAAGGCATGTGAAAGCGCATGGAAGCGCACTGTGCAAAGTGTGCAGAAGCCATCTAGGAGGTGCACACAATCACAAAAAATGCTGTAGTATGCATGCAGGGCAATAGGGAGCCATATTAGTGCCCCCACAAATATTTGACAGTACCATTGAGAACACAAAATTCTTCATCAGCTCAATAGTATTGTATATTCATGGGAGAAAGCCTGAATTTCATATGACTGAGTCTAGAATTATGTTTGCTCTCTCATACATCCAGGGAGGGAAAGCACAGTTCTGGAGAAATGAAGCCATTAATCAAATTGCCACAGGATATAAACTGTTTGCAAGCTTCAGGGAATTTTTGGAGAAATTGGAGGCACAGTTTGGAGACCCTAACCCAAAGGTGACAGCGAATGCAAAATTAAAAACCATGTGCCAAGGTTCTCTGACTGCAGATGAATTTATTTTGCAGTTCAAAGCAGAAGCGTCACAGACCGATATGGGAGAAGCAGTGTTGGTAGAATATTTGAAGGCAGGATTAAATCCCTCATTATTCAAGTCTATCTATCAACTACCTTCTATGCTGGAGAGGTTGGATGAGTGGTATAATTGGGCAATGCATCTTGATCGGCAATATCGACAGAAACAGGCAGAATCAAAATTGATGTATGGGAATGCCAGATTTGGAAAGTCATTGGGAGGAAAGTCTGAGAAAGGAAGGACACCTCAGGTACAAGCTCCAAGAACACAGCCATTGGCCATGGCAGTGACACCTATCATTAAGGAGTCAGCAGCATCGACAGATGCAATAGATGTTGATTGAGTAGGGAGACGAGCTCCAGTTAAATGTTTTAATTGTGGGCAATTAGGGCATATGGCTCGAACTTGTAGGCAGAAAAGGAAGATTAGGGAAGCAACAATCGAGGAAGTGAAGTTGGAGGAAGATAAGCAGAAGAATTTTGTGGAAGAGTCCCAGTGAAGGTTTCCCCATTGGTGACCCAGAATCAATATAATGTATTAGTATCCAAGGAAACCCAGAGTGAATCTGAAAGAGAAATTGAAGAGTATGACCATCATCATTTATCCAACAAAGAAAAATGCCCAGCCTTATTTCCAAAGACTCCTAAATTCTTTATTTGCTCAGCATGGATAGAACCCAAAATCAGCTTGACAGTAGGATTGAAGACAGTGGACACACATGCAGCAATTAATGTGGAGGCATTGCTTGACAGTGGTGCTACCGGATTATTTATTAATCGATCCCTAATTACTGGAAAGGGTATTCGCATGCGTAAACTGCCACAACCTATAATGGTGTACAATATTGATGGTACGATCAATCGTGGAGGAACTATTAAGGAGGAGGTGATGATGATATTGAAGTATCAGGATCATCAGGAGCAAGCCATATTTGAAGTGTGCGACCATAGGAAAACCAATCTGATAATTGGATGTCCGTGGTTACGAAAACATAATCTGGAAATTGATTGGAAAACTGAAAAGGTACACATGACTCATTGTCCTAAAGAATGTAATGTGTATGGGAGAAAAGTAAAAAAGGAGAAGAAGGAAAAGAAAGAGAAAGAACATCCAAGGAAGTATTCTGTTATGATGGAGGAAGTGGAGGATGAGGATATGCCAAACAGGGAAGTTCCAATTATGACAAGTAAAGAAGAACAGAAGCAGACCTTTAGGGGATTCGTGGAGGACAGTCATGGAATAAAAATGTGGAGAAAGTGGAGAAGCCAGTGGAGGAGTGGGTGCCAAAAGCCTACCATAAATATTTGTCAGTTTTTCAGAAGAAGGAATCGTAGCGGATGCCAGTGCGAAAGCCATGGGATCATGCTATTGAGATGAAGCCAGGATTTATGCCAAAGAAGTCAAAAGTCTATCTGTTAT